>VTFQ01000005.1:22064542-23353682 GCA_036281575.1 Ancherythroculter nigrocauda
ATAATATTTTTAATGGACTTCAATAGAAAAATATGCTTTTAAGAGCCAGATAGTGTATTTATAATATCTACCAACTAGGCCATTTAATAATAACATTTATTTAATCCACCTCTACAATAGCATGATCAAATGTGTCAAAAAGTAAAAACGTCAAATATTCCAGCCAAAAATGAAAAAGAGAAAAATGTTTTAGATGTCAGAATAAGTGTATGTGTCAAGTATTGTAGTTTATCTGCTTCTTTTTAACTTTAGACTGTGTACTCGTTACATGTGACCTAGTACCAGACACATCACAGGCTCACCCACAAACTATCAGCCAATAAAAACCAGAGGTGTAACCTACTGTAAACACAAAACACTCACACACACACACACACACACACACACACACACACACACACACACACACACACACGTTGGGTTTCCATTTTCATAAACATTATGATTTGTATACTGAACAAACTTTATATTCTATTTTCTAACCATAACCTACCTATTACAGAAAACTTTCTGCCTTTACATTTTCAAAAAACATCATTCTCTATGATTATAAGCTGTTTTCCTCATGTGGACCAAAAAATGTACCCACAAGATCAAATATTCCTGGTATTACTGTCATTGTGGGGACATTTTGTCCTCACAACATAGAGAACACCTGAATCCCCCAAAACACATCCCATGCACCACACATAGAAAACCCTTAAAGAAAACCTGTTGCAATCAACGCAAAATATACGAAACTTTTTACTCAGATTTATTGTGTTGACTGATGTCAAAAATACAATTACAATCATTAAACTAAACTAAAAAATAAAATGTAAAACAAAGCCATATTGTGAAATGTAGCGAAATCACACTAAAACAAAACAATTCAATAAAACACAAAAAATATGCGAATATATTGTATAATATAATACCATTAAATCAAATGCCCCTAGTCACTGTAATGGTACAAAATATCCCAGTACTGAGCATTCTCACTCAAACATGCACATGTACACATACTGTACACACGTATGCACCCTGATGAACCACTGGAAGCTTCAGAGAGAAAGTGACCTGGAGAAAGTTAAAGTTTTACTAGTTATTCCCACTACAGTTCAGAGACCCCATATGTGCACCATTTATAAATGGAGCAATCCGAGACGCCAAACACACAACATCCTCCTTCATCCTGAACGACACAATCTCAACTGAACCATGAGGGTGGTGAACCTGGTATGTACCTGACATTCAGACACTTATTGACATAATCAATTTCCTCACTAAGTTGTAAGCATTATATATATGAACGATTTTTGCAATGTTGAAAATGGTCAATCAAACTGTTGCTTTGGTTTGTTAGATTGTGTATCTGTCTATTAAGTCTTATTTCTGACACAAACTTTTACTCATAGGGTCCAGATCCTTCTCTGGCATATCGCCCCGAATGTCACGAGAAAGACCAAGCAGAATTCAGGAATTTTGAAGTAAAATTTGGAATTTTGCATATTCTTGACTTATTCATGTACAATTCCTCTTAATATGACACACTTATTTCCATTTTGATGTGTTTACGTATCTAATACAGAGTGGAGAGCTCTTTGACCGTGTGTTTAATACATACAAGCTGATGCACACATATCAAACGCTGGACTTTGTCAAACAAAAGGTTGGTCTTTGAATGGCAAACTATATATAGTATGTATGTATATGAATATGTAGAGTTTGCATTTTCATCTTCTGTTCTTATTTAAGTCATATTCTGTATTAAAACCAGACAATAAATAGCAGGTAAAAATAAAATATAATGCACCTCTAATAAGGTAAAAGCCCTGTGCAGATACAACCAATACAAATAAATGCAGACACACTGAAAACTAAATTCTCTGTTTATCTCCATTAAACAATATCTATATTGCATGCGTTACTTGCATAATAAAGTTCATTCTAATTCTGGACGTGTTTCTATGTTGGAGTTAAACTAGAATAAACTTAAGATGCTCTGTGTTGGCCCGGATCAATGATAACCTTCACAAACACTGAACACGGCCTCTCTCACCTTTAGCGCCTGGAGTGGGCGAACTGCAATCACTTCAGCATGGCCATGATGGAGAACATCAATTCCCTGGACGAGCTTGTTGACGAATCCGACCCTGATGTTGACTTCCCGAACTCTTTCCATGCTTTCCAGTCTGCCGAGGGAATCCGTAAAGAGCATCCTGATAAAGGTGAGGAGTCAGCAGGGACAAAGGCCACAGGAGTCAATTACACCCTGCTTAGATAAGATGGTCTTTTACAATAACACATAGCTTAAGTTGTTTTTGTCCAGTTTCTGATTAATATGTCCAGACACACAGACTAAAATACATATCTAAATGTGAAAGTTTATTTGGCTGAATGTTAAAACACAACATTGCAAACGGAATTTTAAAAAGCACTTCTCTCATTTTTACCTGTATCCAGATTGGTTCCAGCTAGTAGGCCTGATCCATGACATTGGAAAAATCATGGCCCTGTATGGGGAGCCACAGGTGAGAGACAAATGCATCCAAACACAGTCTAAAAATCTACGACAATCACATGGGTTAAATAATAAGCAATCAGAATGCTGCTTTGTGCGTTTCAGTGGGCTGTAGTTGGAGACACATTCCCAGTGGGATGCAAGTTCCAGAATTCAATAGTGTTCAGAAACTCCACATTTGAAGGCAATCCGGATGTGAAAAACCCTACACTCAAGTACAGCACCACACCTTTTTTCAAAACTCAAATACCTTCTAAATATCAAAACAGGTTTCCTGATCAGTGATATTACAGTATTATTTATATAATATTATAGTGTTTATTAATAATTTGATAGTTTTCATTTAATTTTAAACAGTCATTTTGCTTTTGTCATTTTTAATTTTAGTTTTATATGTATTTTTTTCTTTTAATATATTTTTTATTTATTATTTTTATTATATATATTATTTTATTATTGCCATATTTATATTTTATATCCATTTAATTGTTATAAATATTTCTATTTAGCTTTCATTTAAGTTTTGGTCAATTTAGTACAACATTTCTAACATTTTAAAGTTTTTTTCCATTAACATTTTTTAATTCAGCTTTATTTAATGAATTTAAATGATTTTTAAAAGTTTTAGTTAACAATAACAACACTGTTCCTGAACATAAACAAACTATTATGCTGTAAAGGAATAACGGTCAGGTCGTTTCAAACCTGTGAGACTTTCTTTTGTCCATGGAGATGTTTTGAAGAATGTCAACACTGCTCAGTGCTTTAGTGTTCCTCAAAAGAAAGTCATAGAGGTTTGGAAAAACATGAGGGCAAGTAAATGAGTTTATATTTTAATAAAGTTAATAAATATAATAATATCCTATGTCAATATAGAAATAAAATGCTGACTGCATTCTATAGCATTCCACCTGATGATGTCGCGTTTGCATATTTCCCTCAATGCAGCACAGAATTTGGGATCTATAAACCACAATGTGGGCTTGATAATGTCCTGATGTCTTGGGGACATGATGGTGAGTGATTTGGAGGATCTTTACACATAAGACCATCATGATATTGCAGCCAATGTCTCATTGCAAACCCCACACTATACTGTTCAAACATTTGAGGTTTGAGGGTTTTATTTAGAAAAATACATTAAATTGATCAAAAGTAACAGTTTCTTTGTTTATGATTTAACGCCATGCAAACCATCTCGGCTATATTCATGGCGAGAATGAGATTTTTTTTTTTTTTAAATTACGTTTTTAAAGGTGCCCTAGAATTAAATATTGAATTTACATTGGCATAGTTGAATAACAAGAGTTCAGTACATGGAAATGACATGCAGTGAGTTTCAAACTCCATTGTTTCCTCCCTTTTATATAAATCTCATTTGTTTAAAAGACCTCCAAAGAACAGGTGAATCTCAACATAACACCGACTGTTACGTAACAGTCGGGGTGTACGCCCCCAATATTTGCATATGCCAGCCCATGATCAAGCCATTAGACAAGGGCAGAACGTCTGGATGTGCACAGCAGAATCATCAGACAAGGTAAGCAAGCAAGGACAATAGCGAAAAATGGCAGATGGATCGATAATAACTGACATGATCCATGATAACATGATATTTTTAGTGATATTTGTAAATTGTCTTTCTAAATGTTTCGTTAGCATGTTGCTAATGTACTGTTAAATGTGGTTAAAGTTACCATCGTTTATTACTGTAGAGCCATCGCTATTTTCATTTTTAAACACTTGCAGTCTGTATAATGCATAAACACAACTTCATTCTTTATAAATCTCTCAAACAGTGTGTAATGTTAGCTTTAGCCACGCAGCATAGCCTCAAACTCATTCAGAATCAAATGTAAACATCCAAATAAATACTATACTTACATGATCCGATGTATACAAGCAGCATGCATGATGAACATCTTGTAAAGATCCATTTTGAGGGATATTAGCTGTGTAAACTGTGTTTATGCTGCTCAAGGCAAGCGCGAGCTCCGGGGGAGGGGGAGCATGAGAATTAAAGGGGCCGCAACCTATATATCGGTGCATAGTTAATGATGCCCCAAAATAGGCAGTTAAAAATATGAATAAAAAAATCTATGGGGTATTTTGAGCTGAAACTTCACAGACACATTCAGGGGACACCTTAGACTTATATTACATCTTTTAAAAAGAAGTTCTAGGGCACCTTTAAATTTGATCTTAGATAAAAATTCTAAAACTAAATCTGGCTTTACTTTCAAAAGTGACAGTAAAGACCAGAGGAGTGGGAAGATGTCAATACCTGCTTGTAAAAGCCAATGAAGATATTCTGTATCTGAGGCTAAATATTGAGAATTCAACAACACACATTAAATTTTTCTAACTCCAAATGATCGGACACTGATTGGAACCGGCTGACAATCACTTCCTTTGATTCAATAAGTCTCAACTTGACCCTCATAAACCAATCACATTTTAATGATGCAAAAGATGTGGGCATCTCAGTTTTCACCGAGCTAGTGTAAAATAATAATGTGGTTATAATGTATAATTTAATTTATAATATATAACGTGTATAATAATTTATAATTGGTTATATAATTTAAACTACATTTTTAAAATAACTCCTGACCAATCAGCACTAACTCTGCACTAATAGCACTACTTCTACTCACTTCTGAAATTCTTCTTGCACTATTCTAGAGTATCTGTACCAGGTAATGAAGTTCAACAAATGCACCATCCCTGAGGAGGTAATGTCACAGAGCCCACCTGAGAGGCAAACAAATCTAACACACACAAGCAATAGGATGTCATGTACACTTTTATAAAAGACACTTTTGTACATTTAACACTCCCAAATTCTTTCAGGGTCTTTACATGATCCGCTTCCACTCCTTCTACCCTTGGCACTCAAACGGAGACTACATGCACTTATGCAACGAGAAAGACCTGCAGATGCTTCCCTGGGTCAAAGAGTTTAAGTATGTTATCAGTTTCTCAATAAGAGCTCCTCTGCATTTAATCAGTAAGATCTGACCTTACTCTGCAAGTTTCTAGAGATAGATCAATAACATGCGTCTGTTTTTCTTTCCTCTGACAGCAAGTTCGATTTGTATACAAAGAGCACTGAACTACCGGACGTGGAGAGACTGAGGCCGTATTATCAGACACTCATTGATAAGTACTGCCCCGGGGTACTGCAGTGGTGAACGTGTACCAGAATTCTACATAATTCAAGAGACTGAACATCATACTGTCTTAAGGGTGGACTCTTGACTTCCAAAATATGTATTATTAATATCCAAAGACTTTATCTTATGTATTCATTGTTATTACTATATTAGACTTATATTCATATAGATTGAAGATAAAAATGTAAACTGTGAGGCTGTATTTCTTTGGAAATAATGGCACTTGTGCTAGTGTATATTTTTTTTTAAAGTTTATTAAAAATATGACAAAACATTAAAGCTGAGTGTTTTTTTGTGCATCTTCACTCATATTAACAATAAACATGCAATATTTTAATGACATCACAGTGGTCAAAAAAAGCAATGTCACGAACATTATTACAATGCACATATCACAGACCATAACCAGTTACAGTCCGATAAACAATTTGCAGATCATATTACGCCACATATACAAGATGACAGTCTAAGTGAAAAACTATTAAACATCTCTATATTACTCATGAAAATAAAACAAGATTGAACTATTTTCTGATACCAAGATTTCTGAAATACTTTTGGTATACCATAAGGCACAGAGCACATACTGGGCTTCACTCATAAAACACGAGCAGAACAAAGCAATGTGTGTGTAAATTGTTCATAAAACCGTAAGTGCTGGTTGGTTTTTCAATGCATTCAATTCAATGTGTAATTTATGCAAGAATTACTAACACAAATTCCACTCTTCTGTTTAATGAGGCCCAGTATGTGCATTGAAATATACAGTTTGTTTGTCGTTTTTTACAGTTATTTTTAGGTCTCATGGTGGAAGACATTCTGGGTTTTACTTAACATGATATCATGTAAGGTGCAAGCAGTAAGTGCACACTGGGGGAAACGATAACCTACCTTGTCTTGCATTTACCTGTCAGATCAAATGGAGAGCATACAACAAAATTCCCTTGTTTTGCAGTGTGGCCTTCCTATCCGGATTGGTAAATCCAAGACACTACTGGGATGCATGAAAGTTTCACTACTCTGCCTACATCTCTCAAAAACGCCTGTGAAAACAGAGAAGTATCAATGTTTTGACAATGAAGGTGTAAGTACTGATGTTTTGGGGTAGATGTCATTACCCTGAGCTGGTATTAAAAAGTCCAGAGTTTCATTTAGAGCCACAGGAGATCAACTGAAAACTTCACTTCCTTTTCCTGAGGCTGTCCTCTTCAGTTTCCTCTGCACTCACTTCCTCTTCAATTTCACCTTCCTGTTCCTCTTCACTTGTTGCAACTTCTTCCTGTTCCTTTCCATCTTCCTCTGCATCATCTTTTGTAACCTCTTTTTTCTCCTCCTCCTCTTTTTTCTCCTCCTCCTCATGTTTCTTCTTGTTCTCTTCAGTCACACTGGGGCGTGTCTGTTCAGAAGCCTGTTTTTCTGTGTGTTGGTTCTGGAGCGATTCGTGTAGGCGATGATATGCACGTGATCGCAGAGAGTTGAGGAGACACACGGTCGCTGCAGAGCTGAAGAGAGTCCACAGCAGCAGATGAGCTGGTATCTCACGGGCATGTTCGCCAACATGTCGCAATAACCGCGGCAGCCATGCATTCGAGCTGCGCCTCGGAGGAGCCTTATCCTGATGGGCAAAAAGGGAAGAGGGTCACAAATGACCAGGGGTCTTATTTATAAAACTTTGGGTAGATTTCATCCTAAAAGTGTACGTACGCGCAAAAGCTAGATTCTACGTACGCACAAAAAAAATCAGATTTATAAAACCATGCGTACGCCGGATCCTGCGCACAAATCCCTTTATAAATCTCAGTCAGCGCCCTGTCTCCTCCCCGAAATCATATATGGAGCTTATGACGCCTAGTTTTACTATGCATAACCTCATCTGCATATCATTTCCAAGCATATTCCCATCCACGTGACACCATGGTTAACATTTGTGCCATACACATTACATTGATAAAAATCATCCAATATTCTTATGTTTTAGAATATATATATCAAAATATGCATAAAAACAAAATTGTATTAAAGGTGCCCTAGAATTAAAAATTGAATTTATATTGGCATATTTAAATAACAAGAGTTCAGTACATGGAAATGACATACAGTGAGTCTCAAGCTCCATTGTTTCCTCCTTCTTATATAAATCTCATTTGTTTAAAAGACCTCTGAAGAACAGGCGAATCTCAACATAACACCGACTGTTACGTAACAGTCAGGATCATTAATATGTATGACCCCAATATTTGCATATGCCAGCCCAATGAGCCCATGATCGAGTCATTACACAAGGGCAGCCAGTAATGTCTGGATGTGAACAGCTGAATCGTCAGACTAGGTAAGCAAGCAAGAACAATATCGAAAAATGGCAGATGGAGCAATAATAATTGACATGATCCATGATTACATGATATTTTTAGTGATTTTGTAAACTGTCTTTCTAAATGTTTCGTTAGCATGTTGCTAATGTACTGTTAAATGTGGTTAAAGTTACCATAGTTTCTTACTGTATTCACTGAGACGAGAGCCGTCGCTATTTTCATTTTTCATTTTTAAACACTTGCAGTCTGCATAATTCATAAACACAACTTCATTCTTTATAAATCTCTCCAACAGTGTGTAATGTTAGCTTTAGCCACGGAGCAAAACCTCAAACTCATTCAGAATCAAATGTAAACATCCAAATAAATACAATACTCACATAATCCGACGCATGCATGCAGTATGCATGACGAACATCTTGTAAAGATCCATTTTGAGGGTTATATTAGCTGTGTAAACTGTGTTTATGCTGTTTAAGGCAAGCGCGAGCTCCGGGGGCGGGGGAGCACAAGAATTAAAGGGGCCGCAACCTATATATCGGTGCATAGTTAATGATGCCCCAAAATAGGCAGTAAAAAAAAATGAATAAAAAAAAAAATCTATGGGGTATTTTGAGCTGAAACTTCACAGACACATTCAGGGGACACCTTAGACTTATATTACATCTTGTAAAAAAACGTTCGATGGCACCTTTAAATACTTAAGATAAAGGTTTTAGAATAGAGTTGATTCATTCATTTCCACTGGCCAAATAGTATTTTAATCGTTTTAAACAATTCGAATCAAATTTATGCAGTTTTGCTGATAAGGTGAACATATCTTTTAGGAAGTTTATAGGCTATTTTAGTGGAAACAGATAGGCCTACTTATTTATTGCAGTGTAAATACAATTGTCTTTCTCTGCGCTTCACTGAAGTATTTTAAAAAGGAAACGTGCAAATCTTACCATTTTCCTCAAATTATATCCTTCATAAACAGTGGTAATTGTTTGAAGATCCTTCACACGACATCAACACCTCCGTGCAGCTGCGGTTATACAGTAAGATATTATCATTGGAACTATTCAAACAGGACAACGGACTGTTCGACCACCGGATCCAGCAGCGTCTTCCATAATATCGAAGTTTAGTGTGCATCGATCGTCGTTCTCGCTAAAATATTTTGTATAACATCTGCAGTGTAGTTTAAAGAGGAATTATTGTGCTCCTAGCACTCCTCGCTGTCATTAAAGCAGCATGTCACAGGAAAAGTGATAGAAAGTAGCACATCTACTATGTAAATTCATATCACGTTTGATTAATTTCTCCGTAATGACTGCGTAATGTAATTTCAGTGATTATCGCGATTAGTGAAAGTGTAACATTAATGTAAATGTGTATATCAAAATGAAAACGTGAGTTTCCATGCGAGTTTAAATCATTCTTTTATTTATTAGGGGCCAAGCACCGAAGGTGCAGAGGCACCTATTGTATCCGTTGGCGTTCTTTTTTTCTTCTTCTTCTTCTTCTTCTTCTTCCGCTCTTGAAGTCTATGGCAGACCATAGAACCGTTTGCGGGAAAGTTATGAAATTTGGCACACAGTTAGAGGACAGTCTGATCTATGTCCATAGCAAATTTGGAGTCTCTAACTCAATCACTCTAGCGCCACCAGCTGTCCAAAGTTGCACTTATGTTTATGTTAATAACTTTTGAACCATAAGGGCTAGAAACAAAATTCAAACTCAAACTCAAACTCAAGACGAATCGATTGCACGTCATTTTTCGTCATGAAAATTTTTCCGCCATTTTGAATTTTCTGAAAAACCTACTTTTTCTAACTCCTCCTAGGCCGTTACTTCGATTTTCACGAAAATTGAACCAGATCATCTTCAGACCAGGCTGACAAAAAGTTATGGAATTCAAGTCGATTCCTCAAACCGTTTTCGAAAAACATGCGAACAAATTGTACGAAGTGCTTGCGAAAATAGACTTAAGGCTGTATCTCTGCAACGCTTTATCGTATTCAGACCAAACTTGGTACATGTCATCACAAGCATGACCTGAGGCACCAGGCAGCGTTTTGGCGCAGCGCCACCTACTGGTGCGGAGATATGAAAAATGGATATTTTTGCTTATAACTTCTGAATTGTTTTGTCCAAAAATCATAAATTTGGTCTCGTTGGATTCGGGGAAACATGCCGAGTCGAATGATATCCAATTTTCCCATATTGGCAATTTTGGCCGTCAGCCATTTTGAATTTTGTGCTAAAATGCTGTATTTTACGAACGCATTAGCGTATCGTTACGAAACTCGGTATGGGTCATCAGGACAATGCCCTGAAGGAGCCTGAGAAGTTTCGGTGCTGCGCCACCTTGTGGTCAAGAGTTATAACAAATTTACAAAAATGCTAATAACTATATTTACCGATTGTAATGAAACTGGTCTCTGTAGATTCCTTGTGTCATGCTGAGAACATAGATATCAAATTTGCCATAGTCAGCTGAACGTCATGTCCGCCATATTGTTTTTCTTTAAAAACCTACTTTTTCGAACTCCTCCTAGACCGTTGCTCCGATTTTCACCAAAATTGAACCGTATGATCTTCAGACCATGCCGACAAAAAGTTATGGATTTCAAGTCGATATGTCAAACCGTTTTTATATAGCGGAGTAACGAATTTGAGGCATGATGCAAAAACGACTCTTGAAGCTGTATCTCTGCAATGCTTTGACATATTGACACCAAACTTTGCAAGTGTCATTGTCACCTCACTCTAAACATACCACAACAATTTGGACACAGCGCCACCTATTGGTCGAAAGTGATGAACCAGTAAATCCTCATTTTTGATCATTTTTCATCTCGTTTGTCTAGAATGATCTCAATAGGTCTTTAATTGCTCACTGTTGCAGTTGGTCTGATGCTCACAGCCGTGTTGGCTGGCTTATTGTGCCGTTTTTGTGCTTGGCCCCGTAATTGCTGCTTGCAGCTATATTTTAAACTGTTATTGTGAACATGCACTGTATTTATGATTTTGACCCATAATTAGGATTTAAAGTGGTTTTCCTTCATCTGCTCTGTCTCCAAAATGTTCGTACGCACGGCTCAAAGTTTGCTTAAAGGTGCGCACATTCTCCCGTCAAGTTTGTTTTTTATAGATCACAACCTTTGCATGGGAACTGGCGTACGCACGTTTCCAGCCCCGTTTTGTGCGTACGCACGCTTTATAAATGAGACCCCAGATCATGGCAATGGCATTTAAAATTGTTAAAAGTTCATTAACAAGATTTTCCATTATTTATGACACAAATTGACACGTTATTCCCGGCAATCCATGTTTTCACTGTTTTTATATGGTAGGAGGTGCTAATATGCATCTTCTGACATGATTCACTTGATCTATGTTTTGATCAACGTACTGAATCTGATTCAGACAAAATCTTTGAAAAACATGATTTTCTCAGCTATTTTTTTTAAATGTTCCTTTTATTATGAACCTTGCCCACATTCAAATGTTGATAAAAGAATGCATGAAGCTAGAATATTTTGTTGTTGATTAAAATCAGAGGCTCTGTTCTTACTTTTGATATCTTGTATGATCAGTAGATTTGTCAAAAGTACCTATTTTAGTACCAAGTCCATATTAAATTTAAAAAAATGTGATGCTTTGAGCGCTGTTGAGCTAATTCGTAAACACCTCTGATTGACACGCTCATCGGATATGTTTGTGATTGGCTACAATGATCAACGCTTTAAAAACGTTGTAAATAGTCATCAATGACACTCTTTACTGAGCACTTACACAGATACACATGGGAGCGTTTGAAAGCAGACGTCTATTGCGAACCAGCCCGCTGATCAAACACTTATGTGTGCTTTCAAACACTCCCGTGCATTGATCATTGTAGCCAATCACAGACATATCTGATGAGCGAGTGAACTTAATGGCCAATCAGGTGTTTACGAATCCGCTCAACAGTGCTCAAAGCGTCACAGTACCGATTGGTACCGATGTCAGTACTTTTGACAACTCTAATGTTCAGATATTCATACAACAAAATATATTTTCAAAACTAACAAATGTTAAACCCTCAAGCTTTTATTTTGGTGGAAAAACACCAGAAGCTTCACTTTTGTTAGCAACAGGCTGTAAATGTTCGTTCATGCGTGTAAATGAACATAGTGCTGCACTTCACTCTGAAACACACGGCATATATTTATTTACGATTTGATAAATCGCACAAAGCCATATGGAATTTTCAGTTTCAATTAATTGTGCAGCCCTAAAAACACGGTTTTCCTAAATCAAACTACTCTACAGATAACAGGACAGTGAACTTTAGGTCTGTTTGATCTCCTCCTTTGAGGTTATAGTCGAAATCAATGTTCAAAATATGAACCAATTCAGTTACACTTTCACTTTTGACAGTGCAGGCAGACTTGTTTCTTACCTTCAAACCATGTTGAACCAACATCTGTTCAAGGTAAGAGTCACCAAGGCGCACTATAGGATAGAACTCTTCCACATACACCCGTCTCCACCATCGCTGGGGATACGAACTAAACACACACAAAAACATTTAATATGACATACAGTACAGTTCAAAAGTTTGGAACCACTACGATTTTTAATGTTTTTAAAAGAAGTTTCGTCTGCTCACCAAGGCTACATTTATTTAATTAAAAATACAGTAAAAAAAAACAGTAATATTGTGAAATATTATTACAATTTAAAATAACTGTGTACTATTTAAATATATTTGACAAAGTAATTTATTCCTGTGATGCAAAGCTGAATTTTCAGCATCGTTACTCCAGTCTTCAGTGTCACATGATCCTTCAGAAATCATTCTAATATGCTGATTTGCTGCTCAATAAACATTTATGATTATTTTCAATGTTGAAAACAGTTATGTACTTTTTTTTTTTTCAGGATTCCTTGATGAATAGAAAGTTCAAGCTTCTGTAGCATTATACACTACCGTTCAAAAGTTTGGGGTCAGTAAGAATTTTTATTTTTATTTTTTTGAAAAGAAATTAAAGAAATGAATACTTTTATTCAGCAAGGATGCATTAAATCAATCAAAAGTGGCAGTAAAGACATTTATAATGTTACAAAAGATTAGATTTCAGATAAACACTGTTCTTTTGAACTTTCTATTCATCAAAGAATCCTGAAAAAAAATATTGTACACATTAAATGTTTCTTGAGCAGCAGATCAGCATATTAGAATGATTTCTGAAGGATCATGTGACACTGAAGACTGGAGTAATGATGCTGAAAATTCAGCTTTGCCATCACAGGAATAAATTACTTTGTGAAATATATTCAAATAAAAAACAGTTATTTTAAATTGTAATAATATTTCACAATATTACTGTTTTTTACTGTAATTTTAATTAAATAAATGTAGCCTTGGTGAGCAGACGAAACTTCTTTTAAAAACATTAATTGACATTAAACATTAAAATCTTAGTGGTTCCAAACTTTTGAACTGTACTGTAGTCATAAAAGAAACGCATCCAATAAGGCTAACATTAAACATCAGCGTTAACAATAATGCACTGTGTTATGCAAGATAATTAAAATGTAATTTTTAACATGCATTTAACAATTTATAGCAAGAGTCATAGTGGAATTTTGCGTGCGCTCACCCGTCCTCTTTTGGCTCGCTGAACCAGTATTTGTAGCGGTGAGCTCTTAGGTACGTAGGAGGCTGTTTGCTGAACGGATACTGAGACTCATCTGTCTGAATGAGTTTGACCACTGGACAACACACACATAGTGTAGTATAGTATAGTATAGTATAGTAGAAAACACTGCATTCAGCACTGCATCTTGTTCAGACTGATGCACTGGATGCCTTTAAATCTCACACATGCACAAACGACACATCACCTTACCATCGCGTTTGCCCTGCAGGAGTCTGTGTAGGAGGCTGCTGAACCAGGGGCTCTGTGTGTGTGGCCCCAGAGCAGCAAACCACATCTGCCAGTCCAGCCTGGGCTGGTGCGGAGCCACAACAGGGGGCGCTGAGCTCATGTTCCCTGGCTTATACATGAACTCTATCTCCTGCAAAGAAAAAAAAAATGCAGATCAAGAATCGTTTTGGAATAGGATTGTGAGGTGCTGAAAGATTCCCAACCCAAGTTGGAAAAACAATTTTTGCAAATATTTGAGGCTGCCTGCTGCAGTGAATCTATAAACTTCACCTTTAAGATCGGGGTTAGACTTTTTAAATTACAAGCCCATATTACAGACCTTTTAGACTGTTTTTGATATGATTAAATTTTTTTGTGTGAAGTCCATCTCCTTCACATACAAATTAATGCTGTAATTCAGACACAATGCACTTCCTGAAATACTCGTAAACTGACCGTCCATGTGTTGCGATCCATGCTTCCCTCAATGACCACCTCTGGACGACCTCCGACACCGGTCATTCTCCGGAACAATCCATACGAGTTGACCAGCTGGTAACGGTCAGTCACTTCAAACGCTGTCCGGATCCCAGGCCAGAGATTACTGTTGGAATCATACTCAATGTAGGTGTAGGGAACCTGCACATATACAGTACTTCATTATTAGCCTCATTATTTTTACATCACTTAAAGGGACAGTGCACTCCAAAAGATGAGAATTCTGTGCACTACACATAAAGTACACAATGAAGTTCTTATGTGTATTGTGAATGTTTGAGGTTTGAACATGTGAAAGCGTGAATGAGATTGAGATAGAAAAGTGCAGAAGGCAAGATTTTTGGTAATAAATTACTATATTCAGTTCCTCACAAAAGCTATCATACTGTTTGATAAGACTTGAAATATGAAGTACAAAAATGTATGGACTATGTTTATTGGTTCATTTTTGTCATTACATTTCAATTCTGCTAATTAACTAAACAGACAGGTTTAAGGGGGTCGCACACCGGACGCGAAGCTCGGCGCCGCGCAGCGTCACGTCTCTGACAACTCACAGGTATCGCACACCGGCCGCGCACATTATATACGTGCAAGCTCAATTTTGAATCGACTCCTGATAGAAGAGCTGCACAAAGGGAGTGTTTTACGTCAACAGGGAAACGTTACATGCCTATGCTTTAATATTTCGCACTGAGGTTAGTGTACATGGAAAAATGGCACAACAAAGCAAAAGGAAAGAAAATGCTACGTTTATTATACATTTTTAGACTTTATTCAAGCTGTTAAACTAAGAATGTGAAACTGATGTATCTTGCAGCACAGGGTGAAGTCAGTATGTACATTAACGAGGATTTGAGAGAAATATAATATACATTTAATGTAAAACAATGTACATGGCGCTCTGTGGCGCGGCAGGATTTTAAACAACTTCCTGAGTCATTGCTGGGCGCCGCGGACAGGCGCCGAATGTCGCTGCCGGTGTGCGTACTCTCATAGAAAACAATGCGTTCGAATTTTAAAGACGTGGCGCGGCGCTTCGCGTCCGGTGTGCGACCCCCTTTAGAGTGGCATGCAGGAAATAGTGTTATTAACTAAAACTAAAATAAACATTAATAAAATATATTTTTAAAAAAGCTTGTTTTATTTGAGTTAGTTGCCAAGGCAAATTTCTACTTTTGAAATAGTTTAAGCTGAAATACTAAAATTACTAAAACCAAACCGTAAATAAAAAATAAAAAGACTAAAAAAAACCTAAAAACACAATTACTAAAACTTAAACTAAAATGGGAAAACATAGAATTGAAAACTACTTTAAAATATTAATAAATGCTATCATACTGTATTAATGATACTAAAATAACACTGACAGGAAGTTTACTGACCAGACTGATGGCAAACATTGAGACTGTAGCCGCAGCCATCACTGCCCACTGGATTGTGCTCCAGAGACGCCGCAACACGCCCCTCACACAAGCACATCTGGAGCATATGCACATGCACAAGCAATCAAAAACATTTATTTCTACCAGAACGCCATCTAATGGACATAGTGAGCGGACAAACCATAGGTAAACTATCCCCTAACACTCACTTAAACATGGCAGTGATGATCTCCCATGTGAGAGACAGCACACCAATCCAGATACCGGGCACCGTGACAGTCTTCAGAAAGCCATTGAACTCAAAATAAGTAAAGGCTGAGGAACAGGAACACAAAGAGAGATAAATCACACTCAATGATAACTGACCGCAATAAGAAATCGTTGAGAGCTTCACCTGTTTTGGAGGACACACTTTTCTTTTCCCAGTCCACCTGCAGGTCAAAGTATTGGACGGTCCAGTAGCAAAGCAGAGCGTATACACCGACCTCTAACATTACAGCCAGTCCAGAGAAGAGAGTCTGTAATGATGCTGAAAAATTAATTAATTAACATGGATGTCCAGACCTGGTTTTAACATGTTGTCCTAACAAGGTACAACAAACATTGCCATCTTCATGTAATAATCAAAACATTTCTGCCATTTGATGAAGAAAGTTCAACTTCAACTTCAAAAGTTGAGTTAAAGTTGATACTTTTTCTGCAAGGACACATTAAATTGATCAAAAGTGACAGTAAAGAAATTTATAATGTTACAAATTTTCTATTTCAAATACATGTTACGTTTTTTAAACATACTGCTTTCTGTCTTTTGTGTGGGTCTGCGGAGCCAGAAGTTTACATGTTGGTCATCCAGCAGCGACAGGCACAGGGTGATTGTGAGAATATTAAAGAAGTTATAATTCCCAGACAGGATGATAAACACCTGAAGCAGGAGCTGTAACACAAAGATGTCACAATAATGCACAAACTTGTAGTAGCTTCTCCATTTCTGATCAAACACACGCATACACACTCACCTGCATGTAGAAGGCGGCAAGTCTGTGTCTTCGTATGGGGCTGAAGAACAGGAAAGGTACTGCGATCTCGATAACAAATGTTCCCACTATACTGAGTTTCTGGAACCACACCGGCAGCTGATGAGCAAACCAGGCCAGCGGGGTCGGTATACACTGGGTCTCATAGTGATAGGTCAAAGCTGATAAGAGAACAACAGAACATTTTAGTATCATTGATATATTATTATAGTTTTTATTTTTATATTGTCCATTATAATTTATGTTAAACATTTAGTAATTCTGTTGTTTGTTTTTTAAATGTCTATAGAGTTTTTACTCATTTTTACTTTAGTTTTAGTTATTTTAATACATCAAGTTAAACTAAATTAAAAATGAGAAATGTTGCCTTGGCAACTAGCTGAAAGAAATTTATTTTATTTTACTGTTTATTTTATTTCAAGCAATATCGGTTACGATATCGGTTTTGTAATATCGGATTTACCGATAAATGCCACCATCTTATGGGTGTTTTGAGAATTGCGTGCAGGATCGCCATTACAGCGCATCTGAGGGGAGACGAGACCACGGCGTGCACATGTAAAGTATACTTACCTGCTTTGCTGTAAATTAGTCAACTTTATTTAACATAGCTATTAAAGGATTAGTTCACTTTCAAATTAAAATTTCCTTATAATTTACTCACCCCCATGTCATCCAAGATGTTCATGTCTTTCTTTCTTCAGTTGAAAAGAAATGAAGGTTTTTGATGGAAACTTTCCAAGATTTTTCTCCATATAGTGGACTTCAATGGCCTCCAAACGGTTGAAGGTCAAAATTAGTTTCATTGCAGCTTCAAAACATTCTACATGATCCCAGACAAGGAATAAGTGTCTTATCTAGAGAAACCATCACTCATTTAAAAAAAAAAAAAAAAAAAAAATTATATAAGTTTTAACAATAAATGCTCATCTTGAACTAGCTCTGTTCTTCTTCTCTATTTGAATTCCAGCAGTGTAGACACTGCTAAGTGTATTACTGCCCTCCACAGGTCAAAGCTTGAACTAATTGTTATATACTTGCACTAGCATATTGAATATGACAATTTAGTTCAAACTTTGACCTGTGGAGTGCAGTAATACACTTAGCAGCGTCTACACTGCTGGAATTCAAATAGAGAAGAAGAAGAGAGCTAGTTCAGGATGAGCATTTATGGTTAAAACGTATACATTTAAAGTTTTTTTTTTAGAAAATGAGCGATGGTTTCTCTAGATAAGACCCTTATTTCTCTTCTGGGATCACTGTAAACTGTAATTTTGACCTTTAACCGTTTGTACTCCATTGAAGTCCACTATATGAAGAAAAATCCTGGAATGTTTTCATCAAAAACCTTAATTTCTTGTCGACTGAAGAAAGAAAGAAATAAACATCTTGGATGACATGGGGGTGAGTAAATTATCAGGAAATTTTAATTTGAAAGTGAACCAATCCTTTAATGCACAAATTAGATGCGCCTGAAATGTAGCTAGTTTATGCAGCTTGTCTCTAAGAAATAGAGACAAGCTCACAGAGTCACATAAAATAATACGTCAAGTCCTGTCCCAATAAAAATGTAACTTTGCATGAATTAAATACTACAGCTATGAATGAGCACATGTTGGAAATAAAAGCGCTGAATTTAATTCTCTCTCTCTGTTGTCTATGTTCATCATTAGTCGCGTGAAGTCATCTGCATTTTGCTGTTCACTCAGCGGGTTGATGCTCAGGAAATGCTCCACGGCCACCGGCAATAAAATACGATGTTTTGTTTGTTATATTCCAGACAATATTATTCAGTTATTTAACATTATCCAGTGAATTATTATTCACTCTTTAGCCTAAACAGCTTATAAATCTACAAAAAAACTGTAGTTTAAAATGAAGTATTACATTTCTGCAAAGTTGATATGACTCCTGTCTTTAATTTATTTTCTCCATTTGAAAACATTAGACATTCTACATTTATTTTTCTTATTGTTAACATTAGTGTTGCAGCTGATGCTTTTTAATAAGATTTGTTTTGTTTTCTATGCAAGGAAGGAGTGATTGTTATAAATAAAATGGTTTGTTCAGTTCAGTGGTGTTGTAATCGTGTCAAAAAAGAAGTAATACAGTAAATAAATATCAGTTCTGCATATCGGTTATCGGTTCTAAAAAATTAATATCGGTCGATCACAAAAAATTTTATTTATCAATTCATGAGCCCTTTAATGCTTAACAGTTCAATAAGTCAGAACAAACCATAGATTTTGCTTCCAATTCATTGGTCACACAAGAAATGAGAGCACTGCATTGTGCACTACAATGTATCTCATGTAGTACACCATTCTGAGTACATTCTGAACCTTCCGGTAGCAACTCAGGAACATTTGGTCACAAATACCAATATATTCTACAATTCCTCACCCGTTAGGCCCCACCAGGTGGGGCAGCGGCTGGTCAGTTTGACGACGCCCGACGCAAACATCAGCCGAAACAACAGCCAGCGCACCAGCCAGAAAGTCACATTATCATGGAGACACACCTTTAAAGACCAGGGCATTTTCAAGGGAGCAACGAGAATGGCCAAGAAGCCTGTCTCCAACAAGAGGTTATCCCTGAAAACAAGATGAGAAAGCAGAGAGATATGTTTGACACATATCCAAATTCTGATGTGCTGCTGAGGGTTCACATGTGTTATGAAAGCAGATCAACACAGACATGCGACTACAGTAAATAACACTCAAGTGTCTCACAAGGTCAAGATTGTTTTGTTGCTACAGTTGTACAGAATTAAACAAAGCCTGTTGCAAAACGGATACAGTTGAGGGAAGAAGAACATTTTTGAAACAATTTAACATCAACCGGTGTACAAGCAGCACAAAGTGAAAGAAAGCCTTATACTCACCACTGAAAGTATAAGAATACCTGGCCAACCTAGAAACAACAAGCACATTTCACTACTTTATATATTACCTTCTGAAATCAATTACATTTACTCTTAATAATAAGTAGTATTCGTGATAAGTAGTGGTCAACCGATATGGGTTTTTAGGATAATGGCCGACAACAAGTTGGATAGTTTGCAAATATAATATGATACAGTACAGTTTAAAGATAGCAAATGAGATGCTTAAAGGATTAGTTCACCCAAAAATGAAAATAATGTCATTAATTACTCACCCTCATGTCGTTCCACACCCGTAAGAGCTTCATTCATCTTCGGAACACAAATTAAGAAATTTTTGATGAAATCCGATGGCTACATTGCCGGCAAGATCATTTGCTTTTTCTATGCTCAGAAAGCTACTAAAAACATATTTAAAACAGTTCATGTGACTACAGTGGTTCTATCTTAATATTATAAAGCGACGAGAATATTTTTGTGTGCCAAAAAAATGACTTTTCAAAAATATATAGTGATGGCCAATTTCAAAACATTGCTTCATTAAGCTTTACGAATCTTTTGTTTCGAATCAGTGGTTCGGAGCGCCAAAGTCATGTGATTTCAGCAGTTTGGCAATTTGACATGTGATCCGAACCACTGATTCGAAACAAAAGATTTGTAAAGCTTCGAATCAGTGTTTTGAAATGACCCATCACTAGATATTGTTGAAAAGTTGTTATTTTGTTTTTTTGGCGCACAAAAAAATATTCTCGTCGCTTTATAATATTAAGGTTGAACCACTGTAGTCACATGAACTGTTTAAAATACGTCTTTAGTAGCTTTCTGGGCACTAAAAGTGTAAATTAACTTGCTGGCAATGCAGGCCACACTGAGCTATCGGATTTCATCAAAAATATCTTAATTTGTGTTCTGAAGATGAAGGTGCATAATTAATGACATTATTTTCATTTTTGGGTGTACCCTTTAAAATAAATGTATCTAAAACCAATTTAAAGAGTTTTTTTAGTAATGTAGAATAAAAGAAAAACACTAATTACATTTTTTTATTTCTATATATTTTAATATCTATATAAGAACATTTCAGAATTTTCCAGGCAACAACAAATAAGTAGGATATCATTAAGGCCCAATTAATTGGCCAAAATTTGGCCATTATTGAGATTATCAGCATCAGCCGATAACAGTGTATGATTGCACGATTAAAGGAAAGTCTGTTGCTCCTTGTACCAAATCCAAGTGAATCTCTTTATACCAAAGAACTTTTTCAGTATATACTAATTTCTGTGTAAAATATTGTAAAAAATATTTCATAAATTTTATTTACATCAAATTATTTGCTGTTATTAAACTGTATTATATTTATATATCAGCATCATATCAGCCATAGGTCACCCAGTTCTCTATACATCAGCCACTGAAAACCCCATATTGGCCAATCACTAGTAGCATCTGCATGTGAAATAAGTTTGTACCTGGTAGAGAGACAGATAAAGTATCCAGAGCACCAGGAAGACTCTGCAGTCTCTGAGCAGCGGTAAAGCCAGAGTCATTAAACTGAGCAGAGCTCCAGCCAGACTGAGCAGCTCCATGCACTGCTGTGTGTCCAAACCCAGACGAGGACCAAACCACAGCAGTGTGGGAGAGTCCTTCAGCTGCTCCACAACACTCTTACCAGACACTCGCAGCTGCCACCGAGCTGGTAGCAAACCCTCATTTCCATACAGACCTAAACAAAGAGAGTGTTCACACGGTCATCACAACAAAATTGCTGCAGAATCTGAAATGTGAATGTCATTATGTCACTTTTAGTTTTTGTTTGTTTGGTTGTTTTTCAGAATCCTAATTTCCAGGTTTAAATTAGATTTTGAATCTCAGATTGTCAATGTGGTCTCATATTTTTGGACCCCAATGATCACCATATTCAAATACCATGGTATTATCATGTACATGTCTAAAATCATGATAATATACTAATACTATGACAAAAAATTAGTTTGCGCAATGCATTTCCTCTTGAGTGAAAGTTTGGCTAATATTCTTACAGTCTGGGTGTCTCAGAACAGACATCAACATGCTAATCTGAGATGTTCTGCACAAACAGACCCATGTAATATGGGCCCTTTAAAATATTTTTATCTCTAGTACTGTATCCCTACACTGCAAAATCGCTGGACAACCTGGAGATTTATACGAACTATTACCTAATGTTTTAATAGATGAGTATGTTCATTAAAAATGTATGCCTAAAAGACATTTGTTGCATGCGTCACAGATAAACCCTTAGTTAGTTAATCAATGCATACAAGTTAAACTAAAAATCTTCACAAACTCACCTGGAATCTGCACGTAAAGAGACGCAAAGGCAAACATATAAACAGCAGAAAGGCACCACAAGAACATGTGCCTCGGCAGTCTTATATCTCCCATTTTTTGGATAATAAACTCCTAAAGGAAACAGATGGGGTAGGAATCTCCTCAAGATGGAGATCAGGGAGGTTTGAATGCAGAGGACTGACTGAGCGACACGTCTGACGTGCAGGAACAGAGACGCGCGCTCGTGGACTGTTTTGCCAACGAATCCTACTATGGCGAAGATTTGGCTCATGAATATTAAATACGTAACGCTCGCGGAAGTCAAATTGATTGGCTGACTGGTGTACGTTAGTAAGTTGGCGTGCTCTGCCTGGGTCAACGTTTGACCAACATGAATATGAATTACGCTCGTCCAGTAAAATTAGCCGATTGGCTGAAAGGCAGATGTACAAGTTCTTCATAAGTTGACTTTAAATTCTTAAAATGAGCCAAACATTTAATTATTTATTTTTTAATTTATTATTTACCTAACTGGACTTACCTTTTTTGTTTGTTTGTTTTACAGTCTATGACTGGACGATCCCGGAGGGTAAAAATCAAATCAACATGACCTAATTACTATTCACGAGCTAAGCCTTCGTCATAGTAGGATTCGGGAATTTCATCCATGGTCTTATTTATTTTTTGATTGTTTTATTTTTAGAAGTTTGGAGACTGTATTTGAATACTGATGTACAAACGCCTATTTCGGGCGCAGCCATATCCAACTCAGATATTTAGGACGTGTATTTTTTTAATGCCTGGCCACAACTAGCGATTCAGATTAGAATTTATAACTATTTAGTGTCTTTTTGGTTTTGCTTGCATTATGGTTTTTTACAGTCATTCAGTATTATTAGCGGATGAAGATTTAAAAAAGGATTTGGATGAATCATTCAGGCTGATTTGTGAACCGGTTCGACTGATTCACTGAAAAGACCTGAATCAAAAAATACTTGTTCACAATCACTATGGCTTTTGGGCAAATTATTCCGTTACAATATCTTAGATCAGAAAAAAAAAAAAAATTATATTAAAATTTTTATGACCCCATTCCCATATATTTCCAGATTTTACTTGATCATAAGAATATATATTCTTAAAACTGTTTCCAAATTCATCATCTTCTGGAACAACCTGGGGCCGATTGCATAAACCACTAAGACTAGTCTTACAAGTTAAGTCATCTTTTTTTTTTTTTTTCTTTAAGTCTTCATAACTAAGTTTTTTTTTAGTTTCATAACTTCGATTGGCCTAATTTGATACCAAAAAATAAGATTGACTGCCCTTTGACTAACTTCTAATGGGCCATACTAGGGGTTAGTTCACCCAAAAATGAAATTTCTGTCATTAATTACTCACCCTTGTGTCGTTCCACATCCGTAAGGCCTTCGTTCATCTTCGGAAGACAAGTTAAAGGGTTAGTTCACCCAAAAATGAAAATTCTGTCATTTATTACTCACCCTCATGTCGTTCCACACCTTCAAACACAAATTAATATCTTTTAGTTGAAATCCGATGGCTCTGTGAGGCCTCCATAGGGAGCAATGTCCTCTCTCAATATCCATAAAGGTACTAAAAACATATTTAAATCGGTTCATGTGAGTACAGTGGTTCAATATTAATATTATAAAGCGACGAGAATATTTTTGGAGCGCCAAAAAAAAACAAAATAACAACTTGTAATCAGGCCGGTTCTAGACATTTGGAGGCCCTAGGCATAATTTATGTTGGAGGCCCCTGACTCTTCTCCCCTCTTTAATATTGTAATAATTTTACCGTTACTCTCCAAATTAATGTAGAAACAACTTAAAGCAACAGCTTAAAAAAAAAATGTATCTGTGGCCTGGCCCAAATAAATGTATCCATATATTTCCTACCTTTTAGACAGGTAGGAAATATATAGTAATTGAATAAATTTATCAAACACTTTATGCAGTCTTCACTGCATAAATTATAAACTAAACATAAGCCTTATTAAAGCAATTGTCTCTGTTGGCTTTGTTCTTTGATGAACATTAATGACAGACATTGTGTAACTGGTAACTGGTTTATTAGGCTGCTGTCACTTTAAGAGCTCCCGCTGATGTGACGCGCATCTCATTTTCTCACAACTCTTTAAGTTCATTTAAGACGTTATTTAACTCTTTTAAGACTACTCTAATGAGGATACTTGACAAAACAGGCATAATTCTGTGTGTTATTGTTTGTTCAAGAGTGAAAGGGAACTTGATATTGCTGCGCATTTCTGTCTTTTCTTTTCTGTGAGTCTTGTGTGTCAAATGCAGTGCACGTTATTAAAAAAGTAATTAGTTATAGTTATTAGTTACTTCTCACAAATAGTAAATGAGTTAATAACCGAGTTACATTATTATAAAAGGAAGTAATTACCAGGGAAAGTAACTATTTTTTTTTACTTTTAAAAAAATGCCCCCAATATTGAATATGTTAAATAAATGAAATGGACATGCAATTTCTCTGTACTGTATACGTGTTGGTAGCCATTAAATACGTATTTAGTTTAATATTTATGTTTAAATAGGCCTATTATAATGTTATTTTTAAATTTAATCTATTTGATTATGAAAAGTGAACAGCATGAGTAAGATGCAACATGCGCAATATATCGGGACACATGGAATGGGTCAGACATGATTTTAAACACTTCATTAAGTTTTGTTTTGTAGAAAGCCTTTCTTTAAAGTGAATTTCGTTTTGTAAAAATTGTATCTTAATTTTAATCAATGTTTCATCAACCAATTGCCTGGATTTAATAAATAAGAAGCAAATATAGCAGGCAATATAATAATGACATGGAGGTGCCGGCGCGATCACTGGCGCGTGAACTGGCGCGTCTTATAAATGAACCGAAACTCAGCGGCTGCTTGCCTCACAGACATGAGAAATATATAGAAAGCTTGAAATGTCTACTTTTAAACGAAATAATTCAAAACGAAAGGAAATAGGCTCTCTGATGATCATCCGAATGAAATGTGCATTCTCTCTCTAAGCGCGTCCACGGAGATGATGAGAGTCAGTAATGTCAACTTCATCTTCGCAGCCGACACTGATTCAGAAAACATTAATTTATTAATAAACAATTAAAATGTCTCCTTGCTGTTTTTGTCACTTTCATAATCATTACTTTTGCAGGCTTTTTATGGCAAGCTTTATTTAGCATTTTGCTTCGCAACACCCACAGGATGTGTTCGTTTTGGCGAGTCCATCGGACCCACTCTGACTATGGTTAAGATAAACATCGTCACTATTTTTAGTTAATTAATAAATATTGAAATAAATTGTAGATAGGACATTTGTACATTTTATTTTTATTTTTATTTTTTTTTATTATTATTATTATTATTATTTTTTATTTTTTTGTCCCTCTGTCTGGGCCCCATCCCGCCAATCGGGCCCTAGGCACGTGCCTAGTTTGCCTTTGCGTTAATCCGGCTCTGCTTGTAATATCCGATTTCAAAACACTGCTTCAGGAAGATTCGGAGCACAAATGAATCAGTGTATCGAATCATGATTCAGATTGCGTGTCAAACTGCCAACGGCTGAAATCACGTGATTTTGGTGCTCCGAACAGCAGATTCGACACACTGATTCGTTTGTGCTCCGAATCTTCCTGAAGCATTGTTTTGAAATCGGCCATCACTAAATAAGTCGTTATTTTGGGTTTTTTTTGGCGCTCCAAAAATATTCTCGTCGCTTTATAATATTAATATTGAACCACTGTACTCACATGAACCGATTTAAATGTTTTTAGTACCTTTATGGATCTTGAGAGAGGAAGTGTCCATTGCTCCCTATGGAGGCCTCACAGAGCATTCGGATTTCAACTAAAATATCTTAATTTGTGTTCTGAAGATTAATGAAGGTCTTACGGGTGTGGAACGGCATGAGGGTGAGTAATAAATAACAGAATTTTCATTTTTGGGTGAACTAACCCTTTAAGATCTTTTTGATGAAGTCTGAGAGGTTTCTGTCTCTCCATAGAGATCCAAAGCAACTACCACTCCAAGGTCCAGAAAGGTAGGAATGACATCATTAAAGTACTCCATGTGACTCCAGTGGCTTAAACTCAATTTTATGAAGCGACGTGAGTGCTTTGTTTGTGCAAAAAACATAATTTGCCACTTTACTTACATAAATATTGATCTGCAACGCACGTTCACGAGAGCTTCATGACGCATGCGCGTTGTGTTCAGACTCGCACGTCAACAACACACAAGTGCGAGTGTTCACGGGAGCATCACGACGCGTGCATGTTGTGTTCAGACTTTTTTTTTCTACAGTGTATGTTGAAGGCAACAAGTCATCTTCATAAAAACATTCTGACATTTCTGACCATGCATAATTTGCGGGTGGGACATGTCCCCACCACTTTTTGCCAGGGTCTATATTGTCCCCACCACTTTTTGAAACATCTCGCGGCACGGAGGTATACTAATACAATGGGATGTGTTGTTTTTGAAATCATGTTGAGTGCTCGTTGCTGCTGTTATCAGTGGTGCAACAGTTTTCTCTTTGCTCTCGTGCACACTGCGCAGTCTTCACACGGACGAGCGCTTCAATCTATCGTTGTTGCGGCTGCAGACTGTATTCGTTCCGGTGAAATCACAAACAAAATGCACATAAATGTGTCCCTGCACTTGATATACAATCACTGATGAACATCTTTGGTTTTAATGAGAAAAAAATTAAATAAATAACACGAGGGCAGTTTAGAACCCAGAACCTCTGGCACGCTGAACAAAAATTTTACCTCTCGTCCATCAGGACAACTTAATTTTAACAGCAGATCAAAGTATTTATTGGCCAATGTAAATACTTTTGAGACTAACAATATATTGTATTATACAGGTGCATCTCAATAAATTAGAATATCATGAAAAAGTAATTTAACTCAAAAAGAAATACTTAAATATATTCTAGATTTATTAGACAAAGTAAAATATTTCCAGACTTTTTTGTTTTCATTTTGATGATTACAGCTTGCTGCTCATCAAAATCAAAAAATCAGTATCTCAAATTATTAGAATATTTAATTTCAAGTTCTATTAAATTACCATTCTCAGGGTATAAATACTGGGTTTAGGTCAGTAATCCCAACAGCAGTCATGGGGAACTCTGCTGACTTGACAGTTGTCCAGAAGATGATCATCAAAACCCTCTACAATGAGGGTAAGCCACAGAGGTTCACTGCTGAAAGAGCTGGCTGTTCGCAGAGTGCTGTGCCAAAGCATATTCATGGAAAGTTGACTGGAAGGAAAAAGTGTGGTAGGAAAAGGTGTACAAGTGAAAGGAATGACCGCAGGCTTGAGAAGATTGTCAGGTGAAGCCGATTTAAGAACTTAGGAGAGCTTCAAAAGGAGTGGACTGAAGCTGGAGTCAGTGCATCAAGAGCCACCACACACAGATGTTTTCAGGAAATGGGCTGCAACTGTCACATTCCACGTACCAAACCACTTCTGAACCAAAGACAACGTCAGAAGCGTCATATCTGAGCTAAGGAGAAAAAGAACTGGACTGTTGCTCAGGGGTCCAAAGTCCTCTTTTCAGATGAAAGTAAATTTTCTATTTCATTTGGAAATCAGGGTCCCAGAGTCTGAAGGAAGAGAGGAGAGGCACAGAAACCATGTTGCTTGAAGTCCAGTGTGAAGTTTCCACAGTCAGTGATGATTTGGGCTGCCATGTCATCTGCTGGTGTTGTTCCACTGTGTTTTCTGAAGTCCACAGTCAACAGAGCATCTACCAGGAAATTTTAGAGCATTTCATGCTTCCTTCTGCTGACAAGCTTTATGGAGATGCTGATTTCATTTTCCAGCAGGACTTGGCACCTGCCCACACTGCCAAAGGTACCAAAAGCTGGTTCAATGACCATTGTGTTACTGTGCTTGATTGGCCAGCAAACTCGCCTGACCTGAACTCCATAGAGAATCTATGGGGTATTGTCAAGAGGAAGATGAGAGACACCAGACCCAACAATGGAGATGACCTGAAGGCCGCTATCAAAGCAACCTGGGCTTCCATTACACCTGAGCAGTGCCACAGGCTGATTGCCTCCATGCCACGCCACATTGATGCAGTAATTCATGCAAAAGGAGGCCCAACCAAGTATTGAGTTCATAGAAATGAACATACTTTTCAGAAGCCTGACATTTCTTTTTAAAATATCCTTTTTTATTGATCTTATGAAGTATTCTAATTTATTGAGATTGGAGGGTTTTTGTTAAATGTGAGCCAAAATCATCACAATTAAAAGAACCAAAGACTTAAAGTACTTCAGTCTGTGTGCATTGAATTTATTTAATACACGAGTTACACAATTTGAGTTGAATTACTGAAATAAATGAACTTTTCCATGACATTCTAATTTATTGAGATGCACCTGTAGTAGATGTAAGGAGGAAACTATCATATTAAACATGAGGTCTATGTCAATAAATTTTGTGCATTTATTATTGCAATGATACAATTACAATTTACAATACACACCCCCAACACACACATTCCTGTCCCACCCACTTTTTAAAACAAAGTTATGCCACTGTTTCTTACTCATTAAACAACAGGGAAGAAATCAACAAGGACAGAACACACCAGAGCCATAATAGTTTTATTCAATTATATCTTATTAATGTACAATTTTGATTTGTCCTCAGGCAAACACATATACAAAATAATAGCAATAAAAGTCAGTCAACACAGGAGCAGAGCATCCCATCTCATATCCAGACCAGTCATCTGTACATTCAAGTGTCAGTCTACAGTGAGCACGCTTCTGCCCTGAAATATCTCTTTCTCTTAATGATTAACTGGCATTGCACATGCAAGAGAACTGGACCGGCCTCAAAGAAGTCAGATCCAAACATTTTGATTTAAAAAAGCATACATTGTGGCACATGAAAGCAAACAACTTTTCCAGCATTTGACATGATTTTAAAGAGATCAGTAGGACATGACAGGAAGTGCCTAATTTGAAACCAGTTTTTAAAATCCTGAACTGCATGTCGGTGTGAGTGCATCAGTAGTTTATTCCTTTATTTAAATATAAAACATGGCCATTTGGAGTCGTTGACACGTTTACACACTCTTTGAGAACACAAACGCATTTTACAGATCTTTTGGATTTTGTAGCTGCCTTCGCCACATATGGACAAAATGGAATGTGAACAACAATGGACAACACATAGAAACATGGCAGACGACCTTTCTGAAAGGCTTCTGAAGGAGGGATTTAAAAACATTATTCCGAAATAAAAAAATATTGGCCATTTACAGGGGCTAAAATATAATACATGGGAGAACTAACCAATCACGTCATGTTATGCGTGTCTAGATTTTAACTTCTTGTTAGAGATTTGGTTGGTAGTTGTAGCGTGACATCTCTTCAAATGGCATGGTTCATGTTGAGACTCATTTACTTGAGTTTGTCGATGTGTGTATGTGGGTTCACGTTCCTTCCCCTCCGTTGGAGGTCTGTGTGGTGGTTGACTGTGGCTGTACCGAAGCCGCCTCGAGTTCAGATTCTCGAACAAAGATAACGGCATCCCCGCTGACGTTGATTAGGCACTGCGCCTGTAAAGTACGTGAAACACCAGCATAAATTAACAAACGTGATTGGTTGAGTGTGTACGAGTCTGTGTGTGTGACTGTGGTATGTATTAACCTGGTTCTTGTTAGGGTTCTCCATAAATACACATTCCTTCATGCTGTAGGAGACGACAGCATTCCCTCCAAGAGCAGCGACGTGGGCGCGAACCATCGCAAATACTTCAGCTATGAACGTATGCAGAAACCCGCTCACACCTCCCTCCTAAAACGCAGTAATAATGATAACAATAATAATAATAATAATACAATATATACAACAGTAAAAAACTACATATTTATAAAAATATAAATTAATTACTATTAATGTGAATATTTTAACATTTAATTTAATGTTATTTTACAAAATATTTAATATTATTACATGTATTATATTTATTATTTTAATAACATTATAACATTAGTATTATATTAATACTATTAAGTTTTTATAATGCTAATAATAAAACAATATACAACAATAAATAATATTAATATCAATTATATTTTCATGACTATTAATGTTAATAATTGTAATTTAATTATATTAATATTATCAAAAATATTTATTTATTTTTTATCTTTATAAGATGTATAATATTAATTGTGTAATATTATAATTACTATAATAATTATATTAATATATAAATATTAATATGAAATTAACAATATCAATAATTGTAACAATAATAACTATTAATGTTAATCACTGTAATTAATTTTAAAGGCATTAATATAAAATATTTCATATTAATAATTTTTATTATTGTAATTATTAATTTTAAAATGTTATATCAAATTAATTAAATATAAATATATATTAAAATATTAAAATGTATTAAATACATTTTAAAAGCATTAATATTACACTAAATATTTAATATAATTTAATTAACAATAAAAGTAATACAAGTAATAATAATCATCATAAGCAAATTTCTTAATACATGTGAGGTGGGTAGTAAAAAGAGTGAGACTGCTACCTCTTTCAGTGAGGTGGTCTCTCTAATGAAGAACATGTTGATGATGCCGAGGTATTTTATGATCTTTGCACCAGGAATGAACGAGAGCGGGGTCATTTTGACCACTGCGACAGAACTGCCCGAGTAGGAGCGATTTGACCGAAGAGAACGAGAGCGACCCTCGGGCAACGGGCTGGCCTTCTCCATAGATGATGCTGTTGAGAGTAAAAGAGCAAGAGAGAAAGGGGGTAGAGAGAAAGAGAAGAGAGAAAAGAAAGAGGGGGGTGGGAAGATACCAGACATGGCCTTCAGAGGACGCTCTACAAGACCAACGGATGTGACGAGACAAACATAGTGTGACCGTGGAAAAAAGACATATGTGTATTTGTGTGTTGCAGATCAGCGGCGTGTGATCAAAGCAAAGCAAAGCAAAGCACCATGCAAATAAACATGCAAATACAGAGAGACAGAGAAGGAGAGAAAGAATGAATGCACGCATGTTGAATCTGCCTTGATAAATCAGAAGATGATAAGCTTTGAGAAGGGAGGACACTTTTTCCCATCAAGAGTGTGAAAGAGCTTAAAATCTCAAAGCTGTAAAACATCATACACGGGGCTGCATCACAACTGTTACACAGAGCGCTAATGTGCATGCAGCTCCAAAACATCGCTCAAACTATCGGTCAGTGGACTCAATTAGGGCTGGGCGATATATTGGAATATATTGGCTTTACAATGGAAATTATTTTTGTGTTCATTGAGATGAATGTTACTTTTCAAAGGGGGTGTAATCATTTACACTGAGCACTGTACCTTGATTATTTTACACTAAATGCGTTTTTACATTAACCATTTTGAATCTTCAGTAGCTGTTGAATTGCCATGTCAGAGCATCTACATAAATATCAAGATATTATATATAATCTGAAAAACAGATTTTTTTTAGTTATAACACCCAACCCTAAACTGTACAACCTTTAAAGCCAAACTTCTAATGCATTTATGCATCATATGCAACAGAGGCAGCCTGTGATGTGCCTTTATTCATACTTGTCTCATCAGCCAGCTCAAATATGAAAACACTGTGGCACAACTGAAAGAATGATGGTCTCATCACAGGTTTCTCACTAGGACTCAACCTCAACTTTCACACTCTGTCAGTCAAGTTCGGATAAGATCGGACTGGCATATGGCAGCAAGACTTGTCCTCTTTTGGATGCAGGACATGGAAGTATATGTGTGTAAGGATGCTTGTATAGACTGTAGTCAGAGTAGATGCCATTTTAAATGTAAATTTGATTTTTAAAAATGTGGCTTTGGATCAATATATCATCGGTGTACAGCGTAATTTGTGTTGCGAAGATGAGCGAAAGTCTTACGGATGTGGAACGACACCAGGGTGAGCAATAAATGACAGAATTTTCATTTTTGGGTGAACTATCCCTTTAATGCATGCATTTGTGCTAACTTAAAACAGAATCAAAACACTAATGTATTTTAATGACAAAAGTTCAAATAAGAGAGCAAGTGACAAATATTGGTATCGGAATTGGCCAATGGTTGTTTGATAAAATCATATCGGCGCATCCCTAATATATACATTTCTTGCACAATAAGACTACAAGTAAATGTTTATGCAAATTGTAATAACATAGTATATAAAGTAAACTGGTCCCATTTTAATTTCATCTTAAAGTTAAAGATCCCTTTAAATATGCAGATCTACTCTGACTAGGGTCTATGTGAGTTTGTGTATGTGTGTCTGTGTATGTAAGCGAGTTTGCGTGAGTACTCCTACTTGTTTTAACTGATCCGCGTCTTATGGTGTGAGCTTTCAGTCTAAGCTGCTCTATCCAGGAGCTGCATCTGTCTGCAAAGGAACTGTAATCAACTGAGGGGGCTGGACACACACACACACATACACACACACACACACACACACACACACACATACATCGACAAATATAGACAAACATTCAGACACAAACACAGAAAGACACATAAACACACACACACACACACACACACACATACAAATACGTGCACAAGCGGGAACAAATCCCGCGGACACATACATACAATGACACAACAAAGGGACAAAGAGAAGAGGAAACAAGACACAGAAAGAAAGAAAGAAAAAAAAGAAAAAAGGGGTAAAATGGATGATGCTGGGGTGTGTGCTGCAGCACTTCAAACTGTCACACACAAAAGGAGCAGAAATGAAAAGAAAAAAACACCCTGCTGCCTCCAGATCTCCAAGCAACGAATCAGGTACTGACCTTTGGCCGACGGATGGCTGCCAATCTCTGATAGACCTGTGACAGAGGAAACCAATGCAATTTTGAAAGGACTGAAAACAGGATTTACCTTATTTTTTAAATAATATTTCAATGTAGAATGGCTCAACAATATTAATAGTAATTTTTACAATAATTAATCAAATTCATCAAATCAGAAATCATTCTAAGCCTTGGTGAGCATTAGAGGCTCCTTTCAAAAAGTTAAAAAAAAATCTTAATTATTCCAAACTTTTGAATATGATTGTTTTTTTGTATCTGTATGTGTCATACAAAAATATTTTTTCAATGTCAGAATAAAAATATTTAATACTTTTTAAATAAATAAACAAGCAAATAAAGAGTCTCCAGCATCCCTGTGACCATACAGAGGACAAGCGGTTTGGATGGATTGATTATGGCAAACATTAAAAGAGCTGTAAAGAACTGAAGTGAAGTTTGGATTCACTAGGGTTTACCTTTCGGGGAGCTAAGAGGGTTGGAAGAAGACGTTTCAGCATTGAGCTCCAGGTTGAACTGAAGCTGCTCATCATTTTCTGTTATTGCTGCAAATGACATTCAACAGGAGACCATGACGATCAGCTTTTCAGAGAGGTGTTTCCTACATGAAGGTACATAGAGCGCATGCTTACCCTTTATTAGTGTCTTGTCCCCACTTTGTTTGCCATTCTCCAGAGTCTGCTCTTTGTCAAAGCTCATTGCCACAGCTGTCACCGCCACCTGTCAGATTACGTGGGACAGAGGTAAAAGGATAAGAATGAAACCCAAGAGGATAAACAGATCTTGAGGGTTCCATTATTATTTTCTTTTTTGTTTCACAACAGTAACAAGACTGCAAACTGGAAGTTTAATAAGTTTATATTTAACAAAAAAGTAATAAGCTCAGGTGTGTTGTCACCTGGATGAGCTCATCTTCAGGTATGGCCACGGTGAAGTTCAGGTGACAAAGACAGCAAGGGACCATCGACCGCAGTTTGAAGTACAGACTCTACAGAGTACACATATATTCCAGTTAGAGCAGTGATATCCAAGCACGCTTAAATCATTTAACTTGGTTTAGCTGGTCTACCATGATAGAACTGATCTCTTGAGATAAATAAGATATAGGAAATATAAGGAAAAAAAAGTGTATTCACCTTAAGCAGGTTCTCACAGAGGTCACTGAAAATCTTATTCAGTCCCTGATTGGTCAAGTTGACGTTGTTAAGGCGAAAGACCCTCACAGAGGTAAACATCTGAAAGCACACAAAAATATTTGATTCTACACCAAACATTGAAAACTCAGATGTACATTACAAACAAGTATAATATGCAAACATTACATATAGACAATGAATCTGAGTTTTTTCTAAAGTGAACACATCTCAAACTAGCTTCATTTATTAATTATCTGCAAATTTTAGGATAACAGTAATGGTCTTCATGGACCCTTTTCACATTTCCAGGGTTCTCAGAAGTGGAAGTCGTCATAGCTAGGTAAGCTTCTATAGCGGTGAAGGGAAACGACAACAAACACAATTTTTGCTTTCCCATTTGCTTCAATAGCAAAAGAAAAAAAATCCATGATAGTGTTTCTATAAATTTCCAAAAGAAAAAAAAGTTGAGAGATTGCCTGTAGGGCTGCTCGATTATGGCAAAAATCATATCACGATTATTTTGGTCAATATTGAAATCACGATTATTGGTGGGTGATATGACCAAAGTCTTATTTCATGATATGAGTCATTTTAAATGTCAGTGAAATTTCACAATTATTCATACTTCAGCTAAAACTAATACTAGTTTAATTAATGCAAGTAAAAAGTCATCAAAACAGCTACAGAGGACAAACAGACAGTCAACAATAAAATAAGAACAAAAACTAATTAAACTAAAAAAAAAAAACTAATACCCAAAATTGAATAAAGTAATAAAATGTAAAATAACTCATGTATACATTAAATATAGACTAATTCTTATTTAAAACTAAAAAAGTTATTCATTCAAGAGCAGTGAGTGATTTTATCTTTGTCTTTTTTTGTTAGATTAACAATGACTGCAGCAGACATTGATGTTGGCTGCTGTCCCTTTAAGAGCTGCACGGACCCAATATAGGCCTACTGTTACTGCGCACTTTCTCGATGTTCATTTAAGACATAACCGACTGCGTTTACGAGGATACTTACCAAAAAAGGCATTTCGATTTATTTGTGCGTAGACTATTTGACCGTTTAGGCGCGTATCTGAAGCCCATAGTATACTTTGCTTATGCGAGTTCCGCGCCGTCTCAGAGCGCGCACACAGGTGGCCGCCTAGGGAACAGCGTTTCTTTCGCGGCTTAATGTGCTTTTAATAGCACTGTTTAATATCAAGCATGTCCAAGCAGTTTAGCAACAGTAGACTGCATTTTACATCACTCTCTTATTCGGCTAATTGAGATGTTAAGTTTGGGTTAAGGAGGAATGACAGCGCACCGTTGTGAAAGAAAGGAAGGTGCGCTGGACGGAATGCGGCAGTGGTACAGTAATCATTTTACCTCGATTATCTAACTAATTATCTAACTACATTTATTTGCAAGATTTATGATGTTAATAACTGTGGAAATGCATCATCACAGTCTGTGAAAAGGGTCCATTGTTAGGGGCCGTTCACACAGAACGCGTCTTTGCGTCTAAAAACGCGAGACGCAGCGCTCAGGAGTGGTTTTTAAAAAAAAAAGCGTCTCAAGACGCGCCTTTGAGACGTGATGCAATAATGACAATAACGGAAATAATAGAAATAGGCAAACTGCAGAATTTACAGATACAAGTTTTGACATGGAAAAAAAAGAAAATAAGATAATAATGAGCGCCTCCTCCGCCATGTTGCCATTTTATAGAACGGTTGTCATGCCAACTCGCAACGCTTGCCCCGCCTCCAAGTTCGTCTGATTGGTCCATTGTTTTGGAACTGACATTGATTAGCGACGCTGCGTGTAAAAGTTGAAATTCTTTTAACTTGACACGGCGTCTTAAAAACACGGCGCTCATGTGTGAGGTGCTGCAAAAGACGCAAGACGCGAGCGTAACGGTCATGCACGTCCGTCAAGCGCGTGTTTACATAGAAAAACAATGGGAAAGTAATGCAATGGAATAGAAAAACGCATTCTGTGTGAACGGCCCCTTAATAAATATAAATATTGATAAAAAAAATCCTTTGATATCTGTACTGTGGTTTGAAATGGCTCTTGCACTCATCCTGTCTTTATTAAAATATTGTTGGCTTCTGTTGAGTCAATAAGTGGCACATCAAGAAATATTGTGTGCTGTAAACATTCTATCTGCAATATTCAGGAAATGGACAGGTTCACTATGGTGACTGATACCTGTATAGCTGAAGTCCAGTTCTGAATCCCAGGCATGATTTCAGTGTTGCAGCTGTAGAATCCTGAAGAGAAGACAATGTACAAAACACATATCTGAATATATAGTCCAGTAAACACATCATAGAGTCCAACAATGGTCTAGTAGAGGTTTGTACCTGCTGGGGTGGGAGAATCAATCAGAAGTGCATGAATATCTTCCACAGCGTCCGTGTCATCAATCTAGAAGAGCATTAAAACATCAGATCTTTCACTCTGCAAAAAAGTCTAGTATCTCCAAGTTTATCCTTCCATCTATTCATCAAAGCATCAACCTCTAGTACAAAGCCAATTTACCTCCAACACAAAGGCATCCTTCTTCCCATGGGACAGGTCTAGTTCTGACACCTCATCTGAGCTCTCTGAGTGAGAACGAAAGAGACGGGACCTCTGACGGGGTTCAGGAATCGGCGAACCAATGATCTCTTCGACAACTTCCTATGATGAAAAAAAAAAGAGAAAATGTTTAGCTGTGGTTTAAAAAGAAGAACGGGTGGATACAAAGAAAATAATATAAAATAATATAAAAATATATTAATACAAAATAATTTAAGAAGTAAATTGCACCTCACAATGTGCCTTGACATGTCTGTGTACTTACAGGTGGGTTGATTTCATACAGTTCTTTATTTTTAGCGATAGTGTCATTGATTTTCTTCTGCATATTGGAGATGTGCTGTTCGTATGTGATGTCACTGGGAGTTTTTCCCAATATCTGGATTCCTCCTGGACTGGGTAATGCTGTCAGATAGACTCCTGTTGCAGACTGGAAGCACCAAACAACAGCTATTAGCAGGACAAACAGTCATATTTATTGAAGTAAACACATTGAGCATTATGGGTAATAGCACACTGACCGCCATTCCTAGCAGCATGGTCTCTCCCACGCTGATTTGGATACGCAGACCGAACAAAGCATTCATGCCCCGTAGCTTCAATTTGTTCATCAGCTGGGTGTGGAGCTCGTACTCTAGGAACGGCAGAAGATTGCTAATGGATGTGGCGTTCCCCTCTCCCTGGGCCTTCTTTTTAGTCCGACACAGCCTACAGTGGGGTGGAGATGCAAAGAATACCCAGATGACCTATTACATTTGCCAAAATGCACAGTTTACAACCAGAACATACCGTGAGAAACACTGTATTCCACAATGCAATACATTTGACCTGAGCTTCACCCGAAGTCTTAACTAATTATTCACTTGGGACACTTTCAAAAAATTCACGGAAATGCAACGTTGTGATGTTACAAAGTCATAAAACAATACTGCATACTACTAAAGCTGAACGATTTGGGGGAAAACTTGAGTTTTTTTCTATAAAAAATTATTATTATTATTAAATAAAATATTAAAACAAGAAATATGCATATTGTAATATTTCACTGTAAAATAAACTCACTGTAAATCAACTATTTAAGAAAATAATAATAATAATAACTTAAGAGCCATTTATAGCTTTTTTGTTGCACTATACTGTGCAGTATGCAGTACAATAATATTTCAATTGGACAGGATGTTATGTGCAGTTTCTACCTGGCCTGAATCAGGCAGCCCTTCCCCGTGACGTTGGCTTCAGTAGGCAGGTCGATCGTGGTAAAGAGGACATCGGGCACTTTGTAGCGGCGACAGCAGCAGCAATAGGTCAGCTGAGCAGGAAATGGTATATTCAACTCATCATATGGTATGTGACAGAACCCACAGCCAGGGGGAGCCACCTCCTCAAATCTTACAGAAATAAATACTGCAATTAGTACATAAACAATAACACAAGGGCACACACAGACTCAGCCAGCCATAAACAGAAGAAAACTATCTTTACATACTGTAAGCGTACAAATTTGTAAAGATTATTTTTGAACATAAAACATACATATTCAGAGACAGCCAAATGTTTTAGCCCCTTTGTTATTAAGTCTTTAGGACTTTGGTTAGTAGCTATAAAAACAGTCCTCAGCAAACATATACACAGACACACACACACACACACCGATTTAATTAGTATTGTTTAGTATTGAGATTAAAGGAAAAGTTCACCCAAAATTAAATTTAAGTCATGATTTACTTACAATTATGTTGTTCCAAATCTGTTTGACTTTTAACCTCACCATGAAATCAAAACTGACAATAAACAAAATCAAGTTGCACCCTATATTTTTTCTCATTATTACTAGAGCTACGGCACCAAGGAGAAATTTCAGTGAAAAATGACTTTTTTGTTAAAGTCATGATGAAACGGAAGTACCAACAGATCTTTTCTTATGTATTATGATAGTGTATTCAAGTGTAACTCGAAAAAGAAAAAAATAGAGGCTGTTATTTGGTTCAATGCATTGATTGTGTATCCACCTTATTCCTATGCCCCATGCGTGAATTATTGGTGTAACTTCCATTAGGCTGTAAACAATAAGTGAAAGGCTCGCTCTATGAACGCAATAATATGTTGGATTTTTTTTAAACTGGGTACAATGAGATGACATTATTCCACTCACCCTTCAACCACCGAACATTAAATGGACATTTAAGAGTGTAAAAGCATCAACATGGTACTTTCAACAGACCATGAATAACCCTAAATCACATTTTTTTCTAGAGCAATAACGGACGGGTTAAACATCACTGTGGTAATATATATCTGTATTATGTAACATACATTGCCTTAATCAAAAATGCTCATTAACTTCAACATTGCATGATACTATTTCAAAGTAATTTCTGCCATTTTGACAGATAATAAATTGTATTTACCTGTGAAAACAAACCTGGAAAGAGACTTGAGGATTTGAGGAGAAAAACGAGAGATTCTTCATGCATTGCAGAGAATTATTATGGGATATTTCATAAATTAAATCGGGAAAACAGACCACAAATGTGCAGTATATGTTGTCCTTTTTCATACTATTACAGCAGAATGCAAAGGGAAACAAGAAAAAATCATGATGAAAAGAAAGCAGCGACTGAACAGAGCTCTTGCCAAAGATATTCTTGTTATAACATGTCACGTTAAAATATCAAGCGTTACATTATTCTCATGTCTGAAAATAAAACATGAAGGAAAATTGACAGCTCATTCAGACAAACTGACGGATAAGCTTCATTTGTAGGGCAACCTACATGCATAACTCAAAGTGCCATGCATAACTCAAAATGCAGTAGGCTCCTCTGGAATAAGGTGGATTGGATTGGTTGTGGCCGCTGCACTCAAAAGTGGAGGCAGATGAATGCATGCATGCAGGAGCAGATTTAAATGGACTAAAATATTGGAGAAGTCCTACATATGTCATCAAAGAGAAGTACATTTTGATTAAAAAATGAGGTCAAAACATTTAAAAAAAAAAAAAAAAAAATGAAACATGAATAAAATGATGCACTGATGAATTGCTCACAATAAGATCTATAACATGTATTTTGAAAAAAGATTAACATTAAAAAAAAAAAAAAAAAAAAAAACTGATTTTATTTTAAAGATTTATTACATTAACCCTCTGGGGTCTGAGGGTGTTTTTGGGCCCTGGAGAATTTTTGACACGCCCTGATATTTGTGCTTTTTTCCAGTTTCTTATAAATATATTAATGGCTAAAGTCTGATTACTCTGTATTCACAAACAGGCCTACAATAATATGTGAGCAACATGTATGTACATGTTTGTATTTTTGAGAAAATAATGTTTATACGTGTTTATCGAAAAACGAAAAATTAAGTCACTGAAATAAGGCCATATAACACAGTAAACATTTGTTCACAAGACTTTTGAGAAGTCAATCTTGTAGCCTAGAGTAGTTGTTGTTTTCCAAAACAAAGTGAAAATCATCCTGCCCACTCATTCACATAAAACAATATATTGATTTAAATTTTTAAAGACATTTTTTTTTTTAGCAAGTCCATATGCATGGTGGCATGGAGGCGTGTATCATCATGAATAATGATGTGATTCAGACCTGGGAAGACAATGACCCCTCCCCTAATGAGTCTATCAGTGAGGAATGTGACAGAGGGAACTACAAGAAAGAATGTGAGGACAAAAGAAATCAGTGTGCTATATATATATATATACATATATAGTTTGTAGTTTATTTAGAATATAGGTAACAATATAATCCAAATATTAATGAGGGTCAAAAGCACATTCTGAGTACACAGTCATACCCGGAAACAAATCCTGTTCAAATAAATAACTGAACATAACATACCTGGCATTTCCAAGGTGTCAGATGTTTCTGTGCACTGGTGAAAAAAAGACTTCCCTGCTTCAACTCAGTGAGCTCACCTTCACCATATTCATACAGAATATCAGTCAAGTACAGCACACTGATGCTCACATTTAGGGCTGGGCGATATGACCAAAATCTTATATCACGATATGAGTAATTTTATATTACGATAACGATATATATCAGGATATAGTTATTTTTACTTTAAATAAGATTATATCATCAAAATTTTCCATATCATTGAAATTTCATAATTATCATCAATTTCAATATAATTTAAAAAATTAATACTAGCCTAAAAACTCTCAAGCTTACTGAAGACAAATAAACTGTGATAAAGAAAGAGCAAAGAAAACAAACTACAATAGAACAAAGACAGACGGAATAGACCTACATGAAAAAACTTTCAAACAGAAAATATATAAAGTAATCAAAGGTATAATAAACAATGCATAGTCTTTACTGTTTAAATTAAATATACATTTATTCTTATTTGGATGCTGTGCCTTTAAGACTGACTGCACCGATCCATTAACTCGAGCCTTGTCTTTCTCAACTGTACCTTCACTTAAGACATAAACGGCTCAGTTTACTTGCAAATACATGGTCACTTTGGCACATAAGTATGTGTATTTAACTGTTCAAGCCCAATTAGGCATCAAAAAGCACTCAGTTCAGTCCTCACGTGCTCTATGAGCAGTGACTTCATGTCACACGTCTCTCAGACAGCGCTGAGAAACAGTCTCTCGGAGAGCACGTGCATATGCTGAAATGAGTTGTCTTTCACTGCTAATTGCACTTAAACGGTTTAAAACAACTTGTTTTTAAACCGCAATGCTTAAAAACTCAAATTATAAGCTTTCGTGACCGGGCAGCACAGCAACCTCATGCGACAGAGACGATCCAAAATCTCTACCAGTTAACAAATATCTACTGGCTAATCGTGTCTACCAGTATAGTCGTTGCCCACCCCTACTTGTTGTGCTTAATACACTTTAACATCGAGCACGTCTCTAATTTGCGATCACCTTCTGAGAGAGGTAGGATTCATGCGCACACTTTGGCAGTATGCCAGTCAGCATGAGTGCTGCACAGAGTTCCTTTTCAGGATAAATTCCACTTATAACTCTTTTAACATCAAGCACGTCCCGCTCTTTATATTCTCATTCATGCATTGTCAATAGTGCAATATATTTACATACTACAATATATACGATATAGCAAAATCTCTAACGATAAACATTTTATTTCTTGGTAACGATATATATCGTCATATTGCACAGCCCTACTCACATTTGTCCATTTGACTCTCTGACCTTTTGCATTTGCCCTGGCATCCTGAGTATTTGTGTGCACAGACCTGAAATAACACTCTCAGAAAAAAACAGAGTCAGGGGAGAGTTTGTGGTCCAGGTTCACATGCAGGCCGGTATCTGGTCACTGTCATTCTCACATCTGAATAAATAAATAAATAAACAAAACATTTGTGAGCATGCTGATGACAAAATATCAAATATAGTATTAACATTAATACAATGTACACTCATAAAAAACATTATTTTTTAATGCCATACAAGCATGCATGTATCATTACACAGTACATGAACAAAATTTGTATTTTATATTATATATTTAGCACATTCAAAACTTACATCTGAGCAGAAATCTGCTAACAAAAGCTTCTTTGATGAGGCAGTATTTTACAGTGAGCACTTCATAAACTATCCAAAACAGGCCAATGAAATCTTGTCTAAACATTCATATTACTTTTATAACATAATATATATAATTTATGTTATATTATAGAGCAGTGGTTCTCAAACATTTTAGAGTGGAGTACCCCCTGAAGCATTTAACATCTTTATGCGTACCCCCTTTCTTCCACTTAGACCGCAGTCACACCTTTTCCATTAAGAGACAATAGTTGCCCCCTTAAATTGATTTTCCAGTGTATTTTTTTACCTTTATAAATACCTTTTTAAAATAAATAATGTTTTAAATAAAAAAGTTCAATAGAGAAATATGTAATATTTTTAAATATTAAACTAAATATTAAACACCAGTAGGTGGCAGTAAGTTAATGTCTTAGTAAGTGAATCATCGAGTCATTCATTCAGTAACAATGCAAGTGGCTGTATTTATGAATGGCTCATTGAATCTTTGACTCAATTCGTTCAAAGCCACAGATTCATTCAGGAAACACCACTGCGTGTTGCATTTCTTCTGTGGCTTTCGTTGGAACTATTATTTAATTGCAAAACTGAGCAAACAACACTGACAATACTCCATTTAAAATGTTTATCACTTAATATTCACTTTAATTTTTTTTTTGTTGACCTGATAAAATCAATGTCACATTTGCAATTGTGTGGATATTTTGGGAAAAATTGCATTCTTGCTCGTATAATATATTATCATCATTAAAATCAAGAACTCAAAAGGTACATTGGTACATTGTCGACAATGGCAGTAATGTAGTGCGATTTGCTAAGACAGCATACTCTGCAAGCAACATATTTGCACGCTGCTTGTATGGAAGCAATCAGTTTTGACCACAAAAGATCGGATGTTATGTATTTACGACATTTTGCCTGTATATAATGTTTGCTCGGTTTTAATGTTATTTTAAGGTGGGGTAGAATTAAATTAATGGCAAAACTCGTACCCCCTCGTCACCTCACGTTCCCTCAGTTTGAGAACCACTGTTATAGAGCTCATAAATGTTCATCCTACAGTTTAATATGTTGCTTATAACAAAGACATTTTATATTTTAACAATGAGCATCGATTTCAATCCTCTCTAAGTATAGCAATATAGTTCGGGAAAAGCCAAACTGTAGGTCAATATGTACGTTTATGTAAAAAAAAAATATATATATATATAGCACTTACCCGTTAAATATATCCTCGGTTGGATCAAGTTGCTCCTCAAAATGAAACTGAAAACCACAATCGTTCTCTTCTTCTTAGCTAAAATCTTCAACGGTTATTTTTCACTGCATCCCAAAACTATGTAAAGTAAATGAATCTGATGAAACTTGATGTGTTTAATTGTTTGATGTGAGTGTTGACTCTGTTTGCATGGGTCGATTCAGATCATTACCTTATAAATAGAGCGTTCTGGCTGTAGGTGTGTTCACATTAGCGGTAATTAGGTCACACGCAAACAACTGGACATCTCTCTTTTTTCATACAGATTTCATAAAGAAAGAATATTGTTTAGTTTTGAATTAGATAATTTAAAAGCAGGCACTTAAGTGTTTCTACAGATATATTGTTCATGTCTGTGTGACAAGTATTCGCTGAGTTTTGTTTCATTTTGTTTTGTTTCTACTATTTTGTTTCAAAATAGTTCATAAAGCACACCCGGTTTGTTTTCTTTATTTTACAAAAGTACAATGTTTTGTTCTGATTGTAAGTGGACAGGTATAAAAGTAGTATAAAATAATGTATTGCTTTTATCTGATATCTTAAGTCAAATTTGCTGCTAGGTGAAAAAAAAAATCCACCAAAATGCACCGGTGCGTTCATCGACCCAGAGGGTTAATAACCATGGGAATGCATCATTACGGTCTGTGAAAAGGGTCCATTATTAATAAATATAAATATTGCTCAATAAATCCTTTGATATCCATGCTGCGATTTTAAATGGCTTTTGTGCTCATCCTGTCTTTATTAAAATAAAATTTTCAAAATGAAAAAAAAAAAAAAAAAAAAAAAAAAATTCATTTCATGCCCTTTTTGCAGTTTGATACAACATGAGGGAGAGAGTTAATTATCAATTTTTTTTTTTTTTTTGGGTGAACTATTCCTTTAAAAGCCCCTTGTATGGTGTTAAATGATGGACAAAACAGCGCAAGTGCATAAACACAGCACGCAAGTGAATTACAGCAGCAAGTGAGCACAGCGACAAAGCTCGCACATAAAATGAAAACCTGCAGAAATCGCAAATCAAAATTTTTTCTTTTAATATTGTCTTTACTAAGTTTTAACATTTACAGTACATTCATCACCCCACCCCTTTGATGGCATATATATATATATATATATATATATATATATATATATATATATATATATATATATATATATATATATATATATATATACAGTACAGTCCAAAAGTTTGGAACCACTAAGATTTATAATGTTTTTAATAGAAGTTTCGTCTGCTCACCAAGGCTACATTTATTTAATTAAAAATACAGTAAAAGACAGTAATATTGTGAAATATTATTACAATTTAAAATAACTGTTTTCTATTTGAATATATTTCACAAAGTAATTTATTCCTGTGATGGCAAAGCTGAATTTTCAGCATCATTACTCCAGTCTTCAGTGTCACATGATCCTTCAGAAATCATTCTAATATGCTGATCTGCTGCTCAAGAAACATTTAATGTGTACAATTGTACAAAATATTTGTGTACAATATTTTTTTTCAGGATTATTTGATGAATAGAAAGTTCAAAAGAACAGTGTTTATCTGAAATCTAATCTTTTGTAACATTATAAATGTCTTTACTGCCACTTTTGATTGATTTAATGCATCCTTGCTGAATAAAAGTATTCATTTCTTTAATTTCTTTTCAAAAAAATAAAAATAAAAATTCTTACTGACCCCAAACTTTTGAACGGTAGTGTATAATGCTACAGACGCTTTGTATTGCAGATAAATGCTGTTCTTTTGAACTTTCTATTCATCAAGGAATCCTGAAAAAAAAGTACACAACTGTTTTCAACATTGAAAATAATCATAAATGTTTATTGAGCAGCAAATCAGCATATTAGAATGATTTCTGAAGGATCATGTGACACTGAAGACTGGAGTAACGATTCTGAAAATTCAGCTTTGCATCACAGTAATAAATTACTTTGTCAAATATATTTAAATAGTACACAGTTATTTTAAATTGTAATAATATTTCACAATATTACTGTTTTTTACTGTATTTTTAATTAAATAAATGTAGCCTTGGTGATCAGACGAAACGTCTTTTAAAAACATAAAAAATCTTAGTGGTTCCAAACTTTTGGACTGTACTGATATATATATATATATATATGTGTATGTGTGTGTGTGTGTGTGTGTGTGTGTGCGTGCATGTATATATATATGTATATATATATATATATATATATATATATATATATATATATATATATATATATATATATATATATATACACACACATACAACACTTTACATGACCCATTCTTAATACTGTGTGTGATTACCTGGATGATCCACGACTGTTTTTATGTTTTGTGATGGTTGTTCATGAGTCTCTTGTTTGTCCTGAATAGTTAAACTGACCAACGTTCTTAAGAAAAATCCTCCAGGTCCTGCAAATTCTTCAGTTTTCCAGCATCTTCTGCATATTTGAACCCTTTCCAAGTTTTCACCCCCCGGCTCTTAATGCATCGTGTTTTCTTCTGGAGCATCAGTGAATGTTTGAACCTTTTTTAATAGTTGTGTTTGAGTCCCTCAATTGTCCTCAGTGTGAAAAGATGGATCTCAATATCATACAGTCACTGCTGGAAAGGGTTCAAATTTGCAGAAGATGCTGGAAAACTGAAGAATTTGCAGGATCTGGGGGAATTTCTTAAGAACGTTGGTCAGTTTAACTATTCAGAACAAACAAGAGACTCATGAACAACCATCACAAAACATGAAAATAGTCATGGATCATCCAGGTAATCACACACAGTATTAAGAATCAAGGGTATGTAAATTTTTGAACGGGTCATTTTTATAAACTCAGCTATTTTTTGACTATATGAAGAGTTTGGTTCCAAAACGCGATAAACGCCATTTTCAAAAAATTGAGTTTTCGCCAAAATCAGTATTGTATCTGGTCGGTATTGAAAAGTCATTTATTAATTTTGCGCAAAATGCGATATCCGTCGTGTTATTCTGTCATGTTTTCTCCCTTTCTTTCCAAAACGCGACAAACGCCAGTCTCCCTTCTCTGCAGAACGCGATATATCCGCTCAACCAATCACAGCGTTCCATTCCACCCACTGTAAACATTGAAGGCTTTTTTTAAAAGCCGTTTTTAATACCAATGTACTCGGCAAATGTGTTTATTTAACCGTGCGGTGTCGCCAGATACTCTTTAATCGGTAATGACAAATAATTTATAACATTAACAAGATTCATTTTGGGAGTGACGGCTAAATGTATTTTTAGTAAAATGCCTGTATATAAGATAAATATTGGCAAAGTTTAAACTCTGTCATGTATATAAATCAACTTACTTTGTTGTGTATTTTCAATTTGAAAAATAACTTTTATATTGATGGATTAATTGCATTTTGAAAAAAAAAGTGTCATGGATTTATTGCATTTTGGGGAAAAAATAATACGTTTTTATAATAAACTTTTTAAAATCAAAATGTAGATTTGAATTTTTAATTTTTTTATAACCAAAAGATGCTATTTGAAAGTTTGAAACAGAAAATAGTGGTTTTCATCTTGCCACTTTCTTGGTAAAGAAAACACCTTTTTACTTAAATTAATCAAAATGGAGTTATTGTGTTTTGGAACCAAACTCTTCATATGTAAACATCTTTTATGCAAAATATCTTATTCAGGACAGTAGTACATAAAAAAGAACACATTTAGCATGATCCCTCTCATTTTGTTAAAATAATTAACATTTTGCAGATTCTGCAAGGGGTATGTAACCTTTTGAGCACAACTGTATAGTAAAACATCATCTGCATATAATGAAATTTTATGCTCTGTACCATGTCATGAATACCTTTAAAGTTAGAAGTCTGACGGAGCGCAGCAGCCAAAGTTTCATTTGATATGGTGAATAACAAGGGGGAGAGAGGGCATCCCTGCCTGGTGCCTCGGTGTAAAGGGAAATACTAAGAGTAAACACTGTATGTGCACACTGAAGCTACCGGGTAAACATATAACAATCTAATCCATGAGAAAGTCGAACGCCTTTTCAGCGTCTAGAGAGATTACTGCTTCATTTTCGCCAGGGGGAGAATTTGTATATATTACATTATATAGGCGTAGTAAAATTATTAAAAGGGTTACAGCCTTGAATAAATCCTGTTTGATCATTTGAAATTATAGTAGGAAGAATGGGTTCTAGGCACAACGCAAAGATTTTGGATAAAATTTTGAAATCTACATTCAAGAGCGAAATTGTCCTGTATGATTCGCAATGAGTAGGATCTTTGCCTTCCTTTAGGAGAAGGGAAATTGAGGCCTGCGTAAGTGTTAAAGGAAGAATTCCTGTATTGAAGGACTCATAAACTGCCACAAGAAGTGGACCCAGCAAGGTTACAAACTTCTTATAAAACTCTATTGGGAAACCGTCAGGCCCTGGAGCTTTACTACACAGGATTTATAGTTGGTAAATCTATTTTCTTAAAAAAGGACTCTAAAATTGCAGTATCATTAGGATACTCTGAAGTATATAAGGTAGAATAAAAATGAACGAAATTTATTTATATCCTGTAGAGTATATGTCATAGATCCAGATGGGGACTTAATTTGGGTTATCATTTTTTAATTATTTAATTGAAGAGATTGGAAAGCTAATAATTTACTGGCTTTGTCCCCAAATTCATAAAATATGTGCCGGGTTTTCAATAGTCTCTTTTCTTCAAGTGAGATTGACAGCAAATTATATTCGGACTGGAGACTTGTTCTTTCTTTATATAAGCGGGGGCAAGGAGAGATAGCATACTGTTCATCCAGCTTGTTAATAGCTTCTGAAATATCCCTGAGCTTGAAGAGTTCTTGCTTTTTAGCATAAGAGGAGAAAGAAATTATTTTGCCCCGAAGGTATGCTTTTAATGCCTCCCATAATATAGATCTTGATATATCATGGGCATCATTCAGCTCCTAATAAATCTTTATCTCTTTGGTTAGATAAGCAATGAATTCTTTGTCTGCCAAAAGCAAAGGATTTAGTCTCTAGGGCTTAAAGGAAGAATACTGAGTTGGTAAGCTAAGCACAAATGAGAAAGGGGCATGATCAGATATAACAATGCTATGATACATACTGGATGAGACAAAAGACACAAGATTCTTATCGATTAAGGAAAAAAAAATCAATGTGGCTGTAAGAGTGCAAATCCCAAATTTGAGCATGAAAATATCAACACATTGCGAGGAGAAATAACAAAACCACGAGTCCTGACAGGTCTTACGTGCTCAGAACTGTCCACAAGCGCAAGTTCTGTTCTGCATACGTGCACAGATCTGAATGCACGTGCAAGTTGAAATCTTCATGCACACAAGTCCATTTTGACAGAGGGCAGGGTCCAAACCAGTGTTAACAAATGCTTTTGGTTGCTGGCCTTCTCTGGAACTCTAATTTTGATTGGCTGCTTGTATTACATTAAAGGGATACATTTTCTTTCTGAGTTAATACACATGTCTTAGTAGCTGTAAGATTCTTTTTGCACTGGAGCAGCAAGTTTCCATTAAGGCAAACATGATTAGTTTCATAAATGTATGATGCTCGGGAGGCCAACAGCAAATTATAAATGGTCAGCTATTTCAAATAAAAGATGAAGGATGTGATATTAATGTTGTTCACTAGAGGGAGCCACAGGATAAGGAATCTTTTAAGCCTAATGCCCTTCTATCAGTTTCCATTTGAATGGAAATGCATAGATTATAGTTCATTTGTGTAACTAGGGTTTGTGTAACCCCGTTGTGTTTGCACCCCATCAAAACTGACTTGTGTCTGTGAAGATTTCAGCTTGTGCACATGTAGAACAGAACTCATGCTTGTGGTCAGTTCGGCACATCTGAAACCTGTCAGGACTCGTAGTTTTGCTATTTCTCATCACAATGTGTTGATTTGTGTGCACTATCATATTTTTTTTTTGTGCTTGAGTTTGGGATTTGCGATTTCTTCAGGTTTACGTTTTATGTGCAAGCTTTGTCACTGCGCTCACACTGCTGTAATTTACTTGCACACTGTGTTTATGCACTTGCGCTGTTTTGTCCATCATTTAACGCCATACCCTTAGCAGGGGGCCAAAGGTGTGTGTGTGTATATGTGCATGTGTGTGTCATTAACCTACCCTAATGATGCTGTACTACCCATATCCCCCTCGACCCTTTCTGACCCTGCAGAAAAGACAAGCGGTTGCCGTGACAACCTGTGATCGGTGTCCAACGGGCCGTCCTGCATGAAACGGGAGCTGAGGATCGCAGCAGTGCCTGATGCTGACAGAATACACACCTCCTCACTGCAAACACACATAAAAAGCACATAATCAGAGCGTTTCATCACAGAACGGGATGAGGAAGCTGTTTTTGAGGATGTTTTCACATGCTTTTGGTAAAGACCCAAGTTAGTTTGATGTGAATTTAGCTCTTCTGGTTAGTAGGAAAGCCATGTATATCTTACATACACTCTTAAAAATTAAGTGCCCAATGAGAAAGAAATTTTTTCACTTTAACTCTTTCCCCGCCACTAACGGACTTTTCCATCAATCCATGTTTTCACTGTTATATGTAGGTGGCACTATTACGCACCTTCTGGAAGAGTACAGAATCTCTGGTTCAAAACACAGATGAAGAAGCAGAAATAAGTGATAGAAGCATTGCTTATGCACAGGTAAAATACCGCAATCATCAAACATTAAGAAGCATATCAATTAAAACTGCCTAATGTTACTTTAATGAAATGTCGACCCAGGAAGAGGTATAGGAATGTGCAAGCTTTGGGGGTGTTGATGAACTCGATGTACTCCATTTATGTTTTGATTAGGGGTGTGCACAAATAGTCTAATATTCGAAATGTAATTAATATTCGAAAAATAAAAATACTATTCGAATTTTACTATGTTGATTTGCTGGCCGTAAATGCAGTGAATCCATGATAAATCCTAAGCACTAAAACTCGCAGTTATAACTAAATGCACCGGGTGGCGCTGTGGAGTGTGTTTAACAAGTTTATTTCATTTGATCGTCACATAATGTTGTCTGCCTCGCAAAGTTTGGAATTACTTAGATGAAAATGATCTTACAAAATGGATTAATGAAACTGAGTTATCATAATATCACCACCATATTGAGAAAGCACATGAAATCAAAACACCAGTCGAATGAGGAAAGACAGCTGTCCATCATCACGACAGGTAAGCGCAACTGTAAGTTATCCCAGAGTGAGCCAAGAAGATAACTTATCTGATAGCAAAATGATCTGAGACATATTGCTTCCTTTAAATTTCGTTGAGGGAGATATATTTACGAACAGAAAACACAAAGTGCTACTGTAAGAAAATTAGCTTAGCACACCGTTATCTTTGTGTCTCTGCAACGTCTGTCAGCGCAGCGCGTTTTCTCACCCGAGCATGTGGATATTGTTATTTTTCTCAACATGAACATGTGAAACAATATAAACACAATAACCATATACTGAATCGAGTGTATATGTACGTTCTGTACCATAACTGGCGCTGTCTGCTTTATTAGCGTTTTTCTCGTTCGCGCTGCTTGAGCTTAAATGCTCTTTATATTTTTTTGTTTGCACATATTGTTTTATGCTTTTTTTAACTAAAAGAAAACCTTAATATATAACGTAAGCTTGTTGTGTATATTGCCTAATCGTAAGCTTGTTCAGAAATGGTTACAAAATCTTGATGAATTAAAAAAATAACGCCTTTCTCGTGACGTCATTTAAATAAACGAATATTCGTTTTTTACGAGGCCAAATATTCGAATACAATATTTTGGAAAAATGTCCATCCCTAGTTTTGATCAGCTGAGAAAATTGCATTTTTGTCAAAGACAGATTTCAGCTGTTCAGGATATAGTCTTTGACAAAAACACGATTTTCTCAGCTTTTTGTTCATAATTGATAATGTGCATGTGCTAGTGTCATACACACAAAATAACCACCAACAGGGCAATCCACAGGTATTAAAACAATGGCTCAACCAAGGGGCTTGGAAAACTTCCAAGTGATACTAAAGATGACTTAAAATTATTTAAAATAAGACAAAACAAGCATTTAAAGAAGCCAAAACAACTGTCAACAACTTTACTGAAAAACCTGGATATATGAGGAAGTCTAATTTTAAAAATGTTATTTCTAGACCTGGAAGAGTTATGTAAATTAATAAAAATCATAAATATCTCTGGGCATTTTTATAATGAATATACATGTTTCTACTTATGCCAAGTTCTAAAAATCAATCCTTTTCCAGTAAATCACAAAAATCTGAAAATAATGAGGTGCCTTCAAATATTGCTGTGGACAATGTGAAGCACTGTTTGAAAACATCCTCAGAGTTGTATCTGTGTGTGTGTGTTTGTTAAGTACCAGATGCTGGTGGACTCGCTGTACCCCACCACAGCGTGGCAGCCGAGAGCTTTGGCATGAGACTTTATTTCCTGACGGATCTCCTCCCACCACGCATCCCGTGTCTCTGGCTCGTCTGAAACAAACATATTTACAACATCACGCACATCGTTGGCACATAAACACCCCTCTTGCATTAACAGGATACTAGCCCTGTTAGCTGGTTTGTCGATGCTCCCAAATCTGGCACAACTCACAATTATGCACTTTCATGTATTTAGTCTATATCAGGGATTTACAAACTTTTTTGTCAGCTGAAACCCCTTTGATCTAAATTTTTACTCTAAGTATTTACCCTGAGCTTTTAAAGGGTTAGTTCACACAAAAATGAAAATTCTGTCATTAATTACTCACCCTCATGTCGTTACAAACTCGTAAGACCTTTGTTCATCTTTTGAACACAAATGAAGATGTTTTTGATGAAATCTGAGAGCTTTCTGTCCCTCCATAGACAGCTACGCAATTGACACTTTGACGCTTCAAAAAGTTCATAAAGAGATCGTAAGAATGTCCATATGAATTGAGCATTTTAGTCCAAATTTTCTGAAGAGACACGATCGCTTTTTTTAATGATGAAAAGATTTAATTTAGGCTTTTAACAAAAACATTCATTAACTCACACATCAGTTGTGGTAAACAGAAGCTCAAACATATTTGCTCCATGTGCGAGAACCAATGAGGTTCATTCTCGTGTGTTATGCAGTACATTTGAGCTTCCATAAGAGGTTTGTTCTTGCACATTAAGCAGGTGCGGTTGAGCTTGAGTTTTTGTTTGCTGTGAATAAAAGCCTAAAGCCTAGCTGTCTATGGAGGAACAGAAAGCTCTCAGATTTCATCAAAAAGATCTTCATTTGTGTTCCAAAGATGAACGAAAGTCTTACAGGTTTGGAATGACATGAGGGTGAGTAATTAATGACAGAATTTTCATTTTTGGGTGAACTATACCTTTAAAATTAATATTTAAATAATTTAATAAAACGTTTGTATATTTACAGTTCTCTGATGTTGGTTATAGGTCTTATGAAATGCAGGTAAACAAAATATTTGATCTTTTTTATTAAGTGTTTTGTTTTTACTTTGAAAATTATTTATTTTTTGTCATTTTTAATTATGATGATCTAATTATTTGCTTTTTGTAACTCCCCCATGAATCCCAGTTTTGGAAACCCTGCTCTATATCAATAATATGTTACATTTAATGTTTGAGTCCCATACTAAACGGTGTGTCTCCCAGAAAAAAATTCTGATTGTCAGAAGAATTAAGGCCCTTTCACACCAATGACGATCGATAACTATAAAGTTAAAGTTATAAAAATCATTCAAATTCTATGAGAATAGAAGTCCACACCACAACTATCAATAACAACACAAAGGAACAATATTGTTGAAGTCCGTTGGAGTGATTTTTTTTTCCAGCTGGGAAATGTTAAATACACTGACAGCCAATCAAAAGAGGCCCGACTTTATAAAGCTTGAGCATTTACAGCAGCACATGACAAAACCTTACAGAACGTTATCAAATGTTGGTGTGGATGCTAATATAGTTTTCATTATAGTTATTGTTCTGGTGTGAATGGGCCTTTAGGCCTGTTCCTCACCATTATTAAAGGGTTAGTTCAACCAAAAATGAAAATTCTGTCATTTATTACTTACCCTCATGCCTTTCCACACCCTTAAGACCTTCGTTAATCTTCAGTACACAAATTAAGATATTTTAGTTGAAATCCGATGGCTCCGTGAGGCCTCCATAGGGAGCAATGTCACTTCCTCTCTCAAGATCCATAAAGGTACTAAAAACATATTTAAATTGGTTCATGTGAGTACAGTGGTTCAATATTAATATTATAAAGCGACGAGAATATTTTTGGAGCGCCAAAAAAAACAAAATAACGACTTATATAGTGATGGCCGATTTCAAAACACTGCTTCAGGAAGCATCAGAGCACAAGTGAATCAGTGTATCGAATCTGCTGTTCGGAGCGCCAAAGTCACATGATTTCAGCCGTTGGCAGTTTGACACGCGATCTGAATCATGATTCGATACACTGATTCATTTATTCTCAGAATCTTCCTGAAGCAGTGTTTTGAAATTGGCCATCACTATATAAGTCGTTATTTTGTTTTTTTTTGGTGCACCAAAAATATTCTCGTCGCTTTATAATATTAATATTGAACCACTGTACTCACATGAACCGATTTAAATATGTTTTTAGTACCTTTATGGATCTTGAGAGAGGAAGTGTCCATTGCTCCCTATGGAGGCCTCACGGAGCCATCAGATTTAAACTAAAATATTTTAATTTGTGTTCCGAAGATTAACGAAGGTCTTACGGGTGTGGAACGGCATGAGGGTAAGTAATAAATGACAGAATTTTCATTTTTGGGTGAACTAACCCTTTAAAGTCCCCCTGTGGTAAAAATCATGCTTTTAATGTTGTTTATATATCTATGTGGTGATTTTAATATGCTTTAAGACAAATCATGTGCAAATTCATAAGTCAGCACCATTGCTGAGTATTTTATATTTAAAACTGCAATGAAAAAAAAAACAGTCTCAAACCCATGGTTTGAAATCTACCTTGTAACCAATCATGTCAATGTGCCGGCATATCATTAGCTTATCATTAACAATGACTGCTCTGAAGCAGGAGAGTCTCTAGAGAATATATCCTGGTATAACTAGGGCTGGGCGATATATCGCATGCGATTGTCACGCGCATTTTGTCAGTAAAGCCGGTTCCCTGATTGCTGCTAAATCGCCATCACCTGCTTTCAAATGGAGCGGCATTTAATAGACAGAACCGTAGATCACTGATAAGCTACGCAATATCGCGTTCATATCGCAGATGTATCGCCTTCGATAATGAACGCGATATTGCGTGGCTTATCAGTGATCTACGGCTCTGTCTATTAAATGCCGCTCCATTTGAAAGCAGGTGATGGCGATTTAGCGGCAATCAGGGAACCGGCTTTACTGACGAAATGCGCGTGACAAAAGCATTCGATATATCGCCCAGCCCTAGGTATAACTGTCTGACTCGCGAAAAGGCTAATCATAATAATTATCGTTATGTGTCTGTCGTTGTAAACAGAGATACCATTGTACAGTGTTTACCTCAGTAAATTCACCGAGTGGATCTTTTGAGCTTGTGAGAGTGAGTGGAGGCGGGGCTAATTAGCATATTCATATATCCATGTATAAAAAATGAGGCCAGTGTGTAGAGTTACATTCAAGCTATTTTAAGGCATGAAGTTTTTTTTTCCCACATGAAAAAATGTTTAAATGTGTCATTTTGGTGATCAAAGATGAGTTTTAAGGGACAAAATTATTGACTACAGGGGGACTTTAAAGGAAATATTCAACATAGCATCCTAGAAAATCGCTTTATTTTCTGTATAGAGTTTGGTTATGCATCAGAAAAAAAGTCAGTGTGAAAACACTATGTAATTAAGCAGCTGCTTGAGTATGTGGTGTGAAACAGGCCTTAAAACAGCATCAGAAATGTGTTTTATTAATTTAGTTGTGCAAAACGTATATATTTTTAAAGTGTCAAATATCAAAATTGTCCTCAGAGCAAACCATGTGCTAAAGCAAACAAGGCTAGTACCTGACCTATTCTCTCTCTCTCTCTCTCTCTCACACACACACACACACACTCACACATGCACGCACACGTGCTCACACTCTCTGAGAGCAAGGGGTTTTCACAAGAGCAAACTCCCCTGCCTGTTTACCACATACAAGGAGAGGGCCGAGGGAATGAGGAAGATGAAAGTGATGGTGAAGACGAAGAGGTCAGTGGTGTGATTTGCCATTCTCCTGACTGACAGCTTTTATGAACTAATCTACAACAGTAGGCAGATCATTCCCCTGCTAGTGCAGTCATGCTTCCCAAAGGAGGACAAACTCCATCCTATCCTGGATAAACAGCCCACAGCAGGAGGGAGTTTGAACAATAACAGTAAAAAGAAAAGTGCACAGCATACAAGAGATCAGAAGCAGAAGAAAGTGCAAAAAATAAATAATGGTCTGATGCTCACCTTACCACTGCTGTAATATGATTCAAATCCCTTGTGAACTGACTAGCAACTGAGCATTAAAAATACACATTACAACAAAAGTCCAAAATGAACTTTCTTCTAAACTATCCAAGCATCCAATTGCTTTTGTAACTATATATACAAATTTCTCTTAAGTCACTGAAAAAGTGCACAGGTGATCAAAAATAACTTTCCACTTCTGCCAATAAATAAAAATCTATAGATAAAATATAGTGACCAATAAATATCCCTTTAGGCCAAGAATTTAATTATATTTTAATATTAAACTATATTACTTAATACATTAATTTAAATTATTTTTATACCTATGAAAATATATTTTTTTCATTATCATTATCAACTTTGACCTTGACCAAAACCAATTTTTACTAAAATTTTTAATTATAGATTCTTCACTTTGGACTCTGCTGCCAGCTGTTTACAGTTCCTAAGTAATGTTAAACTTTCTGCAATTTCCATTGTCAAAAAACACACCAAAAGTTGCATTAATGAAAAATAAGATCAAAAATATTCAGTCAAGAAACCAAAAGTATTTAAATAAAGTAAAAATCCCCTACCGACAAGTACGAACCCAGACAATAACTACAAATCAGTATCATCAGAACACGTGATGTCAGGGGACACAATCATAATCCATAATGTATGAATTCTTTTTACTTTAGTACAGGGAAGCAACAATGACCACAGAGGAAACAGCACTGCCAAGCGCACAGAGGTCATGAGACAATTCATGACTGAAAAGTAGAACATTGCCTAAGTCCACTTCTCTGGATTGGTAATCAAGTGGTCAAGTGATTAGGGAGCAGGGGAAGCTGGGGAAGGGGTCAGGTGAAGCGCAGTCAGCAGATCAAGGAATGATCGGCCAGAGCAGAGAACAGCCACGCATCCAGCTAAAGCATGCAATGCAACAGCTGCCCGACACACGTTCATTCAGAAGCACAGCGCATGGCAGCTCATGCAACACTCACTACTGAGAAAAAGCATTAGTTTATATGTGCGAGCCTGTGTATATTTAAGATTTTCTGTGTAAAGACTAGAACATAAGCATAATTGATTCCTTTTACACACTTAATTCATTTTTATTAAATGTATTTGCAATAACACTTGACAAAAATCAATGAGCTAAGATCTTCTTTACTGTGAATATGCTTGGAATAAAAATTTTCAACACATATTAAAAGGAAAAGTTTACCTAATTTTAAAATGTTGTCATTTATTTACCCTCATGTTGTTCGAAACCGTTATGCCTTTCCTAAAATCTTCTTTTGCATTCCATGAAATAAATTACAGTCGTTATTCGATAAAAATCTACTCTCTTGGTGGAAGTACCCACTTTTTGCACCACAGGAACTGGGAATGATTTTAATTATAAGAATGCCTTTTGGGGGGGCTAAATTAGCTAACCCAGCAATAGGAATACCAATAGCAATTGGAACTACCAGTGACTTAAGTGTACATAAAGGGCTTTTCCCGAGAACTAAATGTTCCCCTAGGGCCATTTTCCTAGTTGCATTCGCACCGCCAGTAGGAACTCTGACGTGACATAAGCCGCACTCTCATTCTCCTTCTTTAGTTTACAATCTGTTTAACATTCCTGTCTAATACGTTATTTAGATAGAACTGTTATACAAAGAAAGTTAACAGCGTTAGCATTTAGCGTGTGCTTGATGCCCAATGTCGCTAGCTGAGCAGAAATACATAATCATGTTTCGTTTGGTCCCCTCAAAGTCGTGTTGGATTATCTCCTCAAGTGTAAAGGTTGAGAGGTCCATCTATTACTGTTTTCCATGTTCATAGAGTTAGTTTGTGGAGTATATAGGCTATAACCTGTGTGTGTGCACAGCTTTTTTAAAAACAAGTGCTGGTGTTTCACGTGCGTTTGGCCAATCAGCATACACACATCACTGGAGGTTCCTATTGTGCTGGCCCTGGGTTAGACCCAACTCAAAAGTATGAGCTAATTTAGTTCCCCACAAAAGGCGTTCATTGAATTAAACTTGTTCCCAGTTCCTGAGGTGAGAAAACGCCAAAAAGCGGCTACTTCCACCTTTAGATCTATGTAAAGGTTCCTCCAGTGCAAAAGCCCCTACTGATTGGCCGAACGCATGCCATACGAAACACCAGCAGCCGCAATTTTTAAAAACCCTTGTGAACACACACTTCACATATACTTTCTTCACGAACTAACTCCACAAATGTGAAAAACAGCAATAGATGGACTGAAGTCCAGGCACATTGTGTTCTTTTCTTAGCCTTGATGATATGTAGTATATAAGCGCATAACTTAAACGTCTAGTTCCTAAAAGTGAGTTCCTATAACTACCCATGGGCAAGCACCTAATGATATAAAATCTGGTGCAAAATGTGTCAAGTCTGAAGGATTTTCAGAGACTCCTGTTCACTATTTCCTTTTAAGTAAAGCATGGACATTCAGATAAACTCTTTTGGTGTTCCTCAGAAGAAAGAAAATCATATGGTTTTGGAAAACATAAGGGTGAGGAAATAATGACAGCATTTAAGCATTATCATTGTAATATTTACTAATAAAATATCCAAAATGCAAAACTACATGATAATACCTGAACCTTATCATATGTATTCAATCATTAGATAAGTGCGTAACAGCTGAGCTGCCAGGAGCTGCGTATAAGTGTGTGTGTGTTTGTTGTTTGTGTGTGTTTGTTTGTGTAAAGCAGGACTGAGGGTAGGGTAGTACCTGCATTGAAACTATTCCAGTCTAGCAGTTTGTATGATCTGGTGTTACCCAAGGCTGAGCCAAATCGCCACATTAGTAGATCGGTTAAAGGAGTGGAGAGAAAAAGAGAGAAAGAGAGAGAGAAAGAGAGTAGAAAAGAAAAAGAAAACCAAACACTAACTACAAACAAGAACACAACACTGGACAACACCACTCCACAGGAACTGCAAAGTCAGACAAGAGTTATCTGAGAGGGTGACCACGAGAACGAGAGCAAGAGAGAAGAGATGAACAGAGAGGAAGAATACAGAGGTCTAGGAGAGAAAATGAAGGGAAAAAGAGATGAAGGAAGAAGAGAGAGGGAGAGAGAGAGAGAGAGAGAGAGAGAGAGAGAGAAGCATGCAGCAGCACTACGTCAGAGGCTCTAAACCAGCACATCTACAATAAAAACTACATGAGCAGCTCCTTCAACAAAACCATGCTTTAATTAATGCACACACACTCACACACACTGTTAAATCTTCCATACACAGATGTAGTTGTAGATGCATTTCATTTGTATATTGTTAAATGAAAATTGTGTGTTTGCAGTCATCTATATGTTACATTAAGAAAATAAAACAACAGATACCCTCTGCACTCTAGAGCTTAATTTAAGTTTTCTGCATTTAATTACACTCCACTAACAAAATAACAGCTTCTCTATGTGGTACCTAATTTGGAAACACATCAGCATTTAAAATGTAAATTAGTAGTAATGGCTTAGCTTGGTTAGCTTGAAGCTTAAATGCATGCAAGTTTTAAACAAATGCAATCAGAGACCACTGCAATGGGCAGCTTCACAAAAGGTGACAAGAGTTATGGGTCATACTGAGGATAGAGTGTTAGGATGGGCAGGAAATGAGAATTAGAAATAGTATGCAATTAAAAAAAATTCATGGGTAGATTAAAAAAAAAAAGAGAGAGAGACATTATAAGAATCATGCAACAGAGATGTAAAAATTCACTCTGACAAGAACTAAATTTTTTATGCAATGCAGCGTGAATTAAATAATTATTTCGGTCTGATTTATAATTATTTTTAAAAATATGTAGATGTAGGGTCTGAACAGGGTACGTTTTTACAACTCAAAATAGTAAATAGTATGTGTCTGTGTGTATATATATATATATATATATATATATATATATATATATATATAAAATTACTATTGAATATTTACATTTAATAATATGCATTTTTAGCTTGATGCATTTTCACAAAGGATGCACTGGAGAAATTGAGTGAGCACAACAGCATTACAAACTATGGAAAGACATGGTATTACAAATTCAAACAATTGTAAATTAAGATAGCATTTGCATTTTCTACAGCTGTGATTAAAGTCCCAATGAGAATGCAAAGAAGCTTGCCACAACCTTCCTTCAGAGATGGAAATTAAAATATTATTAAAAAAAAACAATATTTGAAATTTTAAACTGCATCAATGCCAATATTTACATCCCCTATAAAGCGATGTTAGTACAGATTAGAAAGGGTATATGCAGGTTCACAAAAAGTAATTTTTTGTGCATGTGCTAATAGTGGAAAAATGCAGTAGGCAAAAATAATGTTCAGGGGAGATGGATGTCTCAAAATCTTCTATAAGCAAAGAAGATTAACAGAGCATCATCTGCTGGACAGGGCCTGAATTCCGGAGGGGAATTGCGGGTATTGCGCATAGTTTCACGCTTATAATGCACCAAATTTCAGCAAACATTTATTCACGATAGCATGTAGGTTAGATGAGTAAATTAATCCACAATGAATATCAGATCAAATTAATAATTTGAAAGCAGTGTGAGTGATTCAGCAGCTCCGCGTCTTCTCTCTCCATGTATCTTATTATGATGCGGAAGTGGCTTCACATCAGCACATCGCATAAGGTAGAGTTCTACAGGGGTCCACCTGGATCCGAAAACATGAGGTCCGACCAGAGACCCGAGCGGGTTTGGGTCCAAAACTCTGACAAGTGCCTCAGACATCGGTCGGGTTTGGTATTAGTGGTCTCGGGCAAATTAAAATAAATGCTTTTTCTGAATGGACCCGAGAAGAGCCGAATTCTTTTAAACTATGTGGGGCATTTAACAAAATTTTATTATTTAAAACAATTCTATGACAACGTTATCACACTTTGTCTAAGATCTCTCGGAATCCGCGCTTCTATGTGCATTGGATTATATGCAGTTGTTTCTGCATTTACACTCAGTTGCTCCACATTTTTGCCTACCATTTCAACGAGTGCTGTCAGTATGGATTAAAATAAACTTTAATCTTCTTATGGTCAGGTAAATAACATTACGCCAAAAGTTACAGGACATTATTTATGTACGTAGGGCTTGAGTAAGAAGTGATTCGGGTCCGGTACAGATTTTAGGACCCAGAGAAGACCTCTAGCACAGGGTTCTTTTTCACGGCTTATAGGGCTTAAACTGTTAAATACAAACAAAAATTATGTCAAAATGCCTGTTTTGGCGAGTATCCTTGTAAACAAAGTCGGTTATGTCTTAAGTGAACATAAAAAGTTGAGAACGAAAACGTGCATAATGCCTTGGATCCATGCATTTGAGTGACAGCAAGTTAATAAACCTGCTGCTGTCAGTGTCATTAATGTTAATCAAACAACAAAAGACAGAAAAATCACTCCCTGAAAAATCACGTTTATTTTAAGGATTAATCTGCATTTAATTTTTACAGTGAAGACTATCCTAGGTTATTTTACATTTGACTATTCAATTTCTGTAGTATTTCTGTACCTGAATACTACTGTTAGACCTACCTAAAAAACTTTGATTTGTATCTTTATTCTATTGTATTTGTGCTACTGCATATAATTTATTTGATCTTATATCACTAACTGTTAACTGACTGTCTGTAAAAATCAATTTTGAAATGAAGCTTACTTGTGCTGTGTGTAAGCTACTGCGTGAAAAAATTACCCTATTGTAAAAACACAAATACATAGAGTGAGCAAACATTTAGAATTTAGGTGAAATAATTGTAATTAAAAAACATTTTCTAAAAAATCCCTCCTTCCCCACAAGAGTCACCTAAGGTGGGAATTACCCACATTTTCCAAAACGAAATTCAGGCCCTGCTGGAGAGGACAAACGTTAAGGCCAAGGAATGGGGCACATGCATGGGGTGATGCAGAACATATACTGTACAAGGAACTGGGAACTGAAATTGTAAATACAACGAAATCTCGCACATAACATGCGCAGTTCCAAACTGTCACACGAACACACCTGCTGATTGGTCTGAGTTCTTACTAGGGCTGGGTACTGACACAAATTTCACAATTCAATTTCGATTCACAAGCTTGTGATTCAATTCTGATCTCGATTCGATTTCATTTTATTTTATATCAATTCAATTGTATATATATTATATCTCAGATACAGTATATGTACATTTTTCTCAAGGAAAAACTCTCTGAACTAATGCTGTAAACTATACAGGGAATCCCGTCAGTTGGTACAATAATATTAAAGGTGCTCTAAGTGATGTCACGCGTTTTTAGGCCAAAACATTTTTTGTCACATACAGCAAACATCCCCTCACTATCCACTAGCTGCCTGTCCCCTGAACACACTGTAAAAAACCGCGGTCTCTGTAGTCGCCACAAGCTCCTAAAATGGCAATAAAAACAAACTGGTGCAGCCTGGACCACAAAACATAATAAACATGCTCCAGCCAATAACCGACAAGAATGATTTTAAATGCGCGTTCATGACTGTTTCAGGAAGCACGGAGGGGAAGGGGAGGAGGAGGAGGAGGGAGGGTCTAGCTAGCCTCTGTTTTGTTTGACAACATTCAACAGGAAGTCAACAGGAAGTTACATCCACCCAGGATCACTTAGAGCACCTCTAAGGTTAAAATTAATAATTACTGTTTCTATTTTTGAAAAATAAACATTTAAATGATGGCTGTTGTAACTTTTCACAACAGATTTATTTGAAGAAGAAAAATGTAAGAATAGATTTTATTTTAGCAGTATATATATATATATATTATATTATATTTTAGCTCCTGTCCAGAGTTATTTTTTCTAGCTGACTAACAAACTATGGACATTGAATGGCTTTCCTGAGGTAAATGCAACTTTACAAACCTGTTTTACTGTTTGTTGTTTTATAAAACTTTGTAAAGAGGAAGAGGCAATCGGTTCACTCGCGCTCTGCACAGCCACTTCGCTTGAACTGAGACGGCTACGGCAATCTGTCGCGCCACCAAACCGATATTTATTGTTTGAATTTCATAATTAAATTGACAAAGCAGTGACTTTTTTATATCAAAAATAACAAAACAAAAAGCGACTTATTTGATGGAAGGTGCACTGCAAATAATGTTTAGTAAAGATTTGTTCATGCATCAACTGAAAACAGCATAGACTAAAAGGATCGATTCTTGGGGATTGAAACATCAATATTGGTCAACCGATTAAAATCGAGAAATCGATATTCTCAACCCAGCCCTAGTCCTTACTACAGTAAAGTTTTGTTATTTGAAATTATTTGTTAATATATCATATATGTAGTGTGTTGCAGGTATTTGTTTATGTTTGTGCTTGTGTAATACGAGCCATCTTACCTGGGTTGTGGATTCGATCCAGAAGCTTTACTGAGCGTGCACTGACCACACCCCCCAAGTGAAGGAGAAATCCAGGAGGGAAGGAGGTCAACGTGAAGAAAGGGTATTCCTGAAACACACAGAATGGTGATGGAGGGGTCATACAGAACAGACAAAGGTGACCCACTGGCATTCTAGCAAATGTCATGAAGAAAGGTGAACTTCTATACTGAAATCTTCACACATAACTGAAGATTTTATGGTGCAGAAATGGAAACCTATTGGGTCATGTGATTACATCGTCAATATTTAGCAATTGCAGCAACATTCATGCAGAGATTCAGACACTTTAGGCTCTTTTAGTGGGTAACAACTCTGCATAATGCAATACATCAGGACTTTCAGTAGATGTAAGTGGTTTAAAAAGTGGTCCTCGGTTTACATGCTCATAAACGCATATGGAGGCCCTTATATTTACTTAACTTACCACTCAAATAGTAAACAAATATTCAAGTAGTCCTGATTAAAAGCCTGAACAAAATTGTTACCAGCACCTGTTTCTTTCTCATCCATATGAGTGTGAAGACACAGGCTATAAGAACTCTGGCTATTCACTTAATCATAATTTCATTATTTCACAAGACATTTCACCCCAGGACAAAATCAGACAAAGATCACAGCAAAACTGTGACATACAGATAAACATGAGAGCTTCATAGCACCTGTCAAAGGTTCTAGAACATTCTCCATGTAAATGGGTGCATAACCACATGACGCCCAAACCAATAGTCACAATACTGATGTGTCATTGATTTGATAATGAAGTCAATAGGACAGTAGAAGAGATGCAGGTCTTCAAGTTCAAAGTTCTCAAACAGGGAGGAGTTTGGGAAACAAGATAAATAAAAGATTCTACAACCAGAAACATTCTGCATGCCCTTTCCAGACATACCCCTGTCCTAACAAATGCTTCAGAGGATGATGAAACCCCCTGAAGTCCAGTGAGAGAGAGATAGAGTGGAGAAACATAATTCTCATAATCACCAGTCTTTTGTGCATAAACTTGATAGTGAATATGTAAACACATGTGAATATATTGTCTTTGTCTTACTCTCTGCTCCAGTGCTGATTGGGTCTGTTGCCTAAGAAGAGCTTTAAGAGGCCCCGCCTCCTTCCCTGCACTGCCGCCACTTCCCATTCCTGTTGGTGGTGAAGAGAGAGAAATTCAGGGGAAATGAAAGATGACAAACGATACTTCACTTCTAAATAACCAAATAAACAATGTTAAAATAGCCCATGCACTCACATACATTCACCTCTTCTGTGTGCCTATGCCTGTGTTTATATGCAGAAGAATAATCTTATATTAATTAAAATTGCATGGCTTTATATTATATATATATATATATATATAGGTTTCTAGTAATTAGTAATTCTAGTAATATTATTCTTGTTATATTATTAATATTCTACAATTCTTGTCATGTAAACATTTATTTTATTTTTTTCTTTTGTGAACTGTTGTCAAAGTAGGTAAAGAACATACATACAGGAATATTCTAATAGCTGTGAAGCATATAAAGGCTGCACCAGAATACCTAAATAAATAATGCAAAAATGATTAATATACACTACCATACAAAAGTTTGGGAGATTTTTGAAAGAAGAAGTCTTTTAAGCTCACCAAGGCTGGATTAATTGGATCAAATACAGTAAAACAGTAATATGATGAAAACTACTGTTTTCTATTGTAATTTATTTTAAAAATGTTTTACTTCTGTGATGCAAAGCTGAATTTTCAGTATCATTACCAGTCTTCAGTGTCACATGATCCTTCAGAAATTCTAATATGCTGATTTGGTGCTCAAGAAACATTTCTTATAATTATCAAAGTTGGAAAGAGTTGGCTACTTAATATTTTTGTGGAAAATGTAATACATTTTTTCCAAGATTCTATGATGAATAGAAAGTTCAAAAGAACACTTATTTGAAATAGAAATCTTTTGTAACATTATAAATGTCTTTCCTGTCACTTTAGAATAATTTAATGCATCCTTGCTCCATAAAAGTATTAATTTCCTTCAAAAAAAAAAAAAAAAAAATCTTACTGACCCCAAACTTTTGAACGGTGGTATCAGTCATTTGGTGCACATAGCCTTCACAGCCAGTGACTTTCTACACTCTATTAGGTAGAGAAGCGGTCTAATATAAAGACAATTAGATATGTTCACTTCTATTTTGAAAACACAAGGCAAACTTTGTATTCTAAAAATGTAATAATTATATATTTGTTGGATATACACTTAAAGTAATACAAATATGAAACCACACAAAACATCTAGAGACTTATTTAAGAAGTAACATTCATCACAATAACATTCAACTTCATCTGGTCATCATATTTGGACAGAATAAAACAATTAACAGACACATAAGCTCAGAGCCCAGGCACTAGGAAATTAGATTTTATGGAACCGCCCAATAAGAGATGACTGAGGGACGCTGGTTTGCTTTTCTTGTTTGCACTTCCATTGGTGGAGAAATCTAACTTGCAGTCAGACTGAAAAAACATGCAAGTGGGGTTTTGTTAAATCAGAGTGCTCAAAATACATTAAACCACACTGCTCTATCATAAGCACAGTGCATTTGCCGAAATATGTATGTGGGCAAATGAGGAAAAAAACATTTGTTAGTACGATTTATGCAGAGACGGGCATGATATTCTGCCAGAGGGCATCACAGGGGTTGGTGTGGTCACACTGGATGCAATCACTGCACCAAGGGTCAAAGGTCATTGGGACAGCAGTGGGTGTGTCCTACCAGAGGCCGCCAGCAGCAGTTCCTCACTGAAAGACACGCTCTTTCGAAGCATGGCTGTGTCTGATTGGCTGACATGGAGAGGGGGAGGAGTTGTACTCCTGGAGGCCATCCTTGGCCGAAAGTGACGGGGCAGATGGGCAGAGGGGAGGGGAGATGATTCAGACTCAAGGGCAGGAGAACTGGGACACAGAAATATCCTCGCTGACAGAGAAAGAATTAGAGAGAAGGAGAGTTTGGGGAGGAAAGGTATGAAGACATTCACATGAGAAAAAAGTAAGAGGGGTGGGTGACTGAAATGTAAACAGAAAGAGGAACCCAGAAAGACAGGGATGCAAACTGATGCGAGGTAATAATAAGGTCAGAAAGTCACAAGTTTCCAAGGGTTTTTTTTCCAGCAAGTTATTTTTTCAGGTATGCACTGTATAAAGTTCATCCAAAAAACTTGAAACTTCTGTCAGAACTTTGACTTGGCTTCGACTTAAAGGATTAGTCCACTTTTAAATAAACTTTTCCTGATAGTTTACTCACCCCCATGTCATCCAAGATGTCCATGTCTTTCTTTCTTCAGTCAAAAAGAAATTAAAGTTTTTGAGGAAAACATTCCTGGATTTTTCTCCTTATAGTAGACTTCAATGGGCACCAAACAGTTGAAGGTCAAAATTACAGTTTCACTGCAGCTTAAAATTGTTCAACACGATCCCAGATGAGAAATAAGAGTCTTATCTAGAGAAACAATCACTCATTTTCTGAAAAAATTTGAAAATTATATATGTTTTAACCTTAAATGCTCATCTTGAACTTCAAGAGCTCTCTTCTTCTCCTCTATTTGAATTCCAGCAGTGTAGACACTGCTAAGTGTTTTACTGCCCTCCACAGGTCAAAGTTTGAACTAATTGTTATATACTATTGAACTAGCATATTGCATATAAAAATGAGTTCAAACTTTGACCTGTGGAGGGCAGTAATACACTTAGCAGCGTCTACACTGCTGGAATTCAAATAGAGGAGAAGAAGAAGAGAGCTAGAGCTCAAGATGAGCATTTCTGGTTAAAACGTATATAATTTTAAATTTTTTCAGAAAATGAGCGATGGTTTCACTAGATAAGACTCTTATTTCTCATCTGGGATCGTGTTGAACAATTTGAAGCTGCACTGAAACTAATTTTGACCTTCAACTGTTTGGTGCCCATTGAAGTCCACTATAAGGAGAAAAATCCTGGAATGTTTTCATCAAAAACTTTAATTTCTTTTCGACTGAAGAAAGAAAGACATGGACATCTTGGATGACATGGGGGTGAGTAAACTATCAGGAAAAGTTTATTTAAAAGTGGACTAATCCTTTAACTCTGTGAATTATCATAATTCAGTTTGCTCTTCATACAAAGCTGTCTTATCACTTGAAGAGACTCTGATTAGTCATATGGACTACAAAAATTATGCTTTTATGTTTTTTTTTTTTTAGCTTGACAGACATGCTCACTATAAACTAATGTTGTATGGAAACAGAACGACATGAGGGTGAGAAAATAACATTTTCATATTTGGGTGAATAATACCTCTAAGGTGGGATTTTCAAACCTTTTCAAACCATTTTATTTAAAAATGTAGAAAACAATTCTACAGTTTAGGTAAATTTGCTTCAAAAAGAGTTTCTTGCATTTCACATGAGAACACTAAAAGACTAGGACACAGCAATGTTTCATAAATTACAATGTTTTTTAATGTAAAAGATATGAAGGATGAACAACAGAGGAGAGAGAAAAGGATGAAGATAAAATAATTAAAAAAAATGAAGAGTATCGATTTTATAAATGATACCGTGGCCTTTTGTTTCTTGTGCACATTAATACGTTATTGTTTGATTAGGCTGGCCACATTTTAAACCCTATATTTAGCTCAATTTGCACCCCCGATTGTGGATTCAAGGCTTGTCGCAAACTATTTTTTTCTCTATTGTGTGGTGTCATTATGATTAACTGATCTCGATTGAGACAGAGCATCCTCGATCTTAAATCGTAAATATCAAACATGACTCTTAATCGGGCTGCCTCTGACGTGATAACCTGCAATAGCCAATGAGAGTGAGCAAGCATAACCTACCGGATGTTGCATGCTTCTTTAGTTGAAACTTGGCAGCCCGATTGTTTATACTTTGTTTTTCACTGTAAAGCAGAATGCGTGGCAGGACGGCCTGATGACAATGTTTATTGTCCTACATTTGTTTTTCTTCTCAAGTCACATTTGATCTAGTGAGTCTCCATGAGATCTCATCTCACTGTGAAATTGCTCCTACAATCAACAGGTGTGTGGTCTCGCAGTCCAGTCGAATTATCTAGTGTGTGCATTCAGGGGATTTTAATGCTAAAAATCGGTTGAACCTTTCATTATGTTTGTGGTCTCCCACAGTTTTAAAATCAGTTAAGATTTTAGAATCGTCTAGTGTGTCCAAGGCTTTATTAGTGCAAAATTAGTGCTGAAAGAATTTAAATCATCATGTTTTGTAATTTAGGGTGTCTACAAGGAAAAGCCGCACCTTATCTTTTGCTTTTCAAAGAGTGTCTTAAGTTGTGAAACCTTCAGAAAAACACTCAGCACATTTACACAGACTATCTGTGCTAGCAATGTTGTAGTCGAGCACACGATGTCCCAATCAAAAGCAAAAACTAGCATTTTCATACAAGTACAGTTAAATATCAACCTTATATCTACTTTACAAAATACCTCTTCAGAGGATTCATGTTAAAGGGACCGTTCATCCAAAAGTTAAAATTCTGCCATCATTTACTCACCTTCATGTTATTGTCAACTGACTTACTATCTTCTGCAGAACACAAAAGAAGATATTATAAAGAATATTGGGAACCAAACAACATTAAACCCCATTGACTTCCATAGAATGGACAAAAAAAACATTTCTCAAAATATATTTTTCTGTGTTACACAGAGGAATGAAAGTCATACATGGAACAACATAAGGGTGAGTAAATAATGACAGAACATTCATTTTTGGATGACCTATCCATTTAAAAAATTAACCTTACTGTAAAAATATAAGCTGCTTGGTTCAGCATGAAACAAAAAATAAGTGACCTATTTTGTATAACAAACTGAGGATTTAGCATAAAGGTGAGTAGTTTGCATCCCTGGAAAGATAATAAAAGAATAAAGTAGACAAAATTATAATTTCATAAAATTCCAAACGCACAAAATCCGAGATCACAGCCTTGAATCAAATAAAAATATACATATCACACATGCAGATAAAGTAATAATGGAGGGAAAACACAAAAAACATAAATTAAATAAACACAAAACTAGAACAAAATATACAAAGACACTGTGCCCTACACCCTCTGCCTCTAGGCCTTGATACTGGGGTCAGTGCATTGATATTGATTAAAATGAAGGCTCGTGGAGACAGAGAGAGTGTCTGGCAGAGTGCCTGAGGTCAGGTGGGGACGGGTATCTTACCGGTTTTGGGGGTTAGGCTGAGCTCGGTGTCAGAGGAGGAAGACTGGCGACTGTAGGACTTGGAGGGGGAGAAGGAGGAGAAGGTTTGTGCTCTCAGAGGGGTGGGGGGTCCCGAGGACAACGGGACGCCTGGGGCCTCCTCCCCAAAACCTGGCCTGTCAGAGCAAGGAGTAACACACACCATCAACACACACGGACTCACAGGGTCATACATGAGGACTGTGCCCGTGTGCGTGTGTTTGAACGTGTGCATGTGTGTGTGTTTGTGTGAAGAAGGACTAGAGGTAGAGAAAGAAAGGAGGAAAAGTGTTGACTGCTTGCTGCTGAAAGGGTAGAGCACGTGAGGATGTCAGGAAGAGAGAGGAAAGCACGTGATGTTGTGGGAATGGATAGCAAAAATAAATGGAGAAAAATCCAACACTGTGAAAACTGAAAAAGAGGCAGAATGCAAATGAGATGAACAAGAAGCGTGTTTCAGCCAACCAAAGCACAACGCTTTGATAACAAGGGTCGACTACTGCCTTTACAAGGCCAAAATGTAAAATTCAACAACCCTGCCTGAGAATAAAGGTACACACGCACAACTTAAAAACACAGAAGCTAAACCCACACCTCTGATTGGATATACTCCGTAAGTGACAGCTGAATGCAGCTCACTGATTGGTCAGAGGCGTTTTAAAGCTGTAAACGAGGTTGCTTTGGCAGCTGAAGGGAGGGGGTCTGGTGATGTCGTAGCTGTCTGCCAATGAAGAACAAGGGGTGGTGAGAGGTCCGTGGTGGGGTCGTGACGGGGTCATGGGGGTCGTGGGGTACCTGCCTACACTGCCTGGCTCTGGGGGCTTCTGAGCTCCTGTGTCTGGGTTTCATACCGGCGAACAGCAGTGTCGGCACAGAAACGGAGAAGCCCTGAGAAAGACGACTGCTCGCACTGTGAACTGGACTGCTGTGTGTGGAACGACATCCGAGAGTGGAAGGAGCAGCCTGCGGAGAGCTACACACACATTCACGCATATTTCATACATTAAACACACACACGCACCACTGCACAATGTACTGTACAATCACAGAGAACGTGGAACGTGGACATAACATTGACATAACACAAACATGCGCGCGCACACATAGGGGTGGGAGAAAAAAAAAATCTATTCTCTGGATATTTCAGTGTTTTCCCTTAAATAAAAAATAAAAATCATTTATGCCAATTAGAATGCAGTATAAATTCAATACACAAAACTCAATTACGGACAGACGTTTGCTTTCAAATGCTCACATGCGCTTTCTTTGCGTTAATTCTGAAGGGCGCAAAATTAGAGGATTAGTTCACTTCAGAATTAAAATTTCCTGGTAATTTACTCACCCCCACGTCATCCGAGATGTCTTACTTTTTCAGTCAAAAAGAAATAAAGTTTTTTGAGGAAAACACTCCAGGATTTTTCTCCATATAGTGGACTTCACTAGGGTACAACGGGTTGAAGGTCCAAATTGCAGTTTCACTGCAGCTTCAAAGGGCTCTGCACGATCCCAGTCGAGGAATAAGGGTCTTATCTATCGAAACGATCGATCATTTTCTAAAAAAAAAAATATATATTAGGGCTGTCAATCGATTAAAAATTTTAATCTAATTAATTACATACTCTGTGATTAATTAATCTAAATTAATCACATACGTAATTTTTGCTGTGAAAGTATTAAATATTTCAATTCAAATGAATCAATGCAGGGTTTTTCCTGGGTCAAAAATGGTCTTCGGTGGTGACAGACATGGTCATCCACACAAACAGTAAAAAGTGCCCTACCCACATGATCTGTGAGCCCGATACTGACAATAAAGTACCCGTCACTCTCACTGTAATTCTTTCTTGCCCCCTTTGCAAAAAAAAAAAAAAAAAAGTGATTTTATAGCTTTGTAAGAGAAGATGCTTTTGTGCTAAACCTGAAAAGTATTAAAAAGTATCATTTAGAAATTATATTTACTAATAATATAATTTTCTACCATATACAATTGAATGCACCTAGCTAACAACAGCTTGCTTTGTTCTGGTTTCACTTTCACTGGTTTCTAAACTAACTGATTTTATAGGTAGGCCTAATTTACTACAGATTGACATTTAAATAACCTGAAAATATTGTGGATTATTAAGGCTAATTTTACTAACCACTCTTGCTAAATGGGGTAAGCACACTTATGTTCTCATTTCAGAGTTGTTCGAGTAAATGATTCATTATAGACCGTGTGGACAGATCAGTTGTTGTCATGATTCATTAAAATGAATCTGTTCAAATGAGTCATTAGGTCGCAAATCGGACATTGACGCGTTGCGTGCGAATCGCGACTGTTATTAGGACAACGCAAAAGATTTGTCAACACAGAAAACACTTCACCACTGGATAGGATTTTCTTTTTGTTTACTGAAAGTGTGGTTTATGTCAGCTGCACGTGCAGGGCGCCTGTCAGAGAAGATGAGGTGACATTCTTTTGAGCACTATTCACACCCAGCGGTTATTCAGGAAAAACATTCTCCGAATGCGCCTCGTGAAACATGGATTCGGTCTTACGAACTTTTAGCATTGTGTCAGTTGATTTAGATAATTATGTGTGAGGTAGAGAGAGTGCAAAGACGGTGCTTACTTTGAAGACAAAGAGAGCTCGCGCACACGAGGGAGGAGCTCTGCTCATTCTGTCCGTCAGCGCAGCAGTCGTCTCCCTCCTTCATTTTACAGTCGGCTAAAACGGCTAAAGGTTCAAAGGTCAATACGGAAAGGATTAATCTGCGTTATTTTTTTTTACGCGTTATTTTTTCTCAGATTAATTAATCGAAATTAACGCGTTATTTTGATAGCCCTAATATATATATTTATATACTTTTAACCACAAATGCTCATCTTGCACTTGCTCTGCGATGCGCCACGCATTACGCAATCATATTGGAAAGGTCACGTGACGTAGGCGAAAGTACTGCGGTAGGACAAAAAACTCCATCTCATTTTCGCCTCCAACTTCAAAATCGTCCGACATCGTTGTTTTACCTTTTTTTGTAAAGGCCGTTTGGCTTAGTCTTTGCAGGTTCACTTTGTAGAAACTGGATCTGTATTTCCACCTACTTCACACATGACCTTTCCAACGTGATAACGTAATGCGTGGTGCATAGCAGAGCAGTGCAAGACAAACATTTGTGGTTAAAAAAAAATATACATTTTTATTTTTTATTTTTTTTAGAAAATGGCCGATCGTTTCGCTAGTTAAGACCCTTATTCCTCAGCTGGGATCGTGTAGAGAGAAGAAAGAAAGACATAAACATCTTGGATGACATGGGGGTGAGTAAATAATCAGGAAATTTTTATTCGGAAGTCAACTATTCCTTTAATGTATACATTTGACAGGTTAAAATAGATCTGTGTATTAGTGTGGATGCAGCCTATTAGACCTGCCGCTGTCTATGATGTCATCAGTACTAAATCAAAAGAAAAGAAAAGAAAAGAAAAGAAAAGAAAAAAAATCCCTCAGTACCCTTGTCTGAAAAACTTTTAGATACTTAAAACACTCTCAGTTACTGAAAACACTTTTTGTTCATTGCTTGTATTGTTTCTTTGTTGCCTTTTATTATTTTATATTTGCTTTTGACACTATATTTAGAATAGATATATATTTCGAAGCTATTTAGATACAATTAATTTCTAAATATTTTTAGTAGTACTTATAATTACATAAGTCATTTAAAGAAAATACACAAATTAATTTGATATTCAAAGTTGGTAAACTCAATTAATAAGAAAAAAAAAATTAATTTTAGAATTGGATCATGATTACCCAAAATTGGAATTGGATCGGATTGTGATGTGCTTAAAAGATTCCCACCCCTACGCACACACCCAAAGCAGACCGCTTCAAAAACCAACAGGTAGAAAAGTCCATATTGGCTGTAATATGTTTTCTTAAAAACCTAGTGAGCTGACTATCTAGACAGCACAAAAAAATGCTGTCTAGTTAGGCAGGTCACTGTAGTTCAAACATTCTTAGCTCCTTAGAGAGCAAGGGAAAAGACAACACAAACACAAAACACAACAGACTCAAGGCAGCACTCCGGATGCAAACCACGGCTAGTTCGCACAACTGTACAGCATTTAACCTTTAAGCCATCTAACACAAACACATGCTAGTGCAGGAGAGATGCAGCATGCAGGAGAACGTCAGAAGAAAAAGACAGCGAGAGCAAGAGGGAGATAGAGGACATGCAGGGGAGAACAAGATTGTGGTGTGTTTGTGTGTTGAGAATGCATTTTTTGTAGAAATTATAAAACAGCAGCTCATGAAACAAACACACACACACCCTCATACTCATTTATAAATATATAAACAAAAAAAAACAGTGCGCAATTGTGCAGCATTTTCTTTTTCATGTTGCATTAATACCTGTTTAATAAAACCAAAGGAACGTTAGAACATCTGAATAAATTATTTTAATAATAATAAATTGCTGTGGATAAAAATGTCTGCTAAATAAATAGATGCAAATGTAAATTACAATACACTAATGTTCAAAGGTTTGGGGTCAGTAAGATTTTTTTAAGGAATTAAAGGCACAATATATAGTTTTTTGCCACTAGAGGTCGCTTATTCAAAACAAAGGAGTAGATTGATGATGCCTTGATTTCGCGGAATCATGGGAAGTGTTGTCTTCACATCCAAAGCCGGTGGAAAAGAATCCGACAGGGCTCGGGCAGAAATCATATTAATGGATGAGCTAATGTATTAAAGATTAACATTACTGTACACTGTAAAAAATGACCGTGATTTTAACAGTAAAAGACTGTAAAAATGCTGCGGTGAAAAACTGTCAATTGGTTTACAGAAAGTTTCCGTACTATATACGGTGATTAACTGTAATAGATCTAACGGTACATTTAATGTAATTTTACGGTAAAATACCGTTAAATTCACAGTTTTTAGAAGTGAAAAATAACAATTCATTGTAAAATTTACAGTGAAAAACCGTAAATTGACATTCCCACAATTCCCTGCGTGACACTTCACATTTTATATATTTTCGTTGAAATAACTCTGTTTCTTCTTAGTTTTTCTCATTTTTTTCTAATCAGTTATGTACATTAGGGTTTTATGTCACATCTAATGTTGTTAAATTAATGTTTATTGCATTTTTAAAATTTCATGCATGTTACCATGATGGTGTTTAGTGTGTGTGTGAATGACACTGTGTGCACCTTCTATATGTTAGTGTTGTCCTTCTCAGCTTGTGGAAAATCTGCTTGTGATGAACTTTGATTCATCATGTGACTCTCATCACCACTGTGTTTGGTGACTGTCAGTGTATTATAAAGGTACAAAACAGATATTAGTACTTCATTAGGTTGGTAAATTAACATTACTGTAAATTTTACTGGTATTTTTTTTACAGTGTAGTATGAAGCAGGGTGCGGCTAAAAGGCCGCTGGAGCGATTGCTAATGAGAGACGAGCACCACACACGTCTCAAGAGCAGTGGAGCTTTTATTATGCCGCAGTTGCCGATTCCGCTTCTTCCAGTCCAGCGTATGTGGGGTAAACACCATGCTGATACATTTGTGTGTTGAAAGTTGTTATAACGCTATTCTGTGCATTTGCTAGGTGTCTACAATGAGACACTTGTTGCACACTGCAGTAAGCTAGATCAATTTTAGGCATGGTAAAACATGGTATTCGTGGTAAATCAAGAAAATTGCTTATTTCTCTGGATTTAAACATTCTTAGAAACATCTGGGATAATGTAAGTACACAAGTCAACAAAATATATAACACTGTGCTAGTGGTTTTCCAAAAATCCTACATATTGTGCCTTTAATAGTTTTATTCAGCAAGGATATATAATATTGATCAACAAAAATTCTATTTCAAATAAATGCTGATCTTTTGAAGCACAACTGTTTTCAACAGTTTTCTTGAGCAGCAAATCAGATATTAGAATGATTTCTCAAGGATCATGCGACAGTGAAGTCATGATGCTGAAAATTCAGCTTTGCATCATAGGAAAATATTACATTTTAATAATGTATTAAAATAGAAAAAAGTCATTTTAAATTGTAATAATATTTCACAATATTAATGTTTTCATTGTATTTATGTTTTATTTTTTGATCAAATAAATGCAGCATTGGTGAGCATAACATACTTCTTTCAAGAATCTTAAAGGTACAATATGTAAAATTTTTGCAGTAAAATATCCAAAAACCACTAGGCTAGTGTTATATATTTTGTCCAGCTGATTACAAACAATATCTCTAATGTTTTCAACTACTTGTAAATCATGAGAAAATTCCCATTCTAAACAGTGACACGGGGCAGTGCAGTCGCCTGTCAATGACGTCAGTTACCTTTGTTACCGCCTTTACTGACGTAGAAACCACATGACAACAGTGCCGTGGACAAATGCGGAAGTAGTGTCTAGCGTCCAGCAAACCACTAGCTTGCTTCAAGCAGTTCCTTATTTACTTCTTGCACGTTTTATGGTGGATTGTGTTACTTATTTATGGAACATAATTACTGTTTACCATCTGTCGCTGGTTCTGTTGACAAGGACAGCTCCCGTAAACTCATGACCGGAAAAGCGGAAGCGGCGCCGGCGACTGTGTCATAATAAAAGTCCCGCTGCTCGTGAGGCGTGTGTTGATCAATCGCTCCAGCTCCTCGTTCAGCTCCCGCAACACTCGGTCCTGCTCTGCTTCATACTACAGTAACGTTAATAATCGCATCCACGAACATGAGTTCTTCCAGACTCCAATCCCTATTCTTTTGCACCGTCCGTTGAGATGGAGACCACATGTCCCAAGTTTCCGCTCTAAAACTTGGCGTCATCAAACTACGCCTTTGTTTCGAATAGGCTTCTAGCGACCTCTAGCGGAAAAAAATATCACAAATTGTACCTTTTAAGACCCCAAAGTTTTGAATGGTAGTGTACAGTAAGTGAAAATTCACTGAAAACAAACAGCCTCTGTTTTTATTAAAGTGTAAATAATAACCCATGTACAACACTTCCATTTCTAATCCAAAATTCAATTCTTGATCCATTTTTAGTTTAAAAGAAATCTAATGTACTGCAGATGAACTGAGATAGTTGTAAGAAAAGCAAAACAACAACAATTTCCAAATCTCTTTAAAAAAAATAATGCAAGACTTAATGCTGACATGCACAGACGCAAAAACAATGCATTTTATCCTTGAGGTGGTTTGTGTGAGAGAGAGAGAGAGAGACACTTACTCTTTCATGTCTTTTGAAGGAGAGGAGTTGCTGGGGAGTGTGGCTGTGGCAGGGAGTGTGCTGATTTTCTCAAGTGTGCAGGCTGTCCCGATGGCACGAACCACAAGGCCTGATTCCCCTTCCAGATCAAAACACTGTAGGTACCCAACCACCGCATTCCCTCCCATCTCCAGCACCTTCAGTCCAATCTTCCTCTGCAATTCACCTACAACAGAAACATATGCATTTACACACTCACCACATGAGCCAATGAGTCGGCGTTCTGATGTAAAACCAGGAAGCGCTGAACATAAACAGTGTATGAGAATGACACAGAAGAGAAGATACTGTTAATTAGTGGTTATTTTTGTTTTGTTTTTGCGCACATAAAGTATTCTCGTCGCTTCATAACATCAAGGTTGAAACACTGCGGTTACATTGACTTTTTTAACGATGTCTTTAGTACCTTTCTGGACCTTGAAAGTGTTGATTAAATTGCTGTCTATGGACAAGTCATATACCTCACGGAATTCATCAAAAATATCTTAATTTGTGTTCTGAAGATGAACAAAAGGTGGAACGACATGAGGGTGAGTACTTAATGACAGAATTTTCATTTTTGGGTGAATTTAAAAATAGTGTTAAAATATTGTCTCATTCTCGTGAATCCAGTATTGTGTATCCTCTCGTCTCGTGAGCTAAGTGTATCATCAACAGAATTATAAATAAGGTTATAAATAATATAAATAAGGTCAGAATTATTGAACTCCATTTCTAATCCGCTCTGTCTATTTGACCAGCACTTGTTCATCGAAGTCTGTGAAGTTAAACTTTGACTTGCTTGCTGTCAGGATAATCCTTTACATGAAATGGAAATACTTTGTAACATTTACAACTGTAAGAAGTAAGCTCTGCATCTCAAATGCATTTAACAACACAGACATGTAACATAAGAATAAGCCACATTGGTTTATGATTTAGTTTGAAGCACTTAATATAAAGCAAGTCTCATGTTTAAGACTTGGACTTGAATTGTGCACTTATCCGGCAGCAGTGTCCTTCTTTATTTTTCAGATGTGTTCGCAAAGGATACTGTTCCATCCCATCGTTGCACACACAGAGAGGTTCCACACATGCAGTGATTAAAACAACACTGTATTCATTCAGTGCACGTGAGTACCATATTTTAGTATGAATGTGTATACCATTATACCTCTACCAGCAATATATGCAAACTAATGGAACAAATCATATCTCCTACATATATCTTTGTCTCTCTTGAACACAGTTTGTGTATAAGTACCTGACATGAGAAAGATGAGTCTCTGTCGGGCCTCGTTGGATGCACGAGGGGTTCTGATACGGTCGATCCACTGGTACTCTGGATCCTCATTCACCACAAGCTCTTCCACAAAGCCATGAATCATAATGGCCCGGTAACATCGGGGAATGGAGGTTGCTGAAGAAAAAGGGAATTTGAGTGAAAATTCTCAGAGAAAGATGAAAATAAAGAGAGAAAAGTGAGCAAAGCAGAGTAGGTAGTGGAAGAAGAAAGTTGTCAGATGAAATAAAGATGTACAGGAGGCAATGGAAGCAGATGATTTAGATACTTACTACAGAAGAATTTAACCCCACATGAAGACTGTCTGAAGCGGTTCAGGTCGTTGAAGAGATCCACCTTCACCAGCACATTAATTTCCCCTCTTATACCTGAACACAAGCAAGTCATTACAACAAAACAATTCAGAATCAGAACTCTTCAATATTACTAAGGGTGTTTCCAGAGCTGTTTGTTTTCCCAAAATTGTTAAAATGTTTCATTTTCTTCTTGGTTTGGCTCACTTTCACAAGGAAACATTTCTAAACTGACCAAAATTTGCTAGCTAATACAAGTCACATGCAAGTAACCTGTCCTCTTATTGGTCAGCATGCAAATTTCAACCCATGATTCATTCTAAGGAGTGGGGAACGTTGATCCTGGAGGGCCATTGTCATGCAGAGTTTAGCTCCAACCCTGAAAAAAAAAAAAAAAAAAAAAAAACACTCACCTGCCTGTAACTTTAGTAATCCTGAAAACCTTGATTAGCTTCAGGTGTGCTAGGGTTGGAGCTGAACTCTGCAGGACAGTGACCCTCCAGGATCAACGTTCCCCACTCCTGTTCTAAGGCAGTGGTTCTCAAACTTTTTAGCGTGGAGTACCCCCTGAAGGGATTACCATCCTTCTGCGTACCCCCTCTCTTCCACTTCTACTGCAGTCACACCTTTTCCATTAAGGGACAATATTTGCCCCCTAAATTGATTTTCCAGTGCATATTTTTACAATTATGAATAACTTTATAAAATAAATAATGTTTTAAATAAAAAATGTTTAATAGAGAAATATGCAATAATGGTAAAACGAAGTGATACTTTTAAATATTAAACTAAAACTGCCAGTAGGTGGCAGCAAGTCACTGTTTTTATGAGTGAGTCATCGAGTCATTCATTCAGTAACGAAGCAAATGGCTGTGAATGAATCATTGAATCATTGACTCTCACAATTCGTTCAAAGCCGCATTCGTGTGTTGTAGTTCTGCTCTGGTTTTCGTTAGAAATATTTTTTCATTGCAAAATAGAGTAAATATCGACAGTACTGTGTTTAAAATGTACGTTTTGTTTTTTGACCTGTTGTATAATAATGCACGTTTGAAGTCATGTGGATGTTTGGGTACAGTTGCATTCTTCCTCGTTATCAACATTAAATACAAGAACTCACACAAGGTATGTTTTTGTATCGAAGAAAGTTTGAGTCTTAAATTGATATAAATCCTCTATCTGTGTCTATATTTGTTCTTTATGCAAGCGCTAAATCCCCACTTTCACAAAGGTGCATTGTCGAGAACGGCAGTAATTTAGCGCGATTTAAGGCAGCAGATTCGGCACACAATCTATCATATGCATGCTGCTTGTGTGGATACAGTCATTTTAGACTGCAAAACATGAGGTAATTTGATTAAATGTAACGGATTTATGGCATTTTGCCAGTTAGAAATACATGCTCGATTTTAATATTATTTTAAGGTATGGTAGAGTTAAATTAACTATTCCGCATTTTGTTCGCGTACCCCCTTTTGTCACCTCGCGTACCCCAGTTTGAGAAACACTGTTCTAAGGCATTAATGAAACGGACACTCATTTAGACAACCTCTGACTTTTTTTTTTTTTTTTTTTCAAATAATTTTCAAATATTTTTTTTTTTTCATTTGCTTATGAATACACACCATGTATAGTGTCATAAATGGGGAGCCAGCCAGAGATGACAGTAGCAGCTTCACTGCAGAGTAATGGATCAATGTCAATGTAAACCTTTCCAATAGCATCATTAGCGCTGTATGTGTCATGGTCAAGAACAGTTATCTGCAATGGCTCATCCTGTAAATCTTCATCATCCACCTGAAGGTAAAACAAAGATAAACACAGGAATAAACTCCATAAAAATCCAAACTATAGCACGACAAAGGAGGAAGACCTTACCTCGAATTTGAACCACTCAGAATTCCACTGAGGATTCAGGGACTTGGGGTATACATCCGTTTTAAATGTTGTGTTTCCAAACTTCACCTGTGGAACGAAAATTTACAAATACTTATCTACGATATAAAAAGGGCTCTTCCTCAAATTGAGCTGGCTACTTAGGCCATTTTTTTTATCTAATTTGCAGATCAGACTTCATTAACAGACTGGTGATCAACTGACCTCTACGAAGGCATCTGTGAGATCGCTGGCACGGTCCATGACAGGCAGGTGCCGCCCTGCAACTATCTTCGCCTTTAACTTCCCAGGCATTATTCCTCTAGTCTTGTTATTTGAACACACATAAACACAAACACACTGATTACACTGGATCAAGGCTAAACAGAAAAAAACAGGTCCTAAGCAACGTGACCCAGATACATCCCTACTTGAAACAGGTGACCACAACAGGTGCTTTTGACAGATTAGAGGACAGACAGAAGAGACAGGGACTACTGATGCAGATATACTCTCAAATGAAAGCCATTGTGTATATATACACATGAATATATATATATATATATATATATATATATATATATATGTACAGCGCCCTCCACTAATATTGGCACCCGGTGGGTTTAGTAGGAGGGAATTGAGAATGAATGGGGGAAAGTCACGTTAGAGGAGGCAATGTCTCCTTCGCGCTATGATTGGATGCAATTGGTTATGATTGGATATGATTGGTTTGTGTGATAAATCCCGCCTCTTGTTGACGTGCGCGTTCCGAACGTCAGTTTGACTGAACAAATGATGGCGTCAATGGGAAAACTAATTGAAAAGTAAGTAAACAGATCACCCAGTTATCACCGGTTTATGTCACATCAAAATCAAACTTGAAATGGACTGAAAGCATGATGACTGCGGGGTTATTTAGTTCAATCAGCTTGGTGAAGTTAAAAATACATCTTAGTGTCTGTGACAGACGGTGTTTACAGAGCATGACTGATGATCCAAAATAGCCTAAGTTGACTATTAAAAAGAAAAACATCAATACACAAATAAAATATATTGTTTCTCATCACTAACTTGATGAGATTGACTTGGTTTTGATAAACAGAACATTACATGGTTAATGTAAAATTACAAAATAGAATTGTATTTGGTTTCTTTTTTGATATATTGTAAAGTAATGCTCATTTAACAAGGAAGATGTGCCAACGTTAAGAGTAATTCATGAATTTACATTGATTCATAATAAATAAAAAATGTGCCTCCTCATTTCAGAACACCACTGCACGCCACTGATTATATATATATATATATATATATATAATATAATATTATAATATATATATATATATATATATATATATATATATATATATATATATATATATATATATATATAATGCATGTACCTTGTTCATGTAAAAACGCAGCAACATTAGCCATGTAAACATGATATTTTCATAATTTTGAGAAAATAATTAAATTATACAGCTAATTAATATATGTAGGTTACATTTCTGGTTTCACCTCACGGTTAGCAGATTGAATCTCATGAACCTTAATGTTTTTACAAAATCATTAGACGTAAAATAAGAACCCCAAAACATTTTAAGGAAATCATAAATCGATAATAATTCTTATACAAAATATGCATAGCTCTGTATGGTTCAGGCAGTCAGCAAAGCGTAGCTGCATTCACATTGTCAATATAACACAGCAGTACCATTTTGGACACAAAAGCATGTTTCTACAATGATATGTGGACAAACTACTCAGATAAATGATATTATTTTAGTGTTTTGATGCTGTCAGCTCACCAGAGTTTCACCTTAGCGGTTCAATCTGACATTAAAGTCTCTCCACCGATCCTCGCACCGATTGAAACGCTTCTTCTATCATGATTAGATCTCAGGAAGGTGCAGCGTCGATTCTGTGATGCATTTTGGTCGCTATCATATCAAAATGTTGATGTTTATACGGCTAATTTCAAAAATAAAATCGTCTGTCAGATGCAACGGATTGCGCAGAATCAGGCGCATCGCTCACGCACACGCAGGTGGGAGGGGCGGGCAACTCAAAGCATATCCGGGTCACGGACATTGACGACATTCGCACGTGGGTTTTGGGTCAGATGTGTGCTTTTTCATCCAAAGTTTTTTTCCATCATACAACATCTTTCTTAAATCTTCACACTATCAAATAACTGCACAAATAAGCATTGAACTTTTTCCATGTGTCGAGGATTAAAAGTCTTTAACGTCTTAAACTAATTCCATTGCATTCAGAGCCAAATCAGCCAGTGGATGGTGCAGCCAAGCCTGTTATTAGTCTACCATTATTAAACCTCGCTATCCCACTGAGATCCTCCTATGAAGCATGTGTAAACACACATATTTAATGCCACATAAGCCTTCTTGCACTTAATAATATGTGTTATTTTAATGTGTAACTCATGTTCATATTGTAATTTATCGGATAAATGAAACTCTAAATTGTTAAAGATGGAAATCACACAAACAACAAATAGGCCTACAAGTTATATATATATATAATTTGTATATATAATTATAGTTGAATATGTTTGTAAATATTTGTAATATTAGTAGTTTTTTCTCACATTTTAAAATATTCCATCTGGGATGATAAATTACAAAAAATGGCATAATAATATAAATAAATTATTATATATTTTTTAAAAAAAGGCTATAATTTACTTTACTTGAACAGAGCCTATTTTTACACCCGTTTATTGTTGCAACACAATATATTCCGCAGGCGGTAGATCCTTCTCCTATTTGGCACCTAAACTCTGGAACAATCTTCCTAGCATTGTTCGGGAAGCAGACACACTCTGTCAGTTTAAATCTAGACTAAAAACGCATCTCTTTAACCTGGCATACACATAACACATTATCAATTTATATTTTCAAATCCATTAAAGGATTATTAGGCTGCATAAATTAGGTCAACCGGAACCGGGAACACTTCCTATAACACCAGATGTACTCGTTACATCAGAAGAAGAATGGCATCTACGCTAATATTAGTCTTTCTGTTTATCCCGAGGTTCACCGTAGTCATCTGGATCCGGGCCGTATCCAGGTGAGACCAAGGACCTGCGCCTTGACACAACCACAACGCAGCCCTGAAGTATCAGCAGAGATTGAGTCAACTAGATCATTCATCGTGAAGGCCTCATCAACACGACAACCAGTGGCGCAGCTCCTCAACAACCATCCATACCGGCTTGATGAATACGATCCTCAACTGGATGGAACTGAAATAAATATTTTGAATGTTGCGATCCTATCGGACTTATGATAGCAACCTGAGTCGTAACAAAGCATTGTTCGCCAGAGGAGAACTGGCCCCTTGACTAAGCCTGGTTTCTCCCAAGGTTTTTTTCTCCATTTTAACACCTGTTTGCCACCTGATGTCACCTGTTGGAGTTTGGGTTCCTTGCCGCTGTCGCCTTTGGCTTGCTTAGTTGGGGACACTTGATATTTGACTTGACATTTGACATTCAACAGTACTTTGATCTGCCTGCATTGACACTATTCTTTAAGAGCTGCTATGCGGCTAAAATTATATACCAGTTATCAATGTAAAGTTGCTTTGACACAATCTGCATTGTAAAAAGCGCTATATAAATAAAGGTGACTTGACTATTCATTTTTTAAAAATGGTACAGAGTTAGACCTACTGAGGAAATGACCCGTGTCTAACAATAACCATTACATAAGCAAGCATCATGTTACATAAAATCCATACCTGACATATAGTCATCAAAGACTATTTTTATATGCATATGAGTGCATTTGTTGGCATCATGTAGCTTGTGTGTATGTAATTTGTATGTGTGTGTGTTAGGGGAACAAGTAGTGTGTTTATGTGCTTCTGTTGTAAGGATCAATTCAGTATCTCGTAAATATTGGCTTAGTTTTAAATTAACCCTTGGATCAGAGGAGTTTTCACCTCATTGTGCTGCCTTAGGTGGAAATGTGCTAATTTGAGCTCAAGATGATGCATGAGAGATATTCCTGACACCCCAAGCTGCCGAAAACAGTTCGACTGTAGAGTCTGTCTGCCAGTCAGTGCCGGTCGTGCCTCCGCTCTCCATATGGAAGGGTTACTGAATAAATAGATCATACACCTTCAACACAAATTTTTCCTCACTGAATCCAAAAGGACTTTTTGGTAAACAAATAACCTGCATGAAAAGCTTTGCCAGTTCTCATGACCTGATTGTAGATGAAAATGTATAACAGTCCAAATGATCCTGACAGCAATCCTTGTATGAGTAATCAAGAGTCAAGAATTTAGATGACATATCCTTAAGAATACACCAACACAAAAACTATAAATGCTTGTTCTTGATTTCTAACATACAACAAAATGCATATGCAAAGTATGCAAAGTATACAGGTGTTTAAAACGCATGCAGTGAGATAATATTTTAGGTCCTGGTTGGTGGGCAAATGATGTTTAAAATTAGTATTTATGGAAGTGAGGTTTGCTTCTGAACATGTGAGGGCGAGCAGGTGCTGATTGTTCTGAACTATGACTAATGGATGGAAACGTTTGCTTTATGCAGTGTCTTTCTTGTTAGTAAAGAGTTAATGACCTGGCATTTCCTGTAATTTACAGATGTGTCTGGCTGTCCTTTTTAGTCGATGGACTTTCCCTTATACTTACTGACTGTTTGGTTTCACTATTTTCCATTTTTTTTATAGGATGTGTCATTTTTGTCTGCTATATTGTAGTGGAGATGTATATAAAAATAATTTGAGTCTAGTAGGCTTTGAATTGCTTTGTCCTTGTGGCGTAGGACACACACACACACACACACACCCAGTCTCTGATATGTTAAGGACAGCTGTCCATTCATTCTCATTCCAGTCTCTGGGAGCTAAATTTACAAAGGTGGTGCCTGTCACACATAAAAACAATTGTCTCTGTCCTTTGTGCTTTCAGAAGCTGGTTTGACCCCACAGGCAACACCTCAGGTAACACGTCTCTCTCTGTGCCACTTTCCTAGACATCTCTCATCAAAAGAGAAGATTTATGTAGTTTAGTATTGTGATTGCAACTATACATCATTGTTTATTTTTATTTCTGATTTCACAGATTTCAAGATGGCAGACGAGTAAGTAGTTTATGCATTATTTTTCATTAATCTGTGAATTCATGAACACACATCTTTGTATATGTACTTATTTGATACCATTATTATTTTCTTCTCTTTTTCTCTTTGCAACCACCAAAAAACATAAAATCTGCAGCGATGTAAGTAAATTGTCTATTGTTTACATAAGTTTTGAGACTCAAATTATAGTAACATTAGTTAAAGGATTAAAACTTTTTAAACCTTAATTATATTATACAATAGTTTTCTGATATGGACAATGTGATTTATACTATGTATTTTTACCTATTTTTTTCATCAAAAGGCACCTGGCCCATTGGCCCCTCGGGTACAAGCCAAGGTATTCACCAAAATATTTAACTGTATATTGTGATCATGATATTGTGATTTATGCATTTATCTCTATATTGTTGAATGACAGAACATAATGTATAAAATTTGGGATTAAATTCACTTTATTATCTTCCACCCCCTTTTTTTTTTAGCCAAAGTCTAAGATCTCTGCATCTCGAAAACTCTCCCTGAAGGTAAGGGTTGGTTGGTGTGTGTGTATGTGTGTTTGTGTGTGGTTAAGGTAAACCCTATGTTATATGGACAAAATGTCCCAACAAAGATGGCAATATGAAAATTCCTTTCCCTTGTGGGGACATTTTTTGGTCCCCATGTGAAAAACAGCTGATAAACCATACAGTTTGTACAGTATAAAAATTATTATGTCTATGGAAAGTCTCCATAAAACATGAAAACCCAACGCGTGTGTGCGTATGTGTGTGTGTGTTTGTTCTGGGGACTAAGCAAATGTGCGTGTGGTAGATATGTTGGTATGTTATTTTTTTAACCTACAGAATGTCTTTTTGTGTTCTGTTTTCTAAGATCCTTTTGCTCCAAAGAGCCATGGAGGAGCTGGAACAGGAAACGATCAATCGTGATGAGGAGAAGGTGAAATATCTGGGTGAAAAGCTTCCGCCTCTTCAAATAACCGGCCTCCAAATGGAGGAGTTGCAGGTTAGTGAAAGATACACATCAACATATACAGCCACTCATCAATTAGTAAAATACTGAGTTAAAATTTGATTTTATATTTATTTTAATTAATTCTAATTTTTAGTATTTATTTATATTTTATAATTACATTACAAATTTGAACACACTTGACTGAAATTATGTTTCTCATGAAGAGAATTATGTTAGTTCAGAGTTATTTATTTATTTATATTTTTTTGTCAATTTGCATATTTTTTTTATTGTGATATTGTAATTTGATGACTTAAATATGATTAAAAAACATTAAAATATTAATACTTAAGAATGAGTATTTCTGCATGTGTGCAGAAACTGTGTCGACAACTTCATGCCAAAATCGACATAGTGGACGAGGAGAGATATGACTTTGAGGCCAAAGTCAATAAAAACAACAGAGATGTAAGTATAAAGTAAACACTCTAAACTCGCACTAAATGTTTCTGTAATTAACAGTGTGTGTGTGTGTGTGTGTGTGTGTGTGTGTGTCTGTAAAAGATCCATGAGCTGAAGCTGAAGGTGCAAGATTTAGGAGGGAAGTTTAAGAAACCTGCCCTGAGGAAGGTGCGTGTGTCTGCGGATGAGATGATGAGAGCGCTGCTGGGCTCCAAACACAAGGGCTCCATGGACCTCAGAGCCAACCTCAAATCTGTGAAGAAAGAAGACATTAAACAAGAGAAGGTACAAACATACAGAACACAACAAATAGTAGCATACTGTATAAAACTTTACATAATAGAGTAGAATTTTTGCAATAAATTAAAGGGGACCTATATGCCCCTTTTCACAAGCCTCTGGTGTCCCCAGAATGTGTCTGTGAAGTTTCAGCTCAAAATACCCCACAGATTATTTATTATAGCTCGTCAAATTTGCCCCTATTTGGGTGTGAGCAAAAACAGCTCATGCTTCGGTTGCTCAACAACAACAAAGCTGGAGAATCTCACACAGCCAAAATGACGATTGTGGCGCTGTTCAGCCTTTAGGCCGGGTTCACACCGCACGCGTCAGCAGAGCGTAATTTTTTCGGCGTCCATGTTAACAGATGAGAGCATTCACACCGCATGCAGAGGCTGCGCGGAAGCGCGTTGCAGGAGCAGAGCAGAAGCAGCAGTGCCGCAATCGTTTCGGCGCTGGGTCTATTTTTGCTGCGCTGCTAATGCTCAATTAAAGTGATAGTACACCTTTGATGGACAAAATAAATATGATTTCACACAAAAAGTGATTAAAATGCACAGAATAAGCATATCTAGTGTGTTTTAACAAGAATTGAAGTATGTCATGAAAGAAAATTAATATTAAAAAATATTTATAGAAGATTTACTCATTTAAACTTGTTTTTAATTATTCAGTTTGGGTTAAAGTATGGTATTATAAAAAACTAAACTAAACTAGCCAGAAAATAGGATATATAGCATAAACATTATTTTCGTTATTACACAGACAGCAATATAGGCTCTAGCATACCCAAATCAAATCCGAGTTTGCTGGCTTTTTTCGCTGAGTTTTCTGTGTTGTAAACATGTTCATGTGGCAGATGATGTAAAACACAAAGCTTACCTCATTCGTGTGCAGCAATGGATGACATGAGGCTTTTATTTATTTATTTTTATTCATTTTACGTTTATGTGTGAGTTTTGTACACCTTGCATGTTAACAAACTTTCAAGACTATCAAATTTATAAATGACCAACTTATAAAAACAAATTTATAGCTGTCTTTGTAAAGAAATGCCCACTTTATATGCAGCTTCGAGCCGCTGCTGTGACGCTGTACAAACGCTTCCAGGTGAATACTCGCGCGTCTCTGCAGCTGCTGTTCACGCTCACGCGCTGCTGACGCTTGCGGTGTGAACCCGGCCTTACATTGTTCAAACTGGAGTCAGACACTGATGGAGAGACTCAGGAAGAAGTTACAATTTTTAGAATGCATCTGGACATTTTTGAATGGTCAGTAGATAAATTGATGTAGTTGCTGGAGCAACTACATTTGTGAAGCAGTCCGGCTTAAAATGATGGCATGGCAACAACACTTTACTACAACAACTCTTCCGCTTCTCTAAAGAAGCCTAAAGCCGCCTTTCCACTGCACACGACAAACGACAGCCGTTGGACCGGAAGTCATTCATTTCCAATGGAGAGTAGTACGGGGTCTGCGTGGAGTTCCGATCATATGCGAATGCGGAAATTTCGGATCCGATTTGAGCTTCGGATGCGTTGAAATATTTGAACTTCTGCGGCTAGACCGTATGCGACCGGCCGACCGGATATGATGTATTCTAGTCAAAACGATGAGCACGAAGTTAGAATTACCAATATTTTAACAACGTTATTATATAAACACTATTTCTTTAAAAAATGGTGGTTATCATCAATAATTATGTAAAACAAAAAAGATTTTTTATGATTATTAAATACATTTTTACGTTGAAGCTCTATAAAATCTACTAGTATGTTTTTATTTCAGATATATTGAGGGTCATTTGCTTTGTATGGATATATTCATACATGCATTAACGTTACATTCATTAAAATCGTTCAGTTTACCATGGTGGTTGCTGGATTGGAATAAGCCGAGGGTAACGGTTGCTTTACTACCAATTTCAAAGTTCCGTGCGACTGCCGCTAGGGGGCGAAATGCGACAATCGGAATGTCGTGTGCAGTAGAAAGGCGGCTTAACATGGCCTCACCCCCTTTGTTGCGTGTTCTCGGGGGCAGGGTTTATGTAAATTTTGGGGTTTGTGATGTCACCAACCCAAGAAGCTTGTTTTATGCCGCGTTCCAGGCAACCCGTAACCCGTGTTTTTCCAACCTTCTACCCGTGAAAGTGCACTGGAACAGCAGTCAAACCCGTGACTTCCCACCCGTGAACTCGTACTAGATCGATGTACTCCCAGTTACGGGTTCTGACGTCACATAGCCCGCGAAACAACAATGGCAGCCCCTACGGATGCGGTGTTTATGCAAGTGCACGGTAAAATAAAAGATATAACAGCATCTCTTGCCTTATGCGCCGTTTTCCTCCTCTTTTTCCCTCACATAAGCAAGGAGTAAGCACCTTTGGCGATAGAAATAACTGTTAATGAGCATAAGCCCCGTACGGTCCGCCATGTTGGTTTGTTTACACTTTTACGCAGTTTGGCGTGACTTTCCTGGAATGCTACAAAGTTGTGAGTCGTGATTTGAAGTTGTGACTTACGGGCTCAAAAACCTGCCTGGAACGCAGCATAAGTCCCCACCAGTTGTTTGTTATAAATATCTACCTTTGCATTGAACTCTGAGCGTTGTAACTTTGCAGATGTTGTTTATGCTCAAACAGCAACATTACACACTAACTAAAGTGAAAAAAGTGAAATCATAATCAAGGACCCCTTTAATGGGCTAAATATGCCTAAATGCTGCAGATTTTTTTCATTTTACTTGTCCTTGAGAGGTGTTTAGAGATTCACCTGAATAAATGAAACATGTTTTCAGTTTCTAGACATAACACTGCATTTCTGTTTTATCAGGTTATGTCGGCAGAGGTGGGCGACTGGCGTAAGAACGTTGAGGCCATGTCTGGTATGGAGGGCAGGAAGAAGATGTTTGATGCTGCTGGTGGAGGACAGTAATGGGAGTGTATATAAGAGTGTATAATTGTGTATATTTATGCGTGTGCATTTTTATTAATCAAAATGAAGGAAATCGCTTGAAGTTAGCCTCCAATAAAAAAAAAGCAACAACAATATGCATTTAGTACAAATCTCAAAAGAAAGCTGGTTGCTATATGAATATGGAATGTTTCATATGACCTCAATTTAAGCTTATTAAAATTTTGATTGTGCTAATTATGTGTGATTCATTATGACAACAGACTGTCATGATATTTTTAACACACACTGGATGGAGAGAACTTAACGACCTTGTGTGACTGACAGTCACTTACATATCAGGCTGTGAGTTCAGGTCACAATCACCACTGAGAGATGACAACTGACTCATTCAGAATATTCACACTGTGTGACTGACTCTGTGTTTGTGCTCAAGGACAAGAGAAGTTAGTGTCTTTTATTTGGTCAACACCTGTCTGTGACTGACGAAAGAGATATGAGTTGTGGACATGTAACGTGGCCTGGTTTGGCAGGCATACTCCATGAACAATGGCGTGGACATAGTGTGGAAAAAATAGTTTATCACCTCAAAATAGCATGATTATGTCAGGGAACGGCAAAGTACTCTTATTATTCTTATCATACACACTCTTCTCAAGGCACATTTTACCCCAAAAATCAACAACAACAAAAATGAATGCAAAATAAAATAGAATGAAAAATAAAGTAGATTTTGATTTATTTATTTATTTTTTGCAGTAACATTACTTTCATGACAATAGTCTATTAATAGTGTCTATTTTAGACATTTGACCTCTTTTTTATTCCTGTTATTCTTAGAGGTGATTATCATTAGATTCAAATTAATTTAATAGAGTAATTTGTAATTTGGTCATGTATTTTTAAAAATGTTTTATTTGAAAAAAAAACAAACAGAACACAACAAATAACAAATTATATGCCTGAATGCTGCAGAAAAATGCTTTATTTGGGGTCAGTAAAAGCAGTATTATTGTGAAATATTATTATAATTTAAAATATTGTTTTCCACCTGAATATATTTTAAAATGTAATTTATTCCTTTGAGTTTTCAGCATCATTACTCCAGTCTTCAGAGTCACATGATCCTTCAGGGGTCAGTTGCATAAACATAGCCATTATGTTAAGACTGTGTCTTAAAGGGTTAGTTCACCCAAAAATGAAAATAATGTCTTTATTACTCACCCTCATGTCGTTCTACAGCCGTAAGACCTTCGTTCATCTTTCAAACACAAATTAAGATATTGTTGATGAAATCCGATGGCTCATTGAGGCCTCTATTGAGAGCAAAGCCATTCAAACTCTCAAGGTCCATGAAAGTACTAAAAACATATTTGAAACTATTCATGTGAGTTCAGTTTTAATATTATAAAGCGACGAGAATACTTTTTGTGCGCCAAAAAAACAAAATAACGACTTTTCAACAATATCTATATGGGCCAATTTCAAAACACTGCTTCAGAGCTTTAAGAATCGAATCAGTGAATCGGAGCGCCAAAGTCATGTGTTTTCAGCAGTTTAGCTGTTTGATAGGAGATCAGAATCACTAATTCGAAACAAAAGATTCATAAAGCTCAGAAGCTTCATGAAGCCGTGTTTTGAAATCGGCCTATATAGATATTGTTGAAAATACATTATTTTGGGGGTTTTTTGGCACACAAAAAGTATTCTTGTCGCTTTATAATATTAAGATAGAACCACTGTACTCACATAAACTGTTTCAAATATGTTTTATGGATCTTAAGAATTTTAATGGCTTTGCTCTAAATTGAGGCCTCAATGAGCCATCGGATTTCATCAACAATTACATCTTAATTTTTGTTCAGAAGATGATCAAAGGTTTTACGGCTGTAGAACGACATGAGGGTGAGTAATAAATTACATTATTTTCATTTTTGGGTGAACTAACCCTTTAACTAGCACTGTATGTCCAACTATCAATTAGTTAGGGGTCTAACTTTTCGGTATCAAATTAGACCAATCAATTAGACCAAATTAGACCAATACTACATTTTTATGTAACTGACTTAAAGGTGCCATTGAACGTTTTTTTTACAAGATGTAATATAAGTCTAAGGTGTCCCCTGAATGTGTCTGTGAAGTTTCAGCTCAAAATACCCCATAGATTTTTTTTTTATTCATTTTTTTAACTGCCTATTTTGGGGCATAATTAGTAATGCGCCGATTCATGTTGCGACCCCTTTAAATGCTCACACTCCCGCCCACGGAGCTCGTGCTTGCCTTAAACAGTGCATAAACAAAGTTTACACAGCTAATATAACCCCCAAAATGGATCTTTACAAAGTGTTCGTCATGCATACTGCATGCATGTGTCGGATTATTATCGGACTGTTACGTAACGGTGTTATGTTGAGATTCGCCTGTTCTTCGGAGGTCTTTTAAACAAATGAGATTTATATAAGAAGGAGGAAACAATGGAGTTTGAGACTCACTGTATGTCATTTCCATGTACTGAACTCTTGTTATTTAACTATGCCAAGATAAATTCAATTTTTAATTCTAGGGCACCTTTAAAAAAAGAAGTTATGAACAGTCTTAAAGAAAAAAAAAAGATGATAAACTTGTAAGAGTCTTAGCAGTTTATTCATCCGACCTCAGAAATCATTCTAATTTACTGATTTGCTGCTCAAGAAACATTTCTTATTACTATCGATAACAGTTGTGCAGCATTTTTGTGGAAACCATGATACATACATTTTGTAACAATGTAAAGGTCTTTACTGTAGAAAAAATAAAATAAATCATAGGCTCTAGTATGCTAATACTCTCACACCAAAATCAGACTACAAACCTCATTTAAACATGTTAAAGTTTAAACAATTGAGTGTGTCTGTGTTTGTACTTTGCACTATGGTGAGCTCAGCTGTCTGTAGACGTGAGTGCGCACATATACAGAACTCCAAATAAATGCACAGACGTGAGCCTTCACTAAATATAACCCAACGTATAAAATTAAAAGGCATTTGCAGAATTTAAACATGCTCAGAGGGAAGCCAGAATCCCCTGTACTTATTTTAACCCTTCACAAGCTCATACCAGCAGGTGGAGGGTATATATAGATGCTCTGGAATTAGGTACTGTATTTACTATTCAAGTGTTCATTATTTTTGGTGGATTGTTTAACAATTTAAATGAACCATATTTTAAAGGGTTAGTTCACCCAAAAATTAAAATTCTGTCATTAATTACTCACCCTCATGTCATTCCACACCTTCGTTCATCTTCGGAACACAAATTAAGATATTTTTGATAAAATCTGATGGCACAGTGGGGCCTCCATAGACAGCAAGATAATTAACACTTTCAGTGCCCAGAAAGACATACTTAAAACAGTTCAACCTTAATGATATGAAGCGACGAGAATACTTTTTGTACGCCAAAAAAACTAAATAACCACTTTATTCAACAATATCTAGTGATGGGTGATTTCAAAACACTGCTTCATGAAGCTTCGAAGCTTTACAAATCTTTTGTTTCGAATCAGTGGTTCGGAGCGTGTATCAAACTGCCAAAGTCACGCACCCCAGTGGTGAACCACTGAAATTTCGAAACACTTAGGATATAATGAAGCCTCATTTACTGAAATCACGACTTTGGCAGTTTGATACACACTCCGAACCACTGATTCGAAACAAAAGATTTGTAAAGAAGAGGGAAAGGACATTATTTTGATTATTTTGAAGCATGTTAATTTTTTCTTTTTTCCAAAACAAATGCTTTAAACAAATAATTTACATTTGCAATATACAAACCAGATTCCAAAAAAGTTGGGACACTGTACAAATTGTGAATAAAAACAGAATGCAATGATGTGGAAGTTTCAAATTTCAATATTTTATTCAGAATACAACATAGATGACATATCAAATGTTTAAACCGAGAAAATGTATAATTTTAAGCGAAAAATAAGTTGATTTTAAATTTCATGGCATCAACACATCTCAAAAAAGTTGGGACAAGGCCATGTTTACCACTGTGTGGCTTCCCCTCTTCTTTTTATAACAGTCTGCAAACGTCTGGGGACTGACGAGACAAGTTGCTCAAGTTTAGGAATAGGAATGTTGTCCCATTCTTGTCTAATACAGGCTTCTAGTTGCTCAACTGTCTTAGGTCTTCTTTGTCGCATCTTCCTCTTTATGATGCACCAAATGTTTTCTAAGGGTGAAAGATCTGGACTGCAGGCTGGCCATTTCAGTACCCGGATCCTTCTTCTACGCAGCAATGATGTTGTAATTGATGCAGTATGTGGTCTGGCATTGTCATGTTGAAAAATGCAAGGTCTTGCCTGAAAGAGACGACGTCTGGATGGGAGCATATGTTGTTCTAGAACTTGGATATACCTTTCAGCATTGATGGTGCCTTTCCAGATGTGTAAGCTGCCCATGCCACACGCACTCATGCAACCCCATACCATCAGAGATGCAGGCTTCTGAACTGAGCGATGATAACAACTTGGGTTGTCCTTGTCCTCTTTAGTCCGGATGACATGGCGTCCCAGTTTTCCAAAAAGAACTTCAAATTTTGATTCGTCTGACCACAAAACAGTTTTCCACTTTGCCACAGTCCATTTTAAATGAGCCTTGGCCCAGAGAAAAGGCCTGCACTTCTGGATCATGTTTAGATATGGCATCTTTTTTGACCTATAGAGTTTTAGCCGGCAACGGCGAATGGCACGGTGGATTGTGTTCACCGACAATGTTTTCTGGAAGTATTCCTGAGCCCATGTTGTGATTTTCATTACAGTAGCATTCATGTATGTGATGCAGTGCCGTCTAAGGGCCTGAAGATCACGGGCATCCAGTATGGTTTTCCGGCCTTGACCCTTACGCACAGAGATTGTTCCAGATTCTCTGAATCTTTGGATGATATTATGCACTGTAGATGATGATAACTTCAAACTCTTTGCAATTTTTTCTCTGAGAAACTCCTTTCTGATATTGCTCCACTATTTTTCGCCGCAGCATTGGGGGAATTGGTGATCCTCTACCCATCTTGACTTCTGAGAGACACTGCCACTCTGAGAGGCTCTTTTTATACCCAGTCATGTTGCCAATTGACCTAATAAATTGCAAATTGGTCCTCCAGCTGTTCCTTATATGTACATTTAACTTTTCTGGCCTCTTATTGCTACCTGTCACAACTTTTTTGGAATGTGTAGCTCTCATGAAATCCAAAATGAGCCAATATTTGGCATGACATTTCAAAATGTCTCACTTTCAACATTTGATATGTTATCTATATTCTATTGTGAATAAAATATAAGTTTATGAGATTTGTAAATTATTGCATTCCTTTTTTATTCACAATTTGTACAGTGTCCCAACTTTTTTGGAATCAGGTTTGTACTGCGGTACTGAGAAGTGTTCTTCGAGGTCTTGGTCTAGTTATTTATTACAACAGTGATGCACATTTAGTAGCAAGCAGCTATTTTTGGAGTCTGGCACAACAGACAGGAATTAGATAAAAGAATGATGAAACTAACATGCCACATGTGTTGGACAGACAGAAGAACAAGTTCATTTTGGCCATAATGAAGTACAATATGCAATGTTACAGTCAGACAGTAATATAATGAATGTATTTGATTAAAGGCCATAAACAGGTAAAACAATGCTGGTATTAAACATACACCAAATAAAACTCACCACCTGGTGAAACTTTGCCTGCTGTGCTACATTTTTAAACTGGCCCAGAAGAGCCTATTATAGACTTGACTTTCCGCTAGTTCAGTAGTTTAGCTCATTTTAGCTCCTCCCTATAACGTTGTCAAAAATGTCACTTTGGCAAAAAGCATTTGTGAAAGGATTGAATGTAAATGTAAATGTAAATGTAAACCCAATGTCCCAGGAGCCTGGACTAACATCTGAGTCACATATCCGACAGAAAACTAATGTCGACATCTTCCAGGTTTGGAATCTGCTGAAAAAGGTGAGATCTTTCACTCTCATGTATGAATTCCTCATTAATGTCTTTAGGGAAGAACATTCTATTTTTCTCTTCATCTTCACTGTTTTCAAATCTTCAAGATTATAAGGAAACTTATAAGAAGTCTTCCATCAGCTCTGACAGATCTAAAAGTTGGGAAAGAGATCAGGCTGGTTTCCAGTGAACGCCAAACTCACATGTTTTGGCATTCTCAAAGGAGAAAGTGAGATTTGTTACATTGCAGAAGCTTGAGGACACTCAAGAAAGAAGAACATTAAGCTCATTCATATGACTTTCAGAAAGCATAATTTCACTGTGAAATTAAATAAAATGAGTTTGTTTCACTCAAATAATAATGAAAGTTCATTGCACTTGGTAGAAAATGATTGTGTACTCTCAAAATGTGATTGTAGTAAGCTTAACTTAATATGATTGAGTTGCAGCAGATTTCATGCTTTCCGTCAGACTGTATAAGGAAAATAAATGTTGAAATTAACTGTTAATTTCTGTGTTTTCGCACAAGATTAACACAGGGAGACATAAGTGTTTAATATTGTGTTATGTTGGGATTTACAGGGGGTTCTGTTATGTTAGTTTTGTAGGGTTACCATTGTGGTGAAGAGTAGAGCCTGTGCTTAGGTTGAGAATGGGCTGCAAAACATTTAAGACTATACACTGCATGTTGTTTAATTATATCCATGCAAGTATATAATAACAGTCTCTTTGATATTTATAATAGCATGTGTTATTTGCCATCCAAGATTTAACCAAGATCTGAATGTAATGTTTATGTAAATGAACTGTATGTAATTAACATTATGATGAGTGGGGTTAGGCTAAGGGTGCATCTCAATCAGCTCCCTAGTTCAGAAGTCAGAGCACTGATCAGGGAGTCGGCCATTTTAAAGGGCTGTCTCATTCGCAGAATCCTTGCAGGGCACTGAAACATTCGCTCCCTAAAAAGTTCCACAATGCACTGTGAAAACCAGGGAGCATCAATGCTCACTGCTGTTGTCCTTTACTGTCCACCAGTGCCCGAATTTGTGTACACGATATACTGATTCACAAGCTCGGGAGCTAGGGAGCTGATTGAGACACACCCTAAGAACTGTGGGAGCGAAGGGACGTGTGATGTGATTGTTAATGAGAGACACCTGTGCACCACACTGGCCTTGTCTGCTTCCACGGCTCCCACCCCACTTGTTACAAAAATTTTAAGTTCTACTAACTTATTACTTTGAGTTTAATGAACTTAAACCATTTAAGCCGGCAATCAGTTTCCTCAAACCATTTAGCTATATACACTTGTTAAATTACCTGAATTCAAATTGAATGAGTGGAATAAACTTAAAACCTTTGTATATGGGCCCTATTTTAACGATCTAAGCACATGGTCTATTATAGCGCACTGCGCAAGTGCACTTAGTCCGAAGCCCGGTGCATGGTCTAAAAGGGTTGTCCCTATTCTCTTAATGAGTAATGGGTGTGTTTTGGGCGTAATGTGCAATAAACCAATCAGTCTCATCTCCCATTCCCTTTAAAAGCCAGTTGCGCTCGAGCCATTCCAGATTCGCTATTTACATGGCGGAATTTGTAAACGTAAAAATTGCGGAAACGGATCTGCTCGTGTAAGAGGTTAAAGCGCGCGAGCAGACCACGGGAAAATCCGGATTCCAACAAAGCAGTTTTATCTTTATGCACACAATAATAATCTGTTACATTGTAATCCTTTTATTTTTAATATTTGGCATGTTTGTGTGCTGCTGCGCGTCCCTGTGTGTGTAATAAGCAGAGTGTATGAGCGTTGTGCACCCGCATATAGACGCATATGACTAATGCGCCCTTTAAATAACAAAACAAATATTGCGGCATTGACTTAAGACCAGGGGCCTGTACCATGATGGTAGTTGAACAAACTCAGGGTTATAGGATTAGTTTCAAATTGACAAAACCAAACCACTCCAATCCGACTTTGTTGGTACCATGATGCTGATCATCAACTTTCTCTGTCAACTCAGGCTTTGATCATGAGTTTGTGGAGCGCGTGCACATGAATGAGTGACATCACTGACAAACAGCCAATCACATGCCTTGCAACAGAAATAAACTGTGATTCACTTCTCGCGAGAGAGCCATTGTGATTCAAAACTCCTTTGCTGAAAATGAAGAATTTAAACGCATTTACACTAATGGAAAATACTTATCTGTCTCTTTCTCTATCAGTGCAAATGAAAGTTGTGACGTTAGTTTATATATTTAATAATATATAGCGATATAGACTCAAACATACAAGGTCACATGTAGTCATATTTAATATTTACACCTTATTTATATTACATATGATCTATATATATTAATATTCATTGAAACTAAATACTTAATAACAACTGTTAAACTAAACATGCATGTGTGTAATGGATTAATAAAAATATAGATCATATAACTATACAAATCATATATAAATCATAAAATAATTATCATTAAAACCAGACAATTTCATCGTTAAATATTTGTTTTTACTATATAATGACCTTTAATTTGGAGGAAGAGAAACTGGGGGAGTGACTTTATTGTGTTGGGTGTGTCAGTGTCAGTTTGCTCACATCTGATTGGTCCAATTTCAGTTTGAGATCTCTAACCCAGAACATAACCTGCCCCGGAGCAGGTTAGCCGTGGAGCGTAAGTTACTATGGTGATGAACACCGCTAAAAGTCAAGTTACTTTAATGGTACCTAAAACCCAGGATTGGCGCAAACTAATCTGAAACTTACCTGGCTAGCCAGCTAATCCGGCTTCATGGTACAGGCCCCAGGTTTCAGTTGGTCAATGGCGCAGTCTATTTCATTTACCTCAAAATAGCAACGCGTCAACAATGCACCTGAACGCACCTCGTTTTCAGACCAGCACGCCCATGGGTGCACAAATGGGTGCAAAAGCATTTGCTATTTAAACAACGTGGCGCAGGACATGAAAATGATAACTGCGTCAGGCTGAAAAACACTTGTGTCGCACCTGGTGCCACATCACACTGGGTGTATGATAGGGTCTTATGAGTTTGCAGTACTCATATTATTGGTTTTAAAATTTAATGGTTTAAAGGATTAGTCCACTTTTAAATAAACTTTTCCTGATAATTTATTCACCCCCATGTCATCCAAGATGTCCATGTCTTTCTTTCTTTAGTCAAAAAGAAATTAAAGTTTTTGATGAAAACATTCCAGGATTATTCTCCTCATAGTAGACTTCAATGGGCACCAAACAGTTGAAGGTCAAAATTAGTTTCACTGCAGCTTCAAATTGTTCTACACGAACCCAGATGAGAAATAAGGGTCTTATCTAGTGAAACCATCGCTCATTTTCTGAAAAAAAAAAAATGCTCATCTTGAACTAGCTCTCTTCTTCTTCTCTATTAGAATTCCAGCAGTGTAGACACTGCTAAGCATATTACTGCCCTCCACAGGTCAAAGTTTGAACTAACTATTATATACTATTGAACTAGCATATTGCATATAAAACTAATTTTGACCTTCAACTGTTTGGTGCCCATTGAAGTCTACTATAAGGAGAATAATCCTGGAATGTTTTCATCAAAAAGAATTGAATTGAGATTTTAGAATTGAGGAGCTTCTGAATAGGGCAGATCTAAACACCTCAGTGTGGTTCAACAAATTCTGAATGTTCAAACAACAAATCCTGCATTTAGAGGAGCAATAAAACCAGGGGGGAAAAAAGCTGCAGTTGAAAAGCAATCTTTTCACTGCCAATCACAAATATGACTCCACTTTTCATCTTCCAGGGCAAATATGGATGACCAAACAATTGATTGTGTTGTGGCTCAGTGATGGTCATAAATACACACACCAAAAAAAACAGAAACCTGAAGAAACATTTTATTTTAAGGTTGTTGGTGATCTGCATAAACAATTCATTTTTACTTTGCCTCCAACAAGATCCTTCATATAAAAAAACAAAATAATAATAATAATAAAAAAAAAAAAACTACTGATTTTGTAAATAACGGACTATTGACTGTCAGATCTACAATGCATTAAATGTTACAGCAAGGCAGTAACATTTAGAGCATGTGTATAACCATTAAAAAAAAAATCTCTGGAAAAACAGCACCAAATCCCCACATAAAACAGAGTGTACAGTAGCTATGTCCATCGGATTTCCTCGAAATTAAACAGCAAAAGGCACTTATAAATAAGTGAGCATGGTTTACATCAGCTTTCATTGGGCAGCAATTCATCAGAGTACAAACTCATAAACCCCTAAAGTAAAAACTGAAAACCACTTTATTTGTGTTTTTAAAAAGTAATTTTAAAAGTAATACTGTAGAGCAGTGCTTCCCAAACCTGTCCTGGAGGACCCCCAGCCCTGCACATTTTGTATGTCTCCCTATTTCTGACATACCCATTTCAGGTCTTGCAGTTTCTACTAATGAGCTCATGAGTTGGATCAGGTGTGATAGATGAGGGAGACATACAAAATGTGCAGGGCTGGGGGTCCTCCAGGACAGGTTTGGGAACCACTGCTGTAGAGGGTTGAATCAATCTGAATTGACATGAGCCGGATTTAACGGCTGGAATGTGTCATGAACACAAAAAAAAACTGGCTGCTCAGGAATGAAAATTTTCAGAAAAAAGGGGCATTTTCATCATCAAAACACCTTGAATTTTACTTTAAAAATGGAAAATATCACAAAAACAAGGCCATTTCATAACCTATACCTTCATAACCTATACCCCAAAATTATATTTTGCATAAAGAAAATGAAGCCTTCAATGAAGGTACTGTGAACAGTATGTGTAATGACAATTAACCACATCTGTACTAAAAATTCTCATTGATAGAATGAATGTTTTACCTTTTAGTTTTCCTGTATTACAATAACAAAATAGTTTTTTTTACCTTTAAATCAGACTTTCAATTTATAATAATATATCTTTATTTTTCTGCATTACATTAAGAATTTGGGAGTATAACATGCCTAATTTTCATGAAAATTATGTGGGGGGGGGGGGGGGGGTGTCTTTCTTTCTTTTGTATTTTGGGGATGAAATATGACACAGCATGTACTTGACAGGCTTTATGCGATTGACCTGAAAACGGAACAGCATTTCTAACTTGAATTAATTCACTTTTCAAAAACGATCTGCATGCTCCGTGCCTCTGGGAATATTGCACATCTCTTTGGTTTTGGCCACAGTGATGGAAGAGGTCACACAGCATAAAACACATAGTAACAGTATGCAAATTCAAACCCCTCACCCAAAATACTCATCTACCTGAATAAATACACATTTATTTTCTCATTATATACATCTCATTGAACGTCACATTTCTGTCCGTCAGAACAGAATACTTAGCAGCCAGAGGCAACTGAAGGCATATTATTGACCTGGAAGTCCGTGACAACACCAAAGTGATGCTGAAACCATAAATGACCTGCACCTATTTATTTTTACATTTTTTTTCCCCCTCGACAGTGTAGTTAGCATTAGAGAAACCTTTAAACTCTGGAGATGATCCCATAGCAGTTGGAGATGTTGCATAAATCATCTTCAAACAAACATCACAGACTTCCTTTTCCTGAGTCTCTGTGTTTGTTTCCAGTAATTTTCACCTCAAAATCACCTTCAGTCAGATGCGATCCGGAACGCACATCTGGAATGTCCTGAGGTTCACCAAACGTTTAAAGTGCCATAGTAACCGGTGCTCAGCAGCGGCGAGACTGTTGAAACAGTTACGTTTTGCGCAGCATCTGGTGATTCCACATTCCTCGCTTTGAGTGGAAGTGATGGAAGAAGTTCCTCAGGTAGAGACGTTCCACCTCCAGCCCTCCCTGAAGAATCCTTGAGACCACAGATAACACATGGCACTTTACAAACCAAATAATGTTTAACATTAAAGGTGCCATCGAATGTTTTTTTACAAGATGTAATATAAGTCTAAGGTGTCCCCTGAATGTGTCTGTGAAGTTTCAGCTCAAAATACCCCATAGATTTTTTTAAATTAATAGTAACTGCCTATTTTGGGGCATAATTAGAAATGCGCCGATTCAGATTGCGGTCCCTTTAAATCGCGCACTCTCCGCCCCCGGAGCTTAAGCTTGCCTTAAACAGTGCATAAACAAAGTTTACACAGCTAATATAACCCTCAAAATGGATCTTTACAAAGTGTTCGTCATGCATGCTGCATGCATGCGTCGGATTATGTGAGTATTGTATACTGTTATATTGTTTACATTTGATTCTGAATGAATTTGAGGCTGTGCTTCGTGGCTAACGGCTAATGCTACACTGTTGGAGAGATTTATAAAGAATGAAGTTGTGTTTATGCATTATACAGACTGCAAGTGTTTAATAATGAAAATAGCGACGGCTCTTGTCTCCGTGAATACAGTAAGAAACGATGGTAACTTTAACCACATTTAACAGTACATTAGCAACATGCTAACGAAACATTTAGAAAGACAGTTTACAAATATCACTAAAAATATGTTATCATGGATCATGTCAGTTATTATTGCTCCACCTGCCATTTTTCTCTGTTTTCCTTGCTTGCTTACCTAGTCTGTTGATTCAGCTGTGCACAACCAGACGTTAATACTGGCTGCCCTTGTCTAATGCCTTTCATAATGTTGGGAACATGGGCTGGCATATGCAAATATTGGGGTCGTACATATTAATGATCCCTACTGTTACATAACAGTCGGTGTTATGTTGAGATTCGCCTGTTCTTCTGAGGTCTTTTAAACAAATGAGATTTATATAAGAAGACTCACTGTATGTCATTTCCATGTACTGAACTCTTGTTATTTGACTATGCCAAGATAAATTCAATTTTTAATTCTAGGGCACCTTTAAGGATGCACTGATATTACATTTCTGTCTGGCACGATAAGCTGAATTATTTTCATGTTACATATAATAACCGATAAATAGCCAATATTAATATTATAGGAAAGGCAAGGCAATTTTATGTATATAGCACATTCCATACATGATGGTAATTCAAAGTGCTTTATATAAAATAACTAAACAGAAATAAAACTGTGCATAAAAAAAATTTAAAAATATATTTTTAAATACTCTTTTTTTTTAATTTAATATAATATTTTAGTACTATTTTATATTATAAAATAGTACTAATATATATATATATATATATATATATATATATATATATATATATATATTAGTCCATATATATATATATATATATATATATATATATATATATATATATATATATATATATATATATATATATATATATATATATAAAGTTTTATTTTTATATAAATAAAAGCCTAAAAAAAAAAATAAATAAAATAAAAAAAATCAATAACTTTAAAGATTACCAGTGAAATTAGAAATCGCAACATCATAATGTTCAGTATGAAAAATGGATACTGTCTAAGATTAGCTAAAGATTTAGTTAAAGGGTTAGTTTACCCTCATGTCAGTCCAAACCCTTACGGGCCTTCGTTTATCTTCGGAACACAAATTTGATATTTTTGATGAAATCCAAGATGTTTTTTATCTCCCGTAGAAAGCAACGTAATTACCGTCATTCAAAGTCCAGAAAAGTAGTAAAAACATTGTTTAAATAGTCAACGCGACTACAGTGGTTCAACCTTAAATGTTATGAAGCGACAATAATACTTTTTGTGCGCAAAAACTAAACAAAACAACTTTATTCAACAATTTCTTCTCTACCCTGTCAGTCTCCTATGCAGTTGACGCAGTGAATGAAGTTCTGCGCTTCCGTGTTTATGTCCGAACGCAAAAAGTATTCTCGTTGCTTCATAACATTAAGGTTGAACCAATGTAGTCACGTCGACTGTTTTAACAATGTCTTTACTACTTTTCTGGACCTTGAATGACGGTAATTACGTTGTTTCTATGGGCCCTATTTTAACGATCTAAGCACATGGTCTAAAGTGCACAGCGCAAGTGCACTTAGGGCGTGTCCAAATCCACTTTTGTTACATTAACGACAGGAAAAATGGTCGGTGCGCCAGGCGCATGGTATAAAAGGGTTGTCCCTATTCTTTTAATGAGTAATGGGTGTGTTTTGGGTGTAACATGCAATAAACCAATCAGAGTCTCATCTCCCATTCCCTTTAAAAGCCAGTTGCGCTTACACCATGGTGGATTCGCTATTTACATGGTGGAATTTGCAAGCAGAAAAACTGAAAGCTTCTCTAGCGAGAAAACAGATCTTTTTGTGCGCTCTTTAAATAACAAAACAAATATTGCGCCATTGACTTTAAACCAGGTTTCAGTTGGTCAACGTGTGTCTATTTCAGTTACCTCAAAACAACAACACACTAGCAATGCCCCTGAACACACCTCATTTTCAGCCCCATTGGCGCACAAATGGGCATAAATGCATTTGCTATTTAAACAATGTGGCGCAGAATGTGAAAATGATAACTGCATCGAGTTGAAACTAGCAAAAAACACTTGTGTCGCACCTGGCACAGCATTGCACCTGGTGTATGATAGGGCCCTATGGGGGACAAAAAAAATTATTGGATTTCATCAAAAATATCTTAATTTGTCTTCCGAAGATGAACAAAGGTCTTACGGGTTTGGAACGACATGAGGGTGAATAATTAATGACAGAAATTTCATTTTAGGTTGAACTAACCCTTTAAAGATTTCACAGTTTTATTAAATTGTTGTTTTTAATGATTAACTTCAAGTGAGAGTTAGCTGAATGTGATGTAAAAATAGGAGTAATGAGCATGCACAATTAAATAACGATGATACCAATAACTTGAAAAGTCTCTAATATTAACCGATACATTGGACTGATATACATTATTTAAAATCATGAAAATCAGCCAGACTTCTACAGTCCGATCTGCTTTGTGATTATAATTTTTGTATTATTTTGATATTAGTGTACTGTCTCACGACTGACCTGTCCAGTAGTTCCCAGTCCTCTCCACCCCAGCGGTCAGTGAATTCTTTGGTGTTCATGCCCCCAATGGAGTCCAGGTCTGATTTATAAATGCCCAGGAGTCCAAAGCCATTGACCTCCCAGTAACCTGAACATTAAACACACACTCTGTATCTGGTATTCAGTGGTTTTGCTGTGAATTTAAACATCTGCATTACTGATCAAAATTGTGGGGTCTTTTGATTTTTTTTTTTTTTTAACTTATTCAGCAAGGACCCATTAAATTGATCAAAGTAATATCATATATAATTGTTACAAGCGATTCAAATAAATGCTGTTATTTTGAACTTTCTATTCATCTTTCAATAAGTTACTACAAAACTATTAAGCAGCACAAATAATAAGAAATGTTTCTTGAACAGCAAATCAGCATATTAGAATGATTTCTGAAGGATCATGTGACACTGAAGAGTGAAGTAATGATGCTGAAAATTCAGCTTTGCATCACAGGAATAAATAAAACTCACTAAAATAGAAAACACTTATTTTGTAATAATATTTTACAATATTCCTGTTTTTAATGTATTTTTGATCACAGAAATGAAGCCTTGTTGAGCATAATATATTAGTCTTAAAAACCCCGAACTTTTGAAAGGCATTGTATTTGTTGATGTACAAAGCAAATCTATTTCTCTATGATATATTTGACAATGTTATTAGATTATCTCATGTTTGTAAAGACTGTACCATCAGGCTCCAGAGGTGTAGCACCACAGTTCAGTCTCATGACTATGGGAGCAAAGGCCATGTGTCCCTCCACACAGTGTTTTCTCACAGTGTCGATGAAGCCAGGTGGAAAATGGATGTGCAGATCACAAAGAAACACAATGCTGTGATCATCCTGATAGAGAGACAGACAACAGCTTGCATTAGCGAAGATCAGGCTTTCATGGCATGTTTTGAAACCAAGTTTTACAAATTCAAGCATATTTTGTGCAAGGGTGGTGCGTGTGACTGTGTGTCTTAAACCTACGGTAATGAGGTCAATTCCTGCCTGCAGTCCTGCTGATCGCTCAAATTTTCCACTTAGCCTAAGGTACTGATACCTGAAATAGAGGACACACAATAGAAAAGGAGTTAAAGTGAGGTCTCATTTTAAAAGATTTGAAGTACATGAATCATTAAAACAGTGTCTTTAAAAGGGATAGTTCAAAAATGAACATTTTGTCATCACTTACCCTCAAGTTGTTCCAAGCCTGTATGAGTTTCGTTCTTCTGTTTAGCGCAAAAGAAGATATTTTAAAGAATGTTGGTAATCAAACAGTTGATGGTAGCCAGACTTTCTTCTTTTAGAAATATCTTCAGAATATCTTCTTTTGTGTTCAACAGAAGGAAGAAACTCATATAGGTTAGGAACAACTTGAGGGGGAGTAAGTGATGACAATTTTCATTTTTGGGTGAACTATCCCATTAACACTTTTTTTTTTTTTTTTAGAAGAAGAAGAATCATGCAAAATAATAATATGATAGCTACAGAAGCATGAGATGACAACGTGCCATATGATTGAGGAATCAAAATCATGAAGTTCAGGGGATCACTCTACTAAGCAAGCCTGTAAATGTACCTGGGTAAATAAGAGTTTTGTAGTGCTTTTTCTATGTTCATATCAGTGCTTTCATAGTCAGTAATGATGATGTTGAAGTTCTGATCTCTAGTGTTGCGGTATAACTCCTCCATGTCAGTTATAAACTGCAGTACCCAACGGGCCTGGTTCTTCACTGAAGACACACAAACACAGACAGAATGAAGCAGACGTTAAATGTGCAAAGAACCCAGCCAACACAGAGCATTTCCTTAAAAGAACTGGTTTGGTTATTTTTTATTTATTTTTTGCAAACAAATTAGAACATTCAAATTAGAACATAATAAGAAGAGTTTTTTGGTTTAATTTTTAATAACCATTAACATTCCCAAAATGTTGCAGAGAGGTTTTTAACACACACACACACACACACACACACACACACACACACACACACACACACACACACACACACATACACATACACATACACATACACATACACATACACATACACATACACATACACACACACACACACACACACACACACACACACACACACACACTTTAACAAAAGAGAAATAATTCACAGGGACATAAATATAGATGCAGTCAAATACATCATGGACCAGTGTCATACAGCAGATCATCACAATATTAAGCATAACTTTCAGTTTATGGGTATAAGTAACAACGACTCCGCCATATATGGCGGCTGCCTATAATAGCAGACAGAGCACAGTACCTTGCTAGCCGCTTAGCCCTTTTTTTGGGCATTCCAAGCTTTGAAGCCCCTTTACTACCAGCCTGTGTGTATGTCCTAAGCTGCTAAATATGAAAACAAGTAATCGGGCCCCATATCTCTGAAATGGTGTTTAGGAGTGGTTGTTATTTAACCACTTTAGTCATAAAGGCTTCCTCCATACTAGAGTCAAAAGTGCAAGCAACCTCCAAAACAAACATTTCTCTAGACTTTTCATTAATCACAACAACATCAGGTGTAGCAAACAGATGTGAAAAGGTTTCAAAGTTACTATTGCAGTACTGGAACATGTATGATTTTACACAGGAATGTTTATACAGAGTCAGACCTCGCCCACTCCAGCGAAAAGACACCAAAACTAGCACAGTGGGTGTCAAGACTGCCGCTGGGTTTTCTTTTGAAGCCAAGGAAGTGAGGCTCTGACTCCCTGGCCAACGGCACATTGACACATCTTCTTTAAAGGTGCCGTAGAATGTTCTTTCACAAGATGTAATATAAGTCTAAGGTGTCCCCTGAATGTGTCTGTGAAGTTTCAGCTCAAAATACCCCATAGATTTTTTTTAATTCATTTTTTTTTTTAAACTGCCTATTTTGGGGCATAATTAACTATGCACCGATTCAGCGCGCGGCCCCTTTAAATCTCTTGCTCCCTGCCCCCCCCCCGAGCTCTCGACAATAAGTGCAGTTATATAGTGCATAAATAAAGTTCACACAGCTAATATAACCCTCAAATGGATCTTTACAAGATGTTCGTCATGCATGCTGCATGCATGGATTGGATCATGTGAGTATTTTTTAAGTATGTTTTATTTTTTAAGTATGTTTTAAGTTTCTATTAGAATGTTAAAACATTCTTTATATATAAGAAACTTAAGCCACATTTTTAAAATGTTTTAAAAAAAATTATATCTATTCATCTATATATATGATATAAGCATGATATGATTTATGATAATCATAATGTTACAGAAGGTTGCAGAGAGGATTTTTAAATAGACAATTATGCATAAAGATATGAATCTGAACTGTTTAAATAAGCTGGTGTAACTTCTGTTAAATCATCAAACTTTTGTTTAGAACAAGGTTATAAATAAAACTAGTTTAACTAGCTACAGTAGCTACAGCTGGTGACCAGTTTAAATGACCAGTTAAAACCATCTTACTGCTGGTTACCAGCATAAAGGTATGTTTGGATTGTGCCAGACCAGCACATCTTTCTTAGTAAGAAAGCGTCTTGAATACAATCCAGAAAATCTGGTTCTTCATTCTTCTCTTTATGAGAGAGTCTTACCTGGGATGATGAAGTGGACAGTAGCAGTCGGATTCCAGTAGAAGCTATATGGATTGCAAAGCTTAAATTCTGCATCCTGAACCTTTTGTTTCTTATAAGAACCCCAATCATCAGTTCTTTTCACAAAGATGTACTGAACCAGGCGCAGGTGGTGTCCTGATGCCTCCAGCAGGTCCAGTTCCAGTAGATATCTACTGCCCCAATTAAAATCAGGCTTCTTCTCAATGTTCACAATATGACCTAGAGTGAACTGCCTACACACACAAACATTTATGTCAGAGATGAATTAAATATTTAGAATGGCATATTACCATACTACTCATACTATTATTATTGTGTATGCAATACTATAGGTCCAAAGCATACCATGTGACATACTGTATTCCAAAATTAAATGATTTTGACTTGATCTTCCAATTTTCATGATGGTGAACCGGAAATAATATGAACTTTGTTTGATCAGAAGGCCAAAAGTGCATACAATTACAATTTATTGCTATATTCAGTAAACAATAATATATATTTAATATATATAATTGTTTAGTGAATATAGACAATATTAAACAATATTTTTGATCAATAAATGCAGCCTTGGTGAGCAAAAAAATAAAACATAACATTTATATTATATATATATATATATATATATATATATATATATATATATATATATATATATATATATATAAAATTTAGTGAATATATAAATATTAAATGTTTTTGGAAGAAATCTCTTACGCTCATTTATTGATCTAAAATACAGTAAAAATAGTAATATTAAGAAATTTTATTAGAATTTAAATTGACTGCTTACTATTTAAATATATATTAAAATGTAATTTATTCCTGTGATGCAAAGCTGAATTTTTAGCATCATTAATAAAAACATTTCTTATTATTTTCAATGTTGAAAAGAGTTGTGCTGCTTAATTTTTTTTGTAGAAACTGTACACATTTATTTTTTCAGGATTCTTTGATGAATAGAAAGTTCAAATGTATTAATTTATTAAAGCATTTATTTGAAATAGAAATCATTTGTAACATTATAAATGTCTTTTCTGTCATGTTTGGCCAATTTAATGTGACCATGCTGAATAAAAGTATTAATGTTTTTCAAAAAGCTATCAAAAAATATTTACTGACCACAAACTTTTGAACGGTAGTGTAAAATGTGCATTATATTGTAAGCATGTTACAAATCCATACAAAGAAATGTTACCTTATTAATGCAAGTTTCACATTATTAACATTGTTAATAAAATGGCATGCAGTACACTGCATAAAATGTGTAGTATGCAGTATGCTAGTATTCCATTCTAAACACAGCTCAGAGAGTCTTATTTTGCATATTGTAATAGGATAATTGATTCAAAACTATTTTAACAGTCAGCCTACCTTGGATATTTCTTGTTTAGTTTCTTCATGAAAGCTTCAACTACGGACAATGCTTCCGATTCATCGAGCAGCAAGTTTCCAGACACATTACACTTAAGATCGATCCAATCGGAGCGCATGACATTCAGATCTAGGGGTTTAGCCTGGAACGTCTGATTCCACTTGACTTCCACGTCAAACAAAGCCTTACTGAAGAGGTCGTAGTCTTCTTCCTCTGAGAAACCATGATCCACCCAAGAGTCTTCCTCTTGTCCATCTTTAATCTCTTCTATATGTATTGCATTATCCTGCTTCTCATTTTCTTTTCTGGCATCATTCACACGGCCCAAGTGTTTGTTATATTCTTTTGTGGATGGAGCAGCAAGGACCAATGTCTTATGCTCATTGGCCTGGTTATATAATGCGTTTTGTTGTGGATTTTGAGTGATTTGGAGATGATGTGCCACATTTTTATGCTTGATGATATTATTGCTGTCATTTTCATTGTTGTCATCTACTACAGCCTTTTTAGGGTTGTCCTTCAAAACATGCAAAGCTTTTTCTGCTTTACGTTTTGGGTGTTTGGGCCTCAAAGCTTCTGCTTTGACTTCATCCCCATCCAAAGATGGTCGTTCATCTGTACCATTCTTCTTCTTTACTTCTACCACATCTAATGAGTTCTTGGGTGCCTTGTCCACATGACCTCCCAGAAAGACTTTCCGATTACCCATCCGATTCACAAGGTCATGACGTTCATTCTGGACCTCATCAAACATGGCAGGGTTGGTCACTAATCTTTTCTTCAACTTATTGACTTCTTGTATGTTCTCCAGTGGAATATCTCTGTCTCTGAATGCAACAGGGTTTGGATTTCCATCGCTATTATAGCCGTGTGGTGCTTTAAGCGGGTGGAGCTCAATTCCACCATCCTGACTAAGCGATTGGTCAATTTGATGTTTCACCTCTGACCTCCAGCGGTCTTCTTTCTGGGCTGGTCCTGGATTCTGCTGATCAGGTATCTTCTCCATGACATTATTCTGAATCTGTTGTGCGACCACAGAGTCATTTTTCTTTCCCTGGTCATGGGTCTTCACCTCAGAAGGTCCGTTTTGAAGGTAGTGTTGGTCCTTCAGGTGTTGTTGAGGGCGTCTCTTTTTCTTCTTCCTTCTCTGTTGGTGCTGTGGTTCCTCTGGATCGTTCCGAGGTTCTTCAGGCAGTTTTTGGATTCCCTTAGCTTGGTTGTCTTGGTCCATCTGTTCAAATCTGACATCTATTTTCCCATCTTCTCTCTTTTTTCTGATTCTGACATTTTTCTGGACAGAGAACAGCTTGCGGCGCATCTGCATCGAGTAATCATAATACTCGCCGTAATCTTGGAGAACGTCGTTCCTCTCCATACCTTCCACTTGCCGCTCCTTCTCATCATTTTTAGCTCCTACAGGAAGATAAAGACAAGCATGACCTGTCTTGAAATGGGGAATGAATAAACACTTTTGCATTCCTTTTAGAGTGTTTTATGTTCTGAACCATCAAGCTGATTGCATATTTTAATGCAACAGTTAAAGACAACAAAACTGACCCTATTTAAATAAATTTACCTGATCTTATTACACACAGTTCATCATAATATGTTATAGTTGAGATAAAAATGTTTGTTTTCATAATTGTAATGATAATTCATAATAATGAAGTCCTCATGCTCATTTCAGTGCTTATTTCCTGCTAAATATTCTTGCTGCATTAAGGAAGTTAGATGCATTGTGAATGTTGTTTTAATGTGGTCTTTAAATGTAAAGACACCACTAAAGCACTGTGTGTTTGCTGTACCTTTGAATTTGATGAACTCTTGATTTCCAGGCTGATCAAGTTGAATGTAGTGTGAGAAGCCATATCTGAAAAAAATAAATAAAAAAAAAAATAAATAAAAAATTGTTTTGATTCGAGATGGATTGGTGGCCGTGTGTTTGCTCATGTGCAGATTGTACACAGCCATTCAAAAATTCAAAAGTTTGAGGTCAATATGTTTTTTTTTTAAATACTTTTAATCAGCAAGGACACATTAAATTGAAGACATTTATAATGTTAAAAAAGATATCTATTTAAAGGGATCATGAACTGAGAAGTCAAAATTTCCTTGAGTTTTGATATACAGTGGGTACGGAAAGTATTCAGACCCCCTTAAATTTTTCACTCTTTGTTATATTGCAGCCATTTGCTAAAATCATTTAAGTTCATTTTTTTCCTCATTAATGTACACACAGCACCCCATATTGACAGAAAAACACAGAATTGTTGACATTTTTGCAGATTTATTAAAATAGAAAAACTGAAATATCACATGGTCCTAAGTATTCAGACCCTTTTCTCAGTATTTAGTATAGAAGCACCCTTTTGATCAAATACAGCCATGAGTCTTTTTGGGAAAGATGCAACAAGTTTTTCACACCTGGATTTGGGGATCCTCTGCCATTCCTCCTTGCAGATTCTCTCCAGTTCTGTCAGGTTGGATGGTAAACGTTGGTGGACAGCCATTTTTAGGTCTCTCCAGAGATGCTCAATTGGGTTTAAGTCAGGGCTCTGGCTGGGCCATTCAAGAACAGTCATGGAGTTGTTGTGAATCCACTCCTTCGTTATTTTAGCTGTGTGCTTAGGGTCATTGTCTTGTTGGAAGGTAAACCTTCGGCCCAGTCTGAGGTCCTGAGCACTCTGGAGAAGGTTTTCGTCCAGGATATCCCTGTACTTGGTCGCATTCATCTTTCCCTCGATTGCAACCAGTCGTCCTGTCCCTGCAGCTGAAAAACACCCCCACAGCATGATGCTGCCACCACCATGCTTCACTGTTGGGACTGTATTGGACAGGTGATGAGCAGTGCCTGGTTTTCTCCACACATACCACTTAGAATTAAGGCTAAAAAGTTCTATCTTGGTCTCATCAGACCAGAGAATCTTATTTTTCACCATCTTGGAGTCCTTCAGGTGTTTTTTAGCAAACTCCATGCGGGCTTTCATGTGTCTTGCACTGAGGAGAGGCTTCCGTCGGGCCACTCTGCCATAAAGCCCCGGCTGGTGGAGGGCTGCAGTGATGGTTGACTTTCTACAACTTTCTCCCATCTCCCGACTGCATCTCTGGAGCTCAGCCACAGTGATCTTTGGGTTCTTCTTTACCTCTCTCACCAAGGCTCTTCTCCCCCGATAGCTCAGTTTGGCCGGACGGCCAGCTCTAAAGGGTTCTGGTCATCCCAAACGTCTTCCATTTAAGGATTATGGAGGCCACTGTGCTCTTAGGAACCTTAAGTGTGGCAGAAATTTTTTTGTAACCTTGGCCAGATCTGTGCCTTGCCACAACTCTGTCTCTGAGCTCTTCAGGCAGTTCCTTTGACCTCATGATTCTCATTTGCTCTGACATGCACTGTGAGCTGTAAGATCTTATATAGACAGGTGTGTGGCTTTCCTAATCAAATCCAATCAGTATAATCAAACACAGCTGGACTCAAATGAAGGTGTAGAACCATCTCAAGGGTGATCAGAAGAAATGGACAGCACCTGAGTTAAATATATGAGTGTCACAGCAAAGGGTCTGAATACTTAGGACCATGTGATATTTCAGTTTTTCTCTTTTAATAAATCTGCAAAAATGTCAACAATTCTGTGTTTTTCTGTCAATATGGGTGCTGTGTGTACATTAATGAGGAAAAAATGAACTTAAATGATTTTAGCAAATGGCTGCAATATAACAAAGAGTGAAAAATTTAAGGGGGTCTAAATACTTTCCGTACCCACTGTATAAGAGGTCATCATACAATAAGAATATCCTGCAAGTTTCAGAACTGAACACGTTTTTGTTAGTCCAAAAACAGCTTTTAATGTTACCAAGCCCAGCAAACGACTGGTCCTGGAATGTGCATATTTATGACATAATAGATAGGTGAAAGACCGCCTCTGCAGAAGAATGCTAGGAATGTGGTTATTTTATTTATTTTAAGCAATATGAATGTCTCAGTTGAGCATTATTTATTTTTTATGCAGTACACTTCTTTGGTAAATCAGTCACAATTTTGGAGCAGACTTTGCAAACATATGGACTTGACAGTAATGTAAACATGTAAGTAACCGTGTTAATTCTAATGTCTGATCTGTGACCAGTGATTTCTGATTTGTAATGATTCATGTACAGTCAGATGTTCTTTGTCTGTGCGCCAGTAAATCAAACCAGTGATGACTTAACAGCCAACTTCACACTGTTTCTCTTAGCAGGATGAAAATAATCTGTTATTTAAACTGTGATCAAATTATAAATAGAAAGCGATCAAAGAACGCTCCCTTTACAATAGCTGGAGCTGTCAATCAAACAACACCAGTTTATCAGTGACTGAGTTCTGGACTTCAGTGTACCAAAAGTGCACCAAATGAAACATTCTAAAAACAACAACAAAAACCCCCAATGCAGTTCATGACCTCTTTAAAATAAATGCTGTTCAAATACATCAGTGTATTAGAATGATTTCTGAAGGATCATGAGTCTAAGAAGACTGGAGTAATAATGTTGAAAATTCAGCCATCACAGGAATAAATGACATTTTAATATATATTCAAATATTTTTAATTGTAATAATATTTCACAATATTACTTTTTACTGTATTTTTGATCAAATCAATGCAGCCTTGGTGAGCATAAACATATGAACGCTAGTGTATTTGTGTGTCTCTACCTGTCCATGTAGTATGGATTCTCACGGTAGAAACATTTGTTATTGCTCTCCATGTGTGTTAGCCGTGTGTAGTCATTAGGATACACATACGTCAGGTGCACCTGCATGAGATTACATTGATCAAGATCATGCTCGCACAGGCACAACAACATTAATTGCTTTACAAAGGAATGCAATTAAAAAATAAATTTTTCCTAGTATTCTATTTATTTATGTGTGTTCAAGCACTTACAAACTGCAGGCCCTGGTAGCGCATTAGAGGATATCCCTTTATGATGTAGCTGGGGTTATAGATACAGTCAGGTAAAACTCCCTGCAAACGCACCCTGTCCAGTAATGGAACTGCACATACAAATACACACAAACAAAAAAGGGCAAGAAATAACACTATTATTATTATTATTATTATTAATAATAATAATAATAATAATAATAATAATAATAACACTGTTACATAATTGCATTAATTCTATAAACTTAAGCCTCTAATGCAGTGGTTCATCCGCAGCAAACATCCAAGGGGGCAGCAAGTTACATTTAAATGAATAAATTATTCATTTTAAATAATTAGAATTATTTCAACTCTAAATCTAAATTAACAATAACTACTGTTTCTAAAACTTCTAGAATCACAAAATGGATTATTGTTAATTAATTTAATATATCAAGATTCTCCGTTTCCATTAACAGAGCCCTCCAGTCGAAAAGGTTGAGAAATACTGTCTCTTTTGCCACAAGGTGGTGCTGAATTCATGTTCTGAATATCATATATTCCAATGTCCAGTGCTTGTATACATGCACATGCAACTTTAAGATCTGTAACAGATTTTGTCTATAAGTCAATACATCACAAAATTTAAGGAACAAGAAAGCAACTAGAAACAAGAAGCAAATAAAAAGTGATGGATCATAATCATATTCATAATAAAAAGTGCAGAGGACAGTGATTTATTATAGAGTAATAGAACTTTCATAAATCTGCCAGGTCCACTTTATTTGATAATTCTTTTAATATTCACTCACTCTTATGTTTCAAACCAGTATACCAGGGGTGTTCAAACTCGGTCCTGCAGAGTTTAGCTCTAACTTGCCTCAACAAACCTGTCTGGAAGTTCCTAGAATGCCGAGTAAGACCTTGATTAGCTGTTTAATTGAGGTTATTTATTTTGAGGGGATAGCAAATTTACACTGTTATACAAGCTGTACACTCACTACTTTACATTGTAGTAAAGTGTCATTTCTTCAGTGTTGTCACATGAAAAGATATAATAAAATATTTACAAAAAAGTGAGAGGTGTACTCACTTCTGTGAGATACTGTATATGGTTATATTATGTATTTGGTTATTATTATATATACACAGTACCTCAAAACTTTTAGTTTTTCGCTGAAAAACACCAGAGAACAGCATGAGGTTGAGTATATAATTACAAAAAATTAATTTTTGGGAAAAGTATCTCTTTAATAAGTTAAGTTTAGTGTTTAATGGCTCATGTCTTCATTGTTAGTGTATTATGTTTATTCTGACCATGAAGTGTGTTAAGTGAGTGTGGGTTTTTTGACTGAATTTCTCACCCTGATGAAACGAGTCCCGTGGATCTGTTCTCAGCATGTCTACTCCATGGGGCGGATTCTGAGATGACTTCTGGGGAGGAGTCACATGACTCGCAGCAGTTAGAGGAATGTGACTGACATCTCCTGCCATCAGAGTGGACTCATCTACACACACACACACACGCACAATCAGGACTGCTTTACTGTGTAAACTCTGATACAAAAATTAGATTATCAGTTTGGCAAGCATACTACACATTATTTTTAGTATGCAGTATGTACAACCATCAGAAAGCTATAAGTTGCTAAAAGTTTAGACAATTTTAAAAATGCAAAATTTCCATGATACGAAAGTATGTAGTGTGTAACGATAAACGTGTCAAACAGCAGTATGCTACATTGTCACATGACCTTACTACATGTCCCAAACAGCATAACTACTGTTTGAAACCTTTATCGATACACAATGCATGATGTTTTAAAAACCATACTACTTAAAACATTTTTTTTTTCACAATGTATTATACTATTAATAAAATACACTATTTTTTAAAAGAAAAAAAAAAAAATAGTATAATACAGTAGTATGCAGTACACTTATATTCCTAAACATATTGTAGCAGGCATTGTTATCGGACATACCTACAAGATCTAGAGAAAAACGTAAACACACATGCGATGCAGTGTTATTCATGTATTATTTATATTCAAATCATATTATTCATTAGTATCTTACATGAGCTTTTATTTGTCTATTTTTAATTTTGATTTTAGCATTAGTAAGTTTGCTATGTGTTTTTCTTTTTTTTTAAATTTCTATTTAGTTGTCAAGTTTTTATTATCTAATAGTTATATTTGATTTTATTTCAATTTCAAAAGTTATTTTTTAAAAAATAGTGATGCAGTGACAGAGGCATATTGACAAACTAGCAATCTGAAAGTACATCAAAAACATACAGTTTTTACCTAAAGCTACATAAGCATACCTTTAAATAGAAATGAATGCAAAAGCCAGCTTAAGCAATAAGACGACAACACACACGCACACACACACACTTTGTGCAGAGGAGGCTACCCCATCATTAGCTCTATTTCAGGGCGTGTGTGTGGACAGAAGCAGCTATTCCAGGCTTCTTAACACTACCCTGACATTTCTGCAACCACAGCCCAAAATAACACACACATACACTCACTGGTATAGAGGGAGATGAACTTGGAATCGATGATTGAAAATCCGTGTCCAGTCTGTTTGAGCTGCCACTGTAAGTAAATACAGGCAGTGTCATAGCAGTATACGACAATCACACAGCAACACCCTCAGTAAACGCACTCACCGCAACCTCCACATGATCCGTTCCTTGATCGTTTTGCTTATGAAGGAGTTCAAAGAAATATTTATTGTTCTTCTGAAGACTGTAAAACACAATAACAAAATGTGAAACATTCCTCATTTCGTAAGAACTGTGTGTGAGAATTTTCTCTTAAAGAATTAAGGTCTTTGAATTTTTTCAACAGTTTTATAGAAGAATTAATTAATAGAAACATTATATTTTATTCAATTTATTATGCATTTTTAAAATGTATTTTATTAAAATATAGACAAACTTGTTTTTTTGAAAGAAATTAAAGCTCCTATTTAACAAGGACATATTAAATTAATCAAAACTGACAGTAAAGAAATGTATAATGTTACAAAAGATTTCTATTTCAAATAAATGCTGTTTTTTTTTTTAAACTTCTATTTATCAATTCTGAAAAAGCATCAAATCAGCATTTTAAAATCAGGGACATGGGCAGGGTTTTATAAATACAGGGGTCCCAAAATGTGGTAAGGATAGCAATAGCTTTAAATCCATGTCAGTGAGCAGCAGCAAAAATTATTTGTCAGGCAGATAACTCTTAAACATGAGAATCAGGTTAAATGTTGCAATGAATGATCCACACTACAAACTGGAAATACAGAAGAGGCTAGTTTGTTTTTTGTTGACAATGAATGCACAATCACAAATGGCCTTAAATAAGAAAGACTCTTCCTCTTTCATCTCATCACCTTCTTTCTTTCTTTTTCTTAGTCTCCTTATCTTGCCCTGTATCTCATCCCTGAGAGTCTTTTTTTTTAATCTGTGTCAGTGAAGAAAGTAAACATAGGGTGAACTGATATCTATGTTTTATGAATCATATTCTTAGATAAGTGAATTTACTGAAGGCAACCAGGAAAGCTAAGCAACTAAGTAACTCAAATTCATTCACGACGTGTGCAAATTCCTTATTAATCTCATGCGTAATGTGAAGAAAACGGCTTTGTTAATGTTTCTTGTCTTGTTACATTGACAGTTACTAATTACATTACATGAATCATGTAGCTAAATTATATATTTTCTATTCAAAATGGCGAAATTAGGAAAAGGTTTATTAGTTTGCATGCCTGAGTCGTTTCACATTTCTATTGTAAAACTGCTGTCAACTATTAAAGTTTAGTTTATCTTATCTCACACTTTTATGAATTGAAGCATCACGCTGGAATTCAAACTCAGCAGCTTCTGTGAACATAAATCTCATCTACTTTGATTTGTTTCATCTCAAATATTGACGAGTGCTATTTGGCTGCTGAGGCAGCTCAGATGAAAAGGTTGGTTATTTTGGCATTGTGCAATATGCTTGCAGCACCATAGTAGCCGCAAGCATATTGCATCTACTATGGTGCAATATGCTTCCCATAATTTACTTACCCTCAAGCCATCCTAGGTGTATTTGACTTTCTTCTTTCAGTCAAACACAGTTGGAGTTATATTAAAATAATATTCTGGGTCTTCCAAACTTTACAATGGGAGTGAACAGTAACTGATAAACCCCAAAAAAGTACATCCATCATCCATCCATCCATCATAAAAGTAACCCATATGGCTCCAGGGGGTCAATAGAGGCCTTCTGAAGTGAAGCAATGCGTTTTTGTAAGAAAAATATCTATATTTATAATAGAGAAATTTAAAGAGAATTGAAAGAGAAATGTTGGAGGAGCTTGAGTTTGTTACCCAGTCCTATTTGTTTGAACTGCGAGAGGCGTCTATTCTCACCTAAGCTTAAAGGTCCCCTTGAACATGTTTTTAAAAGATGTAATATAAGTCTAAGGTGTCTCCTGAATGTGTCTGTGAAGTTTCAGCTCAAAATACCCCATAGTTTTTTTTTTATTAATTTTTTTAACTGCCTATTTTGGGGCATCATTAACAATGCACTGATTTTCACTGACGCCGCCCCTTTAAGAGCGAGCGTGTTCCCTGCCACATGAGTTGTTGACTATATTACAGCGTATTTACAAAGTTCACACAACTAATATAACCCTCAAATGGATCTTTACAAGATGTTCGTCATGCATGCTTCGAATTATGTGAGTAAAGTATATATTTGGATGTCAACGTTTTATTTTGAGTGAGTTTGAGGCTGTGTTCCGTGGCTAACGGCTAATGCTACACTGTTGGAGAGATTTATAAAGAATGAAGTTGTGTTTATGAATTATACAGACTGCAAGTGTTTAAAAATGAAAATAGCGACGCTCTTGTCTCCGTGAATACAGTAATAAACGGTGTAACTTTAACCAACAGTAGCCTACATTAGCAACATGCTAACGAAACATTTAGAAAGTCAATTTACAAATATAACTAAAAAATATCATGATATCATGGATCATGTCAGTTATTATTGCTCCATCTGTCATTTTTCGCTGTTGTTCTTGCTTACCTAGTCTGATGATTCATCTGTGCAGATCCAGACGTTACTGGCTGTCCTTGTGTAATGCATTTGAACACTGGCATTATGCAAATATTGGGGTGGAGCCCCCGACTGTTACGTAACAGTCGGTGTTATGTTGAAATCCGAGTGTTTTCCGGAAGTCTTTTAAACAAATGAGATTTATAAAAGAAGGAGGAAACAATGGAGTTTGAGACTCACTGTATGTCTTTTCCATGTACTGAACTCTTGTTATTTAACTATGCCGAGGTAAATTCAATTTTTGAATCAAGGGCACCTTTAAGTTAACTAACCCTTTAATATTAGGCAATTATTTCAAAACCTTTACTATATGCTTTACTATTTAGGTCTGGACCTCAGGGACCTCAATGGTGGGTACGGCCCTGATTAGAATGATTTCTGAAGGATCATGTGACCGAAGATCAATTGCTTGTTGAACGTCCATACACATTAGCTGGATCAGCAATGCTTTGTGTGATTTGATCTAAGGAAGTACTGCTGGGTTGATGAACTACACAATATTTTTTTCGGTTACGATAGTCACTGTGTCAGATTATATGATTTTGACTCCTAAAATCTTGTCATCTTCTAGACAACAAACATGAACATCCATTTATTGCTTGCCGTCTTTAACAACATGTGTGCTGTCATCGAGAAGGCGGGACTATCGACTGACAGAAGGTGCCTTGAGATTAAACAAACAATGGCTAGCAGCGTGTTTTGCTCTGTCTTGTCGTCAGAAAAGCTCAAAACTGGACACATATCTGGACAGCATGGATATTTGGATTTCCTCCAAAGAGAGCTGAGGTAACATATGTTTAATTTTCCTTTTTTCACTCTCGGTAGGTAGTCGCGGTTGTCCCTAAATGCAGGAGTACTGTTGCCATAGCTCCACAAACATTTCCTCCATTGTAAAATTCCACCTAGCAGGAACGATACCATTGTCTCTCATGTTTGAAAGCATGTAGGAAGCATGTGCTTCTATTGGCTAGAGTCACACATGTGACGGAACTAGTCGTGGACGACTGGAAAAAAAAATTAAACATGCTAGTCGTAAGACGCGGCATCGGTTGTCGTCCACAATGACACACTACGCAAGCTGAAACGATCGAATCTTACGTCCTAACACCCGTTGTCGTTTACGCATCCCCACGACACCCTACGTCATGCAGATCGTGGCAAAATTAGGCTAAAATGGTGTAGTCTGAACCGGGCTTAACAATTGATTTACCCATTTTTGTTTGATTTGATCTGTTACTGAAATGTAATCTTGACCAACAGATTTCAGACACACACACGAATTACAAATCATGATTTAACAGATGAATCACTTCTAATGGCTTCCCGCCTTGTGCCATGACCAGAATTAGGACACAAGCAGCAGCTTGTGAATCTACACATGATGAGTCTAAAAATAGTTCTTCATCACTGAGGTATGTGGTCATAACATGGAGAGGTGTTTGAGTATTTCCCTGAAGCATTATGCCACATTCACTTACGGAATGAGATCTGATATCTGACTGGCGTATTTCCCATATTCCCCTGGGGCGGTCCATTCTCTGCCAGTCTAAAAATGGAGGAACAACAGAAAATGAAGTGCGTGAATTTTTACGCACCTGCACAACAGTAATCGTAAAGTCAACACTTGTCTCACAAACCTTTCCAACGTAAGCACGGAGCTTCAGATTATCGGGATTCTCATCGTCGCTGAGCCAGAACTCACTGTTATCATCAGACGCCACTGCAAACAGAAAGTCACCTGTCGGACATAAGGAAATATTAACAGTGGGACAATGGCACACAATCTGAATGTGTGTGTGTGTGTGAGTGTGAGAAAGAGATTTACAGACCATCACTATAAGGATGTATGTAGCCAAATATCCTGAGTCCATAATTGGTCCAACTGGGCGACACAGCAAGTTTCTTCACAGTTGAACGATTCTAAAAAGATAAAAAAAAACAGTGTTATCAAATGCAATATGCAAAGCAAACAAATGTAATATTGCAAGAAAAGTATGTTGCTAACAGTGTTGTTATTGTTAATGAACAAATTTTGTTAGCTGAAATCAAAATACGCATTAAAATTTTTTTTAAATAGAACTGAAAATAAAACTGAAATAAAATAAAGTTCTAAAATTACTGAAACTGAAATAGCGTTAGTTAAAACTATAAAATAAAGCTAAATAAAACTAAGATTAAAAAAATTACAATCACAGCAAAATTCAATTCAAAATATTAATAAATACTATAATAGTATATAAATACTAAAATAATGTATTGTCAACATGCTTGATCTTTTATAGTAGAGTATTTAGATAAATGCTGTTTTCAATTCATTTCATTTATATAACCTTTTCAAGTAGTATTTATGTATCTGATCAAAATGATTAAAAACGCCCCCCCAAAAAATGAAAATAGATTCCTGTTCAAATTTGATTGCAGTCTTATATCAGAAATACATCCTATTTGCTATCAGATTTTCAAAATTGTGGCCAGTTACAGTATGTAGTCCACCAATAATAATAGGTTATCCGGCAGCAGAAACACCCATTTAGATAGATTTCGGGTACTTTTTTTTTAGGAAGAGAAAGAAAATTTTATGCCCCCAATATTTGCATATGCCAGCCCATGTTCAATGCATTACACAAGGGCAGCCAGTATTAACGTCTGGATCTGTGCACAGCTGAATCAACAGACTAGGTAAGCAAGCAAGGACAATAGCGAAAAATGGCAGATGGAGCGACAATAACTGACATGATCCATGATAACATGATATTTTTAGTGATGTTTGTAAATTGTCTTTCTAAATGTTTCGTTAGCATGTTGCTAATGTACTGTTAAATGTGGTTAAAGTTACCATTGTTTCTGTATTCACAGAGACAAGATTGTCGTTATTTTCATTTTTTTTCATTTCACTTGCAGTCTGTATAATATAAACACAACTTCATTCTTTATAAATCTCTCCAACAGTGTGTAATGTTAGCCGTTAGCCACGGAGCACTATCAAACTCATTCAGAATCAAATGTAAACATCCAAATAAATACCATACTTACGCGGTTAGACATGTTGCATGACGAACACTTTGTAAAGATCCATTTTGAGGGTTATATTAGCTGTGTAAACTTTGTTTATGCTGTTTAAGGCAAGCGCGAGCTCTTGGAGCGTGGAGCACGAGATTTAAAGGGGCCGCGTACCCTGAATCGGCACATTTATAACGATAGGCAGTAAAAAAAATTAATAAAAAAAAAAACTATGGGGTGTTTTGAGCTGATACTTCACAGACACATTCAGGGGACACCTTAGACTTATATTACATCTTTTGAAAACATGTTCTTCGGCACCTTTAAAAAAAGTTTATTTTTTCAACTTTTAGGAACATGATTGTACAGTATATCGATTTCCTCAAATCTAACAGACAAAAAACCACTAAAACGTCACGTGATTGCGGTGCGTGCTCTCAGGCGTGTCTTTCAAGAGCGACAAAAGGAAATGGTGTGTGGAAAGCCCTTATGGACATGGTTTGGGAGTCTTTTATGCAATTACTAACCTCAGGCACATGGTCGCTCATTTAGAATACTCCAAATTCATTAACGTTCGAACGAGGTTAAGAACAATTCCATGTGTGTACACATGTGGTGTGAATTAGGCAGACATTTTTCATGAGAAGTTCTCCTGTGCATATGAACATGAATAATGTACACAATTATTTCTGAATGAGAGCAATTTCTTTTTATTATCGGTGTTGAAAACAGTTGTGCAGCTTAATATTTTGAAACAGTCACTGTCACTTTTGAACAATTTAATTAATCTTTGCTGAATAAAAGGTAAAAGGTGAGAATGACAGGGGAGAGACGAATTTGTTGAATAAAGTCGTTATTTTTGTTTTGGTGCACAACAAGTATTCTCGTCACTTCATAATATTAAGGATGAACCACTGTAGTCACGTTGACTATTTTAACAATGTTTTTACTACTTTTCTGTACCTTGAATGACTGTAATTTCATTGCTTTTAATAGACGATAAAAAAAACTTGGATTTAATCAAAAATATCTTAATTTGTGTTCTGAAGATGACTGAAGGTCTTACGGGTGTGGAACGACATGATGGTGAGTAATTAATGACAGAAATTTCATTTTTGGGTGAACTAACCCTTTAAACTTTTGAATGGCAGTGTATATTTGACAGATATATAACTTACGTGAGGATATAGTGGATAATGTAGATTCTTCCGTAGCTGAGCTATTGATGTCCCACACCAGTCCTCAAAGATGTGAAGATTAGCCAGTCCTTTATACTGCAGCAAACACACACACACACACACACACACACACACACACACACACACACACACACACACTCATATATAGCAAATGAACAGCTTTTTACTTTACAATAGTCTATACAATTAAAAGAATGCTTTGGGGTTCAGTAATACAAGAAAATTTAATCCATCAGACTGTAAAAACAAGGAAAACCATGTTTACAGTAATACACAATAATGCATGGAAGTCTATTGGGCAAGACCCTGCACTGGAATAAACATTAAATACTGTTTCAAAGCAGAGCCACAACATCATACATATCAGCATGGTCATAGATGTGCTAAAAACCCTACCCAGTCTCTGTGCAAAGTTATTTGAACTCCTGTCATAACTGTGTAAAGTTGCACAACATGATATCATAGGATAGGTGACTGTCTGTACTATTTACATTCATTCACCTACAACAATTTTCTACTTCTAAAAGGATGAGATAGGCATTTTTATAGCTCAAATTATACACATTTTTGCAAATAAGAATTAATAAAATTACAAGCTGCTCATTTCTCCTGTTATTTCTCCTGGATTATCTTGCCCCATAGACTTCAATTTTAAGTGCATTATGGTTAACGTAACAAACGATTGTTTTTTTACAAACCGAGTCATTTTCTGTGGTAATTAATAATAGAGCTTAAATTACTTTGAAGCACAAATATTTTAAATCACCAACTAACATACAGAATGAACAAAAATGTACAGCTCATGTGTCATGTTTAAAATAGTGCAGTGACACCAGAGACACACAGAGGCATGCTAAATTTAACAAGACAGTAAAAGTCTTGCCAAAGACACACAGGCAACATGGAGGGAAATGTTCTTGTGGTTTAATACCATCTTACAGCATATGTACATCAACAGATTACGCATACAGAGCTCTGAGTAAGAGAAACACTATTACACTAACAAAGTACCAAAAAATACAATGGTATTAAGCTTTCTGGGACATACCAAGGTGATACCGTGGCAATACCATGGTTTTGGAAACGCATCAACGTTAAACCATATTTTTGGATACCATGGTAACACCATCCCTGTGTATTCCTGTCATTGTGGCTGTATCTTTACCTCCATCCTCCATGTCTGTTGAGTGTTTTTTGGTGTCCAGATGTCTTTATCATGATTATCATAAGAGATGTGATCTTCTTGAGACTGTGAAACACACACACACAGTTTTTTTTTTTTTTTGTATTTCATTTGTGTTTCAAAACCTACTAAGCAACTACCTAGACAATATTTTTGAGCATCATAGATGTGGTAACATGTTTTTATTTCTGAGTATGCAAATTTTCTGCATGCATGAAACACAGGGAAACCCACTACATTTGCCAAAATGTACAAAGGATGTGGCAAGGAATATTGTATCCAACAATGCAATGAATGTACTCAACTTATTTTTATTTTGTTTATTATTTGCCGTTTCACAAATGAACCAGAAGAAAAATCAGCCATGATTTTTAACCTTTTTTGTGACTCAAAATATTTAACTGGCTGCTGAGAATCATGTTTTAACACAAAAATAAATTTAAAAATGGAAAATAATAATTTTCAAGATTATAACTGGGCTCTAGATGAATGAAACATGCAACATGATGGAGTGTAACTGAGTTTTTACCACACATCGAACAGCAGCTTTTGACCTGGCGACGCTTTCACTGCGGACGGTTACGTCTGAAAGAGAAATAGAGTAAATATTTAGTCAAGTACCCAATTAATTAATTAAACCTGACCAACCAAGTGTGTGTTTGATCCATGACAGTGACGTTAGATTGCCATTGATGGTTTAGGATTTCTACAGATAGACTGAAACCGATTCCATGTTCACATTAATCTTTAACAGGAAGGAAAAAGTATTAACTTACACACTGTCACACACATTTCTCCCTTACACACACTTTCAATTTTACCCCAAATTAGATGAAATCAAAAATATAAATTCTACACTATAGGCAAACACAGAGTTTAAACTGGGTTTCCAGCTACTAACCTGAGCCATTTATAAAATGCAACACTGCTTTCAGAGATTCCCGAAACTCAAATCAGGTGATTGACATGGCATTTTTATTTGTCACAAACATGCTTGATGCTTCCTTGTCATTTAATGTCAAGATGTTTCTCTCTGTGCATGTACATGCACACATAAATGAGGACATACAGTACACTTATATTGTTTTTAAATAAGATCAATTATGATTACTTTACTACTAACCCTAATCCCATTTTAAAAAGGAAACTTTATGCATTTTAAGGGGGGGGGGGGGGGGGGAAATCAAATTATTTACAATTTTTTTTTTTTTTTTATAATTGCAGAGGTTTCTAAAAAACTTCTGAGGGCAATTTAATTCCCCAAGTATAGCTAAACACACATACCTAGTTTACCATTTTAAATTAGCACATACCATGAACTATTGTTTAATATAAAAAGCTATTTATAATTACTATAAACTAAAGCTGCACGATTAATCATAAAAAAATAAAAAATAAATAAATCACAATTTTGATTCAAACACCCACACCATCTTATTCTAAATGACAACAATTTGCCTATATTGCACGGGATTAGTATTACCTGGTGTCCTCTAGTCATTTGTAATAATTGCGGAGGTTGTCTGTGATCTTAATCCTGTGTGAATCGGCCATGTCTGTAATTTGTAAAGTAAAAATTCCCCTGCAAATTACCTACCATATTTCACCGAACACTGAGGTTCTGTGATAATATTAGTCCTGTGCAAACTGGCATCTCTGTAATTTGACACAGATTTCACAGTCAAATATCATTTTTTCAAGGTTTTTGTTTCCTTTGCGCCTTTTTATCCATCTTTCGTGAAAAATGGAGGCTGCGTTGGAGTGTTTTGATAGTATTTTGGGTGCTGGGTCATATCGCTATACACTATACAACTATACAATTTGCAGAAAGAGAAAGCTGAAAACCATCAGAAGAGCAAAAACAAAAATGACTACATGGAGATGGATGACATGACATGACATGATAGCTAAGACCTATACCGACAAGACATTTCCAAGCAATAGTCTATCCAAATTAGTGCACAATCAAATGAGGGGGTTCACATCATACAAACCCGATTCCAAAAAAGTTGGGACACTGTACAAATTGTGAATAAAAAAGGAATGCAATAATTTACAAATCTCATAAACTTATATTTTATTCACAATAGAATATAGATAACATATCAAACGTTGAAAGTGAGACATTTTGAAATGTCATGCCAAATATTGGCTCATTTTGGATTTCATGAGAGTTACACATTCCAAAAAAGTTGGGACAGGTAGCAATAAGAGGCCGGAAAAGTTAAATGTACATAAGGAATAGCTGGTGGACCAATTTGCAACTTATTAGGTCAATTGGCAACATGATTGAGTATAAAAAAAGCGTCTCAGAGTGGCAGTGTCTCTCAGAAGTCAAGATGGGCAGAGGATTACCAATTCCTCCAATGCTGTGGCGAAAAATAGTGGAGCAATATCAGAAAGGAGTTTCTCAGAGAAAAATTGCAAAGAGTTTGAAGTTATCATCATCTACAGTGCATAATATCATCCAAAGATTCAGAGAATCTGGAACAATCTCTGTGCGTAAGGGTCAAGGCAGGAAAACCATACTGGATGCCCGTGATCTTCGGGCCCTTAGATGGCACTGCATCACATACAGGAATGCTACTGTAATGGAAATCACAACATGGGCTCAGGAATACTTCCAGAAAACATTGTCGGTGAACACAATCCACCGTGCCATTCGCCGTTGTCGGCTAAAACTCTATAGGTCAAAAAAGAAGCCATATCTAAACATGATCCAGAAGCGCAGGCGTTTTCTCTGGGCCAAGGCTCATTTAAAATGGACTGTGGCAAAGTGGAAAACTGTTCTGTGGTCAGACGAATCAAAATTTGAAGTTCTTTTTGGAAAACTGGGACGCCATGTCATCCGGACTAAAGAGGACAAGGACAACCCAAGTTGTTATCAGCGCTCAGTTCAGAAGCCTGCATCTCTGATGGTATGGGGTTGCATGAGTGCGTGTGGCATGGGCAGCTTACACATCTGGAAAGGCACCATCAATGCTGAAAGGTATATCCAAGTTCTAGAACAACATATGCACCCATCCAGACGTCGTCTCTTTCAGGGAAGACCTTGCATTTTCCAACAAGACAATGCCAGACCACATACTGCATCAATTACAACATCATGGCTGCGTAGAAGAAGGATCCGGGTACTGAAATGGCCAGCCTGCAGTCCAGATCTTTCACCCATAGAAAACTTTTGGCGCATCATAAAGAGGAAGATGTGACATAGAAGACCTAAGACAGTTGAGGAACTAGAAGCCTGTATTAGACAAGAATGGGACAACATTCCTATTCCTAAACTTGAGTAACTTGTCTCCTCAGTCCCCAGACGTTTGCAGACTGTTATAAAAAGAAGAGGGGATGCCACACAGTGGTAAACATGGCCTTGTCCCAACTTTTTTGAGATGTGTTGATGCCATGAAATTTAAAATCAACTTATTTTTCCCTTAAAATGATACATTTTCTCAGTTTAAACATTTGATATGTCATCCATGTTGTATTCTGAATAAAATATTGAAATTTGAAACTTCCACATTCTGTTTTTATTCACAATTTGTACAGTGTCCCAACTTTGTTGGAATCGGGTTTGTAATTTGAGGTTAATGTGTTAAATAAATCAAGCGTAAAGCTTGAGCTATTAGATTTTAACCTGGTGAAATGTAAATTAAACTATATTTGTTTCTTTTTTTATCCATCTAACAGGACCATAGAATGGGACTCTCAACAAGGGGAAAAGCCTTGATTCCATATCCAGGAGATGAGTCAGAAAATTTGAGTATAATCATAGGCTTCGCTTATCCCATGTGAATGCACCACAAAAAATTCAGATTGGGGGGTAATTTCTAAATCACTCAAGGTCCCCAGAAAATACCAATGCCGTGCGAATAGCATTTATGTTTATTAAACCTTTGACAAGTACGATCACAGTGAACATTCAAATCTCTGTTGGTGCTGCCGCTGAGAAAGAAACAGCTTTACAAACTGTCTTTTCAACCACACAGTATCATTATTTCTGTGTTACAAACATTCAAATTATCACAAAAGCACTGGGATAAAGTTTATATTTTCAGTAATGAAACGAGTGAAGTCTTTATGAGTGAGTCATTGAATCATTAATTCAACCGATTTTAAAAAATGATAATTTAAATTAAATATTTTTAAATGGACTGCATAACATTTTGTCAGAACCTCTAGTTAATGACATATTTTTTTTTTTCTGTTTTTTCTGTTTATTTTCTGTCTATTCAGAATCATATGAGAATTGTGATCTCTAAAATTGTGATTCTCAATTTATCCAAATTTGTGGCGATCTACTGTAAACTGACCCTAACCATATAAGACATCCCCAAAAGGACATAAAAACAGACTCATGTTACATCATTTGGGCACCTGTACATGTGTGTTGTATGCACTTTGTCCCTTCAGTGTGACATTATGTGAACAAAAACCTGTTACTTAAGTTTCACTAAAGTTTCAGGGTATAAAGAATGGGTATTTTGTATGCATTCATCGAACAACTGCTGTCTTTTGACTGACAAACATCCTGCTATGTTGTGAGCTTGTCAAATAGACAGTCAAATATGTACAGTAAGCACACAATACATAAAAAATTGTATAGTTTATTTACACAAGATATCTGCAAATATTTACAGCAAATGTCTAGATGCTAAATGTCTAGAGGTAAAGAAAATACATACACTCCCTGCAAAAAGACAGAGAGAGATTGTGTGTACAGAGAAGTGCAAGTGTGCTTAACCTTGCACATTGGTGCTATAGCAACAAGGAACACAGGAAATGTCGCCTCGCCTTACAGAAGAGAGGGTCACCTGACCCCCAGCGCGACTGAGCATACACTGAGGGGAGGGCCGGGGCGGACAGGCTATTATGGTATGTGTCTTCAGGTGTATTTGCAAACTAGGTGGTGTGTGAACTTTCTTTAGAGTGTGAGTGAGAACAAATGAGTTTAAAGAAGAGACCCTGATCTCATGTGCATGTTCAAAGTGTGTTTTTAGCGAGTGACCAAGATTTCCTTCTTTGCCTTTCTCCATCATCCAAATCCTTTCTTTCACTGTTCACCCTAGAAGTCACTGGTAGCCCCCGGAGGAATGTCGAGTTTGTTTAAAAGAGGGTAAAAGCAGCATAGGAGAAGAGAGAGAGAGAGAGAGAGAGAGAGAGAGGGTGAGACATGCATTACTGTAGTCTCGTTCCATTTCTGCTCCATGCACCTGCTCTTTGATGATTCCTCACAAAAAATAACAAAGAAATCATGATCTTAAAGTCCAGGGCTGGGACCACTGGTGCAAAAATAATCCAGGGTCAAGGGTCAGTCACAAGGGTGCGTCACTTCACACTGATATACAATGTCGCCCCAGTGTGTCTAAACTGACACACACATAAAATGTAGGGTAGGCCACATGGATGACTAACTACAGCCCTTCAAAGGGCAAGCTGAACACAGGTGCTGCCCATCAAACACATTTAAAACAACACAATTAGTGAGAACAATCAACTGTGCATCTTCTCCTGAAGATATTACACTAATTTAGCTACATATAATTCAGTGATTGGCACTACACTTAAAGGAACACTCCACTTTTTTTGAAAACAGGCTCATTTTCCAACTCCCCTAGAGTTAAACAGTTAAGTTTTACCGTTTTCGAATCCATTCAACCGATCTCTGGGAATTATACTCTCATTCCGGCGTAATAATCAAGGAACTTTGCTGCCGTACCATGGGTGCAGCAGGCGCAATGATATTACACAGCACGTAATATTACACGTAATATCATTGCGCCTGCTGCACCCATGGTACGGCAGCAAAGTTCCTTGATTATTACGCCAGAATGAGAATATAGTTCCTAGCCATATCGGCCTAGAAAATCGCAACTTTTCATTTTCTGTCGGTCTTAGTACACGATGTAACTACAGAAGAGTCAAGTTTTAAATAGGAAAAATATCAAAACTCTTTGGTCATTTTTGAGCGAGATGCTAACGGCCTAATCAGATTCAATGAACTATGCTAAGCTATACTAAAAGTGCTACCGCCAGACCCAGAGATCGGCTGAATGGATTTGAAAACGGTAAAACTCAACTGTTTAACTCTAGGGGAGTTGGAAAATGAGCCTATTTTCAAAAAAAGTGGAGCGTTCCTTTAAAGGGTTCCACAAGGTGGCAACCAGGCGTCGATTCACAAGGTAGTCAAAGAAAAACTGCATAAACAGAACAGACCGAAATGCATGCAAACTACAGTGACAATGGAGGCCTACATAGATGAGAGATTGTACGAAGAGGTTAGAAAGCACATTCATTTGCACAACTTTAGCATGAAAGAATACAAAGATGTTTACATAAGTTTTAACCTGTGTTGAGTTGCTCAAAACTGTGTATGCATACGAGTACACTAGCGTACGCATAAAAAAACGAAGTATACCAAGGGCTTGATGCTGACGCAGGAGCTGGCCAATAAGGTGTCAACATTCTGACGTAGAACCTGATATAAACAGCATAGGAGAATATCAGGAGAGAGATGCATTTTTTGAATAAAGTTGTTATTTTTGTTTTGTTTTTGTGCACAAAAAGTATTCTTGTTGCTTAATAACATTAAGGTTAAAACCACTGTAGTCACGTTGACTATTTTAATGAGGTCTTTAATACTTTTCTGGAACTTGAATGACTGTAAATTTGTTGTTTTCTATGGGGGGATAAAAAACCTCTTGGATTTCGTCAAAAATATCTTAATTTGTGTTCCAAAGATCTTATAGGTGTGGAACGACATGAGGGTGAGTAATTAATGACAGAATTATTTTTGGGTGAACTAACCCTTTAACTATGGGTTAAAGGTACAATATGTAATATTTTCTGTCCACTAGAGGTCACTAGAAGCCTATTCAAAACAAAGGCGTAGCTTGATGACGCCAAGTTTTAGAGAGGAATCTTGGGACATGTGGTCTCCATCTCAACGGACGGTGCAAAAGAACATGGATTTGAGTCGGGAAGAAATCATGTTCATGGATGCGATTATTAACGTTACTGTAGTATGAAGCAGAGCAGGACCGAGTGTTGTGGGAGCTGAACGAGGCCGCTGGAGCGATTGAGCAACACACGCCTCACGAGCAGCGGAACTTTTATTATATCACAGTCGCCGGCGCCGCTTCTGCTTTTCCGGTTAAGAGTATGAGGTAACGCAGCTCTGTTTATCATATTAGATACATTTGAGTGTGTTGAAAACGTTATAAGGTTACTGTGTGCGTTCGCTCGGTGGCTGCTGTGAGACACTTGTTGCACACTGCAGTAAGATAGATCGATTTTAGAATATCATATTAAATACTAGATGTCTTGTGTTGATAAATGGCATGCAATTAATTTTAAAACGTATTGTATGATGGAGAAAATCATGTATTACTGTTACTAAAAATAAAGCTGCATCTGAATGGTTTCTACAAAATAAAACCGGAAACCGAGGGTAACTCGGGTATGACACAATTGACAGGCGACACCTCACACGTCCCGGAGCCTTGGTTAAAATTGCAATTTTCTCACGATTTGCAAATAGTTGGAAACATTTGGGATATTGTAAGTACTCAAGTGAACAAAATATATAACACTGGCCTAGTGGTTTTTGGATATTTTACTGCAAAAATATTACATATTGCACCTTTTAAGCAATATTTTGCATAATATTGAGTGAGTTAGCACTCCTTTTAAAGGGACAGTTTTTTTTATTTTTATTTTTTATTTTTTGGGTAAATATTGGGCAACTATATTTGGTCATTATCAGCCGATAACCATATCTGCATGGCTGAATACCAAAAATCTACCAACAGCTTTGACACAATCAATAATAAACAAATTTTGTTTTTTATTTTTGCATGTGAATATTGTGTAAAAATTTCATTTCAGCAGTTTCATAACTCTGCAGTCATTAAACTGCTCTCTGGATATCATCTATTGACAAAAAAAAAAAAAACATTGTTGGCCACTAGTTACATTTTGCAGTGATAACTCATAATTGCATTTCCTAGGCAGTACAAAACAACACAAAACACATTACGCAGAATTGTTTAGCCACCGACAACCAATCATTAACTAAGCAGCAATTATTCTCATTAATTATTAGCCGGAGGCAAAAACTTAAAAATGTATTAAAAGTTTATTTAATAGACTGACGTGATTTGACACAAGTTATGTGCATTATTGTTCTTGTGTGTTGTGCATGTCCAATTGATGTTATTAAGTTCATAAATATGCAAATAACATTCAAGTCTAACTATCATGCAAAATAAATGTAGGTTCACAGAGGAATGGCATGCATGAGAATGTGTGAGTAATGGAATCATAAGAGCGCAACAATGCCATGTAGTCACAAAACCAAAGTGTGCCTGCGGGGACACACACTACCCTGCTGTCATTCTTAAAAGTACCAGTACTAGAAAAATGAGGAATCGTACTGTTTTTTAAAAGCAGGGCAATACCTTTCTAGTACCGGTATATAATCTTTTCTGTAAGCCCCAATCTTTATGAATTAGGGGTGAGTCAGTGAGAAACATGCACTGTACAAAATCAAAAGTTGAGAAAACTTTTAAGTTTAAGGCAACAAACTTCAGCAGATTTTTGAGTTTTCTCTACTTGTTGTATTCAGTTTATACAACAAAAAGTTGAGAAAACTCAAAAATCTGCTAAAGTTTGTTGCCTTAAACTTTTAGGTTTTCTCAACTTTTGATTTTTTTACAGTGTGGTGGAATACCACAATGCTTATAAATATTTAGCAGTGACATTGTTAGACTTTTTTTTTTATTATTTACAACAAAATAAGTTAACTGCCTGCACAAAATATAATGGCATTGTAATTTAACATTATAATAAGTAACAATGTTTACAGTGGCTTCACAAATTAGTTAAAAACATAAAAAAGCAAAACACACTGCACATTATTTGTTCTTCATTTTCTAGAAGTAGAGTTTAAAGGAATAGGTACAACACCATCTTGCTCTGATAAAAGTGACTTGAACGCACCTGACGTAAACACGACTTCCCAGGAGGCTTTGAACGTATCGTAATACCATGTGCAATCATTCACCTCTGGATTTCTTTTGAAAATACAGGAGGAACAAGGAACTCAGATCACATTCAAGCATCCTCCACCCAATCAAAATTAACATGAGCCCAAGCAAAGCTAAACTGGACAGCTGTTGTTTATATTCTGATTTTTTGCAGGTCAGTGTGAGTTTACTATTCAAATGTAATTCTAGATGCACATTAGCAGGCTGGTGTCCAGGTGGTGTGACATTGGTGCTGCTCTGCTGGTCTGACACTGACCTCAAACAAGATGACAAGCCCCTTCTGTAGGTCAGAGCTCACCTGACATCTCTCAGGTTTCCTCAATCACATAAGCATCTCTTTGTACAGACTTTGCAATACAAAAAACATGAATAAAATTGCTGTAAGTTTCAAGGTGCCCGAGTCAGCAGATATAGGAAAGCAGAGGAGGCACTGAGTCACTCTGGGAATAGGGAAGAAACACCCTGTATTCAGCTGGTGTAAAAAAAAAAAAAAAAAAAACTAACTTGACCAGCAGGGCAGAAACAAGCAGCCTGATGTTCTTGCGTTTGCACGCACATTGAACATATCCTTCTTCTTATAAATACAATGTATTCTGCCACTGCATTATATTCATTGTGCTGTACTGTTTGCATGTATTGCATTGTGTTCAATAAAAATGGAAGCAATTCACCATGACAAACTCTTCTTAAGAACAAACTCACTAAGCCAACAAACTCCAAACTTTAACTCCAGCTCAAACTGATACAACAGACGAGAATCTCCAAAACACTGGAATGTTATTAGTCAAATGGACTGCATGTAACTGTGGAATATAATGGGTAAAAATTGGAATGCAATTATAAAATGTATCTAGAAAGGAATGCAATTACAAGTTGGTAAAAATCTAATAAGAAAACAGAAACGGAAGGTAATTAGAAACTGGAATCAAATTAGAAATTGGCCAAATTTACCTTATTGAGTGTTATCTATATTAAAGCTGCAGTCCGCAACTTTTTTTGTGTTAAAGATTTACAAAAATTATATAATGAGAATATACAACATGAATCCATTTTCCAAACCGTGTTTTTGTCTTATCCTGAATCATTATGGTACACTTATAATAAGTGTTTATTTTCAGACTATTTCAGACCGGACTGGTAGGTCTCGCCGCAGAGTATCACAGTAACTGCGTGACTAGCCATAGACATACATGAACACATCACACCAGTCCTCAGGTCCTTGCACTGGCTTCCAGTTGCATTTAGAATTGATTTTAAAGTACTGTTGCTTGTTTATAAATCACTCAATGGCCTAGGACCTCAATACATTGCAGATATGCTCATAGAATATAAACCTAACAGATCACTCAGATCATCAGGATCAACTCACTTAAAAATACCAAGGGCTCACTCAAAGCAGGGAGAGTCTGCTTTTAGCTGTTACGCCAGCCGCAGCTGGAACCAGCTTCCAGAAGAGATCAGGTGTGCTCCAACAGTAGCCACATTCAAATCCAGACTCAAAACACATCTTTTTACCTATGCATTTGCTGATTGAGCACTGTGCTATGTCCAAACTGTTTGCATTTTATTCTATACGTATTATCTTTTTATTCTTTAAATTCTTTTCCTGTTTTTATTTCATTTTTAATGTATTTTTATATCTTTTATGTATCATCATGATTCTGACTTTTAATGCATTTTAAATCCAAATAGCAAAATTATCTGTTTTTACTGTTATTTCTATTCCTTATGTTTTATTTTTATTCTTCTTCTTTATGTAAAGCACTTTGAATTACCATTGTGTATGAAATGTGCTATACAAATAAAATTGCCTTGCCTTGCCTTACACGGAGAAAAGTAGCTCCGGCTAGAATGTTCCTCCGCAGGACGGCTGCAGTTCTGTTTATTAACCGCTAGAGGGCCAAAAATCGCGGACAGCAGCTTTAACATTAGTTAATAATTATCATTATAATGTGATTAACTTGTGTTGCTGATAATAAATTAACTAATGTTAATACAACTTGAACAATGTATGTAGTTGGATTTTACATCATGCTGTAAAAAAAAAAAAATATTCATAGTTAGTCAATAATATGAAGAATGAAATGATTATTACCTAACCAATATTAACGAATTTAAAGGGGGGGAATCACACACATTTTCTGCCAATCTCATGTTAATCTTGAGTACATATAGAGTAACAATTAGGGCTGTCAATCGATTAAAAATTTTAATCTAATTAATTACATACTCTGTGATTAATTAATCTAAATTAATCGCATACATAATTTTTGCTGTGAAAGTATTAAATATTTCAATTCAAATAAATCAATGCAGGGTTTTTCCTGGGTCAAAAATGGTCTTCGGTGGTAACAGACATGGTCATCCACACAAACAGTAAAAAGTGCCCTACCCACGTGATCTGCGAGCCCGATACTGACAATAAAGTACCCGTCACTCTCACTGTAATTCTTTCTTGCCCTCTTTGCAAAAAAAAAAAAAAAAGTGATTTTATAGCTTTGTAAGAGAAGATGCTTTTTTGCTAAACCTGAAAAGTATTAAAAAGTAGCATTTAGAAGTTATATTAACTAATAATATAATATATTTAATAATATATTTACTACACATTTTCATTTAAATAACCTGAAAATATTGTGGATTATTAAGGCTAATTTTACTAACCACTTTTGCTAAATGGGGTAAGCACACTTATGTTCTCATTTCAGAGTTGTTCGAGTAAATGATTCATTATAGACCGTGTGGACAGATCAGTTGTTGTCATGATTCATTAAAATGAATCTGTTCAAATGAGTCATTAGGTCACGAATTGGACATTAGCGGACTTTGACGCGATGCGCGCGAATCGCGACTGTCATTAGGACATCGCAAAAGATTTGTCAACACAGAAAACACTTCACCACTGGATAGGATTTTCTTTTTGTTTACTGAAAGTGTGGTTTATGTCAGCTGCACGTGCAGGGCGCCTGTCAGAGAAGATGAGGTGACGTTCTTTTGAGCACTATTCACACCCAGCGGTTATTCAGGAAAAACATTCTCCGAATGCGCCTTGTGAAACATGGATTCGGTCTTACGAACTTTTAGCATTGTGTCAGTTGATTTAGATCATTATGTGTGAGGTAGAGAGAGTGCAAAGACGGTGCTTACTTTGAAGAGAGCTCGCGCGCACGAGGGAGGAGCTCTGCTGCTCGTTCTGTCCGTCAGCGCAGCAGTCATCTCCCTCCTTCATTTTACAGTCGAATGGTGGCTAGAACGGCTCCAGGTTCAAAGGTCAATATGGAATGGATTAATCTGCATTATTTTTTTTAACGCGTTATTTTTTCTCAGATTAATTAATCGAAATTAACGCGTTATTTTGACAACCCTAGTAACAATGCATCCTTTATATCTCCGAAAAGTCTTTAGTTTTGTCATATTTATAAAAGATAGATTCGCTAAACCGAGTCTTTCCGAAAAAGCCGAGATCCTGGAGGCGTGTCTGCTGTCAGTGCTGTGGGCAGAGCTAAAGAGTCAGGAGCGCGCGCAGCTTTTGCATAGAGATCGCATGCTAGCTGCGAGCTATTATAAATAAAAAGATGTTTGTGTTGTTAACATTATATGCACTACATTATATGCACTTGCACGCCGATTGCCAACAAAACACAGACATCTGATGCAGTTTTACTCACCGCCTGTGATCTGCAAATCCAGTGCCGAACTGGGACTTGTTTACAAAGTATTCATCACCGAATTCCCGGGAACAAACAAACATATGTGTACAACTCCGTTGCTGCTGAAAAACACACTTCATCCACTGTTCCCCTGATGCTGGGTTCTTTGGGAAGCTGAAAAAGTTAACTTTTCCTCACAACCAAAAACACACTCCTTTGTTTACAGGAGCTGTGTCTCATTTTGAAGGCTGCATACGTCATCAAGGATGTCATATTTAAGAAAAGTAACCGTAATAAAATTTACTGATATTCATTGTGAGGTGTAAAATACAGTAATTTCTTTTCTATGTTGCAATCTAACAGTTAATTTACTTAAATGAGACTCGATGATGTATGCAGCCTTCAAAGGGTGCAGCCCCTATAGTGGGACACAGCCAGGGATGGGCAGTATTTATGAATCATGTATTTCAAACACAAAATAGTATTTTGTAATTTGTATTTGATAGGGTTGATGAAAATGGCTTTGTATTTTGTATCAAAATACTTTAGTGTTTCTTATTTTGTAGTTTTAAAATACTGTAAAATACTTTGTAGGAAGTCTACATGATCACATCATAAAAAATGCAGCCTCTGATTGGTGCTTACTCAGTACTTAGCAGAGACTTGTTGAGTTCAGAACAGATGTTAACTTTTGGTGTTTGTTTTAGTAGCCTAAGCTAAATAGTTTACCAATTTACATAATGTTCTAAAAAACTATTATACCGACCAGCAGCCCCCTATATTTATGATTAATTAGTTAGAAACTAGTTGCTATGAATACAGGTGCCATCAGTTGTCTTCTTATGAAGGACTTGTTTGTCATTGAGTCCGTGTTGCTGATGCAAAGTAGGCCCTTCGTTACCAAACACCAAGTAACTAAATTAGAATACAATTATGAGTCAATCGCAAACTGTTAAAAATTAAACTGTTGGTTACTTTAAAACTAACCTTCATCTGGGAGATCACAGGGATATGTGAATATTTGATCTGTTAAAGCCACAGTATATAAATATTCACCATTAGAGGTCGCTTATTCAGTCACTTATCCTTGATTTTGTGGAATCAAGGGATTAGTGTTGCACGATATACAGGTACTAGAAAGGTATCGCGATACCCTGCTTTTAAAAACGGTTCGGTTCTTCGTTTTATTATTACCGGTACTTTGAGTGCCAGCTGTATTTCCTAAAGTGCGACAGCAGGGGGCAGTGTGCGTGCAGCACGCTGCTTCTAAGGCACATTGAGTGAGTGTTTATTCCTCAACTGCGCAACGGCTTTTATGGTGACGAAACGAGAGGTATGGTTGCAAATACAGGTGCTCTTGCAGACCGTCCACAAATTGTTGAGAAAGCAGATGCACGAAGCGAAATATGGCATTATTTTGCTTACATTGCCGACAGTCAGGGCAAGCCCACGGACACCACAAAGCCCGTCTGCAAAAGATGTTACAAAATAACGCAAGCGAAGGGAGTCAAAAGCATCTTGCCGACAAACATCCCGATTTGTACAAAGAATATAAAGAGCGACAGGTTAGTGAATGTGATACCAGCATTATGTTTATGCTCTCAAACATTAAATGAGTGTTTTTTATTTATTTTACTCATGCAAGCAGACCTGAGGTGTATTAATGAGTCTAAGTTTATAAGTGATATAAGTGATATCTGGTTGCAAAAATTTATGCTTTAATAACATTGCTCTAAGTATTTACAGTAATCTAATTTTTACAATAATCTTACTGTCAAAAACACCTACATGTTTAAAAAAACAGCAAATAAGCATAACAGCAAATAATTTACAATTTTATTGAGCATGAAAATAATATACATTAAAAATTATATTAAATCTAACTCTAACTTCATGGCAATGAAGCTCAAATCCAGAATTATCAGCCTGCACACTGGTGAAGAAAGAAATTCTGTCATATGATGTTATTTACTTTTCCTACTGTTTTAGGTTTTTGCCGTAGTATCGTTTAAGTATCGGTATCGTGATATTTAGGTTAGGTATCGTATCGAAGTCAAACTTTTGGTATCGTGACAACACTACAAGGGATGTGTTGTTTTCATGTCTACAGCTCTTGGAAAAGAATCAGGATGGGACAGGATGGGCAGAAATCATATTCATGGATGAGAAAGTTGTTATAGTTGTTATACACTCCTCGGTGTGTTCGCTTGGAGGCTGCTATGAGACACTTGTAAGCTAGATCGATATTAGTCATGGTAAAACATGGTAATCGCGGTAAATCAAGAAAACAAGATTTAAACAAGAAGCTATATATCATGATTAGTTTTCAGTCGATGAATGAATCCAAATAGTTCCTCATCTGTCTAATTAAACATCAAATAGGCCAATTGATGGAAGGTTTGCAAAGAAATTTCATGCTCCCTTGTAAAAGTATTTTTTAGTATTTTCAAAATACAAAAATACAGTAGTTTATTTTGATACACTTTAAATTAAGGTATTTGGTATTTTATTTTAAAATACATTTTGATGTATTTTTGCCCAACCCTGGACACAGCCATTGTTGAAAAATCTCTCGGCTTCTGTATCCCTAATGAAACGGTTAGATGGACGTGCTCTTGCTCTTGTTCTGGGTGATGTGTGTGCGCGCTTATCACTAGGTTTGTTTGAGATGAGCAAATTCTGCGCAGAACCGATCACCGGTGATCACCACGAGATGCATGCCGGTTAGAAATGTGTCCGAGGGTGGTCCGCCTTGCTCTGATGTCATGCTGACGTGTGTCAAAAACCTCTCGCGAGGGCGAGGCGGACATGTCGGATTCTGCAGTCGAGCGCAGTTGCTCTCCACAGACTGCGCTGACCAAAAGCATGATGGGAAACGACTTGATGACGACACAGCTTAAAGCTTATTGGTTTAAACAACCGTGATGTATTGATCTCTTTTAAAATGTTTGATTTTAAAACACTAATACCATGATTTTATGCCTATAAATTATGTGTGAATATTCCAAAAGTCTCTGACAGTGCGATCTCTCTATAGGTTATATTATTGTTATCATATTTATAAAAATATATAAAAACATGTCTGTAATTAAAATAAAAATGATTGATACACACATCCTTTGAATGGAAAAAATAACAAGTACTTTGGGTGTATTGTTCATTATCTTTATTTTCATTTAAAAGCAACAGAACGTAAATTACATCCAGTTTATCAGCAACACAGTGCACAAGTGTGAATCCCGCGATATCCGCCTTTGATCTCGCAGGTGTCTGATGCACTACGAGAACGGAGAATTGTCCGTCTTGCCTGCACTTTTTTCACTCCTCCCCTCACTGCAGCCGCCTACTCTAGGCTGAACTTCAGGCGAGGCTAGGCGCATCTCAAACAAGCCTAAGGAAAAGTGCCTATACAAGGAATTCCGCTCTCTTTTGACGTCATACAGGACATACTCGAAAAAAACTCTCAGAATCCTGTACCGAAACCGGAAGTAGTGGATTTGGCACATAAATACTCCATCATATGTCCAACTCATGTTTTGAAACTTTGACCATGTTTAGCATGAGAATGCAACTCTTTAACAGTGTAAATAAGTCAGAATGCATGAAATAGCATTACACCCCCCTTTAATCTTAATTATAATAAGCAGCTAGTAAATAATTAAATCGAAAAAAAAAAGCTAAATTATTTGTAAAAAATCTTAATAAAACACTTAAAAAAGATAAAATAATTTATTTGTTTACCTGCATGTCATGTGATTATTAACTGACATCAGGGGGGTATTCCACAAAGCAAGGTTAACTTACCGTCACATATACCCTGAACTCTCGGTTGAGGAGCAGGTTATGTTCAGAGAGTAAGTTGCTTTCTGGAATACACCTCTGACTGTGATGTAAACACGCATTTTGTTATTTTATTTAGGTCAAATGGGTTCGGTTGACGACAAATAGTTTGGGAATCCTGATTCTAGATTGATAAATGCTGTAAAAATGTTGTTAACTAAGGTTAATAAATTTATCCTTATTGTAAACAATTTGACTTTAATACTTTAACACTATACCACAATGAATGTGTAAAGTATTCAGTAAGTGGACAGGGCATCAGATGTCACTCACCAGTGCTGCTCCACTCGCTCGTGGCCCTGAACTCCAGATAAGCCGCCAACAACGCGACCATCAGCACCACCCCGAACACGATATATCTGCCGTTGCGCTTGAATTTCCGCACCGGGAGAAAGTTGAGCATCATCTTTAATTCCTTCAGGCTCCGTGTGAATCACAGAAGTTGAAAACCGCTGGAAGAATCATCGATACACGCTATCCCGGTTTCAAACCCTGTGGAAAAACTCAATCTCTCGTCACACTCGTTCACATTTCCTTCACTGTGATTCAGCGTCTGCAAGTGTCTCTCAAACATCAGTGCACGCACAGGTTGACGAGGCCACGCCCTCTGCGTGACGTCGCTGCTCCTCTGAACAGGTACAACAGGGTAAATTCAACTATATACTGGGCAATATAATCAAGCTATTTCCTTTTCAAAGAGCTCCATAGCTCTTAAGACGGTAAAGCTGTGCTGCATTCCTAATTTATTTTGTTAAAGGATATATTTTGTCGAGTTATTATTATCTTTATTCTTATTTATTTATTTATTTATTTATGTGTTTTTCTTTTTGTGTCTTTATTTAAATTTGCATGACATAAAATACTACCTTGTTTTGTTTAAAAAAAAAATTAAATAATACAGACAGAAAGGATAAAGGCTTTTTTTTTTTTTTTTGGGAGTCCACTTTAGACATTCTAATAACTAAGTAACTTTGCAACTAAATGTCAACTAACAGTCATTAGAGTATTAATAGTTGTTAACTTGTTCTACTAACCCTAACCTAACCTAAACAGTCTACTAATACTCTAATGAGAGTTAGTTGACATGCATTTGCAAAGTTACTTACAGTTAGTAGTGGACTCAAATTAAAGTATAATTTCAAATGGCAATTTCAAAGAAACTGTGATTGTCTCCTAAAAGTCCTTAAAGGAGGACAAAGAATATGTTTGGATGTGTGTGCGATGCGGCTGGTCTGGAAAAACCTGTATGACCTGCTGCAGGGTGCTTTGCATGCAGGTTTATTTGTCTACAACATCAGTGTTGTTTCCAGCAGAAGCCATAAATTTGAACATGGAAACATAAGAGCAAGAGATGTGCTTAGTACTGAAAAACAAACAAATCTGCCTGGGGACTTCACGGTCTCTAATGACCATATGTTACCAAGTGACACACCACAGGCAGACAGAGGAAAGGGCTCAAGTTTACGCCATTTTATTTAACACTAAAATGCAGGCTTTTTTGCTATATTTTTATATAAACTATTACCTGATATTTCTCAATTCAGATATTTGTGAACTAACTCTTTTCCTATTTACTATATATAAAAAAGGCTTCATAATATTAATACCCCTATAGTGTTTTGTTGTTTGCATGGTATCTAAATTTGTCATCACATACAGGCAATGTTCAGAATTTTTTTAAATAAGTAAATAAGCTTTCATTTATCAGATGTTTTTATTAACAGAGACTTTTTTTAGGGACAATCCCCTTGGAGCAACCTGAGTTTCGGTGTATAAACACACACACACACACACACACACACACACACACACACACGTCTGGTTCACTATCCCTCTAGGGACTCTCCATAGACGTAATGGTTTTATACTGTACAAACTGTATATTCTATCCCCCTACACTAAACCTACCCATCACAGAAAACTTTTGGCATTTTTACATTTTCAAAACATAAATTAGTATGTTTATAAATCCATTTTCCCCATGGGGACTGCTGGCTGGTCCCCAAAATGTAGGTGATCTCAGGTTTTACTATCCTTGTGGGCACCCAAAATGTAATATAAACCTGTACACACACACACACACACACACACACACACTTTCCATTATCGTGGTGGGGACTTTTCATCAACTTCTGTTGTTTTAATATTGTGCTAATGATAATCCTAAACATAACCCTTACAAAAGCCTTTGTGCATTTGGGATCATTATTTAGTATTGTAAAATGAGCCAGTTTCTTATGTTGATCGCAACAATGTAGGTTATTTCAGGTTTTACTGTCTTTGTGGTGTCATTTGGTCATTGTTGGCAAAACCTGACCCACACAAGCACAATCAAAACTTTTATTTTTTTCACCAACAAAACAAGTGTTATATGCATCTAATTTTATCCCCTTTACAATTATATCCACATATGTCTTTTAGAAAAAAAACGTTAGCCATTAGTTAAGAAGAGTCTAGAAACTATGTGACATCAGGTGTCTTGCAGGTATAAGTGTTGTATAGCACCAGCAGATGGCAGTGTGAACATGTATTTAAAAGTTTCATGCAGATGCACTTTGGATTCAATTAATGCATTTTTTTGTTTTTTTTCCACTTATTTTATTGCTGCTAGACTCTCGTTAGACACTAGTTTATTCACATGTTAGACTCTATTTATTCTGCTTCAATTGCACTCTTATGCTTCACGTGCACCATTACACACCCTGCAGGTGTATGTATAGAGTTCTTGGCATGTTTACTGCTTTAAAACCACCAAGTCAAAGTCCTTCTAAGTACAACCTGGCCAATAAAATTAGATTTCTGATTAAACAATTGTGCAATTATTTCCGCATTATATATTTTCCTTCTCAATCCAATGCCACCTGTTTGCATGATTATGGTATTGTGGCATAAACCATGGTACATTTTAGTGAAAACAAATTCAGTGGTGCTCAACCTTTTGAAGGCTCCACAAGATATTTCTGATAATTCTGCATTGACAAAGGAATGGAATGGTAATATAAACAATAACTATAAATAATTCCACATTCAGGGTTTACACTTTTTATTACCAATGTGTCTACATGACCTTTCTAGTTGTTTGTGATTACAGGAACTATTTTTTTGTTTTAATATTTGTGACCCTGCCTGGACTACAAAACCAGTCATAAGGGTCCATTTTTAGAAATTAAGAAAGCTGAATAAATAAGCTTTCCATTGATGTATGATTTGTTATGATAGGACACTATTTGGCCGGGAAACAAAAAAAATTAAAAATAAAATAAATAAATAAAAATAATGGGAAAATCATCTTTAAAGTTGTTCAAATTAAGTCTATAGCAATGCATATCCACTCACAAAAATACATTTTTTATATATTTACGGAAGGAAATTTACAAAATATCTTCATGGAACATGATCTTTACTTAATATCCTAATGATTTTTGGCATAAAAAAAATAATTTTGACCCATACAATGTATTGTCGGCTATTACTACAAATATACCTGTGTGACTTATGACTGGTTTTGTGGTCCAGCATCACATTTAATAGCAATTTCTATCTAATAAAATATTTTACAGCTTAAAGTTTATATAAATTTAGAAAAAAAATATATATTCATTATAAAAATATCCACAACATAAGATTTAATTTAATTTCCATGACTTATTCATGAGCACCGTGATTGAAACAAATTAAAAGGATTTCAGCTTATATTTTGATTATTAGCCATTTTAGACTGTTTATTAGCCTAACATTTATCTAGTTTTGTTTGTATTTTTGCTGAATGCAATTTCACTGGCTAATATGATATCTTTAGAAAGATATTGACCCATTTTGTACTATTTTCACATTGTACTAAATGCTACAAACCAGACAATACAGCAGAAGGATTTTGATTTTATTTTTATTGTTCTAGTCAACATCAGAGGAGAATCAAGGACATGGGAACAGAACTATCTGTATGTCTCTCTTAAACCCCAACACTACAGTAATCTTGTCCTGGTTGAGCTCCGTCACAAAGCGCTGCAGGGTAAAGCAAGCCTCTTCTGCCATGACAATTCACCATGAGATTAGGCTACAATGTGCAAGTACAATTATGGAGAAATCATGGGTAATCTCCACAAGAAGATAAAAAGAGACAAGGGACAAAGCCGCAAAATGTCTCAATGTAAGACTGCAGGTCTAAGTTCATGTTCTCACTTTGTAAAAATGACAAACATCTCAGCCCCATATTGATGATGTTCTCCGCTAGAACAATATCACCGAAAAGGCTGCACACAGAGTGAAGCAGAGACTAAACAGCTCTTTACAGGAAAGGTGCGTGATTTCTCCTCTAAAACGCTTCGAAAGGTTTCCAGTTGTGATTAGTCATACACATTAAACGTGGAGAATTTAACAGTGGAACGATTAAAAAAAAAAACAAACAAAAAAAAAAAAAAACAGTCTTTTTGCCCTGGTGATCACTTCCATGCACGTAAAGTTAAGTGACGGGACAGAAAAGCGCTTTATTGTACAGCAGTGCGACTCAAAAGTTTCTAAGGATCAGCATCGGTTTTGCGGCCGACACGAGAGGCTGCAGTACAGGCTACAGGCTGAGAATGAGTTCGTTTTATTTCCACCGTCTCTCAACACGAAGAGAGACGCAGCAGAGAACATGGCCAGGCCGACTAGCTGCCTTACAGTAATGCACACACAAACATTCATACACACCCTGGCCATAAGGGTCTGGCCACAGTACAAAAGCAAATGTCTCGCTACTTTATATTAGAAACCAAAACATGTACGCATCCTCACTCGCACAAACACACTTCAGGGGAACAGAAATTATAGAAGGTATAAAAAAAAAAAAAAACCTCTTAAAAAACAAAACACAAAAGACAGTAAACAGAAATGCACACCATTATGCTGCAGTTTGTTCCTGAGCTCCGTTTTCTTCTATTTCCATTGCATTACCATTCTGTTTCTTTTCCTGCTCCTTTTCATGCTCCGCCTCCTTCTGAAAAAACAAAAACAATATTAGATAGTATACAACGGATATTTGGTGGGTAAATCTTTTGTGCAGTGACTAAGAGCTAGTAACCGTAGACGCTTACTTTGGCGTCTCTCTCTGCAAACTTCTGAAACATGTTGGCATAGAGGCGTTTGTCCTTCTCATGTTGCTCTTTGATATGTTTCTGGCAGAGCATGATCTGGCTCTTCGCTGCCTTATTTGCTGGATACAACTGAGTGACACGCTGGAAGTCTGCTCTCGCCCTGTCAAACTCTTTCATGACAACCAGCGCCTCTCCTCGCCTAAACAAAGCCTTCTCGTTATTTGCGTCCAGCTCCAGTGCCTTCACACAAAGAAAACAGAAAGCAAAAAGAAACCAGAAGAGATGAGAGCAACAGTTTGGCAGGGCACAATGAAGATCAAATTTACCTGCAATTTATGTAAGAAACCATTTCTAAACATCATATTTAGCCACCAAATAAATGAATTAGGACTTCAAAATCAAGATAAGGCACAATAAATCATAATTATTAAATCATTATTAAAAAAGTATCATTTAAAATGGGTAGAATTGAGTATGAAATGCTACATGCTCAGTTACATTAATCGTTTTTGCTCATTAACCGTTTTATTTCAAGTAATTAAAAATGTAGGGCCATTATTAACATTTAATTCTTCTCACAAGTAAGCATTTTGGGAGCTCAAACAATAGTGAATTAGGGATGTGATGGTGAGAAAATTTTCCCACGGGTTAATCGACATTGTGACAATACCTAATTTTTTTTTTTTTTTTTTTTTTTTTTTTTAAATCGCTTAATAATGCCGGTGTGGCTGTGTGCATTTTACTTTCACTTTCAAATTAGCGGCAATTGCTTGAATGGTGGGTTATTATTCTTACTGAAAAACACAACAACAAAACAGTACAACGACAAACTCGCTTATATTAAACATAGAACGTTATTAACAAAATTAATAAGATACATCATGCTAGGCCTAATATAAAATAAAAAAAATAGGCTAATTTACACAACTGGAAATTGTGGAACCAAATAAAGAAGGTTTTAATTCTTTAGTCAAGAACAGTGAGTAATTCTCTCTCTTACCTTTGTTCTTTGATTAACATTAATGACACTTTAAGATCTTCCGCTGCTGCACACAACGTGGATCTGACACGCGTCCCATTTTCTCACAAATCTTTACGTTCATTTAAGACTTAATTTAACTCATTTAAGACTGCTCTTATGGAGGACACTCAACAAAAACTGACATTTTGGCATAATTTGTTTGTGTAATGTTCGTTCAAGCGTGGAAGAGAACTCGATACTGGAGCATGTTGTGTGTGTGTCACAGACAGGACATAGACAGCGCGTTCACTTTTGTCTTTTCTTGTGCTTGAATGGTTTAAAAGCATTTGCATGAATAAGAGCTTGATCAAATAACGCATAAAAACTGATACTGCGTAAAAACTGATACTGCGTTAAATATTTTTAACACGTTAAACTGAAAAAATTTGCCTTGGGGGGCAAGTGATGAAACCGGTGTTGCGACTGATCACTACCGTAGCAAGCCTACTGTGAATGCATGAATTGATAATTGCATTAAAGCAATTTTAAAAAATGAAATGTGATGTATTAACTTCAGCAGCCCTTATATATGAAGCAGAAGTGATACGACTTGTCATGGTGTCCCATACTCGGAATTTGTCCTCTGCATTTCACCCAAGTGCACACACACAGCAGTGAGTGTTGAACACACACACCATGAACACACACGGAGCAGTGGGCAGTCTGAGGCACCTGGGAGTGATTGGGGGTTAGGTACCTTGCTCAAGGGCACCTCATCTGTGGATAATGAGTGGAAGTGAGCACTGTTCCATCCCCCCACCTACATTTCCTGCCGGTACTGAAACTTGAACCTACGAAGTCTGACTCTCTAACCATTAGGCCACAACTTCCTTGACCATGCAACAAACATTAATTTCCTACCTTGTCACAGTTCTCGAGGGCAGGGCTTGCATCCTGCAGCTTTAGGTAGCACATAGCTAGATTGAGGTGAGCAGCCAATCGCAGCGCTTTGGCTTTCTCTTCTTCCTCCGGCTCCATACTGGACTCGTGCTCTAACCAGGACACAATGCGTTTGTACTGCACGGCTGCCTGCTTGAATTTCCCCTCCTGTGCACAAGAAACACTCCAATTACTGAAACAAATCATTCAATGAGAGCAACCTCATAACAAACACTGACACATAGTCATCATTGTGGTGATCTTGTACAATGAATAGATCTTAAAATAGTGTACTATTAGAAAGAGCTGGGTGGTATGACCAAAAATCTGTATTACAGTATTTTTTAAGATTCTGGTGGTTTCATGGTATATCACAGTATTATTACTTGAAGTATACTCTACTGTGGAATTTCTGTTATATTTTCTTCAAGTTAAACCAAAGTTTTATTTTGACGGGTTGTCGTGAAGACCTTTGGGTTTCTGTGTGTATATGATATGACATTGTTTTATCTAATGAAATGGTGAAATGCACATGACATGAACTCTTATAGCAGCTATGGAGATGAACTTCATGTCCTCATAGTGAGACGGCATACGCTGAAAACACCACAAACGTTACACGCGCTTCAGTAGCCTATGTGTGTATTAGATGAAACTGTGGTGCTAATTCACACAGCGACATGCAGACTTCAGATTTACAGTATTTATGCAGTATTTTTGTGCTTTAATATTCACAGATACTAGTCCATATCGCAATTTGATTCCCTGTACAGCCCTATTTTTGATTTATTCATCCAAAAATTGCCACTTTATACAGAAATTTCCATTTGTGACTGGATTCCGTAATTCCGTCCGCGTTTTCTACATCGCGGAAATCATGGACCTCTACAAGGTATTTGCCATGTTAAAGAGAGTTTATTTATTGTTGTTATAAACCTATAACCATTACTAAGAAGGGTATGCATTCAATAGAGGTCCCCTCTCAATACACTATACATAGTGCTCTTCATGGCCATTGAATAGATGCAATTTTTTCAGCTATTCACCGGTATAGCGGTATTTGAAAAATACATTGTATGTGAAACTGAAACCGGTATACCAGATGAACCGTTATACCACCCAGCACTACTGTTAGATTAAAATAGAATATAGAGCATAAATTCATGTCGGTGTGCATGACATTGCTTCTACCTTAAAATACTGAGTTCCTTTCTCTTTGACGATGATGCTCTGTTCTAGTTTTTCACTCGAGTTCATCTCCCAGGATTCTTTGGCCTGTGCGACATGACACAGCATCTTAACCTCATGACAATGACTGTGTACAGACATTACTGCATAACTGATCATTTACAGTCTGTAATAAATCTTCAAGCATGGCTTTTTTTAATAAAGCTAGAAACGTGTTCTTAGGACTTATTTCAATGACCAAAATCTTACATCACAATATAGTGAATTTTATATTACAAACCCACAAGTTCCCTACAATATAAACCCCCATATCATAATACCCCCATATACCAAGTATTACAGGTGTAAATTTTGCTATGCATTGCTTATATTTTGAAGGAGACACTGACCTTCTCAAATGCTTTCAGTGTGATATTGTACTGCAGTGTAGCATCAGGTGGAATGTTGAATTTCTCGCTGCCAGCAGTTCCATAGCCGTACCTAAGATTCATAAATAAATGAATTAAAACATTCACACATTTACAGCTACTGTGCGCAGGTGTAAGAAATGTGCGTTTACTTTGGCTTGATGGTGAAGAGTGCCTCCTCTCCCTGCTCCATGGATTGCAAAGCTTTCTCCACGCCTGGAGGCAGGCCCAAACTCTCTCCATCTCCCACCTCAAACTTCAACTCACGCTCGTCGAAAACACGTTCCTCGTGACGGCCCACCAAACACACTAAATCAAAGAAAAGGAAAAATGAATGAACTATGGCAAAGGTGCACAAATAAGGAATGATTAAATTAGTTTTGCTTCCTTCTTCTGATAACATTTGCATTTACTCATTTAGAGGACAATCGCAGACTGCAGTGTAGATGAACTGCTCTCCAATTATTGATTGCTTCAAAGAGGCCATATCAAGTCTTGATTTTGTTTTTTGGTTTACAAGAATAGGTTTTCATTCTTGAAATGTTAAAAAAAACAAACAAAAAAAAAAAACCCAAACAAACATTATTTTTCACATATTTTACATTTTTGCAGCATCTCTCTTGGTCAGTCAGTAACACTCCGTTTAATTCACGTCTCTATGAAGCCCCTCCTTCCAAAAGGTGAAATGTGCTGATTGGTCAGCTGGACCAGTGTGTTGTGATTGGTCATACGCACCCCTACTAGTACTGCAACTTAACCAGGCCTCACCCCCCCCCTTTATATGCCTTGGGCAGGAATTATTTAAATTATGGATAACGTGTTCTTTCCTGGAAGAAAACTCAAGACTACAATTGAGGCGTTGCAGGGAGTTCAGAAACAGTGCTTACTGATAACTCCCTTTGGAGTAACTTTGTGCTTTGTAACTTTGCAGACATTTTTCATGCTCAAACAGCAACAGAAAAGCATAATTCAGCCAGGGCCACTCTGTTTGATTAAGATTATTGATGAACGATAGTTATTTGGTGGAAGTCTTCACTCTGAAGGTTTCAGCTTCTGGCAAGTGAGAGTACGGAATAAACTTATATGTCTTGCATAAATGGTAGTGGGAGGAGTTACAGATCAGCTAAGTGTCAGCTAATGGCTGGATGTCATGCTGTAATCTGCCTGAATTACGTTTGAGCTCCATTCAGTCGCTCAAACTTAGGGGTTAAACGGATCGCAGTTGATCAGTGATCTATACGGACCCAGCCCCTCGGTTCTGCACACATGTGTTTTGTGGATTAATTGCTAAATTTCACTATCAATTCCGTACTTGTGCGCACAGAGGGGCGAGTTTCAGATAGCGTGCAAACAGCGAATTGATTCCTCTTTCGCACCTCCATGCGCTTAAATGGACATACACACAAAATTGTGTAAAAATACCAGTCTCGGCAAATATTCTCGTAAACACATTCAGTTATGTCTTAAAAGAACGTAAAGAGTTGAGAAAGAAATAGAATGTGTATCATTATATTGGATCCATGCATTCGCTCTTAAAATGAAAGAAACCTATAAATACCTGCTGCTGTCTGAGTAATTAATGTTAATCAAACAACAAAACACAGCTTTCACAAAGAATCTATATTTCATTTATACAGTGATCACTATAGTCTTATTTTACATTTAGGCGTAATTATTACATGCGTGTACCTGAATACACTACAGTTAGACCTAGGGCTGGGCGATATATCGCATGTGATTGTCACGCGCATTTTGTCAGTAAAGCCGGTTCCCTGATTGCCGCTAAATCGCCATCACCTGCTTTCAAATGGAGTGGCATTTAATAGACAGAACCGTAGATCACTGATAAGCCACGCAATATCGCGTTCATTATCGAAGGCGATACATCTGCGATATGAACGCGATATTGCGTGGCTTGTCAGTGATCTACGGCTCTGTCTATTAAATGCCACTCCATTTGAAAGCAGGTGATGGCGATTTAGCGGCAATCAGGGAACCGGCTTTACTGACAAAATGCGCGTGACAATCGCATGCGATATATCGCCCAGCCCTAGTTAGACCTTTATTTCTAACTTTATTGTAAATTAATTTGTTTGTATATTAGTTAGGATAGTAGTTTAGTTAGGCTAGTAGTTTTTTGCTGTGTTATTAAAAGTGTGCTTTAAAAATGGAAAGCAATATTACATTTGCCATTTTTGCTGATCCGAAAAATGATCCGAACAAAAAACATAATATGAGCCGAACTGTGAGTTTTGTGATCCGTTGAACCACTACTCAGACTACATTAGGTCCTCTATAAGAATAAGAATAGTTTGTTTTACCTTCCACAGATGCACCCTCATTAGGCTTTGTGTAGCCCTCCCCCTTAGTAATGATCCTGCGAATAATTCCACCATCTTCTTCATCGGTGATGTCTTCCCCATGAAACTCAAACAACTCCACCTGCCAGACAAACAAATGGACACGTCAAAACAAAACCTCTCCTTGCAATACTCTGAATAGTCTGTTCTCATGCGTCTGGACCTTACCTGGAACACAAGGGTGGCGTTGGGTGGGATTTTGGGTGGGCTGCCAGCAGCTCCATAAGCATACTCTGGTTTGCAAATCAATTGGCAGATCTCGCCAATCTTCATCGTGGCCACACCGATGTCCCATGCTTTGATCACCTGACCTGTGAGCGAGATCAAATAATGGTTTAAAGTGGTGGACTTGCATGCTAAACAATGTTTCGCTCTATTCTATATTTCTGCAGCATTCCATATGGAAAAATCATCTGTCGCTGCTTCCGTTACATTGCGATTTTTACCAATCATAACAGGTGTTATTTCCATATAAAGCTACAGTATCAACAGCCTGTTTTAAGAGTCAGGGAGGGTACACTAATATTTAACCCACTTTACCTTATAATACCCACCTTTGCCCAGCTCAAAGGAGAACTTCTCCCCTCTATCCCGGCTGGAGTCAAACTGTGTGCCATCAAGCAGTGTTCCGACATAGTGCACAAATACTTTATCACCGGTCATAGGCAACTCAGAGCCTGGACCCTCCTTCTTGACCATCTGTAGAAGAGAGAAAGAGATTAATCATCAATCCGTTAGTCGCACTGCACTACACCTGTGACCTGTCAATCTTCAAAGGCCACAGGGCAGAAAGATGTTCACGCCTATGCTTATGTTAATGATACATTACATAATTACTGCAGATAATTTAATCTACGTTTGAATATAGTAAACTACTTTAAATTACATAGGTGTGCTATATTGTACATTATAATTAGAGGCCATTCAGACACATATTTTTGAATGCATTACATTGAAAGCGTTTAATTATCCCAAACATAAATGTGTCACTTGTGAATACATATTGGATGACATTTTAATGTTTACTTGCACGTGGTTAATCTGTGCAAGCAGAACAACAATATTGCAACACGCTTAAACGGAAAATTCACCTAAAATATATATATTTTTTGTCTATATTTACTCGACCTCGTGCTGTTTCAAATCTTAATTACTTTATTTTTGTCTGTGGAACGCAAAAATAAATGTTATTCATAATGACAGTATCAGTCGTTGGATAGGCCAATATGCAATGAAAGTGAATGGTGACTGAAGCTGCCAATCGCTAACGTTTTGCTACATCTCCTTAACATAAGAAAGAAAGTCATAATGTGTATTTTTAGACATTGAGAGTGATATAGTGATAAAAAAATGTCATTTTGAGGGGTGAACTGTCCCTTTAAGCTCGCCAAGATCGCTAGAAAGATCTAGCAATGCTGCAAAATTAGCAACAGGCGCTGTTCGAAACCAGTTAATAACGTTTAAATGAATTAAACACATTTATTCGTATTTGACTGCATAGAACAGCTATAGATGCGGTAAAGTGAGCTAACAGATAGAAATTGGCTCAACATGCAGTCAGTCAGTCAGTCAGTCAAACCTCCCTCATGGAGTCAATGCGGCTCAGTGCACTGCAGTATTTACCTTTAAAACACCTCCATCTTTCTTCGCAGTGATGTCTTCACCCTCGACGGGGATGCTGCAACCTTCCGCCACCACCTCTTCTGCAGTCATCTTTGATTTAATATGAATATTTCCTTTAAAACAGTCCAAACAATAGATCCACTCTCTTCACAGAGCGGCTCTCTGAGGTATTTCCTTCAAAGAAATCACTGAAGACTCGACGTCAGCAGAACTAAACAGCTTTAATATCGCTATTAGTAATGGACTTGGTGATCTAAAGCGCGAATTTGAAGGTTAGTTGCCGTTAAATATAGTTTTTGAGTTCGCAAACAGGCTGAGCGAGGCGTTTATATAACGTTCGGCCCCGCCGCTGGAAACTGAAGCGAACTTTCCAGAGCTTGTGGAGTCTAGAACAGGCTGCAAATTTAGGCACCGTCGCTAAAATGTTAACTGCATTCATTAACGAAAAAAGGGTTATGCATGTTTATACGGTCAGATTATATTCAAATCACTTGATGTGTACAGAATAAAGGACATTAAATATTTGATTTATATAATACATTTTAACAAGAACATGTAGCCTGTCTATACTATACAGTTTACCACTGCATATCAATGTTGTGTAATGGTGTATATAATAAAAAAGTATAAGATTGTTTAAAAATATCAATTTGTATTTATACAGAACACTTTAAAACAATACTAATTCGTAAATACATGTACAATATGGATATGGATATATGATAGATAGATGTTAGATAGATAGATGTTAGATAGATAGATGTTAGATAGATAGATAGATAGATAGATTTTAGATAGACATGTTAGATAGATAGATAGATAGATAGATAAATGTTAGATAGATAGACAGATAGATAGATTACAAATATTAAATAGACAGACACTTTAAACAAAACGGTGTTGTTATGGTTAACTAAATTATTAACAGTTTTTGGTCATTGAAATAAATCTGGAATAAAATACAGTTAGAAGAAAAAAAATAAATACTAAAATTACTAAAACAAATAAAAATAAATTGAGGCTAAATAGACATAAAAACAAAAGCTAAAATGAAAAAAAGCACATAAAATATACAATAAAAAAATATTAAATAAACAGACGACTTTAAACAAATCGTTACTGATGTTTAAACAAAAGAATGATCGTTCGTCAAAATCAACGAAAGACGTTCAAGAAAGGGTGAAGTTTCTTGTTTCGGTTTTTATGAAAGAGTGGAAATTGATGTGGGTCCCTATCTTCTAAGAAGATTTCCTTTGTTTTCATTGGTTAAAGCAGAAGACTGGCGCGTTTGTTCGAGGAAGTTTACGCTGTCAGAACGTGTTTTCTTTGATGTGGAATAACGTGATATTTCTTTACGGCCATTTGTAATCTCAATGTAATTACGCGGGGAAAATGGCACATTTAGATATGAACGTAAGTCATGTTCCGTTGAAACCGTGAGGTGTTTATTGTCAGTGTGTTACTGGCCCAATGCAGCGTTGAATTGTTCAGTCTATGGGTGTTTAGTCTGTATGTTAGGAATCGCTTCGTCCTGATCCCGATTATACGACATGGAGAGCAAGAGCGGTCGGTTTCCTTTCCCCTTCCAGCCCTATCCCATTCAGGAGAGCTTCATGGAGGCACTTTACACTGCTCTGGATCAGGGGAAAATCGGTATATTCGAGAGTCCCACTGGCACGGTCAGTCTGCGCATGATATCAGTTCATCTTAAGACAGATTACAGAGGGTGTTTGAGCTTTCTTGTGTTTGATCCCACAGGGAAAGTCTCTGAGTCTAATATGTGGTGCACTGACGTGGCTGAAAGACTATGAGGAGAAGAAGAAACAGGAGGCTGCTAAACTTCTGGATCGACCGGAGGAGTGTGATGCTGTGAAGGAGGAGAACAGCAACGGCCACCTATCAGAGCCAGACTGGGTGTCTGAGTTTGTGCAGAAGAAAGCAGAAAGAGATATGGTGAACAAGTTAAAGGTATGACAACTGTTATGTGCCTTTAACAGTTCATTAGATCTTCAAGGCCAGTTAAGCTCAAACAGTGCGCTTAAAGGTAATGCTAGGGGAAAAAGTGAAAAACCAAAAAAAAAAAATAATAATAATATTAAATGATTCAATAAATTAAAAATTAAATTTTTTAAATAAATAAATAGTACAGATAACAGTACAGTACTATAGTAAGTACAAAAAAATGTAATGTAAAAAAATATTTTCCAAATAAATTATTTTTAAATTGGGTTTTTCATATATAAAAATATCAAGCTGCCTTTCACGAGGATGATAATAGTGATGAGTCCATGGCATCTAAAATACCGAAATTCAATGTCTAAGAGAGTTTAAAGGGTTAGTTCACCCAAATATGACATTTTCTGTCATTAATTACTCACCCTGATGTCGTTCCAAACCTGTAAGACCTTCATTCATCTTTGAATGAAGATATTTTTGATGAAATCCAAGGGTTTCTGAACCACACATAGGCAGCAACGTCATTGCACCTTTTGTGGTCCAGAAAGGTATTAAAGACATTGTTAAAATAATCAACGTGACTACAGTGCTTCAACCTTAATGTTATGAAGTGACAAGAATACTTTTTGTGCGCAAAAACAAAACAAAAATAACGACTTTATTTAACAGTTTGAACTGTTGTCATACGCAGTTGACTAGTGAATGCAGTGCAGGCTTCCGTGTTCTACGTTCGAATGACGACGACTCAGTACTCAATACCTTTCTGGACCTCAAAAGGTGCAGTGACATTGCTTGCCTATGTGTAGTTCAGAAATGGATTCCATGAAAAATATCTAAATTTGGGTTCTGAAGTCTTACGGGTTTGGGACGACATGAGGGTGAGTAATTAATGACAGAAATTTCATTTTTGGATGAACTAACCCTTTAAAAAATATCATTGTCCTCAATTTCATTCAGGATGAAGAGCTGAAACGGAAGAAGCGAGAGGAGAGACTGGAGATGATCCGACACAATGCCCAGCTCAGATATGCTGTGAAGAGAAAAGTGAGTGCATGAACAGTGGGATCCAAAAGACTGCAATCTGGCTTGTTTTTTCATCTGTACTTGGAAATAAACAGAAGGTTTTACTATTTAGAAAAATTTAAAATTAAGAAAAATAAATAAATATTGAAAAATTCTGCATATATATATATATATATATATATATATATATATATATATATATTTAAATTTTTAATAGTCTAGTCAAATAAATACGTTTGAAATACATAAATTGAGCGAGGATCTGCTTTATTTCTATTGCTCATATGGATATTTACCCAGTTAAAGTATCAGGTTGCTTATTGCACCTTTAACAGGCCAGTGAAGATGATGAGGCTGTAAAATTACTGCAGCTCAGCAGAGAGGGGGTGGAGTCAGAGAGCCATGATCCAGAGGAGGAGGGGCTTATTGTAGCAGAATATGAGAGTGATGATGAGGCCACGCCCAAGAGCAGGTATTGATTGTGTTTGAGAATGACTGGATGAGTGTGTGTTTCCCAGCCTTGACTTCTCATAGCGCTTCCTCCACAGGTTGTGTGATGATGATGAAGATGAAGATCTAGAAGAGGATCATGTCACTAAGGTGCATGTTTAAACTGCATGTTTAAATTCACCCTGTATTGGTATTGTGCATGTTTAACAATGTATTTTATTTTTTTTTTATATATATATATTAAGATTTATTACTGTAGCCGAACTCACTCTCAGCTGGCTCAGTTTGTGCATGAGGTACAGAAGAGTCCTTACGGGACCGCTGTCCGCTTGGTGAACCTGGGCTCCAGACAGGTAAACATACACCAGATTTATTCTTGTGATTACAGTATGACTATGATTTATATACACTTGTGCAATAATTGTACCATTTAAAAGTTTGGGGACTGTGATATTTTTTAATGAATGTTTTGTAATATGACAGTAAAGCTGAAATTTCAGCATCATTACTCCAGTCTTCAGTGTTACATGATTCTTCATAAAGAAACATTCTTATTATTATCAGTGTTGAAAACAGTTGTGCTGCTTCATATTTTTGTCGAAACTGATAAAAAATTTTTTTTTTAGGATTTTTTGATGAATAGAAAGTTTAAAAGAACACAATTTATTTGAAATGTAAATCATTTTGTAACATTACAGATGTCTTTACTGTCACTTTTGATCTATTAAATTAATTCTTTCTGAATAAAAGTATTAATTTCTTTTAAAAAAATCAACTGACCCCCCCAAAAATGTTAACACTAGTGTATAATGTTGTAATTATACTATAATCAATATACAGTATTTAAAGGGTTAGTTCACCCAAAAATGAAAATTCTGTCATTTAATACTTACCCTCATGCCGTTCCACACCTGTAAGACCTTCGTTAATCTTCTGAACACAAATTAAGATATTTTTGTTGTTTGATAGCTCAGTGAGTCCTGCATAGGGAGCAATGACATTTCCTCTCTCAAGATCCATAAAGGTACTAAAAACATATTTAAATCAGTTCATGTGAGTACAGTGGTTCAATATTAATAATATAAAGCGACGAGAATATTTTGGTGTGCCAAAAAAATCAAAATAACGATTTATATAGTGATGCCCGATTTCAAAACACTGCTTCAGGAAGATTCGGACCATTATGAATCAGTATGTCGAATCAGCTGTTCGGAGCGCCAAACTGGTTTGACACACAATCCGAATCATGATTCGATACACTGATTCATTATGGTCCGAATCTTCCTGAAGCAGTGTTTTGAAATCAGCCATCACTAAATAAGTTGTTATTTTGATTTTTTTGGTGAACCAAAAATATTCTCGTCGCTTTATAATATTAATATTGAACCGCTGTACTCACATGAACCGATTTAAATATGTTTTTAGTACATTAATGGATCTTGAGAGAGGAAATGTCATTGCTGGCTATGGAGGCCTCACTGAGCCATCGGATTTCAACAAAAATATCTTAATTTGTGTTCCGAAGATTAACGAAGGTGTGGAACGGCATGAGGGTGAGTAATAAATGACATTATTTTCATTTTTGGGTGAACTAACCCTTTAATATAATAAAAATAGTTACAATAAAAACTATATAATTAGTACCTATAACAAGAATTGTACATTTATATTTTTTCTAAATTAACTTTTAAATTTTAGATTTTCAAATTTTCTGAAGAAAATGAGTGCTGCTTGCGTGAGCAAAAGTCGCTGCCACAATGCTAGGCCAGTTTTCAACAATAAATTCTTATGAACACATTAAAATTAATAAAAAGCAAAACAGATGATTTCTGTGTCACTTTTGCCCTTATTAGAACCTGTGCATTAATCCAGAGGTCATCCGGCTCGGAAACGTCCAAATGATGAACGACCGCTGTTTGGAAATGCAGAAAAACAAACACGGTCAGAAAGATAAACACGATCTCTGCCAATTCAAACACAGTGTTATTGCTATTTCAAATGATCCAATGAATACATAATCAGGAGAGAATGACATAATGAGGAAAATGTTCTGACCTCCATCTGCAGAGAAGCGAGAAAAGGCTACAGACTTAGAGCCGAAGCGGAGGCGTGGTGATGCCAAGGTGACGTGTGCTTTCTCTGGTTTTGAGAATTTGATGGCGATGAGGGACGAAGTGCTGGTGAAGGTGCGAGACGTGGAGCAGCTCCTACAGCACGGCCGGGAAACACACACGTGTCCTTACTACAGCACACGGATGGCCATACCTGCAGCTCAGGTACACACACACCAACTGGAATACACTCTCATTCATATAAAACATGCATTCAGTCTTTCTCTCTTTTTCTCAGGTGGTGGTGTTGCCGTATCAGTCACTGCTTCATGCTTCCACCCGCAAAGCGTCAGGGATCAAACTAAAGGATCAGATTGTCATTATAGATGAGGCTCATAATCTGACTGACACCATCTCAGCCATACACAGCACTGAAATCAGTGGAGCACAGGTATATGCATGCACAAACACACTTATCAGATCTAGACAACTCAGGCTAGCTAAAGGGTTAGTTCACCCAAAAATGAAAATTCTGTCATTTATTACTTATCCTCATGCCGTTTCACACCCGTAAGACCATCGTTCATCTTCGGAACACAAATTAAGATATTTTAGTTGAAATCCGATGGCTCCGTGAGGCCTCCATAGGGAGCAATGGACACTTCCTCTCTCAAGATCCATAAAGGTACTAAAAACATATTTAAATCGGTTCATGTGAGTACAGTGGTTCAATATTAATATTATAAAGCGACGAGAATATTTTTGGAGCGCCAAAAATAACAAAATAACGACTTATTTAGTGATGACCGATTTCAAAACACTGCTTCAGGAAGCATCGGAGCACAAATGAATCAGTGTATCGAATCTGCTGTTCAGAGCGCCAAAGTCACGTGATTTCAGCCGTTGGCAGTTTGAAACGCGATCCGAATCATGATTCGACACACTGATTCACTTGTGCTCCGATGCTTCAAGAAGCAGTGTTTTGAAATCGGCCATCACTAAATAAGTCGTTATTTTGTTATTTTTGGCGCTCCAAAAATATTCTCGTCGCTTTATAATATTAATATTGAACCACTATACTCACATGAACTGATTTAAATATGTTTTTAGTCCCTTTATGGATCTTGAGAGAGGAAGTGTCATTGCTCCCTATGGAGGCCTCACGGAGCCATCGGATTTCAACTAAAATATCTTAATTTGTGTTCCGAAGATTAACAAAGGTCTTACGGGTGTGGAACGGCATGAGGATAAGTAGATTAACTAATGTGCATTTCTTATGTTTCAGCTCTGCAGGGCTCATTCACAGCTTTCTCAGTACTGTGAGCGCTACAGGTAAAGAACGCATTTCAAGCACTTGGTACATCTAAATTAGGGTCATTTATTCACCCTCATGTCGTTCCAAACTCGTATGACTTTCTTTCCACTGTGGAACACAAAAGAAGAACTTTTGAATGTTCATACAATGAAAATGAATAGGACTAATGTTGTTGAGCACCAAAACGTTTTTGAAAGAAGTCTCTTCTGCTCACCAAGACTGCATTTATTTGATCAGAAATACAGTAAAAACAGTATTATTGTGAAATATTATTACAGTTTATAAGAACTGCTTTCTATGTTACTATATTTTAAAATGTAATTTCTTCCTGTGATGGCAAAGCTGAATTTTCAGCATCATTACTCCAGTCTTTGTCACATGATCCTTCAGAAATCATTCTAATATGCTGATTTACTTCTCAAGAAATATTTCTTATTATTAATACCATCACAAAAGTACAAAGTTAAATTAAAGTCAGCTAGAGTCATGTTTTTAGACATCAGATGACATTATCATTGTGATTTACTGTACATGTCATTGTGTCGGATGGTTGCAGAAGTCGATTGAAGGCGAAAAATCTGATGTACATCAAACAGATCCTCTTTGTGCTGGAGGGGCTTGTGCGAACACTCGGAGGTAAGCTGTGCACTGCATAGTTTTGTTTGTGTATTTTATCTTGTTCCATCTGGTTTTATCTAGCTGATTTATTGCTGTCATTTACTGTTAACAGGTAAAGTGGGTCAGAATCCGAACACTCAGTCTTGCCAAGCAGGTAAACAAACACAACCTGCACGCATTGAAACTTTTTGCTTCTAAGAGTTTTCCTCCTTAATGAAGTATTCTTACATCCTCGTACTATGTCATCATCAACCGACGAAGTTCAAATCCAGTACTCAAGAATGCAAGTACAGAGAACGCATGAAAGTACCTGGATGTGTTTTTGATATCAAGGATGCATTGAATGCAGACTTGAGAGAAATCCCAGAAGGCGCTGCGGTCAAACAACGTACGGAAGCCTGTCAGCTTTAAACTTCTCATTCTCACTTAAGAGATTCCCGCTGCAAGCTCGCAAATACACAACGGCTTGTGAAAGCAAACATTTGTGCGTTTATTTTGCTTAATTTTAATAAAGTGATAACCTGAAGAAAGCCTACAGTATTTTTATTGGCATATTAAAAAGAATCTTAAAGGTGCTAAAGAGGATGTTTTGTTTTATACATTTTTGCAATATTACTTGAAACTGTCTTTACTAACTGATAAAAGACTATTTATTAGGTGCACTGAAAGGAATAATATTAATATACATCATCTGTGCACGAGGTAGGGCCTTAAAAACATCAGCCAATCGTTTACGCGATTGGCCCTCTGGCTTGTCAATCACTGCCGTGACGTTCCTTGTGAGAGACGAGCGCGGCTGCGCGCTCCAGTAACTTTCCACACTTCACAGGCGCCGCATGCAATGTTTTTGTCAGGAGACAGGAGTAACAACTGCAGATTATGAGTTACCTGCGGTGAGTCCGACATAATGAATCCACTAACACGACACAGCGAATGCCGGTGGTAAACACTCGTGTTCCAATACGAGTGTTTACAAGTTTTGGGAGGCGTTCCTTCAAAGGAGGGGGGTTGTTCTTACGCATGCGCTCATTTCAAAAACTCAGTAACAGTCTTTGGTTTCTCAGTCGACGAAAAGATCCTCTTTAGCACCTTTAACATTGACAAAGCATAGGTAATATTAAACATGCATACTTATTTTCACAAATACACGAGGTAAAATAAAATTATTTAAAATAATATGAAAATAAACGTCAATAATAATAATATGAAATAAATGTTTTAATAGGTTATGACATTTGTTTGTGATGTTCTGTCGTATTTATTGTTCATTGGTCGCTACTTAGAATATGCTGGGACGGTCAGTTGAGCAACGGGAACGCAAGTCCGTTCTTTGCGTTCTTGGAATTGAGAAACAGCCTAAAAATGTTCATTTGGTTTTGAATTTCTTTACACAACAGGAAGTGAGCTGCTGACCATCAACGACTTCCTGTTTAAGGGTCAAGTTGATAACATAAACCTTTTTAAGGTATTACTCCAACTCTTGAGTTATATTAGTATTATTTATACTATTTTATTTATTAATATTTTGAATTAGCTTTTGCTCTATATTTTCTATTTTTATTTTAACTTTTAGTAATTTTGTTATGTGCTTTTGTCATTTTTATTAGCTTGTTTTTTTTTAATATTTCTATTTAGCTTTAATTTATTTTTATTTTAGTTTTAGTAATTTTAGAACTTTTATTTCAGTTATTTATCTTTTATATTTTATTTTGGATTTATTTCAATTAACGAAAACACTTGTATTTTTTTACACTGCACTGCACTTTTGGTATATTCTGGTAACAAAAACATAAGAAATTTTAAAAATGTGCTTTTGACATTTTTATTAGTTTCTTTAATATTTGTATTTAGATTTATTTTTTATTTATTTTTATTTATTATTATTTTTATTTTATTTTTATTTATTTTATTTTATTTAGATTTTTTTTTTTTTTTTTTTTTTCAGTTGTCAAGGCATCATTTTTAAGTTTTTCATCTAATAATGATATTTTATTTCTGATTTATTTCGATTTAAAAAAAAAGATTTTCAATAGCTTTGGTTAACGATAACACAACTGTACCAACTTCATTGGTACATTCTGGAAACAAAAACATATTAATATTAATTTGACATGGTCATGGTTTAATCTGTCTGTTGAAGGTTCAGAAATATTTTGAGAAGAGCATGATCAGCAGAAAGGTCAGTATGAGAACACATTTACGAATTTATTTTAAAAAGTGGACATAAACACACCCTGATGATCTGTGTTCTGTGTGTAGCTGTGTGGATTTGTGGAGAAATATGAAGGCAGCGGTGTAAACACACACTCCAGCTCGAAGAACAAAGAGAACCGTCGTACAGAAGGACTCGGACGTTTCCTGCAGACGCTTCAGAACAAACCTACAGGTACAATCTGGTATCAGTAAACATTAAGACCTTGTTTCCACCTGCTATTAAGGTATGTTTTGGTCGATCAGATCACAAGTGGACGAAGCTAAATACAGGTGTAAATGGGGTGTAAAACGTTTTGATTTTGTCTACTTTCAACTACTTCCAGAGGTATTCGAAAACACATGTGTTCGAACAGCCACTAAAGACCTCTTACTGACCTAACGCGTAAACATTGCGCTAGCCAGATGGAATTTCAATTTTGTCGGCTGAAGACCCAAGTTTGGTTTCAATGTTCTCACACCATTCCTGATTTCTAACACGCACTCACCACGTTCAGCCGGCCGGTCTTATGGCTGTAAAGAGCAGAAACGAAAGCTGATGCTCTCTGTATGTTTTTCTGTCATGATGGGCATGTTTATATGTGAATTGCACAAGCTTATTTTGTCCATTTAGATTGAAAGATCTGAAAAATCCCTTACATTTACCCACCCATAGACCCTCCCTTCAAAGAAATCAGCACAGAAGTGGTTGAAAGTGGACAAAAGGGACGGATTAAAATACCAGGTGTAAACGGGTATGTGTCTGCCTCGTCTACTTGTGATCCAATCGACCAATCGAATGCATCTTAAAGGGTTAGTTCACCAAAAATGAAAATATTGTCATTTATTTGTATTTTTTTTTATCTGTAAGACCTTCGTTCAACTTCAGAACGCAAATTAAGATATTTTTGATGAAGTCTGAGAGGTTTCCGTCTCTCCATAGAGATCCAACGCAACTACCACTCCAAGATCCAGAAAGGTAGGAATGACATCATTACTCCATGTGACTCCAGTGGCTTAAACTCAATTTTATGAAAAAAAAACAATTTACCTCTTTATTTACAAAATAATATTATCCAAAGCGTGTTCACGCAACAGTGTCAGCTCTCGTGTGAACACAAACTGTATGCCTCGTGAACGTACATTGCAGATCAATATTTTTGTAAGTAAAGTGATAAATTTAGTTTTTTTGAGCAAACAAAGCACTCGCGTCGCTTCATAAAATTGAGTTTAAGCCACTGGAGTCACATGGAGTACTTTAATGATGTCACTCCTACCTTTCTAAACCTTGAAAGTGGTAGTTGCGTTGGATCTCTATGGAGAGACAGAAACCTCTCAGACTTCATCAAAAACATCTTAATTTGTGTTCCGAAGATGAACGAAGGTCTTACGGATGTGTGAACGACACAAGGGTGAGTAATAAGTAACAAAGGAAGATATTTGGAAGAATATCAGTAACCAAACAGATCACGCCCCCCCGTTTACTACCATAGTATTTTTTTCCCCTACTATGGTAGTAAACGGGGGGGCGAGATCTGTTTGGTTACTGACATTCTTCCAAATATTTTGCTTTGTGTTCAGCAGAACAGAAATTCATACAGGTCTGGAACTATTTGAGAGTGAGTAAATGATGACAGAATTTTCATTTTTGGGTGAGCTATCCCTTTAATACCAGGTGGAAACAGTGCCTTAGTTCCTCATTATACACCATGGTTTTGGAGAAGCAGCACTCAAGACAATGGGTACATCTCAATCAGCTCCCTAGCTCCCGAATTAGTGAATCAGTATATCGTGTACACAAATCCGGGCACTGGTAAGGACCCTGGTTCACTACACATTGGGACAGTGATTAGATTACTCAATTTCTAATTTACGGTGACATGATTATGTATGGCGTGAATGTACAACATTGTAGAGCATCACGCTAGTATTAATTAAAGGGTTAGTTCACCCAAAAATGAAAATTCTGTCATTTATTACTTACCCTCATGCTGCTCCACACTCGTAAGACCTTCGTTAATCTTCGGAACACAAATTAAGATATTTTTAGTTGAAATCCGATACACTAAAAAAAATAACTCTTTCAACGAACATAAAAAAATCATGGAAAGGATTTCCACATGATTAAGTTGCTTTATTTCAGCATTATGCAATTCTGTTATTCCAATTGAATGTACTTACGTTGGGTCAACTTAATTTATTAAGGTTGATTCAACTTATTTACTATGGTTGGGCACAGCTTAATTTAATAGTGTCAGCCCAACTAATTTGCAATGTTTTGGAAAATAAATAAAAAGCAATAAATAAATAAATAAAAAATAAATTGTTTTCATGTACATTGATTTTTACAATTAATTCTTTTTGTTTAATTTTGTGATTTATATAACTTTTGTGATGTTCGGTGTTAGAAATCTAGATGTGATACTGGATTCATCCTAAATTGCCTTAACCAAAAACATTGTTGAAAAATTGATCATAAGTCCATTGGTGGCAATGGTTTTACAATCAACATAGGCTTACAATGCTTTTGGGAAATGCAACCCAGAGCACTACCACAATGATTACTTTCTTATGAAAGTAATTTGAAAGTTTGTTAGCAGGTCCTCAACCCAAGCACAAGTGCAACAATTCACCACAATGGTAACCCTAAAACTATTAATTAACAGAAACTTTTAAATACCAACATAATAGAACAGTAAACATTAAAAAGTCTTTCCATTTTCTCATCTTCCTAAAAACTGCTTAAAATAACACTTCATTTCAACATTTACACTCCTAGTTCAGCCCCTTTGCAAAGCATGATGGGAAGTGAAAATCCTGTTTGATTGAGTCCTGGTTGGGTTTACTTGATTTAAACATGTTATTCCAATATGAAAACATCAAGTTAAGTCAAAGAGTAATCGTTTCAAGTCAATTTAACATGAATCAATCACATTTAAACCAGAAACCTGATACAATGGTGTTGAATCAAAATAAATTGTTTAAATAAACTGAACAGCATCAAAAAATCATTTTTTTGAGTGTAGCTCCGTGAGGCCTGCATGGGGAGCAATGACACTTCCTCTCTCAAGATCCATAAAGGTACTAAAAACATATTTAAATCAGTTCATGTGAGTACAGTGGTTCAATATTAATATTATTAAGCGACGAGAATATTTTTGGTGCGCTAAAAAAACAAAATAACGACTTATTTAGTGATGGCCGATTTCAAAACACTGCTTCAGGAAGCATCGGAGCACAAATGAATCAGTGTATCGAATCATGATTCAGATCGCGTGTCAAACTGCCAACGGCTGAAATCACGTGACTTTGGTGCTCTGAACAGCAGATTCGATACACTGATTCATCTGTGCTCCGATGCTTCCTGAAGCAGTGTTTTGAAATCGGCCATCACTAAATAAGTCGTTATTTTGGTTTTTTGCCACACCAAAAATATTCTCGTCGCTTTATAATATTAATATTGAACAACTGTACTCACATGAACTGATTTAAATATCTTTTTAGTCCCTTTATGGATCTTGAGAATGGAAGTGTCATTGCTCCCTATGGAGGCCTCACGGAGCCATCGGATTTCAACTAAAACATCTTAATTTGTGTTCTCAAGATTAACGAAGGTCTTACGGGTGTGAAACGGCATGAGGGTGAGTAATAAATGACAGAATTTTCATTTTTGGGTGAACTAACCTGCTGACAGGACCTATATCTTTTTGATATTTTTATGCAGTTTAAACACATTGTTCTGTTATTAATGTTAGCTACATGTGTTCACTACCTGTCTAGCAATGTGCATTTATGCTGACATATAATAATAATAATAATAAAACGGTTTGTCTTTTCAAATCTTCTATTGCATGTCATTATATTTGAGTTGGCTCATGCGTCTTATGTTTTCGCACTTCAGAAATGTGTCGTATTTCCAGTAAGGGAGCATAGTGAGCATTGATGCTCCCTGTTTTTTTGCAGTGCATTGTGGGATTTTTTTGTTCAAGTGCACTGGAAGGATTTTGCGATTGAGGCAGCCCTTATATTGGCCGACTCCCTGATCAGTGCCCTGACTACTGAACTAGGGAGCTGATTGAGACGCACCCAATGTAAAACATGTGTTTTTGATGTTCTAGATGTTTCAGAACAGCAGGTGGCAGTAGAGGACAAACCAATCATGGCCTCTCCAATGATGCTGGTTGAAAGTTTCCTGTCTGCCCTTACTAACACTAACAAAGACGGACGAGTCGTGATACAAAGGCAGGGTTAGTGGAGTATTTGATCACCTGCATAACGATACACATGTAAAACTGTCTCTCACAAATAATTCCTTTCTCCAGCATGTCTTGCCCAGAGCAGTCTGAAATTTCTCTTGCTGAACTCCGCGGTTCACTTCGCACAGATCGTGGAGGAGTGCAGGGCTGTGATCATCGCCGGGGGAACCATGCAGCCCGTCAGCTCACACACACACACACATACACAGACTATTGGAGACAGTGACACAGCTGTCTCGCTTACATAACCTAACATTAAAGACTCGCAGTGTGTGGAATATCACTCTGAAAGCAAGACTTATTTTGTGTTAATGTTTTTCAGGTTGCTGATTTCAAAGAGCAGCTTCTGTTTTCCGCCGGGGTCACAGAAGTCCGTATTTTAGAGTTCTCATGTGGTCAGTTTACGTTATCGTGCTCACTTCTTCTTACCATCTTTTGCAATGTTGCTAATCATGTGTGTAACTGTTGCGTAATGGCTTCAGGTCATGTCATTCCCCCTGAGAACATCCTACCCATAATCCTTTGCGCCGGCCCCTCAGGACAACAGTTGGAGTTCACTTTTCAAACTAGAGACACGCCACAGATGGTAAAACTTACGTGTGCAAATAAAAAATTCCACAGATGGTTGCATGCAAACACAAAAATCTGATAAATTATGGCCACAAAATACACATAAATATGGTTCACATCATAGACACAACATATTAACTTGTGAGAATGTCATATTTGTCATAAGATCTACGTTGAGGGAATATCTAATGACATAAGGATGTCGTTACCTTGACAAAATTATTATATAAAAAGTAACTAACACAATTAGTTGCTTTTTTGGGAGTAACACAATATTGTAACACATTACTTTTAAATGTAACTTTCTCCCAACACTGGTAATGATTTCATTTTCAAACTTAATAATTCTGTATAATTAATGGTAGAGTGAAAAAACAGGGAAATAACAAAAATATGTTCAGCATGATCTTTATACCTGTCACCTATATCAGATGGAGGAGACGGGGCGGGTTCTGTCAAACCTCTGTAACATAGTGCCGGGGGGCGTGGTCTGTTTCTTCCCCTCCTACGAATATGAGAAGAGGATTCTGGGACACTGGGAAAGCACTGGTGTCCTCCAGCGGCTCCAGTCTAAGAAGAAGGTACACAAACGGCAACACTATCATGAAAAGTCAGTTTATGCTCGAGTTAAGATTCCCTCTGTGTGTTTCAGATTTTCCAGGAGCCGAAAAAAGCCAGTCAGGTTGAGCAAGTGCTCAGTGACTATTCCAAGTGTATACAGGTGTGTTAGTATGTGAATATTACTATACTTATATTACATGCAAACATAACTGTGCATTATGCAGTAAACCAGAACAGATCTGTCTGTTTATATCTACAATAAATGTCATTATAGTCAAGTCGATGCAGATTGTTTCAAAGCAGCTTCACATGAATTGAACAGTTTTATTTAAATTAAATTTTAGCTGAAAAGGCAGCGCTACAGAAGAAAAGAGTGTCATTATTCAGCTCAGTTCAATTTCCATTCAGTTCAATAACTGTCAATGTTGCAAAGTTAGTGTGAGGTCAGATTTCATCCGATAGTGACGGTGCAGTGAAATAGATCATATTGACGCATATTAATCGTCTTTTAAAGGTCCCGTTCTTCGTGATCCCATGTTTCAAACTTTAGTTAGTGTGTAATGTTGTTGTTAGAGTATAAATAAAATCTGTAAAATTTTAAAGCTCAAAGTTCAATGCCAAGCGAGATATTTTATTTAACAGAAGTCACCTACATCGAACGGCCAGTTTGGACTACATCCCTCTACTTCCTTCTTTAATGACGTCACTAAAACAGTTTTTTGACTAACCTCCGCCCACAGGAATACACAAGAGTTGCGTTTGTAGAGTGTGTTTGTCGCCATGTCGTCGAAACGCTGTTATTTTCATCCCGCAGTCCAATCACCGGGTCTGATTCTGGCTCAAACTGATAGGGTAAAATTAAAGACATGTTTACAATAACACTGAGCGCGTGCATCTCCACGTTATGGTAAGAGGCGTGACCTTTCCGGGCAAGGTTCGCTAAGCTGCTGTCGAATCACAACACAGGAACCGCTGGCAAATCAGAACTCGTTACGTATTTCTGAAGGAGGGACTTCATAGAACAAGGAAGTCATCAGCCCGTTTTTATGACAGTGGAAACAGCGGTATACAGATAAGTAAATTATGTGAAAAATACTGTGTTTTTTTTACACGCGAAACATGAACACGTGTTATATTGCACACTATAAACACAATCAAAGCTTCAAAAACCACGAAAAACGGGACCTTTAAACCAATTGTATTTGTTTATTTGATTTGTTTTAGTGTTTTTATAGTCTTTTATAGTGTAAAATGGTTTGTTGATGCAGCGCTGCAGTAATGCCGGAAGTGGCCAGACTGGGGCGCTGCTATTCTCTGTAGTCGGAGGGAAAATGAGTGAAGGAATCAACTTCTCTGATGAACTGGGCAGGTGAGTACTAGCACTGTATGTTACAATAGAATACCATACTATTGCAGTATGTATCCACCTTATTTTAAATGTCGTCTTTATAACGTGAATGGCTTTTATCCGAAGTACTTAATACTACAGATGACTTATTTTTCATGTTGTAACTAAGTTTTTTTTTCACAATGTTTCTAAATCATTTTATTTGTTTACATTATTTGTTAAATTGTTGAATGAAACAGCTTTTTGCATCTGTGGATGCGTTTAGATGTATCGTTATGGTTGGAATGCCGTATCCCAACATAAAGTCACCAGAGCTGCAGGAGAAGATGGCTTACCTGGACAAGCACATGGTGAGATGTAGTACGGGATGGTGCAGAAACACATTGGCCATTTCTAACTCTTTCCCTACATTTTCAGCCTCACATTAGTGGTAAAAGTCCCGGGAAGGCTTTGGTTGAGAGTCTCTGCATGAAAGCTGTCAATCAATCTATTGGTAGGTGAAGCCACATACTCAAGACCTCCTGAGATTCAATGCTGTTTCACAAAGGGCAAACACATTGTCTGAATTGAGAATAGCATACTAGACTAGTACTTTTATTATTTCTTGGATATAAAACTAGTATGCTAGTGTTTTATTACCAATTCAACTATTAAGACAATGCAATCTGCCATCTAACAGTTGTTTAATAGCTGATAAAGCAGAGTAAAGCAGTTTAACACATTTGTTTCTGACTTCTTACCCCACACAGGTCGGGCGATCCGTCACAGTGGCGATTACGCATGCATTGTGCTGTGCGACCATCGATACGCCCGAACAGGCACACTGCAGAAACTTCCACAATGGATTCGTTCCAGCACACACACGCACACAACTTTTGGTCCTGCCTTTGCCAGCGTCAGGAGGGTAAGCATACTGCATATTGTGCAGTATGTAGTATATGTATTGTCTACTTTTTAAAAATTGTATGTGAAACAACATGCAACAATTTCAAACTTTAGTATTATGGCCATATGATCTTTTTTTGTTGCATGTTTATTTAGCAATTCTCCAGCTGTTTCAAAATCAAATTTTCAATTCAATTTTTGTTAAAATGTCTTAATATTTGATATGTCTGGCAAAAGCTAAGTCAATAAATTATTTTAAAAAATGCAGCTGAGATCACATTCATCAAAATGGAAGGTCAAGTCAAGCACATTGCATTGTGGGATACCATGTGCTCTGTTGTATATTATGTATGTATACAGTATGCATCAGGGATGCGATTTTTTTTTTCCCCATATTGATATAGATTTCTGTATTTTACATAATCTTTAAGGTTCCCCAGTGGATTTCCACCAAAATAAAAGCTCTATGGTTTAGAGTTTGAAAGCAAAGAAATTAAGACAGTCATAAATATAACTATTGTCATTTTACTGTATTGTTTTATTTTACATTACAATAGTAGTAATATTTCTTTGATTTGTTAATTTTTATAATTTAAATAATAATACAATAAAAACATTTTAATTAATATTTATTTCTTATTATAACTATTATATAGTCATGTTAAAGGGGACCTATTATGCAAAATTCACTTTTATAAAGTGTTTATGTGTGTCCTAGAACAATCAGCCTATAATGGTAAAAATCCACTTTTTATAATTCCCATAAATCAGAAGCAGTCTCTTCAAACGAGCCGATTCAGATTCCCTGCTATGATGACATCATTTTAGGTAGAAGTCCCGCCCTATTAGCATAGACAGCCCTGAGTAAGAAGCCCCGAGTCCGCCATTTCTGTATCCTCGCTGTAGCAGCTGGAGTTGTACATTGGCCCTGTCCCAAATGGCACCCTAAACACTTGCGGTCTTCCTACGAGTCCGCACTTTTGTGACATAATGCCACTTTGACTGTCGGGAAGATTCTTGCTGCGGAGCTCGCACCAGTGTGGGCTCGGCAAAAGTGTGCATTGAGGGCGCATATCGACCACAAAGGGGGTGCTTGTGAGTACCCTTCTGAGACCTAAAATTGACAAATGGGACAGCCATTGGAAATCAACAAGACCGAAAGTGCTATGAAGTGTGCCATTTGGGACAGGGCCCATGTCTGCGCCAAAGAGGCATTACAAGTGTTGTGTTTTGGGATGTACCACTGAACACCATCTGAGTCACTGAGCACATCATGGTTAAATTTCATTTTCATAGGAAATGTCCCCAAAAAAAAAAAAATCAGTAAAGTATTATACGTTTGCGGCAAACTTTTTTCCACCAGACTGCTTCACAAATGAGGGTCTTTTTAATGCTGGATTTTCACAAAGGTTGATTCTGAAACATACAGTGGGTACGGAAAGTATTTACCCCCTTAAATTTTTCACTCTTTGTTATATTACAGCCATTTGCTAAAATCATTTAAGTTCATTTTTTTCCTCATTAATGTACACACAGCACCCCATATTGACAGAAAAACACAGAATTATTGACATTTTTGCAGATTTATTAAAACTGAAATATCACATGGTCCTAAGTATTCAGACCCTTTGCTGTGACACCCATATATTTAACTCAGGTGCTGTCCATTTCTTATGATCATCCTTGAGATGGTTCTACACCTTCATTTGAGTCCAGCTGTGTTTGATCTGTGCTTTGCCACAATTCTGTCTCTGAGCTCTTCAGGCAGTTCCTTTGACCTCATGATTCTCATTTGCTCTGACATGCACTGTGAGCTGTAAGGTCTTATATAGACAGGTGTGTGGCTTTCCTAATCAAGTCCAATCAGTATAATCAAACACAGCTGGACTCAAATGAAGGTGTAGAACCATCTCAAGGATGATCAGAAGAAATGGACAGCACCTGAGTTAAATATATGAGTGTCACAGCAAAGGGTCTGAATACTTAGGACCATGTGATATTTCAGTTTTTCTTTTTTAATAAATCTGCAAAAATGTCAACAATTCTGTGTTTTTCTGTCAATATGGGTGCTGTGTGTACATTAATGAGGAAAAAAAAATGAACTTAAATGATTTTAGCAAATGGCTGCAATATAACAAAGAGTGAAAAATTTAAGGGGGTCTGAATACTTTCCGTACCCACTGTATAAGGCTGAACACCACTATAGACCTTTTTCACAAGAATCGGAAATCACGTGACGTCGGGTAATGTTAGTTCCGCTATGCGTCGACGGCTATTAGATTGATAGGCTCTTTTCTCAAATATCGCTTCTTACCTTTTCTGTTTTGTCTGTTTTCCAAGTTGCTGTTGTATAATTTACAAAGAAATTATTTTCTACTTGTTTGTAGCTTATACGGCCACTCAAACCATTGCTCGAATTTACAGCAGGTGGATTTATAGTCAGTATAGGCTACGCAGCTACTCATTCAGTAATTCCCCCGATCATATCACGTACGATGCACATTTATATAATTTATTCATGAAAAAATTAACTCCCGATATATACTTCAATGGGGGATATAAAGTCGTGATACACAATATTGACGTGGGTTTAATACGTTTTAAAAAAATATAGCATGTATTAATCTCATATGGCATTACATCCCACATTCAAGCATATGTTATATCCTGATTGATTAAAATGATTAAACTAGTAAGACATAATTAATTTCCAACACCACACTGTATACAACTATCAGTCTTTGCATTAATGTTGCAACAGCACAATAATACTGTGCATAATACACACTTCATGATGATGACGACAGGAAAATATGAGTGAGAGATGACTGAAGTGTTTACATATATCCAGGGTGTGAGTGGTCCTGTTTTATGAATCAGAGGATCAGGCTTGCGTGATAAGGGAGCTGCCAATCATTTCCCCAGCATGTCGCTAAAAATACTCTATACATCCCAATGTGCATACTATCCACCCTAAATAGTACTAAATATTACTGATGTCACATAGACTACTATTTAGGATGGCTAGTATGCACGTTTACACGCAGGCACGCAGACACAAAGAATATAACCAGTTTAACCGCCATCACTTCGAATTATTTATTAAATTTAGCTCTTAATGAGATCTCTGTAGTCTCACCAATAATTCACCAAGAACGTTCAAACATTTTCGTGACATTTAATTCGTAAAACGACTTTGGTTCTGATCGAGGCTATCTATCACTGTAACCGGAAAAACTTTTACCCAGCGTGGATCATTCCGGAAGCCAAAAACACGGAAGTGTGAAAAAGGTCTATTGCCAGTTTCTGACATTTTCAGTGCGTGAGATTGTCCTGTTTTGTTGTTGCTGGTATGCCAGAGCATGAGTTCTTGAAACTATTTCCCTCATCTTGAAAGGGGGCTGGAAGCACCAGCTTATTTACATTTAAAGACACACAAAAATGGCACGTTTTTGCTCACCCCCAAAATGTGGCAATTTTAACATGGTATAAAAAATGATTTATAGGGTATTTTGAGCTAAGACTTCACATCCACACTCATTAGGTCCGTTTTAAATAGGCGAAAAAATATTTTCCTTTTTTCTTTTTTTTTGTCCTTAATATAGTATGCATGAGGGAAGTGATCAATTCAGTATGTAGAATGCCAATCTTGTAGAGTGTGATAGACAGGAGCATGTGAAGAGCGTCTGAGTGTCTCTCCAGCTGCGTGCTGTTTTAATGAGACAGACGTTCTCCAGCTGTGCCCTCTGTAAGCAGGTCTGTTCTAATGACAGGAAGTGGAGGATGACAGGATGAGAAGGATTTGTTAGCAGTATGCTCCCTGTCTGATCCTTTATTTGATTCCGCAGTTCTTCCTGGAGAAGCGACAGAGACCGCCGCTCTGAGGCCCATCGACTCGACAGCGTGTAAAAGTACTACGGTGTGTCCTGCATTATGAATGTTTGTTTGATTACTCTGGCCTTGTGAATTATTGAGTTCTGCCGCCTCTGTCCTCGGGTTCTGTGTTCAGATGTGTGTTTTTGGTTCAGTCCTTGACTTTCATTTAAATAAAGCTCATTTTTACAAGGCTGGATTGGTTTCTGTGTTTGTATTCCAAAATGTGAAGCCAAGACTGGTTTGTATGGGCTAAAACAATCATAGTAGATTAGTTTATTTTTTTTGTACTAAAGCTACAAATGCCAGAGATGTTTTAGTCCATGTAAAACACAAAATAGTTTTTTTTAAACATTCTTTTCTTCCTTGATGGAAAACATTAGTTATTTCAACATCAACTTCATTCTGTCACTTTCTAAATGTGCATGAGAAGTGAAAAACTTTCACCAAAAAGTGCGATTAAGTATTGTCAACATAAAACAACCATAATGTCAGTTCTGAGTAAAAGTGGTTTAGGTTCACATTAACTCAATTGCTTGTACGGCCTCGATGGCATCGGATGAACTGGATCAGAACTGGAGGAAGTTGTTGACATTAATAATATAATCTTTCTGGCTCTAAGGGTTTTAGTGACATTTAGAACGCATCTTCTCATACTTCTGTTCATTCACTGACCTTGAGGTTACAAAACAAGTGACAAAATGTCTCACTTAACGCCATAGCTCTCCTTGGAGAGACAATATTTCCAGACTGTCTTTGAGGATTTCAACTCTTGAGTTTCACGCTCAACTCTGGGTCGCCATGGTTACGCCTCCCAATCATCTTCATCATCTGCGGCCGCTTGCTGCGGCGCTGGAAGGGGTGGGATCACATCTGACATCCTGGCGAATGCTCCGCCAGAGCTGGCAGGTGCTTCGGATGAGTCTCCAGCCCCTGGAACCTTGCCAGAGATACCTGTCAAATATTCACACACACAAAAAAAATGGATCAGGTAGCATGAAAACACAGAGATTGAGGCACTGAAATTAAGGTTTCAAACACACCTTTCCTGCGCAAGGCCAACTTATTGAAGAGGTCTGACATCAGGTCTCCACCGCTGACTGCTGCACCAACTGGAAAAAAAGATGATTGTTAGTTTAAGCGACAAGGGGGAAAATGGCTTTTTTGTAAATGTTACACATTACAGGGCTTCAGAAGATTTTTTTTTAAAAGACAAACACTCAGTAAGGAATCCTTAAAATGGTCAAAGCTGACGGTGAAGACATTTATGTTAAGAAAGATTTATTTGTAATAAATTATGTTCTTTTGAACTTTCTATTTATTAAAAAGGGTTAGTTCACCCAAAAATGAAAATTCTTTCATTAATTACTCACCCTCATGTCGTTCCACACCGTAAGACCCTCGTTCATCTTCGGAACACAAATTAAGATATTTTTGATGAAATCTGATATTGCCTGCATCGCCAGCAATAACACTCCCTTTTTCTATGCTCAGAAAGCTACTAAAGACCTTAATATTATAAAGCGACGAGAATACTGTTTGTGCGCCAAAAATAACAAAATAGTGACTTTATTCCACAATATCTAGTGATGGGCGATTTCAAAACACTGCTTCATGAAGCTTCGAAGCTTTTTCAAATCAGTGGTTCAGAGCACCACAAACACATGATTTCAGAAAACGAGGCTTCGTTACATCATAAATGTTTTGAAACTTCAATATTTCATGTGACTTCGGCAGTTTGATACACGCTCCGAACCACTGACTCGAAACAAAAGATTCAAAAAGCTCCGAAGCTTCATGAAGCAGTGTTTTGAAATCGCCCATCACTAGATATTGTTGAATAAAGTCGCTATTTTGTTATTTTTGGTGCACAAAAAGTATTCTCGTCGCTTCATAACATTAAGGTTGAACCACTGTAGTCACATGAACGGTTTTAAATGTTTTTAGTAGCTTTCTGGGCATTGAAAAAGGGAGTGTTATTGCTGGCGATGCAGGCCTTACTGAGTCATCTGATTTTATTAAAAAAATATCTTAATTTGTGTTCCAAAGATGAATGAATGTCTTACGGGTGTGGAACGACATGAGGGTGAGTAATAAATGACAATCTTCATTTTTGGGTGAACTAACCCTTTAAATGCAGCCTTGGTCAGCATAAGAATTCTTCCAAAAAAAATCGAACCACGCACAAACTTTTGAACGGTAGTGTATATTGCGCATATAGTCATATAGATCACTTTTATTGTGCTTTTTTGACCTTTTCAGAGACTCAACAGCATCCATCCTAATTAACTTTCATTGAAACAAAAATAGCAGAGTAAATATCTCCTTTATTTTATGTTCCTCAAAAGAAAAGCAGTTTCCAAAGACTGTCTTTGTTATTTTCTGCAGAAAAAAGAGAATAACAAGTAGTAAAAGAATATTAAATTATGTTCTTTCAAATCTTAACTGTGGCATTTACTCTCACCCAAGTCCTAAATCATTAGTAATTACCTCTCAGAGATGACTAATTCAAAAGACTGCATAGTTTATCCATTGATAACATATCAATGAAGAACTTATCTTAAATATCTGAGACTTTGTGAGTCCAGAGCCAGTCGATTTCAGAGCAAATGTCAAGCGGATTTAAAAAGGCTTAATAGGGCAGATTTAATGAAAGTAAATTTCTCTTTTGACCTTTCCAAATACCACGGCGCTCTTCCTTATATCAGAGTTACTGAAACAATGAATTCCTCTTGTTTTAAAAAAAGAATACTCTTGTACAAATTACCAGCACATTTTACGTATATTCTGGGTGGTTGCCAGGATGTACCTATGCGATTACTAGGGTGTTGTTAGGTAGTTGCTTACTGACCCAAGTCTGTACATAGAATGCTTGGGTGCCTTAGGATTTTTTATGCTTGCCTGAGCAAACACTACTAACGAGTTTCTTACTCTAATAACAGTTTATCTAATGTTAACACCCTCTAATTGACCCTGTTTGAGTAGTATGTACAGCCTGTTTTTAGCACAGTGTAAACACTGGTGGTGTCTGACCTTGCTCTTGTTCCTTCTGTTTCTTCTTCTCCATCTTGCGCTCCTTCACATTGCGGAGGTTTGCTTTGCCGATTCCGCCGGCGTTTCGGATCGACTCCAGCAGGCTGGCTCGCCCGTCCGACGGCTTTAACACCTCAGAAGGGGCGCCTTTCACCACACCTTGTAAACGCAAACAGAAATTAATGTGGTTGACATACACTACCATTCAAATTTTGTTTTTTTATTAAAGAAATAATACTTTTATTCAGCAAGGATGCATTCAGTTAATGAAAAGTGACATTATAGGCATGTATAATGTGAGATTTATTTCTTTTGAACTTTCTCTTCATCAAAAAATCCTAAAAAAAAAAAAATCAGTTTCCACAAAAATATTATGCAGCACAACTGTTTTCAACATTGATAGGGATAAGAAATGTTTCTTGAGTAGCAAATCAGCATATTAGAATGATTTCTGAAGGGTCATGTGACACTGAAGACTGGAGTGATGATGCTTTTTCATCACTGGAATAAATTACATTTGAAAATAAAATAGAAAACATTTTAAAATGTATTAATATTACTATTTTTTACAGTAATTTTGATCAAATAAATGCAGCCTTGGTGAGCAAGGCTTGGTGAGACTTCTTTCAAAAGCATTTAAAAATCTTTTGAAAATATATATAAAAAAAAGAAATGGACAAAAAAGAGAATAAGTTTAGGTTTTGAACATTAAAGGGAAAGTTCACCCAAAAATGAAAACTCATGTGGGTGAGTAATTAATGAAAGAATTTTCATTTTTGGGTGAACTTTCCCTTTTAATCATCTTTGCAGTCAAAAAAAAATTACAAGAAAGTAGACCAATAGCATTTCAATACTGCAATGACATCATCACAGTCGGTTTGCCTTACAAGCAATAATAATAAAATGTAATTAAATTATAAAAAATACATTCAAGTCTATAAATCTGAAAATGAAACTTACTTGAGGGAGTGGCTTGACTTGTTGCGTCAGTGGAGTCTGGTGTGATAGGTGGAGGCGGGGGTGGAGGAGGCGGGGCTGGAGACGTTCCAGGGGGTGGGACTGATACCTGGGTTGACTCCGGTGGAGGAGGGGGTGGTGGAGGAGGCGGAGGGGGTGGAGCCTCAAGTCTAAAATGAGAGTCTTAAAACAAACAAACAAACAAAACAATAAGAATTTTAAAAAAACAGTATAGACCATGAAGGAAAACAAATGAGACTGCTTAAAGGTAGGGCTGCACGACTTGGAGAAAAAAAATCTAATTGCGATTTTCTGGTTAAAATTGCGATTTGCGATTTAAAATGCGATTTTATAAAAAATTATAAATGGGGAATTACAAACAATACCAGGCTTGTTTTGCTTGTTTGTAGGGCTGCACAATTTGGCTCAAATTTGTGCTAATATATTATTTTGACTAATTATTTTTATTATTATTATTATCATTATTGCTAAATAAAAATTCTAAACCAAATAAGAAATATTACTGTTGTAATAACTTTCATTATTAAAGTATTTACCATTAGTATTTAATTATAAATATAACTATAATAATTAGAAAATAAAATTAAAACTTGTATGACAAAATGTGGGATTACCTGTTAACATGCAAGCAGTATGTATATAAATCATTAGAAAGGTCTAAGGATTTATTATCAAATATTATATTATTATGATAAAAATCTGTCTCAATTTCTTTATTTTTGTCAGGAGGTATGCAAAATCAAAAATGGAGTCCATGATTTAATATGAACTACGTGTCTCTTATGCATCCACTGTGGAAAAAAAAAACCTGTACACTTATGTACACTGGAGAAAAACATATTGATTATATGTTTCCCTCAAAGTTCTTTAGAGAGAGGGATTATTTTTCCTATTTTTACCTTGAATAGGATTGAATGAGCTTTACTTGGCGCTAAACATGTCTGTTTCATACTGGACGCCGGAGGGCGCCCTTGAGCAGACACTCCAAATACTCCAAATATATGCAATATAACAAACTCTGTTCCAGGAAATCCCCAATGGGCATCATGCTATCGCTGTGACTGAATAAAAAGAAGGTAGAAACGCTTTGATTGATTAAACCTGAATAAAATAAACAGACGACTACAACTATACATGGTTTATATGTTTTCTTCAAGCCTTCTCGGGTATTTCCGTAATAATAAAGTATATTTATAATCCAATGCTAATCAAAATGCTATTTCAAACATGCAACTGACGTAATGAAGTGAGTCTGGAGTAAAAACACATTAAATGTTGTCTTTTGTTAGAAAATAAGTTCATAAAGGCTTCTCATGTTTGGAAAGTTTGCATATTTGACGTGTGTTGCGTTTTCTAATGCAGTGCTCTCGAATGGAGCGTCATTTTCTACTGATCACAGAGCAGCTCTTCACTAAAACACTGTACATATTATATCATTAAAAATCGCAGCCTTTGCAATGTCATAATCGCACTAAGCCAAATCGCGATTTCGATTCGATTACGATTAATCGTGCAGCCCTACTTAAAGGGGTCACAATGTACATTTTTTTATTCATTTTGTGTTTATAAATATAAACAATAATTAAATAATTTTTTATATTTTCCAAAATAATTATATTTCAAAACTGAATTTCTCACAATATGACCTCTTTAAGTTTAAAATATGCCATAAAAGAATGTTAATAATGATCCCACCGGATCCACTAGATTCATCATGCTCTGTGCCAAACGAGGGAAGTTCAGGGATGCTGTTGCTGGCAGGAACAGACGGTGCGAACCCTGGGCCGAGGTCAGCGCTGTACATGAGGTCATCAGCGATGCCGGGTAAGTCAGGCAGGTAAGACGGCACATCAATCTCCGGCACTTGCCCCAGGTCTGGCACATAGAAATAATTCTCTGCAGTCTGAGAAGAAAGCGTGACAGAGACATCAGCTAAGCTTGCATCCTGTTTTCAGTTTATCGCTTTATTATAGATGTGACTAAATATCTCACCTGTCTTTCTAGCTGCTCTCTCTTGGTGATTGACAGCGGTGCATCAAACGGTTTATCTTCCTTTTCCGTCTCTAACGTGGTGTGTGTTTTAGTCACAGCACCCGCCAGAGGGTCAAGAAACACATATTTCTTATAGCTGAAAACACACAAACACACATAGCGATGATTATATGAGCGTTAATAAGGTTGCATCGCCTGTGCAGCATTCAGTCAATATGTGTAGGTGTGTGTATACTCACAGGTTCTCCGTTGTGTTGAACAGCAATAAGGAGCTGACTGAGTTGACATTTCTCGGCAGACTTCCCAATCCCTCCTCTGTCTCATCCTCAGAGTGCTTCTTAGTGTTTACGCACACGGGCAAATACATCAGCTTCTCCTATAAAACATATTTGCTGGTCATTTCGTGAATCATTTTTAAGATAATTTTTGTTTTTTAGTTTTACGCTGTAATTTGACATTACAAGCTTAGTGCTCAAGGTCGTGAAACTACAAACAGCTACTTAAAAAAAGAATTTAATGTTGACATTTTTACAAATATCCTCAATTTTTTCATGTAACAACTGTTAAGTGCTTGTGTGGCTCTGAAAATTCAGTCAAAAGCTGATCGTTGCCTACACAAGTGAAATGTCATTTTTTTTTTTTTTTACTCTGTGTAAAAAATGTATAAAAAACAATAACTGGTAAAGGTTTTTTCAAAAATGATTTTTAATTCATTCAATTTTAAAACCTACAAAATGAACAGACATGTTTAACACATATTTTATTCATGTTTTAAAACAATAAAATATTAATAAATAAATAAAGATAAATAGAGTTCACTTCCTCTTTATGTCAGATTTTTTTTTTTTATTTAAAACTCCATTCATTTATAAGAGGGAAATAATTATGAACTGCAGACTTTAAGTCCTTACAATAATTCATTACAATCTAAACGTATATAGAAATAAATTAAGACAAAATGCTAGCTTACATATCCATTAATTTCCATGTATTTGTAAAAAACAAAGTATGATCCATTAAAGGTGCAACATGTAATATTTTTGCAGTAAAATATCCAAAAACCACTAGGCCAGTGTTATATATTTTGTTCACTTGAGTACTTACAATATCCCAAATGTTTCCAACTATCAATCACGTATCAATTGCGTCATACCCGCGTTACCCTCGGTTTCCAGTTTTATTTTGAAGAAACCATGGAAACACCAAAGACGCTTTAATATATTACATGTTTTAATAGACAAGGGAACAACTATTTTGATACATTTATAGACAGAAAACGGATTGTTATATAGCTCAACACGTTTAGTCTTATTGTTTAAATCTAATTTTTTGCGAGTATCATTCTTTACCATGCCTCAGAGAAAAACACTATTTTGTGAAGCAGCTAACATAGCATAATCAGATGCAGCTTTATTTTTAGTAACAGTAATGCATAATTTTCTCCATCATACAATACGTTTTAAAATTAACTGCATGCCATTTATCAACACGAGCCATCCAGTATTTAATATGATATTCTAAAATCGATCTATCTTACTGCAGTGTGTCTCAAACAAGTGTCTCATAGCAGCCACCGAACAAACGTAACGTTATAACATCATTTTCAACACACTCAAATGTATCTAATAATAAAAAGAGCTGTGTTACCTCATACTCATGACCGGAAAAGCGAAAGCGGCACCGGTGACTGTGGCATAATAAAAGTTCTGCTGAGGCGTGTGTTGCTGAATCGCTCCAGGGCCTCGTTCAGCTCCACAACACTCGGTCCTGCTCTGCTTCATACTACAGTAACGTTAATAATCTATTTCATGAACATGATTTCTTCCCGACTCCAATCCCTATTCTTTTGCACCATCCGTTGAGATGGAGACCACATGTCCCAAGATTCCGCTCTAAAACTTGGCGTCATCAAACTACGCCTTTGTTTTGCTTCTAGCGACCTCTAGCGGCCAAAATTAGTACATATTGTACCTTTAACTCTGGAAAGTGAGTATGACAGGAAGAAGGAGGTTAAAGACAGATGACTGATTTTTTTTCACCTGTAAGGCCTTGTCATCCAGTGGGCGATGTTTGCTCTGAACTTTAAAGCGAGGCCGCTTCTGGGATGCGGGATCAACTGCCCCCGTAAAGATAGAAGAATAATCCTGCAGTTTTTCTGGAGCGGGGTATTTAGCACTGGAGAACACCTACACAAACACATCAAACATAATCACTCAGACCTTTAAAGTGCCCCATTATGCTTTTTCGAATATAGCCTTTCATGCTGTGTGTAATATACCTGTTTGTGAATGTAATATGTCTGTTTTAAAGATCAAAAGTGCACGAAAGATAAAGTTATTGTCTCCTAAAAGAAAGAATTGATTCTGAACTGCCAAAACAAGTCATCAGCAATTCCAGTATCACTTCCTGTTACATAGGCCAGTATATGACCTTCACTGGCTGCCCGAGAACGACGTCTACTTTGACCCACCCTCAAACACTGTAGTTGTAGCTGAGGCCTAAGAGTCTGGTTCATGTTGTCAACATGTTGAGAAGACGTTGTTTTCAGTGATGCATGCACTTCAAAAGGATGAGGACTCATGTTGGACTGACGCCATTATTCATATCACTGTGTATCACAAACGCTGAGGAAGCCTAATAGGCGTTTAGTTTCTGACTTGTGCTGTAAGCGAAAGACCAATCATAACAGACTAGGCCGTCTGACCGAGCAGAGTAGACTAGCGGTTAAGAGGGGATTAAAGAGACTGTGCAATGTATATCATGAGAAAATTAAGTGTTTTTGACCTTGGATGCATGTAAATCTATTGTAGGAGAACACTAAAACAAAAATAGGAAACTTTAAAATAGCATAATAGGGGAACTTTAAGTAACCTTCAGGTGCTCAAAAAGAAAAATAATATACGTCATTTGCATAAAGAAAAAGACTATTTTGCACTGTGACATTTTTATGACAACTAAGCACATTTAATCCTCAAATTTTCATTTCAGTAATGTGAAAAAATAATGATATATTATTTAAATTGAATAGCAATTATATATATCATGGTATTATTTGTTGTATTGTATTTAATTCATGCTAATTAATAAAATACTTGTGTTTGGATGTAGTAAAGAGAATTTGGGGGTAAATGTGCTTAATTGTCTTAAAAATAATATCACAATGCAAAAAAAGCTTCATTTTCTTAATGGAAACAGTGTTTTTACAAAATAGGTTTTGTAATTTTCACTGTTTTAATCATTAGCCTATGCATATTCACATGCTGCTCCAGACAGTTGTTGCAGAATAAGTTTCTCTTCTACACTTTGTGACTGACTGGCAGATTTTCTGTGTGTCTGAATCATCTGCATCACCTTTGTGGCTTTCTTGCTTCCTTTGATCTTCTGGACTCTGGCCTGAGCCAATTTGATCCGGTCTGTGACAGACTGAAGGTGTGCACGGTTCTTCTCCACGCTCTGAGACACCCTGTCAAAGCCAAACCAAGTCAAAAAATGTCTGCAGAATACAGATGAACACATTCAAATCGGAACTTCACCAAAGTGTAATATCAAATTCAATTCTGAACTAATTTGTTATTGATTGAAACTGTTTTGCAATGAATCCACTTTAAACCAGTATGCTTGAGTAATATTGAACTATTTTTACATGTTCAACACTAATAATTTCAATTTTCAAAATTTCTATGGCATTGACAAAGAATTAAACATTCTATTTAATAGATATTTCTGAGTGAATTTTATGTAATAATAATAGAATTGCAATATTTTGTATGTTTAATTTGCTATAAGCAGTAAGGTACAAGTGCGTTATTGCTTTTATAAAACAGTATATACATTGTATATTATATAAACATATAAACACACTAATGATTAAAAGTCAGAACTTTTTTTTTAAAGAAATTAATACTTTTATTCATCAAGGATGCATTAAAGGCTTTTATAATGTTGCAATGTTGTTTTATAATGTTATACAGTTTTATAATGAAAAGGATTTCTATTTCAAATACATGTTTCTATTCTTCAAAGAATATATATATATATATATATATATATATATATATATATTATCATATATCATGGTTTCTATATTATTGTTTAGCTTTAAATTGTAATATTTCACAATTTTATTGTTTTTACTGTATTTTTTTTATCAGATTAATGCAGCCTTGGTGAACATGAAAAGACTTCTTTTTTTTAAAAAAATGTAAAAAAATATTAATTATATATAAAAATACTGGACACTATGGCCTTTATACACTATTGGTCAAAAGTTTTTGAACAGTAAGATTTTTTAAAATGTTTTTAAAAGAAGTCTCTTCTACTCACCAAGGCTTCATTTATTTGATATAAAATACAGCAAAAACAGTAATATTGTGAAATATTTTTCCAATTTAAAATAACTTTGATAATAATCATAAATGTTTCTTGAGCAGCAAATATTAGAATGATTTCTGAAGGATCATGTGACACTGAAGACTGGAGTAATGATGCTGAAAATTCAGTTTTGCCATCACAGAAATACACTGCATTTTAAAATATATTCAAATAGAAAACAGTTATTTTAAATTGTAAAAATATTTCACAATATTACTGTTTTTACTGTATTTTGGATCAAATAAATGAAGCCTTGGTAAGCAGAAAAGACTTCTGCTCAAAAACCGTTCAAAAACTTTTGACCGGTACCGAATATCAGCATTGGTCACTGAAAAATCCATATTTGTCAACCGCTAGTTGTGACAGCTAAATTTCCCATAATATTAAGCAACAACCAGGACGAATGCGAAACTTTGCAGCAAACTTCTCCAAACAACGGTCTGAACAATAAGCCAAGTAAATGATGTACTGCAGCATGCTAAGCAGACAAAACTGCACCAATACTCGGACCTTCTGGCTCTCTGACAATGCCATCGGTCTTGGCTGGATAATGATTTTTTATTACACCTATTGTAACCCACCGACCACATATCTCTTTCGTTTGTCCATTCTTAACTGCTTCTGTGAACAAACATCACAAATGGAAAAAAAAGATCCCTTGATTGCAAAAGGACAGCTACAGTAAGCCAGCCTGAATACATAAACAAAATGCAGCGGGAATGAGAGCGTAATTGTGCATGCGTACAGTCCTATCATCACTACTAAGTGTGCTTTTTTATCGCCCTATGGCGCTACATGCTGTCTGAAAAGACCCTCCATTAGAAAGGACGGAAAAAATGACAGAAGAATGACTAAAAGAGAGGGGGGAAGGAGAGGCTTAATGGAGCTGACCTAGAAACGCACTGCTTCACCACACACACACAAATACGTTCCCTGGACCCCTACGTGCCATGTTGTCATGGTAACGCTGTGGATGGTTTTCCAGCCTGTTCAGCTGGAATTAGCATATTTGAGCACTCACTCCTTCACAACTGCATCTCATGCAAAACACACACCTTCATTGTATTTCTCTTCTTTGTTATTTTCACACGGTCTAAACACACTCTTTCCTTCAATAGCCAGGCGCAACAATAAGGATGGCCCAGGGCCAGTGCGAGGGTGTTTTGGGCCCGTGGACAGATCTGTCATTTACCTTATAGGACCAGTAGCGTATTTTTGCTACATCTTATGTTTGCTGATCATTTACATGTGCTTTTATGCCTTACACACATAAACATCTGCTCTGCGTTATGCACTGAAATGTTGTTCATTCTAGAGTTATCTTGCTGGTTAACATTCAAGATTTTGATGAACCTGTTATATCAAAACTGTATGAAGTGATAGTTTTCACAGAGTTAAATTAGAGTTGCAGAAATTAGAAATAAATTGTAGTAATATTTCACAATCCTGGAATGCAAAGCTGAATTTTCAGCATCTTCAGATATCATTCTCAATATTGATGCTCAAGAATCAATATTATTCTCAATATTATCAATATTAAAACACAGTTGTGCTGCTTAATATTTTTTGTGAAAACCATGATACATTTTTTCTCAGGATTCTTTGAATAGAAAGTTCAAAAGAGCAGCATTTATTAAAAATAGAAATCTTTTGTATCATAAATGTCTTTACTGTCACTTTTGATCAGTTTAATGCATCACTGATTAATAAAAGTATTAATTTCTTTTAAAAAACGGTGTATATAATGTTCAGCTATTATTAAAATTAACTAATATATTATTTATAGTAATTTTTGGTAAAGAACTTAAAATTATATGAAATATATGTTTTTGACATAAAATACATTGCTAAAATAAATAGATTTTTATCACATATAAAATTTGTTGCTAAAATTTTGAAAAATGTGAATGTGTTGAATGTGAAATTTTTTCAAATTATCTATTTTTCCATCCATTTTGCTATTTAATTTATTCACAAAATTCATATATCGCATAAAACATTTGCGAATAATGCAGCGTTATCATCCCATGTGTTCAATATAACAAAATCATCACTTCCTGGGAAATTGGAGCAAAATATCTAATAAAAATGGAAGTTTCTGCAACCTAGGAATCCACAGTGGCTCTTTTTTCATATATCATAAATGTACGAATCTCAGAGCACGCAGACGAAACTCAATAAACACTGTCATGTTATCTTGCATTCCGATGCTGGTGTTTGGGAACACAGTCGTGTGAGAAAGTTTTGGGAGGTTATTATTCCTAACTGTTTTGATGACAGAGTTTGGCTCAGGCATTTCAGAATGACCAAACCAACATTTGAGATGCTGATCGATGTGATTGGTCCACTGGTTAGTCCAGATATCCAAACACATCCACTGTTGAGGCAAAAAAAAAATAGGTGGATGGAAACATAGCTAATGTTGAAAAATTTTTGAAAAATCCATATTGTTGAGACCTGAATAGGTGACTCAAAAAGTAACCTTCATATATATATATATATATATATATATATATATATATATATATATATATATATATATATATATATATATATTAGTATTTATTGCGTGTACTGCTATAATCTAGAAATTCTAGATCCTTGATCTCTGATCTGCAGAAAAACACTCTGTACTAGGAATGAATGTGTATAAATGTTTTTACCTATTAAAGATGTCTGTTGATATAGTTTCCAGGTACTGTAGTGCATCAGTGATCTGATGGACAGCCTCTTCCCTCCTCAGGTCTGGCTGGATAAGTGGAACAGAGTACACCTGTCCCTCCAGGTAACGTTTCTGTGTCATCCTACACATACGCACAGATACACACCAATAAATCATTCAATCTGTGTATCAAATATATTCCTAAACTATGCTTTAAGCGTTAAAACAAGCAAATAAACCAAACATTGTGCAGTAGATAAATTGAAAGGGTATGATACGCACGCACACACACACACAAACAGTAAATCTAGTGTTATAATTTGCCATGGTAGTAGCTAAATTGATCCAGTATGTGTTGTGATATATATATATATGACCTATACACTGCATACTATAGGCTACTGAAGTTGGCAACCCACAATACTGTTTGTTGCAATGGACACTGGATGGAAATGCAAATTTAATCTCCTCTGGGGATTTATGTTTTTTGCCCCCTTTCATCACTGTTACATAGTTACATAGTTCACGTATCTAGATCCAATCTAGAAGACTCTAATCTAGTACAGCAACATGAGACACTGATCCAGCCTTAACAGAAACAAACCTACAGGCTTTACCAAATGACAGTCACATGACGACTCACACACAGCGTTAGATAAAGTTGAATAAACAGTGTTATGTTGTATGTCGCAACGCAAACCCATTAATAAGAGTGTATAATAACAATATGACAATTATTTGAAAAAAGAGATTTATATTATATTAGATTTATATTTATATTAGATTTACACAACGCAATCATCATCCTGCTACCTCCGGTGGAGAAAACAAAGCGGCAAGAAACTCAAAAGGGATGCCTATAAGATGTCTATGGAATATTGCTATAAAAATAAATGCAAGTAGAAGGAAACACTGTACCTGACCATTTATATGACAAAACCACAAACGTTCAAAAGCTTGACGGTGCTCGGAGTGTGTCAGGATCAAAACTTCCGCACTCCCAGATCACGTGACGCCTGACGTCGGCGCGCAACAACGGGGGGAAAACGTATCATAAAATAATAAAAACAAAATTTTAAAGTTTAAAATCTGTGTACATATCAGTATGTTAGGGTTTAATTAAATGTTTATTAAATGGCAATTAAAATGTTAATAATGATTCACGTAGAAGACTTAACACACTGTTTTAATCTGTTATATTGTTATTTTTTACAATTATTTTATATGTATTTTTCTGTAGGATACCTTTTCTGTAGGCCATAAGAATATTAAAACAATTATTTGTGTTGTAGCTTAGGCCTCGGCTAAACAGGTAAATAGGAAAGACGTTTTGATCTGATCAGTTAGCAGTCTATATGACGAACCATGTTCACATATCATACCTTTTTGATTTTGTTCTATTTTTATTATCATTTGCATTGAAGATTAGTATTAGGCCTATATAGTAAGCAACAATCATAATGCTCTCAGATTCATTGGTAACTAAGCAACAGAAATCTAAATTTGTAACAATAAAATAAGACTCTAGGCATTTTAAATACACATTTAACTTTTCTGTAGCTACATTTTCATGAGTAGGCCTAGCCTACATGGGATGTTATTATTTTTTTTTATTATTGAATATACAAACTATAGGAGCAGGGACGTGCACAGACATTTTGGGGGGCAGGGGCTCAAGTGGAAAAAAGGCACTTCATATAATTATTTATTTTAAAAAATTATAAACCCTTAAATATATTAAGACAACTCTGACTTCCTTACCATTTTATTTTAATTCCCTCACACTCACGCAATTACTTCATACTCCACAGATTTCTACAAAATAATCAGTTCACACAGAGACCATGGTCTTCTTTAGTATTCACTAGGTTTATAACAAGAGAAGGCAACAGCAAACTATGCCACAGTGTGCATGTTTTCTACACTACTATTGTCAAGTAGCTATATATTTAAAATAAATGATGGCACAGAGGAGAGAGACATAGTTTCACTAATAATTTGTTTATTTTGTACAAACAAATAGATCGTTTTAATTATTTTGGTGTTATTGGAATACTTCTTTCATATAGTGGACAATTTTAATATTGTGGTCCATTTTTGCTGCCATGTCTTTACTCTAATGGGGAAAAAAAACCCTACACATTTAGATGGTGTTTGTTTTAAGCCTACTACCATCTGTCTGTTTGCATCTGTAGATTTCTTCTAAATTAACCAAAACAAGCTAATCTGCATATTGAAACACATCAAGAGTTTTTTTCCCCTGAATTGTTATAAATACATTATATATTATAACAAATGCCTGCAGAGGGCGCCAAAAGCCTGCTGATTTTTGTTGTTACACAGCACAGCACGATCAAATCCACGATCAAAGACAACCACCATAATTAAAAATATATATTATTAGTTAAATAATAATATAATAAATATATTATATAATTTAATAATAATATTTATGATTTTTAAATAGTTTTAGTGTATCGTGCATCCTTAGAAAAATGTCTAATAGTTAATGGATGCTCCTCTTCTGGTATTGACAGCCCTACAGATATCTTTACCATGGTTCAAAGCGCAATGCATAGCACATTAAAATAATTGAAATTATAATATGACATAAATTACATTAGTATCAAATCAGGCAGATGCATTGCTGGTGGTCAAACTATTAAAGCGGCGTTAAATGTATAAATAATCTCACCCTTAAATAGCCAAAACTTTCACATGTTTGTGAACATACATAAGCTACCTGAAAGAAATGCACGGGATGGATCCATCTAGGGCTTTTTTCTTTTTCGCTTCTCATCGCGCGCGTGCGGGAATGAATGGCGTGTCTCGGAGCGGAGGGCAGCTGAACTCAAAAAGGCCGACCTGATATATAGTATTTTTTTTATATTTTGTTATTCAGTAAATATATTTGTTTGACAGGGAAGCTGTGCGCAAACGGCAATATATATTCATTTATAACTGCCTTAACATGGCTTCTATACAGGCACTTGCACACATAGACATTTTTTTTTTTAATGCCAAGCCTCGTTTTATGCATAAAGGTCAGCATTAGTTCACTCTTTCCAGGGCAAAAAGGTCTCAGGAAAGAGGTTTTTAATGCACCTGATTATTTTGCTGCAAGAATGCTTTTTAAAAAGAGCTTAAAAACACTTTTCTGCCAGGGATCTACATGCACACACACAGATTTATGCATAAAACGAGGCTTGGCATTAAAAAAAAAACAAAAAATGTCTATGTGTGCAAGTGCCTGTATAGAAGCCATGTTAAGGCAGTTATTATTAATAATGATAATTCATTATTAACAACAAATCTGAATGAACTGTGAAAATAAACAAACGAAATAATAAACAAAGTACAGCTGATCTCGATTTCTTATTTTTTTATGAGTCTCAGTAAACCAAACAAACTCTGTTATTGCGCCTCATTGCGTGCCCCCTGACGTCACTCGCGAATCCGGCCACGCCCCCTTCAATCCTATGTTTTGACATCCTCGCCTCAGCACCACTCCGCGCATCCCTTCATGCGCGCTCTGGACACGGATGTGGAGGCGGAGGCGGGGGTCTCGCGCTCTTTCTGTCTCTCTCTCTCTCAGTTCAGCCATTTAAATATCAACCCGTACATCAGGGGTACTACTGACACCGAGACACCCCGCTTGTATAGCATCATTGCTCGGCTTTTTCAAGAGGAGCGTCGCACGGGAGTCTCGCCGGGATGTCAAGCCTCCTGGAGAACCCTCTGCAGGCGGTGCTCTATCTGAAGGAGCTCACCGCCATCGTGCAGAATCAACAGAGTCTGATCCAAACCCAGCGATACCGGATAGACATACTCGAGCGCCGGCTGGAGGATCTAGCGGTTGAGAATCGGCAGCTCCGGGACTCCAGCAGCCATCACCGGCATCCTCCCCGCTATCATCCGCCTCCGCCCCCCCGGACTTCCAGCCTGCCCCGAACCAGCAGAGCCGGGACACCCCCAGTTCAAACTCAGCAGCAGCAGCATCATTCCCCTCTGGACATGCAGCTTGTGCCTGCTGGACCCAGCACTGCCAGTCCGGACTCTGCTGATGAAGATGATGATGATGCTCAGAACCCCTGCTGTAGGTCCCTGGTCCCACAGACACCTGCCACCTTGTGCCGAGCTGTGGGACTCCCACGGGCATCTGAGTGAGTTCTCATAACACATAATTTCTCAAATCAGTCTTTCTTTAAGAAAACACGAGATCGGTGAGGCAGATTACATGCGCCATCAGGATTACATAACACAGGAATCTCACTATGTAGGCCACAGTGAATATACAAGTGCACATCAATAATTCAATGAACTTAATATGTATGATTTGCATTTATAAAATCATTCAGCATATTGTTTTTAAGATCATGTGTGTAATCTAGCATTGCTTATATGCATGAGTGTGTGTGTGTGTGTGTGTGTTTGCTCTGCTATGTCCAGTATTGAATTAACCACACACTCTAAAATGGAAGAAAAATGATTATAGGTCAGCATTAGTTCACTCTTTCCAGGGCAAAAAGGTCTCAGGAAAGAGGTTTTTAATGCACCTGATTATTTTGCTGCAAGAATGCTTTTTAAAAAGAGCTTAAAAACACTTTACTGCCAGGGATCTACATGCACACACACAGATTTATGCATAAAACGAGGCTTTAAGTGACATTCCCATAGTGCATGTGAATTTGATCCGCCAGCTGGAATCTAATCCACAGTAAGAGAGAGAAAGATTGAGGGACTGAGTGTGTGTGTGTGTGTGTCACTGTCATCTATTACGACTGCTCATCTGCTTCGATGCACATCTCACGCTGCATTTGTAGAGTACTCCCTGTGTGTGTGTGTGTGTGTGTGTGTGTGTTAACCCCACAAGCAAAACTGGAATGATACATTCCGCTCTGATTTGTTTAATGGTAACATTGTCTTTTCCTTTAGGGTACAAAACACTTAGTCTTGAGTCTGAGAGTATGTTACCTTGTTGTGTGTTTATGATGGAATAAATTTAGATGTACTGGAAGTGTGAGACACTCATTGCCAATGAGTTTTAGGGTCCAATTATGCTCATGCTCCCAGCTCATTAAAGTTAATCTCACATCGCTATCATCAGCGTGTCTGGTTATGACAGGTGTATTTTGAGAGTGTTGCATCTTTATTAGCGAGTGAAGACAGGGTGTTTGCAATAGACAAATCAACATTCTGCCATCATTTACTCATCCTCATGTCGTTCCAAACCTGACTTTCTTTCTTCTGTGGAACACAAAAATGTAGCGATGCACTTTTTTTTTAAACAAAGAAAGCAGCTGGGACAACAGAATATTGGATTATTAATGAATATTACATAATAATCACAATAGCAGTACTGCAATGAAGTGATATGCAAATATGATTATATTAATAGCACTTCACATTCTCATGTTATGCTCGAGTGAGAAGTAAACATATTTGATGTGCTGTCAACAATGGAGGGCTCAAACAAGACTCATCTTGAGCTCTGAAATCAGCCAGGCTCCTTATTTAGACTGAAGTATATACAATATTATAGAATGAAAAGAAATTGTGAGCAGCCATTTACAGTGCTCAGCGTAAATGAGCGTAAAACATTTTGAACAACATCTCCATTAACACAAAAACAATTTCCAAAATGTTGACAAGACTAAGTTTCATATAACATCTGTTTAACTTATAACATGAAAGTTAAGGTTAATAATATAACATAGAGAACAAAATTTTCAGTTTTACTCAAATTAGGGTGATGCAAAAATGAGTACACCCCACTTAAAGTCTCTGGAGCAAAGATAAATTTTAGACTACAAATGTCTAATTTAACAAGAATTCAACCACAGGTGAGTCTAATTATTCATTACACAGGTGTCCAGCAGACAGTTGACTATAAACCCCTTCCCATTTCATGCTGTCAGCAATGGCACCACATGGAAGAGAAATGTCACAAGACCTGAGAAAGAAAATAATTTCTTTACATCAGAAAGTTGAAGGCTACAAGAAGATCAGCAAAGCTTTACTTATCAGTCAGAATACTGTAGGAAAAGTGGTACAAACATTTAAAAAAGATGGAACTGCAACCATCTCACGGAGACGTCCAGATCATCCACAGAAGTTAACACCTCGACAGGAGTGTCTTCTGATGAGAAGGGTTGAAGAAAATCGGCATGCAAGTTCACTGCAGTTATCTAAAGAAGTAGAAAGCCAAACTGGGGTGACTATTTCCCGTGACACAATATGGCGTACACTGCAGAGGAATGGCATGCATGGGTGCCGTCCACGAAAGAGGACTTTCCTAAAGCCCAGGCACAAAAAAGCCTACCTAGAGTTTGCCAGGGCCCATGCTGACAAAGATGAAGACTACTGAGACTCTATACTCTGGAGTTATGAGACCAAGATAAATGCATGGTGCCTACAGTGAAACATGGTGGTGGCAGTGTCCTTATGTGGGGCTGCATGAGTGCTGCTGGTGTCGGGGAGCTTCATTTCATTGATAGCATCATGAATTCACAGATGTGCTGCTCTATACTGAAAGAGAAGATGCTACCATCACTCCGTGCCCTTGGTCGTCGTGCACTTTTCCAACATGACAATGATCCTAAACACGCATCTAAGGCCACTGTTGGATATCTGAAGAAGAACAGGGTGAAAGTGATTCAGTGGCTTCTGATCTGAACCCAATCGAACACCTATGGGGAATTCTGAAGAGACAAGTTGAGCATCACTCTCCATCCAGCATCCGGTCTCTAAAAGAGGTCATTCTTGAAGGATGGAAAAAGATAGATGTTGCGAAATGTCACCAACTTGTTCATTCCATGCCTAGAAGACTTGATGCTGTCATTAAAAATCATGGAGGCCGTACAAAGTACTAGATGTAGTAGTTTTTGTTGTGGGGTGTACTCATTTTTGCATCAACCTAATTTGAGTAAAACTGAAAAATGTGTAATCTGAGTTATATTATTAACCTTACTTTCATGTTATAAGTTGAACAGATGTTATACAAAACTTAGTCGTCAACATTTTGGAAGTTGTTTTTGTGTTCATTGAGATATTGTTTAAAACATTTGTGATTGCCAGGATGAACATTTCATTTTGAAATTCATTTAAGCATGTTGTTTAGCATCAGGCTAGTGGTTCAAAACCAGCAACTGCAGGTCTGTTCTGATAGGGTTGCAGACACCTGGAAAAGCAACTAACTACACTGTGTGCAGAATTATTAGGCAAGTTGATTTTCTGATCATATTTTTTTTCCAAGCACATTTTACCAATTCCAATCCACATCAATCTTAATAACTACTATTAATATTTTTTTTAATCATTTATAAGTGATATATAATTGTTCATGAAGGCTGTAAATGAAAAATGCCTTATATTCAGGTGTGCAGAATTATTAGGCAAGTTTTCTTTTACAGGCAAAATGAGCCAAAAAAAGAGATTTAACTCAGACTGAAAAGTCAAAAATTATGAAATACTCATGAGAAGGACGCAATACTAATGCAATACTAGAAATTACAAAGTTAAAGCACGACCAAGGAACAGCAAAATGCTCATTGGGTCAGCGGGGTCATACAAAAACAGGTGGAAAAGAAAAGACATGTTAACTGCAAGATAATTAAGAATTAAGGTGAAGAATTAAGTGTGAAACCATCAGGAACCCTTTAGTCTCCAGCGCCACCATCTTCCAGAACTGCAACCTACCTGGAGTTTCCAGAAGTGCAAGGTAAAAGTGAACTCCCACACCTTACTGCCAGATTCTGGAAGATAAATTCTTCAAACAGTGGTACAAGAGGATGTGGTGCTGGTCCTTCAGGAGTCACTCTCAAGCTGTCTGTCTATAAGGCCTATAAAAACCCAGTCTTCATGTATTTTATAACACTTCAGCTTGTGATTCTTAATAAATGTGGGTCATTTTTTAGGATTCTTTAGCTAACCTAAGTCTCTGAGACCCTGACACCTTGCACTTCTGGAGACTCCTGGTAGGTTGCAGTTCTGGAAGATGGTGGCGCTGGAGACTAAAGGGTTCCTGATGGTTTCACACTTAATTCTTCACCTCAATTCTTAATTCTTTTGCAGTTAACATGTATTTTCTTTTCCACCTGTTTTTGTATGACCCCGCTGACCCAAAGAGCATTTTGCTGTTCCTTGGTCATGCTTTAACTTTGCAATTTCTAGTATTACATTAGTATTGCGTCCTTCTCATGAGTATTTAATAATTTTTGACTTTTCAGTCTGAGTTAAATCTCTTTTTTGGCTCATTTTGCCTGTAAAAGAAAACCTGCCTAATAATTCTGCACACCTGAATATAAGGCATTTTTCATTTCCAGCCTTCATGAACAATTATATATCACTTATAAATGATTAAAAACAATATTAATAGTAGTTATTAAGATTGATGTGGATTGGAATTGGTAAAATGTGCTTGGAAAAAAAATATGATCAGAAAATCAACTTGCCTAATAATTCTGCACACAGTGTATTTTTAAAGGTAAAAGAAATATGACTCAAACTACATTAAATACAGGTTCACTTGCATCAAGGACATGGTTTGTGCCAACCATAATGTTTTGTGCAGTGAATGCCTGGCTGTTATTTCGATTGCTATTTCCTGTAGCTCAAGTAGTAGAGCATGACGCTAATAATGCCAAGGTCATGGGTTTGATTCCTAGGGAATGCGTGAACTGATAAAATGTATACTTTGAATGCAATGCAAGTTACATAGGTAGAAAGAGTTTACCAAATGCATAAATGTACTTAAAGGGATAGTTCACCCAAAAATGAAAATTCTGTCATCATTTACTCACCCTCATGTTGTTCCAAACCTGTGAGTTTCTTTCTTCTGTTGAACACAAAAGTTATTTTAAAGCTGCAGTCCCTAAGTTTTGCCTCTTTGTCGCCATCTCTGTTCAAAACCTGCAATTGCAGTTATATGTGGAATTATCATCTTTACGTGGGTTGTGCATCAGCGCAGATGAAACTAATGCTTTGAGGAGAATGTGTGGCTGTCAGTCACTGCACCAGTGGATACTGTACTTCGGAATCACAGATTGTAGTCTTGGAAGTATGACCACCACTTTTGTTCTGACCAACTGAGAAAAAAGTATTACAATAAATCGCGCTACCAGTGGTGAGTAAATCTAACGATCGCTTAGCTCATATCACATCAAATATTATTGTTATACTTTGTTCTCAAATTGTTAATGTTAACATCAGCATTGTGTGACTACGTGTATTTAGTGTGTATTAGCGTAACCTGTAGATTTCAGTTTCTGTACAGTCTAATCTCTAATTGTCCATTTGTCATACCATACAATCCGCCATCAAAATGATAAGTTTAATTATTGCAGCTGCTTTGAGAAAACACTATAAATAATCCGCCACCTGCAGCATCCTCACATGCCATATAGCCTACTAGCTGGGATTCGTTCTTTCGAAACAGATGTGATGTACTGACACAAAGAAGAACAGCGGCATGCTCAAATTTCCAGCGGAAACCCACCAGTACCACTCTATTTAGAAAACTTTATTACAAGCTTACCGTTGTGAATCGGGCTAAGGTAAGGAGATAGTTTTGAACACTGGCTGGTTATGTACTTGCTCAAAAATTGATTTGGTGTAATTTTTAAACAAAAAATGTTACGGACTACAGCTTTTAAGAATGTTGGTAACCAGACAGTTGACGGTAGCCATTGACTTCTATAGTATTTTTTTCCTACAATGGAAGTAAATGGCTACCGTCAACTCTTTGATTGCAAACATTATTTAAAATATCTTCCTTTGTGTTCAACTGAAAAAAAAAGAAACTTATACAGGTTTGGAACAGCTTGAGAGTGAATAAGTGATGACAGAATTGTCTTTTTTTGGGTGAACTAACCCTTTAAGGCCCAATAATCTGCATTCTGAAGCAAAACTAGTTCAGTACCACCACACTAAGCTACAGCAACCATTATAAGTGCTTGAGAAAGGCAAATGAAGTGACATGTAAATAATATAGTATTTAATATGTGGAATGTGGATTTCAACATTTACAGGAGTCAGACCGTCTTGCACCAGTTCTGCTGTCCAGCACCAGAGGCCCCAGAGGGAGATTCTATAACCTGCTCCAGGTGAGGATGACATCTTCTATAACAAGCCAATCAGAAGAGAGTTACACTTTCTACACGACAGGCAAAATGCTGTGCAATTTGAGAAATAGTACATTGATGCAGGAAGAAGAGTGTGAATATACATGTTTACCGCAGATGTCTGCATTGTTTAAGTATTTCATCTTTGAATGGTAGTGGTTTTCTGTTTGCGGTCCCTGTTCTCTGGGCCTGAGGCATTCTGGGTGATGGGATTCAAGCTAGCGGAGTGTAAGTGTGTGTGTGTTTGCGAGAAAGAGAGTTAGTGCATGTTGCAGGTGTAGTTTAACCGTGGTCCGTTCTCTGATAGACTGGAAAACTCTCGGCATGGATAAGCACCACTCAGGTGGAGAGAGAGGCTGTGTGTGTTTGTGTGTGTGTGTGTGTGTGTGTGTGAGAATGCATGTGCGAATGTGGCTGCTCTGCACTATTTTGGGAACTTCAAACCATCTGAGCTTTGTTGACTGCATATTTTATGATGCCAAGAAAACCAAGTCTTAAAAGCTATTCATAATAAAACAGTAAATAATAACTGAACATAATCAGATCCAAACAACAGAAAATTTATACTTTTGTGTCCAAATTTGAAGAAATTGTCACCTTGTCTTTTTAGCAAACTGATAAGGCAGAAATTTCCCATTATTTTTTTTACCCTAACAGAAAACTCTGAATCATATTTTCAAATTTTTGTGTTAAACATAAAAGAGCAGCTTTATTTCTATAGAAAATCTATTTTGATTTAGTGCCAGTAATGATTGAAAAAAGAGAAAAGAAGAACCAAGATAAACAAAAAATACTGTTAACTTTACATTAAAAACTGGCTGATGATATGGTAACAGCGGTATTATGGGATGCCTGTATAATTTATATCTTATAATTGTACATTTCATTAAATGATATGATGTTAATATACCAATCTACTTAAACTGCTTTTTTAATTATATGGTATTTCATTTTTTTTTTTTACTTCTAAAAAACATTAATTTGACAGTATTTAACAGTAAAATACACATATACAGTATAATGTCATGTTAAACCATTTACAATTTTCACTGCACTTTAAGAAAGAAACTTCATAAATTTGCAGCCAAATGTTAATATGAAGAAATTTTCAGTATTGTTTTTTTATTGTCGTTTTACCTGTATTTTGAATTACATATTGCATGTTTTGTGTTTCAGGGTTGAAGGAAATGTCTGTAAACTTTTCTCAAAGGACGTTATCCTTGTTTCTACAGATATTTCTTCTTACAGTGTGTATATAATAAAGTATCTTATAGTTAAGCATTGTTTTTACTGTGGCATCACATGTAGAAATTACATTATTTACACTGAAGAGGAAACATGCTTGTAGGGCTGGACGATATGATCTAAAGTCAAAACTTCGATTAATTGAACATTTTAACTCGATTATGATTAATGAACAATTTTTTTTGCCCTCATAGTTCACTGACAAGGTTTGTACTGTAAATATGCTTGACTATTAAAAGTGGGATATTTTTTCCTAATGAAAGAATGCTCCAACATAGCGCACTTTCAGCAGTTATTTTATCTATAGTTGCATCCCAAACGACACACTATGGACTTGTACACAATGTACTTATGCACTACGTACTCATCCATGTAGTGTGTGAATTGTATAAGGTTATTTTGTCATTTAACAACAGAGTCTGATACCCTCTCCCCCTCCAATACGTAATTAAAGCTGCGACAGTTGAGTGCAGTGTCCAACATTCCACACTTCGTTTTTTCCATTAATTTAGTGCACCATCCGGGTATTTAAAGTGTACATTTTCTTTTTGGAATTTTCAGTGTGAACACACTACTTGCACTATTTGTATTTAAAAACGTCATAGAATAGTGCACAAGTACGCGAATTGGGACGCACCTTATGATTCGTAACATTTCTTACAGATTTCTGCTTGTTGCAAATCAGATACAGATAAATTAGCACAGTACCAGTACATTTATTTGAATGCATTAATGAGAGCGATTGCATCTGTGAATTAGTCATACCATCTCTCTATTAATTATGAATCTGTGGGATGTAAGTAGTTACTTCAAAAGTAGAAAAATATATGCTATAACTTGAGTTTCTAATCTACTTTAGTGATAAATCACAGGACAGTGTTGATAATGAGTTTCTGCGCTCCTCTCTCTGCGTGCGGTCTTCACGTGATGTGCAGCTACTGTCTTTATGAAGCTCAGTATAATAATACAAATCCAGGGTTCCTACGCGGTTTGGAAAAGTATGGAATTTGATTTGAGTAATTTCCAGGTCTGGAAAAGTATGGAAAAAAGAAATCGGAGTATGGAAAAATATTTGTGTTTCCAGACTATTGTCTCTATTCAGTTTTCTAATTTATTATACCTGCAAACTAGTCAATTTACAGCAAAATTAGCTCTTTTGAATCAAAATACATAATTTATGTGAATTGTGTAGATCCATAGAGGTTTTTTTCAGGGCTCAGGATTCTCACAAGAATCGAAAATGGGCTACTTTCCCATAGACTGGAGTGAGTCATGATCTTTCTTGGTGCTCTGTGGCGGGATAGATCGCTGTAGCTCTCGTGAACCAACCATCTCTTCCGCTTTACTAGTTACAGCACAAAATAAACATGATTGAACATCCGAAGGTATGTTGAAAGATAAAGTACAACTTACTGAAATCTGTATCACATGCAATCAATCAATCATTGTTTCAACTGCAGAAAGGCATCAATAAAACAGCACATAAAAATGTCACATTTAGCCTATCTCAGAAAAGCTGTTCGATGTCCAAAAACTCATTATTCAGCTACAAAAATGAACTTCAAGAGGAGCATTTTGCTAAATATATGCACTATAGGCTATTGCATATTCATTGTATTTGTACTTAACATGTGCTTCGATATTAAATGTAGAAATCTGTTTCATGACAGCCACCATTTAAATGTTTAGGCCTAAATAAAAAAAGCAGACAAATAATTGTCATTAAAAATTTATATAAACTTCCTTATGTGTAATTTAGCCTATATGAAAGTAGCTTGCAAATTAATTTTAACCTAATATTATAATGATGTACCAGCTGTGGTTCTTTGTATAATTTACAGCATTAGTTAAGAGAGATTTTTTTTTCTTTGAGGAAATTTGCCATGTACTTGACCTGATAGGCCCCAAATGAATCAATATGGAATCGAAGGTAATCAAATCAAAATCAAATCACAAGCTTCTGAATCAAAATCGCATTCAATTGTGAAATTTGTGTCAATGCTCAGCCATGGTTTTCCCATTTATGTTCTTGTCAGAGTGCACCAGAATGCTTCATTTACATGTTAAAATCACAAAAATCTTCTCCTGGGGGAGGATGCCTCCAGACCCCCCTACACATCACCTTTTACACCTCTTTTTACTTTGCAGATGTTTATAAACTTGTGAATTTCTAAAATATTACGGAAACTGATACTGTGCTTTTGTAGGCTACTCGTACTCGTAGGCTACTCTATAGAAATGTTTTGATACCAACAAATACTGACAACAGAACAGAATGGATAAATCAGAGAAGGATGTCTATGAAGTAAATGTGTCGAATTATTAGAATGTTAAACAAATTAAATATTTACGCCTATGTAGCGATTGGTATGGTCAGAAAGGGAAACAAACTAAGTCACTACGCCACCCTTTTAAACAGGGAATATATTAATACTTGTAGATTAATCCCCAACAGAAGTCACACAGGAACGTAGTTTTAAGAAGAGAAGGGCCTAGACGTGAATACTAAATACAAAACTTTATTTCAACAATCAAACACTGATTTAAAAATCACTAAAAGACTATAAGACCCCTACTACAAACATGAAGCAGAGAAAACATAGAAAAGGAGACCGAGGCTCACCAATGACAGAAAATCGTTTTGGAAGGAGGTCTTGAAATTTGAGTATGGAAAAGTATGGAATTTTGAAATGGAAAATGTGTAGGAACCCTGCAAATCTGATGGTCTAAAATTGCTTGAATGTTCAAACTGGAAAGCCTTAAAAACACATACAATTGACAAACTTTCATGAGGACCAAAGCTAAAGTGATCTCACTTCGGGGATCGTCTTTGTGTGTTGACTCTGCGTTCGAGTTTGCCTCCATGTTGCTTCCATGCCGCTGACTTGACGGGGCAGAGTCAGGTGACTACACATGCGGTAGTATGTTTTTAAGCGTGAAGTATTAACAGAATTTTAAAAACCCAAATAATCGACATGGGAAAATTATGCCGGTTAGAGGTTCTGAATTTCGATTTCGATTACTTTTCGATTAACTTGTTGGCACCTTGCAGTTATTAGAGTGTTCTGAATGTTTTTAGCATGTTTCTATGCAGTTGCTAGGGTGCTCTGATGGTTACTAGGGCGTTTTGGGAGCTGATATGGTGATGTCATATTTGTCCTTAGCACAAATGGTCCAGGTTCGGTGATGAACTAAAGTTTAATGCTTAGGGTTAGAAATTTGTGTAAATCACTAACCCTAAGCCTGAGCAAGCACCACTAATGAAGTTTGCCAGTGTTATTGATGAACAGGAGAGAGCGGCTTTAATTTTTGCAGAAAGCCTATTGAGATTGTGTGCCAGTTATTTCCCAAATGATTAGTACATGGGGTTGTTGAGAAAATGGAAAAAAAGGGGAAAATATAAGCATGAATTAGCTTCTCACCTCTTATTTACAGGAATCGTCTGCCTGGGTTTCTGCTTGATGTTGAAACTTGTCGTCACGCACAATCTGTTTTTAAACAGCTTGAGAGAGAAAGCATATTTATTTGAGTCATAGCACAGGAAATGACATCAAACTCTTTGCTACCTGCATGACTTCACATGCTCTCTCATAAAGAATATCACATTTAGTTTGGGTCCTCAGATCAATTGCGTAGCAACCTAATGATCTGTACCGACCATGTGGATTGGCGTCTGTTTTCACTCTCGTTTAAGGTTCTGCTGCATTTGTTCTCGTTCCTCAGAGGCAAACAGTACTTGGTGCATGAAAGATGGAAAACCCTGCTCTCTGCTCCTCGTGTATGAGTGCTTACAGAGCTTAAGTGGCCTTGACTCCAGGGTAGCAGCTAATGTGCTGACAGTGAATGCAGTCTGCAGTGTGCTTGTGCGTGTTGTAAACCCGTGTCTACACTGAGAGAGAACCTAGAGAAAATGGAAATGGGGTTGAGCTGTGTTGTTAAGCAGAAGAAACGTACTTTGTGACATCTCTCATGATTTAAACATCTGCTTTCCACTCAGAGACACTTTTCATGAGCCCAACATGAGAGGAAAATGGCTTTGTCATGTATGGGCTTATGCAAGATTGTGTGGGGTGTTAACCTCTGAGATTTGGTTTGATTCAGAATTTATAATTATGACTGTACTATGTGAGTAACCAAATATTTTATTGTATTTAATAAATAATTTAATTAGAAGCAGAAGCAGTGTTTTATACACTTTGTGATTTGTATATATGATTTATTCTCATATATAGATGCATTTAAATCAGATTTATTCAATGAATAGTTTAAAATACAAAACTGAATAACGCTATTTTATTTTATTGTAATTAAATTTTTGCTTATCTCATGCAATGTTTCATGACAATTAAATGATGATTTGAAATGATGATCTAAACCCTTCACTTGATTACCTCATTTTCCATGAAGACTGTGTTGAATTTGAAATCCGTGAGACCCTGCATGTAGTAATTAAGCAGAGTTAATTAGTCTTGAATGCGCACTGGGTTCTGATCAGGCTAGATTAAAAGACAGCAAATCTGGGTCAGCCACTGCTCACTTGTGTCATTCCAAACCTCAGCTCGATTCCTGCTGCAGGAGAGGAACAGAAAGATGAAAAAAAAGACGGTCAGCCTGACGTGCCGCCCTGCTCACATCCTCCAGAATACGAGCTCTCTCCTGATCTCAAACAAAAACAGGTAAGCCCCAACGGACAGGCTTCTGTGCATGTGAAACTGTTTGTTACAGATATTAAGAGCTTGAAAAGATGAGATCATTTTAAGTTAATAAGTATCTATCTATCTATCTATCTAACTATCTGCAGATAGAGGAACTGGAGCAAAAGTATGGTGGTCCTCTAATTTCTCGGCGTGCGGCCTGTAAGATTCAGATGGCGTTTCGTCAGTACCAGCTCAGCAAGAACTTCCAGAAGATCCGTAACTCAGTTCTGGAGAGTGGGATCCCGCGGCGTATGTCAGTGCGCAGGGTCCGGGTGCAGAGGGAAAGTTTCTCTGCTGAACGGGCGCTGATGGAAGGATGTTCACTCATGGGCATCCCGCTCACACACTCCACGTCACTGCCGGGGGCCACTACAACTACACTCACACACCTGGAGGACACATTCACAGAACAGGTACAGTTACACCATTAACATACATGATGATACAGCAAGAATTCTGTGCAATCAGTTCAGCATATTTAGCTCAAGTAAACAAACTATTCTGTTCTGCATTTGTTCTTTCTCTTCTGTCCTTCTGTTTTGTTGTTCTGTTCTATTCAAATGTTATTCTATTCTGTTGTATTCTGTTCTATTATATTCCATTCTGCTCTATTCTATTTTTCTACTCTATTGTATTCATTTCTGTTCTATTCAAATATGTGTTTCTATTTTGTTGTATTCTGTTTTATTCTATTCTATTCTATTCAATTCAAATATGTTGTTCTATTATGTTGTATTTGGTTCTATTCTATTCTGTTCTGTTTCATTAAATTAAAATGTTGTATTCTGTTCTATTTAAATCAGATTTGTTCTATTATATTGTAACAGTTGTGTTCAGGCAGGAAGATGAATAGATCAAAATACTCCAAGTTTAATTACAACAATCCAAACAGGCAGACAGGCAGGGTTAACACAACATAATGTAATGTAGTTCGGACCAGGATAAAGTGAACAGGATGAACTAAAATATCAAAGACAACCAAGGATAATTAATAGAACACAGCTGACACATATGAACTAATAACGATGGTAACCGGGGAGACAGATGAGTGGCGGAACACTGAACAAAGGAACATAAAAAAACCATAAACATAAACAGTACTGAACGTGACATATCGCCCCCCTCCAGCAAGGCGCAACTGTGCCGTGGCAGAACAGAGGGAGGGCCAGAGGGGGCTTTGGAGGAGGACGAGGTGATGGAGAAGGGATGGTGAGAGGCAGACAAGGAGGGATGATGGCAGGATGTAGTGAAAGGATGGTGATGGTGGGACAATGAGACACTGGCTACAATGATGGTGGTTGGTCGATGGCACAGACCCAGAGTTCCCCAGTGCCAACAGCCCACGGCGGAGACAAGGGAGGGAGGAGTCCAGGTGGTGACGAGGCTGATGTCAGCTGGGGGATGACCATCGGAGACAGAGCCGGTGGCTCCGCCGGTGCAGACCGAGCGTCGATGGAGCTGAGCGACATCGCTGGTGCAGGAGACCCAGGCAATGTCACGACGCTGAGCATTGTAGGTGCAGCCAGAGTACCCGAGGACAGGGACGATGCTGGTGAGACCCTGCAGGGAGGATGGGTCCGCTGTAGCTGTAGGGGAGGAGGGGCAGAGCGCAGCAGATGGCCCGGATGTCCGTGGCGTAGGCAGAGAGACGACAGACCAAGGGGGAGCCGACGGGACAAGGGAACCCGATGGAGTCACTCGGATAAGGGTCTCTGGAGGAGCCGAAGGTGGGAGGAGCCAGGGCGGAGCCGACAGGTCAACAGGCCGAGGTGGAATGAAGGGATCTGAGGCCGGAGGCGGAGCCGCCGGATTCTCCTTGATAGGCGGTGTTGATGGTTGCTCGACCTGCGTCTCGACGTCTTGACAGGGCGTAGAGACAGCGCAGGGCTGCAAACATCCAGAAGCGATGGGGCTGGAGGACTGCCTGAGCTCTGTAGTGGTGGAAGTGACAGGAGACTGGACATGATGATGGTGTCCTTAAACAACAATGAAGATTCAGATATCGGGTGGGATAGGGTGGGAGTTGACAAGTCCCTGTCGAAGTCAGCCAGTCCTCTGCTTCCGTTCCCTTGTTCACTGGGGTCACGGGCTCACACCCCTGGTCCGAACCACGTTGGGGCACTGCATGACTGACAAGCTCTGTTTCTCTTTTCCTCGGGCTCTGGCTCGCTCTTCACGGTGGGTGGTGCCGCTCAGTCTGTGGGGGGCTCACGTGACATCTCTGTGGTTGCTGGTGTAGAAGCTTGCTCTGGGTCTGGCTGCTCTCTGGATCGGGATGCGATGCTCTCCAAACACCTAAAGATAGTCTAGTTCAGTCCATTAGTGTTTGGGAGGTCGATGGGATGATTGTAGTTGGCCCCGATCCAGAAAAGCAACTTCAGGGTCTCGTCGTTGAGGGGGCTGGTGATAGCAAGATGACAAAAGTTAACATTAAAGGTAAAAAGGTTTGTGCTTTCTTGAGGATGACAAATTTGAGCCAGTCGTCCATTTTGGGCAGTCTGATCTTCTCTAACACTTGTGTTCATGTAGGAAGATGAGTGTTCAGGCAGGAAGATGAAGACAGACGAATAGATCAAAATACTCCAAGTTTAATTACAACAATCCACACAGGCAGGCAGGCAGGCAGGGTTAACACAACGTAATGTAACGTAGATCGGACCAGGACAGAGTAAACAGGAGGAACTTAATAGAACACAGCTGACACATGTGAACTAATAACGATGGTAACCGGGGAGACAGACGAGTGGCGGGAAATTGAAAAAAGGAACGTGACAAATGAAAGTCCATGAAACAGAAACTAAACAGTGCTGAACGTGACATCTATTCTATTCTCTTCTATTCAAATATGGTGTTCTATTCTGTTGTATTTGGTTATATTCTATTCCGTTCTATTTCATTAAAATCAAATATGTTGTATTCTGTTCTATTTTATTCAAATTTGTTCTATTCTATTCTATTCTATTCACATATGGTGTTCTATTTTGTTGGATTTGGTTCTATTCCGTTCCATTTCATTAAATTCAAATATGTCATATTCTGTTCTATTTTTATTTAAATTTGTTCTATTCTATTATATTTTATTCAAATATGTTGTTCTATTCAAGTCAAGTCAAGTGACCTTTATTTATATAGTGCTTTATACGATACAGATTGTTTCAAAGCAGCTTTACAGTGATAACAGAAAAATGATGCATTTTGGCTGTTGTTCAGCTGAAGTCAGTTCAATGCTGACTCAGTTCTGTTGTAAAGATCATTCTGTTGTATTTGGTTCTATTCTAATCTGTTCTATTTCATTAAATTCAAATATGTTGTATTCTGTTCTATTTTATTCAAATTTGTTCTGTTCTATTCAGATATGTTGTTCTGTTCTGTTGTATTTGGTTTTATTCTATTCTGTTCTATTTCATGTTGTATTCTGTTGTATTTTATTCAAATTTGTTCTATTCTATTCTATTCTATTCTTTTCTATTCTATTCTTTTCTATTCTATTCTATCCTCCCTGCCAGGTTCAGTCTTTAGCACGGTCTATTGACGAGGCTTTGAGCAGCTGGAGTTCTGTTCGAGACGGTGAAGGAGAGAAGTCCTCTGCGGCCCCTCCCTCTGGCTCCCATCCTGAGGGGCTCCTGATGGACCCCCTACAGGAGGCCGCACCGAGCGGCTGTGGGGAGAGCATACCCCGCAGTGCCAGTAAACTCATGATGGCTTTCAGAGATGTGACTGTTCAAATTGATAACCACAACTTTCGCCTCTCCTCCTCCTCCATGCTGGAGTCAGTATCCCTTGGTAACGGCGTATCCAGGGAGACCGGCTCGGAACCCCAAAAGGGGGGAAAGATTGCAGGCCAGTCGGCATCATCAGCCCCGGCGGAGCCTGAGTTTCCAGCTCCACCACCCAGCGAGGAAGAGAAAGAGAACCAACAGCCAACCGGATTGGATGCACCGACAGCAGGGTCGGGACAGGAGGGGAAACAGACCAATCAGACTGCGCCCGAGACGGCGGAAAACAGCTCAGAGCCCGTCAGTAGCAGCAGCACCTCGACATCAGCGTGTGAAACGATGATTCTGTCTCTGCCCCGCCCACACTGCCAGGACATGCCCTGCGGCACGCTGTCGACGGATATTGCACGCAAACGCCTTTACCGCATAGGACTCAACCTCTTCAATGTGTGAGTACAAAGATTAAAGATAAATCTTTCTTTTAAAGGTCCAGTATGTAAAATTTAGGAGGATCTATTGACAGAAATGCAATATAGTATACATAACTATGTTTTCAGTGGTGTATAAAGACCTCACATAATGAACTATTATGTTTTTATTACCTTAGAGTGAGCCATTTCTATCTACATACACCGGGGGGCCCCTTACATCAAATTCGCCATTTTGTGCCGCCATGTTTCTACAGTAGCCCTAAATGGACAAACTGCTTTACAGAGCACGTTTGCTTGACTAGCTACTCTTTGCTGTTTAGACAACGACATCTTTGTCCCGTGTCAGCCACCGTAGCTTCTGTATGTGCTTTGAAAGGGAGGGGTGAGCGGTGGCCTGAGTCTTTGGTTGCGATTTGCAACCTCACCGCTAGATGGCGCTAAAATTTACACACTGCACCTTTAAAGCGGTCTTTTAGTTTGTTACTGTTTTTTTCTCTATATTTCTTTACAGCTTTAATTTATTTTTGTATTAATTCAACTTAAACTTATTTTTTTCAGTTAGTTGCCAAGGCAACATTTCATTTAAGTTTTTTATATTTTATTTTAGCTTTATTTTAACTACCAAATACAATTTTCAATAGTTTTAGTTAACAAAAACAGCACTGCAAATCTTATGAACTTCATGAGGAAAACTGATGTTTTCTGTCATGGTACGGTTAGTACGGAAGTTAATCTGTCCCTAGATCATTTCATTTTCTGAAGAAAGGTGCTCTGAATGTTTTTTTTTAGCATGTTTCTATGCTGTTGCTAGGGTCTTCTGGGTGGTTGCTACATATTTATTTACTGGCCCAAGTCCAAAGAGCCCTCCCTCACGTTGAACACCACGTATGATATTCTGGTTTCAAGATATTGCTTCAATTTCTGAATTTAAGGATGTAGAATTGCAATTTGAATATATGAAAGTAAAATTAAATGTGAAGAAATTCATATAGCTATAATATTTAACTACAAAAGCAAAGTTTGTCATGGTACATTTTGGCTTGTCAAAGTCTCATTCGAACGTTTTGAAAAAAGTTTACAGTTTAAAGGTTTATAGGTCTTAATGAACAAAGAAACATTTGATAGATTTGTTCCAAATACTAATCCAAAATATGAGCAACAGTAATAGTAGCAAGACCCACTAAATCTAATTTAAAAACAGTACAATTTATTGGCGGGTACATTTGCTGTAAATAAAATATAATTTCACAAAAGAGCTTTTGTTTGCCGGGTCAGTTTGCCCATGAATAAAGAGTTGAGTGCATTTTCATTATGCCTGCTGATACACACTGACAATTTTACACACACACACACACACTCGCACATGTATACATACACACATACTCAAGACGACTACATTATACTCCCTCAGGGGTGATTGTGAAGCTCTTTCTCTGCTCCATTTTGTGTGTGTAGCACTTTCAGACACACACACACATATACAGAGAGAGAGAATAAAGCCAATCCTCAGAGGCTTCAGAGTGCATCAGCACTCAATTGAAATCTCAGATCAGATTCACTTTGACATGCTTGATGTGAGTAGCACCATGGTTGCCGTGGTAACCAGGTGATCTACACTGACAGCTTTACTCAGGCTGTGTGACTAAGGGACAATGTTGTTTTTAAAAAGGTTTCTGTCAAGATATATGTGGATATTGTATTTTTTTCAGCTATTCACTCACAATGGGTAGCACGTTTGGGGTGACGCACGCGTGTGTGCATGTTTGCACGTGCGTTTACCCCTTATAAGGTCGGATGTGACCTGTGAAGATGTTCAGCGTGCTGGAAATAATGCACGTTACAGTGATGTCATCTCGGAATGCGATGCTAAAGAAAGCAAGAAGCAGACAAATACAGAGAGAGACTGAGAAAGAAATATCAGTATTATTATAAATGAACATTTCAATGCAATAGTGCAAATAAAACAGAAACTTTCACTGGTGTCCATATGGCTTATTTTTTCCTTTAAATCAACTTATAATGAAGCAATGTCCTGTAATAATTCTGTTCTAGCTCCACTCTGAGTTTTTCATTTCACACTTCTTGCTTTCACTACTTTATTTGAAATGTCTTTATAAAGGTCTTTACTGTCACTTTTGATCAATTTAATCCAGCCTTGCTGAGTAAAAGTAATTTCTTTAAAAAATTCTTATCGACGCAATAGTAGTGTACATACATAAATATAAGATACTCAGTGCAGCTGTTATTGGCTGAGATGCTAATACAAACGTTGTGATGCACAAATGGATGTGTGCATCTCTGAAACAGAATGATGTTAATGGATGTGGAAAGAGTAATCTGAAATACTCTATGATTTGTCGCTATGAATATCTCTCCTAACACATTAATATATGAAAACCTGCGCACAAGCACACAAACTAGTGTTGCCAAGTCCGTGGTTTTCCTACTTTAACACAGTTGCCGCGGGTTGAAGCGACCCCAAATAACATGATATTTATCCCCCAAATGAGAATTTTACCAATGGAACCTCGCCACAAAGCTGAAAAACGCAATTGGACTAGTTTCGAGTAGCAATCTGGCAGGTTTTGTTGTGAAAACCTGGTAACCCTGACACAAACCTCTTCCGTTTTTTTTTCTTTTTTTTTTTTCTTGGAAACACTTCATAATAACTTTCACACAAACTGACTAAATGCAGATTGTTTGTGTATTTTCTGCTCTGATTTTGGGCAGAAATCTGCAGAATTTTGTTTAATGGTTTTAACATAGTAAAATATGTGTGCAAAAAAGCATTCAATTATGCTGAATTCATGTACACTATTGGCCAAAAGTTTGGAATTTTTAAGTGTTTTTGAAAGAAGTCTCTTGTGTTCACAAAGGCTGCATTTATATGATCAAAAATACTGTAAAAACAGTAATATTATGAAATATTCTTACAATTTAAAATATGTTTTCCATATATTTTAAAATGTTATTTATTCCTGTGATACAAAGCTGAACTTTCAGCATCATTACTCCAGTCTTCAGTGTCACATGATCCTTCAGAAATCATTCTAATATGATGATTTGCTCAAGAAACATTTCTTATTATTATCGATGTTGAAACCAGTTTTTGCTTGGAAATTTTTTGCGGAAAATTCTTTAAAAAAAAGAACTTTTAATGGGTATTATAAATTCAAGTATAAAAAAATGTTTCATTAAATGTACATGAAGTATATTATAGCATAACATTATATAATGTGATGTTAGCTAATTATCTTAATGATAGTTAATATAAAGTGTTAGCTCCAGCTTCTTTAGAAAAAGAAGAATCAGTTGTTAGTACTCATCTACATCTTTCTTGATCTTCCTGCAGAAATCCGGACAAAGGAATCCAGTTCTTGATATCCAGGGGCTTTATTCCGGACACAGCCATCGGTGTGGCTCACTTCCTGTTGCAGAGGAAGGGTTTGAGTCGACAGATGATTGGAGAGTTCCTGGGTAACAGCAAGAGGCAGTTCAACAGAGATGTGTTAGAGTGAGTCATGTCTTCATAAACCCTTATGCACTATAGTTTTCCCTGTATCATAGTCATTTTGCAGACGATCTGTCTGATGAGGCAAAGGTTTAGTCCTAAATCCTTTAAAACATCTATATAAACCCTCATAAATGAAATAAACCAGCTGAATTTAAAACTATGTAAAAATATGTGCAAATATACTATATAGAAATAAAATGATGCAAAAAGAATTATGCAATTTAATTGTCAATAAATTGTAAATCCTAAATTAAAAATATTATGTCAATACATAATATTAAACTATGACATTAATTAACAAACTATAAAATTATATTCTTGTTTTGAAAGGGAAACATTACAATTAAGGTTAATATGATGACATTAACCTGACCAATGTTAACCAGCGCATGAATATAACTGCATATTCAGGATTGGGGTTTATAATTTAAGAACCAACCACTGAAGGTAATAACGGCACATTTTCATTTCTTACAGTGCTGGAGTTTCATAAATTGGTCTCTTCATTTAAACAGAGCGTATTTATGAGTTTTTTTATGTGCCTCTCTCTCTCTTTCTCTCAGCTGTGTGGTGGATGAGATGGATTTTTCTATGCTGGAGCTGGATGAAGCTCTGAGAAAGTTTCAGGCTCATGTGCGAGTGCAAGGAGAAGCTCAAAAAGTCGAGAGACTCATTGAAGCATTCAGGTAAGAATCACACACCAGTAAAGAGTCATTTCTTTGACACACATGCAATTTTCAGATTAACTATGGCAATTTTTTCCCACAGCTTTTACTGGGTGCAGGAGATTTACTAAAATGTGCATTCCTGTGTCTTTCTTTCAGTCAGAGGTATTGCATGTGTAACCCTGACGTGGTGCAACAGTTTCATAACCCCGACACCATCTTCATCCTGGCCTTTGCCATCGTGCTGCTGAACACAGACATGTACAGTCCCAACATAAAACCAGAGCGCAAGATGCTGCTGGAAGACTTCATACGTAACCTACGAGGTGCGTTTATGTGTGCTTTGGAGCGTGTTGGTGTTTTGAGGTCAGAGATTGAATATTTGATTTTAAATCTTGCCAATTTTAATCAGCTTTCCATCTCCATGTTTAAATTAGCATTTTTTAATATCAAAAGAGTCATTCTGATTATCTCCTAGGAGTGTAGACGTGTGTGTGTGTGTGTGTGTGTGTGTCTTGGACAGATTCCGGGTCTCTGATCAAATAGTTTTTGATCTGTTGCCATACTTCCTGCAAACACATACGGTGTAAGAGAGCTGTTTAAAGTGAGATGTAAAGACATGGGGACTGGAATGAAATCAGAGCATATTATTAGTTGAGCTCTAGGACTTTTCAATAGAGCCAAATAAATCCTCACTTTTAACAGCAATAAGTTACTTAAAAGTATACAGTGACACTTCTGCTTTTCTATATGGTGTGGTCCTTGTTAACAAAAGATTCATACCTATTACACAGACCATCCAGAACATTCATGTACACAGTTTTTCCTGTCTTATTTTTGCATTTGTATTATAATGTAACAATAATTAATAAATAAATTCCCCTGCAGGAGTGGATGATGGGGCAGATATTCCGCGGGAGATGCTAGCCGGCATTTACGAGCGGATTCAGCAGAGGGAGCTGCGCTCCAACGAGGACCATGTGACCTACGTTACCAGGGTGGAGCAAAGCATTCTTGGAATGAAGACGGTGAGTCAGTTCTCTACCAATTAAACACAAAGGTCAAGTAAATGTGAAAAGTGCATCACCTTTTGGTTTGGGTTGCACCTGTTACAGATTTGAAAAGGTGATTAGAGACAGTGAGATAGCTGACCGAACAACCGTCTCATCAACATTACATTTATTAGTGGGTCTTGCTGAGCCAAACATTGGCATTACTATCACTCATACTTGTGCAGTGGAGTGCTGATGTCCAACAAAGTTAGCTTCAACTTGCCTCAAAACACCTGCCTGGAAGTTTCTAGTATACCTTGGCTGTGTTCGAAATTGCCCCCTATACCCTTATTCACTATTATCCACATTACTCCACTAATAATCCACTTAAATGAGTGAGTTGAATCTGACACTGCATATGCTGGATAAGCATTACAAGCTTTTGCATAGTTTGTGCTTGAAACGTAGCAAACTGGCAGCTCCAGTAGTAAGATGAAAAGATTTATCTTGAACTCTGTCATGGAAACTAGCACTTATTAAACAATTTAATAATCAAGTAAAAAGGAATTTATTCCTGCATGATATTATGCTGTTGCCACATTGGACCAGCAGTTTGGAAAATGGACGGATGGATGATTCAGCTGCGGAAGCCATCTTTTGGTTTCACTCGTTATTATGGTGCATTGTGGGATTGAATGAGTGCACTCGATAACGTCCACTATGGTTTCAGACACCACTACAAATGACTGTCCCCTCAAATAGTGCCCTTTTTAAGGGTACAGGGGGCTATTTCAGACACAGCTCTTGATTAGCTGGATCAGGTGTGTTTAATTGGGGTTGGAGCTAAACTCTGCAGGACAGTGACCCTCCAGGAGCAGGACTGGACACCCCTGTACTAGTGTAAATGATTTGATCAAACCCTAACACTAGGTATTGAACTTGTCCAGCACCGTTTATGCAATAGTCATAAATGTCCAGGGATTCTTTTTAGATATTTAGGGAAAAAAAGAAGAGCAACTAGATTGCCAAATGATGAAATTGTGCTATTAATGGAACTGGTTCATAAAAATTCATAAAATTCTATTTATTTAAATGAATCCGGTTCTGCGTAAGAACTTACAAAATAATAAGGAAGGTAAACAACATGGGTTCCATATATAAGTCTGAAATTAATTTTTAACTTATATGACCCAAAAAACTTTTGCCAGTCTGAAGTTTGATTAACATGATGAAGTAAACATAAACTTTTCTTAAAGCATCAACCAGTGAAATTCACATTACTGTTTCTGGTCATTAATTTTTCCCACCTCTGTATACTAACAGCTACGTGAATCAGTTTATAAAAACAGGTATAAAAGTAAAAAAAAAAAAAAAAAAAACAGAAAACTTGAGACTGAAACTACAGAAGAGGATTAGGGCCAAGCAATAATAAAAAAATAAAACCATCTCGAGATTAAAGTTGTTAAATTTCGAGAAAAAACTCGTTAAATTTCGAGAAAAAAGTCAAGATGATAATGTTGAGAATAAACTCGTTAAATTACGAGAAAAAAACTCGTTAAATTTTGAGAAAAGTCGAGATAAAATGTTGAGAATAAAGTCATTAAATTTCGAGAAAAAAGTCATTAAATTACGAGAACAAATTCGTTAAATTATGAGAAAAATGTCGTTAAATTTCGAGAAAAAAGTCGAGATAAAATGCTGAGAATAAAGTCATTAAATTATGAGAAAAAGTCGTTAAATTACGAGAACAAATTCGTTAAATTATGAGAAAAATGTCGTTAAATTTCGAGAAAAAAGTCGAGATAAAATGTTGAGAATAAAGTCATTAAATTACGAGAAAAAAGTCATTAAATTACGAGAACAAATTCGTTAAATTATGAGAAAAATGTCGTTAAATTTCGAGAAAAAAGTCGAGATAAAATGCTAATAAAGTCATTAAATTATGAGAAAAAAGTCATTAAATTACGAGAACAAATTCGTTAAATTATGAGAAAAATGTCGTTAAATTTCGAGAAAAAAGTTGAGATAAAATGTTGAGAATAAAGTCATTAAATTACGAGAAAAAAGTCATTAAATTACGAGAACAAATTCGTTAAATTATGAGAAAAATGTCGTTAAATTTCGAGAAAAAAGTCGAGATAAAATGCTGAGAATAAAGTCATTAAATTATGAGAAAAAAGTTGTTAAATTACGAGAACAATTTCGTTAAATTATGAGAAAAATGTTGTTAAATTTCGAGAAAAAAGTCGAGATAAAATGCTGAGAATAAAGACATTAAATTATGAGAAAAAAGTCGTTAAATTACGAGAACAAATTCGTTAAATTACGAATTTGTTCTCATAAATGTTGTTTATTCTCATCATTTAACGAGTTTATTCTCAACATTTTATCTCGACTTTTTTCTCGAAATTTAACGGGTTTTTTCTTGAAATTTAACAACTTTAATCTCAAGATGGTTTTATTTTTTTATTATTGCTTGGCCCTAATCCTCTTCCAAATGAAACTGCTCATTAGTTTGGTGCCATAATTTCATACTTCACATGACAGCGCAGTAAAACATTACACCTCCATATTAAATATTAATTTCTTTCTTCAGCCCATGCTGCATCAGAAATTCCCCTTTTCATTTCTTGTGCTGATGGAAGCTGTACCTTTTGAATTGAATTCACTCGATTTTTGATCTCTCTCTTTCTTCCTCAGATACTGTCAGTTCCTCACCGTAGGCTGGTGTGCTGCAGTCGACTCTATGAGGTCACTGATGTAAATAAACCGCAGAAACAGGCTTCACATCAGAGGGAGGTGTTCCTCTTCAATGACCTGATAGTGGTGAGACACACACAGATCAACACATATTCGCACATGTACAAACAAACAACTGAAATTAAACAATCTTTTTTTCCCCGCTTTTTTATGATGTTAGATCTTAAAACTATGCCCTAAGAAGAAGAGTGCCGCAACATACACGTTCTGCAAGGCCATGGGCTTACTGGGAATGCAATTCCATCTTTTTGAGAATGAGTGTAAGAACACAAACACACACAAAACATAGTTAAATATAGCATATGTTTAGATTTTACTATAATTATAAATAAAGTAAAAATTGTTAGTTATAGTTGACCATGAAAGTATTAAAGTGGGTATTACTACCATGGAAAAAAAAATTGTATTGTTGTATTACTTTATATAATTCAGTTGCTACTGAAGAATTTACGGAAGAGGATTAGGGCCAAGCAATAATAAAAAAATAAAACCATCTCAAGATTAAAGTTGTTAAATTTCAAGAAAAAACTTGATAAATTTCGAGAAAAAAAGTCTAAATAAAATGTTGAGAATAAACTCGTTAAATTATGAGAAAAAACTCGTTAAATTTCGAGATAAAGGTCGAGATAAAATGTTGAGAATAAACTCATTAAATTATGAGAAAAACTCGTTATATTTCAAGAAAAAAGTCGAGATAAAATGTTGAGAATAAACTCGTTAAATTACGAGAAAAAAACTTGTTAAATTTCGAGAAAAAAGTCGAGATAAAATGCTGAGAATAAAGTCATTAAATTACGAGAAAAAAGTAATTAAATTAAGAGAAAAAAGTCGAGATAAAATGTTGAGAATAAACTCGTTAAATCACGAATAAAAACTCGTTAAATTTCGAGAAAAAAGTCGAGATAAAATGTTGAGAATAAAGTCATTAAATTACAGGAAAACACTCGTTAAATTTCGAGAAAAAAGTCGAGATAAAATTTTGAGAATAAAGTCATTAAATTACGGGAAAAAACTCGTTAAATTTCGAGAAAAAAGTCGAGATAAAATGTTGAGAATAAAGTCATTAAATTACGAGAAAAAAAGTCGTTAAATTAGGAGAACAAATTTGTTAAATTATGAGAAAAATGTCGTTAAATTTTGAGAAAAAAAGTCAAGATAAAATGTGGAGAATAAAGTCATTAAATTACGAGAAAAAAGTTGTTAAATTTCGAGAACAAATTCGTTAAATTACAAATTTGTTCTCATAATTTAACAACTTTTTTCTCGTAATTTAATTACTTTATTCTCCACATTTTATTTAGACTTTTTTCTCAAAATTTAACAAGTTTTTTCTCGAAATTTAACAACTTTAATCTCAAGATGGTTTTATTTTTTTTATTATTGCTTGGCCCTAATCCTCTTCCATAAGAATTACCCAATTTTAATTTTCTTGTCTTTTAAGTACCATTTTGTTATTTTTTTTAACCTAATTCAGATGCATGCATGTTTTTTAAATCATAAAAACAGAGAAAAATTTACAAATCCTCAAGGCAGGAACTTACTCAATATTTGCAGTATCAGATGTGTGATACATACGATACAATGCGTTTTTTCCATCACAGATTACCCTCATGGAATCACGATATTGTCTCCATTCTCATCGGAAAAGAAGCAGGTGGTGAGCTTCTGTTCTCAGAGCGCAGAAGAGCTGCTCAAGTTTGTAGAGGACCTGAGAGAGAGCATTGCAGAGGTGGCAGAGATGGAACAAATTCGCATTGAGTGTGAGTGTCATGTTACTGTATGTTACTCATGTTCACATGCTTTAGGGTAGTGAGTTTATGTTAAAAATTTCAACATAAAAAAACCTCTGTGTTTCTGGACGTCCATGTTTTGTCTAAAACATATCCCATAGACTTACATTGAGAAGCTAAAATCTAGGGAACAGTAAGAAACCACCCAGCAACATGTTAAACAATCTTAGTAGTGAGTATTGTATAGGTAAACATCACTCACATTAGCTTCAGAAAAGACAAAAAAGTTCAAAAGTGGGTCCAAGCAAACCATTTTGGGTTCCCCAAAGAACCCTTTGGTGAAAAGTTCCTAAAAGAGCCAATTTTTTTAGTGCGAAGAATAATAATCTTAATAAATAATCTGAAGAACCTTTCTAATATAAAGAACATTTTGTGCAATGGAAAGTTTCTATGGATGGTAAAGGTTCTTCATGAAAACCATCAATGCCAATAAAGAACCTTTATTTTTAAGCGTATAAGGGGATGTGCTGTATGTAAAAGAACATTATCATTACCTAAAGGTTAGCTTTAATAAAAATGAATTCTCTACATTCCTCTGTGGTTTGAAAACTATGGTTGTGGCCATCATTAAAGTGAATTATGCATGTGGTTCTTAGGGGAACTAGAAAGACAACAGGTTGTGAGAAATCAAACTAACAAGAACGGCACACAACTAGACATCCACGCTGGACCTAGTTCTGCTTCAGGTACACACACACTTACACACACACACACGCTCATAAACAACATTAAGCCTATTTTTGATGCCTTGTATATTTTTGTGGTTTGCAGGGGATGATTTTTATGAGAAAACGGGGAGCAACACGGTAGAGGTTTGTATCAGTAAATCGTTGTGTGAGCCCAGCGCAAAATTATGTTCCGATTCTGTGTGCATGTATTTACAGTGTCCTCCAAAAGTGTGGAAACACCCTAGGCAAAGTGGGATTTTGGATAATATCAGCATAAATCTGTATAATTTTTAGTGATGACTTTGCATTGATAAGGGACTATGGAAATATATAAATATATAACTATGGAAATATATTAAAAAATGAATTCAGAGCATAGAAAAATACTAGAGCTATTTATAAAGCATCTTCAAACTGTGTTCTGATGGATCTGTTGTTCTGTCAGTCAATCAGTGAAGCTATAAAAGTGTGCTGCTGACATAATAAACTTCAAAAAGAAACTATTATCCAATCAGTAAGAATATTATTATTGTCTTCAATGATAATTGCATAATCCCAATTTTAAACCTACGGTGTTTCCAAACTTTTTAGAGTCATTGTAGGTGGTGACAGCACGTATTGTAGTTAACATCACTGTCTCCTTGCAGAATCAGAGATAACCTCCCCACCGTCCCCCACTTCCTGACCTTTGCTTTTGACCCCTGAGCTCACTCTGTCCCCTCTGTCCATCAGAATGGAGACACCTGCCCTCGGTGTCTTCACTGCAAACACACACCCTTCGTGCAGAGCAATAACAGCACTGCCGTCCCCCAGAAAACACCACCCACTGCCCCTCGTCGTGATCTGTAATCGATGGCCTCTCACTCGGGCTTTTGCTGACTGCTGTGTTTTAATCCTGCATACAGCTGCAGTTGTTGTAGGGTGAAATTCTTTAAACTTACAAAAAAAATCTTTATGCCAGTCCATAAGTGGAAATTATGTCGACAATGTATTCAAGATGCGCTGATAACGCATTCACACATACAGCCTTTGCCTTAAAGAAAATTTTGTGACTGTAATGCAACGGATTTGTTCAAATATAGCATCAATGCCATGTGCAAATAAATCCTATTTTTTCTGTTATATATCCTGTTTTACTCAGAAATGCTCTGTTCAAAGATTTGGGGTCAGTTAGATTTAAAATAATAATAAAAATAATATTTTTATTCAGCAAGGATGCATGATTAAAGTGACAGTAGGCATTTATAATGTTACAAATGCTTTTTTTTTTAACCTTCTAGTTATCAAAGAGTCCTGAAAAAAATTGTTTCCACAAAAATATTTCAACATTGATAATATTAAGAAATGTTTCTTGAGCCGCAAATCAGCATATTATGATGATTTCTGAAGGATCTTGTCACACTGAAGACTAGAGTAATGATGCTAAAAATAAAGCTTTTTTTCACAGGAATATTGTATTTTTTAAAAATATATTAAAATGGAAAACCATTATTTGAAGTTGTAATAATAATTCACAATATTACTGTATTTTTAATCAAATAAATGCAGCCTTGGTGAGCATAAGAGACTTATTAGATGCACTGATATACCGGACAATAATCGTATCAGCCAATAAAAGCACATTTTCACGCTAGATAGTCAGGGCCAATATATCCTGTCAATCAAAAGAGGACAAGAAAATGCACTGAATTTGTGCTTTGTGTAAAGAAACCAGTTTGATGTTTAATAGTAATTATATGAATTAATACCATTAAGTTTAATATTAATTGAATCTTCAGAATTTAGTTAATGTGTGTTAATATTAATTTGAGTAATGTGTTTATGTTTATAACTGATACCAGTAACTCTGAAACAAGTTGATGAAATGGAGAGAATAATTTTTATTTGCATTTCTTTCAAAATATAATGATTAATTAATAATTATAATGAAATTATCATTAATTTAAAAGAAGGTGTAAAAGGCAGAACCCCCAAACTATCGGTATCGTTACACTGTAAAAAAAAATATTTTCATGATTTGTTAATAGAACATTTTTTCTTTTGTCAAATCAACTTAGATAATTAATGTGGTTCAGATAACATAATATTTTGAGTTTCTGTTGATTAAACCAATTGCCTTCATTGTATTAACTAAAATTTTTAATTTCAATGAACTCAAAATTAAGGCAACCAGGTAACTTACTTTTTTTAAGTTAAACCAACAATTCGTTTTTACAATGTATTGGCAGATATCACTCTGAATAATCGGCTATCGTATCGGTGGAGAGATTTCATATCGGTGCATCTCTATTTAAAATGGTAGTGTATATTAGATTACAGAATTAAAAAAGGTTGCAAATTGCATATCATGTTGTAACATTACAAAAAAGGCAACATACAAATAACGTGAAAATATTATTGCTTGCGGAACAACTAAGTTAAGATTTGCAATGCACGTCCAGAGACTCCATCAGCAGTAGTTTCAACAGCTCCTGCACTGGAACTCATTAAAATTCAAATACTTCATTAAAAAGAGCTGAAATGAAAAGGAATGAGCTGTGGTTAGTATGGACAGACAGGCTACATGAGCGCGCTTTCATGAGATGCCTCGCACATAACATGTATACATGTGCAAACAAGGTCTATCAAGACAAGGTGCAAATTATCCAGGATGCAATAAGGACCCTCTCTGCCAAGCGTCTTGGCCCTCAAGGGGCACTTTAATGCTTCTTACAGAAGGATAAAAATATAACAGTCTGATTAGCAGCGCAGTAATAAGAGGAAATGCATAAGATTGCAGGTAATTATCCAAATCTTGGCAGGTCAAGTAGGAAATCACCCTGCTTTCACCCACTCCGACCGCGCTGTATGTACGTAGTCATGCCGTGTTTTGCCGCCTGCATGCTCTGTGGCATGGCCTCGTCGTGTGATCCGCACCAGAGGGCCGTGAGAGTGCAGCAGGCCAGGCTGATAACGCTTCCTGCTTCTGGCTGTTTCTAAACTAGGTGTCAATTCACAACAGGCTCCAAACATACCAACTCAGCTCTCCTCTGGCCCCACCCAGCGCTCAGCAACACCTGGCCGTCCTGCCTAGCCCCGCCCCTGGCTCCGCCCTCACCATCTCCCCCGACACCCTGATCCAGTGCCAGCAGATCGTGAAAGTGATCGTCATGGACGCCGCCGGGCGTGGCCACGTGGAGGCGTTCCTCAGCCACAACCCCGCCCACCGCCTCATCCAATCGGCTGTGTCCACGCCCATCAGGTCACGGGAGGGAGGCAAGCAACAGCAGCCTCCCCTCCCTCCCCCGCCACCTCCTTATCACCACCCGCATCAGTTTTGCCCCCCGACCCCTCCACCACCACGCCACCTGCTGAGCCAACGCAGGTACTCCAGCGGGACACGCAGCCTAGTCTGAATAACATACACACAAATGAGTTTACACCTGTTCACAGATCACCTAAAATGAACATTCTGTCTTTATTTAATCACCCACATGTTGTTCCAAACCCATGCTGCTAACATATATATATATATATATATATATATATATATATATATGTATATATATTATATACACACACACACATAATTACTAAATCTAAAATGAAAACTGAAAATATAAAAATAAAAAACATGTAAAATATTAAAAAATACTATAATAGTATATAAATAATACAATAATTTAAAGTATTTATTGATATTTTACATTTTTTTTATTTTTATATTTTCAGTTTTCATTTTAGTAATTATGTGCTTTTATTATTTTTATTTTTATTTAGCTTTAGTTTTAGTAATTTAATTACTAAAATCACTTTTGTTTAAACTTTAAGTATAAGTTTTTCATCTAATATTTAGATTTTTTTTATTTCAGCTTCATTTCAATTAAAGGCACAATATGTACATTTTTTCGCCGCTAGAGGTCGCTTATTCAAAACAAAGGTGTAGCTTGATGATGAGACACTGTCTACTATGAGACACTTTTGCACACTGCAGTAAGCTAGATCGATATTAGGCATGGTAAAACATGGTACTCGCTGTAAATCAAGAAAACAAGATTTAAACAATAAGACTTACTTTGTTAACATTATTAGTTTTCTGTCAATGAATGTATCCAAACAGTTGCTCACCTGTCTAAAAAAAACACATAATATATTAAAGCGTCTTTGGTGTTTCCCTGGTTTCTATAAAATAAAACCGGAAACCGAAGGTAACGCGACACGGTCTGTGTCCTGGTTAAAATTATTTATTTCTCTGGATTTAAAAATTCTTAGAAACATTTGGGATAATGTAAGTACACAAATAAAATATATAACATTGTTCTAGTGGTTTTAGATATTTTAATCCAAAAATCTTACATATTGTGCCTTTAACAACAAAAAAAAAAAAAAAAAATTAATTAACTATCATTGCATGGAAACAAGCTGTATAAAAATTCTCTTTTTGTGTTCCTTGGGAAAAATAACAGCATAAAGATTTACAGCAACATGAGGGTGAATAAATAATGATGGAATGTTCATATTTATGTGAACTATGGCTTTAAAACTAAACTATCATGTACACTCTTTTTTTGAAGATAGCACAAGCAGCCCAATCTGAACTCTTAGGCTCAGATCACTCAAAAGAAGATATTCTTAGAATTGTTGGGTCCTCATGGCCTTAAAGTGTGCATTTAAAGTGAGTAGATGTATAGTATTTTTTTAAGAGGGTTTTTTTCTCAGATCTTTTTTGTGTGTGTTCACCATGTCCCTATATTCAAATTAAGTGTTTATATATTTTGATTTCTCCTTAAAAACCCATGTTGTGTGACCCAAACTACAATAGATGGATGTAGTATAGAGAGAGTGCTTGTGAAGGTGAATTTATTCCAAGACACCACCATGAAATAATGTTTGCAATTATATAAATGTTCACATCATATTTTGTATGGAGATAGGAAATCACCACCCTCTTTCAAAGGTCTTACCTGTTAGTCTAAATCCCAAAGATGAAATCCAATACCAGTATTTGGATATAAATCATACCTCAACATTTCTGAAAAGGAAACATGCAAAAGTAACTTAGTTAGATAAAAGTACACCCTCTGAGTGAGTTTAAATACAACAAATAACAATTTGCACACACATGTCACTGCAGTAGGCGCTCTGAACCAAACAGTAGCCAAGGGAGATCATGCGACTTCTACTGCTTTCCCATTGGTGGTTGTCACATCATGTGAATCCACATTTGCATTCGAATAGCAAAATCTCACAGAAAATGAATGCTTTTATTGCTGCAAATTACTGTCTTTTAGTGAATTATTCAAACCGTGTTTTTGGGTTTTGGATGAGATTTAGGTCAGGATGTGACCACTAAAGAATGTCTAACTTCCAAGATAAAAGCCACAGATTTTGTCTGTATTTGGCACCATCTACTGATGTTTTTATCCTGTCAAGAGTCCCAATCTCAGCTGCTGTTAACTAGGCATTGGTCACATGATGTGACCAAAACATTTGCCACTTTTTCATTAAGGCAGCGGTTTTATCTTGCAATTGGTGGTTCCCCTTCATTGTTAGAGTGTGCAGGCTTTTTTTAAGTGTTTCCCTAATTGGAGTTTTCAGTCTATGTGTCTCATTTGGACAATTTTTAAGGCGTGGTGGTGAGTTTCTGGCTTTTCTTAAATTGAGGATGCTGCCATACTGTGTGGAGGAAGCGCATCATCTTGGCTACGTTCAGTCCAAATCTGATTTTTGTGCATATCCTATTGATATCCGATCAGATTTAGCAAGTGTGAATGGCCAAGCTACATTCATATGTGGACACACCCAATGTGGATGTCAGTAATTTTAAATCAGATTCCAATCGGATACAAAAAAATCAGATTTGGACTGACAGTGTAAACGTAGCCCCTGAGAGCCGTTCACCTCATACCTAGCAAGGGTGTTGACTGAGCTCCATTAACCCTTTAAAACATTTGGACAGTCGGCTCTTGACTTGTGCCTTCCTACAAAAGTATCTTAATGTCCTTTGAAAAGCACATTTGAATTGCTAATCTGCGTTGAAATTAGGGGTGCAACGGTTCAGATTACTCACGGTTCGGTTTGTATCACGGTTTTAGGCTCACGGTTTCGGTACTGTTCGGTATGTCAAATAAAAATAAAGAAACTAAGAACAAATAATCAAAAAGCACAAATAAATTCAGTAAAGCAAAAATACAAATAAAGCTTTTCAGGTTTTTCATGTATCCATTTTTAAGGTACAGAAATTGAATAAAGTAGCTAATAAAATGTAAAACAACATTGCATGTAATCTTCACTTATTAATTCATAACGATTGATCTTTATTTAATTTATACAGTTACTGTTCAGTCATGAGCAATGAGTGATTTTCTTGTCTTTTGTTGTTTGATTAACATTAAAAACACATTCAGACAGCAGGAATGCAAGGGCTCTTTAAGACATAATACAGTAATCAGTACAACTGATACTGAACACATGCGTTCTTTCTCGAGTGTATAAGTTCACTTAAGACATAACCGACAATGCTTGCTAGGATACTCGCCAAGACGGGCATGTTGACATAATTTTCTGTGAATTTGTTCGTTCAAGCACAAGACTTGAAAGAGACCTCAATATTTGTGCGCTGTACAGCGCTTCCGCGTGCACGCTTCGAATGAGTGCACATCTTCTTAGCGCGCGTGTAAGTTCTCTTTCGCGCCTTGCACTCGAATGTTTAAATTGGCAACGCTTAAATTAGTTTAGTTTAAAAGCAGATAGCAATGTGTGCTGTTCAGGTCTCACCTGCGCTCGCGCTTTGATTCACAAGCTGTTTTGGATATACTGTATATCAGGTACAGTACATGGCAAATTTTCTCAAGAAAAACAAATCTCTCAACTAATGCTGTAAATACATGGGAATCAGTTGGTACTACATTAATATTGAAGGTTAAAATGAACTGATTTGTATACAAACTTAAATTACACTTAAGGAAATTTTTATAATAATAAAGTTGGTAGGCCTACTAACTTTAAAATTATTTCTACTCCAATTCGTTTTTTTGAAATATAAACATTTAAATGGTGGCTGTCAACTTGATGGATTTATTCAAACATGCATTATATAATAAAGAACATTAAAAAAATATAATTAATATGTAATATGGTACATATATTAAGCTAAATGCTCCTCTCTAGAGTTCATTTTTCTTGCTGACTAACGAGTTTGTGGTCATGATAAATATGTTTGTTCTGAGGTAAATGTGATGTTACGTTTGTTTGTTTACCAGCGTTTTTATTAACGTCTTTCCGCGTTTGAAACAATGATTGAGCGCGATTACACGAGACATGATATGGATTTTGATAAGTTGAACTGTATCTTTTAACACACCTTTAGTTGTTCATTCATGTATATTTTGCGCTGAACTGGTATTAAAGCGGAGGAGAGGATCAGTTCGCGTGCGCGTCAGGACTGAACTGAGGCATTACGATCTGTCACGGCACATTATAGAGCGCCAAATCTGTATCCTCACGCTTTTTAAAGCGGGTATATGCAAATCCTTGACCTTTCCCGGTGGGTATACGGCATATACTTGCGTATCACGTAGACAACACCACCTTGGGGTCCCCCTCGGGTGAAATCGCGGGGGCCCCCCAAGCCCGCAGGGCCCCGCGCAATTGCGTGCTTTTCGTGGTGGATAAACACGCTACTGGCTATCAACATGCGGGTAATGATGCCGTAAATGACTGGTCATATAAAGCATATGGCACTCGCATTGAACAAAGTTTAGGGGAAGCCAGAATGCGCATCGACAGAAACATACATTAGCCTAACTCTGTTTGTCTGTTTTATTTATTTTCTACAAACCATATTATAGATGCGTATGCGTCGTCAGATTTGAGATGAACCGCGGTGTAAGTGTGTGCCGAACTGAGTGTGCAGAGCGTTTTTTTTTTTTTTTTTTTTACAGAGAACAGTTTCACCCCTAGTTGAAATCTGCACTATATCATTTTCTACAAATTCTTATTGGTTATCAAAGGGTGTGGTTTACTTATCCAAATAAGGTATTTACATCATTAACAAACATAGTATCCTGTTGAAAAATGTTAGTTCATTTTCAAATAGTCAGAAATGACTATTTTTATTTTATTGATATATTTTTTTCACATATATATACATTTGAATGTACATCAAGTAGCCTATTGATCTGTTCGGCATTATATCATGTTTGTAAATGAGTAGGCTATAAATGAAATTTTAAGTGTATAAGAGTGTTTCCAAATGTTATTTTCACTTTGTTAAAGGATATTTACAACATATTTTTAGAGCAACACAAAGCAAAAAATACAAAATTTGAAAGAGGGTGGTGAGATGGTTTACTAACTAGAGCCAGGGGCCGGCTTTAACCCAGCTAATCATCTCAAATCAACCTGTTTATTTTGTCCGGTCCTATAGAGCGACTCTGTAGCTTGTTACTGTGATCAAGCCTGGTGCTCAGGTAGCTTCATGTGAAAACCAGGTGCACATCAAACCTCTGAGAAAATATCAAATGTTGTATACTACAAGGCTATGACTGAGAAATTGTATATTTTTAAAAAAAACTTATCACTTAAAATGTTTATTAAAATATTATATTAAAATCTTTTTTTGGGGAGGTGGGGGGGGGGGGGGGGGGGGGGGTATTTGTGTTTTAAAAAGATCTGGTGGATTATGTTTGTGTTTGCCACTTAGATTTCACATTTTCTGTATTGCATGTCATAAGAGATTCATATGTTTATGTGCAGATCTTTAAAGAGCTTTTATCTGGAGTATATTGGCACTAATATTTATGTTACTGTTTTGCTTGGTTTTTGAATCACAAAACTAGTTTTTAATTACAAGTGTATCTGTTTTTTTCCAAGGCATTATTGGAAATGATGTCATTCTGTGCTTAGACACAGGAATTACAGAAAAGCAGCAAAAAAATGTATTTATAAATCTATTTATTTATACAGAGTAGAGAATGAAAAGCTTTATTGTATAATTTGCACAGCTGTTTATTCATTAAGATGCGCTGATCCAATACCGTCTTTACTTCATGTACACCTGCTCTGACATGTTTCTGGGACAATTCAAATCATGTGCGCTCCTCTACCACGCACCACAACGAGTCAGAAGCTGTTCATTTTCTAGGTTAAATTAGTACGTAGCAACATATTTGTTTCCAAGTACATGCTGACACATTTAAACCCAGCGAGGGGCCGTATTCTGACTGTGAATTTGTGAACATGCACTGCATTTTTGTAAAAATGCACCATAAACTCCATCCTAGAGTCCATAGATTCAGTCTAATGTGAAATTCTTGACTCAAATTCTTTCCCAGAAGTTCATTATAAAAAAAAGAGAAGCTAAAAATGTCTTCAAAAGAAGTCAATGCTGAAATTCATGTATAACTCCTCAAAATATGGCCTTGTGATGGTCAATGCAGTGGTCCCATCTATAAGGTTTTTACGATTTATATTTATATTGAGCACTGTTATGAAGTTTTATATAGTGTAAAGACACTTGATACGCTCACATTCATATCCTGTATATGCAATGTCACTCAATCATATCTCAACAATCATTAAACGTGCAGAAAAACTTGTGTGTGTTTGTGTTTCAGTATTTGTACTTATAAACTCGTCAATTTATCATGATGGTATTAAAGACAGCAATCAGAGGCCTGTTAAATAATACAGTAAATCTATTGTTCAGCTAGGCTTTCTCAAATACTATTGACTGCATATTGGTTAAACTTGACATTCAAGAGTTTGCTCACTAATCAGTACTAATCAAAAACATTAGCATTTATTTACATGATCAAACATTATCAGCTCCATTTATCAAAATCACTATTAGACATGAGATTAGTTGCATCGTATGAGAAAACTGGTGCCCAATTAAAAATTGAGAAAATCAAACACAAAAACAAAATATAGCTGCGAGCAGCAATTATTGGGTTCAAGCTTTAAGACCTTTAAGCACATGCATAAAAAGGTATAATGTTTTAATTAGCAAGCCTGTAATCATCTCAATCGTAGATGGAAAAGACCATTTACTATTGGAAATATATAATTTATAAAGCTTTTTAACAGTTATTGAGGTTGAGCCAAAAATCTAGGATTAGTTCGCCAAAGTTGGTTTTTGAAATAATCTCCAATATTTAACAAAAGATTCGGCGGTCCTAGAGGCAAAGTTGCTCAGAATGAGGAGTTCTACCATGTGGTATGAATGTTGTGGGCAGTGTGCGAAAAATCACATGATATACAATCCTTTACGCACATGAAAATTGCGAAGGTGCCTCCCGGTGGCAGATTTCTTTAGAATTTCTCACAGGCTTCAAGAGCCATGAGTCAAACAGGCCCAGGAAGTTTTGGCCTCCATTACCCTTGTCCGATAGCTGCTCAAACTTCATTGGCCAACACCGGCCGCATTTTTTAAGATATGCAAATATCTTGGCACCTTGGACAAAGACACTGCATGCCAATTTTCAAGTCAATCAGACTTTGGATTGCATAGTTATAGCCATTTTTAAATTTTTTCCATGGTAATAATAATGCCACCAAGTGGCCAGTTGCCGCATCCTTTTTCACGCAACCACAGAATGAGCTCTTACGGTTTAGGAGTTATGATTACAATTTCGTACTTTTGACCTCTGTAGCACCCCCATCAGGCCGATCAGGGCGAGCCTTGGTGACGTTGTAGACAGTGTGAGTACTGCACGTCCTGATATTGCTGAGTTAGATGCGTTCCTGGGTCAACATATTTTGTTCATCCTGGAACAACATTCTAGTCTTAACCCTATTCCTACCCCTAAACCTAACCCTACCCATAAGTTATCCCAAAAATCAGTTGGAAATTATTGATGAATAACACTGATGTAGAAGCACCAATTCATGATTTTAAGCCTAAACTTGACATAATCTGTAAACTTGTCCCTCAAATCTGATTGGTTGATTTGAATGTTGTTCCAGGATCAACAAAAATGTTTACCTAGGAACATGTTGAACTCAGCAATATCAGGTTATGCATGAGGGCAACAAGCCCTCAAAGTTTCAAGTCTCTACGACTTTTTTTTTTTTTTAAATAAAACAATATCAAACATGTATAGAATTAATTTGTCCAGCAAGGATGCATTAAATTGGTCAAAAGTGGCAGTAAAGACATTTATATTTTTTACAAAAGATTTCTATTTATAAATAAATGCTGTTCTGTTCTATTTTCATCAAAGAATCCTAAAAATGTATCAGTTTCCACAAAAATATTAATAAGCCCAACTATTTTCAACATTGATAATAATGAGAAATGTTTCTTGAGCAGCAAATTATCTTACCGACCCCAAACTTTTGAACTGTAGTACTTTCTTACTCAAAGTCAAAGGTGCCGTATAACGTCTTTTTAAAAGATGTAATGTAAGTCTAAGGTGTCCCCTGAATGTGTCTGTGAAGTTTCAGCTCAAAATACCCCATAGGTATTTTTTTTGTTATTAATTTTTTTTAACTGCCTATTTTGGGGCATCATTAACTATGAGCCGATTTAAGCTGCGGCCCCTTTAAATGCTCACACTCCCCGCCCACGGAGCTCGCGCTTGCCATAAACAGCATAAACAAAGTTCACACAGCTAATACAACCCTCAAAATTGTTCTTTACAAAGTGTTCATCATGCAGCATGTCTAATCGCGTAAGTAGAGTGTTTATTTGGATGTTTACATTTGATTCTGAATGAGTTTGATAGTGCTCCATGGCTAAAGCTAACATTACACACTGTTGGAGAGATTTATAAAGAATGAAGTTGTGTTTATGAATTATATTATACAGACTGCAATTATACAGACTGCAAGTGTTTAAAAAATGAAAATAACAAGTCTTGTCTCCATGAATACAGTAAGAAACGATGGTAACTTTAACCACATTTAACAGTACATTAGCAACATGCTAACAAAACATTTAGAAAGGCAATTTACAAATATCACTAAAAATATCATGTTATCATGGATCATGTCAGTTATTATTGCTCCATCTGCCATTTTTCGCTATTGTCCTTGCTTGCTTACCTAGTCTGATGATTCAGCTGTGCACATCCAGACGTCCTGCCCTTGTCTAATGCTTGAACATGAGCTGGCATATGCAAATATTGGGGGCGTACACCCCGACTGTTACGTAACAGTGGGTGTTATGTTGAGATTCACCTGTTTTTCTGAGGTCTTTTAAACAAATAAGATTTACATAAGAAGGAGGAAACAATGGTGTTTGAGACTCACTGTATGTCATTTCCATGTACTGAACTCTTGTTATTTAACTATGCCAAGATAAATTCAATTTTTAATTCTATGGCACCTTTAAAAAATGTAAAATAGATGTACACATGTGCTCTCATATCAGTTCAGTTATTAATTACAGGACTTGTTTCTTATTGTACCCCAAACATCCCCTATACCTGAACAGTCCTCTCAATATAGGACCTTGTGTTCTCCCAGCATCCCTTTGTTTCGACAGCAAGCGTTAGTGCTGCTCTCCAGGGTCCTGAATTGATGCTTTCACACTGGATGCTCTCTCACTCTTCAAAGCAACCATACAGAGAATGACAGTCCTTGCACTCTGGGATGTCTACGAAATTGAGCTCCTGTAATCATTTTAACAATCAGACATTTTGAAAACCTCAAATATAGTTTCTTTTTTAAACATCATTAACACCAGACAATTTCCATTACTTTAACCATTTAAAAAGATTTCATTTAACCACTCTTGTGTCATTCCAAACCTATGACTTTCGTTCATCCGTTCATCACAAAAGGTGAATTTCTGACAAAAACTGAGCTCAATCTTTTTAGTACATATAAGGAGAATGAGGACCGAGACTGTAAAGTTCCAAATTGACAAAAACACCATTAAAGTTTTAAAGTATCATAAAAAATATCTTAAAAGTGCTCCACACAACTCATGGACTATATTCTAAAGTCACAGTATGATAGCTTTGTGTGAAGAACAGATCATAATTTAACTCTTTAGTGAAAACCATGACAGTCAAAATATCTGCAGTAATCTTCAGAAGAAAAAAAACAACATTTATATATTTATTTCAAAACACAAATACGGTTGATTTCCAAATATACACACAACAAATTCGTATGTCATCTCCAGACACACATTTGGCTTAATAATTTACACAAAAGATAGATAACTTCTGAAAGAGCTTTACAATTTTGTGAGATAAATCTTGGTTTGCTCTCAATCAGTACCTGTGTTACACGAACAAATTAAGCAAAACAAGACAAATGAACGACGTGACAAGTTATTATTTACAAATGAATGAACATGTAAAGTGTGTTACCTTACTCTGCCCCAGCTTTAGCATGAGTTAACAGAAGGTTAATGTCTAAAAAGCACCACAGTTTGAAACTTCAGAGATGATGATGGTGAAGAGATGCTGTGTGAAAGATCTTTCTTTTAAACTTCAGTTATTGCTTAGAAAAACATTAGTTATAGATATACACGACACAACTTCCGTATGAAACAATAAGTGCAGTTTTCCCCCCATTGTGGGTAAATATAATTCATGTCAGGCCTCTCAAACTATCTAATGTCCCATTTACACCACCTTCCAAACGATAACGACGCGGTGGAATTATATTTTTGTAATCACGGTCAGGGCGGGTTTTTTTTTTCTAACGGATGAACGGTAAAATATTCCACCCGGCCGTAAAGCGCGCGCTGCGATTAACTTCACATAACGTAAGTTACGTAACTGTAAATCACGCGCATTAGGCCTACTTAAAGCGGCGGACTATATAACTCATAATTAACATTATTTTCCGTTGATATGGACGCTAAAATAAATAGTTGTAGTAAAATAGTCTTTCAGAATTATAAAACATTAACAGATATTCAAAATTCATGCGACTTTAAAGCGCACACTATGTTCAGAGAACGTAACTGGAGCGCGCGCTAATAAACAATGTTATTTTCCGTTGACGTGGACGTGTGAACATTTTAGTTAACATTCATTATAGTTTCATTCATTTACATTCTTGGAGTGAGGAAGACTAAAAGGAGGGGTATGTTCATGTTCTATGTGAAAAAAAATACTCTTCTGCTAAAATGATCTCATAATATGTCCCCCGCCCCCCAAAAAATCATTTTGGAACCAGAATCATTAGATTTGTAATGACTCTCATCTCTAATAATTGCGTTTAAAATACATTTGACTACAGGACAAAAGAAAAACTTAGTTTCTTCCTACTGCTGAATATTCTTTCTCCAGAACATAGTCTATATAATTTTGGAGTTTGATCCATTTTGATTCCATAAGTAGTGTACCATATTCTACAGTAGGTAGAGATAAAATAATTACAGAAGTTGGACAAGAACTACGAGAAAAACTTTGATGGATGAGAGTGTCTCCTGGATGTAAATGAGATTGTGAGTCAGAGTCGATCCATTTAGGAGAGAATATTTGAGTTTGCTTCTGAATCCTCATTTTATCCTTTGCTCAGTGTTTGGCCTCAGGGTCCAAAGTCCCAGCATCTGTGTATGGATTTCATAAGTCTCCATGTCTCCTCCCAACAGATTGACAGAGTGTCCCCGTTACATTGTCGTCTCTTCCCACTCCAGTTCTACATCACCTGAGAGAACAAACGTGATAAAATACAGTTCCATCAAGACAAAACAAAAGAATGATCTTTAACCACCAGCCTTCACCATAGTGCACAAGTCAGTGATTGTGGGATATATTTTACCCTCCATCGCATCCAGCGAGTCCATCTTCTCCAGAGCGGAGTAATTTACAAACCATATGGACTGACTGTTTCCTTTTGCGGACAGCAGATCCAGAGTGCTTTGATGTAGAAACATGTACTGAGCCTGAGAGAGAGGCAGATATCAACATCTGAAAATGATCATCTCTCACTAGTCTACACAACTATTTTTGCAACATACAGTGAAATCTGTCAGTTTTTAATGGGTTTACCAGGTTTTGCACCATGCACATCCTCTCACTGCGCAGTTCTGCGACCAGGCCATATATATCCACAAAGTCATGATCCCTCATGTGCTGAATGAGATGATCCAGGGCTATAAACACCCCAGTCCTGCCCACACCAGCACTGCACATATAGACATTAGATACATGATACACATGGTAATATTAATAAACATCTTACACTACAACCATAAAAAACTTTTTTTTTTTACTTGAAATAAAATAAACGTTAACCGAAATACAAAAGAAAAAAAGCCACTTTATTTCAGGTAGTTGCTGAGGAAACATTTTTTATTAAGTTTATTTTATTTTAATTTAGTGTACTAAAATTACGGAAGAGGATTAGGGCCAAGCAATAATAAAAAAATAAAACCATCTCGAGATTAAAGTTGTTAAATTTAGAGAAAAAAACGTGTTAAATTTCGAGAAAAAAGTCGAAATAAAATGTTGAGAATAAACTTGTTAAATTACAAGAAAAAACTCGTTAAATTTCAAGAAAAAAGTTGAGATAAAATGTTGAGAATAAAGTCATTAAATTACGAGAAAAAAGTTGTTAAATTGCGAGAACAAATTCGTTAAATTATGAGAAAAATGTCATTAATTTAGAGAAAAAATTTGTTAAATTACGAGAACAAATTTGTTAAATTACGAATTTGTTCTCATAATTTCTCGTTATTTAATGACTTTATTCTCAACATTTTATTTAGACTTTTTTCTCGAAATGTAACGAGTTTTTTCTCAAAATTTAACAACTTTAATCTCGAGATGGTTTTATTTTTTTATTATTGCTTGGCCCTAATCCTCTTCTGTATAAAATAACTAAAAATGAATTAAAAATGAATAAAAACTATATTGAAAAAAACTAATACAAATGACAAAATTTTTTTTTTTAAAAACTTTAAAGTTAAAATGAAAACAGAACAGACAAAAATAAAAAATTCAAAATAATAAAATCTATAACAGTATCTCAATGATAGTAAGAATACACTGGTCAGCACAGATAAATAAAAAATTTGTTGCATTTGTTAATGCACTGTGAAGTAACATGAACAAAAAATGAACAACTGTATTTTCATTTACTAAAGTTAACAAAGATTAACAAATACAGTAACAAATGTATTGCTCGTGGTTAGTTCATGTTACTTAATACATTAAAGCATTAGTTCACTTTCAAATTAAAATTTCCCAATAATTTACTCACCCCCATGTCATCCAAGATGTTCATGTCCTTCTTTCTTCAGTCAAAAAGAAATTAAGGTTTTTGATGAAAACATTCCAGGATTTTTCTCCATATGGTGGACTTCAATGGAGCCCAAACGGTTGAAGGTCAAAATTACAGTTTACAGTGATCCCAGACGAGAAATAAGGGTCTTATCTAGAGAAACCATCGCTCATTTTCTTAAAAAAAAAAAATTAACAATATTATTAACAATAAATGCTCATCTTAAACTAGCTCTCTTCTTCTTCTCTATTTGAATTCCAGCAGTGTAGACACTGCTAAGTATTTTACTGCCCTCCACAGGTTAAAGTTTAAACTAAATTGACATATACAATATGCTAGTGCAAGTATATAACAATTAGTTCAAACTTTAACCTGTTGAGGGCAGTAAAATACTTAGCAGTGTCTACACTGCTGGAATTCAAATAGAGAAGAAGAAGAGAGCTAGTTCAAGATGAGCATTTATTGTTAATAATATTGTTTTTTTTTTGTTTTTTTTAGAAAATGAGTGATGGTTTCTCTAGATAAGACCCTTATTCCTCGTCTGGGATCATATAGAATGTTTTGAAGCTGTAATGAAACTGTAATTTTGACCTTCAACTGTTTGGGCTCCATTGAAGTCTACTATATGGAGAAAAATCCTGAAATGTTTTCATCAAAAACCTTAATTTCTTTTCGACTGAAGAAAGAAAGACATGAATATCTTGGATGACATGGGGGTGAGTAAATTATCAGGAAATTTTAATTTGAAAGTGAACAAATCCTTTAACTAATGTTAACAAATGAACCTTATTGTAAATTGTTACCACTTTTTCTTTTACTCTGAGGCAAAACGGGCTTCCATGCAGTCCGAAACAGCTCAAACATAAACATGGAAGCACACTGTAGAGAAAATCTTCAAGACCTCCTGTTAAGGTAATTTGGCAGATAGCACACACCTGCAGTGGACCACGATGGTTGTGTTGTCATGGGCTCTGTTGGAGCGAACCGCTTTGACAAACTGGATGAGTGTGGAGCTGGACTCTGGAACGCCATGTTCTGGCCATGAGGTGTAGTTGAAATGATGAACAATCATGTAGTTGCCATGCTGGAGAGAGAAAGAGAAAGAAAGGAAGGGCTAAATGTGTCCTTGGGGACTAATTATCTATCCATCTAACCACCCACATCTGTGTGTGTATGTGTTATTGTGCATTGTTAAGACTCCGAGTAAGGCCACAAACATACTCAAGTATGCATACGCAGACCCAAATACTCAATCAACACATGAAAGTGTGCGGCCCCATGGTACATACATTTCTTTGGCAGTAAAAAAAACTCATTACCCAGGGGCAACAGATTTTCTTTAAATTAAAATGGTCATTTAATTGGATGTAAATGTAACCAGCTTGCAATAAACATGTCTGCAAATATTACTAACTTGCACAACAAGATTGTCTTGAAGGGGATGTATAATGCCCCTTTTACAAGATGTAATATAAGTCTCTGGTGTCTCCAAAATGTGTCTGTGAAGTTTTAGCTCAGAATACCCCACAGATCATTTATTATAGTTTGTCAAATTTGCCCCTATTTGGGTGTGAGCAGTTTTTGTGTGTCCCTTTAAATGCAAATGAGCTGCTGCTCCCGGCCGCTTTCCAGAAGAGGGCGGAGCTTTAACAGCTCACGCTTCGGTTGCTCAACAGCAACAAAGCTGGAGAATCTCACGCAGCCAAAATGACGATTGTCAGTAACTGTATTCAGCCTTACATTGTTCAAACTGGAGTCAAACACTGATGGAGAGACTCAGGAAGAAGTTACAACTTCTGGACGTTTCTGAATGGTTTGTGGATAAATTTATGTAGTTGCTGTGGAGTTGATTCAACTCATCGACTAGCATGTGCCGTCATGTTAACCTTTTGTGCATATCCACCCTTAAATTAACCCTTGTTTTTGAAGCAGTCCAGCGTAAAATGACGGCATGGCAACAACACTCTACTACAACAACTCTTCCTCTTCTCTAAAGAAGCCCAACATGGCCTCAGCCCCTTTGTTGCGTGTTCTCTTGTGCAGGGTTTATGTCAATTTCAGGGTTAGTGATGTCACCAACCCAGGAAGAAGCTCGTTGTAGTCCCTACCAACCGTTTGTTGTAGTCCTTAAAAAGCAAATTCTTTAAAAGAAAATATCTCCCTTTGCATTGAACTTTGAGCGTCGTAACTTTGCAGATGTTGTTTATGCTAACTAAAGTTTAAAAAAGTGAACTCATAATCAACCACCAGTTTAAACTGTTGCTCTTCTATGACAGTAGTTGAACTGAAAGATAAAAATGACAATGTAAAGGCAATGCTGACAATGCAAAGATGAACATCGTTTTTTACCCTCTCCACTCTGAGTGCCCGGACTGTCCAATCAGGGCGCACGTCCTCTGTGAGTTTAGTGATTATGATGTCAGCAAAAACAGTGACGGGTTTATTGTCCTCTGGCCAGTACTGATGGCAACGGATCTGAAACATACAACCACATTACTTGTACAGTTTACTATTATAACGCATATATATTTCAGCAGATCACTGTCAAACTTTAAAATTTTTTTAATTGTGTTTTAGCAGTGTTCTGGATGTAAATAAATTCATCTTTCAATGAGGTAAAATGAATTTAATATGATATAAAGTCTGAAGTAATTAACAGTATCTATTACATATTAGGCAAACAGTGCAAAAAATGTGAGAGAAAAAAAAAAAACTTAAATAAATACATTAATATATTAAATCTGATATTATTACTGTTTTGATGTAGACTGACTGGAAATCATGAGATTAAATTACAATTATTTAATTCTATTAATAGTCATGGGTTTTAAATTTCTCTTAAAGGTTTATACATCAAACAACACTGTAATTAATAGAAATTAAATATTTTCCAGACAATATTTTATACATATTTAGAATATTTATATTTGTCACTGTATAAATGGGGTTTACACTTTAAATAAATATATAAATGTTTATATTTATCAGTATAAATGAGTATATATTTTGTATAAAATATGTATAAAATCCATATACAGTGAAAAATATAAATATTATAAATATATCTGCCTTTATATTTTAGCAAGGAAGTGTCTCGCAAAGAGATTATGATATTTGTGGGTCCGTGGCATCAAAACTACGCAGATGAGGGATAGACTGTAAAACCCTTATATAGAATTTTTACGATTATACACTGTACAAGAGTATATACAATCATAAATCTAATGGCAACATTGTTTTGTTAAAACACACATACACACCCTGCCCTTCTCAAAGCATTGAGTGAGCATGACAATGGTTTTGGTCCCCGTCTCCCAAATCATCCTCCAGAAGTCTGCGACGGTACTAGGCAGAGGACCCTGAGTTGCTATAAACTCATTAGGACACAGATAGCCCTGAGAAACAGAGACAAGACACAAAACAAAACAGGAGCTTAGGCCAATTCAATTAAAGTTGTGCCGCAGAGTAAAAGAGAGACAGCTGATATGTGGGCTGCTCTCGAGCGCTTACAGAGACGAAGCTGGCATTGATGTAGTCAGACCCCGGCATTCCTGGCTCAGACAGTAACTTCACTCGGTTGTTGTTATCTAAAAAAGACATGTTAAAATATGTGTTAACAATGTTTGTATAAAGAAAGCTTGGTAAGTTTTAAAGAAATTGTTATCTCAGAAATTAAAATTCTTACACTTATGTAGTTCAGAACCTGCATGACTTTTATGGAACAAAAATAAATTATTCTGAGTAACAGTGATGCTATTTTCCATATAGCATAATGTATTGCGCATCCCAGATAACAAAAGAGCTTCATAAAAACAACTATAAAAGTAGTCAATATGACTCTTCAATGCAATCCAATTTTTCTAAAGCCATATGAGAACTCATTTGCAGTAGCTAGTATTTGCATATTTAAATTTGAGAGCTATGATATGACTTGAGAAGACTATATACACTACCATTCAAAACTTTTTGAAAGAAACTGATACTAAGGACGCAAAAGTGACAGTAAAAACTTTTACATTCTTACAAAAGATATATATATTTTCAACATTGGTAATAATAAGAAATGTTTCTTGAGCACCAAATTGGCATATTACAATGATTTCTTCAATAATTCAGCTTTGAATCACAGGAATAAATTACATTTTGAAATATATTCAAAAAGATAACAGTAATAATATTTCGCAATATTACTGTATTTATCAAGTAAATGCAGATTTAGTGAGTTTAAGTGACAACAAATGATCTTACTGACCCCAAACTTTGAATGGTTGTGTAGCACAAAAGATACTTCTGAGGTGCTTTTATGTCCTTTTTGGAGCTTGACACCATGTGATTATTGTATTATTTCATTATATGGGATACTGCGGCGTTAACATTTTGTTAAACGTCTCCTTTTGTGTTGCACAGAACAAAGAAAGTCATACAGGCTTGAAAAAACATAAGAGCTACAACACAATGACAGAATTACAAATTTTTCATACAGGGTTTAATGTTTGTGAAGCGATTTTTGGAGCGATTCCAGGGAAGGTCAGCGTCTGATGTGGCCAGATCCTGAAGCAACTTCGGCAACTCCTGAAACACAGAAGAAAAGGTCCAATTATGAAACGCACCAGGAAGAAAATTAATCAACCACGGAATACATTTTCCAAAATGACATACACCATTGAGCACGTAACTCTACGTGCTCAATCAGAATGAAGTGTCACTGAAACTCATTTTACAGTTCACTGGTGCCTTCTTTCTCTCTCACCCACCTACACAGACACACAAACAAACACTCAATGCTAAAACTTACAGCAAACTCCTCCTGAAACTTGGCATTGTCATTGGCACAAAGATCTTCCACATGCTGAAGAAATGATTTCTTACTGATTGGCCTGCAAATGTGTTAGAGAGCGATAAACAGAATGAAAATACCCACAAAACCATAAATAATCATCAACTTTAGAATTATTACCACTACAGCAAGCATTATTTCTATCTTATGACCTCTAAACAAACCACTAAAGAGCAGGTGGTTAAGGGTAATCATCTACAGTATCTTTGGGACTCAAATGTTTATTGAACAATAATAGACAAATAAATAAATAGAAAAAATAGGGAAATGAGGTAAATATCAATCAATCCATAAAGTCTCCTTCACTTACTTGAGAGATTTCCTGTAACTTAGCAGCCTGGAACATTAGACAGTAGAAAATTATTATGAAATTGGCCTTGGATTGAAAAATGAGGTTACTTATTCACTTCCAGTGATAAATAAGAAATGAATCTATGTGAAGTTCGCTACACGATCTAATTAGACGAAGACACACAAACATAAAACGAATGGGAGAGTCACTCTATGTGATCTTTCAGGCAGAAATACGTAGGGCAGAGCAGAACTGCAGAGCAGGATTATGAAACCGAACAGCCCCAAATTATGGCAAGGCAGATCATTTACTCTGGCATATTCATTCATAATAAAACAGATTCATCACCACAACAGCACAACATGCAACTGGGAAAATGAAAAGTTTGAATTTAAAATGAAAGAAAATACTGATACAGTCATGCATCAGCTAAATACCAACATCACTGCCTACTTACTGGATGACAAAAATCTCCTTCCTTCTAAAGAAAAAGGAGGAATACCTGAGAACAGAGGATAGTGAGTAAGTGTGTGAAGTGTATGAATGGATTAGTGAGTGTGAATTAATGAAAGAACGCATGAGTGAGTGAGTCAATGATAGAATTAGTGAGTCAGAGAGAGCAGACTAAGCACATGTAACTAAATCCCACTGCTCATGTACAGTGTGTTTGATGTCTCACCGGTTAATCTTGTCCTCTTTGAGCTCCAAGTCGGCCACTGCAATGAGCTGATCCAGTTTGAACTTTGTCTCGATAATCTCAGCCTCGCGTGGAGAGTACGTCCCACCTTCCTTCTTCCTGCGGTGGATCCTAGGATCGAAGAGAGTAAGTCTAGTTGTTAAACCAAGAAGAAAACTGAGGCTTTTTGGGAAATACTATTTGACTCTGTTGTTGAAACCCTATTTACAATAACAATCAACTTACCTCACAGATCCGTAAATAATCAGAATGAAAAACAATGCCAGGAAAAATGACAGCAGGACACCAAGAATGATCTGTTCATCTCTGGTCAGAAGGCGGTCATCTGAAATCAAAATCGATATTCATACACAGCAGAAGCAGTACTTGTTCACAATGAAGTGTTGTTTTATGAGCCCACCATTATAATTACATACAATACCATTCAAAAGTTTGATGTCTATAAGATTCTTTCATTTTTTTTTTAAAAGAAGTGTCTTATGCTCACCAAGGCTGCATTTATTTGATCAAAAATCTAGTAAAAATGTTAAAAATGTTATTTCAATTAAAAATAACAGTTTTCTACTTTAATATATTTTAAAATGTTATTTAATCCTGTGATGCAAAGCTGATCATTACTCCAGTCTTTAGTGTCACATGATCCTTCAGAAATTACAGTTGTGCTGTTTAATATTTTTGTGGAAACAGATGAATAGAAAGTTCAAAAGAACATAATTTATTTCAAATAGAAATCTTTTGTAACATTATAAATGTATTTATTGTCACTTTTCATCAATTTAATGCATCCTTGCTCAATAAAAGTAGTAATTATAGGAGAAATGCTAATAAAAATACCACAAGGTAATATAATGATATTTCTATTTGAAATGTTTTGGGAAAAAATGTGTAATAAAAAGTATAGTACTAAAAATAATAATATAAAGTTACATTTGCAAATTAAGGTGTGTACTAACATTTAAAGTCCTCCTGTAGTCAATAATTTTATCTCTTTAAACTCATCTTTGATCACCAAAATGACATATTTGTTTTTTTTTCCTGTGAAAAAAATTCTTCATGACTTAAAATAGCTGAATGTAACTCTACATCCTTGCTTCATTTAGTATATGGGATCTATGAATATGCTAATTAGCCCCGCCCCCACTCACTCGCGCAAGCTCGTCAACTTACTGAGGTAAACGCTGCATAATGGTATCGCTCTTTACAACATCGGACACATAACGCTAATTAATATGATTAGCCTTTTGCTTGACTATCAAACAGCTAATAATGTGTTGCTAATGTTACACGACACCCCTGCGTCAAAGCGGTTATAGTTAATGATATGCTAAATCCCGCCAGCACGTTGACATGATTGGTTACAAGGTTTGTGATGTCACAGACACCAGCAATTTCAAACCGCTTTAGATCACTGCAGTTTTAAAGAGAAAATACTCAGCAATGGTGTTGACTTATGAATTTGCACATGGTTTGTCTTAAAGCATATTAAAAACAACACATAGACAAATAAACAACAATAAAAACTTGATTTTCACCACAGGGGGTCTTTAATAAAATAAATTTAAAAGTAGCAATAAGCAATAAAATAAATAAATCAATTAATTAAGTTTACTGATTTTAAAAAGTATATAGGAATAATTGACCCAAAAATGAAAATATCAGAGGAAGTGACATCATTTAATCACTGTTAATTCATTTCAAATCTGTATGACATTCTCATTTTAATGGGACACAAAATATTTATATTACATATATTTATGGTAAACAATGACATAATTTTTATTTTTGGGTGAACTATCCCTTTAACTGTAAGTATATCGCTATAGTATATACACAGTAAAATCCCCAGTTAAATCAACTCTGCTCAGAATACATATGGTCCCTCTCTAAATAGTGTTAAAGTAACACTGAAGCAGAGTTAAAGTTAATGAGAAAATTAAGCAATTAATAAGGCTGTGACTGAAGTCAGTTGTAATTCTTGTGTTTCTCTTTTCTTCAGTGATTCTGCTTGTTAACAGCAGGTGTTCATCAATAATGCTCAATCATCAATTAATTGTTTAATTATCTCATTAACTTTACTCTGCTTCAGTGTTATTTTAACATTATTTAGAGAGGGACCATATGTACTCTGAGCAGAGCTGATTTAACTCTGGAGATTTTGCTGTGTAGTAAGTATATAACAATACTTAAAAAATGAAAATCTGAGAGGAAAGTGGCGAAATGTGAGCGAGAAATCACAGCTGCTCTTGGTGCATTAATATCGTGACAGTAATATTGTGGCTACTGCGTCCATACCTGCAGTTCTGACCCTCTCTGAGTACTCAGAGTCTGTGTACTGCCCACGGATGTTTGTCGCCCGAAATTTGAACCTACAATACAAAAATATACAGTAAAGAACAGGTTAAAAAGATCTCTGGATTAAGATATTTACAACACGGATTAGTCGTGTGTGCATATGTCTCTCACACATAATGTGTTTTGGGCTTGAGGGGTCCGTTACAAAGAGTCTTGGCATCTTCAGACAGACAGCCCTCGTCTGCTCCTATGATGTATGTGTTAGTGTTTGTGCTCATGCGTTCTGATTTATCAGAGCAGCCTGGGTTCAAGAAGCCCTCGTCGGTCAGGTACGGAGCAGTAGGTTGCTGGAAAACACTCTTCCAGTTGGACAGATTACCGAAGTCCATCACTGCATCAACATCAGAACAACAATTTAACAAACTATTCATTATAATCATTTTATTACACATATGATGGAAAAAATCTATGTATATGTTGATCATACTGTACTGTACAAACAAACTCTAATGTTCTAATGTTCACAACACAATTCCTCTGTGTGTGTGTACATATAGCCACACAGAAGGGTAAGATTTTTTTTTGGGGGGTACTCAAGAAACATTTCTTATCATTATCAGTGTTGAAAACAGTTGTGCTACTTAATATTGTTGTGGAAATCATGTTACATTTGATGAATAGAAAACTAGAAATAGAAATCCAAACATAACACTCTATTCCCTATTTTAATCTTGTGCAAAAACACACAAAATAACACTTAATTTCAACATTTATTTTTACAGTCTGATGCAAAGCATGCTGGGAATTAGAAATCTACTGCAACTCAACTCAATCATATTAAGTTCAACTTACTACAATGAAATTTTGAGTTCGCACAACTTTTTTCTATTAAGTACAATGAACTTTGAGAGTGAAAAACTCATTTCATTTCATTAATTTCACTGTTCGGTTTTACAGTGTGCTTGTTGCATTATTGCTGTATTGTGAGTTGGATTTTTATTTTTTTTTTTCAAATAATGTTGTATATATAGTGTTAAATGTCAGATTTTTAATACCTGCTGGTTCAGAAACTATGACCTGGACTTTTTGGATTGGTCCATGGTCATCAGTGAAGAAACATTCAGGCATCTCGATGGTGATGGTCTTGGAGGTTGAGATGACGACACCTGCATTGTTCAGAGCAGCCCGAGGCTTCCTTGTTGGCTTGGGTGGAGCTAAATAAACCCGTCAGGATCTTAAAGTGACAGTCACTTCAACAGAGTAGCTGATTTACACAAGTATTATGCTTTCTCGTACCTTTCACACCGGTGGTGATCTGAACCTCTGAACTTGGCCCTAAACCTGCTCCATTCACGGCTGCTATCTGCAACAAGGGAGCAAATGTCAAATAGTCAGCAAATGACTACCATTTTGTGAAAGCAAAATTGAAGTCATAAAAACATGATTAAAAAGAGTGATGCAAATATTGTTTTCTGTTTTTGGTGCTACATTCTCTGTGGTTACCTAGATACGGTTTTAAATAGTTGCCTCTTGTGCTTAGATGGCATTAGATGATGCAAACGTACCAGAGTTCAGTATGAAAAAGAAACAGACCTGTGCATGCAGGTGGAGAGGCTGGAGCTGAATGGGTTTGAACCAAGCAATCAACCCAAGTATGAAAACAGCAAAAAAAAATGGTTTTGGTTTCCTACCCTTATACTGTAATTGAATCCACCCTTCAGTCCATCTATAATGGCCGTCATGGTATTATTAGGGTTGCTGATCACAGACAGGCTGTTGATGTAGAAATCCAGTTGTCCGTTGCGGTAGATGGCGACATGGTAGGAACTGATGTTTCCGTTCGGCTCATCCGGTGGAGAGAATGTTACATAAACACGTGTCACTTCCTCAGGAATCACTGTCAATGTCAAATTTTTGGGAGGATCTTTGGGCTCTGGAAAACACAACCGTGAATGTCACTAAAAGTGCAAATAAGTATCTGAGAAACAAACATGCACAAACGTCCTCACCATCCTCCAGGGTTCTGGCGAGTACGGGTTCAGATACTTTGCCGTCTCTGCGAGCGTTGGAAAGCTGCCCCGTGAAGGCGGTGATGGTAATAGAGTACAGAGTAAATGCAGTCAGGTTCCCGACAACCAACGTCCTGATCTCCTCTGAATATCGCACTAAGCTAACGTTATATCCCGAACCGTCCAACTGGAAGAGGACAAAGAGAAATTGAAGTAGAAACTGTCAGAAAGTAAACAGATGAACAAGATATTTAAAGTTTATGAACTCACAGCAGTGATGTCAATGATGTATGAGGTGGGCCCTGAGATGACCGATGGTTCATCCCACTCAATCTTTAATCCAGTGGCAGAAGGAACCACTGAGATGCCACCAGGAGGGTTATCAGGGTCTAAGACAAAAAGGTAGAGATAAAGAGCTGGGGCTGTTTTTAAGCTATATGTATGTGACAATTTTATTGCTCAAAAGCTCAGGAGACTTAATGAATGTTCCCTCTAAGCTGCATGTCTGCACAGCCATGATATTGCTCCCACGCAGACCAAAGAACACTCTCTGCATAAGGCAAATAATCAAAAATGTGTGAAATATGCTGATATTGAGATGTCTTAAATCAAAGCTAATGGATTGGGCAGTGCTTCAACAACAGTCCATTGATTTTCAGTATGGAACTAAAACTGAAACAAGATCCCTGCGGAAATTTCATAGAAGCATCAAAAAAAAAAAAAAAGAATTGAAAGATAACTGACATATTTCAAACACAATGAAGCTCACAGAGGTCATGCATTATTACTTTAATTTCTTGTTTTTTCTTATAATCTCAACATAACAAAAGTCATTAACAAAAATACTGACACAACAAGTTATTTTGCTGATTATTTTGGGAAAACAAGATAAATAATAATAATGCATGATCTCTAGATAACAATTTTCTATATTTTCTATACATTTATATATTAATCAGTCAATTAAGATCTTTATATATTTTAGAACCTAGACAAATTTGGAAAAAAAAAAAAATTATAATTATATTTATATTAATCAAACAATATATGTATGTATACACACACACATACATATTATATATATATATATATATATATATATATATATATATATATATATATATATATATCTGTGTTGTGTGTGTGTGTGTTCATATATATATATTCTGATAGTGCTCTGAAAGAGTTTAATGAGAAATGTTTGAGTTTATATTGAGATCAGACATTGTTTGGATCTTTTTCTCAGGGGAAACATCTGAGAAGCAGGAGGCTCATGCAAAAATCTCCTGTTGCTGTCTAGGAGAATTATTTGAGACATGAGAGAGATCTCATTTGTGATTTTTCTTTCTTATGGGAATGTCAATATGCACACAGGTGTAACATACTTCCTGCGAGCGTCTGTGTGTGGATCCACTCTGAGGGTTCTCCCGCCCCGGCCCTGGTGAACGCCACCACTCTCATACGATACTCTCTATATTTGAGCAGAGGGGAAAGTGTGACTCCGCTGGTTTCTCCTTCAACCCACTCCACATCTTCACTCTCCACGCAGGACTCCACGTGCTCCTTTTGCTCACAATTTCTTGCCAATTGCTTAAACTCTACATTATAACCCTGCAGAAGACCAGGAACATGTGCAGGACGTCGCCAGCTTAGAGACACACTGTCAGAGGTAACGTCCATTATGGTCAGCGACTCGGGGGGACCAGGAACTTCAGAAAGAGAAAGAAACAATCTGCATGATTATGTCTGTAGCACAAATGGTGCAGTGCAAGTTAAATGCCAAAGTACTTAGTGTTGGGTTTTTTACAAATGATACAAGACCTGACTCTGGTGGAGTGTGTGCCGTGCAGTTGGTTTCCTCCCCTATTCCGGCTGAATTAACTGCAGCCACGCTGATAACATAGAAAACGTCAGGCGACAGGCCAGTGAAAGTGTGCGCCACTGTGTATGTGAGTGTGAGAGGATGGGCCTCCTCCTCCAGATTTCCAGAGCGAATGAGGTAGTGCAGAATCTCTCCATTAGGATGAATCGGAAGCTCCCATTCCATGTACACTGAATTCCAATCCAACCCAGAGCAGGACAGATTTCCAACTGCATCTGACACTGCAACATACACACAGACACCACAGATATATAACAAACACACTTGAAAATAAAGCATCCAGTTTAAAAAAAAGAAAAAAAAAAAGGATTCTTTCTTTAGATTCTTTGAATTTTTTTTTTTAGAATTTTTTTTAAAGAAATAGTTAATAAATACTTTTATCAGTGATGCATTAAATTGATCAAAAGTGACAGTAAAGTACATTTATAATGTTACAAAAGATTTCTATTTCAATTGCTGTTTTTTTTTTTTACTTTCTATTTATCAAGGAATCCTGAAAAATGCAACAGTTTCTACAAAATCAAGCATGCTGATTAGGGTCCAGTTCTCACTATTAACTAACTATTAACTAGATCTTTTGCCTCAATAAACTCCTAATTACTTATTAATCATTAGTAAGGTAGTTGTTGAGTTTAGGTATTAAAGGGTGTAGAATAAGGTCATGCAGAATAAGGCATTAATATGTGCTTTATAAGTACTAATAAACAGCCAATATGCTATTAATATGCATACTAATAAGCAGCTAGTTAATAGTGAGAATGAACCCTAAACTAAAGTGCTAAAGGGAATTTTTCTTGAGCAGCAAATCAGCATATTAGAATGATTTGTGAAGGGTCATGTGACACGGACAGATGTGCGAGTGTGTATTACCTGATTCATTGGTGGTAAACATTACAGGCAGGCTGTACTGATCCCCATTTCCTGCTCTAGTGAATGTGCACACACTGATTTCATATGAATTATGAGGTCTGAAGCCACTCAGTTCTGCTTGTGTAGATGCATCTGATGAGTTCTTGGGTAAACAGAGGCATGTGAGTTTAATTTACACACACAGAAAAATCTAAAATAGATGAACTGTAGGTATGCACTACCTGATATCTGAAAGTGTATGTGTTCAGTTCCAGTATTCTGAATCCGTAGTGCTGGACGATTCCATTTGGCTCCGGACTAGGTTCCCAGTGAAGCCATACTGAATTCGCAGTGTGGTTAAAAATACTCAGATTGTGTGGTGGAGACATTGGACCTGGACAAATAGTATTAGACATATTAAGTCTGCACATTTATACTGTAGTTGTATGAATTTGCCAAGTAGGCCATTCAAATTTCAGAGTTCAGACTTCAAATTGTAATTTTTAATTTTTAAATTTTCTATTTTAATTTCTAAGCCCAGACTTAACTTAACTTTCCAAATGTTTAACCATTCCGTATATATGTGTGTGTGTGTGTGTGTGTGTGTGTGCGTGTGTGTGCGTGTATCAAACAAATTTCAAATTCAGATTTCAAAGCCAAGACTTAAATATTTAAGTTTTTAAGTTTACATTTCCAAAGATCAAACATCAGGCATCAAATTCAATTTCCCTTTTAAAATTTCAAATATCAAACAAATTCCAAAGCAAAAACATAAATATTTAAAGTTCAACAAAAGTTTAAACTTTCAAAGATCAAACATCAAACTTTTCAAATTCCAAATGCAAACTTCAAAGCCAAAAATTAAAGATTTAAATTTTAACAGATCAGTTAAAAGAAAAGCAGTAAAGATGGGTCTCTGACCTGCTTCATCAGTATGTAGTGGAATAATCACAAAGGGGCCAACACCTTGTCGAGTAACTGCAGCGATGGAGAGATTGTAAGGTGTAAATGGAGTGAGTTCTGAGAGAATTAGGTGTGTTTCAGAGGTGTAGGTTCTGTTGACGGCCCCAGGACCCTGTAAAACTACAGTGTATTCTATAATCTCGCCATTGGCCTCCACTGGTGGGAACCACGACACATGGATGGAGGTGCTGGAGAGATTTCTACTAGCTCCAGGCAATGGAGGAGAACTTGGGACTGTCAGAACAAAGACACACAAAGACAAAATCATGAGTTTTCAATCAAGAAGTACGAATCCTCATGCTTTATATACATGTGCATGTAAAATACAGGAAGTGATGAGCACCGTCTTCATCTGTTCGAAGGTAGAGGGTTGCAGTGTGGTTTACAGCTGATCCCGCACTGGTTGCTGGGGTGACTTTTATGATGTAGGGAAAATACTTCCTGAGCTTGGTGAAGAGGTAGATGTTGTCTGTGGTTGTCTTAGAGATGGTGATGTTGATCGTGCGGTTGATGGACGGGTGGGCCATTCCTGCCTCCTGCAAGCTCAGCTGGTAGAAGACTCTGCCGTTGGGCTCCAAAGGGGGGTCCCAGCTGATCACTACAGCCGTAGAGCTATAGATGGTAGCTGTGAGGTTGTGGACTGGACCACTTGGCACTGCAGCAGGGGGAGGGTGCAGAAGACATGCAATTGATATATGTGATGAAAAGCCAACAGTTACACTTTAGAATGGGAAACAAATCATTGCAGTCTAAATAAAAGATGTTTCAATGTGTTACCAAGAAATGGAATGAGGATTTGTTCCCCAATCTAAAGTGAAACATGTCTTTGTGACAAAATTAGGGTTCAAATCTGCCAAATGTCAGGATATATTTCAACTCAAAATCAAAAGAAAAAAAATGGCATTTTACATAAAGAAAATTGAGCCTGTTAATGGACCGTTAAGAGGTTTTTCACTATTACAAGCCTACTGAAATCTCACTACTGCAAAAACAATGATACATAATTAAACAGTAATGTTCATTTGTAAAATAATATTTAATCGATTAATTTAATGATTTAAGGATGATGTTTAAGGGTGATTTTTGCATTGCAGTAATGAGAATTTTGGGGATGAGAATGTGCTTAAAGGAACAGTCCATTTTTTTTGAAAATAGAGTCATTTTCCAACTCCCCTAGAGTTAAACAGTTGAGTTTTACCGTTTTCTAATCCATTCAGCCGATCTCCGGTTCTGGCGGTACCACTTTTGGCATAGCTTAGCATAGTTCATTGAATCTGATTAGACCGTTAGCATCTCGCTCAAAAATGATCAAAGAGTTTCAATATTTTTCCTATTTAAAACTTGAATCTTCTAGAATTACAATGTGTACTAAGACTGACGGAAAATGAAAAGTTGCGATTTTCTAGGCCGATATGGCTAGGAACTATACTCTCATTCTGGCGTAATAATCAAGGAACTTTGCTGCCGTACCATGGGTGCAGCAGTGCAATGATATTACGCAGCACCTCTCACAAATGTCTCCATGGTTGCAAGGCACGCTCCCTGTGCAAACAGGGGGTCACAGATGCTGCGTAATATCATTGCGCCTGCTGCACCCATGGTACGGCAGCAAAGTTCCTTGATTATTACGCCAGAATGAGAATATAGTTCCTAGCCATATCGGCCTAGAAAATCGCAACTTTTCATTTTCCGTTGGTCTTAGTACACGATGTAACTACAGAAGAGTCAAGTTTTAAATAGGAAAAATATCGAAACTCTTTGGTCATTTTTGAGCGAGATGCTAACGGTCTAATCAGATTCAATGAACTATGCTAAGCTATGCTAAAAGTGGTACCGCCAGAACCGGAGATCGGCTGAATGGATTCGAAAACGGTAAAACTCAACTGTTTAACTCTAGGGGAGTTGGAAAATGACTCTATTTTCAAAAAAAGTGGAGCGTTCCTTTAATTGTCAAGAAATTAGTGTCACAAAGCACAAAAACTCAAAATAATAATAATAAATTACTAAAAAAAAAATTTAATCATATAAATTATCAATTTTATATAAACAGACATTACAGTTAATAAACTCATTTACATATATAGAAATATAGAAATGTATTTCTATATATAAGAAATAAATGGCACACTGCAACATCAAATCACTCAACATTATAATGATTAAAGCAGTAAAAATAAATCTTGTATCTTAAACCCAGAGATTAAAATATTCATATTGTTCATAGGCACACATACAACACACACAAATACACATTATTTTCAGCATTCACATTACACACATCTGTAAGTCTGTGGAAATTAAAAATGGTAAATAACTCCAGCGCAGCATCTGCAAAATTCAGAGTCAAAGTACAAGATCACAGATAAAGGAAAGAAGAAAGAATCAGAGAAAGACAGTTGTGTTAGTAGGAAAATCCTTTTGGAGCATGTTCTGTGTCCGAGATATTGGTCTGTACTGAGCTGCTGAAGCTGGGTGATTCTCCAGTAACTGCAAACCAATCAGACACAATCACTCACAAAGAACCAAACAGGACCATGGCATTATTTATTTATATAGAACACTTTCAAAATCTCAGACACCAGGGGAGAAAACCTTTATATTTCAAAAGGTCACCTCTGCACCATTTTTCCCAAAATCACACAAAAACTCTTTATTATGACTCTACACAAAACCTTGACATATAGGTATTGAAATTAGGTCAACATATTATCTTGCTTAGTATCGCAGAGGAACATTTTAGTGTTCAAATGTTGCTCTTTCATAGCTCAGGATACCTAATGGAGTTCTCAGTTATGTTTCTCAGTTAAGTATCAACTCAGATGTTTCTTCTAATTCCAGGCTATAAAATAGAGTAATATTATACAGCTATAAAATTATTATATATGTATATAGCAACTCTTTATTTGCAACTTATTATTTGCTAAAATTTGGAAAATTTGATGAGAATGTTTGAGTTCATATTGTAGATTTTGGCATATCTGAGCACATATCGAGACATTGTTGAAATCTCTTGAAATTACTGGGCTCTTTTTCTGTGGACTAACATCTGAGAAGCGAAAAAAAAAAAAAAAAAAAAGTCTCCAAGAGTCTCCAAAGTCTCCAAAGCTCTCAAACAAGAAGTTTTATGATGTTTCAGGTCGACACATTTACAATATTCTTGAAGACAAATATAAAACATGTTACATAATGTACCCAGAAACTTGCCACTGCAGAAAAAACACTAACAGCAATGTGCTATTTTCTATTTTTCAACAAATCCTGTGAGAGGAAATGCAAGCTGGGATAGTCTGGAGACCATCAAATGAAAGGCTTGAGATCAGACACACTCAGACTCGTGATGAGGGCTCAACAATCCCAAGTTTGCAGCTTGGAGGAAGTTGTCTCCTTTCACAAGACGTGCTGAATATGTGCTGTGTGTGTGTGTATGTGTCAGAGTTTCAGTGTGATTTTTTTGGAGCATAATCAGTTGGAAAAGTGGTGCAGAGCTGCACTTCTCCCCTGAGTGTGTGAGGAGACTGACCGTCCTCTAATGTGGTGAAGTTTAGACGGGGACTGAACACTCCCCCATCACCAACAGAAGTGCTGGAACTCATCCATACACTGTACTCCTGTCCCGCCATCAGATCAGACAACACCAGCCACTGCTCTGAACCCGGAACCATCTACAGCGAAAGAAAGAGAACCTGCTCATTCACTGAGAAATGACTGAGGTTAAAATGTGTTTATGAGATTTTGAATTTATAGCTATTCTTATGGAGATTACATCCCTTACAGAATGTACTGTGGTGGTTTCATGGTACAAATGAAGGTTTGTTGTTTGCAAAATGATAAAATGGAATGTTTTCTTAATATTTGCATAACCAAGCAGAAAAACATTTCAGAGAACATTAAAAATAAAAGTTTTCATAACTTAAAGAGGACCTATTATGCAAAATTCGCTTTTGCATGGTGTTTAGACATAAATGTATGTTATCAGTGTGTACACAACCACCCTATAATGGTAAAAATCCACCCACTCTTTTTTTAATCTCCATAAATCATAAGCAGTGTCTCAGAATAAGCCATTTGCAGTTTCTATGCAATTTGACGTCACATAGCATATGCCCTGCCCACGACTGCTGACGGACTCTGCCCTATTAGCATAGACCCAGTGGTGTAATGTAACAAAGTAATAATACTTTGTTACAGTACTTGAGTATTTTTTGGGAGAATCAATACTTTACTTGAGTTTTTATATTTCTGTCAACTTTTACTTTTACTCCATTACATTTCCTAAATAAAATGTATACTTTTACTTCGATACATTTTCCCAAAGCATTTTCGCTATTTACTACAAAATAAATTCGGAAGAACACAGACTGCAAGCAAGCATGTGCAAACAAGTGCTCGCACAACCACGGTTGATTTCATTTTCTGGGTTGTGTCCGTTGCTGGTGCGGTGTGAAAAGAGTGTGCTGTCATTATACAGTACAAGAGCGGCCTCTAGAGGCGAAATAAATACTATCACTGATGCCTCGTAGAGTTTGTTTTGACACGTGACGTGAGGCTGTACGCTGCACAGAGCGGGACACTTCAAAAGCGGATTTAAAACATAGACAACAAAACGTATGTTATACAGTGTACACTACAGTACATGTTTTTATATCATTATAAAGTAATTAGTTTGTTGACTAGATGCTGCATTAGTGGAGAACAGTAGTATGTTTGCCGTCGAGGCTGAGAGGATGCTAACATTAGTAGTACCTCAAGCGGTTAAAACAATGTGACAAATACTGTTTAATGTCACGATTGTTACCATTCATTTGCATTAGTTTATATCCATTTTTTCACTGTTATGCATTCATTATCCAGCGAAGTCTTTTATGCAAGTCATCGTGCAGTGACAGAAACATAAATCAGAAATGTATTCCATTTCAGTTCTTTTTTTAATCGGCACTGTAACACATATTTTGATCAGATAATCATCAAGTTTTCTAAAATAGAGGCAAATAATGTGTGAAAGTATGCATATAATAGACTTATGCTATGCCTTTGTGTGTAAAGATGGTAATTTTTAAGCATGACTGGATTTATATGAAATGGTAACACTACAATAAGAGTCCATTTGTAACATTTTAATGTTTTTTTTATTTTTTTATTATTTAATGTTATTTAAAAATAAGGTTAATAAAAGTATTGTTCATTTTTAATTTCAACATTTTAAAGTTGTCTCTTACATTAGTTATAATGCACTTGAACAATCAATGTATAATTAATATACTAGTATTTTTTATATTTAAAAATTACAATAAGCATTTAACCATTTTTTTAATTCAAAGAAACAAAATGTAAGAAAGAGTTCAAACTGAACACAATCTTGCTGCTCAAACTGTGTATAGAACAATTTTAAATAATTTTTTTTGCTCCTTTTGTATTTTACATTTACTTGTACTTTTACTTTCAATACTTAAGTATGTTTAATATCCAAAAAATACTTCTTGTACTTAAGTACAAAAAATATCACATACTTTAAAACTTTTACTCAAGTAACATTCTAAACAGCGACTTTAACTTCTACCAAAGTCATTTTCTGGTAAGATATCTATACTTTTACTCAAGTATGGTTTTCGAGTACTTTATACATAGACCCCGTACAGAGTCCACTATGTTTATCTCCTCGCCAAAGCATTTAACAGCAGCATTCAATCTTATTAAAGCTAATAAATTTATTTACTCAAGACCAGTGAGTGATTTTCTGTTTTTCTTTTGCTGTTTGATTCATATTAACAGCATATATAGCAATAGGTACATATATACGCTGTTTTCACTTTCATACACAGATCTAATACACACATGCGATTTCTTTACTTGCTGTTTACGTTCACAGACATAAACCTCTGTGTTTATGTGAACGTTATGTGTTTTTGATATAACCTTGAATTGAAGAACTGCAATGTCACGTGAGCATGAACGCGATAGAGATGATAATCATAACCAAACAGATGTTTTAGTTTTTGGCAGTGTATCAAAGGCTCTGCACTCTCCTGGAAAGCGGGGTGGGGAGCAGCAGCAGCTCATTTGCATTTAAAAGATACATGCACAAATACAGCATGTTCCCTTTCAGTCGGTCACGTTCGACGTATGTCAGTAGTGACCGACGAATTGGGATATCGCTTAGAGAGCCCTATCAGCTTCGTATAAACTAAAACAAGCCAATGGAATTGGCGTGCGATATTTGCATAATGCGCACCGCCTCCGACAGGTGTATATAAATAGGAAGCAGATGCAATCGCACTCTGTCTTTCGCTTCGGAGCCATTCAGTGGTGTCCTGTTTAAGAAGACTGTTTTGTGTGAACTAAACTGCCTCGAAGAGGATTCACAGCAAGCCGTGTGTGCCGGTGTAACGGTGCTACAGCGAGGTCGCGAGCTCCCGAGGATCCGAGCTATAGCTCTCAACTGCTGTTTTCACAGCACACGCCTAAAAGTGAAGTGTGTGTTGCGATTTGGGCCGGTTCCTCGGATCGGATGTCGATCGCTGCATCAGAAGGTGAGCCTGAGTCCTCGGCGGAGGAAGATCCGGACGCGCTGCCGCCCGGGACGGTAGCGTTGCCCGAATCGGATCCCGAGCTCACGGCTGTGCTCTCCCGGGCCGCCTTGTGCGTCGGGCTTGAGTGGAAAAAAAAAGAAAGAGGGTGCGCCTGCCAGTGTGCCAGGCCCCGCCTCGCCACTCGCAGCCCCCTCCCATTTCGCCAGCAGGTGGCAGTGTGATGGTGCAGCCCGCGCCCCGTGCGCCGTCTCCCATACGCACTGCTGCCTCCCAGAGTTCGACCACACTCCGGGCCGCTCCCATGCCGTCCGAGTTGGGTCCCACTCTACCTTGCTGCCCCACCCCCGGTGCGTCTGTGGTGCCTTTGGTCCCGCTGGCTCGGAGTCTGGAGGCGTGGATCACGCTTGCCAGCCCGTCCCGCTGGCTCATTCGCACTATCAGACTCGGCTATGCGATTCAGTTCGCCCGGCGTCCCCCGGTCTTCAGGGGTGTCCACTTCACTCAGGTGTCGTTGGACAGTGCACCTGTTCTCCGGGCGGAGATTGCTGTCCTCCTGGCGAAGGATGCAATCGAGCCGGTCCCTCCAGCCGATATGAAGTCGGGGTTTTACAGCCCCTACTTCATTGTACCGAAAAAGGGCGGTGGGCTACGGCCAATCCTGGATCTGCGCGTCCTGAACCGGTATCTCCACAAGATGCCGTTCAAGATGCTTTCGAATGCATCATTTTCGAATGCGTCCGTCCCCGGGATTGGTTTGCAGCAATCGACCTGAAGGACGCGTACTTTCATGTCTCGATTCTGCCTCGACACAGACCCTTCCTGCGGTTTGCGTTCGAGGGTCGGGCATATCAGTACAAGGTCCTACCCTTCGGGCTGGCCCTGTCCCCCCGCGTCTTTACGAAGGTTGCGGAGGCAGCCATTGTTCCCCTCAAGGAACAGGGCGTTCGTATTCTCAACTATCTCGACGACTGGCTGATCCTGGCCAGCTCGCGAGAGCAGTTGTGCGAACACAGGGACATGGTTTTAGCTCACCTCAGCCGGTTGGGTCTTCGGGTCAACTGGGACAAGAGCAAACTCGCCCCCGGGCAGAGGATCTCTTATCTCGGTCTCGAGCTAGACTCGGTCGCACGGACTGTCCAGTCGGTGTTGAACTGCCTGAGCTCACTCAAGCGCAGGACAGCGGCTCCACTGAAAGATTTTCAGAGGCTCCTGGGGCATATGGCATCTGCAGCCGCGGTCACGCCGCTCGGATTGCTTCATATGAGACCGCTTCAACACTGGCTCCGCGGCCGGGTCCCGAGATGGGCGTGGCAGTGCGGCACGCTCCGTGTCCCCGTGACACCGAGCTGCCGTCGCACCCTTGTCCGGTGGTCGGACCCTTCGTTCCTGCGGGCCGGAGTACCCCTCGAACAAGTGTCCAGGCATGCTGTGGTCTCCACAGATGCCTCTGCCACGGGATGGGGGGCCACGTACAACGGGCATGCAATGGCAGGTCTTTGGACGGGGCCTCAGCTGCATTGGCATATCAATTGCCTCGAGTTGCTAGCGGTACGTCTTGCGCTGGCCCGCTTCAAGAAGCTGTTGTCAGGCAAGCACGTTCTAGTCCGCTCAGACAGCACTGCGGCCGTTGCGTACATCAACCGTCAAGGTGGTCTACGCTCCCGTCGCATGTCGCAACTCGCCCGCCATCTCTTGTTGTGGAGTCAGAAGTATCTGAGGTCCCTTCGGGCCACTCATGTCCCAGGTGTGCTCAACCGTGCAGCCGACGAGCTGTCACGGCAGCCTCCACTTGCGGGCGAGTGGCGGCTCCACCCCCAGGCGGTTCAGCTGATTTGGCAGCGTTTCGGCGAGGCCCAGGTAGACCTGTTTGCCTCCCTGGAGACTGCCCACTGCCAGTGGTTCTATTCCCTGACCGGCGGCACGCTCGGCACGGATGCCCTGGCACACAGCTGGCCCCCGGGTCTACGCAAATATGCGTTTCCCCCAGTGAGCCTTCTCGCACAACTCCTGTGCAAGGTCAGGGAGGACGGGGAGCAGGTTCTGTTAGTGGCTCCGTACTGGCCCACTTGGACCTGGTTCTCAGACCTCATTCTCCTCGCGACAACCCCTCCCTGGCCGATTTCTCTGAGGAAGGACCTCCTGACTCTGTGGCACCCGCGTCCCGATCTGTGGAACCTCCACGTGTGGTCCCTGGACGGGATGCGGAGGTTCTGAGTGATCTCCCGCAAGCGGTCGTAGACACCATCACTTCCGCTAGAGCTCCTTCCACTAGGAGTCTCTACGCGCTGAAGTAGAACCTGTTCGTCGAATGGTGCGCCTCTCGCCGAGAGGACCCCCGATCATGCTCGGTCAGATCTGTGCTTTCCTTCCTGCAAGAAGGGTTGGAGCGAAGGCTGTCTCCCTCCACCCTGAAGGTGTATGTTGCCGCTATCGCTGCACATCACCACGCAGTTGAGGGTAAGTCCCTGGGGAAACACGATCTGATCGTCAGGTTCCTGAGGGGGGCAAGGAGACTGAATCCTCCTCGCCCTTCCTCCGTACCCTCTTGGGATCTGACCCTGGTTCTCACAGCTCTCCGGGGTCATCCCTTTGAGCCTTTGCGATCAGTCGACCTGAAGGTTATGTCCCTAAAAACTGTCCTTCTGGTTGCATTGGCTTCCCTGAAGAGGGTAGGGGACCTGCATGCGTTTTCGGTCGACGAAGCGTGCCTAGAATTCGGGCCCGGTGATTCTCACGTCATCCTGAGACCCCGGCCTGGATACGTGCCCAAGGTTCCTACCACTCCCTTCAGAGATCAGGTAGTGAACCTGCAAGCGCTGCCCTCGGAGGAGGCAGACCCAGCCCTAGCTTTGCTCTGTCCCGTCCGCGCTCTGCGCGTTTACGTGGACAGAACGCGAAGCTTCAGGACCTCAGATCAGCTCTTCGTCTGTTACGGAGGCCAGCAGAAGGGAAAGGCTGTCTCCAAGCAGAGGATGGCCCACTGGATAGTGGATGCCATCGCCTTGGCGTACGAATCCCAGGGCGTGCCTTGCCCGCTCGGGTTGAGAGCCCACTCCACCAGAGGGGTGGCCTCTTCCTGGGCGCTGGCTCATGGCGCCTCGCTGACAGATATCTGTAGAGCTGCGGGCTGGGCGACACCAAACACGTTCGCTAGGTTTTATAGCCTACGTGTAGAGCCGGTATCCTCACGTGTACTCGCATCCACTAGTCGGTAGACGTGTTGTACCCACTCTAAGTGTCGGCTTGCAATGCCATTCCCGCCACCGGCCGGATACGTGCATACTTTCACTCCAGTCGTGTTCCCCGCCTGGCGAACCCTGTCGAGTTCCTCCGCCTCCCCCTTCGGCTCGGACATTGCGGAGTGTCTGATGCCAGGCCTACATCCGTTGCTGACGCTGTCTGTTGGCTGGGGCCCATATGTCGTGACCCCTCTACGTGAGCGGTCCCATATGCGTAATTTTCCACGGTTTAAAACTCCCTACGGGCTGAGTCCGTGTCTTTCCCTTAGCAGAGCCAGCTCTGCTGTCACCTGTCAGATGAGTCTCCCCCTACCAGGTGGAGCCATCCCAGGGACTCCATATGCGTACTGCCCCCCGGGCCAGTCCATATGTGTATTCCCACGTAAACTCCTCCCCCATTGGGTAGGTAGTGGTCTCCGCAGCGTCCCTTTCGGGTTCGCTTCCCCAGTGTAGTCTAGTTTACTTAGTGGGTATTGGTTAGACAGCAGTAGACTCTCTCGGTGTAAGCTCGCCCCCTTCACCGCCAGCCGGTGCTATGGGCGGCTGAGCTTGCGCTGGGCACTGGAAGGGGTTTCGTAACTGTGGCGCTTTAGTTGGGATCCCAATTCGTCGGTCACTACTGACGTACGTCGAACGTGACCGACTGAAAGGGAACGTCTCGGTTACGTATGTAACCCTCGTTCCCTGAAGGAGGGAACGGAGACGTACGTCCCGTCGCCACAGTTTCTGTACCCTCGCTGTAGCGCGGACACCAGTTGTCTCCTCAGCGAAAAACAGAGTGCGATTGCATCTGCTTCCTATTTATATACACCTGTCGGAGGCGGTGCGCATTATGCAAATATCGCACGCCAATTCCATTGGCTTGTTTTAGTTTATACGAAGCTGATAGGGCTCTCTAAGCGATATCCCAATTCGTCGGTCACTACTGACGTACGTCTCCGTTCCCTCCTTCAGGGAACGAGGGTTACATACGTAACCGAGACGTTTTTCCTTCCACTCAAAAATCATATTATAAATGATCTGTGGGGTATTTTGAGATAAAACTTCACTTCAATTCTGTGGACACATATTACATCTTGTAAAAATGGGCATAATAGGCCCTCTTTAATATGAACATTAGCAACATGTCCTTAGAACATAATTTTGTTAGCTGGGATTTTATTGATGATTATCATAATTAATATATTAATATTTTTCATTGTATTTTCTCAGTCCAAGCTACTTCAAAGAATAAATGGTACAGTACATGTCCAAATTCATGGAACTTTTTGATACTTATTTGTTTAATTTTTCTGCATAACTAATGGTGGACTAAAACTAAAACCTTGCAAATATTCTTGGTAAACACAAGAAAAATAATCTTAGAAGTAAACAATGTCTTAATTAATATCTAAAACAATTCATATCTACAGTATATTGTGGTTAGAATATACTGTGTGCTAACCAAGTGCAACACGTTTCCAGTTTTTTGTATAATAAAACTTTTGAATGTTACTTCTGAATGTTCTCTGAACATTCTGAAACAAGTAGTAAGGTCCAACGAACGTCCAACCAAAACGTTTCAGGAAAAAAGTTCCATGAACGATGAATAAATACTTATTCAGCAAGTATGCAATAAATTGAAGTGAAAGTAAAGACATTTATAAAGTTACAAAAGATTTCTATTTCAAATAAATGCTGTTCTTTTGAACTTTCTATTCATTAATATACTGTAAATCCTATAAGAAATTTCATCTGTCTGTAGCACTGGGGAGCTCCGCCTACAGTTAAGTCTCATTTAATACAGCAGTGTAGTAAATGACATATAGTGTAAAGTTTGGGGCTATTTTACTAATATTTTTGAAAGAAATGTCTTATGTTCATCAAGGCTGCTTTTATTTGATCAAAAATACAGCAAAAACAGCAATGTTTTAAAATAATATTATATTATTATAATTTAAAATAACTGTTTTAGTATATTTTAAAATATCAAGGTGCCCCTGGATATGACAGTGTTTAGTGTCTCCAAAAAGATCAGTACATATCTGTGCGAGTGCATATACCTGCGTATACTCTGTATAATTATCTGTGTAGTAGATAGTGTAGTATTGGATGATGCCGTTGGGTTCATTTGGAGGACTCCAGCTGAGACGCACTGTAGTGGTCGTAAGGAGTGTGTATAATACATTCTGTGGAGGGTCAGATGGGGCTGCAACACAGAAAGAAAAAAAGTACCATTATGAATACGAGGGCAATGAGGTTTCATGATATTGTGGATCTTTTTCAAAACCTAGTGAGCTGCCTCACTCTCTAGCAACCTTCTAGACTAGAGCAGCATTGTCACTGAAACTAAACCTTACAAGTGAAATGACACGTCCTGAAACAAGTTAAATATTCCTCTATTTTCTATCAATATTTTTTAGTACCAAACAGAATATACACTACCGTTCAAAGATTTGGGGTTGGTAAGATTTTTAAATGTTTTTGAAAGAAGTCTCTTACGCTCACCAAGGCTGCATTTATTTGATCATTTGTTTTCTATTTGAATATATTTTAAAATGTAATTTATTCCTGTGATGGTAAAGCTGTATTTTTAGCAGTCATTATCAATATCTACTATTATCAATGCTGCTTAATATTTTTGTGGAAAGCGTGATACATTTAAAGGGTTAGTTCACCCAAAAATGAAAATTCTGTCATTTATTACTCGTTCCACACCCGTAAGACCTTCATTAATCTTCGGAACACAAATTAAGATATTTTGGTTGAAATCCGATGGCTCCGTGAGGCCTTCATAGGGAGTAATGTCACTTCCTCTGTCAAGATCCATAAAGGTACTAAAAACACATCTAAATCAGTTTATGTGAGTACAGTTGTTCAATATTAATATTATAAACCGACGAGAATATTTTTGGTGCGCCAAAAAAACAAAAAAACAACTTATTTAGTGATGACCGATTTCAAAACAATGCTTCAGAAAGCATCGAAGCGTTATGAATCAGTGTATCGAATCATGAATCGGATCGCGGTTGAAACCCGCCAAACGACTGAAATCACGTGACTTTGGCGCTCCGAACTGCAGATTCGACACACAGATTCACTGTGCTCCGATGCTTCCTGAAGCATTGTTTTGAAATCGGCCATCGCTAAATAAGTCGTTTTTTTGTTTTTTTGGCGCACCAAAAATATTCTCGTCGCTTTATAATATTAATATAGAACCACTGTACTCACATAAACTGATTTAGATCTGTTTTTAGTACCTTTATGGATCTTAACAGAGGAAGTGACATTACTCCCTATGAAGGCCTCACGGAGCCATCGGATTTGAACTAAAATATCTTAATTTGTGTTCCGAAGATTAATGAAGGTCTTACGGGTGTGAAACGTTATGAGGGTAAGTAATAAATGACAGAATTTTCATTTTTGGGTGAACTAACCCTTTAAGGATTCTTTGATAAATAGAAAGTTTAAAAAAAACAGCATTTATTTGAAATGTAAAAATCTTTACTGTCAGTTCTGATCATTGTAATGCATCCTTGCTAATTAAAAGTGTTAATTTCTTTTAAAATAAAAAATCTTACTGACCCCAAACCTTTTCATTTAAATCTGATATTTCCCTCCATCTCCTCATCAGTTCATTCTATGATACTTGTGATGCTGCCTTAGATTTTGGGTTAAATTAGACATATTGTTTAGAACAGTTTTCACATTAGAAATACGCTTATAAGTGTTGTTTGGAACAGAACGTGTTTGTGTTCACCTGATTCTACGGTACTGAACGTGATGTAAATCAGTATCCCTCCATCTCCGAGTCGAGTCCAGCTGCTGACGGAGGCATTATACTTGCCCAGCCCCTCCACACTCACCACCACCGATGTTCCCGTGACATTGGCGACAAACTCAGAGCTCAGATTCCTTATAAACAAACATACATGTAAGTTTCAATCTAGTATGACTACAGTCTGGTCTATCAAAACTGATTTTAAATAATCTTGACTTACCACACTCTCACTATGTAGTGTAAAATCTCAGAGTTGGCCTCCTCGGGAGGTTTCCAGGACAACTCTACCTCAGTATCTGACAATTTCCTGGCGATTAGGAATTTTGGAGGGGAACTGGGTACTGCCGTTTAGGAAAAACAGCTATTATAGCTTGAAAACTGTGGAAAAGGACTTTACTCTCAAACATGATAGTGATTGGTGTTAGTAAATGTAAGAGAATGTCTCCCATGCTGCATGTGTCCATCCTGACAACTGATAATGGAACATCCAACCAACCAAACAAACACAGAGAAACAAACAAAACATTGTTGGTAAGCTCCTCTGCCTCCTAAGGTAGAAAGATTAAACATGCTTTAAAGATTCATCCATAACACACCCAGAGTGCTGTCAGAAATGTCCTTTGGGGGAAATAAAAACAGTTAAAAACAATAAAACACTCCCATTTCCTGCAAGCAGACTACCGGAAAGCTGTAAAAAGGAGAAATGTTTATGTGTGACCCTGATACTCTGCATCTTTCGCCAGATCCAGAACTTGATAACTGACACTAAAAAAGGAAGAATAGTTTAAGTAAACACCACAGGGTCTGTTCATTAAAAACAAACACTCACCGTCTTCCAGTGTGGTGATGTTCAGGATCTCGCTCGTGTAGTTGCCCATGCCGACCTGTGTGGCAGCCTGCACGCTGATGCGATAGCGCGCATACTTTCGCAGGTTGGACAGGACAACATAAGGCACATGTGTGGTTTGGTTCAGACTGTGTGTGGCGTTCCAGTATTCCACGTTGTAGAACAGAATAACGCCGTTTGCGAGAAGCGGGGGCGCCCACGACACGTTCACCTCGCTGGAGCCGATGCTCTCGTAGGTCAAATCGTAAGGTGGGCTGCCAGGCACTGGAACAAACAATCAAACCACACATTAGGACAAAGTCAGCACTCAGTGCAAATATTATACAACAGGTAAATAAATTTGCTTGCCATATTGCGAATAGCTGATATTCAATAGAACCTCTTGCGAGTGGGTTTTTTTTGAGACAGTAGAGAGGGAGAATGAGATTGGAACCTGCATTTCCCATATACGCAGCTCAACATGACTGAAACATGTTTCTTAACCAATATGCCACAGCTCCAATGTGAAGTGGGCTTTTTCGAGCACTTTATTAACAGTACAGGCATGAAACAATGAAGAGAATGAAATATGAGCACCATACCTCAACATGCTGGAGCTCATGCACTAACCACTAGGTCCAAACCCGGTCATGGAGGGCCACTGTCCTGCAGAGTTTGGCTCCAACTTGCCTCAACACACCTGCCTGGAAACTTCTATATGTCTAGTAAGACCTTGATAATCTGGTTTAATTGTGTTTAATTGGGGTTGAAGCTAAACTCTGCAGGACAGTGGCCCTCCAGAAGCAGGATTGGACACCCCTGCACTAGGCGATGGCCTCTGATTTGGACTGTTTTTAGGTGATTTTGACATTTTTATTAACAGTATGAACAGTATAAAGATGATAGGAAACTATAGGGAGAAGAAGAGGAAATTGCAAGTGATAGAAAATGATGAGAAGGAGGACGAGGAATGAGGTCGACCACTGTAAAACTTTATAAACTATAATAACTGGCTTCCAGGCAATGGCCGTACATGGGTCTAGTTCCGACGGAAGAGTGACCTCAGATTGAGGAACACGGAAGCGCAGAGGACAGAGCAAAACAAAACACTGGTCATTATTTAGAAGTCTAAAATGAGGATTTCGATATAAGAAAAGACGGAGCTTGAGTTTGTTGCCCAGCCCTATGATGACTTGAGGGTGAGTAAATTATCTCTTTAAAGGTACTGTAGAACATATTTTTAAAAGATGTAATATAAGTCTAAGGTGTACCCTGAATGTGTCTGTGAAGTTTCAGCTCAAAATACCCCATAGATTTTTTTTAATCCATTTTTTTTAACTGCCTATTTTGGGGCATCATTAACTATGCACTGATTCATGGTGCTGCCCCTTTAAATACTTACGCTCCCCGCCCCAGGAGCTCGCGCTTGCCTTAAACAGCATAAACAAAGTTCACACAGCTAATATAACCCTCAAAATGGATCTTTACAAAGTGTTCGTCATGCAAGTAAGTACAGTGTTTATTTGGATGTTTACATTTGATTCTGAACGAGTTTGATGGTGCTCCGTGGCTAACGGCTAATGCTACACTGTTAGAGAGATTTATAAAGAATGAAGTTGTGTTTATGCATTATACAGACTGCAAGTGTTTAAAAATGAAAATAGCGATGGCTCTCTTGTCTCCGTGAATACAGTAAGAAACGATGGTAACTTTAACCACATTTAACAGTACATTAGCAACATGCTAACGAAACATTTAGAAAGACAATTTACAAATATCACTAAAAATATCATGTTATCATGGATCATGTCAGTTATTATTGCTCCATCTGCCATTTTTCGCTATTGTCCTTGCTTGCTTACCTAGTCTGATGATTCAGCTGTGCACATCCAGACGTTAATACTGGCTGCCCTTGTGTATTGCCTTGAACATGGGCTGGCATATGCAAATATTGGGGGCGTACACCCCGACTGTTACGTAACAGTGTTATGTTGAGATTCGCCTGTTCTTCGGAGGTCTTTTAAACAAATGAGATTTATATAAGAAGGAGGAAGACTCACTGTATGTCATTTCCATGTACTGAACTCTTGTTATTTAACTATGCCGAGATAAATTCAATTTTTGATTCTAGGGCACCTTTAAGATTTAATCGCTGTATGTGTGAATGACCCTTAATTGTAGGAACCTTTTGAAGGGGAAAGAGTGTGGGGTTTCAAGATGAAATTCAAGTTTTATGTTTCTTCTAGTTTTTCAATGAAATATGAACACACACAATGACTCACCATCCTCCCCTGACAACATCTGTAGAGTATCAGAAATCTGGTTCCCGTGTCCATGCAGCGTAAACGCACGGACAGTCACATTGTAGTGTGTGTACGGCTTCAAGTAGCGCAGTGTGGCGCTTAGTGATGTGCTGTTGACTGTGTTGCTGTATGTGCCGTTGGTGTAGGAGACCTCATACAGGCGGATGATGCCGTTGGGCTTCTCTGGAGGAGACCAGGAGATAGTAGCGGTGGAGGAGGTGTTTTTTACTACGACCAGATCCCGTGGGGGTGAATCCGGCTCTAAAAGACAGACAGAGGCATACTGAGAGATCTCATGTGTGTGTAAGAATACTTCTGCATGTATATGAAAAATAATTGGCTCAATACCATCCTCTAGTGTCACGACGAAGATGTAGTCTTCATCGGTCAGAGGGCTTTCCCCCACGGCTGTAGACGCCGCCACACGCACCTTATAACTGTTGTGCTTGTCCAGACCTGTGGATATGATCATAAATAGTTTCATACAGTGGCCTCAAGAACTATTTAAACACTTGGGTCACACTTAGAAATGTCTGAACGTCATTACATTAGATATAAAATATCAAAGCAGGATGCATTTGCAAACAAATGCAAGAGCTTTTGTCAGAAATTCACATTTTTTCAGCATTTTTGTTCAATGTTTTTTAATCAACATGTATTTTGGTGGATGTTTAAAATCAGTTCTCAAGTTCAGACAGGTTTCCGAGAAAACCGTTCAAACGTTTTTGGGTCGGTAAGATTTTGAAATTGTTTTTGTCCCTTTTGCTCACCAAGGCTGCATTTATTTGAACAAAATACACTAAAAACAGGAATATATTGAGAAATATTATTACAATTTCTAATGTTTTCTATTTGAATGTATGCAATGATGCAAAGCTGAATTTTCAGCATCATTAATCCAGTCTTCAGTGTCACATGATCCTTCAGAAATCATTCTAATATCCTGATTTGCTGCTCAGGAAACATTATTATTATCAATGTTGAAAATTTTTTTTTTTTTTTTTCAGGATTTTTTGATGAATCCATTTTTTTTTTTTTTTTTTTTTAAATAGAATTATTTTCTAACATGATAAATGTCTTTGTTGTCACTTTTGATTTATTTAATATGTCCTGGCTGAAGAAAAGCATTCATTTCTTTCAAATAAATAAATAAATAAATACATTTTTGGTATCTTACTGACACCAAACATTTGAGAGATTGTGTGTGTTGGTGTTTTACCTGTAAGAACTGCAGTGGTATTGTCTGTCATCTGTCGTAATTCATGGTTTGAAAGGAGATTTTGTGCATACACAGCATAGTGCGTTATCTTGCCATTGGGGTTGAGGGGCGGCTCCCAGTTAACACGGATAGAGGTGGAGGTAAGATTCTGATAGGACACATTCTGAACAGAGCTTGGCACTGTGGGAAAACACTGAGGGTTACTTTATACAGTGGTAGTATAATATAACTACTGTAATTCTACTAGAGGTCTGAAGGCATTTTACCCTGTTCAGTTGTTTTCACTGTAACTTGTGCGGAAGGTCCTTCTCCAATAATGTTTTTTGCCGACACGCTAAATGTGTACTCTGTGAAAGGGCTCAGTCTTCTAACCACATACATGAGCTGATCAGACGACAGGTCTGCTGCCTCCTCAATGGCTGGTAGGACTGTCAATCAAAACACAGCACACAGGCACAACCAATCAGAAAACAAAGCACAAGTAACAGAGCGCAACAATGACTGCCCAACTTTTTAGCACCAATGATTTAATTTCCCATTCATTTTCTCCATTTTGATCTTCAGCAAGGAGTCACATTTATATAACAATAGTTATATAATTATTAATTAATTAAATTAATTAATAAATGATTAATAAATTACTAAAACTGAAAGGAACCAATTAAATTGATGAAAAAGTATATGGTGGACAAAAGTTTTTCAATTATATCATCAGCTTAAAATTACTGATATTTATCAAATTTGTTTATATGAAAGGTTTCAAACCTAAAATGATGCCATAGTCTTTAGTTTTACACTTTTTATTATTAAGACACCATTTTAAATAGTTTTCTCATCTGTTCGTTTGTTCGTACAGTTGCACCACCTGACATTTTGGGGGTTAAACGTAACAAAACATAAAAAAAAATCTGTAAAAAAAATGGTTAATGTACTGGGAGAAAATTACCAGGACATTATCCAGTAATTTTACAGACATTTCCATTAACCCTAAAACACAACGCAATCAAGTTCAAAATTCTAAACAAACAAATTTAAACGTGAGTGAGTCCATAGTGGGTGAAGTCAGGGGGAGGAGTTATTTACCTTCTATTCCGATGGTAGTGGCATCTCTTGTTGGGAGGTTTGTCTGCTGCTGGGTGTAGTCAGTAGCCACCGCCCTAGTGAAGCGACGGGGCTGGGAGGGGCTTAAGTTATCCAGTGGCGGTTGGTCAGTGCCTAGAGTGAGAGCTGAAAGTTCAGTCAAAGGGCCCTCAGTTACGGCCTCAGTCTCAGCCTGAACAGATGCATTGGTTCTATCGTGGGTGACTGTGAGCCAGGGTGGAGATGTGTGGGGAGTGCTTGGAGTCAGAGGAAGGTCAGAGGGCAGTTCCGTGTCAGTGTTGGTAAAACTGCGACCCAAAGTGAGAAATGTTCCATATGAGGTGAGGGTGAACGTAGATGCTGTGGTGACGTCAAGTGACCTTGCATTGCGACGAAGTGGTTGAGACACAGCGTTCTGTAACAACAACATATAATCAGTGACGCTAAATCGTAAACAAAGATTTACAGTGAGTGTGTGCATACTTGTGTAATTTATTGTGTTTTACCTGTCCTCTTAGGGTGATGTCCTGTACAAGCGTACTACGGTATAGTGCTAGAATCCGATAGTGGGTTATCAAGCCATTTGGTTGGCTCGGGGATCTCCAGGACAGACGAACTGACGTGGAGTCCACAGCCTCAGCTGTCAGATGAGATACAGCACTCGGGGCTGACATGGAAATCAATGCACACACATACAGTTGTTAACACACCTTGCCATATACTTAACCAAGGGTCCTCAGCATAGTTGGGAGTTGCAAGATGATGTAAAATGATTTAAAAAAAATGCTTTAAAATAAAATTAAGAGCCAAAAAATAAAATAAATGAATAAAAATAAAACATGCTTTAAATCACACACGACTACAAAAGTCATGTAAATTTATTATTTATAGTAAAAAGTGTAAACCCTGAAGAACATTCAGTTATTGAAACTTTTATATTTCAATGTTTTTATTAAAAATATTACTATAAATACAATTAATAAAATATTGAATTAAATTAATTTAAATTGACACTAGTTTCTGTAAAATAGTAATAATAATAATAATAATAATAATAAAAGCTTCTGTCATTACAGCAGAAGTGCCAGAAATCTTTGGGGTCCTTAAAGGTGCCCTAGAACGTCTTTTTAAAAGATGTAATATAAGTTTAAGGTGTCCCCTGAATGTGTCTGTGAAGTTTCAGCTCAAAATACCCCATAGATTTTTTTTTTAATTCATTTTTTTTTAACTGCCTATTTTGGGGCATCATTAACTATGCACCGTTATATAGGCTGCGGCCCCTTTAATTCTCATGCTCCCCGCCCACGGAGCTCGCGCTTGCCTTGAACACCATAAACACAGTTCACACAGCTAATATAACCTTCAAAATGGATCTTTACAAAGTGTTCGTCATGCAGCATGTCTAATCGCGTAAGTATTGTATTTATTTGGATGTTTACATTTGATTCTGAATGAGTTTGATAGTGCTTCATGGCTAAAGCTAACATTACACACTGTTGGAGAGATTTATAAAGAATGAAGTTGTGTTTATGAATTATACAGACTGCAAGTGTTTAATAATGAAAATAGCGACGGCTCTTGTCTCCGTGAATACAGTAAGAAACGATGGTAACTTTAACCACATTTAACAGTACATTAGCAACATGCTAACGAAACATTTAGAAAGACAATTTACAAATATCACTAAAAATATCATGATATCATGGATCATGTCAGTTATTATTGCTCCATTCGCTATTGTCCTTGCTTGCTTACCTAGTCTGATGATTCTGCTGTGCACAGATCCAGACGTTCTGCCCTTGTCTAATGGCTTGAACATGAGCTGGCATATGCAAATATTGGGGTCATACATATTAATGACCCCGACTGTTATGTAACAGTCGGTGTTATGTTGAGATTCGCCTGTTCTTCGGAGGTCTTTTAAACAAATGAGATTTATATAAGAAGGAGGAAACAATGGAGTTTGAAACTCAGTGTATGTCATTTCCATGTACTGAACTCTTGTTATTCAACTATGCCGAGGTAAATTCAATATTTAATTCTAGGGCACCTTTAAAATACAGTCTTTGACAACGAGGAGCCTAGGAGTCAAAAAGGTTGAGAACCACTGCAATAGACTCGATTGTGAGTACTTCTGTGAAATGTTATATGTTTTAACTAAAGAAAATCTGCAAAGTGTATAGTGAGATATTTAACCACTTTTAAAACAAAAAAATATGTGCTGTATGTAAAAACACACTACTGTAAAAAAGATTTTAAATGTTTTTGAAAGAAGTCTCTGATGCTCAACAAAACTGCATTTTTTTAATCAAAAATACATTAAAACCAGTAATATTTTGAAATATTTTTAAATTTTAAAGTAACTGTTTTCTATTTGAATGTATTTTCAAATGTAATTCATTATGTGATGCAAAGCTGAATTATCAGCATCATTACTTGAATGTCACATGATTCTTTAGAAATTATTCTAATATGCTGATTTGATGCTCAAGAAACATTTCTTCTTATTAACAATGTTGAAAACAGTTGTGCTGCTTCATATTTTTTTGTGGAAACCATGATACATTTTTTTTTCAAGATTCCTTGATGAATAATAGAATGTTCAAGAGAACAGCATTTATTTAAAATAGAACTCTTTTGTAACATTATACATGTCTTTACTGCCACATTTTCACATTTGTTCAATTCGTCACCTTGGAATTATAAGGTTAGCCTATATCTGACATTTTTGTCAAAATTGAGCTATTCACATATTCTTGTTCTGCAACAACTTAACAAAAAGGGTCCATCCACAAAGGAGTATGGAATGCAAAAACTTTAAAGCTCAATATCTCAAAACTGCTCAAAATGCAGATAGAACCTTATAATCCCAAGGTGGCAAACTCAGTGCTGAGAAAAGCACAGCCCTTTATTTATCACACATTTTCGGCATTGGATGCTTTGAGGCCTTCAACCAAAATCTAATTTTAGATAAAAGCAACCCTAAGTGAACAACAAATAACCTTTCTTTTTTTTCCATGCATTTAATGAGCATTCAGTTATGCAGCACCAACTGGTTCTGTATGAAAAAGTCATTTCCTCCAGCTAAATTAACCCAATTAAAGGTACAATTAGAGATAGCTGATTTCAGACAGACTTAATTACAACCAGACCAGCTAAATATAAACCTCATTTATAACTCTTACTTATTTTGACCCCCAAGTCTGAACACAGAAATCACAAACACGTACATATTCCCTGAGCATTTAGAGATTATGTTCTCCATACAGATGAGTCAAAAATGGAATTGCTTTGGCCAACATGGGTGCCACTATGTCTCCATCAAGCATACACAAACAGTTTGAGAAAACATGACAACAACAATCAATCACAGCAGAGGTCATGTGATGTCATCTTGAATGTCACAACTGAAGGAACCAGTAATTCTCCACTGCAGTGGAAAATACATTAATTTAGAATTTGTGACAATTCATCCATGAATCACAACTAAAGTGTAGCTGGGTCATGCAGTAAGAAAATGGGGTGAAAAAACAAAAGCAATTCCATTTCAGTGGTATCTAATGTGATTTAATGCTTCTTTGAGTTGCAGTCAATACAACTAAATGTGGTTCAGCTAGGTATTGCATAGACTTAATTACCATTGAAATGTTTGGGGTTGGTAAGATTGGTTGGTAAGCCTCTTATGCTGACCAAAGCTGCATTTATTTGATCAAAAATGCAGTAAAATCAGTAATATTTAGGGGTGTAACAATACACATAACTGATAGTTTGAAGTCAGTACGGTTCAGTACAGCAGGGGGAGAAAACTAAACAAAATTGTTTTTGTTTTTTTAAATAGTAGTTTACTGAACAAATTGTGTCTCTGTCTTTAAATGAATTCAATTATAATTAAAGCTGCAAGCAGCGTTGAAAGGGCCCTCGCACCCAGGCTCACCTCCACCCATTGGCCTTAGTAAAACAGTGAACAGTGGGCGACATGCATGTAAGCGGGTAAATACAGGAGCAATATGGCAAAGTCATTTCGACGTGCCACACTTCCTGCTGCCAACAGGTGGCGCTTTGACTATAACTGAATATTGCCATGTAGATGTCATCAGACATTGTATGCCTGAGTTACAATAACTTCCTGTTTCGTGGCATTAATCGCAAACATTAGCACTTAGCCAAGTGTTTCATGATTTAATGTGTTTCTAGCATGTTTGGTAATTCATGGCATATACAAATGTGTTTCTGGGAATGAATTACAGAGCAAAGCATGCCATTTCCTGTTGCCAGCAGGTGGTGCCATGACTAACTGAATATTGGCATGTAGATGTCTTTAGACCAGGACTCTTATCACACATGTGAAGTTTGGGGCAGATCGGACACTGTATGCCTGAGTTACAACAGCTTCCTCTTTCATGGCGAAACGTCAAACTTGGTCAGGCCACCACGGACACGCCATGGACACGCCTTCAAGGAAAACTCAAGATCTTTGCAATGTAACATCACTAAGGCCTTAAGATTAGACAGACCAAATATGATGTTGATCTGGTTAAATCTCTATGAGGAGTTAATCACAGTGTAAAACAACTCAGAGAAAATTCGAAATATCTGACTTCCTGTTGGGTTTTCAGATTTTGCACCCAGGGACTTTTTTGTAGGTATTGGGCTGTTAGATGTGTCTACCAAATCCATGAAATGTAGCACGAAGGCCGCTTAACCCTCAGGGGTCTGAGGCTGATTTGGGGCCTGAAGAAGTTTTGACATGCCCTGACATTTGTGCTTTTTTCAGTTGTTCATAAACATATTAATGGAAAAAGTGTCATTACATTGTATTCAGCACAAACTAGGCTACAATAATATGTAAGGAACATGTATGTACATGTTTGTATTTTTGAAGGAATAATGTTTATGTGTGGTTATTGAAAAAACAAAAAACTTAAGTCACTGAAATAAAGCCAAAAAATATATATTAAATCTGTGTTTACAAGACTTCTGGGTATTGGAGGTTGTAGACTAGAGTTTTTGCTTCAAAATTATGTAAAAATTATCATTCCTACTCCTTCATATAAAACAATAGAGAGATTTAAATTTTCTAAAACATCTTTGGTCAAGAAACACAGTATGCGTGGAGGCGTGAATAATCATGAATAATGGGTGATTCTCACCTGAGAAGACAAAAGAATTGCATAAAAGAGCTCTAATGACCTGCATAAATAATGAGGCCTTTCAGTCAGATAGGCTGTGAAAAAACCCTCTGTTGATCATGTCTCAAGTTCATCATAATGTAAATCAAACATACAGAAAAAACAGCAATACTGTGAAATATTATTACAATTTAAAATAATGGTATTCTATTATTAAAATATAATGCATTTCTATGATACAAAGTGTCTGAACAGTTATGTTACCTCTATGGCATTTCATATAGGCTTTTAGCTTAAAAGCATGCACATTTGGAGAAATATTGATGGACTGTCATGTTTATGTCAATTTTCTATACAGAGGAGTATTTATTCATTATTTATTGTCGTCACTGTGAACGCTGGATACTGTTTTCAATTCATACTTGCAGCCGGAGGGCGCTCTGTGCACTTTTAGTCCACAAATGCCAATGCTAAAGAAGAATAGGCAATCCAGGAAATAACTGAACTAACAGAGGCCAGAGATCGCTAACTATGGCTATTCAAAACACTTTTCAAGACAATAAATACACGATTGAGACGATGTATGCATGTATTGACTGAATTTGCGTCTGAATAGCGCTTGCTCTGTGGGCGTGGCCGCATTAGCGGATAATGAGCTGAATCAAGGACTTCTGACATGGCTCTCTTTTCATACAGATTACATAAACACAGAAGGTTTGTTTTCAATTTGACTTACACGATTTAAAACCTGACATTTCAACGTTTCTTTAGACACAAGTCTAATTTTTTTGTGATTAGTATTCACTAAGTTACAGTTCATTTTCTGAGAACTATCAGATTGGACTTCGTTCAGAGGGAGACGAGAGATGACGCATCATGTTAGTTTTCTTTATTCTACAAAAAGCACAACATTTTGTTTTTACTCTGAGTGTACACAAATAAAAGAAGATATTCCACAGATTAAAATGGTGTATAGCTCTTAATTGTATGTGCAACATTGACGGAGTATTTTGAGTCTCTTTCACACTGGTTAGAAAATAACCGCGGTGATCACGCCGGCGTGACCCCCGACCCGAGGGAGTTAAAAGAAATTTTGTAGGTGGCACTATCGAGTCATTTTGCCACACCTAATTCTGAAACCCATATCAGAGGTAAATTTTCAGCACTTCTGACGCGTGTGCAAAGTTTCATGAGTGTTTGAGCATGTTTAGGCCCTCAAAAATGCGATTCATTTCAGAGAAGAAGAATAGTTGACTGAGCAATTACAATAGGGTCCTAACGCCATCGGTGCTCGGGCCCTAATTAAAAGTTTAAGGATAAAAAAAAATTATCTCTGCTAATTCTGTAAACTATATAGGGAGCCCTTACTTGCACATTATTATAATATTAAAGGTTCAGATCCCAAACTATTAGCCTAAATTCAGTTGCTAGATGACTAAATCTGATAAAACCTCCCTTTGGGAAAATATAGGCACATACTCAACTGGAAAACAAAATTAAACATGAAATAAATCTCTTTTTTACTTAAAAAAGCAAAAATGTTCTCTTATTCTTAGGCAAATCCTAAACTAGTAAGCCCTCATTTAGGTAGTAAAAGTGTGTGTTTTCACCTTCTGCCAGTGTTGTAATGTTGACCACTGCTGCCGGTCCTGTGGCCCCCGCTGATTTGGCCATCACATGGATGTAGTATTGTGTGTATGGAGTCAGTCCAGTATAAATAAATGCTTGATCGATTGTGCTGTTCTCACTAATAAACCCTGAAATACACATATACATGCACCACATTAACATACAAATGATGAGAGGATGTGCTTTGAATTAAGTAGTCTGGAACATGTGTGCTAAACGCAAGGTCATCCTGCTTTATATTCTCACTGGTTTAGATTAAGGGCTTGTCCTGCCACAGTGTGGTGTCTGTCTGATAGTACAGTATTAATGGTAAAGACATTAGATTGATGGTCATGGGGTGTTACCTTCAGAGCTGTGGAGCTGGATGATGTAACTGAAACGTCCTGTGGTGATCTTTGGTGGGTCCCAAATTAGAGACAGAGATTTGGACGTGATGTTTCTTAAAAGTACGTTTTGCGGCGGGTCTTCGGGGGCTGCAAAATACATTTTTGTTTTTACATTTTTGATTTGTTACAGAAACTTGAGATTATGTATTACTTTGTTGAATAGAAAGAACAGCATTTATTTGAAAGAGAACTTTTTTTATAACAATATAAATGCATTTAGTGTCACTTTAGATCAATTTAATGCATCAGTGCTGAATAAAAGCATTTATATATATATATAAGAATTAAGTGTGTGTGATAGCATACCAGCCTCCGGCATTCGGACCATAGTGCTGGCAATCTGTCCCTCCCCATCGCTAGTGAAGGCGGAGACTTCAAACACATAAGGTGTGTAGGGGCGGAGCTCATCAATCTTTACACTGATCGGAACACTCCAGATGGAGGCGGGAGGTACGGCTGAGAGCGTAACCGTGGGCAACACAGCAGAGGTTAACTGGGAAGACTCGGACGGACTTGGAGTTCCACGAGATAAGATGTCTGCTGCATCCTAGGAGACACATAAATATCCAAAACTAATTGTAAAAGATTGGTAGATCAATGCATAAGGTGGTTTGAATTTGGTTCAATTGTCTTGTATCACTTCAAATAAACATTAATGCAAATAAGGACGTACGTTGCAGTGAGGCAGAGCTCCGTTCATGATGTCCTCTGCTTTGAGCTCCAGCGTGCGGACAATCTGGCCTGTTCGAGCATGTTTGACTTTCACTGCGAACTTGGTGATAAGGCCATTAATGCGTACAGGGAGAAACCATGTCACTAACACTGATGCGTGATCATCAGCAAACGCTGTGAGGTTTGACACCAGACCAGGGGCTGAGAATGAACAAAAACACATAGATTAAAACATAGGTATACACATAATCTAAACAAGCAGAATGAAAATATGGGTTCAAATAGATTGAATTCTACACATTTGTTCAAAACAACCTAGTGAACTGCCAACTTAGCCATCACTATTAGACATCAAACACTAGGCAGCAAAATCATGCTAATATATAAACTATTGTTCAGTTTAGGGTCAGTATATTTTTTAAAGTCCCCCTTTATCCCTTAAAACTCATCTTTGATAATCAAAATTACATATTTAAATGTTTATTTCTGTGACAAAAAAAATTCTTAATTCCTTAAAATAGCTTGAATGTAACTCTACACCCTTGCCTCATTTAATATACACAGATCTATGAGTATGATAATTAGCCCCACCTCCACTCACTCGCATAAGCTCAGACGAGATCCACTCGGTCAACTTCCTGAGGTAAACGCTGCACATTGGTATCGCTTTTTACAACATTGTACACATAACAGTAATTAATATGTTTTAGCGTTTTGCTTGACTACTTCATCAAACAGCTAATACCGTGTTGCTAATGCTACACAAACCATGTTCATATTCACGAGTCAGACTTCTAACAATCAGTATCCTTAGAAACACTTTGAACGACTCAGAACGTCAGTGGAGAAAGGCATATAGTTCATAACATAACATCGTAATATGCATCATACACCCGTCATATTGCCAAATCTACCCGATTTTTCATATCAACAGAAAAATATACTGGGATAACCTTCTTTTGAGACTCCCATGCACGGTCAGTTAGTGATATGCTAAAGCCCGCCAGTACGTTGATGTGATTGGTTACAAGGTAGTTTGTGATGTCAGAAACAGAAAGTCTTTGGTTTACTGCAGTTTTAAAGAAAATATTCAGCAATGGTGTTGACTTATGAATTTGCAAATGGTTTGTCTTAAAGCATGTTAAAAACACCACATAGACATATAAACCACATTAACATGTTTTTAAAAGTAGTCTCTTATGCCGACCAATGCTTACAAATGCAGTAAAACTGTTAAAGGGATAGTTCACCCAAAAAATGAAAATGTGATGTTTATCTGCTTACCCCCAGCACATCCAAGATGTAGGTGACTTTGTTTCTTCAGTAGAACACAAATGATGATTTTTAACTCCAACCGCTGCCGTCTGTCAGTCAAATAATGCTAGTGGATGGGAACTTCTACTATAAGAGTAAATACAACTTGCATAGCGGCAGTGATGTCTCGCGCATATACTTCAATGAGAGCGAGACATCACTGCCGCTGTCAGAGCGCGATCAGACCTCACTAACGAGTGCTAAACGCGGTTGAACATAGTGGTGTATTAGAGTTAAAAAATTATATAAATACTGTTCGGTTTATCGCACAAACCGATCGTTTTGTGTCTTAGGACATCAATGTGGGTTTAATTTGGTTTAATTTGGACTTGTCTATGCAAGTTTTATTTACTCTTATAGTAGAAGTTCCCATTCACTCGCATTATTTGACTGACAGACGGCAACGGTTGGAGTTAAAAATCATCATTTGTGTTCTACTGAAGAAACAAAGTCACTTACATCTTGGATGCGCTGGGGGTAAGCAGATAAACATCAAATTTTCATTTTTGGGTGAACTATGCCTTTAATATTATGAAATATTATTACAATTTAAAAGAACTATTTTCTATTTGAATATATTTTAAAATGTAATTTATTCCTGTGATGACAAAGCTACATTTTCAGCATCATTACTCCAGTCTTCAGTGTCACATGACCCTTCATAAATCATTCTAATATGCTGATTTGATGCTCAAGAAACATTTCTTATTATTATCAATGTTGATATGTTGTATTATCAAGATTTTTGTGGAAACATTTTTTCAGGATTCTTTAATAAACAGAATGCTAACAGTAAGACTCCTAATTACACTTCACATGGGGAGAACCATTTCTGTTTTGCACCTGTGACCATTAACAATATTGCCCATGTTGCCCATGTCCATGAAGACCATTTCAAATCACTTACATAAGATGCCCCCTTTGTTGGTATAGCTACCTCTCTGGGCATTGAAGCAGCTCACTAGGGTTTTGAAAACAGCTTATATGAAATATATGGATCCTGCTTACGGGCCTCTGCTGTTTTGTAGTACAGAGATTGGCTAAATGGTCCGGTTCCTGCTTTATTTACTGCTGCAACCTATAAAGAAAAGACAGAAGCAAAGCTTTTAAAAAGCAATATACTCAAACCGCGCATAGCTTAAGAACGTTGTGTTGATTTATCACCATGACTTAGCAGAAGTGGTTATATAAACAGTGTGAATGAAAATTCCAATGCAAGATGATCTACTCCAGACAAGAGATCCATCAAATACTGTCACACATACAAACACACGCTCGCACAATAGCTTAGAGAGTCAATTCAGAGTTCACGGTGTACCCAGCCAATGAATTCACGAGACAAATGAGGGAAAACAGAGATCCCTCGTGGATCCAGAGTTCTCTGTAGGACATGAATAATTCACAGTTGATAAATTATTGAGTGAGATCAATGGAATAGAGGCCACTGGCAACTTTCCCATGGACAGTTAATCTAGTAGTGTCTGCTGAACGCTGGACCTTCCCTACAGTTTAATGAAAACCAATTTCAGAAAAGTTTTTGCTGGCTACTGTTTCTTACACCACACCACAAAGACATTAAATAAACAGAAAACACTAAAAAGGGAAGTAAAGGGGGCTCTAACATTTCAGATACACATGGGGTGGATATAATATCAGTAACATCTATGAATGGAGGACTTAATAAGGAGCAGGTCGTGCTTTTGCTTTCAGAAGAGCTTCAGTTCTTTGGGGAACTGTGTAATTCAGATCCCAGAACCGTGGGATATTGCACCATTCCTCAACAAGAAGCCTGGAGCTCTTTGGAGTTGGAAATGAATTGGAAATATATAGAATTTCCCATGATATTTAGACATTGAAAGTCTTTGTAGAGCATATGGAGGTAGTTTCTCATGACGTCACATCTGAATTTGTTTGCTAGTGTGTACTAGGACAGATCTGCTCTGGAATATAGGCACATTATAGGGCTTTTCACACTTGAAAAACTTAACCCTGGGTCATTCTAAACCCCAGGTACATGGAATCCTGGGTTATCTTGCTTCACGTTTCACACTGCTCATAATTTACCCGGGGTTAACAATTAATCCTGAGTATTCATAAGCTGACTTTTCACATTGTACATTCCTAAACCCAGTGTTAATGTCCTTATTTGCATATTTGTGGTGTCAGTGCCATTGGTCTCTTCTAAACTCAAATTGTTGTGTTTTCTGTCACCATTTGACATTTTTTTCTCTCAAACGCTGAATTTACTGTTTATATACAATGCGCAGTGTTCCCTTGACTGAATATGGGCACGCCATTGGTTGTCTGTTGTTAAAGGGTTAGTTCACCCAAAAATGAAAATTCTGTCATTTATTACTTACCCTCATGCCGTTCCACACCCGTAAGATCTTCGTTAATCTTCGGAACACAAATTAAGATATTTTTGTTGAAATCCGATGGCTCCGTGAGGCCTCCATAGGGAGCAATGACACTTCCTCTCTCAAGATCCATAAATGTACTAAAAACATATTTCAATCAGTTCATGTGAGTACAGTGGTTCAATATTAATAATATAAAGCGACGAGAATATTTTTGGTGCGCCAAAAAACACAAAATAACGACTTATATAGTGATGGCCGATTTCAAAACACTGCTTCAGGAAGATTCGGAGCATAATGAATCAGCGTATCGAATCATGATTCGAATCGCGTGTCAAACCACCAAACTGCTGAAATCACGTGACTTTGGCGCTCCGAACCGCTGATTCGACACGCTGATTCATTATGCTCCGAAGCTTCCTGAAGCAGAGTTTTGAAATCGGCCATCACTACATAAGTTGTTTTTTTTTTTTTGCCGCACCAAAAATATTCTCGTCGCTTTATAATATTAATATTGAACAACTGTACTCACATAAACTGATTTAAATATGTTTTTAGTACCTTTATGGATCTTGAGAGAGGAAATGTCATTGCTCCCTATGCAGGCCTCACGGAGCCATCGGATTTAATCAAAATATCTTAATTTGTGTTCCGAAGATTAACGAAGGTCTTACGGGTGTAAGTAATTAATGACAGAATTTTCATTTTTGGGTGAACTAACCCTTTAAGCATCTAGCTGTAACATTCTAACACTGCATCGTTTCACACTGTACAAGGCCCCGTTTACACTAGTTCTTTTTCGTTTTAAAGCGCATACGTTTTGCTACGGTTATGCCTGTCGTTTACGCCAGAGTTGCATTTCAGTACAAAAGGACCAAAACGGAGACTTTTGAAAAAGATGGCGTGGCTGCCCACGTTTGCTCTGAGTATCCTTGACATCGATGACTGTGTAAACAATAACATGGAGACTAAACTGCAATCTTTGCTGGCTTTGTTGTCATTTTTAGCAGCCATTGTGCAGTTAAACTCTGCATTTTTTTTAATACTGCAGCTACCTACATGCGCAAGACGCAACTGTTTACACTTGTACGTGCATGTCCAGTGTGCATGAAATGCATTTTCGGTCGTGTAGTATAGACAGAGATCGTTTCTGAAACGCTGTGGAAATGCCAGTGTAGACAAGGATCGTTTTCATTTTAAAACACCGTTTTAAAACGAAAATGCACTAGCCCAACTTGGCATCGCAATGCGGGGTTAACACCGCAAAAGCAGTGCTAACCCTGCTCCGGAGCAGGGCTTCATAACCCCGGGTAAAAAGCAGTGCTAACCCCGCTTCTAAATTATAAGTGTGAAACATTCCTTTATCCGGGCTTAAAAGCGGTGTTTAGAACGATGATAACCCAGTGCAGTGTGAAAAGCCTATATGAGTGGAGTTCACCCTCATGTTTTTTTTTGGCATTATTATGCATCATATACACTACCGTTCAAAATGTTGGTGTCGGTAAGATTTTTTTATGTTTTTGAAAGATATTACTCTGGTCTTCAGTGTCACATGATCCTTCAGAAATCATTCAAATATGCTGATTTGGTGCTCAAGATTAATTTCTTATTATTATCAATGTTGAAAACAGTTGTGTTGTTTAATATTATTGTGGAAATCGTAATACATTTTTAGGACTCTTTGATAAATATAAAGTTCAAAAGAACAGTTTATTTAAAACAGAAATATTTTGTAGCATTATAAATGCCTTTAAAGGTGCCCTAGAATCAAAAATTGAATTTATCTTGGCATAGTTAAATAACAAGAGTTCAGTACATGGAAAAGACATACATTGAGTTTCAAACCCCATTGCTTCCTCCTTCTTATATAAATCTCATTTGTTTAAAAGACTTCCGGAAAACACGCGGATCTCAACATAACACCGACTGTTACGTAACAGTCAGGATCATTAATATGTACGCCCCCAATATTTGCATATACACCACCCCATGTTCAGGGCATTAGACAAGGAAAGGCAGTATTAACGTCTGGATCTGTGCACAGACAAGGTAAGCCAGCAAGAACAACATCGAAAAATGGCAGATGGAGCAATAATAACTGACATGATCCATGATATCATGATATTTTTAGTGATATTTGTAAATTGTCTTTCTAAATGTTTCATTAGCATGTTGCTAATGTACTGTTAAATGTGGTTAAAGTTACCATCGTTTCTTACTGTATTCACGGAGACAAGAGCCGTCACTGTTTTCATTTTTAAACACTTGCAGTCTGTATAATTCATAAACACAACTTCATTCTTTATAAATCTCTCCAACAGTGTAGCATTAGCCGTTAGCCACGGATCACAGCCTAAAACTCATACAGAATCAAACGTAAACATCAAAATAAATACTTTACTCACATAATTCGAAGCATGCATACAGCATGCATGACGAACATCTTGTAAAGATCCATTTGAGGGTTATATTAGCTGTGTGAACTTTGTAAATGCACTGTAATATAGTCGAGAGCTCCTGTGGCAGGGAGCACGCGATTTAAAGGGGCGGCGCGCTGCCAAAATCAGTGTATAGTTAATGATGCCCCAAAATAGGCAGTTAAAAAAATTTATTTAAAAAAATCTATGGGGTATTTTGAGCTGAAACTTCACAGACACATTCAGGGGACACCTTAGACTTATATTACATCTTGTGAAAAAGCATTCTCGGGCACCTTTAATGTCACTTTCGATCAATTTAATGCATATTTGTTGGTATAAAGTCAATATAAATCTTCCAATATATATAGTTTTGAGCAAATCATCAAAACATTTATATTTTTGTCAGTTTCTGTGTTTGTGCTCCTATGGTTAATGGGCTTTCTGTGGCTGTGGACAAGCAATTAAAATAGACTTGCCAGGTAGTTTCTGAGGATGTACTTTTGTGACATTTAGGAACTGAAGAGTGCTGCCTCTTGGTAAGCTTTAACCACAAACCACTATTCTTGACACTTTAATTAATTTTATAGTTTTTCTGAACAATGCATTTGCGGCTAGGCTGAGAACTGTCTGCATCATTTGTTATTTCAATTTAGTTCCTTTTTACAGTTCTAAAAACAACACAAAAAAACTGCAGTATTTTATTATGGTGCTGTGTACATTCTTTGAGCAGTTTAAAATACACTATATTCTATAATGTAAAAATCTATGCTGTGGTTAAATTATACTTTGTGAATGAATATTTGCTATCACATAAACTATTGAAATGTGTGTGAAGATCAAGCGTGCACCTTGATGTTGTACGTTGCTCCAGGGGTCAGTGTGTTCAGGAGGGTTTCTGGGATGTCCAGGCTCTTGATGACCTCAGTGAAGGTAGGGTCAGGATATGGACACATCTCCTTGTATTTGATGACAAATGAGTGAATTGAGGGGTCAAGGGGCACCGGCATCCGCCAGGACAGCAGGATTCCAGTGGAACCAACCCGCTCACCTTCTGGCTTAGAGGGGGCCGCAGGCACTACATACACATACATATAATCACACACATAATTAGAGATTTTTACGATGCGTTTGATATATTATCCTTTTTTACGACAGCTTTATTGAATACTTGATTCTATTTGGTTAATTACAGCAATTTTTTCATGTAGTTTTTACACACAATTAATTTTTAATTAATTGTCACTTCTTTCATTTGCGTTGCCATTATATCCTCATCTTCTTCAATGAAGCGGGACGGATATTGTTGCTCGTCCAGGTCATTATCAAATTTAGAGGTCTTTCAGAAGGCGTTCGGCTCGCTAACAGCTATCTGTTGTTGTGGAGGTGTCAGCCATTTAGGAGAATAACAATATAAAGCCATCAGAAAGCGTGACCCGTCCATGCCATTCTCAGAGGAACGAGCAAATCGGCAACCGAGGAATCTGATACCGACCTATTAAAGCCTGCTAACTGGAATCAGCATCAATTATGCAAACATAAATATACACACATCTCAACTGGAAAAAAAGTGCATATGGATTCATGTACAACATCTCAAAGGGTTTCATCTTTCAATTTTCATCACTGGTTCTACCCTTACACAACAATGCTTTAGTACAGAGATGGTATCAGATTGTAATACCATGGTACTTTGATGTGTATCATGGTACCTAATGATTACTGCATTCATGTACCATGAAATGTACATGGTATTCCTAAATACTTCAAAGTTTACTGCCATAGCCAGTGATATTTTTAATCATTTTTATTTTATTTTTAATTTTTCAATAGAAATATAATTAAATAGAATTTTGCAAAATCCATACAAATACTATAATGTTTTCACCTGACAAATAAAATCCTCAGGAGGTAGTCTAGAGGAATATATAGGAACTATGGGAAAATACACATAAATAACGAAAGGAAGGCATCATTTTTATTAAAAGAGGATAGTAGTTTAAAAATGGAACTCAGACTTACAGGACTCAATAGTTGTGACAAGTATTCGGCTGACAGGTGAGCTGAACCCTGACGAGGCCACTGCATTGACCGTAACGGTGTATGATGTTCCAGGGGTTACACTAGACACTTGAGCCTAAAACACAGAATATGCACAATACATATACAGGATAAATATATATCTACATCTACAATGAACATATGGGACATTCTCAAATATGGTAACAGAGACCATTAAAAGATTTAAAAGACAGAATTCTATAACAATTTTCTATATTAGATAATATAAAAATACTTTTTTTTTTTTACTTTTTCCCCTTGTATTATGTTCGAATTCTGGGTACAATTTTCATGTTGTAAGTCAAATTGACCCTGATTAGATTCAATAAATCACAATCACACGTTCTCACACATTACAACAAAAATAAACATGAGAACAAATTATTTTTAAAAACATATTTAACAACCATTTGTTTTTTTGTTTTTAAATGAATATTATAATTTAAAACATAAAATTTCAGTGCCAACAAAGCCAAAATCATGTGTTTGATTCCCAGCAATATTAACATTCTTGAACTGATAAAAATGTACGCCTTCAATGCAGTGTGCATTTCTTTGGATAAAAGTGTCTGCCAAATGCATAAATGTAAAATTAAATATGCTCAGATGGTAGTCGAGAAATTTTTTTTGGGGGGGGAGGGGGGTGTGTCTGTGCGGAAAACATCAAAATCATCAGAAATTTTGTACACGTATTCCAAAACTTTGCAGGCATGTTCATGGGTCACTGTAAGATAACCCTGCTTTTAAGCCTAAACTTGACATAAACTGTAAACTTCAAATCTGATTGGTTGATTGGAATGTTGTTGTACTTGGTGAAATCATGTTCATGACCCTAAATGAGAAAATATCCTAGATTAACCAATATTTCCGACAAGTCAATTTTGTGTTTTGGGTCAAACTGTCCAGCAACATAAATCTGCTACGTGATTTGAGACACTATTGATAGAAGATTAACTGGTGTTATTGCTATAATAAAGAACTTAAACTCTGATTAGTAATCATGTCCAAAGGTTAATACACATTTATGACAGGCTTTCATGGTAGGAAATTGAACTGAATTAAAAAAAAAAAGAAAGGTTTTTGAGAATGAGAATGAGAATATAATGGTAAAATCTTATGTCTTCTTGTTACTTGTTTTGTTGTTATTGTTTTGCACCTACAAATTTCAGGATTGTAAAAACATTTAATAGAGAAATAAAATCTGTGCTTATTTTGATTTAGTTTGATTAGTATTACTGAATGGTGTATAATTGTTCAAATGATATAGCCTGTAAAAACTCATTTTCAGTACATAAAGCGTAGTAATATCTCATAACATCTTGCTGAGTCATGTCTCTTCTGAGAAAGCTGAAGCATAATGTGCTATAAAATAAACCTCAGGTAAAACCAAAAAGTCAGTACTAGATAATAAACAGATTTGCCTGACTGAAGACAATGACTAACATTAATCAAACACATCGCAATATTATTCCAAAATACCACCATGCATCAAACCGCCCTCAAAAACACAAGGAATTTTGTATATACATAGATACCATCAATAATCCATGCACCTCTGACACTCCCACAAACAGACACACTTTTTGCAAGCAAAAATGCAATTCAAATGATAACCATTACTGGAAATAATTTCAACAAAAATCATTGAATACATGCATCTCCTGTGGTCTTTTGTCACGTTCTCAAACACAAAGTTTGTTGAGTAACGTAACAGCGGCAGGCTAAGTTACCGTACGTGATGTCACACCACTTGTTCCAGAAAGACAATAGTCTTATCAGATCCGAGGATAAAATAGCCTGACAACACCAGTAAAACAAGATAACATGGTAAAATCTAATCCATGCTTACATGCGTTACATAACGTGTATATATTATAATCCACACTTCTATGAATTTCACTGCAAATAAATAACAAAATATCAACCAATATACTTGCTTACAAATGTTGCGAGAGATTTTCTTAGAACTAATTTTGCAATTTATCTAACCTAAGTTCCAAAAGTAAGGAGAAAATATAAATTGTAAAGAAAATATAAATGATTCACAAAAGGAAGTATCCAGATTCAAAGCGAAACTTTTAATTGTTGATGGCAAATTTAATCAGAAATGTTATGATTTTCAATTATGAATGCTCTACAAATTAATGCATAAAATGGCAATTCTTTGCAAACATAAAGTCTTGCTCAAGCAAGACGAGTCAATATACAGTGATATTTATCACACACTCAAGTCTTTGTTTGTTTGGTAGAACCGTCGTATTAAAGAAACACAAGCCAGTTCAAGAATTCCTCCAAGGTCGTGTAGCGTCTCACCATCACTCTCTAATAGACCATAGTGTGTGTGTGTGTATGTGAGTGAGAGAGAGAGTGTGTAAGAGTTCAACAAACTTTTATGAGAAGAACTCTATTTTGCAGGGATGAAAATTTCAGAATATTACAAAATTGTCTCCCTTTAAAGGGACAGTTCACCCCAAAAATGAAAATTTTGTCATTACTTACTCACCCTCAAGTGAATGAGTTTCTTTCTTCTGTTTAACACAAAAGAAGATATTTTAAAAAACCAGACAGATGATGGTAGCCTCTGACTTCCATAGTAGGAAAAAAAATACTATGGAAGTCAACGGGTGTCGTCAACTGTCTGGTTACCAGCATTCTTTAAAATATCTTCATCTGTGTTCAACAGAAGTTATTTAAAATAAATCTCAATACAATTCTGAATGGCACTCGACCCTGCTATCTTGAGTATTTAATTTGGTATATGGTAAAGCGTAAAGCATGTCATGTAACGCAAAACCCATGCAATGCAAATACGCAATTGATGCCTACCTGAACGTTCCCGAGGCCCGCGTACAAGATAATCAGCAGGGGCAGACAGGATGGCATGATGGCCCCTCACTAAGAGAGAGCTGGTGAATGCGTGACCGGGGTAACTAACCGGTGGTATGTGAGTGATCAGAAACAAACTAGTCCCACCACCAATGCTAAACCTATTATTAATGATCTTCTCTCTCTCTTTCACTCTCTCTCTTGTTCTCCAACCTTCCTCCACACACTCCGCCCAGCTGACACGGATACTCTTCTACCTGACACCTGGCATATGGCTGTGGGAGAGATCTGTGAGTGACTCAGGGTGTGTGTGTGTGTGGTGGGGGGGGGGGTGTACCTGGACGTAGCTGTTTGCTGTGGTGTTGATGGTAATATTGCCATGGTCAGGAAGCAGTTGGATCACATAGTTCTTATCACATCCAGGTGATGCCAGCCAGCGGAGTGAGAAAGCACGAGGTGACACGCTGATCACACGCAACCCTTCAGGACTGGCAGGCACTGAAACACACAGATTTGGGTTGTTTACAAAAAACAAATGCATGTATATATTTTATAGACAGACAAATGCTAAAAATTAAAGGTGCCCTAGATTCAAAAATTGAATTTACCTCGGCATAGTTAAATAACAAGAGTTCAGTACATGGAAAAGACATACAGTGAGTCTCAAACTCCATTGTTTCCTCCTCCTTATATAAATCTCATTTGTTTAAAAGATCTCCGAAGAACAGGCGAATCTCAAGATAACACCGACTGTTACGTAACAGTCGGGGTGTACGCCCCCAATATTTGCATATGCCAGCCCATGTTCCCAACATTATGAAAGGCATTAGACAAGGGCAGAACGTCTGGATCTGTGCACAGCTGAATCAACAGACTAGGTAAGCAAGCAAGGACAATAGCAAAAAATGGCAGATGGAGCGATAATAACTGACATGATTCATGATAACATGATATTTTTAGTGATATTTGTAAATTGTCTTTCTAAATGTTTCGTTAGCATGTTGCTAATGTACTGTTATATGTGGTTAAAGTTACCATCGTTTCTTACTGTATTCACGGAGACAAGAGCCGTCGCTATTTTCATTTTTAAACACTTGCAGTCTGTATAATGCATAAACACAACTTCATTCTTTATAAATCTCTCCCACAGTGTGTAATGTTAGCTTTAGCCACGGAGCAAAACCTTAAACTCATTCAGAATCAAATGTAAACATCAAAATAAACACTGTACTTACACGATTAGACATGCTGCATGACGAACACTTTGTTTTGAGGGTTATATTAGCTGTGTGAACTTTTTTTATGTTGTTTAAGGCAAGCGCGAGCTCTTGGGGCGTGGAGCACCAGATTTAAAGGGCCACACACCCTGAATCGGCTCATTTCTAATTATGCCCCAAAATAGGCAGTTAAAAAAATGAATTAAAAAAAATCTATGGGGTATTTTGAGCTGAAACTTCACAGACACATTCAGGGGACACCTTAGACTTATATTACATCTTTTTAAAAAAAGTTCTAGGGCACCTTTAAATTCGGTTCACTTCCATCCATCCATCCATCCATCCATCTTAATTTATATAGCACCTTTCAAATAAATTCAATGCAATTCAAAGTAAACAAGCAATTGCCATAAAATACAAATATAGCAATGAAAATAACACTAAAATAGTTTAGAATAAAACAGTAGAAATGTTAGAATACAGTAAAAATGATCAACAATGAAATGTTCATAAAGCAAAAGTGATTAGAAATGATAGTGATGTTAATAAATGGTTTAATTTGATTAATTTCAGTTTGGTTCAATTCAATTTTTATTCAGTTCAGATTGGTTCAGTTCAATTTTAACAACTGAATCGCAATTAATAATTTCATTTTGAGTTAAATTCAGTTCAATTGATTGTTAAATTCAGTTCGGATTTGTTCAAATCAATGCAAGGCGAATCAGAAACTGTTCTAAAAAAGTTTTAGAGGAATTAGACCCTTTCATCATGTAAAGTGCATTTTGGGTAACAGTCTAACCTGTGTGTATGGTGATCGTGGCAGCGGTTCCACTGATGCCGTTTCTGAAGCGTTGTACAGTAGTGTTGTAGGAGCAGCCGCTCCACAGGCCATTGACTGTGACCTCCTGTAAGTGTGGACTCACGTCTAACGTCCAGATATGAGAGCCGTTACTGATGGTCACTTTATAGAAATCAAAATGGCCAGCAGCTTGTTCCCATGCCACTGTGGCTGATGTGACGTTGACATGAGACACAGTGAGTGAACATACACCTGCTGGCCCTGGAATAAAAAATATATAATTGCATAGAATGACTTTTCTTATTAATATGTGTTTGTGTATTGTATTTTTTTTTTGTATCTGTATTTGTTAATGATACTGAATGTAGAAAGCATCACTAAGAGATTCTCACTAGTAGAGATGTTTTTGGATGTGGTCTGGCTGAAATCTGACCCCAGGAAGGACTGGATCTCAAACCTGTAATCACTTCCTGGGGTCAGGTCATGAATCCTGACACTGTTTCCATGGAGATCAATCTGGTGTTGCAGAGGGAGGTCACCTGCGAGGCCATATTGAAACTAAAGAGGAACAAATGAAAAGAAAGCAAGCAAGCAACACAAATAAATTAAGGATAGGCATAAACTTCAAACAATATCGTTCAACAGATTGGGGTCTGTAAGATTTTTTATTTTTTTTTGAAAGAAATTAATACTTTTATTCATTAAGGATGCATTAAATTGATCACTATTGAAAGTAAAGTAAACATTTATAATGTTTCAAAAAAAAAAAATTTTTCCCTTCAAATCAGTGCTGTTCTTTTGAACTTTCTATTCAGCAAATATTCCTGAAAAAATGTGTCAGTTTCCACAAAAATATGAAGCAGCACAACTGTTTTCAAAAATGATAATATTAAGAAATGTTTCTTGAGCAGCAAATCAGCATATTAGAGTGATTTCTGAAGGATCATTCAGACTGGAGTAATGATACTGAAAAATCAGCTTTGCATCACAGGAATAAATTACATTTTAAAATATATTCAATTAGAAAATAGTTCATTTTAAATTGTAAAAATATTTCACAATATTTTTGCTTTATTTTTGAACAAATAAATGAGCCTTGTTGAGCACAAGAGACTTTTTTTTTCTTTAAAAAAAGAGGGCATTTATAGGATTAGTTCACTTTCAAATAAAATTTTCCTGATAATTTACTCACCCTTTGTAATCCAAGATGTTCAAGTCTTTCCTTCTTCAGTCGAAAAGAAATGAAGGTTTTTGATGAAAACATTCCAGGATTATTCTCCTTATAGTGGACTTCAATGGCCTCCAAACGGTTGAAGGTCAAAATTACAGTTTCAGTGCAGCTTCAAAGGGCTTTAAACGATACCAGACGAGGAATAAGGGTCTTATCTAGCGAAACGATCAGTAATTTCGAAAAAAATACAACTGTATATGCTTTATAAACACAAATGATCGCCTTGCACGTGCTTCCGCTTTCCGTATTCTTCAAAAAGCTTATGCTGTATGTCTTACACCTTTCCTATTCAACTTACGGAAAGAACGTGGCGCCAGTTCCGTTTTCCGTAAGTAACTGTAATTTTGACCTTCAACCATTTGGAGGCCATTGAAGTCCATTGAAGTCCACTATAAGGAGAATAATCCTGGAATGTTTTCATCAAAAACCTTAATTTCTTTTCCACTGAAGAAAGAAAGACATGAACATCTTGGATGAAATGGGGGTGAGTAAATTATCAGGAAAATTTTATTTGAAAGTGGACTAATCCTTTAAGTAGCTTTTATAAATGTACCTTTGCTGGTGTGCATCTTGAGACAAAACAATGGCATTGACAGATTTTGAGATATGTCAGTACAAGTTAAAACAGCTCAAACAAGCATTTTAGTCTGGGAATAGTATTAAGCCTTGTCTGTGAACCCGGGGCCAAACTTTTGAATGGTAGTATGTACATAAAATTACAAACAAAATTAAAAATCATGTTAGTAACCCAGTCAAAGATCTGGGACGCTGGCAGAGCTAATCTAGCATAGGGGTGATCATGGAATTGAGGACTGGGAGATCATTACTATAGAAGTCATTTTAACCCAGGTTATTCCAAGGGGACTTTACACTGAATGACATTTTTACATCATACACTCAAATACCTTCCCACTCTTTGTGAAGTAAAATGAAGGATTGGTCCTCATGTATAATGAGAAAGGCAGAAACCTGAGCACACTGGGCTACAGGGTGTTGCTAGGCTACATTTCAGCTGAGACGGTCATTATGAAAGTTTTAACAAGTGTGCAAAGGCGCCAACACTAGTCTAGTCAAGCTTATAATAACTCATTCCACATAGCCGCTTCAAAATTCTTAAGTATTTAGTCTATAAAAACAAACAATCAAACAAAAACAAAAAAATCCAATGTGAAAATACACTCATATACAACTACCAAATCCCTATGTTATACAGATCTCGATACTGATTGGATGATCAAAAAGTCACCCTACCCTGTAACCATCCACTCTGCCTGGTGGGTGTGTCCATATCACATACATTCTGCTCACTTCTTGTTCAATGAAAGTGAGGTCACCAGGAGGTTCTGGAACTGAGGTACAAAAAAAAAAATAATAATAATAATTATGTGAGCATGTGTGAGTTTACAGCTGATCCAAACCGTAGTGAGCTAAATGGACTTAAAGGCATCATAATTGCTCATAAGGCATCATCAGAACAAAGTGTTCCAAATTCAGGCAGCATAATTTGAACTAAATAGGCTGTCAGGAAGTTTGCATTTGACACTGTCCTAACAAAAAGAGCCCACCCTCATGTCTCTATGATATTCTACATTCTTATGGCCAATTCAAGAGTAGCATTGCACACATCTTTCACAGAATGCAATGCAATATGCTCAGTGAAAAAAAAAGATGAGAAAGGCAGATGAGTAAATAATATTTTTATTCAGCAAGGCCACATTAAAATTTATCAAAAGTGACAGTAAAGACATTTTTAATGGTAAAAATATTTCTATTTCAATTAAATGCTTATATAAAAAAACTTTCTATTCAAGGAATCCTGAAAAAAAAAAAAATCAGTCACTCATCCGCCGAAACTCGACTCTCTTGTAAACGCTTGCAAGGCTGTTGCCGGAAGCAGTGATTATAGTTTATAAAGTTTTAAATATGGATATTTTTCTTACAAAACCCACTGATTCGCTTCAGAAGACATTTAATATTGGAGTCGTATGGATTACGTTTATGATGAATGGATAATGGGGTGAACTATTCCTTTAACAACCTTAAACTTTTAAATGTTTTACCTAAAACTATTGATAAACAGATTTAAACCCAATATATGCTATATATTTTTATGTTTACTGGATTATCGCTTTAGCTTAAAGGATTAGGAATTAAAATTTCTTGATAATTTACTGACCCCCCATGTCATCCAAGATGTTCATGTCTTTTTTTTTCTTTAGTCGAAAAGAAATTAAAGGTGCCCTAGAATTAAAAATTGAATTTATATTGGCATAGTTAAATAACAAGAGTTCAGTACATGGAAAAGACGTACAGTGAGTCTCAAACTCCATTGTTTCCTCCTTCTTATATAAATCTCATTTGTTTAAAAGACCTCCGAAGAACAGGCGAATCTCAACATAACACCGACTGTTACGTAACAGTCGGGGTGTACGCCCCCAATATTTGCATATGCCAGCTCATGTTCAAGGCATTAGACAAGGGCAGGACGTCTGGATGTGCACAGCTGAATCGTCAGACTCAGTAAGCAAGCAAGAACAACAGCGAAAAATGGCAGATGGAGCGATAATAACTGACATGATCCATGATATCATGATATTTTTAGTGATATTTGTAAATTGTCATTCTAAATGTTTTGTTAGCATGTTGCTAATGTACTGTTAAATGTGGTTAAAGTTACCATCGTTTCTTACTGTATTCACGTAGACAAGAGCCGTCGCTATTTTCATTTTTAAACACTTGCAGTCTGTATAATGCACAAACACAACTTCATTCTTTATAAATCTCTCCAACAGTGTGTAATGTTAGCTTTAGCCACGGAGCAAAACCTCAAAATCATTCAGAATCAAATGTAAACATTCAAATAAATACAATACTCACATAATCTGACGCATACATGCAGTATGCATGACAAACATCTTGTAAAGATCCATTTTGAGGGTTATATTAGCTGTGTAAACTGTGTTTATGCTGTTCAAGGCAAGCGCGAGCTCCGGGGGTGGGGGAGCATTAGATTTAAAGGTGCCACAACCTATATATCGGTGTATAGTTAATGATGCCCCAAAATAGGCAGTTAAAAAAATGAATTAAAAAAAATCTATAGGGTATTTTGAGCTGAAACTTCACAGACACATTCAGGGGACACCTTAGACTTATATTACATCTTGTAAAAAAACGTTCAATGGCACCTTTAAGTTTTTTTCCAGGATTTTTCTCCATATAGTGGACTTCAAGGGCTACCAATGGGTTGAAGGTCCAAATTGCAGTTACAATGTAGCTTCAAAGGGCTCTACATGATCTACAAATCCTGAAATGTTTTCCTCAAAAACCTTAATTTCTTTTCGACTGAAGAAAGAAAGACATAAACATCTTGGATGACATGGGGAAGAGTAAATTATCAGGAAATTTTAATTCTGGAGTGAACTAATCCTTTATTGGCACACTAACATTAAATTCTGTTGAACTGGCATCACATGAAGAGCACTTTTTGTAGGATGTTTGTAAGTAAATACAATAGCTACCTAAGTGGAGTGTTCCAAATGAGTCATTTATAAGGTCCCGTTTCATGCTACCTTAGAGGGCGGCTGTCTATATAGGCAATACAGCAAGGCACTAAGTTTTGGAACAGAGCTAATATGTGGATTTATGTGAGAGAGTAGACGATAAGTTCTTGCTAAGTCTTGTACCAATGTATCAGTGTAGGAACACTCACGTGTGTTAGCAATTGCAGAAGCAGGTAAACTTCGCCTGTCTCCACTAACACTGCTCACTTCAACAGTATACACACTTCCAGGCAACAGGTTTTCAAAGCGATATGTTCTAAAAAGAGAGAAAGCTGCAGTCCAAACCTCTCTTGCATAAAGAACGAATCTTTAGGGCAGATAACTGATCTAAATCCGCACCTGTCATCAGACGCACTCTGATTGGTCTGCAGGATAAAGGTTGAGTTTCTGATGGACAGGATGAATGAGTCACTGACCCCCTGGCCTGCCCTCCAGCGCACACTGAGAGATGCTGATGTCCTCTGCAGAAGCAACAAGGTGACCTTACTGGGAGCTACAAACAGACACAAGGCAATTAAAGTGATCAAGTAGGGTTCATAAAACTCCTGGAAATATTACAGGATTGAACAAAAAATTGTGATTTCCAGACTTATCCGGAAAAACTTTTTGACCCCAAACTTTTGAACGGTAGTGTAAGTAGTTAAGCCTGTGTGATTGTATGTTTACCAGCTCTGATGGCGATAATCACTGCTGGACTGTCTCTGAAAAATTCCTTCTCGGTTCGGACTGAAAAGTTGCATAACTTTCCTGCTATCACGTCTTTAAAAACTGCTCTAGTGTCCACTACCTTCTGCACCTAGAAGACATACACAACAAAGTTGTAAACAAACTTTTTTCCCCTTGTTTGAGTATCTATTGTTTAAGGACAGCAAAAAACATTGACTTCAAAATCTTCTGTGCACAATTTCACTTTAGTTTCATAATGGTGATTCCATTGATGGTGGCAAATCAGTATTGCACATTTTTTCCATCAAATGCTGCGCTGTATGCGGTCATCCACTCAAGAAACTTTTTCAACCTGATCTGTCGCTTAAAAGAAGAAACAGACATACACAGGATGTGTACTCACAAATATAGGATCATACCATGACAGTATCAGCACAGTTCATACACAGCGCTTCGTAATGATGGCCATCCCCCTCAGCCCTGTCCCACAAGAGCTCTATGGAGCTGTCAGTCACAACACCAGCCTGCACATGAGTGGGAGGGGCCAAACCTGTAAATAGATAAACAGACATTCTAATTCAGTACTTCACCAGTGAGACTCTAAAACTATGTTTGGAATAGCATACTACCATTCTAGTCATATCATTTTTTAAGCATGGAGTATGTGTAGTGTGCAAAACTAGACTAAAATGAAAAACAACTGTTTTTATTTTCAAGATTATACCTGGATGCTACTTGCTGCATTAAAAGGTGCTCTAAGCGATGTTATGCGTTTTTAGGCCAAAACATTTTTTGTCACATACAGCAAACATCTCCTCACTATCCGCTAGCTGCCTGTCCCCTGAACACACTGTAAAAAAACGCGGTCTCTGTAGTCGCCACAAGCTCCAAAAACGGCAATAAAAACAAACTGGTGCAGCCTGAACCACGAAACATAATAAACATGCTCCAGCCAATAACCGACAAGAATGATTTTAAATGAGCGTTCATGACTGTTTCAGGAAGCACGGAGGGGAGGGGGAGGAGGAGGAGGAGGGAGGGTCTAGCTAGCCTCTGTTTTGTTTGACAACACTTCGAATGTCAACAGGAAGTTACTCCACCCAGGATCGCTTAGAGCACCTTTAAATATGCAATGTAACAAGATCATGTGACAACAATGTAGGATTATTTGCATACTTTTTTTGCATACAGCATATTGTTTTGTATACTCTTTGTAAAAAAAAAAAATACTGTGCAGTATAAAATAAGCAGTAAGCTGTTTCAATTGAATATTCAGTATCTGTCAAAAATTTGGAATCATTAGTCTCATGCTAACCAAAAATTGCATTTATTTGATCAAAATTATATGCTTTTATAAGAGATGTTTCTAGAGCACTAAATCAGCATATTAGAATGATTTCTGAAAGCTCATTTGACACTCAAGACAGTCATTTTTGATCAATTTAATGCATTCTATCTGAATAAACTTTTTTTTTTAGTGCTCAAGAAACATTTGAACAGCAAATCAGCATATTAGAATGATTTCTGAAGAATCATGTGACACTGAAGACCATCAGTAATGATCCTGAAAATTAATAAATTACATGTTTAAAATAAATATATTCTAATAGAAAATAGTTATTTTAAATTGTAATAATATTTCACAATTTTACCATTTTTACTGTATTTTTGATCAAATAATTGCAGCCTTGGTAGGCAGAAGAGACATATTTCAAAACCATTAAAAAAATCGTAATGATTCCAAACTTTTGACCGGTATAGTACTTATGTGAACAATAAGAGCAAAAGTTTCTTAAATGTTTTCTCACAGGTCCTCACAGGTGGTAAAGCAAAACCGTCACTGCTTGAGTCTCTGCTGGTCACAAACACATAAAAGTTATACTGCGTTCCTGGATTCAGGTTGCCGACTACCACTTTGGTTCCGTCTTTGGACACTGGCGTCCAGGATCGATTGTTCTGGTGAGTAACGGTGATGCCGTCGTAAATACTGTTTCTGGGCATCTGCACAAACAGCACCACAGAATGTGTGCCAACTGCATATGGGACAGCTATCTGAACCCCATCAGGTTCTGAAAGAAGCATAAAAATACATATTATAGGCTGAGACAGAGGCTTACAAAGGGAAATTAAAGGTGCCCTAGATTCAAAAATTGAATTTACATCGGCATAGTTAAATAACAAGAGTTCAGTACATGGAAAAGACATACAGTGAGTCTCAAACTCCATTTTTTCCTCCTTCTTATATAAATCTCATTTGTTTAAAAGACCTCCGAAGAACAGGCGAATCTCAACATAATACTGACTGTTACGTAACAGTCGGGGTGTACGCCCCCAATATTTGCATATGCCAGCTCATGTTCAAGGCATTACACAAGGGCAGCCAGTATTAACATCTGGATGTGCACAGCTGAATCATCAGACTAGGTAAGCAAGCAAGAACAACAGCGAAAAATGGCAGATGGAGCGATAATAACTGACATGATCCATGATAACATGATATTTTTAGTGATATTTGTAAATTGTCTTTCTAAATGTTTCATTAGCATGTTGCTAACGTACTGTTAAATGTGGTTAAAGTTACCATCGTTTCTTACTGTATTCACGGAGACAAGAGCCGTCGCTATTTTCATTTTTAAACACTTGCAGTCTGTATAATGCACAAACACAACTTCATTCTTTATTTAGATTTAGATCATCTCTCCAACAGTGTAGCATTAGCCGTTAGCCACGGAGCATATCCTCAAACTCATTCAGAATCAATGTCAACATCAAAATAAACACTGTACTTACGCGATTTGATATGCTGCATGACGAACACTTTGTAAAGATCCATTTTGAGGGTTATATTAGCTGTTTGAACCTTTTTTATGTTGTTTAAGGCAAGCGCGAGCTCCGTGGGCATGGATCATGAGAATTAAAGGGCCACACACCCTGAATCGGCTCATTTCTAATTATGCCCCAAAATAGGCAGTTAAAAAAAATGAATTAAAAAAAATCTATGGGGTATTTTGAGCTGAAACTTCACAGACACATTCAGGGGACACCTTAGACTTATATTACATCTTTTAAAAAAAAGTTCTAGGGCACCTTTAAGTAAAAGGAAGATAAAAACAAACAAATCATACTCAGAGTCTGCTGTATGGTAACCGGTACACTTCTGTTGTTGTCCTTCACTGCAGTCACGCCCACTTCATATGTCCCACCTGGTTTGAGCTGTGAAAGAGGGATGCAGGTGGAGCTATTTACCCAGAACTCTCTAGTTTGGGTCTGATTTGTTATTCGGACATAATATTCATCAACTTCCTCATCAGGTGAAGGCCACCAGCACACAGTCATGTTCTCCAGACCCACAGCATCAACCTTGAGCGAGACCTTGCGTGGAGGACTAACCTCTAAAACACACAGACATCAACAAAAAAAACATCTATGTGGATCTCCATAACCGTGTGAAAATATAAATTATTAAAACCCAGTTGAGGGGGGAATTCATTCAGATTTAATTTATAAGCATCTGCTTATTTGCATGCATTGTCTACACCAGTGTTCACCAATTTTTTTAAGCCCAAGATCCCTGACCTCGACCTTTATGAAAGACAAGATCTACCTATTGAAGAATTGATAGAAAAAGACAGCCCAGATTGTATTTAGTATTTATATCCCCTAACCCTACCCCTACCCATCACAGAATACCTTCTGCATTTTTACATTTTCAAAAAACATCACTTAGTATGATTTATAAGCTGTTTTCCTCATGGGGACCAAAAAATGTCCTTCCCATCCTTGTGGGAACATTTTGTCCCTTTAAGGTAGGGTTTACAAGGACCTCACACACAGGGTACAACGGGGCTAAAGGTGCACCGGGTAAAAGGCGCATTTGATTTTATTTTCCTCAGAACCACTAGATGGCACAAAAACTTGCCGCAGCACTTTCCAAAACATCCGCTTTTCAAGATGCATGTGGAAATTTAGCTGATCCTCGATGCGATCGTGGACACAAAGTTGATTCTGCACTAAACTGATGTAATATTTAATGTTTTTTTTTAAATATTGTAGATTTAAGTAGCATATGAGAATCACTAAAATTATTGAATATATTTTGAGACAAAGGTCTTGTTAATGATTTTCAGTTTTGTTTAAGGTAATTAAAGCAACAGTTTTTCAATAACAGAAGAATATGTAAAAGTATGGTATTTGGGGTAAAAAGCGCATCTGTTATTGGGGCTAAAGGTACAATAATTAACATGATAATAAACAGCTGGCTGACTTTTCCATTTGTTGACATGACATGGTTAGATTAAGAGGGTAATCTAGGTGTCCACATTAGAGATAATCACCATATTTATAATGAAACCATATTTAAAAATACACTACCGTTCAAAAGTTTGGGGTGAGTAAGAATTTTTAATGTTTTAAAAGAAGTATCTTCTGCTCTCCAAGCCTGCATTTATTTGATTAAAAATACAAACAAAAACAGTAATATTGTGAAATATTATTACTATTTAAAACAGCTGTTTTCTATGTCAATATACAGTAAAGTGTAATTTATTCCTGTGATCAAAGCTAAATTTTCAGCATCATTACTCCAGTCTTCAGTATCACATGATCCTTCAGAAATCAATCTAATATGATGATTTGATGCTCAAGAAACATTTATGATTATTATCCATGTTGAAAACTGTTATTTACATTTTTATTTCATGATGCTATGATGAATAGAAAGTTCAAAAGAACAGCATTTGTCTGAAATCTAAATCTTTTGTAACATTAAACACTACCGTTTAAAAGTTTGGGGTCAGTAAGAATTTTAATTTTATTTTTGGGGGATAGAAATAAAATGAATCAATACTTTTATTTATCAAGGATGAGTTAAACTGATCAAAAGTTACAGTAAAGACAATTATAATGTTAGAAAATATTCTATTTTAAATAAATGCTGTTCTTTTGAACTTTCTATTCACAACTGTTTTCAACATTGATAATAATAATGAATGTTTCTTGAGCATCAAATCATCATATTAGATTACTTTCTGAAGGATCATGTGACACTGAAGACTGAAGTAATGATGCTGAAAATTCAGCTTTGATCACAGGAATAAATTACACTTTACTGTATATTGACATAGAAAACAGCTGTTTTAAATTGGAATAATATTTCACAATATTACTGTTTTTGTTTGTATTTTTAATCAAATAAATGCAGGCTTGGTGAGCAGAAGATACTTCTTTTAAAACATTGAAAAATCTTACTGACCCCAAACTTTTGAACGGTAGTGTATATTAATCATATCATATAATAAAATATCATTTATTGTTACTACTGTAAAATAAATTATTATGGGATCTCCTTCAATGCTTTCAGAATCTTTACTTTTTAAAATAATTTTGTTTCTGTATTTTTAAAATATATATTTTATATTAACATTTTAATGACCGTGTATTTATTGAACAAAAATGAATACTTTTATCAAAATAAACCGAAAATAGTACAAACTTTGTTAAAGTGATTGTTTTGAACAAGTATTAACTTAGACATTATTAAAAACATTATTTTAGCTAAAGTATTTGTATAAATACTGTGCCTTTTGCCCCATTTTTTAAATAAAAAAACCCAGCAGCTTTATTGGCACACAATAGGTGAGTTTGCTGAGATAAGAATGGCAATTAATTTAAATAAGCATTGCACAGTGTTATTGTGTGTTTAGTATTTTTATTAAGTTGAGCTATGGTTGGCATGTTTATGAGGCATATAGTTTTGAATGGAAATACTGCACACAGAAGTGAATTCACCCCTCAGTATCTCCTATCCTACACACTTTTTTTTGCAAAACCTACCTGTAATGACAGTCTTGGACATACTGTCATTGCTTTCCACATCTTGAGCTGTGACAGTCAAAACTGTGATCTTGTAAGCATGATACGCCTTCAACCCACCAATCACAGCGCTCTGATTTGTCTTGTCCACCCGAATAGAATTGCCTCTGCCAGAGGATAGATCCACCCAGTGCAAGATGTATTGCTTGAACAGAGCGTTCTGGGTAGAATCAGGGGCGGTCCACCACACTGCAATCAGATTGGACTTAACAGCTGTCACTGTGAGATTCTGAGGAGGATTTGGCTCTGCAACATTAAACAAACCAACAAAAAAGCTCATTTCTGGGTAAACTATTCCTTTAATGTGTGTTGGTACTATAGATGTAGAGACTTACTTGTATTGGCGATGAAAACGGGTCCAAGTGTCTGAGACGCCCCACTGGGGCGTGTAAGAACCAGTGAGAAAAAATAGATGTGTCCAGGAGAGAGACCTTGAACTCTCACTCTGTTTTGAGTGTTTGTGAGTGGCATACTTGACAGAGTTCCATCCATTGATTCATCTTCTGATTGTAGAGCGAGTGAAAAACCAGCAGACAAGTCCAAGTGAGATTCATTAGACCAGATAAATGCTGCTTCTGTCTCACATACACTCTCCAGGTACAGCCATTCACTACTGCTCTGCAACACTGTAACATAAACACATGTAGATAAGATTATTCTCAAAGAAAATCACAAATGAAATCTTGTTAAGGTCTCAAATATTTCTCTTAGACATCAATTCAAATAAATGAAGAGTACATGGAGACTATGCTGCAAAAACCTATACCAGTTGTCACATTTCAAGTGGACCAGCAATTTTTTGCCAATCCATTTGTCATTTTAGTTTAAAGAAGCGTCCTTATAAGTAGACATCATCACAGTGTACTATTACCAAAGTCCCTTTAGGAAAGTCTGTTCACTCTGTGGCCATATTTGCAACTCCCCCGGGCAGCTAATTCGGGCATCTAAGGCCAAGTCCTATCTATTTGAATGGGGGAATCCAGTAATCTCAAAAACATGCTTGGCGACCTCACAATTAAATAACATATTTCAAATCAGCAATAAAATATGACATTAACTTTTCCATAAATGTTGTTTCTTATGCTTAAATTGCGTTTAAAAAGCGTATTTTTCAGGCTAGACGAGCCAATGCGCATGCGCAGTCCTAAGAGCGAGTCTCTCAGGTTTCTATGGGAACTGGAGCTTCTAACGGCAGCTGCAATGATGCAATGACTTTATCAATCAGCGATTGGCTCTTTTACTTAGAAGGCGGGACTTATTCCGCCATATTCCGCATTGCAGTTTCTCCCATTCAAAACTAATAGGAGTTAACCTATTAGTCTTTCTATATCTAGAGTCTTTGCTATTACCCAACAAAATATAGACTCAGAGATGGGCTGAAGGTGTCATTTTGGCCTACTGCTTCTCAGTTTTTCTTTATCTATGTATTGTATACTCATGTATATTCTCTAGAGTTTCAGAAATGTTCTCAACGTCTCAAACTGTGCTCATATCTCCCAAGACACCAAAGTCTGCAATCAAAAGACATAGACCTAAATATGAACTTAATATTTCTCATCAAATTGTTGTAAAACCAAATAATCTCAGCTATGCCATCCACATCAGTTATTTAATTTAATTTTTATTTTATTAATATTTTGAATTATCTTAAATCTTTATATTTTTAGGTTTAATTTTCATCTAGTTTAAGTTTTAGTTATGTGCTTTAGTCGTTTTAATTAGTTTTTTAAATATATATTTTTAATTAGCTTTATTTTTATTTCAATTTTAGCAATTTCAGTACTTCAACTTAACTTATTTCTGTTAGTTGCCAAGGGAACATTTCTAATTTTCATTTAAGTTTTTCATCTAATATTTATGTATTATTTCAGCTAACAAAAATTATTTCTAATAGTTTTAGTTTTAGATTTACTTCATCATACTGATTTAATTATTAATAATTCTGATCCATATTCATTTTATGGCTTTATAATTGTATTTTATGTCAGCATTTGTTTCAATTGAGTCTACTTTTATTTCTTCAAATGATGCTGGAGAAACATCTGTGACAATAGCTATGTTTCCATCCAAAGTTGCGTATTTAACTTATGCGCAAATTTTTAATATCGCATAAAACATTTGCTCAAGCATTACAGAATGACCAAAAACAGCATTTCAGATGCTATGCAACGAGATCGGTCCGCTGGTTAGTCCAGTTATGCTGTCACATTGTAAAGTCACATTGTCTTTTTTGATGCGCATCAAGGAATTTATTTGGTAAAAGTGTTTCCATCATAGTATATGCGCATGTTTTCGCGTCGCATAAAAAATTTATCCTACTCATTTGAGTGCATAAGTTTTTTATATGCATTTTTAGAATTTATGCGCATCTTGGCCTTTCCATCCAGCGTTTTTTATGCAATATCCCAAAATGCACATAAAAATAGGTGGATGGAAACATAGCTAATATTTAGTTAAAAGGACTATATGTAAAAAAAAAAAAAATTATTTATTAATAGCTTTTATATTGCAGGTGTGTGGACAGCTTATAAGAAAGACTTTCGTTCATCCCCAACGTCCTAGGTCATCTATGAAAAGCTGTAGACTGATTTTTATGTGAAGGACTCAGGACGTTTTTACCGCGAAAATCAAAAGGATGTTATGGTTACACGCTCTCCCAAGAGTCTCAGTTTCATTCTATGACACAAGAAACGAATGCTTATACAATGTTCAGGATAATGCCGAAAGAGCTTTTGGTAGCACTTTACAATAAGGTTCATTAGTTAAACATTAGTTAATGTATTCACTAACATGAACTAACTATGAGCAATATATTTGTTACTGTATTTACTAATCTTTGTTAATGCAAAGAAAATGGATTAATTCAAACTATAGTCTCACATAGCCAGATCTATATAGTTTCAAATATACATTATAATCAAACTATAATAACAGTGTAATTTTAATTACCACATCTGTCGACATGATGCCGGTGAAGTGCAGAGCTGGTGCAAAGATACCCACATCACTATCAGATGCTTTCTTAACTGCTGTTTTCTCAACGCTGTTATTTTTGTTGTGCGTTCTTGTTATTGAGAGGAAAGCATGCATCACATATTTAAATGTCGCTGAGTTGGGATGTTTGTTAACAGTATATCGCTGTAAAGGTATTTCCAACTTCTTTTCATTTCTTAATGAAGAATGAGAAAGAACTTTGCTGTGGGTATCGGGGCCTTGAATCGTCTCTTGTACGTTACAAGCACAAGCTAAAGGGTTAGTTCACCCTCTCTCAAGATCCATAAAGGTACTAAAAACATATGAGTACAGTGGTTCTATGTTAATTTTATAAAGCAACGAGAATACTTTTTGTGCGCCAAAAAACAACGACTTTTCAACAATATAGTGATAGGCGATTTCAAAACACTGCTTCGGAGCTTCACGAATCGAATCAGTGACTCAGAGAGCCAAAGTCACGTGATTTCACGAGCGTTTGATAGGAGATCCGAATCACTGATTTGATTCGTAAAGCTCCGAAGCAGTGTTTTGAAATCGCCCATCATTATTGTTACATGTTCACTGTGGTATTCCTTAGTTTGACCTAGTTTCTGTCTGTCAGTCTGTTAATTATGTAATTAGTTTCCACCTGTGTTCATTATAGCCCTCATTAGTTCCTTTGTTTGAGTCCTGTATATATACCCTGTGTTTTTTCTATCATTCCTTGTCCGTTCTTGTTTATGTTGGATGTGTATTTTGAGTCTCCTGCCTGTTTCTATTATTAAATTCTACTCCATGTACTCTCCTTCATCCTTGTGCCTTCATCTACACACTTCACGTAACAACTATATTGTTGAAAAGTCGTTATTTAGTTTTTTTGGCGCACAAAAAGTATTCTCTTCACTTTATAATATTAAGGCAGAACAACTTTACTCACATATATTATATATATCTTCCAAGGGTTTTTTTCCCTCCTAGGACTTTTTTCCCAGTGCTAGCACGCTGGGTTTTTCTCCTAGGGGTTTTTTTTCCACCCCTGGGAGTCAGCCGACATTGGCTTAATGTAGCACCATCTTGTATATGTTACATATTACCACGCTTGTTTGTACAGCTTATTTTTAACCACTTCCCTTTTTTCTGTGCTTCTAATATGTAAAGCTGCTTTGAAACAATTACCAATTGTAAAGGCGCTATATAAATAAATTTGACTTGACTTGACATGAATTGTTTTAAATATGTTTTTAGTACCTTTATGGATCTTGAGAGAGGAAGTGTCATTGCTGGCTATGGAGGCCTCACTGAGCCATCGGATTTAATCAAAATATCTTAATTTGTGTTCCGAAGGTCTTACGGGTGTAGAACGACATGAGGGTGAGTAATAAATGACAGAATTTTCATTTTTGGGTGAACTAACCCTTTAAGTTGCTGGCTGTTGTTCAATTAATGGCCACCGATGTTGCTAATAACAAAGGTTTCTGAATTATAGCCCCTTTAAAAGAAACTTCAGTTTTGTTCCCAATTAATGTTCTGGCTCGGAATCGATCCTTTGACTCATACCCATTCAGGACTACAGAGGGCCCCATGACATACCTGGGAGTAAGTGTCACAAGTAGATACAAGGACCTATTCCAAAATAACTTTAAATCAGCCTTAGGACAGATCAAGGAAAACCTTAAACATTGGTCTACTCTGCCTCTGTCCCTGGCTGGACGTATTAATTCAATAAAAATGGTAACGCTACCTAAGATCTTGTATTTATTCCAAACAGTCCCAATTTTCATACCCAAATCATTCTTTAAGGAACTTGACAGGCACATCAGTAAATGTATAAATGTATATGGAACAAAACTATACCTCGCGTACGGAAAACAGTTCTTGAGAGACGTAAGGAGAATGCTGGACTAGCTTTACCAAATTTTTTATACTATTATTGGGCTGCAAACATCCACAAATTAGTAATATGGTATGGAGCTTCTATTGGTGGGAGTAGTCCGAGTTGGTGTCTAATGGAACAACATTCATGCTCGTCCGTCTCTTTGGCCTCAACGCTGTGTGCTCCACTGCCAGTGGATCCTATTGTATGAGGCAGTTTACGCATATGGACCCAATTTCGCAAACATTTTGGTCACATACAAGCTTTGGTGTCTATGCCTCTGTCCTCAAACTTTCTTTTTAAGCCATCGCTTATAGATACGGCCTTTCTCACCTGGGCTAAAAAAGGCATAAAGAGTGTGGGAGATCTTTTTGTAGATGGTATGTTTGTTTCTTTTGACTATTTGGTTAATGAATTAAGTTTACCAAAAACACATTTTTTTAGGTATCTTCAGGTCCGTGATTTTGTCCGTTCCCAGTTTCGTTCATTCCCCTCCAAACCAAATACCGGCCCTCTTGATCATTGTCTGACGGTCAAGCCTCATCTCTCAGCTGTATACTGTTATTCAGGCCATGAAATGCCCATATCTTCTGTCTCTTAAGGTACAGTGGGAGGAGGATCTAAATACAGAATTGACGGATGAAATTTGGCAAAGAGCTATACATAAAATATACACATCGTCTATCTGTGTCAGGCACAGGTTGATACAATTCAAAGTATTTAATCGCCTGCACCTCTCTAGGACCAAATTGGCCAAAATGTATCCTAATGTGGATCCCAACTGTACGCGTTGTCACCAAGCCCCTGCTTCTCTGGCTCACATGTTCTGGTCATGCCCAAGCATAGGCGCATTCTGGTCTGAGATATTTAATACATTCACCTACATTTGTAAAAAGAATATTGATCCAGACCCTATCATTGCAATATTTGGGGTGGTACACAGTAGAGTTGGGGTCTCAAGAGGCCAATTTCAATTAATAGCATTCTCTACACTTTTAGCTTGCCGACTAATTCTTACAAATTGGAAATCTCCCTCACCCCCAAAATACTCGCGTTGGGTGTGCGAAACTATGTCCTTCCTCCAGCTTGAAAAGTTAAGAACTACAGTCCAAAACTCAGCAGAAAGGTTTCAGAACCTTTCTTGGATTATTATGAAAATGCATTTGATGCTAATTCTTTAGATTAAAAAATTTAGGTTCTCATCTCCTCTTCTTCTCCTCTTTTTTTTTGTGTGTGTGTGTGTGTTCTATGTGCATTCTCAGTACTTGTACGAACCTTGGATGCAAATCTGCGATGAAAGGAGATATGTGAGATAATGTATGACATAAGAGAATGTATGTTGGTTTGTTTGTGTTATGTACATTTAAAACAATAAAAACACTTTGAAATAAATAAAAGAAACTTCAGAGCTTTAAATGAGCAACCTTAGAGCAATACAGTCTTCCGCAGGGCATTTCTCTGAAAATCCTTATCGCACAGCTTGATTTATCAAAACAGGACATATTCCTGGATCAACATGCTTTGTTGGTCCAGAAACAACATTCCTATCAACCCAATCAATCCTGACTCTAACCCAACCCCTTTTTCTAAAAACAACAGTGGATGTTGATCAAGGAACATGTCCTGCTTGTGTAAATCATACCCCCCTTATCTCCCGCCTTCACTCACACTCTTCTTGACAAATATATGGGAGCTGCAGGTAACACAGGAAAGCAGTAAAGAAGTATCCTGTTCCAGTGGCATTCTTCTGCATCGCAACACAGCCTGTTTGATTGGGTGCAAGTGACGATGTCACTTCAATATTTAAGTTGTAGGTAGAGCCATCAGACCAGCGGAGTTCACCTTCAGTCTGTAGATATTAAAAACAGAGGCTGAATGGAATATACTATATTCTGCATCCTATTTTTAAAAGTTTCAGTACGCAAAAAACAAAACAAAAAACTCATTTCAAACAGTATAAAATCCACCAGTCTGGTTCAGAAAGTAAAAATCACATTTATTTTCTCCTTAGGGGAATAGATTTTTAACTTATAAACAACTAAAGACAGATCTACTATGAGCTATGAGGTTATTCTCTGCATTAGTCTGCATTATTTCAACTTATTTTTTTTAATAATCGTGTTTGAAAAACTACCCATGATTCTGCAAAGAAAGCTCCACCAACTAGAGAATCAAAACAAGTAAATTGCGCCAAAAGAACTTCAGCATCTGCCCAAACCCATAAAGCACTTCGAATGACATAGAAGTGTGACTTTCAAATATTTTTTGCTGCAGAAAAAAAAACTTCAGGAACCATTTTTGTATAAAATGCCTTAAATTAATGCAAATAGTGAAAAAGCATATATGCATACAGACAATTTGCATACTGTTCAGAGTATACATGCTGCATACTCCTGTCTTTCAAAAACAGTAGGAAATACTGTACGTCATTACTGTTTATGTGTGTTTGCCATCTACCTCATGGTCATTCAAAGCCGTCCACAACAGCAGAAGATGGTTATAGGACTTTAAGTAGGATGTGATGGACAGAAACTCTGCATCTGTCTGTATGTTGGCCAGATGTGACCCTGGGGTTGATCTTTCACACATTTGCTTCGCTCCAGACCATGACGTGAACCTTGGGCTCACTTTATAACAGCTCCACCCCACAGCAAGCCAGCCAACGAGACACTGACCTGCAGGAGGACAAGTTACACCATCAGTGTACATGTGTCTTTACAAGGTTTTATACTCTTTACTACACAATTTTTCATCTTTAAACATTTGACATTCCAAATCAGTATGATATTTTATTTCATGGAGCACAAATGGAGATTACACAAAAGATCTGTACTCTACACTTTTTCATTCAACCAAGGGGTATATGTGTCACGTTCTGTTTTCATTCAGGTTTCATTGTGTTGCGTTTCCTGTTAATCTTCTAGTCCAGGGGTCTCCAAACTGTCCTGCAGAGTTTAGCTAAAACTTGCCTCAACACATCTACCTGGAAGTTTCTAGTGTGCTTAATTAGTCCTTGATTAGCTGTTTCAGGTGTGTTTATTTAGGGTTGGAGCTAAACTCTGCAGGACAGTGGCCCTCCAGGACTGAGTTTGGAGACCCCTATTCTGGTCTCTTAGGGTACATTTACACGACAACGATATGCTTAAAACGGAAAAGTTTTTCCTTCGAGTTTTCCGCATACAGATGACACCATTGTCAAAACGATCTCCATTCATACAAATCCGTGAAAATGACTAAAAATGCTGTATTCTGCTGGCAGGCCAATAGATGGCGATGAAACACTATCTACTGAACATGTAATGTGCATGTGCATGACGTCATCGTTTTCACAGAATGCTGTTTTTGTTGTTTACACGGAGACCATTTTCAAAAACTTGCACTTTGAAACCTATTTTCAAAAGTTTGCTTTTCGAGGCCACCAAAACGCCGTTGTGTAAATGGCCAAAATGCAAAAAACGTTTTCCGTTTTTAGTTGAAAACGGTGTTGTGTAAACGGCCCCTTAAAGGTGCTAAAGAGGATCTTTTCGTCGACTGAGAAACCAAAGACTGTTAGTGAGTTTTTGAAATGAGCGCATGCGTAAGAACAACCCCCCTCCTTTCGAGGGAACGCCTCCCAAAACTCGTGCACGAGTATTGGAACACGAGTGTTTACCACCGGCATTCGCTGTATCGTGTTAGTGGATTCATTATGTCGGACTCACCGCAGGTAACTCATAATCTGCAGTTGTTACTCCTGTCTCCTGACAAAAACATTGCATGCGGCGCCTGTGGAGTGTGGAAAGTTACTGGAGCGCGCAGCCGCGCACGTCTCTCACAAGGAACGTCACGGCAGTGATTGACAAGCCAGAGGGCCAATCGTTTACGCGATGATTGAGTAAACGATTGGCTGATGTTTGTAAGGCCCTACCTTGTGCACAGATGATGTATATTAATAGTATTCCTTTCAGTGCACCTAATAAATAGTCTTTTATCAGTTAGTAAAGACAGTTTCAAGTAATATTGCAAAAATGTATAAAACAAAACATCCTCTTTAGCACCTTTAATTAGTTCAGTTCTCCTCTGTTCTCTCCCTGTTTGTTTCTATGGTTACTGATTAAGTGATTAAGTTCCTCAGTTCAGGTGTGTCTGGTTAGTTTTTCCCTTTGTCTGCTGTGTATATAAGCCCTCAGTTTAAGTTAGTTATTTGTCCTCTATTGTCTTTTGTTCAGGATAGTTTGATTGTCTTGTTTTCGCCTGCGTTTGATTCTCCTATTATCTCCTGCATTTAGAATAAAGTCTTTGTATCAGTATTTCCTCGTCTGTGGTGACTAGAACACACCAGTACCCTGAAAATATGGTGATTTACATAGTCAAATATAATATAATGTCCCAAAAAATGGCAAAAATCATCATCAAATATTTACTTTTATTAATATTCTATTAATATTTTAGCCAATTTTATTAAGATTTTGATTTTGCTTTAAGTTATTATATTATAATTTGGTAACACTTTTACCCTTTAGACACTGGTCCCCTTTAGACATTCTTTATATCCCCTTTAGACATTCTTTATAACACTTTATTTTGATGCTCCCCCAACAGACATTCTACTGACTATAAGAAACTTTGCAAATACATGTCAACTTATTCTACAAGCCGAATTTATTAATAAATTACATTTATTAAGCCGAACCCTAGCCTTAACAGTCTACTAATATTCAACTAATCCTCTAATGAGAGTTAATTGAAATGTAGGTGCAAAGTAACTTACAGTCAACAGAATGTCTAAAGTGGACCATCAAAATAAAGTGTAATTTCCATTTTAGTTTTTGTAAATGTGTTATGTTTGTTTTTATATATATAGTATTTCTGTTTAGCTTATTTTTTTATTTCAGTTTTAGCAATTTTAGTACTTCAACTTAACTTTTAACTTTTCATCTAATATATATATATATATATATATTTTTTTTTTTTTTTTTCAGCTTCATTTAAATTTAGTTTTAGTCTAGTTTTTAGTTTTCGTGCACTATATTCCAAGTCTTCTGAAGTCATACGATTGTTTTTGTGTGAGAAATAGATTGAAATTTAAGTTATTCACTAAAAATCTCAAATCCCACAGCAGTTTCATTAATAAATGTTGTAATTTTCTAAATAACTGGAGTATAAAAAGTATTTGAGAAACTAAAAGGTTCTCCTATTGTATCAAGCCCAGTAAAAGAATTTTGGCTCTACATAACTTTACTTTTGCGATATTTACCTTCACGTACTTAGCAGAAACTTTTATCCAAAGTAACTTAAAGGGTTAGTTCACCCAAAAATGAAAATAATATAATTTATTACTCACCCTCATGTCGTTCCACACCCGTAAGACCTTCGTTCATTTTCGGATCACAAATTAAGATCCGATGGCTCAGCGAGCCCTGCATCACCAGCAATGGTACTTCCTCTCTCAAGATCCATAAAGGTATTAAAACATATTTAAAACAGTTCATGCGAGTACAGTGGTTCAATATTAATATTATAAAGTGACGAGAATATTTTTGGTGCACCATAAAAACAAAATAATGACTTTTTAACAATATCTAGTGATGGCTGATTTCAAAACACGAATGTGAACATGAATCTTTTGTGTCAAACTGCTAAAATCATGTGACTTTGGTGCTCCGAAACACTGATTCGATTCGTAAAGCTCCGAAACTTCATGAAGCAGTGTTTTAAAAATCGGCCATCACTAGACTTTGTTAAAAAGTCATTATTTAGTTTTTTTGGCGCACAAAAAGTATTCCCGTTGCTTTATAATATTAATATTGAACCACTGTACTCACATGAACTGATTTAAATGTTTTTAGTACCTTTATGGATCTTGAGAGAGGAAGTACCATTGCACTGAGCCGTCGGATTTTATCAAAAATATCTTAATTTGTGTTCCAAAGATGAACGAAGGTCTTACGGGTGTAGAACGACATGAGGGTGAGTAATAAATGACATTATTTTCATTTTTGGGTGAACTAACCCTTTAAGATAAAGGAACATAATTCATCACAGACCCAACAATAAGCATGTGAGAGTATGAGTTTGTGTACATACCTGTTTTTATGGCCATCTGAAGGCTTTGTGTAACGTTAATTTGGAGATGAGGGAAGAATGTTTTCTTTTTCACAATGACATTATAACGATGTCCAGGTTGTAACCCTTTCACCTGGTGGAATGGCTGAAAATGGGATGCAACCCAACACTGCTCATCCAAACACACATCCAAGACATTTCCATCACCTAATGTAGACCAGCTGAACATGGCAGTCGTGGATGAGATGCTCATGCTTAAAGAGGAGCTCAGGAGAGGAACTAACAACAGAGGAAAACAAGAGCCAAAACAAAGTAGGATCTCAATGATGGTAAATAAAATATACAAATAAAACAATATATTAATTTGTGTGGTTGAAGATACTGTCTTTATTGTTACCAAGGTGGAAAGTCTTGGCATCCAGCAGTTCTGTGTTATTGTATGATTGCAGACTAAATTCCAGTTTCTCATACACTTGTGGTGCTCTGAACATCATCACACACTCACACACGTCTTCACAAACTGCAATACTGCTCAGCACCTGACCAGAGGGGGGAAAGACTCAATTAATCAAACATATTATCAATGTGTGTGATCATTTGAGAGGGATTGTGTTTGTTTCGCACCTTGTTTCCCAATGAAAGTGCATAGAAATTAGCTGTCTGTGATGGAAAACACTGAAACGCCACCTGCACATGGACAGAGGGTGGACTTCTGGGACATGAAAGACTGAAAGCCTGAAGGACAAGAGGAAAAAAAATCTAGGGATTGGGTGCAGATCATTATTTTTCTATCAAACCTTTAATACTACTTTATTAAGCTCCCTGTAAAATCAACATGAAAAGTTGTACTACATAGGACATTCGATGATTAACAAAGGGACTTGTATTCCAGAGGGAGGTAAAAAGTATTATTGCACTATCAAAACCTTTATTATATTAACATTAGACACCACTGAATTATCTGGAAGATTTAACAAAGGCTGAAAAATAATGTCAAAAAGCAGTATTTGTCTATTGATTAACATTTTTTCAGATGCGAAAGTTACTACGTTTTGATGAAAGATTGTATTTTTTGTGTCTTTACAATCTGTAATCCAAAGTTCATTTTCATGAACTAATGGATAATGGCACAGGAATATTTATTAAGAAAGCAAACAGAGTCAATTTTGATTTCATGTTGACTTTGAAGCTTTTCTAAATAACTATTCTAGTTTAGAACGTTTTTTAACACAAACAGGTTTTGTTATATAACTGAGAAAGGCATATTTCTTCACAGTAATTCACAGCATACAATTGCATTTTTTGTACTTCCTTAACTTGAAGATGAAGTGATACATTTAGAATGAACTGTTTAAATGAATTATTACCTGAAAGAAGTGCAGAAGTTGCCAAAACAAGGCCAGAACTTTGTCCATGGAGCTCCATCCCATAATTCCACTGTCCATAGACGACACCATATTCTTAAAGTAAAACACTAAGGTCTTTAGCCTTGCAGCTTGAACTGTAATAATAACCTACACTACAATAGTATGGTCAGTCAAACTTCAGCAGCATCCTAAAACAGTCTTTGTGGTCACACGAGCACTCCGTGGCATCTTAGAGCAAAAATTTGGTTCAGTTTACATTGAAAAAAATACCCTACATTCCTTGAGGACACGCCTCCCTGCCACTACAGATGCCCATGCCAGCATCTTACAACATTACAAAACACACTGGAGGATTCAACCACACCTCCTCTTGAAAGCAACTCTGCGTCTAGGTCTCATTTAGTCGGATCAGCCTCTACACTAAATATTTTTTTTTGCTTTAATTTTTGACCTGATCGATATAAAGCACAGGTTGTCGAGACAACAGTGGCAGCATGTAGGAGTCGTGCAGGGTCAGTGGTGGAGTTGCGGTAAAAGTGAAGAGAACAGAACAGGCACAAAAAAATCCCGCACTAACACCAGACTCCTACATGCATTACATCACCCACTGAGAATAAAACTCAATTTATATTAGCTGTCATTTATAAACATTATGTAATGTTTGGAATGTTTCAGGTTTAAATGCATTTGCAATGGAAGTGCAAGCTTACAGTTGTTTTTTAATCAATTTATATATACAAAAATGTGTTATTTGAGCGATATAGCTTTTTAAAATGTCTATTCCTCCAGCTTTCGTAGTGTGTACTTTAATGTTTATACCAGTACAATGTCCTACCCCAGATTTTCATTGTCAGTGTGCACTGCTGTTTTTACTAATAAAGCTCGATGTTATTCTCTGTGGAAATTTAGTGTTCACTGTACTGAACTCGCAACATGCCTTTATATTCTGATTCAGCAGATGTACACGAGGGAGGAGATGAACTTTTCCAACATTTTAATTATCCGACTTGAAAGCAAAACACAACTCAGCAGGATATAACTCAAGTCATGCGTGGGCTGATCTAGTTAATAAATCACTGCTGAAATTAGATCAGGGTGAAGATCCTACAATTCTGCTGATGGATGCCAAGTGTTTTTTTTTTTTTTGTTTTGGTTTTTTTTGCAGTTTTTTTTGCAGTTTTATTGATTATAGTCCATTTGGTAATTGTACAGTGAAATGTCTTAAATGAAATATTCACACACACAAAGGTGAAATACAAAATGGCTTGGTAAATCAATTAAAGTGGGGTCTAATGCTATCATGCATTCTGACTTATTTACACTGTTAAAGAGTTGCATTCTCATGCTAAACATGGCCAAAATTTCAAAAAACAAGATTGGTGTATGAGTATTTCTGTGCAAAATACACTCCTTCCGGATTCGGAAAAGTTTCGGAAAGTTTTTTTTGAGTATGGCCCTGTATCACATCATAAAGGGTGGAATTCCTTGTATGGGCACTTCTCCCTGATAAGCGTGCACACACACTCTCATTGAGCAAGCCCATCAATGTGCTTCGTTCAGGTTACGGAAGCCGAGAGATTTTAACAATATCACCAAAGAAGTGTGTTTTTGGCTGTGAGGGAAGTGTGTTTTTGGCTTTTGATAAAATCTGATGAGGCCTGCATTGCCAGCAAGATCATTTCCTTTTCCAATGCCCAGAAAGGTATAAAGCAATGAGAATACTTTTTGTGCACCACAAAAACAAAACAAAATAGCGACTTTATTCAACAATATCTAGTGGTGGGCGATTTCAAAACACTGCTTCATGAAGCTTCGAAGCTTTACGAATCTTTTGTTTCGAATCAGTGGTTCAGAGATTGTATCAAACTGCCAAAGTCACGTGAACTATTGAAATTTCGAAACACTTGTAACGTAACGAAGCCTCGCTTACTGAAATCACGTGATTTTGCTGCTCTGAACCACTGATTCGAAACAAAAGATTCGTAAAGCTTCGAAGCTTCATGAAGCAGTGTTTTGAAATCGGCCATCAATCTAGATATTGTTGAATGAAGTTGTTATATTTTGTTTTTGGCACTCAAAAAGTATTCTCGTCGCTTTATAATATTAACGTTGAACCACTTTAGTCGCATGAACTGTTTTAAATATGTCTTTAGTAGCTTTCTGGCCATTGAAAAATATCTTAATTTGTGTTCTGAAGATGAACGAAGGTCTTACAGGGGTGGAACGACATGAGGGTGAGTAATTAATGACAGAATTTTCATTTTTGGGTGAACTAACCCTTTAAGGGAACAGTGGATGCAATTTGTTTTTACGGGACAGCAACGGAGTTGTGCACGTTTGTTTGTTCCCGGACTTTCGGTGATGAATGTTTTGTAAACAAGTCCAAGTTCGATGCTGGATCACTGCATCAAACTGCATCAAATGCTTGTGTTTTGTTGGCAATCGGCGCGCAAGAGCATATAATGTAAACAACACAAATGTTTTTGTTCCCTTTTTATTCATAATAATGTCGCAGCTTGCAGACGATCTCTACGCAAAAGCTGCACGCACTTGTGACTCTTTAGCTCTGCCCACGGCAGGCACGCCTCCAGGAGCTTGGCTTTTTTCCGGAAAGAGTCGGTACAACGTATCTATCATTTATAAATATGATAAAACTAAAGGCTTTCGGCGATATGAAGGATGCAATACTACTCTACAGGTACTCAAGATTAACATGAGATTGGCGCAAACTGTGTGTGTATCCTTTAAATGATTGATTTGCACAGTGCAATTTTTTGTATTTTTATTTCATTATTTAAAAAACATTGACAATAACATGCAGGTTTTTAGGTATTTTACTAAATGCTAATTATTTTTAGGCGTATACAATTTTGTTCAATTGCAGCAGAAATCATATTTTTGGCATTATGGCTATAGTATGGAGAATTCAAGTTCATCACGTTGTTTTTAAAGACGGCTAAGACATAGAGCACACCACAACTAGAGCATCAACACAACTAGTGAGTGACGGACTGAAGTGTGCACCTGTCAAGCAACTGTGGATTTCTTTAAAATAGAAATATCAGTAAAGCTTTACAACAAGGTTCCAATTGTTAACATTAGTTAATAACATTAGTTAACAAGAACTAACAAAGAAAAAAATCTTCTAAAGCTTTATTAATCTCAAATACATTATTAAAAAAAATAATAATTAAAGTTGTATCTGTTAATATTATTTAATGGACCTGAGCTAATAATAAACTAAAAATAACTTTAAAAAAAAAAAAATCAACTAACATTAACGTGTTGTTCAAGGTTAGTTAATGTTAGTATTAACTAATGTTAACTACTGGGACCTTATTGCAAGTGTTACTGAAATATCAAATTACTACTTAAGACTGGTTTGTTAATTTTTTTCTTGTAATTAAAAAAAGATTTTGTTAGAAAAAAGCACTAAGATGCATTAAAATAAAGCATTTGGTTAAGTTAAGATCTTAAGATGTACAGTATAAGTGTACTTAAAATGTTTTGGAACATATTGGTCACACTTTATTTTACAGTCCTGTTCCACATGTACATACTATGTACTTTTTATAGCAATTACAACAACTGGGTTATAACTAGGTACTAACCCTGTACCTACCCCTAAACCCAACCTTAACCCATGTAGTTACCTTATATTACCAATACTTTCTTAGGTAAGTACACTGTAAGTACACATAGTACTGTAAAATAAAATGTAAAATATTAATACTAATAATACTATTGCGCATGTCATTTAGTCTTTTAACAAATGTTAATACTCTAAAATCTAATCCAAACACAAAAATTTAACAGCAGTTTGTTGTTCTTACTCTAATGACTGTTTGATTAACATATTACAGATACATTTTAGATATCAAAGACAACAAAAACAGTGATAGTGTTAGTAGTTTGCAGTTTTACAGATACTGTACTGTATACGCAGTCAAAGTCTGCGTCAAGCTAGCGCTCTCACTGAGACCTTAACTTTACTGCACACAGTCCGCAAGGAATCAATTCCACTGGCATGAGCAGTCCATTGGCTCCTGGTAGTAATAGTCCACCGTAGTGGCGTTTCGAGTGCAGTACAGCTGAATGATGCGGTTTTGTAGGCCGTTCTCACGGCAGCACTTGCAGAAACGTGCGTGACTGTTAATGTTAAAATTAAAGATGGTGGCAGATGGACATTTTCCATCACATGAATACACAGTCACCTGAAGAGACAAACCAAGAGAGATGAGATTAACAACTCCAGGAGATTAATTATGCTCTATTCGATATAGAATAGAATAGAATAGAATAGAATAGAATAGAATAGAATAGAATAGAATAGGAGGTGTTCAACCCTGCTCCTGGGGGCCCACTGTCCTGCGGAGTTTAGCTCCAACCCTAATCAAATACACCTGAACCAGCTACTCAAGCTCTTCAGGATCACTTTAAAAGCTAAAGCAGTTTGGATAAACTTTGCAGGGCAGTGAGCCTCCATGAGCAGGGTTGAAGACCTCTGGATTAGAGAATAGAAGCAAATCTTATACAATAGATTAAAACAGCAGAGAATGTATATCTGTAACAACAGGAATTGCAGTTTTAATGTGAATCTTTCACACTCACAGGTGCATTACTTCTACAGTCATCTTTTCTGATGGTGGTCCTGATGGCGACTCTCTTACAGGTTTTACCATCTTCTTTGCCTACACACACACACACACACACAGAAACAATGTGACTTACAAATAAACACAAACATGCACATTTTTGTTTGTAAAACATTAAACAATATTAAATAAAATAATAATAATTTAAAAAATAGGAAGAATGTGGGGCAGGACATTTTTTATCTATCGTTATTTCCTATTATTGCAGTAACATTACTTTAAAGGATTAGTTCACTTTCAAATGAAAATCAACCCCAAGCTTTACTCACCCTCAAGCCATCCTAGGTGTATATGACTTTCTTCTTTCTGATGAACACAATCCTGACGCATCCGAGCTTTATAATGGCAGTGACCGGGATCAACAAGTATGAGCTGAAGAAAGTGTCTACATCCACATCCATCATAAACATACTCCACACAGCTCCGGGGTTAATAAAGGCCTTCTGAAGTGAAGTGATGCGTTTGTGTAAAAAAATATTCATATTTAACAAGTTATGAAGTAAAATATCTAGCTTTCGCCAGACTGCCTTCCGTATTCAACTCTCGCAGTTAAAAAAGCTTACGCTACGCCCTATTCAACTTACGGAAAAAACTTAACAGACGTAACGTCAGTTTACACTTTCTTCTTAACTTGAATACGGAAGGTAGTCTGGCAGAAGCTAGATATTTTTCTTCATAACTTGTTAAATATGGATTTTTTTTTTTTTTTTTTTTTACACAAACGCATCGCTTCACTTCAGAAGGCCTTTATTAACCCCCCGGGCTGTGTGGAGTATGTTTATGATGGATGTGGATGGAGACACTTTCTTCAGCTCATACTTGTTGATCCCGCTCACTGCCATTATATGCATCAGGATATTCATTAATGTATCTCTGACTGTGTTCATCAGAAAGAAGAAAGTCATATACACCTAGGATGGCTTGAGGGTGAGTAAAGCTTGGGGTGATTTTCATTTGAAAGTGAACTAATCCTTTAACTGACATTAAATTACTGCATTAATTATTATTAATTATTGGCATGATTTCAGAAAGGCAGTTTTTTTTTTTTGGTCAACATTAATCAATAGCCCATAAGGCCTATTTGACATCAGTTGAGGTGAACCAAGTTCTTGCATTTTGAGTAAAGATTATGAAAACAAACATGAACTAATGTGCGCTGATAAATAATTTGCAACGAGACCAGAAACATGCAATAAAAATTTAAATAGACGTCATGTTGACTTTCAACATGCTTATACACAGTACTTTACAATATATGTGATATTTTGTGCCATAACATTATAGAGTGCAACAGTGCCCATCCGCTTTTTCAGCGGTGCTGGTTCCAGAAGTGTTTTTCCCATTTATTTTTCCCATAGGGTTTTAAAAAAATGGTGAACGCCATAAACCAAGGCAATTGAGGTGAATCACAACACTATAAACTTTGATTTGAAGCAAAAAAAAAAAAAAAAAAAAAAAAAATGAAAATTTTATTGTATTTTTGATCAAAAAAGGTATATACGGAAGAGGATTAGGGCCAAGCAATAATAAAAAATAAAACCATCTCGAGATTAAAGTTGTTAAATTTAAAAAAAAACTCGAAAAAAGTCGAAATAAAATGTTGAGAATAAACTCGTTAAATTACGAGAAAAAAATCATTAAATTTCGAGAAAAAGATTGAGATAAAATGTTGAGAATAAACTCGTTAAATTACGAGAAAAAACTCGTTAAATTTCGAGAAAAAAGTCAAGATAAAATGTTGAGAATAAATTCGTTAAATTACGAGAAAAAAGTCGTTAAATTACGAGAACAAATTCGTAATTTAAAAAATTTGTTCTCGTAATTTAACGACTTTTTTCTCATAATTTAATGACTTTATTCTCAACATTTTATCTCGACTTTTTTCTCGAAATTTAACGAGTTTTTTCTCGAAATTTAACAACTTTAATCTCGAGATGGTTTTATTTTTTTATTATTGCTTGGCCCTAATCCTCTTCCGTAGGTATAAGACTGTGTACTTATCGGCTTTGGGGAGGGAAATAACTACAATCCCATGATACATTGCGAACAACATAATCAAATTAAAAACGATGGAGAATTATACAACTACACATTTAAAAAATGTTGATTATAAAAAACAATAAACCAAAATATGCATATATTTGTATGTACATATATACATATATTTAAGTATTTTGAAAGTGTAGGGAGATCGACATTTGCAGTGCTTCATTGGAGTAGGCGGAGCTAAAGAGCTATTTTGGTGTGTGTTGCTTTTTTTTTTGCTGTAATTTTCTGTACAGCATTATATGTAATGTAGTTTTTCACCAGGAATTTACTTCTGGAATTGGACTGTTGCACTCTATTAATCATAAAATAAATGTAAAAAAACATTAAGTACGTTAATTTTCACAAATTTGCAATATTCATTCATGAGGTCTGTTTTGACAACTAAACCAAGTAGTGTTTAATCTTTGTAAATGCGACTGTAACAATGACTCAAGGACACACACGCGCACACACACACACACACACACACACACACACACACACACACACACACACACACATCAAACCACATTAACACAGCAAGCTCAGTGACTATTATTACTGCACCTTGGGGGCTCCACTTGATTGACATGTTAGTTGCCATGGTGACATTTGTCTGACAATGATCGAGTGGCACCATTGAGAACTGAACTTTTCACCCATATGTAAGTTTTGTTTGTATAACAATGACAAATAAAAAGGCATTTAATTCTTTTGAGGGCTGTGTGTGTGTGTGTGTGTGTGTGTGTGTGCGTGTGTGTGCGTGTGTGTGTGTCTGTTGTAAATTCCCAGCTCATTAATTTTGACACTGAGATTCTGGAGGTTCAAATGGAAGACAGGGTTTTGAAGATATCAGGGATTTCAACAGGAAATAAATCAAGACTTCACAGCTGTGTGTCTGAGATGATGGGAGGGACAGCTGATGAGTGTTTTGGAAAGAAGTTGTGCCTGTGTTTGTTTTTGAATGCTACATGGATGTTCATGAGTACAAAAATTAAATGAATAATTCAATTCTGCCATTATTTACTCACCCTCATGTTGTGTCATGTTGTTCTTTTTTTCAATGGAACATAACAGTGACTTTTTATTTATTTTATTTTTTTTAATAATTTATATATTTTTATTATTTATTTTATTTTTTGCCAAACAGACCATAAAAGTGACCTTGCTTTAATGAAATAAAGGGGTCACTTTTTAAATTAAAAATTAGACAAAATGTGTGCATATTTGGCAGGCAAGGAACTCAATAAAGGGTGCTCAACCACCCAAAAAAATAAATAAATAAAAAATAACAAAAAGGAAAAAGTTGGCATACCACAGCTCTATAAATAAAAAAATATATATTTATTTCATGTTCTCACCAAAATATTTCTGTAAATAATTCTATTGTTTAGCTTAAGACTTAATGTACAGTACTACTAAAAAAAGTATGAATATTCTTCAAAACTACTCCTTTTGTGTTCCGCAGCAAAAAAAAAAAAAAAAAGTGTAAGGAATTTAACCAACATGAGGGTGAGTAAATGATGACAGAATTTCTATTAATGTCCAAATGTCTCACACACTTAATTAATTCACTCAAACTAAGAGAAACAAATCAGTAAGACTGAAAGAGATAAGAAATAATATTTTTCTTCAACACACAAAATGTTATGAGACACAGATAAAGAAGAAAATTCAGTAGATGAGTGAGTACCTGTATCACAGTTAGTACTAGCAGTGGGTGTTACTGGACTAACGGAAAAAGGCAACAAACCAAGTCCAGCACCTGAGAAACACACAGGGGCAGGTTCACAAACTCACAAGTCTGTAACAAACTCATTTGGTTGAAGTCGCTCGTAAAGCTTCCAGCACAAACGCAAGAGCCCCCAAACCAATGCAAACACACACAAACCTGCGCCCACAAGTGCCCTCATGCGTAAAAAGATGCACAGACCCACCGCTTACACAAAAAAATACATACCAATTTGTTAAAAGCAATTAATAGCACATAGCCAGCAAAGGCACATGCCAGACATGTTGAGTTTCTTCCTCGAAATCACCTCTGAATCCCTATAGCATGCCATGCCAATATAATCAAGAAAACCAGGTCCTATCTAAGAGTATATTAAAAACAGATTCATGCAGCATTTTCCAATATGCTTTCCTTGGTTTATGAGTAATGCAAAAATATATATACACTACCATTCAAATGTTTTGGGACCAGTAAGATTTTTTTTTAAAGAAATGAATAATTTTATTCAGCAAGGACACATCAAACTGATCAAAAGTGACAGCAAAGACATTTAATTATGTTACAAAAGATTTTTATTCCAAATAAATGTTGTTCTTTTGAACTTTCTATTAATCAAAGAATCCTGAAAAAAAATCTATCATGGTTTCCAACTGTTTTCAACATTGATAAGAAATATTTGTTGAGCAAATCAGCTTATTAGAATGATTTCTGAAGGATCATGTGACACTGAAGAGTAATGATGCTGATTGCTGATGCTAAAATATATTCAACAATAATTTATATATATATATATATATATATATATATATATATATATATATATATACACACACAGAGGGTACGGAAAGTATTCAGACCCCCTTAAATTTTTCACTCTTTGTTATATTGCTATCATTTAAGTTCATTTTTTTCCCTCATTAATGTACACACATCACCCCATATTGACAGAAAAACACAGAATTGTTGACATTTTTGCAGATTTATTAAAAAAGAAAGACTGAAATATCACATGGTCCTAAGTATTCAGACCCTTTTCTCAGTATTTAGTATAGAAGCACCCTTTTGATCAAATACAGCCATGAGTCTTTTTGGGAAAGATGCAACAGGTTTTTCACACCTGGATTTGGGGATCCTCTGCCATTCCTCCTTGCAGATCCTCTCCAGTTCTGTCAGGTTGGATGGTAAACGTTGGTGGGCAGCCATTTTTAGGTCTCTCCAGAGATGCTCAATTGGGTTTAAGTCAGGGCTCTGGCTGGGCCATTCAAGAACAGTCACAGAGTTGTTGTGAAGCCACTCCTTCCTTATTTTAGCTGTGTGCTTAGGGTCATTGTCTTGTTGGAAGGTAAACCTTCGGCCCAGTCTTAGGTCCTGAGCACTCTGAAGAAGGTTTTCGTCCAGGATATCCCTGTACTTGGCCGCATTCATCTTCCCCTCGATTGCAACCAGTCATCCTGTCCCTGCAGCTGAAAAACACCCCCACAGCATGATGCTGCCACCACCATGCTTCACTGTTGGGACTGTATTGGACAGGTGATGAGCAGTGCCTGATTTTCTCCACACATACTGCTTAGAATTAAGGCCAAAAAGTTCTATCTTGGTCTCATCAGACCAGAGAATCTTATTTCTCACCATCTTGGCAAACTCCATGCGGGCTTTCATGTGTCTTGCACTGAGGAGAGGCTTCCGTCGGGCCACTCTGCCATAAAGCCCCGACTGGTGGAGGGCTGCAGTGATGGTTGACTTTCTACAACTTTCTCCCATCTCCCGACTGCATCTCTGGAGCTCAGCCACAGTGATCTTTGGGTTCTTCTTTACCTCTCTCACCAAGGCTCTTCTCCCCCGATAGCTCAGTTTGGCCAGACGGCCAGCTCTAGGAAGGGTTCTGGTCGTCCCAAACGTCTTCCATTTAAGGATTATGGAGGCCACTGTGCTCTTAGGAACCTTAAGTGCAGCAGAAATGTTTTTGTAACCTTGACCAGATCTGTGCCTTGCCACAATTCTGTCTCTGAGCTCTTCAGGCAGTTCCTTTGACCTCATGATTCTCATTTGCTCTGACATGCACTGTGAGCTGTAAGGTCTTATATAGACAGGTGTGTGGCTTTCCTAATCAAATCCAATCAGTATAATCAAACACAGCTGGACCCAAATGTAGGTGTAAAACCATCTCAAGGATGATCAGAAGAAATGGACAGCACCTGAGTTAAATATATGAGTGTCACAGCAAAGGGTCTGAATACTTAGGACCATGTGATATTTCAGTTTTTCTTTTTTAATAAATCTGCAAAAATGTCAACAATTCTGTGTTTTTCTGTCAATATGGGGTGCTGTGTGTACATTAATGAGGAAAAAAAAAGAACTTAAATGATTTTAGCAAATGGCTGCAATATAACAAAGAGTGAAAAATTTAAGGGGGTCTGAATACTTTCCATACCCACTGTATATAGATAGATAGATAGATATATTAGATGTATTGATGTGAATATATTCAAATATATTCAAACAGTTATTTAAAATTGAACAATATTTCCCCCAATATTGCTGTTTTATTGTATTTTTGATCAAATAAATGTAGCCTTGGTGATTTGAGACTTATTTTATAAACTTTTAAAAAATCTTAAAGATCCCCGACTTTTGAAAGATTGAAATATCGGCCAGGGTTGCATTTTCCACAAGCATTGTAAGCCTAAATAGATTATAGAGCCCATTGTTGCCAATGGTTTCTATGATCTACTTAGGCACACAATGTTTTTATGAAACGCAATCAATCCACAAATATTCGTCTGTCCATTCATCTTTGTTATAATTCAAGGTTTGCTAAAGTTATTCATTTGAACCTGTTTATACCTAAAGCATCAAGCTTTGACAAGAGACAGTTAAAAACCACAAACACCAATCCCATAGCACAAAAACCAGCCTGAGCCACAGATTACACAAAAGACAAAGATAAAGTTAAGAACGCATAGAAAGGAGAATTGTACAGCAATCTGGCTTTCATTAAAATTGTCATCACGAAAAACCCTGTTCCGACAAGCTAAAATCTATACATTTCTTCCAATATTACAGCATGTATAATCATTGTATTTTAGAGAGAATTGAGGACAAGGAAAAGCACAATTGAAATTGAAAGAAAAGAATGAAAAGGCCCATGAGATATGTACAGCAGCGCTCATTTTTCCCTGGGACAACAGGGAGCATCTAACCACAATGCAACCAGCAGCTAGTAAGCCCAGCACTGCTTCTCCATCATGCTGTTCCAAACATCCCCCAGCATTCCCAGAAAGCACAGCCAGCCCCAGACACACACTACTCACATGTCTTACAGCAACCGTCCACATACGTCTGAACCACGCCTCCATTCTGAAACAGAAAGCACAGGGGTTAGAAGAACAACAACACAAACAGATACAGAAGAAGCAAAAGGAATGCATTGATTTGAGTCAGACCTGAATACACTCTGTGTCATTGAAAGGAGGACAGACAACTCCAGAGGCCAGAACTACTGCCCCAACTGCAGTCTCCATACAGTCGAACCGTGTGCAGTTAGCCACCCATGAGCTACCTGCCTGCAAACCACATGAAAAAAAAACCCTTATCAGGTAAATGCATTTGAGGCTATTTCCTGAAAACAATGATGGAGTTGTGTGTGTTTCTGACCTACAGTAGCAATATTTTTATGGATAAATTTGCTGAAAATGCCCCCAGAAAATCTGACAAAACATCCTCAAAGGGGAAAATGTTCACAAATACAGAAAATAATGTCAGAAAGTTTCCTTCAAGGGTACGTTTAGGGTTACATTAATAAAATGCACCAGAAGGTGAATGCAGATTACCATAAATACTTCTGTAGTCCCGTTTTCACTGGGATATGAGCATGAGATGTTTTTGCAGGAGCCACAGCACACGTGTGGATCAGATGATGGGACATAAACCTGGTGCTACAGTGACAGAAATGTAAACAAAAATATATACATATATATATATATTTTACAAAATATTCTTTTAAAAGAAAATATCAATTCATAACACACAAACTAAATATTGGGAAAATATTAAATGTTATTGTCTACTCTACACTTCTGAAGCATTGTTTATTCCATGAAATCCACCAAAACCAGCTAGAATTTAGTTTTACATGACTTTCCTCTACTTTTTTCTAACACTTAGAAGGCTGAAATTGGTGCTGTACCTTTAAAACTTCTATGTAGAATCCTTCTGTTATGATTGATTAACCTAAGTCTACACTGTACATTGAAATATTTAATTTAGAAGAGCAATTTTTTTTCTTCTATGACATGTGCCTTTTAAACCTGGACTTTCATAAATTTCATGGAACATCATGTAAAATATGGAAAGATCCATTAATACATATATGTGACACTGGACCACAAAACCAGTCATAAGGGTTGAAATTGGTTCATGAGATTTATTCGTCATCTGAAAGCTGAATAAAGAAGCTTTCCATTGATGAATGGTTTGTTAGGATAGGACAATATTTGGCTGAGATACAACTATTTGAAAATCTGGAATCTGAGGGTGCAAAAAAAGCTAAATTTTTAGAAAATCGCCTTTAAAGTTCAAATGCATATGCGTATCCACTCACAAAAATAAATATTTGATATATTTACGGTAGGAAATTTACAAAATATCTTCATGGAACATGATCTTTACTTAATATCATAATTTTTGGCATAAAAAAATAAAATAAAAATCATAAAAATTGATAATTTTGACCCATACACTGTATTGTTGGTTATATCTACAAATATACCAGTGCGACTTATGACTGGTTTTGTGGTCTAGGGTCACATTTTGAAAGTTGTATTAGTCATGTGACTTACAGGTTCACACTTCTCAGAGCAGTTGGCAGTGGTGACCTCCATGGCGTAGAACCCGGTGCTGGGGTCTTTATGTGTGAGGCACTGAACCGTGTAACACAGTTCCCCCTCAAAGTATTGCACCATAGACTGGCCCGGGTTCAATATAGTCACACCCTGAAACAGACACACTTCTGCCTTCTCTACACACACATACACACAGAGATACATAAACACACATTTGTGTTTCAGTTTCATTGAATAGAACGACATTTTGAGTGTGTGAGTGTTAGTTTGAGTCTTACTGCAGTGATACAGAGGGCATCCACACGGGCCGCCGGGGTCTGGATCCTCCACTTTCACCTCACCCTTTAACACAAAGGTCATGGAATAATACTGTAGTTACAGGACAAGTCATTATGGCAATGTAATTCATGCACACAACAAAATGGTCTACTGTATTCACACACACAGAATAAATTGTAGAACACTTACCGCAGCGCAGACAGGAAGTGTAATGTTGTTACAGTGGCATTCTAAAAACAATAAAAATAAATATTACAAATGTAACTGTGTATATGCATACAAAAAATACTTTGGCAAACCATGGTGACATGAAACTTTGATGCATACTGTACCATTCAAAAGTTTGGGAAGGGTAAGATATTTTTATGTTTTTGAAAGTCTCTTAAAGGTGCCCTAGAACTTTTTTTTAAAAGATGTAATATAAGTCTAAGGTGTCCCCTGAATGTGTCTGTGAAGTTTCAGCTCAAAATACCCCATAGATTTTTTTTAAATTCATTTTTTTAACTGCCTATTTTGGGGCATCATTAGAAATGAGCCGATTCAGGGTGTGTGGCCCTTTAAATCTCGTGCTCCACGCCCCAAGAGCTCGCGCTTGCCTTAAACAACATAAAAAAAGTTCAAACAGCTAATATAACCCTCAAAATGGATCTTTACAAAGTGTTCGTCATGCAGCATGTTTGAGGCTATGCTCTGTGGCTAACAGCTAATGCTACACTGTTGGAGAGATTTATAAAGAATGAAGTTGTGTTTATGCATTATACAGACTGCAAGTGTTTAAAAATGAAAATAGCGAACGCTCTTGTCTCCGTGAATACAGTAAGAAACGATGGTAACTTTAACCACATTTAACAGTACATTAGCAACATGCTAACAAAACATTTAGAAAGACAATTTACAAATATCACTAAAAATATCATGTTATCATGAATCATGTCAGTTATTATTGCTCCATCTGCCACTTTTTGCTATTGTCCTTGCTTGCTTACCTAGTCTGTTGATTCAGCTGTTCTGCCCTTGTCTAATGCCTTTCATAATGTTGGGAACATGGGCTGGCATATGCAAATATTGGGGGCGTACACCCCCCTGTTATGTAACAGTCGGTGTTATGTTGAGATTCGCCTGTTCTTCTGAGGTCTTTTAAACAAATGAGATTTATATAAGAAGGAGGAAACAATGGAGTTTGAGACTCACTGTATGTCTTTTCCATGTACTGAACTCTTGTTATTTAACTATGCCGAGGTAAATTCAATTTTTGAATCTAGGGCACCTTTAAGCTCACAGAGGGTGCATTTTATTTGATCAAAAATACAGTAAAATAGTAATATTGTGAAATATTAACATTTTAAATTTCTATTATTTGACAATATTTTAACATGTAATTTATTCCTGTGAATTTTCAGCATCATTACTCCAGTCTTCATTGTCACATGATCATTAAGAAATCATTCTAATATTCTAATTTGGTGCTCAAGAAACATTTCTTATTATTACCAATGTTGATAATAGATGCATATTTTTTGGAAACTTTCTTTGGAATTATTTAATAAATAGAAAATAAAAACAGCATTTAGGTTCATGTTCAACACATAGCGATAGCAGCATGGTACTAGTTAGTGTAAAGTTTCTGTATCTGTGTGCTTGTGCATGTTTTTAGTTTATACTTTAAGAGAAAACTGTGGAATTTTTTCAAAATCTACCAAAAGTAAGAATAAGAAAACATCCACAAAAAGAATAAAAGTAAATAGAGGGACAAAATGATGCCTTCTAAAATGTCAAAAGGTGAATCTGGGGGTTTGAGTAAGGGTTATTCTATAGTTACTATAATTATCTTGATTATCTTAAAAACAAAATGAAGTCAAAGGGAAGTTAAGAGTTTAGATATCTAGGTAAGTGTGCATGTGTCCAATACCGCAGAGTGTCTCAGGGCAGCAGCTGTCCGGCACGGGTCTCTTCACAAGCACAGCTCCAGGAGCACAACTCACACTGGGCTCAGGACACAGACTCGTATCACACACTGAAAAAATCAAGACAATCAAGCCTTTAAATGCGTCATGTTTCTCTGTTTCATTACGACACACAAAATGACTGGGCACTTCAGTACAGTGACTACTTGTGTTTTTGTTATAACTACCACAATGATACTGTGGACAGCAGTGATTAGTGGTGTTCATATCCACAGCCAGTATCTCTCCAGGCAGACACACTGGTATAGGTTCAATACAGGACTCGCACACTGCAAAACATATGCAAATTATTACTACAGCATGCCATAACTTCACAGAAAAATACAAATTATGATAATATATTATGCATTAACATGTATTTTAAGGCATAATAAATTCTTGAATCTTTGTATATTTAAATATACATTGTACAGCATATTTATGATGAATTATACACAGATCAGGCATAACATTATGACCACCTTCCTAATATTGTGTCTGTCCCCCTTTTGCCTCCAAAACAGCCCTGACCCATCAAGGCATGGACCCCTGAAGGTGTGCTGTGGTATCTGGCACCAAGATGTTAGCAGCAGATCCTTTAAGTCCTGTAAGTTGCGATGTGGGGCGTCCATGGATCAGACTTGTTTGTTCAACAGATCCCACAGACGCTCGATTGGATTGAGATCTGGGGAATTTGGAGGCCAAGTCAACACCTCAAACTCGTTGTTGTGCTCCTCAAACCTGTACCATTTCACGAGTTCACATTTACACATAATTAAGTACAGTAAGAGTTATGCGTATTTGGCGTGCTGTCCGGGGGAGGGATCCGAGCTCGGAAATTTTGGCCCCGACCCAGAGTACTCCCCCCATTGTGGTAGAAGTAGATAGAACTGAAGTGAAGGAGAAGGGGTGGAGGAGGGATGCTGATGAACTGTCAGACAAACAGAGGTAAGTCTGCTGTATTTATACTTCATGTCATGGTTGCATTGATTAACTGAATGCTCTCCACCTGAGCTAATTAGGTTAATTATCTGCACCTGTTCCTCCCGAACGTTGTTAATAAAACATCATTTTTGCTATGTGGCAGGTTCATTATCCTTCTGAAAGAGGTCACAGCCACCAGGGAATATCGTTTCCATGGAAGGGTGTACATGGTCTGCAACAATGCTTAGGTAGGTGGTATGTGTCAAAGTAACATCCACATGGATGGCAGGACCCAAGGTTTCCCACCAGAACATTGCCCAAAGCATCACACTGCCTCCGCCAGCTTGCCTTCTTCCCATAGTGCATCCTGGCACCATGTGTTCCCCAGGTAAGAGACGCACACGCATCCGGCCATCCACGTGATGTAAAAGAAAACGTGATTCATCAGACCAGACCACCTTCTTCCATTACTCCGTGGTCCAGTTCTGATGCTCACGTGTCCACTGTTGGCTCTTTCGGCAGAGGACAGGGGTCAACAAGGGCACCCTGACTGGTCTGCATCTATGCAGCCCCATACACAAGTTACGCAACAAACTGCGATGCACTGTGTATTCTTTCTGACACCTTTCTATCAGAACCAGCATTAACTTCTTGAGCAATTTGAGCTACAGTAGCTCATCTGTTGGATCGGACAACACGGGCCAGCCTTCGTTCCCCATGTGCATCAATGAGCCTCGGCCGCCCATGACCCTGTCACCGGTTCACCTTGCACCACTTTTGATAGATACTGACCACTGCAGACCAGGAACACCCCACAACAGCTGCAGTTTTGGAGATGCTCTGACCCAGTCGTCTAGCTTTCACAATTTGGCCCTTGTCAAACTCGCTCAAATTCTTACGCTCGCCCATTTTTCCTGCTTCTAACACATCAACTTTGAGGACAAAATGTTCACTTGCTGCCTAATATATCCCACCCACTAACAGGTGCTGTGATGAAGAGATAATCAGTGTTATTCACTTCACCTGTCAGTGGTCATAATGTTATGCCTGATCAGTGTATATGGCTTCACAGAGTCTTAATAATCATAAATAATGCATATTTGCGATTTTAGTGTTTGAACATTATTAATTATAATTATCTTAAATATTTTAATGTATTACCACATCCTTGAGAACCTTGAGAACCATTTAGAACTATATATATATATATATATATATATATATATATATATATATATATATAAAATTCAGCTGTAGTACTGAAGTATTTATTATGTGTTTTTACCACACATGTAGCTGTAGCAGCAGGCGTGTGCTCCTCTGACTTCCACCAGGAACTGATCTTCTCTGCAAATCGGGGAAGGAACACTCAGGCATGCCAGCGGATCACATTCTAAGAGAGATCAATCAGAAGACTGACCCTTATCAACTGACCACATAAACAGCCAGTCCTAGAAAGGATTACATGAGCTCTTACCACATCTGTATTCGGGACAGCAGGACAAAGCGCTGTAGCCAATCACCAGCTTGTCTCCATTCTCACAGCTAGGAACTTCACTCTGACAGATGGTGAGGTTACATTCTACACACACAGACAACACAGACACAAGCTTTTTTCATGCATATTTCTGGTTCATTTTCTTGGAAGAAAAATGCTGTACATATTAAATGTGCATTCATTTATTTAGTTATTTATTTGTTTGTTTGTGCTGTGTCAGCATAAAAGGCCATTTTCATGGCAAGAACAAAAATAGGTAAATAAAATGAATAAACATTTAAAAGGATAGAGAAATAGGATAAATAATTTACATATAGAAAGATAAAATCTAAACATTTTGCAAGTATCTTATGAAGATATATTTTGTTAACTTTAAGTACACTAGGATATAAATGGACCTAAAACAAACAGACATGGACTCAAAAGCACAAATTTTGATTTCATAAGATCAATTCACCTTAGGTTGTGTGGCAAACAATAACTCCCAGTTCAAATACTATTCAACTTATACTACCATTCAAAAGTTTGGGGTCGGTACGATTTTTAAATGTTTTTGAAAAAAAAAAAATCTCTTATGCTCACCAAGGCTGCTTTTATTTGACCAAAAATACAGTCAATTTATGAAATATTATTACAATTTAAAGTAACTTTTTACTATATGAATACATTTTAAAATGTAATTTATTCATGTAATGTCAAAGCTGAATTTTCAGCATCATTACTCTAATCTTCAGTGTCACATGATAACTAGCTTCCGGCAGACGGCCGGACGCAATGATTTACACCAAAAGAGTAACGAGACGTAGGATGTAGGAGTAGCGTAAGCTCAGACACCTCTCGCGGTTCAAACTAATTGGGCTGGGCAACAAACTCAAGCACTTCTTCTCTTGTATCAAAATCCTCCGACATTTCTCTTTAAAAATTCTCGTTTTAGACTTCTCATTCGTGGCCGGTGTTTTGTTTTGCTCTATCCTCTGTGCTTCCACGTTCATCATTGCGACATGAGTCAGGTCAGAGGTTACGCTTCCGCCGTAACTCAGTGCGTACTACCGTTTGCGGATGTTAGTTATTATTTTTTTTTTTTAAGTATTAAATATGGATATTTTTCCTACAAAAACCCATCGCTTCGCTTCAGAAGGCCTTTATTAACCCCCTAGAGTTGTATGGATTACATTTATGATGGATGGATGGATGCACTTTTTTGGGCTTTAAAATCGTGAACGTCATTCACTACCATTATAAAGCTTGGAAGAGCCAGGATATTTTTAAATATAACTCTGTCTGTCTGAAAGTAGATAGTCATATACACCTAGGATGGCTTTGGGGTGAGTAAATCATGGCATAATTTTCATTTTTGGGTGAACTATCCCTTTAATTCATCCTTGCTGAGCAAAAGTATGAATTTATTTCAAAAAACAAAAGTCTTTTGAACAGTAGTATATATAGTATGAGACATTAGCATTAGAGATGATTGCCTTCCAGCTCATAGTATATTGAAAATAGAACACCAAAGGTGCCAGGATGATATACTTATTTCTGATGGTTTTGAGAAGCATACATCCATGTGTGTTTATATATTTATACCACAAATCTTCTTAGGACAGCAGACTCCCTCCTCCAGCACGTCAACTGCATACTCTCCCTCCCTCTCACACAGCGGGGCAGGTTCATAACTGCAATCGGGTTCCACAGGAACCACACTACCGTTCTCCAGACACTTGAACAGACAGCAGCCACGCAGAGAGCCGTTCCACACCTCACCCGGGGCACGTGGAGCACCATCGTTATCCGTACAAACTGATCACATAGAAATAACATTGTCACATTAATATTATCACAAGAAAGAGTACTTTATTTTACATGCAAATGCACAGTGTGGCATTCTCACTGCATTGGTCCTCGGTGACACAGAAAGCAGAGTCTGCTCGGTGCAGGATGGTACCGCTTTTACAAACGCACTCCTCTCTGATAGAAGTACAGGTGCTCTCCTCGTAGTAATCTCGGTTCTGACATGTTCGGGTCTTACATGTATTCACACATGGTTTATATTCCTTACCAGGAGGACATTTGAGTGCTGTAAAATGTAAAAACACAAAAAAAGTGAATAAATATACTACCAGTCAAAAGTTTTAAGACTGAAAATATACATTTAGTCACACAAGTGTTCAAATATTTGACTGGTAGAGTATCTGTAAACACACTCACGGCAGAAGTTGCTTTTCCTCCAGCTGAAGCAGATCTGATGTGTGTAGCAAATGGCCACATAAGCAGCCAGGAAGTCACACTCATGCTCTTTATAATGTAGGTCACCGGCCCATATCTTATCACAGAAATTTTCTGGAGAAACCTGCAAAATGGCATTTGGAAATTCAATATAAAATGGCCAAGTCAGTGTACGGTGTGAGTGGGAACTTACATATGGGTACACAATCCAGTGAGGATGAAATTTCTCTAAATGTCCCCAGAATATTAGCAAAACATGTCAAAATAACTAAAAATAGTAAGTAACAGTAAGTTGTAATTTTTCATTTAATATTTTTATATTATTTTAGCTTTATTTCTATTACAAAACAATTGATCAATAACAGAAGTTTTAGTTAACAATTATAACATCTAACAAACAGTCCTTTATGGCCCAAATTATGTTTACTTAAAGTATTTATTTAATTATTTAAATCTGAACCAGCTAAATAAGATTTTAGAGTTAACATTAATCTGTAGTAATTTAAATGTAAATTTTAACATTAACCTATAATTATTGAAATGCGCTTATATTAAAAGTAAATGGGACGCCCATGCTCAAGCTTGTGTGTAGTACCTTGTGGTGACATTTAGAGAAAGGTCTCTGGTTGAGCATGGTGAAACATTTGGAGCAGTTGCCGGTGGTACAGTTGTCTCCCACTCTGCGGAAGTAATCTGTATCCTCTGACGTATCCACCATCCATCCGTGCAGAAACATGGGGATGTCCTCAACATCCCGGACCACAGTGCCATTGGGCAGGCGCAGGTCATCAGCTGGATTACCATCGCAACATCCTGACAAAGGAAACAAAATATGTTGGTAACAAAATACATCCAACACACTAACATGACCAAATAGAGTTGAATTATTAAAGGCAACGTAGAAAAATAAAAACACATTTAGCTTCCAAAATGTGACATATTTCAGAATGAAACTAAATAATATTCATATATTATCTGGATTTGGTTGTATTGTGAAAAGTAGGATTATATTATATCCACCCATGAAACCTGGTTACATCAACAGCACAGTTTAAATTTTGATGAAAGATTATAAAAGCATTTCTTTCTTTTACACAAACATGCACTGATGATTTGTGCACTATAAGATCTCAGATACTGAGAGAAAGTGTGGTCCGGTTTGATTTCATAGTTTAACAAAGTGTAACATACTGACCACAGAGCCCCCTAGTGGAGGTATTATCAGGAGCCGTGTACTGTAGAACCATAATGCCAGTGCTGTGGTACCACTTTATGTTGATCCCACCAGGCGTATCAATGATGTACATTGTCCCGGTGTCATCAATATGGAAGTTCTGTCTGGTGAGAGGAAGCCGAGCCGTAATCTGATTCACCGACACCTGCGTCAGAACAACATATATTCATGCTTCTATGTGCCACGATTAAGGGGAGGTACGAGATGCATGAATTATTTATAATGTTTCTTGAGCAGCAAATCAGTATATTAGAATGATTTCTGAAGGATCATGTGACGCTGAAAATTCAGCTTTTCCATCACAGGATTTTAAAATATATTCAAATAGAAAACCGATTTTTTTTTTTTTTTCATTTGTAATAATATTTCACAATATTACAGTTTTTACTGTACTTTTGATCAAATAAATGCAGTCTTGGTGAGCATAAGAGTTTTTTTTAAGCATATAAAAAAATCTTACCGACCCAAGCTGTTGAACTGTAGTGTATGCTATTAATTTCCTTACATAAAAAACCTTAAGAACATTCCCTTAACAAAGGTGTTTACAACAACATGATTCATAACTAAACATGCAGGTGCTAAACTTTGTTACCTTTCTGTCCAAACGGTTGATCATAATTCTGTATGAGTGAGTTGTAATGTTCAGCTTCTTAAAACACAGACCAGAGGTTCCACCAGAGGGAGTCTAACAAAAAGAAAATAAGCTTGTGACCCTGATTAAGATGATTATAATGAATAACATTTTAACATAAAATAGCTAATAATACACTTACAGGTCTTCTGATGTAGTTCACACTCTGGAAGGAAAAGTAAAGCATTAAACAGAAACATAAAGAAGCATATTTAGAAGACACAGCATGGTAGAGTGTTAGCATGGGTTTTACCTCACTGGTTGGGCATTTCTCAATGTGGCCAACTATCTTCTCTCTGGGCAGGTGGACCAGAATATAAGAACCGATATCATACAGAGCCACATTATTCCCATCAAATGTGATCACACGCAGGTCAGAGATTATAGAGCAGCGACCTGACAGTACATACACACACACACACACACACATAGAGAGAGAGAGACATACTGTAAAAGTCAAAAAATAAGGTGTTTCTGATGAACACTTTATTTAACATAACCAGTGATTATATTAATAACTAAAACTATTAAATATCCCTTTCAGTAATTGAAATAAAGCTGAAATAAAATAAAGTATAAATATTAGATAAAAACTTAAATGAAAATTAGAAATGCTGCCTTGAAATAAATTATTTGAAGTTGAAGATTTTTTGAAAATTACTACATTTAAAAAAATAATAATAAAAATAAATTAAAGATATATAGAAATATATATTTTTAAAAAAACTAATAAAAAATTACTAAAACAAATGAAAACTTAAAATATAAAATTAAAATTAAAACTAAATCAAAATATTAATTATTAATTACTATATACTGTTATATATTATTATATAATAATTAGTATATAGACTACCATTCAAAAGTTTGGAGTAGCTCACCAAAGCTGCATTTATTTGATCAAAAATACAGTAAAATCATTAATATTGTGAAATATTATAATTTAAAATAACTGTTTTCTATGTGAATAGATAGATGCAAAGCTGAATTTTCATTACTCCAGTCTTCAGTGTCACACGATCCTTCAGAAATCATTCCAATATGCTTATTTGCTGCTCAAGAAACAGTCCTTATCATTATCAATGTTGAAAACATGCTTCATATTTTTGTGGAAACTATGATACATTTTGTTTTACAGGATTCTTTGATGAATAGAAAGTTAAAAAGAACTGCATTTATTTGAAATATTTGAATTTTTTTTATAACATTAAATGTCTTTCGGTCACTCTTGATCAGTTTAATGCATCCTTGTTGAATAAAAATATTAATTTCTTTAAAAAAAAAGAAAGAAGGAAAGCATAAGAGAGAGAAAAATCTTACTGACCCCAAACTTTTGAATGGTAGTGTAAAACTGACATTAATACCTCCCATCTAGAGCAAATCTGAAAGTGTGTATGTCTTACATGGGCACTGCCACAGTGGGCAGCAGGGATCTGTGTTGGTCTGGATTGGTGTGCCCAGCAGGTTGCACTGTGGCTGGCTGATGTTATATCTGCAGTGTTGGGAGGAATTATGCAGCATCAGCTGTCCATTTAAGCAGATGTACTCACTGCACTCGTCCACACGCAATGAATATGGAGGCTGTATGGATACAGAACAGAAATGTTCATGAAATACCCTTCTACCACAAAAAAATTCCCCGAAGAACATCAGGATTTCAACTTTATTAGGTACTTTTGGATGCTATTACTGTACGTAGTATGCATTGATCAACTATCTTCAAACAACTTTTTTATGCCTGTGATCTGTTATTGTGTTATATTACAACAAAGTCATCAATTATTTACTGTGCCACATCTTAAAGGATTAGTTCAACCGTTTAGGCTCCATTGAAGTCCACCATATGGAGAAAAATCCTGGAATGTTTTCATCAAAAACCTTAATTTCTTATCGACTGATGAAAGAAAGACATGACCATCTTGGATGACATGGGGGCGAGTAAATGATCAGGAAATTTTCATTTGAAAGTGAACTAATCCTTTAACACATGATGCTTCCCTTCAGGCATCAACATCCTGGCAAGTGGACAGGAATGACTCAATAACAAGGAGTTAAGGCTGGTAGAAGTGTTCACCCTATGTGGAACAACAATTAATCTTGAGGATGTGTATATTTATGGCCATATGTGTAAATGTGTCAGAGAGATATCCAAGTCAGGGAGGGAAATGGAAGACATCAGCTCTCACTTAATACTGTTGAAACCATCACTGATATATCACGGACGATGATTCAACAGTAACTAATAGGCAAAACTGTTTTTCTTGGCAAACACAGACACACTAGGAATGAGATTTGAATGATTCTTTGATTCTGAATCTTTAACTACACATTGTTGTATGAAGAACCACTATAACTATACATATTTAAGTCTCATGAGTCTTAGGTGCACATGAGTAACATCTTTTATTCACAGTCATTCAGTTTATCTTGAGTTTGACATAACAAAGTAATTACTTTCAATTCAGGGAGTAAGTCAACAACAGATTCAACTAATTCACTTATAACCAAATTTACAACCTGAATTCCAGTGTTTATTCAGGTATGAAAATTTTACAATTTTATGCACAAAATGAGCTCATTTCAAATTTGATGCCTGCCACAGGTCTCAAAATAGTTGGGTCGGGGGCATGTTTACCATGGTGTAGCATCTCGTCTTCTTTTCAAAACAGTTTGAAGACGTCTGGGCATCGAGGTTATGAGTTTCTGGAGTTTTGGTGTTTGAATTTGGTCCCATTCTTGCCTGATATAGGTTTCCAGCTGCTGAAGACTTCATGGTCGTCTTTGATGTATTTTTTGTTTAATGATGCACCAAACGTTCTCTATAGGTGAAAGATATGGACTGCTGGCAGGCCAATTCAGCACCCGAAGCCATGCTGTTGTAATAGCTGCAGTATGTTGTTTTGCATTGTCCTGCTGAAATACACAAGGCCTTCCCTGAAATAGACGTCGTCTGGAAACCTTTATATACCTTTCAGCATTCATAGTGCCTTCCAAAACATGCAAGCTGCCCATACCATATGCGCTTATGCACCCTCATACCATCAGAGATGCTGGCTTTTGAACTGAATGTTGATGACATGCTGGAAGGTCTCCCTCCTCTTTAGCCCGGAGGACACGGCGTCCGTGATTTCCAGCAAGAATGTAAAATTTTCTGACCATAGAAATCTTTTCCACTTTGAAACAGTCCATTTTAAATGAGCATTGGCCCACAGGACAGGACAGTGCTTCAGGACCATGTTCACATATGGCTTTCTTTTTTGCATGATAGAGATTTAGTTGGCATCTGCAGATGGCACGGCGGATTGTGTTTACCGAAAGTGGTTTTGTGGAAGTATTCCTGGGCCCATTTAGTAATGTCATTGACACAATCATGCCAATGAGTGATGCAGTGTTGTCTGAGGGCCAGAGGTCCCTTATGCACAGAGATTTCTCCAGTTTCTCTGAATCTTTTGATGATGATATGCACTGTAGATGATGAGATTTGCAAAGCCTTTGCAATTTGACATTGAGGAACATTGTTTTTGACAATCTGTTTATGCACTCTTTCAAAGATTGGAGTGCCTATGCCCATCTTTACTTCTGATAGACTCTGCCTCTCTAAAACATCCCTTTTATAGCTAATCATTTTACTGACCTGATATCAATTAACTTAATTATTTGCTAGATGTTCTCCCAGCTGAATCTTTTCAAAATGTCTTGCTTTTTCAGCCATTTGTTGCCCCCGTGCCAACTTTTTTGAGACCTGTAGCAGGCATCAAATTTGAAATGAGCTCATTTAGTGGATAAAAGTGTAAAATTTCTCCATTTAACCCTTGTGCGGTCTTCGTTTAAGGGACTACACTCGTGGTCTTCGGGGTCTCTGGAGACCCTGGCAACAAAATGCAATTTTGTAACAATATAATATATTTTTTAAAAACCAATGTAATTTTACGCTATTTATTAATGTTTTTACTCAACATTTGAGGATTTGTTATATCTTTTAAATTTGTATAAATAAATAAAAAAAAAAATTTTTTTTAAATAGGTTTTTATGCAAAAGCAGCTTTTTATGTAAAATTCACTTTATAAAAGGCCCAGATTTCTAACTTTCATTCATGTGGATAACATGGATAATTTGACATGGTTTAGTGTAAGATTTTTGCCCATCTTTTGGAAAATGCAGTTCCCTTTCAAGGGAACTCGCGTTGCGTCGAGAATGACGCTGTGGGAACGCTCTGCGTAATTGCGTCGTGAAGCACCTATGAAATCAGTCCAATGGCGTGACGGAAGGTGGGTGACGTCATGACCAGGAAACTATAAAGCAAACCCAGACCAAACAATGTTAGCTTCTGTGCCTTCAGCAAGCGCTCTATGTGAAATTGTCTCTGTCTATTTATTGTTGTTTGTCCACAAGCTTAAATTTATCTAGACAGGAGTATAATGGCGAGCAAACAGCAGTTTGTCATGTGTTTCTCCCTGCACTCGCTGGGATACACGTGATTTATGTGTTGTTTGTATGGGAGTGGAGCATGTGTGCACGTCAGCTCTCTTTTGGGCTGACAGAATTAAAAGCATTCATAAAAATGTCCCGAAGTGTAAGGAAAGCATGCACTATCAGGAGTTTTTAGGTCCGCTCCCGTTGGCTTTATTCTCGAGGGAATAAATGTCTAATGCAAGGCTCAGATCTCGCGTTTGCCGAGGCAACGCGTGGATTACGGTCTGCAATAAAGATCAATGGCTCGGATCTCGCGTTTGCCGAGGCAGCGCGCAGATTTCTGGTCTGCAATAAGAATATAGTGGCTCGGATCTCGCGTTTGCCGAGGCAGCGCGCAGGTTACTGGTCTGCAATGAAGCATGGCTCGGATCTCGCGTCTGCCGAGGCAGCGCGCAGATTACTGGTCTGCATTGAAGCATGGCTCGGATCTCGCGTCTGCCGAGGCAGCGCGTAGATTACTGGTCTGCTATAATATCAAGGGCTCGGATCTCGCGTTTGCCGAGGCAGCGCGTAGATTACGTGCCTGTATGTATATATGTACTTTCGGAGGGAACTGAGCAGACGGGAGTTTCCCTTTCTCGCTTGTCCCTATGATCGCTTGCAAACTATTTCGAGCTACAATTCTTTTTGTGTTTAATATTTCAGCTAGGACATTCAGCATGTATTCTTGTGTGTTTGTTTACTGGCTGCATTTAATTTGAGAATTAAATGAAAATTTGTCTGCTTTGAAAAGTTTGTGTCTGTATGAGAATACTATATCCAGCCTATCATCTAGACCGTTTTTACTTGTCTGCTTGATATGGCTGCATTTAATTTTTTTTTTAGAAATTAAATGATAAATACTTTTCAGAAGTTAGACATCTGTATTAATACACTATATTCAGCCTTTCATCCAGACCATTTTTACTTGTCTGTTTGATTTTGGCTACATTAAATTCTGAGGAATTAAATGTTAATTACTCATCTGTTTGGGGGAATCAGATGTGTGTATTAATACACTATATTCAGCCTCTCATCCAGACCGTTTTTACTTGTCTGGTTGATATTTGGCTGCATTTAATTTTGAGAAATTAAATGACAATTACTCATCTGATTTTGGGGAAATCAGATGCCTGTTTCACTCACTATTTTCTGCCTTTAGTCCAGACCGTGTTTACTTGTCTGGTTGATTTGGCTGCTTTTTAATTCTGAGGAATTGAATGGTGAATTCCCGGGGGGAAATGGATAACACCTCATTATACGGTGCCCATCTCCCTTTGGCGCTATTAGCTGAAGTCTCCTCTGGGTAAGACGAATCTGAGGATCGTCGTTATCGCGAAGAAGGCTTCGGTGAAGAGGTTCTGACATCAGTGGTGTCAGACCTCTGAGGGCATCCCCTCCGGGGTAAATGGGTTACACCTCACTTCACGGTGCCCATCTTCCTTCAGTGCCCTCAGGGGGCATTTCTGCCAACCCCACCACCTCGGTGCTTTGGGGCGCAGAGGTCCCCAGTGAGTTCTAGTTCGGTTGTTCCCTGCCGGTCTCCCGTTTCAGGGCACCGAATTGGCTACTCACGTTATGTCAGAGCCCAGTCTCGAGAGGCTGGTTCTCTTAGTACGAAGTCTTTTCGGGGTAAGATGGATCTGAGGACCATCATTATCTTCAAAAAGGCTGTGAGAGGGCAGTCCCCTCCGGGGGGAAGTGTTCGACACCTCATGACACGGTGCTCATTTCCTTTCGGTGCCCTCAGGGGGCCATTCTGCCAATCCTGCCACCTTGTGTGCTTCGGGACGCAGTGGTCTCCACTGAGCCTATATCTCAGTGTCCGCCTGGAAATGTAGCCGCACTGGGATGCTCGCCCCCTCTACGGAGGGTCTCACAGCAATCAATTTGGCTGTTCCCTGCCGGTTCGCCGCTTCAGGGCACCAAATTGGTTGCTTGAGTAATACCAGAGACCAGTCTTGAGAGGCTGGATCTCTTGGCCTCTGGGGCAATATGGTTAACACCTCACTATACGGTGCCCATTTCCCTTCAGTGCCATCAGGGGGCCATTCTGCCAACCCTGCCACCTTGTGTGCTTAGGGGCGCAGCGGTCTCCAGCAAGTTCTAGTTTCGGTTGTTCCCTGGCGGTCATCCACTTCAGGGCACCGAACTAGCTACTCGAGTTATGCCAGAGACCAGTCTTGATGGGCTGGTTCTCTTTGTATAAGTCTCCTGGTGATAAAATGGATCCGAGGACCATCATTATCTCCAAGAAGGCTGCGGGAGGGCAGTCCCCTCCGCGGGGAAGTGGTTTACACCTCATTACACGGTGCCCATTTTTCCCCTCGGTGCCCTCAGGGGGCCATTCTGCCAACCCTGTCACCTCGTGTGCTTCAGGGCGCAGCGGTCTCCAGTAAGCACATATCTCAGCGTCTGCCCAGAAACGTAGCGGCACTGGGATGCTTGCTCCCTCTGAGGAGGGTCTCAGAGCAAACAATTTGGCTGTTCCCTGCCGGTTCGCCGTTTCAGGGCACCAAATTGGTCGCCTGAGTAATACCAGAGACCAGTCTCGAGAGGCTGGCTCTCTTGGCCTCAGAGGGAAAGTGGTTAACACCTCCTAATACGGTGCTCATTTCCCTTCAGGGCCATCAGGGAGCCTTTCTGCCAACCCTGCCACCTTGTGTGCTTCGGGGCGCAGCGGTCTCCAGCGAGTTCTAGTTTCGGTTGTTCCCTGCCGGTCATCTGCTTCAGGGCACCGAACTGGCTACTCAAAAACTCCGGAGGCCAGTCTCGAGAGACTGGTTCCCTTAGTAGATTTTTGACAGCATGAAAGACTGCCAATATATCTCAATGGGTCCTGCACTTGGGGGTTCCTGTCCTCAGTGGTAGGCCCTGAGCAGGCTCTGGTTATGGAGCAGGAGATAAACTCTGCTAGGGAAGAGGATCTTTAAGATGTGTTCATCATCCTCATCATATTTTATTGTTCCATAAAAGGATGGGGGGTTGTGTCCAGTTTTTGATCTGTGCGCTGAGGCGATTCGGGACATAATCAGATCCGAGGACTTGGTTTGTCACGATAGATCTCTGGACGCATACTCCCATATTCCATCCTTCCTTTCGGCCTAGCCTTGTCACCCTGTGTTTCTGGCTCAAAGTGTGAGCAGATGGCGGATAGGCATCGAGATGTCATCCTTGCCGCATGAAAGTATGGGAGGTTAAGGCTGAGCGCAACGAAAAGTGTGCTTTCTCCATTTCAGAGGACCACTTTTCAGGCGTGGTGTGGGATTAGATGACGATGCAGGCATCGTTTCGATCCACAAAGCTTAAGCAAGATAACTAGGCCAGTCACTCACTCTCAGACAGTTGCGAGACTGTTTGGTCTGATGGCAGCTGCGTCCAACGGGATACCTTTTGGCCAGCTGTACATAAGACCTTTGCAGTAGTGGCTCAAGACCAAGGGGTTTCCTTGAGGGGCAACCCATTCCGCATGATTAAGTTTTACGCACAGGTGCTTCGTACTTTGGTTTTGTGGAAGAGGTCTTGGTTCTTGTCCCAGGGTCCTGTGCTTGGGAGCTCCTTGTCGTCGCGTAACGCTTACGACAGATGCTTCCCTCACGGGCTGGGGAGCGATCATGGATGGTCGCTCAGAGTCTGTGGACGGGTTATCATTTCTCCAGGCACCTGCCTGTTGTTGATGACTCAGGCTCTACATCCCTGGGCACCAGATTTAGGGAGTAGACATCCTGTCGAGACAGGGGCTGAGGCCTGGGGAATGGAGACTCCACCCTGGGGTGGTGGAGCTCATATCGAGGTGCAGACTTGGCTGAGGCTGTGTCTGTACACGGTTTCCCTGATCGTTCTACTCCCGGGAGTTCTGGAGAGCAGAGTTATGGATATGGGTTTGGCCTCTGAGGAGGCCCAACTCGTAGACTCAGGTCTCTCAACTGAGGTTGTAAGACCATGCTAACTCCAGAGCTCTCTGCACAAGGAAACTGGCAGAATCATCAGCGGGATCCAGTTACTGCCCGGCTGGTAAGGGCTGGAATTCTGCAGAATCGATTCTCTGCAGGGTTATCCCCCTCCACTCTAAGGGTTTACGTGGCGGCCTAGCTGCTTACCACGCACCTTTGGGTGGTGTCTTTGGGGAGAAACCCATTGGTGTTTCCTGTGTGGTGCGTCGGATCAGGAGTATGGCGGCTTTGGAAGCCTTTTTATAGGGGTATCCCTACAAGAGGTCTGTGATGCGGCGGGCTGGTCCTTTCCACACACATTCTTCAGGTTTTACTACCTAGATTTGGGCTTCACCCCTGGGTCCCAGTTGCTTTGTCTTAGTTGTGCTCGCCTGTTTTCACACAAGACAGGCACTGGTCAGTATGGCTGCGTGGGTATAAACGTTCCCACAGCGTCATTCTCGACGCAACGCGAGTTCCCTTGAAAGGGAACGTCTCGGTTACGACTGTAACCTTAGTTCCCTGAAGAGGGAACGAGACGTTGCGTCGCCCTGCCATACTTCCGGCATGCCTGTGATCGACTTGCTTCGGGCTATCAGAAGCTAACATTGTTTGGTCTGGGTTTGCTTTATAGTTTCCTGGTCATGACGTCACCCACCTTCCGTCACGCCATTGGACTGATTTCATAGGTGCTTCACGACGCAATTACGCAGAGCGTTCCCACAGCGTCATTCTCGACGCAACGTCTCGTTCCCTCTTCAGGGAACTAAGGTTACAGTCGTAACCGAGACGTTATAAAAGTAAAAAAACTATCATTTTTACCAGTAGATGGCTGCAGAGCTCCACTATTTGCTATGTGCTATTTGAATGACTGAAAGATGTCATTTCACAAGTTTTTTTCAGTTGGATTCATATCTAAATGTTATGAAATCACAATTATAACAATAAAAATTACTTTTTGGCAAAGTTTAGCATTTTTTGTACTGAAAAAATCGTTTTTTCAATAATATCATCAATAATGTAACCCACAGAGACCCCACTTAGAAACTGGACAAAATCCATTCTCAAAATCAGAAACAACGCACAACACACATAGACAGAAATGAAGTGGCACACTTCCAAAAATGCAAAAAACATCCCCAATACAAAATGGACATGCTCGCACACACAAGCACGCACACAAAATAAAAATTATTTATTTTATTATTTTTATTATAAAATTATTGAAAAACTGATTTTGCCCTGCACAAAAAACGCTAAACTTTGACAAAGTAATTTTTATTGTTATAATTGTGATTTCATAACATTTAGATATGAATCCAACTGAAAAAAACTTGTGAAAAGATGTCTTTCAGTCATTCAAATAGCACATAGCAAATAGTGGAGCACTGCAGCCGTCTACTGGTAAAAGTGATAGTTTTTTTACTTTTAAAACTGCATTTTTCAAAAGATGGCCAAAAATCTTACACTAAACCATGTCAAATTATCCATGTTATCCACATGAATGAAAGTTAGAAATCTGGGCCTTTTATAAAGTGAATTTTACATAAAAAGCTGTTCATGCATAAAAATTTTAATTTATTTATATAAATTTAAAAGATATCACGAATCCTCCAAAAACTGCACGAATGTTGAGAAAAAACATTAATAAACAAAGTAAAATTACATTGGTTATTAAAAAATATATTATATTGTTACAAAATTACATTTTGTTGCCCGGGGTCTCCAGAGACCCCGAAGACCACGAACGTAACTTTTTTTTTTTACACTAACATAAAAGCAAGATATATGCAAGATGTATGTTTACGGTTGCACGCAACAATGTGATACTATGAATATCACTGAATATTGAAACAAAAATATTTTAATATATTCAGAATAACAATCACCAACACTAACACACAAACTCTTACCGTGCAGGGTCCTGTGGGTACAATGAACGGAGGAAGAACTGTTGTTATTCCGGCTGTCTCAGGTGAAGGAGAGGGTGAAGGCATCACCTCAGAAGTTGTTGAAACTGTTGCTGTAGTTGTCGAAGTCTCCTCGGTCGTCATGACGGATGTTGTCTCCGTGGTGATGATTGTTGTAGTAGGTTTTGAAGTTGTGGTCTCAGTAGTAATTAAAGTGGTGGTTGTAACAGGCGGGATGGTGGTGGTGGTCGGAGAGGTTGTCTCTAGTTCGGTGGTGGCCTCGGGTGTGGTCAGCACCTCTGTGGTCGAGGTAGGTAATGTTAACGTGGTAAAAAATGTTGTGGGCTCTGGAGTGGGTGTGGCTGTTGTGGTGGGCGGAGCAGTGCTGACTATAGGGGGTTCTGTGGTTGGTGGAGAGGGTGTTGTAGGAGTTTCAGTGGGCGTGGTTGTGGCCAATGTTGAAGAGAGTGTGGTTGGTGGTAATGTGGGTGTAGTTGGGCTGCCAATTAAATCATCTGCTTCTAAAGGTGTAGTTACGATTGTAGTACTGGCAGTTGTGCTCGGAGCTGTGCTTGGTGTTGCCGTTGTGGTGGAGGGAGTTGTTGTGGTTGTAGTTGTGGTTGTAGGAGCAGAGGTGGGAGCCGCCGTGGTTCGGTTTGATCGGGTCACAAACATGTAAGGAGTCGGAGTTGGAGATAGTATCACACCTGCGACAACAAGTACATTAGAAACAATACGGGTGCTAAGATAAATCAAAATGTGTGCATAAATGTTTATAAAAGTGAGAAAGATGATGAAAGTTGTGAAATTACTGTTTCACACGTACAATCTTCTTTGTACACACACCGCCTGGTCACTTCATCCAGCAGCATAGACTTGGGACAACGTGGAAAACAACCTTCAACCCTAAACCAGATCAGAGAGTGAAAGACAACATAACAGATCTGGATTTTTACTTTTCCTGAAGAAATTGTGAGGGTGAATATTTTTTGAAAACATCTTCTTTTGTGTTCAGTAGAAGAAAGAAACTCATACAACTTGGGGGTGAGTAAATGCTGACAGAATTTTAATATTTGGATGAACTATCCCATTAATTCTCCTAAAGTAGAGGTTCTCAACCTTTTTGATTTGAAGGCTCACACATATAAATAATTTTTAGTATTTCTGCTGTAATTATGATGAAGCAGCTTGTTTTCATACAATTTTTTATAAACAGAAACAGGGAGTATTGATATTATTTAAATTAATTAACCAAGATTTTTTTGACTTCAGAAATTTCAAGAACTGTATGTTCCTCAAATAAAAACAAATTACTGAGGGGGAAAAACAAATATTTGTAGAATTTTACTATTTTTATTTTATCATATTGTATTATAAGGAATGCATTTCAGTTCACATCATCATTTATGTGTTTCAGCATTTTAAATTAAATTAGAATATATTAATAATAAATTATTAACTTAAATACTTTTTAGTCATCTGGAGGCCCCCTTGAAGTTTCCTGAGGCCCCTAGTGGGCTCTGGAACCTGGTTGAGAACAACTGTCCTAAAGGCTTGATTTTCTTTAATATCTTTCTTTTGATTTTGGAGTGAAACATGACAATTATTAAACACCTTTTGTAAAATTGTCATGTATATTATTATAGTATAAGCACATGCAAGATCTTACGGAGGTAGAAACTGGCAGCGTGTGGCATCGGGGTCACTGCATGTTTTCACACATGGACTGGCACATGCGTGATATTTCCATTCACACATCAAGCGGTAAGGGATCACAAAACTGCTCTCTAATATCCAGGAACACAACCACCATACAAAAGACACAAAAAAATAACATCAGTATTACAGAAAGCCTCTCGAAATAGGTGGGTACATTTTTAGAGAGCACCGCATGATACTTGGAGGGTTATTAGAGTTATTCAGGTATAGTTTCTGTGTAATATGAGCTTATATGATAAGCAGGCCCAGACAAATCTGCACCTGCAGAACTTGGCAAATGCTCAGCAAATTTCTGCAGAATTGCAGCATCCAATCTCAATTTATTATATACTCATTTAATGTTTACAGCTTCCAATAAGGGTGTAGCACCCTCAGCTCTGTTTAAAACATTTCACCATATTTAAATTCATTCCACAGAAAGAAATTTCCCTGAAATTCAGTGCAGATAATGTGAAAAAAAAAACTGGGCCTGATGATAAGATAAATTGTATTTGCAGATATATATATATATATATATATATATATATATACAGATCGGTCTTACCCTCAATAATAAAACTGCTGCTAATTTTGAAGTTGTACGTGTTGTCATAGTTCTGAGCACGTGTGTGCATGTGTGAGAGGGTGAGGAAGACGCCCTTTTGGCTGTGCAACTCAAAGGATGATCGCCCAGGTAACCACAAGCCCTGGTGGTGGATGAAGGTCGCCTGCCGTCCAAACTCTTCCCCATTCTGCCAGTGTTCCAATCGCAACCCACGGTTCCCAGTAACACACAGGAAGTAGTTGGGCCTCTCTGCAGACTCCAGTGAGACAAGAGGAAGTCCTAAATACAGCAAAATATCAAGCACATTATCAGTAGATGCTACTCTTTAGATTTAAAATAAGACTGAAATAAGAGCGCTAATAAGTATTTTTTTCAGAGGTTGGCCAATTTTGTTCCGTCATCTAATAAGATGTGGGCATGTGATCAGCTACAATAATACAATACAGCTTTACAATAATAATAATAATAATAATAATGATATGTGGTATTATTAAAATATTATTAATGCAATAATATTACTATGTTTTTAATAATAATTATTGTTATTAGTAGTAGTATATACTCATTTACAATATATACTTTATTTATTATTAATATATTTGTAAAAAAAAAAAGTATATATATATATATATATATATATATATATATACTTTTTTTTTTTTTTTACAACAGTAAAATTTCAATACTAACATTTACCGCTATCTTCATTTCTTTGCTTTCAGAAGTTAAAGTATAGAACTTTTACTTAAGTGGAAACCACTGGGATAAATTAAAGCTTCTTTTTTTGTTGACAACAGATTTATTAAAAATATTAAAAATATTAATGATATTAAACGATATTAAAGATGGCTGCTACATGTTGCATTTTCAAATGCATGACCAAACTTACAGTGCTTGCAGAGATGGAGCTCGTGTGGAGCAACATTTACTACAAACCGAGCTGCCAAAGTGCATTTTATTTTCAGTCTATTTTGCCTGTGATTTGTTCAGCATTTTTTGTTTTGTTGTTGAAGTGAAAAGTATGTTCTCACTGGAAGCTCGGTCTTTGTATAGTCCAGTTGTGATCATGAAGTGGAAAATGGTGCTGGGTTGAGCGTTGGTCCTCAGGAGGGGAAACACTTCACCACTGCTCACGTTTGCCCCAAACACACAGACAGAGTCATTTTGCTCTGTGCTGGACAGAGTGAACGGACCCTCTCCTAACACTAAATACACATTAATAAATAAAAAGGTTAGGGAAAGATTTTCTGGTGCTAAAAGTTGCTTCCAGAATTATTCTAGGCAAATATAGAAAATAAATAATTCCCACCTTGGTTGTAATATTCACAGTCATATGCTGTTAAAAGAAACATACTTGTATTATCGGCAATCACACTGTATCATGAGTTTGCATGCATTAGTTCAACATTACTAGCAAAAAAAAGCAACATAAAACAGCATTTGCAATGTATTTAACCTCTTCAGTGTGACAAATCTGCAACCGAAACAGAAACTAGAATTAGACTCATTATATAAACAGATCCTGACAGCAAATGGGCATGCTGGGTTTGTTTTGCATTAGAAATATTAGTTTGTCTATGTGTATTAACCTACAATGACAGACAGCGCGACCAGGTCAAAAGGTCATTTGGTTCATTGTGTGTGCTTATACTCACGACACACGGTGGGGGATCTCCAGTTCACCGTGACACCGTTTTGACAGCATTTGTGTGCATATGCTGCAATGCTGGTGCACAGACATTCACAGTCCCCCCCACGGTTGCAGTTGCAGGTGTCCGTTAGGCAGTTCTTATAGAACCAGGTCACATCCACCTGGGGGTCCACAAGGATTAGTTACGCACAATACATGGATATCTAAAATCTCAAATAGCTAGCCAAAAACACACAAATGGTAATGCAACACACACTCAGGACAATTTATTTGAACCTGAATGTGTTGATGGTGGAATGTTCTAGCTTTTCAAACCTATACAGCCACCTAGTGGCCTGATTCTGAAATGCAAACCATCTCAAAGCCTCTATCAGTAGGTTCATCACAGACAGTGTGTGCGTGCGTGTGTGTGTGTGTTTGTGTGTGTATATCTGATGCAGTCTGCCAGCCTGTGGGTAAGACTTGGCCTTTTTATCTGTAGGCCAAATGTGTTGTTAAACCCCAGAGGAGAGCGGCTCACCACATTGTGACATGGAGCGAATACGTCACTGTAGAGGAGGCCGCACTCCCGCTTGGCATATGGCTGTCGGCTGAGATCTCCTTCACACAGTCTGCGAACTACAAAATCACTCTCACACTGCACACAACACACATAATAAAAAGATTTACTGTTTGTGTTTAGTCAATGTAAACTTCAGAGCAAAGTGTAACTCTAGTGTACAGTACCGCTATAATAATTTTACAGTAGTAAAAAATCATTCAAAAGTTTGATGTCTGTATCATTTTTTTAAAATGTTTTGAATGCAATGCATCAAGGCTGCATTTACTTTATCAAAAATGCAGTAAAAGTAGTAATATTGTGAAATATTACAATCGAAAATTTTCTTTTTAATATATTTTAAAATGTCATTTATTCCAAAGCTATAGAAAGTTCAAAAGAACAGCATGTATTTGAAATATAAATCTTTTGTTACATTATGTTATGTTACATTATATTTGTTACATCCTTGCTAAATAAAAAGCTTTAAAAAAAAAGTCTTATTGACCCCAGACTTTTAAATGGTAGTGTACATTTAGGTCCTGTTTACAGCTGGTATTAAGATGGGTTTTGGTCAATCAGATCACAAGTGTATGACACTAAATACAGATGTAAACGGAGTCTAAAACATTTTGAGCTTTTCTACTTTCGACCACTTCCAGAGGTAGTCAATAACACATTTGACTGTGTGGTCGAATGTGTTCAAACAGCCACAAAAGACCGCCTACTGTCCGCCAACTGACCTAATGCGTGAGCATTATGCAAAGCGCGCTAGCCAGACGGGATTTAAACTTTGTCAGCTGAAGACCCAAGTTTGGTTTGAAGATGAATAATGTACCAAGCACAATGTTCTCTCACCATTCTTGATTTCTAACATGCACTCAACACATTCGCCGTGGTCTTGCGGCTGTCAGAGCAGGAACGAAAGCTGATGCTCTCCGTTTGTTTTTCTGTTGTCTCCGGTCGTGTTCATATGTAAATTGCATGAACTTATTTTGTCCATTAGATCAAAAGATCTTAAGAAAAACACATTTGACTGCCCATAGACCCTGCCCTTAGAAGAAATCAGGACAGAAATGGTTGAAAGTGGACAAAAGAAATGGATTAATACACCAGGTGTCTGCCTCGTCTACTTGTGATCCGATTGACCAAAATACCAGGTATAAACAGGGCCTTAGTGTAATCCAGTCTCTCACAGTAGTATCCTAAAGCTAGGTGTTTTACCTGTCCAACAGCCCAGCTGTCTCCAAAGGCCTGTGCGTTGCTGACCTCCATATGTCCAGCTGTGGTCATGTCATTTACTGTTACCATGTCAAAGTTTCCACACAAACCACTCATTTGACCCTATAAACATAGCCAAATACATTATAGTAAAAGATGTGGTTTATACAATGTAACATTATACTGTTCATTCAAAGAGAACAACCTCTGACCTTCCATTGGGGTCCAGCACGAATATGGACAGTTGTCTTGCGGTCCCATAAAACAGTCAGATCTTGAGCAGGGAAGTGGACCACAGTATAGTAGCCCGCACCCCAGAGCTGAAACTCATATCCTCTTCCCACAACAGTAGATGAGCTCTGGAGGACAAGCACAAAACCACTTCAAACAAACGCAGATTACAGTAAATAAAGACTACAAGATATGCTAACACAGAAACAATTACAGTCTCATAGTTTAAGAAAGGACAAATGTGCCTTTAAACAGCTAAAGATGGTTATGTCTTGTACTCACAGGTTTACCAGAGTTATCACTGAAGTAGATTTTGGTGAGGCCAACATAGATGAGCAGGTACTTCATGCAAACAATCCCACTTTCGTAGCAATCTTTATTTTGAGCCATGATGGACACCTCAGTATCACCAACACTCTATTTAGACACAGGATTAACAAGTATAGTATGCATTCAATATATGACGCTTTATCATCTCTACATCTGAAAAACAACACTTCCTTAAAGTGTGTGAAACAAGTGTTACCAAACAGAACTGACAATTTTTTTTCAAAGAAAATGATATGTTGAAGTTGTCCACTATCAATAGTTTCCCCCTCCCATCAATGCACCCTGGCCACAATCTAACATTGGATGAAAAACGTGGTCAAGAACAGCATTCAATTTACTTTGGGTATGCCTTTTTAGGCATGTTGGGAAAATTTGACAGGAAATTCTAAGGGGTTAAGAGATTGAGGTCAGTAAGATTTTTTTTTTTTAATTTTATTATTTTTTAAAAAAGAAAATAATACCTTTATTCAGCAAAGGCACATTAAATTGATCAAATGTGACAGTAAAGACATTTATAATGTTACAAAAGATTCTATATATTAAAGAATCCTGAATAAAATATATTACATTTTCCACAAAAATATGAAGAACAACAACTGTTTTCAACATTGATAATAATAAGAAATATTTCTAATGGCTGCTGAAAATTAAGATTTGCAATCATAATTGTAAGATTGTAATCATACTTCACAGTATTACTGTTTTTAATGTATTTTTTTATAAAATAAAAGTAAATAAGAGCATAAGTGTGTGTGTGTGTGTGTGTGTGTGTGTGTGTGTGTGTTCTTGTTTATATTACATCGTGGGGACCAAATGGCCCCACAATGTAATAAAAACCTGAGATCACCTACGTTGTGGGGTCCAGCCAGCGGTCCCCACGAGGGAAATGGATTAATAAACATACTAAAAGATGTTTTTTTGAAAATGTAAAAATGCAGAATGTTTCCTGTGATGGTTAGGTTTAGGGATAGGGGTAGGGTAGGGGGATAGGAAGTACGGTTTGTACAGTATAAAAACCATTACGCCTATGGAGAGACCCCACTAAGATAGGTGCGCCTGTTTGTGTGTGTGTGTGTGTGTGTGTGTGTGTGTGTGTGTGTGTGTGTGTGTGTGTGACTAAAGCCATTTCTTTTTGTCGTGAAGTCTGTCCCTCGGGTAGATCAGTAGACTCCTCAGAGAATCAGTGGCCTTTAGGAGACACCAAAGTCTATTCACCTGCACCTTAAGCATCCACACACACACAAAAACCACACACACAAACCACACACACACACATGCATTCCTGTACACACTTTCTCAGTCATTAAGGGCAGTAGCAGGTTGCATTGCGTAGGCTGATAGGGAACAGATTGCTCTTTGTTATGTGCGGCTCTTTGCTGAGTTTCTGTGCTGGGACTGACATTAACTCTGGCTCCATTACCAGTCCTGTTCTAATTAAAAATCCCCTCTGATTTTCCCAAGATTAGAGGCGGTAGAAGCAGATCTCTTTTCCTGCTACTTTATACGTCCTTACTGAAGTCCGCAAAGTGTGAGAGCGCACATGCACGCACACTCTTTGGCCATTCGTTAAAAATTCTTCGGTTTAAAGGTGCAACACTTTCAACTGGTGAAACACACTCTTTGTTAAAGACAAGGTGGTAAGCACCACTCCACTTGGTCCTAAGACCAGCACACAAGGCAAGCAATCGTCACCGATTACAGCAGTTGTACACTTGCTCTTACACTTAAGCTTACCCTCACAAAAAACACTATTACCACGTTTCAAGTTGAGAAGCCATGGTAATATCATTAAACGTTGACCATTGTGGGCTTTTTAAATGGCTGATGGCTATGTCTACAGTGGAGGAGGGTCAATATACAGTAATTGTAATTGTAGCCCAATAATGGTAAACACACAATACATACCATTCAAAAGTATAACACTGAAGACTGGAGTAATAGCTGCTGAAAATTCAGCTTTGCCATCACAGGAATAAACTAAAATTTTAAATATATTCAAATATAAAACAGTTCTTTTAAACATTATAAGCAAAGCTTACTAACCATTAACTTTTGTACAGTAGTGTACATACATAACATTTCTGAAATTAAATGAGTGCTTCTTTCACACAATATTTACTTATTATTATATTTACTTGATTAATAGTTAAAAGAATTGGCCATGGTTATTTGCGATTGCCTATGAATCTCAAAAAGGACAAATGTCAGCTATCTGAAATGTCTATGACTAAATACCCTTTTACTTTTTGGCACTTTTATGCTAGTGTGCCCAAAGTCACAAACACACACAGTCAGGAAGTACCTTGACCAGGTAGACCTGGCAGTCACTGACGTAATCATACTCCAGGCCATCAAATGTGTGGTAATGACGGTCACTGTAAATGGTACACACTGCTGGACACGGTGAATATGTGCAGTTAAAGAACCCGCGATGACACACACTGGAGAGAGAGAGAGATCAAAAGAAACATTACTTAAACACACATAAACAGGTAATTCTGCAATTAGGGGCCTTTTTGACTACTTGAACTAACGGTTTCATCTGTTTTGAAACATTTATCACATGTTCTGGAGTAAAGCTCTGACCATGGCCTTCATCAGTCTTCAAGTGTATTTTGTTATAATGTGTGATTGCGTGAATTTTTGGCATTGACTTGTGAGGACATATATAATTTTTGGGACAAAAATGTTAGATCCATTTAAATATATAGAATATATTTTGAATATATAAGTAATTTATTCCTGTGGTAACACTTGATCCGTCAATAATGAATAACTACACAGGAACAAATGAGTAATGCTAATATTAATATTAATATTATATTCATATTCTAGTAACTGCTATTAACTAACAAGAAACTCTGATTAACTAATTAGTAAGTAATAGCGTTTACAAACCTAACCAGAACCTGAATGAGGTAGCTCACTATTAGCTAATCAATAACTACTATTTTTTTATACCTCCTAGCGGACTTACTATAGAATTACTATATACAGATTCATAATTAATGTGAATAATGTATAATTAATTCTAAAGTGAAGATCATGATAACCCACTAGACTCAAGTACAAATAATTCATAAGGAATTACTAATTATGTGGAACAGTATTCTAAAGTGAAATACATGATCACTCCTTAATATTGACTGAAGTCATTATAAACTTTTGAGGTTTTTGTATAGGTTTTGGATAGTAATTGCTTCGGATGGATTTGGTAATACTTGAGTCATTACTAGAGGGTAACACTGATGTTCACTTTGGAATACTGATCCAAATAATTAGTAATTCCTTAAGAAGGAAGTAATAACACGTGATTCACTACTATCCAAAACCTATACAAAAACTTCAAAAGCTTACAATGACTTCAGTCATTACTAGGGAGTTATCATGCTTTTCATTCTTTAGAAAACTGTTCCAATTAGTAATTCCTTCTAAAGGATTTGGTAATACCTAAATCATTACTAGTGGGTTACCATGTTCTTCACTTTAGAATTAATGGTAACACTTTAGATTACGGTCCTATTAACTAACTATTAACCATGCCTCTGCCTCAATAAACTCCTAATTACTGCTTAATAATAGTTAGTAAGGTAGTTGTTAAGTTTTTGAATTGGGTAGGATTAAGAGATGTGGAATATGGTCATGCAGAATAAGGCATTATTATGTACTAATAAACAGCCAATATCCTAGTAATATGCATGCTAATAAGCAACTAGTTAATAGTGAGAACTGGACCATAAACTAAAGTGTTACCAAATTAATTGTACATTATGCATTATTCACATTAATTATGAACCTGTATATAGTAGTTCTTAGTAGTCCCCTGGGAGTTAGTAGTTACTGATCAGCAAATAGTGAACTAATTTGTTAATCAGAGTTTCTTGTTAGTTAATAGTAGTTACTAGAATGTTAATATTGCATTACTCATTTGTTCCTGTGTAGTTATTTATCAATGATGGAACAGTACTTTAAAGTGTTACCTATCGCTAGTTACGTAGGTAACTGTGGTTCTGTGAATTCTGGATAACTGCCAGAGGCAGTGCTTAGGCACTAGTGGCATTATCGCAGTGCCAGCTAGAGAGGTCGAGATAATATACCAAAAATGTCATGTAGTGACGAAGGTTGAGCCTCGAGGGTAATAGCCACATTAGCTCAGCATTCAGTCTCTGTACGCCTTTCTAGAGCATTTCGAGTGACAAATAACTTTGGCATCATCTGGAACTCACAGAACCACAGTTACCTACGTAACTAGCATTTTGTTTCATTCCTCCTGACTGTCAGAGGCAGTGCTTAAAGGGTTAGTTCACCCAGAAATTAAAATAATTCACAATACACAATTCAGTGATTCGGATCACGTGTCAAACTACCAAACTGCTGAAATCACATGACTGTGGCGCTCTGAATCACTGAATCGAAACAAAAGATTCAAAGCAGTGTTTTGAAATTGGCCATCACTAGATATTGTTGAAAAGTCGCTTGGCACACAAAATGTATTCTTGTTGCTTTATAATATTAAGGTTGAACCACTGTAGTCACATGAACTGTTTTGAATATATGTTGAATACCTTTCTGGATCTTGAGAAGTTTGGTGGCATTGCTGTCTATGGAGGCCTCACTGAGCCATCAGATTTGATCAAAAATCTTAATTTGTGTTCCGAAGATGAACGAAGGTCTTACGGGTGTGGAACGACATGAGGGTGAGTAATAAATTACATTATTTTCATTTTTGGTTGAACTAACCCTTTAAGCACTAGTGGATGACTCTTACCAACATAGTCATGAGGAATGCCACTCACCTGAAAAATAGTCAAGGTTGCTCCTGAAGAACTGTTAATCTGACAGAATGAGGGGTAGCAATGCTGAACTTATAGAGGAGTGCAAAATACAGGGATGGAGGCCCCGGTATACTTCAAACGAAGTTCTTTTTCGTTCTTCGATTAGGGGTAAAACGAAGTTCGAAATGCATTACCAGCAATATACTGTAAATGAACATCTGACGCCACCCACACTGCTGAGATTGACGGTTAGATGAATATGTAAATATGTGCCGTGCACTTTCTTCTCAGTAACAAAATAAACACAACAAAAATGAGAAAACAGCAAGCATTTATTACAGAAAGCATCAGAAAAGCGTCTGATCATAACAACATGGGTATGTTAGCACGAGCACTGCAGATTAGCACGTCTTCATATCACTTTATTCAAAAGATTGTTTAAAATCGGGCAGCTTTACAGTATCAAACATGAAAAACAGTGTTAGTGCCTCATTTTTTTTACAAGCACAACATTTTGTACTATAAAGCGATCTTACCTCGACGAACTCAACACACAAAATTAGTCAAAGACGTGTCCCACGCGAGTGAAGGCGTCAGCACACATCTCCTGTTACGTTACCGTCACTGACCAATGGTAGTACGAAGGTGTTTTGCAACTGGAGCAAACTTTTCCTGAAAGTTCACTTTGGCAAGCCGTTTCGAACTTCCAAAAACAACACAAAACAAACTTCTTTTTGGCCTGATTTTGTTCGAAATGACGTCACATCAGTTCGTTCTTCGATTTCATTTGAAGTATACAGGGGCCTTAAGCCCAAGTAGCAGCTGCACAGATATCTGCCATAGATACTCATCGAAAAGCAGTCCAAGATATAGGCAGTCCTAGTGGAATGACAAGAGACACCTCCTGGAAAAGGCTTTTAGACTTTCTTGTATGCCATAGTAATCACCTCCACAATCCAATTTGACAATCTCTGCTTGATACAGCAGCCCCTTTCTGGGCACCACCATAACAAACAAAAAGCTGTTTGCCTAAGGTTAATGGTAGCAGCCACATAGCACCTCAAGGCGCACACAGGACACAAAAGGTGATCCCCTGACAGGTCTGATTGAGATGTAGACTGAAAAGCAGCCAAATTGATCAACTTATTTATAAACTGAGGAAACAGAACTTTAGGTAGAAAAGATGGATTTGGTTGAAGCACAGCGCCAGAATCATCCGGCAGCCAATGCACGCATTACTCACTAACAGACAAAGAATGTAACTTGCTAGCATGCTTAGGGCAAAAAAAAATTATGAATGTTAATGTCATGAAGCGACAAGAATACTTTTTGTGCGTAAAAACAAAACAAAAATAACAAATTTATTTAACAATTTGAACTGTTGTCATGCGTAGTTGATGTAGAAAGGTTCAAAACGCAGTTCAGCACTTCCGTGTTTATGTCCAAAAGCCGGCTCAGTATTGGCCAACGCTGTACACTGGAACAGTATGACGCATGCATATGATGCTGATGCAGGAGCCGGCCAATAATGAGCCAGCAGTCTAGTGTAGAACACGAAAGTGCTGAACTTCATTCACTACATCAACTTTAAAAAATTATTGAACTACTGTTGTCACGTTGACTATTTTAACAATGTCTTTAGTGCCTTTCTGGACCTCAAAAGGTGCAATGATGTTGCTGCCTATGTGTGCTTCAGAAACAGGACTTATGTGTTTGGGACACCATGAAGGTGAGTACTTAATGACAGAAAATTCATTTTTGGGTGAACTAACCCTTTAATTGGTACATGGTATGCAGAAATGGCTGCAACATATACCTTCAAGGTGGAGGGTGCTTTGCCTGAATCCAAAAGATGCTGCAAAAAGCTCTAGCACTAGTTATGTTATGAACAACAGCAGGCTCACAATCATTTAAAAGATCCTGTTAGACCCAGAGGCTAAACCCAAAGCTGCAGACGGGCTGCAGACAATGCCATCCATCTGTGATAACAGTTCTTTCCAAAGCAGAGGCTGCTCACCAACCTCACCGACCTGCTCACCAATAGACTCTGAAGCAAGGGAAACCAAGGCCTGGTTGGCCATCAGGGTGCTACAAGTAACACTATGTGGTTGAACAGAGATATCCTGTGTAATGTCTCCCACAACAGAAGAAAAGGACAGAATGCATAAAGTATAGAGTTTGGCCACTCGTGAAACAGAGCATCCTGCCCCAATGGGCGACAGAGAGTGGTCGCCTCCATTGTAAAAAGATCCACTTCTGCTTTGCCAAACTGCTGCCATATTGTCTACACAACATCCGGGTGAAGCCTTCATTCTCCTTGGAGCAGAAGATCTCTTGAAAGAGCATCTACTACCTGATTACTCAAACCCGGAAGGTGAACTGTCCTCGGCATCACCAATCGAGGAAGAGACCGAGTTAGGAATCTTGTGAGTGAGAAGCAGGGACTTGAGCGACTTTGTGCCACCTTGATTGTTCAGGTGAAACATTGTCATGGTGTTGAAGAACAGAATGTACATGTACAAGTACATGACGGCCAGCCAGAACCGTCAAGAAATACTGCAGGGCTAGGAAAACCACACACAACACCAGAAGGTTGATGTGGTTCCTAGACCAAATTGGAGACCAACGGCCACAAACACCCCTGTGATTCCATGGAGGGAAGCATCAGTTGTGACCATCTCTCAACAAGGAGGAATGACGCTATAGGTACACCTGACATCAGAAACTCCCAGCAATTCCACTGTGTCAATGTCTGAATACAACAGTGTGAGACAACAATCAAACAATGACAATGTCTGGTAGGGCTCAACTGCAAACTGTTGTTCCACCACTGGAGAGGCCTGAGGTGGAGCAAGCCAAGTGGAATCACAGGAGTGGAGGTAGTCTAATGTGACATGTGACAGGGTGGCAGACATCACACGGGAGTCCGGAGTCATTACAATGTAAGTAATTGTTTGCACTAGAATCAGGCAACACTTTGCTTTGTTTACTGTGAGACCTAGCTTCTGCACATGGTCCAAAAGCAGTCTGGTGTCATGGACAGCTTGGCGTCTTGTTGGGGCACACAGCAGCCAGTCGTCCAAATAAGACAGTTGTCCAAATAAGACAGGATTGCATTCCTCTGGACCATAGCAGATATAAAGCTGCAGTCATGCACCTTGTGAAAACACGAGGGGTCAGAGACAGACCGAATGGTAGTACCTTTAATTGGTAGCCCTGGTTCTTGAAACTGAATCAAAGAAACTTCCTGTGATGAGAAACAATCTGAACATGAAAATAAGCATCTTTCAGATCAATGCTTGTAAACACATCTTCTCTCATGACAGACTGGCTTTACGTCACATCCAGAAGGGAAGAGTTTTCAGGAACAAGTTTAGATTTTGTTAAATCAGAGGAAAACCACCTTCTTCTTTTTTCCCTTTATATGGCTCCCTTCTCCAACAAAAAACAAATTTCCTCAGAGAATCCCCAATCATTGTAGGGACACTCCTTGAAATCTTTGGGTCCAAACCCAACGGTCTATTGTTGTCTCCCTCTAGTACTGCAGGTGTAGTCTTGAAAAAAGATTGACTACCGGCCCAACCACTTCAAGATTTATGTGTGAGAATTTTAGTGGCAGTGGGGGTGCAGTAATATGGACCCCCTAGAAACTGCTGCTGATGAGGTCAAAACCCTCAATTGTCCTCAGCAGCAAGGGGTCTCTGTGAACCCCGAGGCTGTGGTGTAGAACGCTGGCAGAATCGTTGCTCTGGCATTGCAAAGCGATGACGAGCCTGAGTGGCCAGCTTCTTAAAAGCAGAATTGCACTGAACCTGAGTCAGTTGACTAGTGGCCTCGGACAACTTCACTGTATTTTCCAGAAGTTCTGGAACATTAGACCCAAAGAGGTGTCCAGGAATAATTGACAGGTCTCATAGAGTCTTCTTACAATCCTCAGGCAGTTTCACCTGGGCAAGTCAAACTTGGCGGCGGACTGCCAGAAGCGTGCCGGTATAAGTACCCAGTTCAGAAGAGCAGCTTAGAGGAATTGTGAAACTGGGGGCTCAACATTTGCTAATTTTAATGTAGTAGTTATGGTAGTGGTTATGAGAAATTCTCATATTGTGTTATCCACGCTGGTTACATATGCAGTAGACTTGTATGCCTTTTTCAGTAACAAGTCTGTGCAACCGCATTGAGGGCACTAGGGCAATGCACATTGCTTCATAGGGCCTCATCAGGTGACACCACCAAGGCGGTGACAGGTTGTTCTATTTCTCGAGCATGGCCCACCCCAATAGTATCCACATATGCCATAGACGCTTTTGTATGAGCAGTCTATGTATTGGTGCACTAGATCCCATAAAGGCATTCAAAAATTCGGACACAAAATCCTTGCATGGTGGAATAGCAAAGTTAGATCCAGCTGAAAACTGTCTAAAAAAGAACATTGGACTGGGCTGGTTGCGAAGTTGCGTTGTCCAGCCCTAAGCAGGCAACCTCCATCTGGAGCACATCCAAAGTACCATATCCAGCCAAAATAACTGGCCTATCAGTCAATTTGTCCTGACAGTATCAAATCTCTACTAGAACCCGAGCCATTCAAATACCAGTATGAGCCTTCTGGGGGGAAGGTTGCGCAGCAACATCCACAGCATTCAAATGATCCTGGGAAAAAAAGGCAGACATGCTTGTAGATAGCACATAAAATTCAGCATGACATGAAGGAGTAGAGAAACTAAAAGGCTCTTCCTCCATTCTCTTACTTGAACCCTCTTCATCCCCTGTGTTATAGTTACAGGTGAGACAGACACTTCAGGCTGAAGCATCTGAAGAAGACGTTTTAACATCTCAGTGTTACGTTTTTGACATCTCGATGAAAGAACATTAACTGTCTTAGAAAAAGTTTCCCTTAGTATATGCTCATTCCATGAAGTGGAGAGCTGTGCACTGGCAGTCGCAGACATACCACGTTTCTGAGTCTGTGTGGTGGGGTGTTTTTTTAGGATTTTTTTTAGGAACTTTTTTTTAGGAAAACAGGACAGACAAATATCAGAATATATACACATTTTGACAACATGCAACCGGACTGCACTGAGGAGCATAACGTATCCCAAAATCTGCTATTTGAGCCTTTGTAGACATATGACCTTACATGGATATCTTTGAAAACTATTTTTTGCTGGCCTCTGCTTCCGCTAAATGTGTTAGCGAGTTACATGCTTTGTCTGTTCATGAGTAATGCATGCCTTGGTTCCGCTGATTATTCTGGCATTGTCTTTTAACCAAATCCATCTTTTCTACCTAATGTTCTGATTCCTCAGTTTATAAATCAGTCGATTAATTTGGCTGCTTTTCAGTCTACTTCTCAATCAGTCAGTCAGGGGATCACCTTTTGTGTCCTGTGTGAGCCTTGAGGTGCTATGTGGCTGCTACAGATCAGCTTTTTGTTTGTTTTGGTGGTGACCAGAAAGGGGCTGCTGTATCAAGCAGAGATTGTCAAATTGTATTGTAGAGGTGATCATTATGGCATAAAAGAAATCCCAAAACCCTCTGTCAGGAGGTATCTCTTGTCATTCCACTAGGGCTGTGTCTACATCTAGGGCTGCTTTTAGAGGAGTCTCTAAAGTGAATATCTGTGTAGCGGCTACAGGCATCTCCCTGTACTTTTGTCTGCTTCTACAAGTTAAACATTGCTACCCCTCATGCAGTCAGATTAGCAGTTCTTCAGGACTCATCCACTAGTGCTTAAGTACCACCTCTGATGGTCAAGAGGAAGGAAAAAGAAGGCTAGTTACATGCAACTGTGGTTCTGTGAATTCCAGATGACCAGCAGTTATTTGTCACTCAGAATGCAGGAGAAAGGTGTACCGAGACTGAATGCTGAGCTAATGCGTCTATTACCCTCGAGGTTCAGCCTATGTCACTACTTGACTTTTCACAGAAACTAGTGATTTGCTCTAATTTGCTGCTTAAAAAGTTTTTATTATTATCAATGGTAATGACAATAAGCAGTATTAAGGACCGTGATTCTTTCTTAGGAAAAATGCATATTGCACACATAAAATCCAACTGAATTTAAAATGTTTGTTAGGTTTTTAGGAATATTGCAATGTAAAATTTTCCTGTTTTTTATACTTTTTATAAATAAAGTGAAATCTTCTTGGTAGAGGACAAACCCAAAACAAATAATTCCCTCAAATGTAACTTTTCAACACTCTTAATTAGAAAAAGGCTATTAGGTTATAAGAGACATGATTAAAAAAAAAAAAAAAAAACAGTTTAAAGCTGTTACAATCTGTCCTAATACATTTTTCCTTTCTTTAAAATCATCCTAGGTATGAAAAGCATCCAAGGAACAGAAAAGCTCCATTAACTGAAGAATCACCCAGGAAACAGAATTATGAAAGCTAAGCTCATACTAAAAAAACACACTGACCAGCGGTAGCACGGAGTGTCCACAGTCTCTCCAGGGAGATACTCTAGACCAAGCCATGCACAGGGGCAGTTCTCTGGGTAATAGCAGTCTCCATTATGAACCACTAGCCTGCACCAATTAAAGAATATGGTGTAACATTACATGCTCTGGTGTCAATTGACACGCATACTTTTCAAAACATTTGTTCCAAATGCAAAGAAAGAAAGTGATTACCCAGCAGGACATCCACATCCTGGTACACATGGAGTCATGGGAGGGCATGTCAGGTTCAGCATCAGGTTTCGACAGGTGAGTTCACAGGCCAGGCCCACACCTGAAGGTCCGCGCCCAATCTGACCCCTGCAGCTGTAGTAGACTTTACCATTGGGACAATCTCCTCTCTCAGGTTCTGAAAAAAATGGATGGAGAGAGAATGGTTAAAAGAAAATGTATAATAGTGAACTTAAAGGCTTAGTTCACCCAAAAATGAAAATTCTGTCATTTATTACTTACCCTCATGCCGTTCCACACCCATAAGACCTTCGTTAATCTTTGGAACACAAATTAAGATATTTTAGTTGAAATCCGATGGCTCCGTGAGGCCTCCATAGGGAGCAATGACACTTCCTCTCTCAAGATTCATAAAGGTAAATCAGTTCATGTGAGTACAGTGGTTAAATATTAATATTATAAAGCGACGAGAATATTTTTGGGGCACCAAAAATCTAAATAACGACTTATTTAGTGATGGCCGATTTCAAAACAATGCTTCAGGAAGCATCGGAGCACAAATGAATCAGTGTGTCCAATCTGCTGTTCGGAGCGCCAAAGTCACGTGATTTCAGCCGTTGGCAGTTTGACACGTGATCTGAATCATGATTCGATACACTGATTCATTTGTGCTCCGATGCTTCATGAAGCAGTGTTTTGAAATCAGCCATCACTAAATAAGTCGTTATTTTGTTTGTTTTGGCGCTCCACAAATATTCTCGCCGCTTTATAATATTAATATTGAACCACTGTCTCACATGAACTGATTTAAATATGTTTTTAGTACCTTTATGGATCTTGAGAGAGGAAGTGTCATTGCTCCCTATGGAGGCCTCACAGAGCCATCGGATTTCAACTAAAATATCTTAATTTGTGTTCCGAAGATTAATGAAGGTCTTACGGGTGTGGAACAGCATGAGGGTGAGTAATAAATGACAGAATTTTCATTTTTCAGTGAACTAACCCTTTAAGTGGTGCTTGTTCATGCAAAAGTAGATTTAACACATTGTTTGTTTTGGTAGCTAGGGCATTTCTAGTTGGTTCCTAGATATGACTCCTAGTTTCAGTGGGGGTTCTGTTTTATCACTATTCTGACTCAACTTTCTCCTCAACTGTGCTCAAAGTATGAGAAATAGTAATAGTGATGACTGCACCATTAATAATTATCAAAAGAAATTCAGGTTAACAGACAACCAGTTTATTCTAAATTGTTGAAATTCAATGAGTTGAAAAACAAAAACTGGACACATATTAAAAATGCAGCCCCCTGAATATTATTGAAGATTTCAAATCACAGCCATATCTGGCAAATGAGCAATTTGAATTTATCATTGGAAAATTCTAGAAAAAGTCAAATCGACAAGCAAAAAGCAGAATTTGCTCTCTTCCCAAGTCTCCCTCTTTCTTTGTGCATGTGTATCTGAGGTTCAGATCTGTCCAGCATTCAGTCTGCTCAATGCGTTACCTCTGAGGAATGTACTGCTGTGATGAAAACACTCTTTTCCTGGGGAAGGCAGAGGTGAAAGGGAAGACTGGTGAAATGGAGCAAAGAAAAAGTAAAAGTTTACCTCTCTCTTCTGGCACACACTCCATACGACCATTTCTGCAGAGACTAAAGAAAAATCAAATCGAAATATACATTACCAATATACAGTATAATACGATATATACACATATATATATACAGTCAAAACAAAAATTATTCAGACATTTTTGATATTTTTGATATATTTTTACAAGTGCAGGACACTATAGTTCATTTATGTAAGTGAGGATAGCAAAATAAAGTAAACGGTGGCATATTATACCCTAAATTTCTTCATACAGTGGACTACCAGTAAAATTGCTAAAAATTTGGAACAAAAAATTATTTAGACACTTTGACCTGACCATGTTTTGCTCAAGTGTTATCTGACATAATTAAGATTAATTTTTTCTGACACAGTTTAATGAATAAAATGTTCAAGGTGTCTGAATAAATTTTGGTTTGATTGTATATATATATATATATATATATATATATATATATATATATACACATACACACACATTATTATTTTAATCTTTTGTAACATTATAAATGTCTTGATGATGCGGTTAGAATTTGAATTCATGTTGTTGCAAAATGTAGCAAACCTACTTGTAGCTGTAAATCTACATGTTTGACAACAAAATCCACTCACTCACCATGGTCCAGATGAACTGAAGGACACTTCACCAGGCTGAAACACTGAACCCATGAAGTAACAGTGACACTGAGAGCTGAAATTAAACCCAAGACCCAGTTAAAAAGGAAACATATGTCCATTTATATGCTAGTATTCAGAAATTACAAGGTGAGGGTAGGGGTATTGGTGTTTGCTGTATTCAGACGTACAGCAGCACACAGCGCTGGCGAGCGTGATCATAGAACGTTCCCTCGTTGCAGCTGCATCCTTCAGCACAGTCACCATCACACACTTCAGCACTGCTGATTGACTGACACGTCCTCCCGCATGCTGATGTGCATGGGTGATACAGCATCCCACCTAAACACACCATACCTATACATACAGACACACAGTCAAATTACTTCCTCAACTTACTCATGTAATAGATAGATAGACAGACAAATAGATGTAGGGATGACCAACGAACCGCACTCAGAGACATGTGCTCTGAAGTTGATGGTGATTTGATGTTTGCCGCAGATGTATGCATAGTGGGACAGAGCAGTGCAGAGGCAGGCGCTGCCACATCGACAGGCCTGGAAGCGGCACTGCTGGTGGTACAGGCTGGGGCTAACATATGCATGGCACGGCGCAAACACTTCCTCTTCTAGCACATCACACTGGGCAGCATAAAACACTGAAACAAAATACCTTTTCAGCATCATGAAGGTCTAGAAATCATACATTACATATGTTTTGGAGGCTACAGAGTGTACATTTTTCTATTGACAACAATGAATATTTTAACTGTGATAAGCAAAAGGATTAACATATATACCATTTTGTTGGTTCATTTCACAGGGGTCGATAATGGGTATGTTGACAGGGCTAATGCACGCTGAAGACACTTTCCAGGCGTTGACGTGTAGCTGTGGAGTTCCTTCAATCATGCCTGCAGGAGAACTGGAAAGTAAAAACACATTTACTTACACGCAAGTCCAAGAACTACATAATGCAACCTGAAGAGAAACTGAGAGACATTTAAAATGTTTTGCAGAAAGAAGTTTCTTACAGGAAATCATCCCGTAGGTTTCCGTTGAGGGTCCCGCAGAGGCCAAGTGTGGAGCCCATCCAGGTGCTGTCCAGCTGAAGGTAGATTCGTCCACCCTGCCAATCATACTGAAACCTCAGGCCAAAGACAGACCGCAGACCCACAAACATAGACGTCAGCCGACGAATGTTCACCATGTCTAATGAACAAGCAGAAATAAAGAAATAGGAAATACATTTTAATCAAATTTATTCTAATATTATTTCTGTTAATTATTATCTATGTAGTAGACACATTTTTATTACTGCTTAGGTAGCAGAAATATTTTAATAAGTAATTGTAATATGAATAAGGTTACTTATTTTTTATTTATTCAATTTAATTTAATTTAATCAATTCTTTTTCTTTATATTTTCTTCATTACTCTACTGAGAGCTTTTTACTATTCTTCCAACAGTAATTATGAATCACTTTTTCTTATTATTTATCAGCAAAAAAAAAAAAAAAACTAATTTAAAGGGATAATTTCTTTGTTTCACCCAAAAATGAAAATTCTGTCATTATTTACTCAACCTCAAATTGTTCCAAACCTGTATGAATTTATTTTTTCTGCTGAACACAAAAGAAGATATTTTGAAGAATATCGGTAACCAAACAGTTGATGGCCCCATTGACTTCTATAGTATTTTTTTCCATAATCATATGTCAATGGGGCCAATCAGCTGTTACCCACATTCTTCAAAATATCTTCTTTTGTGTTCAGCAGAAGAAAGAAATTCATACAGGCTTGGAATAACTTGGATAGGTGAATAAATGATGACAGAATTTTCATTTTGGGGTAAACTATCCCTTTAACTACCATATTATATTTATTACTGCATTTCAAGGTTCAGCATTTAACCTAGAAATGTTAAATAAAGCATAATGAGCCTTAGTAAAAAAAAAAAATCTTTTCATTTGCAGCAAATTAAATATGGCATCTACTTTGACTAAAGTTCATAAAAAACATTCACTATTAAAGTGGCCCGTACCGATGTAAATCTGAGAACCTGTCCTTACCATCTGAGTAAGGCAAATTGACAGCCATACTAGCCCCAATGACAACTTCCCCCTCTCTTGTGAGAGTGACCTGCCTGCTGACGTCTTCATCCACCACCAGAGCCACTGAGTGGATGCAGGAGTGTTCCTGAGACTGAGAGACAAGAGACTCCATTAAACACACACAAAACATCTCTGATCACACACATTTCTAGACACACTCTTTTTACCTGTCCACAGGCTGTGTACTGTAGTGTGACAGTAAACTTGGTGCTGCCGCGGCTCTTCACTAGCACATACTGGCAAGAGCCCACGTACATGAAGATCCGGCCATCGAATGTTGTCACATGCGTGTCACCCATTACTGTGCATTCCGCTAGTGGTTGAAAAAAACTTTTAAACCTAATATAATCTTTGCAAAAAACACACTCATTTAGTAAGTTACGGAGCCCCTAAGGAGACATTGTGATAAAAAATAAAAAAAAACGAGATGGAAGGAAAAATTATACTTAAATAGCTGGTTTTGCAATGCTTTTGGTATGGTATTCTGTAAAACTGTGAAATACAAAGGTTGTTGATTACCAGTGCAATTGTTTTCGGTGCAGTTCCACAATCCTCCCATACAGACACTGAAAGTGTAATTCACATTAGATGGATTCACTCGTGAATTCAACACAAGATCATTTGTTGTGTTTCTATAATCAGCTACTGTGGTTATCTACTGGTTAAAAATGGGAGAAAACGTATTTTAGGTGTAAAAGCGTGAAAATTGCATGTTTCTAACCAGACACTGCAGCCCTGCTCCAATACATGACCCAGAGGATATGCTTTACCATGGTACACACAGGGGCACTGAGACACTGCAATACAGGTGCCATTCTGCAAGATCAGACCTGAGAGAGGCCAGACATAAAGAGAAGCCATAGGTGAAACAAGTTAGCTGTAGTTCACTATTAAAGGGGATCTATAATGCCCCTTTTATAAGATGTAATAGAAGTCTCTGGTGTCCCTAGAATGTGACTGTGAAGTTTCAACTCAAAAATACCCCACAGATCATTTATTATAGCTTTTTTGCCCCTATTTGGGTATGAGCAAAAACATGCCATTTTTGTGTTTGTCCCTTTAAATGCAAATGAGCTACTGCTACCAGCCGCTTTCCAAAAAAGGGCGGGGCTTTAAGAGCTTGTGCTTCGGTTGCTCAACAGCAACAAAGCTGGAGAATCTCACGAAGCCAAAATGACGATTGTCAGTAACTGTGTCGCTTACACTGTTCAAACTGGAGTCGGACAAGAAGTTACAACTTATAGAATGCAACTTGACGTTTCTGAACAGTTAGAGGATAAATTTATGTAGTTGCTGTGGAGTTCATTCAACTCATTGACTAGCATGTGCCGTCATGTTAAACTTTTGTGCAAATCCAGTTTTGAATTGACCCTTGTTTGTGAAGCAGTCCGGCGTAAAATGATGGCATGGTAACAACACTCTACTACTTCTTCCTCTTCTCTAAAGCAGCCCAACATGGCCTCACCCCCTTTGTCGCATGTTCCCAGAAGCAGGGTTTATATAAATTTTAGGGTTAGTGATGTCACCAACCCGGGAAGAAGCTCGTTGTAGTCCCTACCAGCCATTTATTGTAGTCCTTAAACAGCGAATTCTTTAAAATAAAATATCTCCCTTTGCATTGAACTTTTAGCATTGTAACTTTGCAGATGTTGTTTATGCTCAAACAGCAACATTATACACTAACTAAAGTTAAAAAAGTGAAATCATAATCAACCACCCCTTTAAGAAGTCATAAAAATCATACTAAAATTAAAATTATCAACAAATCACTGCAAAATGCATTCTGAAGTGTATTTTGTATTCTCTTCATAATAGCAAGCATTCAGGAAAATTACTAATTATACTCCCATTTAGGCATCTGATTATCGGTCTCACCATCCGGGCAGTAGCATCCATCCAGACAGTGCAGATTGGTGCCCAAACACTCCTTCTCAAACGTACATGTTGGTGGGCAGCAGCTGATACAGTCTCTGTGGACAAAACTATCCTCACATCCGTCCGCTGAAACACAAACATGTTACATCACAAGCTGCAAAGTTTATGCCACGTGTTACCTTCATGACATGAAAGCCAACTGACCGCATGTAGGAAAACTGTCCCTCCATTCTCTGACGGGGTAGCCCACATGAGAACAAGCCCTGGTGTACTCAACCAGAGTCCGACAAAACGTCTCCTCATCATCTGATCTGGAAATATAAAAAACATTTAAATGTTAATAAACACAAAACAGCCTCAAAAAAAGTTATAACAAAGAACATGGGGAAAAGTCAATCCTAAAAAATAATCTCTTTTAGTATGGTGATATAAGACTGAATGAAACTATAAGAGCAGTACAGCTGCAAGTTCAACTTGCTCTTGCAATCTGTTCCTCTCACTACCTCTTCAATCATCAGTTGAGTCTGAAAATGTTCATAAACTCCAGCAGCTATTTCATCACTGTAATCAATACACATACACACACACATACGCTTACAAATACTAGTGCAAACATAATTACATGCATGCACACACATACATATAGGCTACATATATTCACAAACATTCTTTCTGCAGCTTTTGCCATATGCAAGATATTTTCATTACTATAATTAACATAATCCTGTTGGAATTGGGAGGTGTGGAATGCAGGAAAGAGGCTATGGAGAAAAAAAACATTCAGGAAGGGAGAGGAATGAGAGAGAGTCTACTTAAAATCTTAAATGCAAGAAACAGAAATGTTCAATACTGACATTAACACAAAAGTTAATATTACATAATACTGCCATTATGCTAGAATTAGTCATCTGACATTTTAATTTCACTATGTTTATCTTTGTTCAACTAACTACGTTCCCACATTTTGATTACAAAAGATCAAATGACAAAATTCCGCATGAATTTTAGATCTAAGACAAATGGTCTTAAAGGGTTAGTTCACCCAAAAATGACATTTATGTCATTTATTACTCACCCTCATGTCGTTCCACACCCGTAAGACCTTCGTTCATCTTTGAAACACAAATTAAGATATTTTGATGAAATCCGAGAGGTTTTTTATCCTCCGTTGAAAGCTACAAAATTACCCACATTCAAGGTCCAGAAAAGTAGTAAACACATTGTTAAGATAGTCAATGTGACTGCAGTGGTTCAACCTTAATATTATGAAGCGACGAGAATACTTTTTGTGTGCAGAAACAAAACAAAAATAACGACTTTATTCAACAAATTCATCTCTCCCGTCATTCTCCTACGCTATTAACATTGCAGAGCTTCCGTGTTTACGTCCAAACTTATTAATACTGAGCCGTCATTCTGACGTAGAACCTGGAAGCGCTGCAACATAAATAACGTGCCAGAATGACAGAGGAGAGGCGAATTTGTTGAATTAAGTTGTTATTTTTGTTTTGTTTTGTTGCACAAAAAGTATTCTCGTTGCTTCATAATATTAAGGTTGAACCACTGCAGTCACATGGACTGTTTTAACAATGTTTTTACTACTTTTCTGGACCTTGAATGTGGTAATTTCGTTGCTTTCAATGGAGGATAAAAAACCTCTAGGATTTCATCAAAATATCTTAATTTGTGTTCCAAAGATGAAGGAAGGTCTTACTGGTGTGGAACGACATGAGGGTGAGTAAATAATTATAGAAATTTCATTTTTGGGTGAACTAACCCTTTAAGGTTCTCATGATCCAAACATTGCTATAAGTAAAAGAAGGTTTAAGAAATTTGATTTATATCAGTGTTCTTACTGTTAGCTAAAACTATTAAAAAATGAACATTTAACATTTTTGTTAAAGGTACAATTTGTGATATTTTTTCCGCTAGAGGTCGCTAGAAGCCTATTCAAAACAAAGGCGTAGTTTGATGACGTAAAGTTTTAGAGTGGAAACTTGGGACATGTGGTCTCCATCTCAACGGACGGTGCAAAAGAATAGGGATTGGAGTCTGGAAGAACTCATGTTCGTGGATGCGATTATTAACGTTACTGTAGTATGAAGTAGAGCAGGACCGAGTGTTGCGGGAGCTGAACGAGGAGCTGGAGCGATTGATCAACACACGCCTCACGAGCAGCGGGACTTTTATTATGACACAGTCGCCGGCGCCGCTTCCGCTTTTCCGGTCATGAGTTTACGGGAGCTGTCCTTGTCGACAGAACCAGCGGCAGATGGTAAACAGTAATTATGTTCCATAAATAATTAACACAATCCACCATAAAACGTGCAAGAACTAAATAAGGAACTGCTTGAAGCAAGCTAGTGGTTTGCTGGACGCTAGACTCTACTTCCGCATTTGTCCACGGCACTGTTGTCATGTGGTTTCTACGTCAGTAAAGGCGGTAACAAAGGTAATGCGTCATTGACAGGCGACTGCACTGCCCCGTGTCACTGTTTAGAATGGGAATTTTCTCATGATTTACAAGTAGTTGAAAACATTAGAGATATTGTTAGTAATCAGCTGGACAAAATATATAACACTAGCCTAGTGGTTTTTGGATATTTTACTGCAAAAATTTTACAAATTGTACCTTTAATTGAAATAAAACTTATAAAATATAAATATTATGATATAAATATTAGATGAAAAACTAAAATAAATAAGTTTAGGCTGAAGTACTTAATTACTAATTACTGAAACTAATAAAGCTAAATAGAAAAAAAAAAATAATAAAAATGAAAAAAGCATAAAATTACTAAAACCAAATTTAAAACTGAAAATGTTTAAAAACGTATAGAATTCAAAATATTAATAAATAATACAATAGTATATAAATTATACTAAAATAACACAGATTTAGATAAACCTGCTGGGGAAAAAAGTATATGAACCCAGTCTAAGTTTCTTAGTTGATCTCTCAGTTTGGGCAAGCTGGTTAGACTAGTCATTTTAAATGGTTTTAGAGTGGTTTTGAGACCAGCTAGCCAACCAGCTAAACACCAGCTAAACACTGAGTGGCCAGTTAGAATAGCTTAATCCAGCTAAGATCAGCAATCCATCTTTTGCTTGTTTTTTTCAGCAGGGTTCAACTTCAGTTACACCATTTAGACAAAAGCACCACAGTTGACTTACACACACATGTCCGAAACACAACTGGCGACAAATGGATTTGGGTCAATGTTCTCATGGCAGGAGATGAAAGGAAAGAAAAGCAAGGCACTGCACTTCTCAATGGCATCCTGCTCAGATAACACACAAACAAGCAATATTGCTAAAACAGGTTTTAAGGTGAACAACCAAAAATACTTTTCACATTTTACTGAATGCACAATCATACTAAAGCACGTATGACTCCTCTTATAAACTCTTGTTTTAAACTATACAAACTAAGACCCATTTAGCTCAGTTCAAACCCAGAATGCAGTGTGTACAAGCGTACATCCATATCAGACTCAGATGAGCATGGTCCAGGGAAATCATCATCAACCTCAGGACAGGGTCTCTCATGGGGCAAATCTACTGCCCAGCTGTTCCCAAATTCTGCAATGTCATCAGAGACTACACCTGACGATACAAAATGCAAAGCAATAAAAACACCATAATAGATTTGTAGCAAAATGATACAATTTTGAAATTTTAGCACTGTTTCTTGAGAATTAAACTGTCCCTAAAATTATGTTACAACTCATCTCTAAATAGAAAACACTGGGCCGGGCCAGGTGTGTTCAGACGGAGTATGCAGCTCTGCTCAGCTTTGATATAATTGTCCTGAATTTGCTGCTGACTGAGATGATAAGTGTGTGTCCAGGCTTGTTTGTCTCACCGCGGCTGCTGCTGAGATCATCTGATCCGTCATCATTATAGTTTCCACACAGACCACAAGGCCTTCCTTTGTGTGCTTCGGTCATTTTGAGGTAGACTCCAGAGCTCCCGTCCCACGCCAGAGAGAAGCCAAACGTGCTCTTCACCAGGATATAGTCAGCCAACCGCTCAATGAAAACATTACGTACTGTCTGCGGCAGACTCAGCCTGAACATGTGGACGTGAAACAGACAAATAAATAACACAAGAATTTTGATCATGTTTGATATTGAAATATGTTGCCATTGGACCTTTTCTGCCATTTTATCATTATCATGCTATCATGACCTAAAATCGATTTAAAACCATAAGTGGCCAAGGTTTCTAATGTTCTCTGACAAAACATACACATCATACAGAATTATTTGTTCATTTATTCATTAATTCGTTTTTTCATTCATTTATCAAATATTCACAACAAATTTGGGGTCGGTAAGATTTTGTAATGGCTTCAAAATAAGTCTCTTATGCATTCATTTGATAAAATATACAGCAAAAAAGTAATATTTTGAAATAGCATTACACAATTTAAATAACTGTTTTCTATTTTCATTGATTTCATAGTGTAATTTATTCCTGTGATGCAAAGCTGAATTTTCAGCATTATTATTCCAGTCTTCAGTGTCACATGATCCTTCAGAAATCACATTTCTTATTATCAATATCAATTACTGTAATACATTTTTAGGATTCTCTGATGAAAATAAAAAAAAAAACAGAACAACATTTCTTTAAAAATAGAAATCTTTTGTAACATTATTATACTGTCAATTTTGATTAATTTAATGAATTCTTTCTAAATAAAAGCATGCATTTTGAACAGCAAAATATATCCAAACTTACCTATGCCCATTCTTTAGCACCTGATAACCACTAATATAGATTTCCTCTTCATTTGGGAAGAACAGACTCAGACCACGTGGACATGAATACACCGAACCTCTACATGAACGACTGTTATGAACCTGCCAAAGAGAAATTACATAAGAAAAACGGACATAACAAACAGACATGTGTTCTAGTGCGGAAATTCTGGTGTAGCTGTAACTTACCCACACCGTATACTGGGGCTCTGTGGAATGGCAGTCTTTGGCCAGAATATATGAACAGGTTCCAGGAAAGTAGTAATACATTCCATCAAAGGTCTCAAAATGATGCTGACCCCATGAACGGCAAATCCCATCCCTATCCTGACCATGGTTGGGAACTGATACAAAAAAATTTAAAAATCATTCCTATACAAAAAAACAAAGTACTGTAGTGGGACCATAAGACAGTGATAGTGTCAGATGATGATAATACCTTAGAATTATGGGACTGAATGATAAACAATATGTACATTACAGTTCATAGGTTTGGCATCAGTAATATGTTTTAATGTTTTTGAAAGAAGTCTCTTATGCACCCCTGGATGCATTTTCAAAAAATACAGTACAAACAGTAATACTGTGAAATATTATTACAGTTTAAAATTTTTTATTTTTTTTTCTATTTGAATATATTTTAAAATGTAATTTATTTCTGTGATGGCAAATCAGAATCTTCAGCATCATTACTCCAGTCTTTAGTGTCACATGATCCTTCAGAAATCATTCTAATATGCTGATCTGATGATCAAGAAACATTTCTTATTACTATCAATGTTGAAAATGCTGATCAATATCTTTGTGGAAACCGTAATACATTTTTTCAGGATTCTTTGATGAATAGAAAGTTGAAAAGAACAGCATTTAATTGTAATAGAAAACCCTTGTAACATGCTTTCATTTTTTAACAATTTAATACATCCTTGCTCAATAAAAGTACTAATTTCTTTTCTGTCTTTTTTTCTTTCTTTCTTCTTAAAAAATAGTACTGACCCCAAACATTTAAACAGTAGCGTACATGGTATTTCAATTAATACGTGGTACAGGGGGATGTGCCCAAAAAACCATGGTATTAGTAAGGTAATAGTTGTTACTTTTTTGTTAGTGATTATTAAACTATTTAATTCAATATTTGTGCCCCATGTAATCAATGCCCCGTTGCGCATGTAATCAGTATGGCTTATATCAATACAGTAAATGTAATAACCTGTTATTGTGTTGGTCACACCAGCTGCCTGGCTTTTTCAGTGCATGGTTAATTAAACATACATACAGGAGCTCTCTGTGGCCAGCAATCTATTCCCAGCACATCTGTAATCCAATGCTACCAAATGAAGTAAGACGTAGTCACATAGATTATCTGGAACCATGAGCAACGCCGTTTGAATTAATTAAATTCAGGGTTCCTTCTTCCACATTTAATGGTCAGCACTGGGTGGCAGATGATAATATCAGACCGTAGATACCTCACTATAATTAAATGGAAGCAAGCTTCATTTTGAATTTAATATAGCCTGTGTGTTTGTATGTGTGTGTGTGTGTGTGTGTGTGTTTTTTGTGACATATCAGAACACAAATTTGTATAATGACATGGGTATGACATAGTTATTACAAGGAGAGGGTGACTTATGAGGACATTACCCCATGTCCCCATTTTTCAAAAGGCTTATAAATCATAAAGAATGAGTTTTTTTGAGAAAGTAAAAATGTGCAGTTTTCTGTGATGGGTAGGTTTAGGTGTAGGGTTGGTGTAGGGCAATAGAAAATACGGTTTGTACAGTATAAAAACCATTACACCTATGAAATGTCCCCACAATTCACAAAAACAAACCTGTGTGTGTGCATGTGTGTGCGCGTTTTTGTGACATATCAGGACACAAATTTGTATAATGACATGGGTATGACAGGTATTACAAGGAGAGGGTGACTTATGAGGACATGTCCCCATTTTTCAAAAGGCTTATAAATCATACAGAATGAGTTTTTTTGAGAAAGTAAAAATGTGCACAGTTTTCTGTGATGGGTAGGCTTAGGTGTAGGGTTGGTGTAGGGCGATAAAAAAAATACGGTTTGTACAGTATAAAAAACATTAGGCTTATGGAATGTCCCCAGAATTCACAGAAATAAACCTGTGTGCGTGTGTGTGTGTGTGTGTGTGTGTGTTTCTTACTGATTTGACAGCGTTCCCCGAGACCCTGGAATTGAGCACAATCGCAGCGTCCTTCCTCCTGGCACCAGCCCCCATTAAGACACCCACAATATTCTACAACACACACAATCACAAAAGGAAATTTACACTAAGTATTTCTAAAGCAAATGAAAATTTAAAAGTATGGGCCAAGCACAGAGGCTTGATATCCCCAATGTTTTGTTAAGACAAATCTCTGATTTTCCTTTGCCTGGGAGTCTAAAGGCCAATTCACACTGCACCAACAGATGCCGAACACTTTGTCTGGTTTTGTCGGATCAGTGTGTCACCCTTGTTGGCGTCTGTTGGTCAGTGTTTGTTTTCACTAATTAAATATGTATAATGTCGTGGAATGTCTAAGTGACTGTAATCTGTTGATTGTCTGCGTTGGTCGCATCTGTTGGTGAAACGGCCTTAATGCAACCCATAGAACCATATAGTTGTCTGATCAAATACAAAGTTCTGCCATGAAACTGTAGATGGCGCAGGCTGAGAGGTCCTTAAAGTCCCCCTGTAGTCAATAATTTTATCCCATAAAACTCATCTTTGATCACCAAAATGAAATATCTAAACATTTTTCCATGTGAAAAAAAATTCTTCATGCCTTAAATAGCTTGTATGTAAATCTACACCCTTGCCTCATTTAATATACACAGATCAGTGAATATGTAAATTAGCCCCGCCTCCACTCGCTCACACCAGCTCAGACGAGATCCACTCGGTCAACTTACTGAGGTAAACGCTGCGCAATGGTATCATTCTTTACAATGTTGGACACATAACGGAAATTAATATGATTAGCCTTTTGCTTGACTATGTTATCAAGCTAATAGCTAATAATGTGTTGCTAATGTTACACAAACCATGTTTCCGTTCGCCATGTCAGAGTCAGACAGCTGCCTTCTATGCTTTGAACAACTCAGAACGTCAGAGGAGAAAGGCATGTAGTTCATCATAACATCGTAATATACATCATACACCCGCCATCCACAATCTACACGCTTTTTCACATCAACAGAAAAATATGCCGGGATAACCTGGCTTCTCTCGAGACTCCCATGCTCGCTATTAATGATATGCTAAAGCCCGCCGACACGTTGACGTGATCGGTTACAAGGTAGTTTGTGACGTCACAGACACCAGCAATTTCAAACCACGGGTCTTTTTTCACCAAAGTTTTAAGGAGAAAATACTCAGCAATTTTTGCACATAGTTTGTCTTAAAGCATATTAAAAACACCACACAGACATATAAACAACATTAAAAACTTGATTTTCACCACAGGGGGTATTTAACGGTGCCATCGAATTGAAAATTTAATTTACCTCGGCATAGTTGAATAACAAGAGTTCAGTACATGGAAAAGACATACAGTGAGTCTCAAACTCCATTGTTTCTTCCTTCTTATATAAATCTCATTTGTTTAAAAAATCCTCCGAAGAACAGGCGAATCTCAACATAACACCGACTGTTACGTAACAGTTGGGGTGTACGCCCCCAATATTTGCATATGCCAGCCCATGATCGAGGCATTACACAAGGGCAGGCAGTATTAACGTCTGGATCTGTGCACAGCTGAATCATCAGACTAGGTAAGCAAGCAAGGACAACAGCGAAAAATGGCAGATGGAGCAATAATAACTGACATGATCCATGATAACATGATATTTTTAGTGATATTTGTAAATTGTCTTTCTAAATGTTTCGTTAGCATGTTGCTAATGTACTGTTATATGTGGTTAAAGTTACCATCGTTTCTTACTGTATTCACGGAGACAAGAGCCGTCGCTATTTTCATTTTTAAACACTTGCAGTCTGTATAATTCATAAACACAACTTCATTATTTATAAATCTCTCCAACAGTGTAGCATTAGCCGTTAGCCACGGAGCATAGCCTCAAACTCATTCTGAATCAAATGTAAACATCCAAATAAATACCATACTTACGCGATTAGACATGCTGCATGACGAACACTTTGTAAAGATCCATTTTGAGGGTTATATCAGCTGTGTGAACTTCGTTTATGCAATGATAGATTCGAGAGCTCGGAAGGGGGCGGAGAGTGCGAGCAATTAAAGGGGCCGCAGCCTGAATCGGCACATTTCTAATTATGCCTCAAAATAGGCAGTTAAAAAAATTAATTAAAAAAAATCTATGGGGTATTTTGAGCTGCAACTTCACAGACACATTCAGGGGACACCTTAGACTTATATTACATCTTATAAAAAAACGTTTGATGGCACCTTTAACTCAATTTGTTAGCGATCACATTGTTATCTGCATAGCGCAGCTGATCAACATTCAAATACTTGGCATTGTTTGTTGTTAACAGTCTGCAGCACACTTCAGATACCCTCCTCCTTCCCCAGCTCCACCTGTATAGATCTGCTGTCTTACATGTTCACAGCAGCATGTCTGTGAATGTATTGGCAGTAGCAAGTCTGTACTTGCTCAGCAGCAGCAGCAGCAGCAGCACCGTAGCAGATCTATCCCACCAAGACCAAATACATTAACATTGCCACATGCATTACCATGCCAATCTCTCAGAGAGTTGTCATGACAGAACTTTGGGCTTTTTACTCAAACTTTCCAGAGCCACCAACTGCTTATATTTTACTTTTTCTTCTGTTTATTGACCACTAGTTTTTGGATAATCCTTTTACAAATTTTATTCAATCTTTCTCAAAGTTGGCTCTAGATGATCTTTTTGTATTTAATAAGTGATATTTCTAGCATCCAAAATCAAGTGAGACTGAATACTGTATATTTTTGCATGTGCACTACCTGTTGATGCATCTCTCGCTGTATAATTATGAAGAACTCTTCGTGGGAGAGCTGAATCAGACAGCACTGCGCTAAGGGTCTGCAAAGAAAACAAATTGTATTGGGAAATTGCAAAGACTTTGGGTCTTATGAGTTATAGTGGCAACAGTACCATGTCTAGCCACTAAGCCATATTGGTGAACTTGTCTTGGCGTTCCTTCACATGGTTTTGCCACTGCAGACATTTGGGACTGGAGCTTTCAGTCTCTGTAGTATTTGTGTAGACTCCACAAAGACAGCTTTGTCAGCACTGAGAGTGTATCTCAGTATTAGTGTGTGTGTGTGTTGTGTGTGTGTGTGTGTGTGTGTGTGGTTACTCCACTCTGTCCCTTGTCACTTTCTCTTAGGTATACTCACCTCTTCACGGAAGAGATCCCGTTTCTGCCGCAGTGCATTAACCCTCCTTTTAAAAGCAGCACAAAGAGAGCAGTATTAAAAGTGCGGTGACTGTGAGACTAAAGGTCCAGAAACACTTAAGATGCCATACAGACACAGTCATGCTGATGGACCAAATGATTCTCAAGGAAATGGTTTAATGGTTACACAGCAAAACATTAGACCAAACACTTAACATCTTATCAGTGGTTACATATATAACTTGACACTGTCCCTCTACTCAAAAGATCCTTGTAATAATGGATGTTAGATAGAGTTCACAAGTTTTTAAAGCTATAATCAAACTGCAATCTATTAACACTTTTGTCAAAGTCATGAAAGCGCCAAAACAATAGGTTTGATACCTATTAAAACACATACCTGGGTAGTTTATTTTCTGAGTTTGATTCCTGGCAAATAAATCCTGTCAGAAGTAAAATTATATCAAGATAAAATCATGTGTTTTTATAAACTTAACAAAGTTCGGTCTGTTTTTGAATAAACCATTGCACGCTATAACTACGTAGGAGAGCTGCTCCATCTTATATAGTCTCATAGGATACTCAAAACTGTAAGATTTTATAAATTGTAAGTTTTTCAAGGCTTAAGATAGAATTACATAATACATAATTCAGAGTTTACATAAATGTTATCTAATATAGCAACCTTCCCCTACAAATTTTACTATGTATACATTTTCTGCTAAAGCATCCTAGTTACTACATTTATAAATTATTCTGGAATGTCCTTCAAAAAGTGTCTGATACTTTCAGAATCTTTGTTATTTTGTTGAATGTATTATGGCTAAAACACAATTACCACAATTTTACTGTAGTAGGGATAAATAAATAAATAAATATGGTATTTCAGGAAATTTTAGAAAGGTCACCTGTTAATTTAGAAAAAATAAAGCGTGGTTCAAAATTAAAATACTTACCTTGAAGCACAAATAGCTTGAAAATGAAAAGTGTACAGAGTGAAAACAGTTTAATGTCCCGCTGTTCGTTCATCTCAGAGCGACGGACGTCCTTCAACGATCATGAAATGACAAGTTTCATTTTAGGAGGATCGATTGAAATTCTCCGTTGGAAAAAGATTCTTATATGATTGACCAATTTAAAATATCTAAGGTACGAATAACAAACTATTGTGATTTGTCCAAGAGTAGTGAAGGATAAACGTCCATCTTCTGTCCAGTCAGAGGAGGAAGATGTACCTGCGCGCACCTGCGGCATCAGGAGGAGGGAGCGCACCTGCGCGCAGGTAAGAGCGCACGAGCACTATGGATTGGCATATAGATCAGGTGATAGGCCTATTCCAGTTGCTGGTGAAGTGACCACAAGTTTACTTTAACTTTACAATGGTTTAAACAGTTCACAGCTCAGTCAACTGAGGTGCATTTATTTATTAGACTTAAAGCTTTCATATTTGTGTCCTTATCAAGTACTGAGGATATTGTCGACCAGTGCTTCCCAAACTGGGGTACGCGTAGGTGACAAAAGGGGGTACGCGAACAAAATGCTGAGTAGTTCATTTAATTCTACCTTAAAATAATATTAAAACCAAGCATGTATTTCTAACGGCCAAAATTCAATAAATCCAGTACAATCAAATTACCTCATCTTTTGCAGTCAAAAAGGACTGTATCCACAGAAGCAGCATGATAGATCGCGTGCAGTCTGCTGCCCTAAACCGCGCTAAATTACTGTCGTTCTCGACAATGCTCCTTTGTAAAAGTGGGGATTTAGTACTTACTCGCATGAAGAACAAATATAGACATAGATAGTGGATTAATTTCGATTTAAGGTTCAAACTTTCTCCGATACAAAAACATACCTTCTGTGAGTTCTTGTATTTAATGATGATAACGAGCAAGAACGCAATTGTTCCCAAATAGCCACTGCAAACGTGACATTATTATACAACAGGTCAAAAACAAAACGTACATTTTAAACACAGTACTGTCAGTATTTACTCTATTTTGCAATGAAATAATAATTCTAACGAAAACCACAGCAGAACTACAACACACGTTTGTGTTTCTAGACAATTCTGCGGCTTTGAACGAATCGTGAGAGTCAATGATTCAATGATTCATTCACAGCCACTCATAAAAACAGTGACTTGCTGCCACCTACTGGCGGTTTTAGTTTAATATTTAAAAGTATCACTTATTTGCAATCATTGCATATGAACATTTTTTTATTTAAAACATTATTTATTTTATAAAGTTATTCATAAAGGTAGAAATATGCACTGGAAAATCAATTTAGGGGGCAAATATTGTCCCTTAGTGGTAAAGGTGTGACTGCAGTCGAAGTAGAAGAGAGGGGGGGGTAGCCTACCCAGAAGGATGGTAATCCCTTCAGGGGGTACTCTAAATTAGGGGTGTTCAATTCCAGGTTTTTTGGAGTCGACTCCGACTCCCACTGTTGGAGTCGATGGAATCGACTCCTCGACTCCATTTACCGTACATCAAAACGGTCATAAATAAACCAAAATTGCAGTCCTTACACACTTAATTTATTTTTCCCCGACGCGAAGACTTAAAATGCCCTCATTAAAACAACACGTTTAGAAAGACTGTCAAACTTAGTCCAATTTACAGATGACTTCATGAGTAGCCTGTTGCTAATTGCCGATACCTAATATTACCGAGAGAAAAGTCACGAAAAACATCTGTGGTCGAATATTATGTCAGAATTAAATAAACGAGAAAGCAGGGATTCTTTAATGAATTCGTCTCAATAATGGTCGGGAGATGGCGCACATGATCATTGTCTTAAAAGTGCTTGGATGCTAAAATTAATACAATGCATAAAAAATGCATACAAAAATGTACACTTTAATGTGTTTATTGTTAATGTGAGTTTTTATTAGGCTATTATTTTTATGTATGGGTAGTTTAATGAACACGATTATGGAAAATCAAATATATATTTGTTGCAATAATATAAGCTACCATCACTAAAGCTAAAGCTGACACGGAGGTATGTATAATTACAAACTAAAGTCACTATGACTGTTACCTATTTCTAAAGTAAGCTACATACATGTATGTGACAAAGTTTCTGCACCAGCTCTCTGACGCAATTCGTGTCCGAATTCCTCGCTTCATTTCGTTCACTCCTTGCTTAGTTCACTTAACCATAGTGAGGACACAGCAACAGAGTCGACACCGACTCTGGGGCTATTCAGAGTCGAGGAATCGACTCCCCATCATACTCTGTGTTTCCCAAACATTAGAGACTGGTCTTCAAGCAGCCAAGGTCAACGCGACTTCTGTTCGCGAGCGTCTAGGCTACTGTAACCTAATTTTTGTTATTCAAATTTGGGTACGAATTGGGTACGAATTATTAAATGATTATCAAGTGGTCGACATTTTAAGATCATTTCTGTGAGTAGGGGCTATCATTTTCGGGGAAAATCTGTTTTGTCTCACGAAACCAAATGTTTTTGACTCACTCGTTAAGAGTTTAAACAAAACTTATTTTGGATATAGGCTACTTGCGACATGTAGGCTATGTCTAAAAAAATTAATGTAGGCCTAATACCTAATAACGTATGCCTACGTTTTAGCACTTACGTTTTGTCGAACACGAATCCCAACGCCCACTGTTGCTGTGGTTACTTCTGCCTGTATTTCAGTGTGCTGGATGGACACACGGGGCTATATTCAACTTAAACTCATATTTAAACAAAACAATATAATGAACACAACACGCTAAAACATTCTCAGTGCCTGAAAAAAATCCTAAATAGGCAACTGAACCGTCAAAACATTTTGAAAAAAGGGGAAACGAACATTGCACACAAATACTTTGATAGTTTGTACTAAATTGATCCGTTTACTCTTTGTATTCACCTTCTGCTTATGAACAGATTAAACCCGTCATGCCTGACCAATTATGTTTTCCCTCTATTCAAAAGTTCCCTCTATAAAAATGTATGTTTTAAAATAAAAAAATGTATGTTATTGTTATTATGTATAGTTTTATGATGTCATATTAAGATATTAGTCCTATTTGTACGAAAGGTGTAATTTTTCACATCACAGAACTATTTAAGTGAATTTCACAACAGCAAATTTGTGATTAAAAAAAAACACCAACATTAAAATACATTTTCCCTTCAAACTAAAACCGACGCACCGCTTTGGCGCGCATAGTCTTTTCGAATAATGACATCATCGAGGTGCGCCGGCGTCCATTGTTATTTGCGTACGGGGAATAATGGCGTTGTGCACAATATTACGATGTGCTTCTGTTAGTTTGACCTCCTCTCTACCTCGACTCTCAAACAGAATCGCCGTGACTCCAACTACACTACTGGCGAGGACATGCTATAAAAGGTTCCTGAACACAACCACTACATTTCGCGCAGGTATACACACTTATGAAAGTTTACAGGCTCCACGCGTGAAAGTTTGTGATCACATTGATATTAACAAGTGATATTAAATGCCAGATACGCATTTAAAGCCATAAAAGCGCCATATCTATCTATCTATCTATCTATCTATCTATCTATCTATCATTTTAAATGTTTTGCAACGGCAGAGATCAACCCATTTACAATTGAATGCATCTTTATGTGCATTTATAAATCTTAATTGTTTACCCGATTAGCCTGAGAGACAAACAAATCTACTTTCTCTGTCATGCAGCACTTAAGTTCACAGACAAACACGAGTGGGTTCGCGTGGACAGTGGTGTGGCAACAGTGGGCATCAGTAATTTTGCTCAGGTTAGGCTGGTTATTAATGCGTAATTTTTATAGGAAGAGGTATGTGAACTGTATAAGCTTTATTTTCATGCGTTTATAATTCACTGTTCCCAGGAGGCACTGGGGGACGTGGTCTACTGTGGTCTTCCTGAAGTTGGCACAAAGTTATCACAGTCAGGTAAAACTATATTTATGAAAGAGTGCATTCTCAGTATGAGTTAATTGTTCTGGTTAATTTGGCAGATATTAAAGGGTTAGTTTACCCAAAAATGAAAATAATGTCATTAATTACCCTCATGTCGTTCTACACCCGTAAGACCTTTGTTAATCTTCGGAACACAAATTAAGATATTTTTGTTGAAATCCGATGGCTCTGTGATTCCTGCATAGACGGCAATGGTACTTCCTCTCTCAAGATCCATAAAGGTACTAAAAACATATTTAAAACAGTTTATGTGAGTACAGTGGTTCTACCTTAATATTATAAAGTGACGAGAATATTTTTTTTATGCACCAAAAAAACAAAATAATGACTTTTTAACAATATCTAGTGATGGCCGATTTCAAAACACTGCTTCAGAGCGTTATGAATCTTTTGAGTCGAATCAGTGATTCGGATCGCGTGTCAAACCACCAAACTGCTGAAATCACGTGACTTTGACGCTTCGAACCACTGATTTGATTCGTAAAGCTCCGAAGCTTCATGAAGCAGTGTTTTGAAATCGGCCATCACTAGATATTGTTAAAGTTTTTTTTTTTTTTTTTTTTTTCTTCTTTTGTCACTTTAAAATAATAAGGTAGAACCACTGTACTCACATTAACTGATTTAAATATGTTTTTAGTACCTTTTATGAATCTTGAGAGAGGAAGTTGCTGTCTATGCAGGAATCACAGAGCCATCGGATTTAATCAAAAATATCTTAATTTGTGTTCCGAAGATGAATGAAGGTCTTACGGGTGTAGAACGACATGAGGGTGAGTAATAAATTACATTATTTTCATTTTTGGGTGAACTAACCCTTTAATATGATGTTATTATTTTGTTTGTGTATGCTCTGAAATCTGTATTGTAGATGAATTCGGTACTCTGGAGAGTGTTAAAGCAGCGAGTGAGTTGTACTCTCCTCTAACGGGGGAGGTAACCGATGTCAATGATGCCCTGGCGGACAACCCTGGACTGGTCAACAAGTCTTGCTATAAAGATGGTGAGATGTTCCTCCAAACTTGTTTTGACACAAACCAGCCTGAAATCTTTTAACTTCTTGTGACCAGGTTTATGGAATAGGTCACTCAAATATAGAAGTTCTGTCATCATTAAGTGTGTATTTTGTTCACAGGCTGGCTCATGAAGATGACTCTATCTGTTCCTGAGGAATTAAATGGACTGATGGATGAAGCTGCTTATGAGAGATACATCAAATCTATAGAGGACTAGAGCGTTCTGTTGACCTGTTGCATATGGGGGAGAATTTAAAAAGAATCAATTAAGAAATGTTTATTTCTTCATCAAATACATTTTGTTTGTAGTTGATTTAGTTTAGATATTCTTCTAAATATATTTTCCCTTCAAGCCCCACCCAGTCAATAGAGGGGACCATATGGTCACAACATTATGCACTACGCTTGGAAAGCAACAAGCAGACCTGGTTGGATTGATCCAGTCATTTTCTAGCCACAGAGATTTGAAGATCATGTACAGCCTATGTAACATGTCTCATCTCTTTTGTAGATGTCACACTTTTCCTGTGGAAGCTTGTCATTGCTTGGAATAAGCTACAAATAAAGTATGGAAGTATGAATAACACTTAATGAGGACAGATATGAAATCTGATGAAATCTTTGTTGGTTTTGAGGAATCATAATTGAGTGAAAGTGATTAACATAAATTAACATCATTAAATTACTAATTTAAAACTCTTACCTGATTTAAATGGTTTTATTGCATTAGAAATGCTGCGTTTGGGGTCAAATGTGCTTCTCAGAGATGTAATGTATGAAATATAGAACCCAATGTCTGCAAATGAATTGTGTTCTTGTTTTAAGAAATACCTTTTAAAGAAGTCAAATATGTTAAATATCGAACCATTTTCAGCACTATGATGGATGTCTAACAAGCTAAGAAATTTGCTCATGTTGCATTTATAGTGAACGTGAAAACAAAATGGACCCTATTTACTTCCTATTGCTTGCGAGTCAAAATAGTGTGAAAGTTTTCTGATTTCTATATATCAGGTCCATCCTTCAATGAATACATAATGAATACAGGTGCTGGTCATATAATTATAATATCATCAAAAAGTTTATTTATTTCACTAATTCCATTCAAAAAGTGAAACTTGTATATTATATTCATTCATTACACACAGAATGATATATTTCAAATGTTTATTTCTTTTAATTTTGATGATTATAACTGACACCTAAGGAAAATCCCAAATTCAGTATCTCAGAAAATTCGAATATTACTTAAGACCAATACAAAGAAAGGATTTTTAGAAATCTTGGCCAACTGAAAAGTATGAGCATGTACAGCACTCAATACTTAGTTGGGGCTCCTTTTGCCTGAATTACTGCAGCAATGTGGCGTGGCATGGAGTCGATCAGTCTGTGACACTGCTCAGGTGTTATGAGAGCCCAGGTTGCTCTGATAGTGGCCTTCAGCTCTTCTGCATTGTTGGGTCTGGCATATCGCATCTTCCTCTTCACAATACCCCATAGATTTTCTATGGGGTTAAGGTCAGGCGAGTTTGCTGGCCAATTAAGAACAGGGATACCATGGTCCTTAAACCAGGTACTGGTAGCTTTGGCACTGTGCAGATGCCAAGTCCTGTTGGAAAATGAAATCTGCATCTCCATAAAGTTGGTCAGCAGCAGGAAGCATGAAGTGCTCTAAAACTTCCTGGTATACGCCTGCTTTGACCTTGGACCTCGGAAAACACAGAGGACCAACACCAGCAAATGACATGGCACCCCAAACCATCACTGACTATGGAAACTTTACACTGGACCTCAGGCAATGTGGATTGTGTGCCTCTCCTCTCTTCCTCCAGACTCTGGGACCCTGATTTCCAAAGGAAATGCAAAATTTACTTTCATCAGAGAACATAACTTTGGACCACTCAGCAGCAGTCCAGTCCTTTTTGTCTTTAGCCCAGGCAAGACGCTTCTGATGCTGTCTGTTGTTCAAGAGCGGCTTGACACAAGGAATGCGACAGCTGAAACCCATGTCTTGCATACGTCTGTGCGTAGTGGTTCTTGAAGCACTGACTCCAGCTGCAGTCCACTCTTTGTGAATCTCTCTCACATTTTTTAATGGGTTTTGTTTCACAATTCTCTCCCTTCGCCTCTCTATTAATGTGCTTGGACACAGAGCTCTGTGAACAGCCAGCCTCTTTTGCAATGACCTTTTTTGTCTTGCCCTCCTTGTGCAAGGTGTCAATGATCGTCTTTTGGACAACTGTCAAGTCAGCAGTCTTCCCCATGATTGTGTAGCCTACAGAACTAGACTGAGAGACCATTTAAAGGCCTTTGCAGGTGTTTTGAGTTAATTAGCTGATTAGAGTGTGGCACCAGGTGTCTTCAATATTGAACCTTTTCACAATATTCTAATTTTCTGAGATATTGAATTTGGGATTTTCCTTAGTTGTCAGTTATAATCATCAAAAGTAAAAGAAGTAAACATTTTAAATATATCAGTCTGTGTGTAATGAATGAATATAATATACAAGTTTCACTTTTTGAATGGAATTAGAGAAATAAATCAACTTTTTGGTGATATTCTAATTATATGACCAGCACCTGTAAATACGACTTTCCCACCAGGTGAAAACCTTAAATCTGATAACTTAGAAAAGTAATGGTATGCTAAACTCATGAGCAATAATGACAGCACATCGAATTACAAAATAGATTCTAAATATATAATTTGTATTGAATTATATACCAAAGTAAGACTTAAAAGTCTGTTAAATTTTGTAAAAATTAAAGGCACTGTGAATACACTACATGACTTAAAATCTGAAAAGATTTGGTTATTAATCAGTTACAGAGCAAAACCGGGCATCATACAATAAATGCCTGAGGATTACACACTACCAGACTTTCATTCTGAACACAACAAACTCATGCAGAAACAAGTTGCTAAGAGAAACATTACAAAAAACAATATGTGTAAAAACTGGCTCAAAATATCAAATATATTTGATATACTCTGAATGGAAGGTGTCATAGTATTAAGCTAAAAAAAGAAACAGTGAATCTGTGCCCATCATGCACTGCGTGAATATGTGTGAAATCTGTCAACTCTGACTATCAAAAATCTGCAGACTGGCAGACTTTCGACAACTGGAATCGAATGATCCAGACTGCAAATTGTGGGGGGAAAAAAGGCATTTAGTGTATTCCACTTTAACATGTCATTCTGTTATCTGTGGGGAATAGCGACACCCCCAGGCACTTTGCTGTAAGTGTCTCTGGTTGGGGTACGCCTGGCCCAGCCACGTGAGGCTGTGGGGTGAGGTAGACCCTCCAGAAGACAAGAGTCCCTCTCTAACCTCTCTCTACGCTGTGCGCTCTCACACATTACACTGGCTGTGAAGTCTCGCTCGTTAAGGAAGGCAATGGTTTCGTCTCGTTTGCGACTGACGTAGCCCTTTAGCACAGCGCTGTATGGGTTGTCTTTCCTGTCTGGATCCTCCGAATGGTGTTTAAACTCCATGCGTGTGATGACTGGGAGGAGGAACCCAGTTCCTTCATGCCTCACAACTTCCTCCATACTGCCCAGAGCTTCCTGCACCAGCCTGGCAGGCATAGGCACCAGGTCACAGCCTGATCGCTGGTCTACAAACTCTGTAAAATGCCTCCGCACTGACGCAACATCCTGCAGAGACTGTGCACGTCGCTCCTCAAGGTCAATAACAACCCGCTCTGGGTAGTTGCCCCCTAAAACCACACCTGTGAACAGAAAGGTTGAATAGATAGTATAATTGTGATTATAAATCACAATTAAATAAATCTGTCTCAGTTTTCAGTTTAAGCAAACTCATTTTACCTTCATAATGTGACATCTTTCAGAGTGAAACAGAATAACAATATATATCACAATATAGTTATTTTTGCTGGAAATAAGGCTGTTATGATCACAACATTTCAAATGATGTTAGATGACATTAAAATGTCACAATCCAAATTTCAAAGTTCACTTTAAGACAACTTAATACTCAAGACTGAACAATCTAGCACTGCTGGTCACCATCATAAGGGATTTTTTGCATGCTGGGACCAGCATAAGAAGCAGGAGTGATGGTGGACCAGCTCAGTTTTGCTTGAGAACAGCATGGTCAGCTATGCTGGTCCACCAGCTAAACCAGCACTATATCTCTAAACAACATAAACCAACCTGGACCAAAACAGAATTCATGCTGGTTTATGCTGGATTTTTTTAGTAGGGGTGTTTTACATAAATACACACCAAGACGGGCAATTTGAAATGAAAAAAAGAATGCAATTTGGTACTCACATGCTGTCAGACAGGCGGCTTTCTGTTTAGTTCTCTGTCACATCTTACTGCACTTAAAGGGTTAAAAATCGCTCTAATGTTGAAAATTTAAGGTATAAAAATCATGAAAATTACAACTTTTTAAATCAATTTAAACCATTTAAATGCAATAAGATGCAGAGGATACATTTTTGTGTATTTGCGCAGAAAATCATCCATCAGAACAGCTTGCAAATACAGAATTAAGTTCTCTTTCACATCTTACTGTGCTTAAATGGTTTAAAATAGCTCGAATATTTAAACTGGCTAGGCTCAAAAGCATGAAAAGGATAAACTTTTTAAACCAACTGTATACAATTTAAGTGCAATATGACATGAAAAAGAACGCAATTCAAGCATCTAATTCTGCATCTGTCAGAACAGTGTGTGAATTGAATACCCTTTCATGTATGTTTCATGCCTTAGTGGTTTAAAATCGCACAAATGTTTAAATTGGCAGAGCTTAAAAAAAATATATATTTTCATGATGACGCAACAATTCAATGTCATGTGAGTGTAACCATGATTGAGATGGATGTAAAATTTCTACCAGTTTATCGTGTCTTTTGGTATATCGCCCATCCCTTAATTGTAAATTGACCCGATTGGCTTTTTTTATTTTTACAATCAACAAAATAGCTGTACATGCGCATTTTAAATTATTTGACCATTATAAATATGAAGCTCTAAATAAAGCATTATAAAATGACTATTTGCATGTAATATTAATAGCTTAATCATATCTGTCTCAGTATGAGATAACCGTGAGCAGATTAGCATAACACACCTGTCCTACGCAGCATTGACGCTGGACACTTCCAGGGCTTATGGATGAGGTCATCAGGAAGTGCCTTCAGTTCAGGACACCATTGCCGCACATAGGTGCCATAGGGGTCACAGGTCAATGCTGCATCAACAGGGTGCATGACGAAGTTCCAATGATCCAGTCCACACATTCCTCCATTTTGCCACATCATGGCATCTATGGCAACATCAGCATCTACCAATGTGTCCTATAAAATGAAGAAAAAGTGTTAAGATGTTGAATGGTCCACTGCAGGTCATTTCTAGCAGCATTGACACGTTTTCTATCAATAAAACAGAAACTCAATGTGTGAATGCTAAACTTGCTGACAAAATGCTACTGTGATGCAGGTGATTGCCAAGGTGTTGCTATCTGGTTTCTAGGGTACTTTGGCTGATTGCTAGCATGTTACTAGGTGCAGTGGTGTAAAGTATTAAAGTAAATGTAATTAGATACTTAAGTATCTTTTTGGCTACATTGTAGTTTGACTGCAACTTTTACTCTATTTGACTGCATTTTTGAATAAGTTACATTTTGCATGGCACCTAACTTTTTCTGCAGCATTTTATTTCTGTTACAAAAGAAGCTATATCGGCATCTACAGGCCATTGAAGGTACTATATTTTGTGTTTTGCCCTTACTCACCTAAACTTGTCAGCAAGGCTACTTTACACCAATGTGAGTGCATTAGCAGGTAGTTGCTGAATCACAGGTGTTTCATATACGAGATGAGGACATGAATGCAATTGGTAATGAGGCTGATGACATCCAGTGCAAGTAAGCTTTGACTATTCGTTATACTGAAGAGACCTTTTTGAAGGATATTGGTTTACTTATGCTCTTTTTGAGCACTTGAGCTGAACTGAGACTTTTGAGGTGTTCAGTTTTAGTTTGACCTAAAAAAATTAACATGTGATTGCTCTCCTCACAAATCACCTGATTCTTGTTTTCACTGGCATGTCTCTCAGGTGTTGAGGACTAGTAAGTACAACATTGAGCCTATATTCAGTACGAGTAAAATATGGCCTTCTGCCTGTTTCACAAACCGGGCTTAAACCAGGATTAGGCCTCAGTTAAATTCGGATATTTAAGTAACTTTTATATACATGCCCTAAAATAAATAATTTTTTTATGCATCTTGAGACAAAACAATGGCACTGATATATTTTAAGATACAGTACAGTCCAAAAGTTTGGAACCACTAAGATTTTTAATGTTTTTAAAAGAAGTTTCGTCTGCTCACCAAGGCTACATTTATTTAATTAAAAATACAGTAAAAAACAGTAATATTGTGAAATATTATTACAATTTAAAATAACTGTGTACTATTTAAATATATTTGACAAAGTAATTTATTACTGTGATGCAAAGCTGAATTTTCAGCATCGTTACTCCAGTCTTCAGTGTCACATGATCCTTCAGAAATCATTCTAATATGCTGATCTGCTGCTCAAGAAACATTTATGATTATTTTCAATGTTGAAAACAGTTGTGTACTTTTTTTTTTTCAGGATTCCTTTATGAATAGAAAGTTCAAAAGAACAGCATTTATCTGAAATACAAAGCTTCTGTAGCATTATACACTACCGTTCAAAAGTTTGGGGTCAGTAAGAATTTTTATTTTTATTTTTTTGAAAAGAAATTAAAGAAATGAATACTTTTATTCAGCAAGGATGCATTAAATCAATCAAAAGTTGCAGTAAAGACATTTATAATGTTACAAAAGATTAGATTTCAGATTAAAAACTTTAGAAACTTCTATTAAAAACATTATAAATCTTAGTGGTTCCAAACTTTTGGACTGTACTGTATGTCAATGCAAGTTACTTTCAGTTATTTATGTTGTTATTTGTTGCTATTTATGCATTTATGTTGGTGCAAACTCTTCTCGTGTAATATTCGTTGCTATTTTCGGGATTCTGATTGGCTTACGTTGGCTTGAGCTTCTCGTTACACCGCCACCTACAGGTTTGGCATGCTCTTGACGGCATATATACACGGGTACGTGTAAATGAACACTTTTCTGAAAACTGACATGTAGGCACGATGTTATTTTTGAAACCGGAGAGGTTGAAATGTCCGTTTATGAAAATAGCCGCCCACGTGTAAACGTAGCCTAAGACAGCTCAAACATTTATTTTAGACTGGGACTAGGCTTAAGCCTTGTCTGTGAAAATGGGGGTAAGACTTTTACTCAAGTTGTATTGGAATTGCTGACTTATAACTGGTAATGGAGTCATTTTCGCTCTAAGGTATCTGTACATTTACTCAAGTATGCTTTTTCAGGTACTCTTTACACCTCTGGCTAGGTGGTTTCTTACTGGATAAATCAAAATAGCCCACTCCCAACTAGAGCTGTTAGATTAATTAATGTTGAAAAAAAAAAAGATGTGAGGTCTGGGATGAGTTATGTGCAGAATATAAATACTTATAGTTAGGGGTATTACATTAGCTATAGCATCACATTATATAGTCAGCTCTAAATCAAAGAAATTATGAGAATAAATTTGGTGTCTTCTGCATGTGTCACCTGAAACCAGCGGTATCCTTCTTGCCAGGGAATATGCAAATAAGCAATGAGGAAGGAGGCCACCACATGTCTCATGTAGTTGTTCATCCAGCCAGTTTGCCACAGCTGTCTCATTGCTGCATCTACCAGCGGGTACCCTGTGAATCCACGCTGCCAGGCCTTCAGATGGACACGATCTGAACTCCAGCGCATAGCCTGCACATGGGTAAAACATTTTGAGTATACAAATGTAATCATGATGATAATTGCATAACTAGACGCGCAAATTCTGGTGATTATCGATGCAAAATTCGCCACCAAGATTCTAGGATGTTGCGGGTGGTTGCTAGGGCATGAAATGAACTTTACACAGTTACTGAACTGAACTGAATCAACACTGAACTGACTTCAGCTGAACAATGACATTATTGTCTTTTTTAGGCTAATTTACAGCAGAATTGAATTCTATTCGCATCATTGATCTTTATTTTCCTGATTATCACTATAAAGCTGCTTTGAAACAATCTGTATTGTATAAAGTGCTATATAAATAAAAAGTGTTGACTTGACTTAGCATTAATTTGTAGTTATTAGTGTGTTCTTGGTGGTTTCTTATTGGCCCAAGTAAAAAGATTTTCTTTGATGGCTCGGGTCTCTCCTTGATTGTAGGTCTATGTTTGTTTGTTGTTTGTGCATTTAATTATCCGCCAACAAAACTGATTTTTCTCCTCAATAAGTCACATGATTTGACACCAATATTCCATCCTAATTGCAATAATACTATCTAGACATGATCTTACACTTTCCATACAACCACAAGCATTAAGTGGGAATAATAAATAGGAATCTTGCCTTATACGGTGGCCTGAGGGACTCCCAGGGCAGGTCTGGGAAAAGGCACAGCTGCCAGTACGCCAGGTCCCTCCAGGCCAGTTTGCGCTGGAATTTGGGAGATCTGCAGTGAGCTCCACGGGCGTCACATAATAGGCTGCGTGCACTCAGCTGCCCAAAGTGCAGATATGGAGATAGAGAGCTGGTGTTGGGGGCATCCGCACGACTTGACTCCTTTTCATAACGGTACACACCTACAATGAAGTCAATTGATGAGCACAATATGATGGATGGGAATGTACCTTAAATAGGGTGACCATATGTGCCATTTTCCCAGGATGCGTCCTGTCCAGGATTTCTAAATTGCCTAAAATGGCTTGAGCCCTTGCCTCTTTAATTGCGAAAGTGGTCATATCGATGTGCCCCCGGAACGTGATTTAGGAACGCAATTTCTACATGGAGGTCTGTGCAAGCCACTGTTCTTATTGACAGTCTTCATGCAATGCATTAAAATGTTGTCGTATTTGCAATGCTTTGACCGTTCTCTGTAGATCCAGCCTTCTCGCAAGCCATGATTGGTTGATTATGTATAATGCACGCTATTGGTCAAATTATTTTTCAGTCATTACCTTCCGCAAATATGAAAACAAAACCAAAACTGGGACATTTTATGCAACTTAGAAATCCTGGACAGGACACATCCTGGGAAAATGGCACATATGGTCACCCTACCTTAAAGGTGCCCTAGATTCAAAAATTTAATTTACCTCGGCATAGTTAAATAACAAGAGTTCAGTACATGGAAAAGACATACAGTGAGTCTCAAACTCAATTGTTTCCTCCTTCTTATATAAATCTCATTTGTTTAAAAGACCTCTGAAGAACAGGCGAATCTCAACATAACACCGACTGTTACGTAACAGTCGGGGTGTACGCCCCCAATATTTGCATATGCCAGCCCATGTTCCCAACATTATGAAAGGCATTAGACAAGGGCAGGACATCTGGATGTGCACAGCTGAATCATCAGAATAGGTAAGCAAGCAAGAACAATAGCAAAAAATGGCAGATGGAGCAATAATAACTGACATGATTCATGATATCATGATATTTTTAGAGATATTTGTAAACTGTCTTTCTAAATGTTTCGTTAGCATGTTGCTAATGTACTGTTAAATGTGGTTAAAGTTACCATCGTTTCTTACTGTATTCACAGAGACAAGAGCCGTCGCTATTTTCATTTTTAAACACTTGCAGTCTGTATAATTCATAAACACAACTTCATTCTTTATAAATCTCTCCAACAGTGTAGCATTAGCCGTTAGCCACGGAGCATAGCCTCAAACTCATTCAGAATCAATGTAAACATCCAAATAAACACTGTACTCACGCGATTAGACATGCTGCATGACGAACACTTTGTAAAGATCCATTTTGAGGGTTATATTAGCTGTTTGAACTTTTTTTATGTTGTTTAAGGCAAGCGTGTGCTCTTTGGGCGTGGAGCACGAGATTTAAAGGGCCACGCACCCTGAATCGGCTCATTTATAATGATGCCCCAAAATAGGCAGTTAAAAAAATGAATTTTAAAAAATCTATGGGGTATTTTGAGCTGAAACTTCACAGACACATTCAGGGGACACCTTAGACTTATATTACATCTTTTAAAAAAAAAGTTCTAGGGCACCTTTAAAACATGTACCGTGGAAATGTGTCTTACCATCTCGCAGGAAGGCCTCAAGATGGGCCTGAGCTCCTTCTTCACTGAAGTCCCATGATTTCCGAATGTTCACAGCCCAGTCAATCTGTCAGTAACACATCACAACAGCACTTAGATCTCAGAGTTTTTGCATTCCACTGCACTAGTTTTGCATTGTTTTTCTATGTAAAAGTGCTAGATGGTAGTCTTTAACAGTTGCGATCATGAATTGCATCATTTTCATGACATGGTGCTCTAAAAAAACACAGTGCTCAAGTTAAAGTAAGTTCAACTTTTAAAAAAAAAAAAAAAAAGTGGTGGTTTGAATATTTCACCTCTGTGCCATCTTTCCTGCGTGGCATGCGTGCAAGCTCCAGATCTATAAGCGGGCATCCCTGCGGCCATGTTGAAGGGGCAGGCAGGGCACCGGGAGCATCCAGTGGAGCTCCCAGTCCACTGGCAGGGTTCTGCTGGCAGCAGCTCATAAAGTGAGATACAGAGCCGATACCTGCAAAGAAATGTAGAAACTTTTACAATTAGCACTTTAAAAGATTTTGGTTGTGCTTACCCATGCAAAAGTTGCAGCCATCATGCTAGGGTGTAGAAGGTGTTTGCGAGGGCGTTGCAATTAATAGTGTGTTGCTGTGAAGTTGCTATGGTGGATGTTTTAATTGCCCCAGACCCCTAAAAATGGGTCATCTACCAAGCAAAAATAAGTCTTAATTTGCTTAGAAAAGTAATAGCACATCTCTTTCAACAAGCCACATGACACTATAGACAAAACCATTGTTTTCTTTTTCAAGCACTGGTCAGCATTTTAGATTTTAGGCTATTTTGCTTCCATAATGTGACTTCTTGCAGACTAGTTGAAAGAAAACATCTGAAATACACATTAAAAGAGTTTATTTTACTCCACTATATCTATTCGCATCTGTAGATTTCAATTACAATACATATCTTTAAAGATCTTCTCAGTTTTTATCCACGCACTGAGCCAGAAATCTTCAAAAAACATTTACTATAAAGCAAATGTATTTTACCAAACATTTTTATATTATACAAAATATATATTTTACAAAATAATTTGGACTCTAAAACTGCTATAAAAAAGTTGTATTCCAAATTTGAAATTGATATCACAAAATGATTGTGATATAAAATAGTGCAATACATTTTGGGATATAAAACATGACAAGAAATTATGGTTTCTAAGGAAAACATCCAGGATTTTTCTCCATATAGCGGACTTCACTGGGGTCGAAGGTCCAAATTACAGTTTCAAAGGGCTCTACACGATCCCAGCTGAGGAATAAGGGTCTTATCAAGTGAAACAATCGGTCATTTAGTAAAATAATAAAAATGATATACTTTTTAACCACAAATGCTCGTCTTGCAATAGCTCTGTGATGTGCCACGCATTATGTAATTACGTTGGAAAGGTCACACGTGATGTAGGCAGAAGTAACACGGTAGGATGAAAAACTCCATCTCATTTTCTCCTCCAACTTCAAAATCGTCCGACATCATTGTTTTACCTTTTTTTTGTAAAGGCAGTTTAACTTAGTCTTTGCACATTCGCTTTGTAAACACTTGTTTGGTACTTCCACCTACGTCACGTGTGACCTTTCCAACAGATTACGTAATGCGTGACATATTGCAGAGCTAGTGCAAGATGAGCATTTGTGGTTAAAAAGTATATAATTTTTATTTTTTTAGAAAATGACCCATCGTTTCACTAGATAAGACCCTTATTCCTCGGCTGGGACCCTGCCGAGCCCTTTGAAATTTAAATTCAATTTGGACTTTCAACCCGTTGGAAACCATTGAAGTCCACTATATGGAGAAAAATCATGGAATATTTTCCTCAAAAACCTTTTTGACTTTCTTTTTGACTGAAGAAAGAAAGATATAAACATCTTGGATGACATGGGGGTGAGTAAATTATCAGAAAATTTGAATTTTGAAGTGAACCAACCCTTTAAAGGGATAGGTTTTGTCATCATTTACTCACACACAAGTTGTTCCAAACCTGTATGAATTTCTTTCTTCAGCTGAACACAAAATAATATATTTTGAAGAATGTTGGTAACCAAACAGTTGATGGGACCCATTGACTTCCATAGTATTTTTTTAGTAGTCAGTGGGGCCCATCAACTGTTTGGTTACCGACATTCTTCCAAATATCTTCATTTCTGTTCAGCTTCTGCTGAAATTCATTTAGGTTTGTTACAACTTTGAGGGTGAGTAAATGATGACAGAATCTTCATTTTTGTGTGAACTATCCCTTTAAGGTATGATTTATGCCCAAGTTACATACAAAAATGTATTACTTTTAAAAAATATATGAACAATCACCACTAGAATGTAAAAATTAAATCCCCAAAGTTTCCACCCCATCAGCCCTGACCTGCTGCACTGCATTACCCACCTCGTAGCCCGACGCCCCGTGTGGTGACCGTGTAGGGATCTCTAAGGCAGTAGGAATGGTAGATGTGGCAATTAACACCTTGTTTCTCCAGTGTCTCCCACACTCTGTCATCTCTTTCCTTCAGCCACGGCTCATACAGGGCCGTTGCCACGACCGATGCTGCCCCCGTCTCAGCGATCAACCCCTGCAGCGCTGTCAAAGATGAGGGCTCTGCCTTCAGGGTCACCAAGTGACTTCCAAGCTGCTCTAGAGAAAGGTTCAGACTCACTAGTGCTTGATGCAGCCAGTATTTAGACGCCCCACCAGTTGCCACGGTAACCCCAGGTCCCTCCTCCTCCACTGCATTCCACAAAAAGACTGGTATTACTGGTGCACCAAGCTCCAGACAGCCAATAAGAGCAGGGTTATCCCAAATGCGGAGGTCCCTTCTGAACCACAGCAGAACGGGTCGCGGTCCTGATGGGTTCTTTGACAAAAGTTGCTTCTTACGCATACGACGCCTTTGTGACCTCGTTGACTTTGCGACTTCGAGATCATCATTGTCTTTATTTATGTTTTTAATGGCACATGTGGTTTTATGTACTTCAGTATCTAGTGTACATTTTGCAATAGGCTGGTTCTTTGAAGCTACACTGACTTTTGGCTGATCAACACCTGAAGTTACTGTAGTCATGTCATCATAGCTTTTGTAACAGGGAGGCACATTAGGGTGATGGTCTGAATCCTGCTGCCTAAAATCTCTTTTGATTTGCTTGGTTTCATTAAGAGACAGTGTTAAGGCCAGTTCTAATTCATCTGCTTCATCCTGAAAAATCAACACAGAAAAAGAATGTCTTTAACATTAGCCTATACAAACAACTATTAAAGGGATAGTTCACCTAAAAATGAAAATTCTGTCGTCATTTACTCACCCTCAAGTTGTTTTAAAATTTCTTTCTTCTGCTGAACATAAAGGAAGATATTTTGGAGAAAGTTTGTAACCAGGCTGCTTTGGGGCACCATTGACTTCCATAGTAGGAAAAAAAATACTATGGAAGTCAATGGTGCCCCAAAACTGTTCAGTTTCCCACATTCATTAAAACATCTTCCTTTGTGTTCAACATAACAAAAAAAAAATGTGTACAAGTTTGGAACAACCTGAGGGTGAGTAAATGATGACAGAATTTTCATTTTTGGGTGAACTATCCCTTATTATGCTCTATGCAACAAACACTGTATATTGTAAACCCCTGAAATACATGTGAACATATGAAATACATAGGTACATATGAAAGTCTCTTTCTCACCAATGCTACATTTGATCAAAAATAAAACAGTAAAAACAGTAATATTGTGAAATATTATTACAATTTTACTACTTTTCTATTTTAATACATTTTAAAATGTATTACTGTGATGCAAAGCTGAATTTTCAGTATCATTACTCCAGTCTTCAGTGTCACATGATCCTTCAGAAATCATTCTAATATGATGATTTGCTGCTCAAGTAACATTTCTTATTAGTGTCAATGTTGAAAACAGTTGTGCTGCTTAATAATTTTCTGGAAATGTATTATTTTCAGGATTCTTATTGATAGAAAGTAATTCATAGAATTAAAAAGAACATTTAAACATTGTAAACTCTTTACTGTCATTTTGATCAATTTCATACATTCTTATAAAATTAATAATTTCTTTAAAAAGAACACTCCTTACTACCTAAAAGAGTCATTACCTAAAACTCCATGTCAACTACCCATATATATATATATATATATATATATATATATATATATATATATATATATATATATATATATATATACACCTTTATTTAGGTATTTGACTTGTCTCTGCGACAATGTTTTATAAATATACATTGTATAATATTAAATAAATTTGACAGACAGACAGACAGACAGACAGACAGACAGACAGATAGATAGATAGATAGATAGATAGATAGATAGATAGATAGATAGATAGATAGATAGATCGATCCACACACTATACCTTAGAGAAGTACTCCAGAAAGATTTGAGTTAGCTGACTGTGTAGATGTTCATGTCCGGATGAAATGGGTTTGATCACGTCCAGAAAGTGTGTTCGGGTGTCTGTGTCCCCCAGCAGAGACAAACACAGACAGAAAAACCCGTCCGGATCCTCACGACCCAACATCAGCTCTCTCAGGAGTTCACGGACCTGAGACAAGGACTTCAAATCGTTGCCTACAGACATTCTCTTTGACCAAATCCGTCACTTTTCGACCTAATTAATATGAATAATAATCATAAAATATATCAAAATCATCTGTAACAGTTTGCGTCATAAAAACAGACGGATAGCCTACAATGTATCCGCGAGCGCGCCGAGCCGCGTTACAAAACGAATGAATGACGAGTTGACAGGTTACAAAAGAAGCCGCAGCGGGGTTTTCATAACTGTAATCGGCTGTAAAAAAAAAAAAAAAAAAAAAACCGTTTTACTTCTGTTTATATCACATGCAGGTTTCATTACCAATACATCTGAAAATGAACTGATAATTGATTACATTACATTAAATACATAAACTTCAGTATTTAAAGCATGGTGACTATGTAACAGCGTCTCCAGTGACTGTGGAGAGGCGGTGCTGAATGAGCTGTCTGACCAATCACGGTCGAGCATCGTGCAAAGGCTCCTCCCCCTCAATGAGGCACGTGTTAACCCAAACACATGAGCCAATCAATCAGGAGAATTTAGGCAGAGAAACAGGTACATACAGACATTTCAAAAACTTTTTTTTTTTTTTTTGGTAATCGTGGATAAATACAGAAGAATCTTTCTTAACACAAGTGATGAACTCTGAGTAGATTTTAAAATGACTCTGGCTGAGTAGAACTGTCTCAGGACCTGACTCCACTGTGAAAAAGGCCCAGCAGAGGAAGCTGAGGAAGTTCAACCTGCCACAGGACAGGAACTGTTGAAACATTTCTACTCAGCCATCATTGAATCTGACCTGGTTTGGTTCAGCTACCAAATCAGTCATGAGGAGACTACAACGGACAGTCAGGACGGCTGAGATGATTATTGGTTCCCTTCTGCCCAACCTCCAAGGTCTTTACACCTCCAGAGTGAGAAATAGGGCTAAGAAAATCACTTTGGACCCCATACACCCAGCCCACCTTCTCTTTGAACTGTTGCCCTCTGGTCTGCGCTACAGAGCACCGACCACCAGAATAGCCCGGCTATATTCAGCCTGAACAATTAAAAACTCCCATAATACACACTGTCTAAAATAACTGTACATTTGTATAACATCGAAAAATTGCACATTTGTAAATTACATAAACTGTATGCTTTTAAATAACATATCTGTACATTCAGTAAAACAATTATATATTTTTTTCTCTAGTTTTCTACTACTGTATTATAATGCATTATTAACATTTTTGTTTTCTTATATTATTGTTATATTTAATCTCTGCTTTGTAATTCCTATGTATGTCTGCACTGTACTCTACTTTCTTCTGCACTAGAAGCTCCTGTTGCCAAGACAAATTCCTTGTGTGTATAAACATACTTGGCAATAAAGCTCTTTCTGATTCTGAAATTAAATTATTCTGAAAAGTTAAATCATGGGTATTAATTATATATATAGGGCCTATAAGACGTTAATGTATAATTTACTCTAATACAATGGTTCTCAACTGGTTTGGCCATGGGATCCACATTTCCCCATGGTCATAGCCGTGACCCAATTTATTTCTAATATATATATATATATATATATATATATATATATATGTATATGTATATGTATATGTGTGTGTGTGTTAAGTAAAGTATTTAAGAAATAAGAATTTTATATTTTATATATATATACTCCACTAGACCCCTGAAGGTGTGCTGTGGTATCTGGCACCAAAATGTTAGCAGCAGATCCTTTAAATCCTGTAAGTTGTGAGGTGGAGCCTCCATGGATCGGACTTGTTTGTTCAGCACATCCCACAGATGCTCAATTGGATTGAGATCTGGAGAATTTGGAGGCCAAGTCAACACCTCAAACTCATTGTTGGGCTCCTCAAACCATTCCTGAACCATTTTTGCTTTGTGGCAAGAGCATTATCCTGCTGAAAGAGGTCACAGCCACCAGAGAATATAGTTTCTATGAAAGGGTGTACACATGGTCTGCATCAATGCTTAGGTAGCTACATGTCAAAGTAACATCCACATGGATGGCAGGACCCAAGGTTTCCCAGCAGAACATTGCCCAAAGCATCACACTGCCTCCGCCGGCATGCCTTCTTCCCATAGTGCATCCTGGTGCCATGTGTTTCCCAGGTAAGTGACACTGGCCATTCACGTGATGTAAAAGAAAATGTGATTCATCAGACCAGGCCACCTTCTTCCATTACTCCGTGGTCCAGTTCTGATGCTCACGTGTCCACTGTTGGTGCTTTCGGCGGAGGACAGGGGTCAACATGGGCACCCTGACTGATCTGCAGCTATGCATCCCCCATACGCAACAAACTGTGATACACTGTGTATTCTGACACCTTTCTATCAGAACCAGCATTAACTTCTTAAGCAATTTGAGCTCCAGTAGCTCGTCTGTTGAATCGGACTACACAGACCAGCCTTCGCTCCCCACGTGCATCAATGAGCCTTGGCTGCCCATGACTTTCGCTCAAATCCTTACACTTGCCCATTTTTCCTGCTTCTAACACATCAACTTTGAGGACAAAATGTTAAATGCTGCCTAATATATCCCACCCACTAACAGGTGCCGTGATGAAGAGATAATCAGCATTATTCACTTCACCTGTCAGTGCTCATAATGTTATGCCTGATCGCTGTATATATACACACACACAGACACAATATTGTCCTCCTGGTGAAAATGTAAAATAAAATATCAAAAGAAGTTTTATTTTAGTGAGTGCGGATCATGGTTTTATATATATGAAGTAATTAAATATGTAGATATACGCACAAAAATAAAGTAGGCTAAGTGACCAAAGAGTGCAGTGCAAAAGGCTTTGTGTAATTACTAATAAATAAAATATATGATTGGGAATATTACTTGTTGAAAATTATATCTAATTAATCTGAAGTGTATATATATATATATATATATATATATATACAGTATATTTGAAGACAGAAAAGTGCAGTTATGTGATTGTACCAGCAGGGGGTGATGGTCTGATGTCACCTACTGTAGTAATACCATCTAAAATTTTGTAGTGGCAATAATAATATTAAAGTTAACAACAAGAACTATTTTATATATATACATGGTGATTATGTACTTGTGGTCAATATCAAATAATTTTTATTTTCATTAAGTAGATGGTATCTCATTATACAAATACAGATTTTTACTTTTACTTTTTACTAATTCAGTAATTAATTCATAAAAATGAAATGGCTCATTGGCTAAAACATCCATTCACTCTCTTTGAAGCGCAGACACAAGATATAGGCCTACACACAGAGAGTGACACACATGCTGTAAAACAATGTGTTACTATCTTTTTCTTTCATGTGTATTGACTTACAAGAGGACTAAAGCCTTTCTAAAGAGGAACAAATAGCTTTAAAATGAAAATTGAACAGGGAGCTTGTGTTTGAGGACAGTGTAATCAATAATGTTTAGACGGTAGAACAAGTCTAACAGACAGCAGATCAATACAGAGGAGCCCCCACCTCCCTCCCCCCCTGTCCCACTGACCTCATCGTATGATCTGATCAGGTCTTTATTTAAAGCTCAGCGGCTGGTGAGTGAAGGCAGGATTACAGAGCGAGAGTGAGCAGAAAGCAGTTAACCGGTTCATTGGGACGAAAAAAAATTTGAACGTCACATAAAAATAAACTAGAATTTTACATTTTTTAAAGAAAATGTGAGTGCAAAATTTTGCGATTTTTTTTTTTTCAATTTAATGCGTTAAAAATATTTAAAGCTGCAGTCCGTAACTTTTTTTGGTTAAAAATAATCCAAAATCAATTTTTGAGCAGGTCCTTAACCATCTCCTTACCGTGGCCCGATTCACAAACGATAAACTTGTAATAATGTTTACTAATTTGAATGGTACTAGTAGGTTTCCGCGGGAAATTCGAGCATTCGTCTTTACGCCATTACATCACGTCTGTTTACATAAAGGAGTCGTCTCAGCTAGTAGGCTATATGGCATGTGAGGATGCTGCAGGCGGAGGATCATTTATAGTGTTTTCTCACAGCAGCTGCAATAATTAAACTTATCATTTTGATGGCGGATTGTAATCCAGAAAGGTCTAAATGACAATCATCAGTGACAACTGGAGATTCACCCGTAGTCAAAAGCAAAAGACTTCAGACTGTGGAGTGGCTACAGAAACTGAAATCTACAGGTTAATACACACTAGATGCACATATTCATGCAATGCTGATGTTAACATTAACAATTTGAGAACAAAGTATAACAATAATAATAATTTGCACGGTTTGATGTAATCTGAGCTAAGCAATTGTTAGATTTAATCACCATTGGCAGCACAATTATTTATTGTAATGCTTTTTTCTCAGTTAATCAGAACAAAAGTGGCAGACATGTTACTTACTTGTTTAGATGACATTTTTCAGTGAAAATTCTTATTTTGGTCATATTTCCAAGACGTAGAATCTGTGATTCAGAAATACAGTATCCACACCTGTGCGGTGACTGACAGCAAACATTAGATTCAACCGCTGAGGAGCCACACGATACACAACCCACATAAAGATGATAATTCCGCAAATAACTGCAATTGCAGGTTTCAAATAGAGATGGCGACAAAGAGGCAGAACTTACGGACTGCAGCTTTAACACAATTAACGCCGTTAACATCCGTTTTTTTTCAAAGAACAAAAGACAAAGAGAAAAAAAACACTCACTGCTCTTGACTGAATAACTTTTGTAGCTTTAATAAGGATTAATCTATATTCAAATAATAATTTATGCATAAATAAAATTGTGAGATTTATTAGTGGGTTTATGTGAAGATTGTTTTAAGTTCACTTAAATTAAATGTTGTTATATATTTTTAAAGCCTATTAAATGTTACAATTGACAGATTTCAATTATACGGAAGAGGATTAGGGCCAAGCAATAATAAAAAATTAAAACCATCTCGAGATTAAAGTTGTTAAATTTCGAGAAAAAAGTCGAAATAAAATGTTGAGAATAAACTCGTTAAATTTCGAGAAAAAACTTGTTAAATTTCGAGTAAAAAGTCGAAATAAAATGTTGAGAATAAACTCGTTAAATTTCGAGAAAAAACTCGTTAAATTTCGAGAAAAAAGTCAAAATAAAATGTTGAGAATAAACTCATTAAATTACGAGAAAAATGTCGTTAAATTTCGAGAAAAAAGTTGAGATAAAATGTTGAGAATAAAGTCATTAAATTACGAGAAAAAAGTCATTAAATTATGAGAACAAATTTGTTAAATTATGAGAAAAAACTCGTTAAATTTCGAGAAAAAAGTCGAGATAAAATGTTGAGAATAAAGTCATAATTGAATTTTTTCTCGAAATTTAATGAGTTTTTTTCTCGTAATTTAACGAGTTTATTCTCAACATTTTATCTCGACTTTTTTCTCGAAATTTAACGACATTTTTCTCATAATTTAACGAATTTGTTCTCGTAATTTAACAACTTTTTTCTCGTAATTTAACGAGTTTATTCTCAACATTTTATCTCGACTTTTTTCTTGAAATTTAACGAGTTTTTTTCTCGTAATTTAACGAGTTTATTCTCAACATTTTATCTCGACTTTTTTCTCGAAATTTAACAAGTTTTTCTCGTAATTTAATGAGTTTATTCTCAACATTTTATTTCGACTTTTTTCTCAAAATTATCGATTTTTTTTCTCGAAATTTAACAACTTTAATCTCGAGATGGTTTTATTTTTTTATTATTGCTTGGCTCTAATCCTCTTCCGTACAATTATACTGTAATGTTAAATAACTAATTAATGGCGAAAATTGAGAAAAAAAAAAATTTAGACATCAGTATCAGTACTGGTATCAGCATTCATTCCTATAAAAATTAAAATTGCCATTATACAAATATTTAAAATATACCATCTTTAGGTTGTTTCTACATTATTTTGGAGATTTAATGGATTACAATATAAAAATATATTACAAACTTTAATGTTAGTTGCAATTAATCGTGATTACTACAGAATAATGTGCGATTAATTAGGCTAGTTAATTAGATTGACAGCACTAGTTTTAGAACATTGCTAGGTATTTGCTTAGGGTGTTCAACAAAAAAATATATTATGCTGGAAAAACAGAAAGTGTGAGGAATTGAAGGAAATAAAAAGATGAGTAAAGGAAATAAAGCTATCAAGGCATATAAGTGGAGTCATATATGGAGCGTGTTGCCATGGAAATGCGAGGAGTGATTTCAATTGGCTGCTTTTGAGCCTGACCTCTGATTTCAGTGAATGCTCATTCACAGTAGTATGAGATGACATGTGCTGAAGGTCTCAACCCAAATTCTTGGACAAGATCTAATGCACTGTTTTCTATGGTTCTATTCTGCATGTTTTCATGTGCTGTAAGTATGTGTCTGTGTATCTGTCTCTTTTGAGCCTCTTTTTCTCTCTCTCTCATTAACGCTCCGCTCAGACGCTGTATAGCAGGTGACAGGGAGAACTAATCGCTCTGAAGATTAAAAATAAATGAAGAGAAACGTGTTTTAGAAAAACGGTGGAACGAACATCATAAATCATCCAGCCTGGATCAGGTTCCTCCTCACTGTCCGCACACTGACACACACACGCACACACGCAGACAAATTACATTACTGAAATCACATTACTGCTGCCTTTCAGGAAGGACGCAAGAAGGGGAAAAGAGAGAGAAGGTGACAGAGAGTGAGAGAGAGAGTCATATTAGATGAGGCTTTAAAGTGATAGAACTGTGGGGGGGGAAAAAAGGAAAACAGAGAATTTTGTATCCAAAAGCTTGTAGGCCTATTGACTGCATAATAATAATAATAATAATAATAAAATAAAATGTGCAGTCTACATAAACTAAAGCATAAACAAGCTTTAATATATAATAGAATTATATATATATATATATATATATATATATATATATATATATATATATATATATATATATATATATATAACATTGTTCATTATTAATATTGTATTTATTTTAAAATGTTTAATTAATTATAGTGTTATAATATTAGACTCAATTAGACATCTGCTTTTATATTTCTAACTATGTATAATAATTTAATGATAAGGCTCATTTAAATTTGATATGATTTTTTTGCTGCATAATGTAAAAGTTTATATATATTATATGTAGTGGTCTAGGATTAATAAAAACATTCTGCATACTTATCCTCGCAGTCACAGGGCATTAGTTTAATGCCTATGGATGCCTCAAATAATGAGTTTGCAGCAGCAGCAGCAGCAGCAGTGTATCGTCCATAACAGGGATAGGCTGCAGTTTTATAAATGTCCTCTGGAGGTCACTGTTCGACAGTGAGTGCAGCATCCGCAGGAAGCCGCTGAATCACAGGCTGCAGAGACAGAGAGAAGATAGAAAATGTCAGACATTATTTGTGACTTTTTGTTATAGCAGTATGTGTTTGTGTTTATGAGCTCATTTCTCTGTGTTTTTCGAGACGCGCTGTTAGAAAGGACAAGTGGACAAAGAAAAAATAGCAAAAAAATAAATGAACAGAGTAACAACAGTCGGCAGAACAAGAGGAATCAGGGGAGAGCATAATCATTTGTTCTCCTCTATTCACTTGGAGCGCGTGTCTGACTCCCTATAGGCGGAATTTCATTTTGCAGCATCTCACAGACACACACACTCAAACACCATGTAATTTGCCCTCCAGGGACACTATCATTTTTGTATTTCTGCCTGTGTTTTTCAGATGAAGTGTGTGAGCGCAGATCCTCTTAAGTTTATTTTGGGGGGTTTCCTTGTGATACAAGTATAATATTTTCATTTCTTTCCTTATGCCTGCAAGAATAATGTGTGATTCTTAATTAGATGTTTTTAAGAAGGTCACAAAAAGAGCAGGATTAAACATGAATTACATACACACTTAGATGTATTTAGGTAGCTATCATTACTGCTTTGGTCCTACATCTGCAGTGCTCTCACAGACAGCTTCTATTTGCAGCTTAATACAGGACAAAAATAAATATAAAGGAATACAAAGATTTGGAATCATGAACATACACTGTATGCTAATAATTACCATGTCTAGTGTCCTGTTTTATGTTTAAGATCTCTGTTGTAAGGTGAAATTCAAAAGAACATCATTTAACAGGATCCCTATAGCTTGATGTGTAGTAAGAAAACCAAGGCGGTGGATTTAATTCACAGGGAAAGTACAATATGCAAAGATTGAGTACACTGCAAGTTGCATTGGAGTATATAAAATAAAAAAAGAATAAAACATGGAATTAGGAATGAAATGTAATCAACATATGTGACCCTGGACCACAAAACCAGTCATAAGGATCAACTGAAAGCTGAATAAATTGATGTATGGTTTGTTAGGATAGAATAATATTTGGCTGAGATACAACTATTTGAAAATCTGGAATCTGAGGGTGCAAAACATCAAAATATAGAGAAAATTGCCTATAAAGTTGTCCTTAGCAATGCATATCCACTCACAAAATACATTTTTGATATATTTAAGGTAGGAAATTTACAAAATATCTTCATGGAACATGATTTTTACTTAATATCCAAATGATTTTTGGCATAAAAGAAAAATTGATCATTTTGACCCATACAATGTATTGTTGGCTATGCTAATATACCCATGCTACTTATGACTAGTTTTGTGGTCCAGGGTCACATATATACTTAATGTACTTTTTGTTTAGTTCAAATAATGTATTTAAAGTACAAATAATGTATAGGACAACATGTATTTTTGGTGCTGTGAGTATTTCTTCAATTTTTTTCTCCATTTTTAATCACCTCCCTGCCTTAACTAGCTCAATTTAAATAATCCTGCGGTGTGACAAATTCATTTTTAAAAGTACAAATATTTCATGTAGATTCTCAATTAACACGAGGACATAAACACTGCATGCATAGTAATTAAAAAATAATTTGCAAAACACTGCCTAAAATTGTTTAAAAAGGATCATGTCACACTGTAGTATGATTTTTTTCCCCCATAAATGTGCATTCTTTTTTTTATAGTACATTTATTTAAACGTAAATTCTGCAATTAGGAATTTGTATACAATTGCATACATTTCATTAGTATTTTTATTCAGTATAATCTAAATTATAGCTGATAAAACTCTGATTAGGCATTTGTGCACAGTTGCATATATATATATATATATATTTCCATAGTGTTTAGTGTTCTATTCTATTCTATTCTGACCAGGTAGATTTATATTTAGGTGTTTTGGATAATCTAATATTGCATGTTTCCTCTCAGTTCCACCAGCAAACATCAGTATGATCTAGATAATGGCTAATGAATAAGCAATGGCATTTCATTTTTCTCTGTGAATTTTTTCGTTGTTGTTGTTGTTTCACAGAGCTAAGATGGATTTAATGATATTCATTTGAGTTTAGGTCGACTTCACACACTATATAGCTCGGAGCGGAATAAATTTTGAAGGAGGGAAGCTCCTAATATTCAGCCATTAGCTCCAATAAACAAAAGTGCCCTGAAGTATTCCCACTGCAAATGGAAAGAGAATGAAATAAAATGCGAGACAGATCCGAAATTATACATTTGTTCTGAAGGAATATGAAGTAATAAATAAAAGTGAGAGTTTTGGTTGTCCTGTGTGGAAAACAGTCTCAAAATAGAAAGCAGTGCAAGCTCACATGCTTATTTGTGCAGGAGTGAGTGAGCATGTCAACACGCTCAAACATGATACCACCACATAATAAAGACACCTGCTGGTGATCTCCATGGCAACGCTACCTGACAGCCCCGTGACATGCATGGTAAGTTTTATTCCATGGTGATCTTATAGTAATATCACACCTCTCTGTCTCTTGTGTGTGTGTGTGTAGGTGAGGAGATTTACTCTCTGTGGCCCTGCTAATGGACAGATGTGAGAATAATGTAGTGTAGAAGAGCAGAGATCCTGTAGCTATCGACCAAGAGATACTCACACACACACACACACACACACACTCACACATATACATTTTCTTGAACACCATATCAGAGTGGAGGTCAAAGGTCAGAGCAGAGGCTGATGGGAAATGTGATTTATATTCTAAGGTGGCCAAGCTGCCTCCCATTACTATTACTCACTTAAATGTATGTGCATAGAGCAAGTGTGTATGTGTGTATGTTGTTACTGTGCAATGCATAGTCATATTTAAAACACACACCTCACACATTTTTCAGTGCAACTTGGTATTTGTCTATGCACTAAGGATGATAGTATGGCATTATGGATATACAGGTGCTGGTCATATAATTAGAATATCATCAAAAAGTTGATTTATTTCACTAATTCCATTCAAAAGTGAAACTTGTATATTATATTCATTCATTTCACACAGACTGATATATTTCAAATGTTTATTTCTTTTAATTTTGATGATTATAACTGACAACTAAGGAAAATCCCAAATTCAGTATCTCAGAAAATTAGAATATTGTGAAAAGGTTCAATATTGAAGACACCTGGTGCCACACTCTAATCAGCTAATTAACTCAAAACACCTGCAAAGGCCTTTAAATGGTCTCTCAGTCTAGTTCTGTAGGCTACACAATCATGGGGAAGACTGCTGACTTGACAGTTGTCCAAAAGACGATCATTGACACCTTGCACAAGGAGGGCAAGACACAAAAGGTCATTGCAAAAGAGGCTGGCTGTTCACAGAGCTCTGTGTCCAAGCACATTAATAGAGAGGCGAAGGGAGAGAATTGTGAAACAAAACCCATTAAAAAATGTGAGAGAGATTCACAAAGAGTGGACTGCAGCTGGAGTCAGTGCTTCAAGAACCACTACGCACAGACGTATGCAAGACATGGGTTTCAGCTGTCGCATTCCTTGTGTCAAGCCGCTCTTGAACAACAGACAGCATCAGAAGCGTCTCGCCTGGGCTAAAGACAAAAAGGACTGGACTGCTGCTGAGTGGTCCAAAGTTATGTTCTCTGATGAAAGTAAATTTTGCATTTCCTTTGGAAATCAGGGTCCCAGAGTCAGTCTGGAGGAAGAGAGGAGAGGCGCACAATCCACGTTGCTTGAGGTCCAGTGTAAAGTTTCCACAGTCAGTGATGGTTTGGGGTGCCATGTCATCTGCTGGTGTTGGTCCACTGTGTTTTCTGAGGTCCAAGGTCAACGCAGCCGTATACCAGGAAGTTTTAGAGCACTTCATGCTTCCTGCTGCTGACCAACTTTATGGAGATGCAGATTTCATTTTCCAACAGGACTTGGCACCTGCATACAGTGCCAAAGCTACCAGTACCTGGTTTAAGGACCATGGTATCCCTGTTCTTAATTGGCCAGCAAACTCGCCTGACCTTAACCCCATAGAAAATCTATGGGGTATTGTGAAGAGGAAGATGCGATATGCCAGACCCAACAATGCAGAAGAGCTGAAGGCCACTATCAGAGCAACCTGGGCTCTCATAACACCTGAGCAGTGCCACAGACTGATCGACTCCATGCCACGCCACATTGCTGCAGTAATTCAGGCAAAATGAGCCCCAACTAAGTATTGAGTGCTGTACATGCTCATACTTTTCATTTGGCCAAGATTTCTAAAAATCCTTTCTTTGTATTGGTCTTAAGTAATATTCTAATTTTCTGAGATACTGAATTTGGGGTTTTCCTTAGTTGTCAGTTATAATCATCAAAAAACATTTGAAATATATCAGTCTGTGTGTAATGAATGAATATAATATACAAGTTTCACTTTTTGAATGGAATTAGTGAAATAAATCAACTTTTTATGATATTCTAATTATATGACCAGCACCTGTACTTACAGTACATAGAGTTTGGATGGGTTCCATTACCCCCGACAATGCCCTCCTAAAGCAAATATCTCATATCCGGCCATCTTAGCCAGTTTTTAAATCACAGGAAGCACATCCGCTCGGTCCGAAAGGCACTGCAAATGGCATAGGGAACAAGTGTACACTTACAGGAAGCTGCTAAAATAAACACAAAGGAGTTTTTTTTAACAGAATGTGAACCAAAGCACATTTGTTTTCATATTAAACATTATAACATTATATATACAGTACTGTGCAAAAGTCTTAGGCCACCACTGGCTTTGTTGTTTTAGCAATGTTTTAATGAGCATCTATATTTATTTTTCAGTCTCTTTATTACAATACAAACATAAAATAAAGGAAATATGTACATAAAATGTAAAAAAAGAACAAAATGGCTTCTTTAAGCAAGAATGACCACTTTAGCCTATACACTCTAAAAAATGCTGGGTTAAAAACAACCCAAGTTGGGTTGAAAATGGACAAACCCAGCGATTGGGTTGTTTTAACCCAGCAGTTGGGTTAAATGTTTGCTGAAACTGCTGGGAAGTTTTATTTTACTCAACTATTGTTTAAAAATGACTGTACTGTTTTCTTAAAATTAACCCAAAATATGCTGGAAATTAACATTTATTAATATGTTTAATAAATGAGCATTTATTAATAGTTTAGTGAATAATAATTAAACAATAAACATTAATTAAATTGCTAATTAATAAATGTTCACCTTTTGATTATTATTGTTGCCTCTAGTAATTATGTGTCTGATTTTTAATTTCCAACCTATTTTGGGTTCGTTTTTAGCAGCCATATAGTAATTTTTAAACAATAGTTGGGTTAAATAAAACTAACACATGGGGCAAACATTTAACCCAACCGCTGAGTTAAAACAACCCAATTGCTGGGTTTGTCCATTTTCAACCCAATTTGGGTTGTTTTTAACCCAGCATTTTTTAGAGTGTAGAAGCTGTTTTTTCAGATTTTCAGATTTTTTTTAATACTGCATTTAAATTGACTGTACTTTCTGCTTATATTCTAATAAAGAGACTGAGAAATAATTATATATGATTATTATTATATCACTGCTAAAACAACATCTAATGGTGGCCTAAGACTTTTGCACAGTACTCTATTTAGATATCCTTATATGTGACCCTGGACCACAAAACCAGTCATAAGTGTCAGTTTTTTGAAATTGAGATTTATTTATCAACTGAAAGCTGAATAAATAAGCTTTCCATTGATGGATGGATTTGTTAGGATAGAACAATATTTGGCCGAGATACAACTATTTGAAAATCTGGAATCTGAGGGTGCAAAAAAAAATTTAAAATATTGAGAAAATTGCCTTCAAAGTTGTCCAAAGGAAGTCCTTAGAAATGCATATCCACTCACAAAAATAAGTTTTATATATATTTACAGTAGGAAATGTACAAAATATCTTCATGGAACATGATCTTTACTTAATATCTTAATGATTTTTGGCATAAAAGAAAAAAAGATCATCTTGACCCATACAATGTATTGTTGGCTATTGCTATACAGTAAATATACCCGTGCGACTTATGACTGGTTTTGTGGTCCAAGGTCACACACACACACACACACACACACACACATATATATATATATATATATACACACACATACATACATATATTTATCACAATCTTACCTGAAACTCATAATCTGCGCATTGCACAATGCAGTGCCTTTCAAGTGAATGAAGTTTGTCATAGTGAACAAATATCCCCTGCTGAATATGTATGGAGCAGTAAACGCTGTAAGTACCCTGTTAATCTCATCACAGCTTTTATGTACTACTTCTGTGCTGATTGTGGGGAAGAATCTGATCAAATGTGTTAACCGGGACTGTGAATACTACATAGTACATTACCAAATTATCCAAAATATTTTAGAAATGAACATGCAATGTAATGACCTCATTAGCCATTTTAAAAGACACTGCGTCTTGAATCACTGGGTATAAATCATCAATTTGATGCAATTAAATTGGCATAATAAATCATGTCTGGAATTTTAAATTGTGTTTTATATTCTCATCTATTCATTCATATTCGAGATTTTGGATGACCCTCATTTTTCTAATTGTGTCAAAATATATTTTTCATTTCAGCGCCTATTATGATAGTAAAAGCTATGTTTAAGACAAACCAATTTGCATCAAAGTGATAAATAACCCAGCTCTACTGTTATTTATCTTCCATAATGCAAAAAATAAAACGGACATACAGGACACTGTACAGTACCGTAAAAACAACAAAATATTTTAAGGATAATATTTTGTTATGGGTTAAACGATTAAAAAATATATAAAATTGATAATTAGAATTAATATTTACAATAAAGAGAAACATGAGAGAAAACAACATGCACGTCTAAGCACATATTGCAACCAAAGATTGGTTTGTTGCATTGTTGTTGCAACTGTCTGCAATTTTAGGCTCTTTTCTTGGAAAATTAATCATTTACAATGTCAAATCATTAAATATAAAGACATTCTGTAGCCAAGAAGAAAACACAGCCATGAGTGTTTCCTCTAGCAGTAACTGTGCCACACATCCATGAGTTCTCTTCTGTGTACTGGAAGTTGAAGCCCAGCTGGGCAGACATGCCCACAAGGTGAACTATTTTACCATAAAATACTCTCAATACCCTTTGGTAATCTTAACGGCATAGAATGTCCCCTATACAAACTCTCTGAGACAGAAAAATGAAGATTAAATGAGAAAAAGGGAGCGAGTGAGAAGAGATTAGAGAATGTAAAAGGAAAGAGGTATCAGTGCACACATAAGAGACTTCTGAATTGTCAAAGGCTGAAAACTCACAAATTTCAAAGAGCATTTGCATATGCATTCCACTAAATGATATGCAAATCCACTTGATTTGCATCGCAGTGACCTCCTGTTGCGAAACGCTTCATGCTTAGATTCTCCGAATGAAAGAACAGAAAACAGAACAGAAGGGAGAACAACTTGTTGGGGCCCAGCGAACAGGCTTGCGTGTCTCTGGAAGTGGAGTATCATAAGGGACATAAAAGCGCACTTGTGATCTTTGAATAGCAAGAAATAAAAGGCACATCAGAGCTGAAGAGCAGCGACAAGAAAACGCTATAGAAAGTTACTGTGGCGCGCTGTACAGACGTGAATGCTGAAGTAAACACAGAAATCATTTCTAGTACTCAGTCATCAAAAAGAACACATGGATCCAAAGTAGAGCGACAGAATGAAGAAGGATGGAAAGAGAAAAAGGGTGAAGAGTTAGAGAGGGAGGGTGTGGGGGGGAAGAGCATGACGCGTAGTGGCGAATGAACACAGTGGTTTTGCGAGGTTGGCACGGTGCCATCCACTCAGCGCCGGTGCCAAAGAGGGCGTGTAGGCAGGGTGGCATTACAGAGGAGAGAGGAGGAGAGACAGATAACGAGAGAAAAGAGAGGCATCATCCTGCTGCCAATTCTCCAAACGAAATCTTCCCGAGCATTGGATTCAAAAGTTGGAGCTCTTTGAAGATCCATCCGCCAGCTCATCAGCATGGCAACTGTGTGAGTATGCACAACGCCGCATGCAATGCATTGCGATAAACTGATGTGGTGTCTCTTAACAAACCTCTTATCATTTCAGAAAAGCGCAAAACTCTTCGCCCCAACCTGCCATCCTCCTGCGTTTCGCCGTCTCCTTCGTGACTGTGCCAGGCTCTAAGTAGGCATATATCCCCCCAGAGAGTCAGCAGCACATGCCCCGATGTCCATGCCACTCGACGCGGGTATGACGGCATCTGCTCTGTATTAATGGAGATATGCGACTTGTCTTGTTATTCTCGTTGGCACGTACAAACCTTCGGCAGCGTGCCAGGATCTCTGCGCCGCCGCTGGGAAGCTGGCGGTGACTTGGGAATGGCAGAGTGCCAGCATGTTCCTGCGGTAACCAGCCCCTGACGCGTGCCACTTGGCAAAGACAAAGAGCCCTAGGGACGAAATACAAAACAAGATTGAAAAACACAGTGATCCGACAGCTTAATTAACACTTGCAGAGTTTGTTGGGTTAATTAGTGTGACAGATTTGGTGAGGAGGAATGTGGCAGGAACACTTGTGAGAACAAAAGTGATGGGCAAACCAGAGTGAAGGAATGTCAACGGATGCCAGCGATCCGCGTGCCTGTGCCAACATCGTTTGTAAAAGGATAAATGGAAGAATAAAGAAAGAGTTTGTTTCAAATGTTGGACATAAGAAATGGTAAAGATGGTGGACAGGACAGAAGAAACACCTGAGGATACAAGCAAACAGGGAGGAGCTAAAGAAAACCACAGGCCTTGACTTATACAGTGACTCAACAAATCAATCAAATCATAACTATTGTTATGGAATATGATTTTATCTACTGCAAAAATCCAGAATGGACTTGCACAAATATACACTGAAGCAAGAGTGAATGTTCATTAGTACGTCGGGGACACCAAAAGGATAAAAGACGGGTATTAGCATGGTGAAGTTTACCAGATGGATGCACAACTTTTGAAATTTCATGAACCTACTAGAGCTTTCCAAGTACATGGAGAGGTTTGTGCTTGAATACCTGTTCCGAGGATCCTCGAAGCTTCCTGTCGAGTCAGAGAGTGAGTGAGAGAATTCAGTCTCTCACTGGATGCGTTTGACATTGTAGAGGAGTATATAAATAATGCAGATTTTCTCTCCTCCTCTTCCTTCTCGTGCTTTCTGAAGGAACAGATTTACAGACATTGAATCTTTCATTGGAATCGCTCTCGTTAAGCGACGGAGGATTTGTTCCGAAACGGGCATTGTTTTCAGCGTAACCTTCAATAAACAAGTTCAAATTAGCCGTTAACAACCTCGCGAAATGGGCCGATTAATTTGCGGTTCCTGTTGTTTTTTTGCTTTTACGTCTTTCTTTGTACAGATTGCGGACAATTATGTACGGATATGCTAATCGTGCTGTATTAATGAGGTTTGTATCGCTGGGATTCTCTTCTTTACTCCTGTGGGGATCTTAATTTTACCTCATCTTTATTATGTAAATGGATTATGCCAAAAAAAAACTGTGCACACACACACACACACACTAACACAAAAGGGGCGAGTCAAAGGAAGAGGGAATAAGGCAACGGTGGGAGGGATTGGGGGGGGGGGGGGGGGGCGAAAATGGAGGACATGCTCCCTTACCAGCTTCAGCACCAAAACGCAAGAAACTGCAGAGAAATCTAAAAGGATTTTTCTACTCAGTGCACCGCATACCAAGACGCAGGACAAATGCATTGAATTTTCAGTGCTTTTTTAATTTATTTTTTTAGATATTTCTGCTGCAGCAGTCCTGCATCGGAGTGACAGAGCCAAGGATGGGATTTACTAGATGAGAAGAGAGAGAGTAAGAGCGAGAGCGAGAGAGAATGGTTAATATCCTGCGCTTAATCATGGCACATGAGATTGGCTGTATGCATATCTCATTTGCATCTCATTAAATTGCTCATGCACCTGCAGAGAGAGGGGAGAGGGGAAGAGGACAGCACAACGAGAAAATAGGGTGTTGTTTTAAAATGCAGATTTTATGTTGAAGTATAAAATGTTATTTATCTTTTTTAAAGTACACTCTGCACTTTAAAAAGGTTGTTTTTGGGTGTTATTTTAATGATGCATTCCATTATTCTAATAAGGTATTTAATATATATTGTCTTAATCCCATCCCATAGCATTGTGACATTGAATTCTCTCTGGGAGGATACAATTGAGATTTTAAGATACTGAGGCTTAAAACAATCCATATGTTTCAGAGTATGTAAAGTCCACCACTGGTCACTAGTTTAATATATGCATGATTAGTATGCAGCTCTTTGCATTCTTTTAATAGAACTCAGGGTGAAGACTATTGTCTCTGATTCCAGGATGTGCCATCTGCCTGGCTGCAGAGACTGGCCTTTCTCTTTGTGTTCCGCACAATGGGCTATTCTACACTGGACATCCACACATAACTCAAATAAATCATGCCTGAGCCAACAGACCACAAGAGAACCACTGCAATATTTTCCATAAAAGAAAGGAGAAGACTGCATGCGGAGTAGGGGAGAGATTAGGAAAATTAGAAATTTTCCATTACAGAAATATAATGACAAACACAGTTGGAGGAAAGAAATTGGAAGAAGAGAAGAACAGGAAAGGGAAAGTAAAAGGAAATGAATAATAATTTAAATTGGACTTAAAATATTACTCACATTCACCTCTCATGCTCATTGTACCATCATTTTCCTTACATATTTCGTAAATAAAGTACAAAGCAGCGTCCAACCTCCAGACCCAAGAATGGCCATTCTCTGACGTGACTTTAATGTAATTACTTTCTGACGGATATATTTAAATCTGTATGTAAACACTGGAGCAGCAAGGTCTACGTATGATAGAAATGTCTGCATCGATTACCCGCTATGAATGTGAAATGTTTAATCTCGTTAAAAATCTCATGCCTAAATTAGACTCCCTCAGCAGCTTTTTAAATTGGGCTATCCATCATATATAATGAAGAAGTGACAGAGTGTGTATGCAGGGGGTTCTAATATAAAATTGTTTTAAAATATTCTCATATTAGCTCTGCTGTGGCAAATGGCACAGGCTAGCCGGTGCGTTTCCATGATTTGGCAAACAATAAGAGCCCTAATCCAAAGCTTTTGTATGGACCGAGTCACAAAGCATTGCTGAGGGACAAACGGTGCTTCAAGGATTTATTCTCTTTTAAGAAACGAAAAGAAAAGGGGAAAAAATAGAAAGAGGGAAAGACATGTGGTGTTGGCCACCACCTGGTGAGATGTCATGTACGATTAAGTGTGTGTTTGTCTGGCACGCTTCTTGCCGTTATCAAGTGCGGACAGCTCATTGCAACCACTACACTGCATACTTTTCTTATGCTAATGATTTCACTTGGACAGACCCCTCCTCCCTCTCTAAGCTCGGTACGCCATCCTGCCCACCTTTTCCTGTAGCATACCCACCTGTGCCACTTTCTAAATCCTTCGATAACTCACCCTAAACTAACAACCGCTCTACCAGTCTTAAACCACTCACTCTACGCAGGGTGTAGGGTCTCAAAACCATATAACAAACCATCATACGCCAGACACCCCAAGGTCAAGGGGTCAAAGATTTAGCATAATTTATCATATCAGTGCGAGATATTCACGGCAGCCACGCGTAGCCCGTTCATGCTCCTGCTGCCTCTGATTAGCATCTCATTTCACAGGCTTGATTTTTAAAAAGCCCCCCCATACGCCCCCTTTCCACTAACATGATGGCTCAGTTTCTGCCCTGTAGAAACAGATGCTCACCCAAAATATTATACAGTGACCGTGTCAAACTGACAGCGCAAACCACAAAGGGGGAAAAGGGGTGTCTTAGTCAGCAAATGTTTGGATTGCGGCGTTCTGCCATTCACGGTATTACGAACAACTTTACAGACGCGCTACTTGTAAACATCTTAGCATGTATAAAAGAGTTTTACAACATTTTACAATGCTGCAGTTAGATTATATTGCAGTACATTTTAAAAACATTCTAGACACCAGACCTTGAAATTGGAAAAAAAAGAAAAAGAAGCATATTTTAATTATTGATTACCATTAAAGATCAGTACTGAACTGTGGAATAAGTTACATTTATGTCTTAATACAATACAACCAATTTGGAAATGTTAACCTATACCATTCAAATGTCTCATTTAAGAAACGTAATATTGTGACATATTAGTACAATTAAAAATAGCTGTTTTCTATTTTAATATATTTTAAAAATAATTTATTCCTGTGTTGGCAAAGCCAATACTTCGGTCTTGAGTGTTAAAAAAAGAACAGCATTTATGTGAACTAGAATACATTTTACTGTCACTCAATTTGTTGATCAATTTAATGCATCAATGCTGAATAAAAGTCTTATTCCAAACATTTTATTGGAAGCTTAAAGTTTTAGTTCACCCAAAAATAAAAATTCTGTCATTAATTACTCACCCTCATGTCGTTCCAAACCCGTAAGACTTTCGTTCATCTTCAGAACACAAATTAAGATATTTTTTGATAAAATCTGATGGCTTAGTGAGGCCTTCATTGCCAGCAAGATAATTAATGCCCAGAAAGCTACTAAAGACATTTAAAACGGTTCATGTGACTACAGTGGTTCAACCTTAATGTTATGAAGCAACGAGAATACTTTTTATGGGCCAAAAAACAAAATAACGACTTTCTTCAACAATATCTAGTGATGGGTGATTTCAAAACAGGAGCGTGTATCGAATTGCCAAAGTCATGTGATTTCAGTAAACAAAGCTTCCTTACATCATAAGTGTTTCGAAATTTCAATGGTTCACCAATGGGGGGGTTGACTTTGGCAGTTTGATACACACTCTGAACCACTGATTCGAAACAAAAGATTCGTAAAGCTTCAAAGCTTCATGAAGCAGTGTTTTGAAATCGCCCATCACTAGATATTGTTGAATAAAGTCGCTTTTTTTTTTTTGGCACGCAAAAAGTATTCTCAACGCTTCATAACATTAAGGTTGAACCACTGTAGTCACATGAACTGTTTTGAATATGTCTTTAGTAGCTTTCTGGGCATCTGATAGTGTCAATTATCTTGCTGGCAATGGAGGCCTCACTGAGCCATCGTATTTTATCAAAAATACCTTAATTTGTTTTTCGAAGATGAATGAAGGACTTACGGGTGTGGAACGACATGAGGGTGAGTAATTAATGACAGAATTTTCATTTTTGGATGAACTAACCCTTTAAATATGTCAATATCATAAGAAAATGTAATTTTTCCAGAATATCCAAGCAGCTCTTTTCCATACAATGACAGTGGGCATTGATTTTCAGCATCAGCCTGCAACATAACATAAAAGCAGTCCATGCAACTCTATTTTTTAATATTTTCAATATATATATATATATATATATATATTTGGTTAGCATTTGTGGTGGAATAAGGGGCTCAAAATATCTATACTCAAATATATATATTTGACAATATTCAAATATTGCTGAGGCTTTGACAGAATGTCATCACCACAGCACACATTTTTGGATTTCCCTTGTGAGCTTGTGCTGTTTTTACAGCTATTTATTGTTACTTTTGCAAACCTGACTTTGTGAGTGAACGACTCAGTAAGAGAAAAACCCACTCAGATGAATTTCTCTGCCAAGCAGTGTAAAGAACTGCATATGGAACAGTACAATGGCGGCTGCGTGAACATTAGTAACCGAATCTATCTGAGTTTATCGGAGAATCAAGAGCGGCGCAGACCTGTGATAGATGAGCAAATCTAGTCGGCCATTAAAAAGTCATTTCAGAGACAGATAGCTAGCAGGTTCCCCTCTAAATGTCTACTGCGGGAAGCATACTTTAATGGCGCGTGAGAGAAAACAGAAACAATATAGCCTATTTCCAGAAATAGAAAGATAACAGGTGACGTCCTGTGGTTTTGCATCTAATGGGGTTCTTAAATGAAATACAGATAGAAGATGGCATGTATCCACAATAGAATTTGCTGCTCCAATCTCTCACCGCTCGCATGCTAAGGAAGCAAATTGTCTTAAGGAACACCATAGTGGTTTTAATGAGTTGGAAGCGAGCACTAGCCGGTACTTTCTCAGATTCTGGGAGATCATTATAGCTGCCTGGACCTGCTTCACTGGAGAGGGACAACATGACACACAGTCCGTGAATCTCTTAATGACTCAACTGAAAATAATGATAATGCCGCTACAGGCTAATCTACTGTGAAAAACATTCATGAAATCCGAAGCAAACAATATCTGTTTAACAAGAATCATTTAGATGAAAATTCATTATTATCTTTACTCTTAAAGAGCCTTGGTGATATTTTAAAATCACAACAACATCAGTTACACGTTAGCAGCAACCAGAGAAAGGTGCAGCGAATGTGGTGCTCTGTCTCTTTAAGAGGAAATCACAGCTTCGAGCTCATGAATAAAGATGAGCTGGCCTTTCTCCGCATACATCATAGATCATGTATCAGCAGGGCCCATCTATCAGAACACAAGAGGAGCTGAAATGCTCATAACGGCCCTGCGCTGCCCAGTATTAAAACCAATGAGATGGGGGAAGGGTCTCTCTGAAGGTACCACAATTCACTTTGTTTCGAAACACGGGTGGGCTTGGCATTTGATGCAATTTTTTACAAATGATCTCCGTGTTATTATGTCGACATGCAAAACCAATGACGCAATAGCATCTTTAATCTATTAGGTCTAGGCAATTACAGAAATGATTCTCCATTAACCACACAAACACATTGTTTTAAAACGCACGAGACAACGCACGAGACAGTTTTAAGTAGTTCATTCGGAAACTCTAAAAAGTGAGAGACAAAACCACTTAAAGTCATCTTCCGAAGAACAAGCTTCACGCACAAAATGCCTGACGCATCACATTTAGCTTTGACACCAGCTATGCACGAGCCAGGATCTCCATATCCCAGCCTGCTTTTTCATTTTAAAATCTGCTGCTCGAGAAAGATTCAATCTCTCTGATGCCATAAAAAACACGGTCGGTTACAGCTTCTATTCACACAGGGCCGTTAATATTAATAATATCATCCTCACTCAGAGGAAACTCATCTGGCTAAATGTCACAAGTTTAATTAATGACTGGTCTGGGTTGACCTCGGCTGAGGAGGGGGGAGTGTTGCAGCCCCTAATGCCATGCAGGCAAACTGGAATAATTTAGCATGTTAAACGCAAAGTCAATTAACCTTCCTCAGCAGCCAATGACGTGCAGCCCCCATTCGAACCGGCGTCATTCTATAGAATCATCTGCGCCGCGCCACCCTGATGAAGGGATACGGAGATGCATGAGTCATTAGTGGGAAATGGTTTCTGTTTTCCGCAAAGCCGCGGACTAATTGTACAATAAAAAACAATTAGTGCGTATTGATTCGTTTATGCCGTGATTTACCTCAGCTCAGACAGGATTATGATGCGCAGTACGGGTAAGTGCTATATGACCATGGCTGTGAAGCTCTTGAGGTGGGAGGTTCGGAATACCTCTGGAAAAAACACAACTCGAGTTCCCTTTTCCTGCTTTAAATACACAACAAAGCCTAATTTTAAAAAAATAATCATGTCGAAGTCCTGACATCGTGGCCATAATGGACCTCGAAACAGCTCTCGCGCGTTAGTTCTGCCCATCACCTTCCTGTAGCCTATCTCTGGTAATGAGATGTGCAGAAATCATTCAGAGACGTGATGTAATTTAGTCCTCATATCCCAGCAGCATACACAAGTCACGCACGCGCTCGGGCCCTCTACACTGCAAGTAAACGACGTAATGCGACAAACCAGAACTACGGCCAGTTATAAACGAATCAAATTGTCGCGTTCACTACAGAAGCTTCGTTAATTGTAACGGAAGCGTTCTAGTTTTGTCACCTCCCATTGCTTGGTTCCCAGTCAAGAAATGTGTTCTTAAAACATTAAAATGATAAAATATTTAAGTTTTCTTAATGTGAGCACCCACATGACAACATGCTTTATAGTAAATAGTTTTTTATTAACCATACTATAGTAAAGTAGTCTACTTGAATTAATTTGTTGTGGTAATTCTATAGTTGGTGTGGTAATATAACTAATATAAACAAATACTAAGTTTTCTACAACTATAAGGTATATTCTACTACAATAAACTGTAGTAAAAACTAAAGTATACTACAGTATTTATTACAGTTTATCAGTTCACTATAGTTAGTATGCTGTAGCATTCATTAAAAAAAGTGTTGTAAATGTATACTACAATTTACTATAGTATGGTTTAAAAACACTATAGTATTTTTTCATTTGGGCCAGAACGTTAGTTGATCATTAACATGACATTCTATAAAGTAAAACTTATAAAATACTGCTTCATAGGGTAAACCACCCACATTATTTGAACATTATTATTGTGACAACTAGAAAAAGTACATGTTTTATATACCCATCCTGATGGAATACTTGATTCTGATTGGTCAGTGCCGACTGGCGAGAAACAGAAATGTTTCTGAATAAAGACTGTGGCATGGAAACATTAATTTATACAGTCATCTGGTCAATATGGCAAAATAATACCGATACAAGACTGATCCTGGTCACCCTTATTGCGATAATGAGCTGACTATATTATCTCTTAAATATCCCTTCAATCACACCCAGTTTGTGAGAATGTTAAGTAATGGCTTGTTAAAAAAGAAGAACATTTTCCTTAACATTAGCTTCTAAAATTTACATCAACTTCCCTGTTAGGAAGATTATTTGCAGAGTAGATAAGGCCTAATTCTTTCACATAGACAAAATATTTTTCCTTTTCTGAACAACCCAGTGCATTACATATATTGAGCACAAGCAACACTGTTATCAACGCTGTCTCTTGCTAATACACATGAACTTGAATCTCGGTTTGAACTTTAGCTGCATTGATTTTGTCTCGTTTAACCTCCATTGATTTCTAGTGCTTTGGCTGATTGCCCGTCTCCTTTGCACTGCCTCAGCAGAGTAGGGTGCATGCAATCAGATTAACGACATAGCAGAAACGCATATGATCAAATCACAGAACTTCGATCACTACAAATTTGGTGTGCATTTTCAGTGAAAATATGTTACTTGCAACCTTCAATTTGTCAGACAGGGGAGTCAAAAATATCTTTTAAAAAGACAGATTGCCTGGGCGCTCCGGGGACCACAGAGACATGCCAAATTATTAAAAGGAAACAATTTTATTCACTTTGAATGCTTGTATATAAGAGGACAGGAGACATTAGCCCAGTGAGTCACATGAATAAACACAAGTGCATCATGAACGTACATTATTTGGCGATCGCTACAGTAATAACATTTCCAGGAACACGCAGAGAAAACAGTCTCTCACAGCAGGTCCAGACTTAGGAGTGAGAGCATATGTTACAGTCCCCTTAGAAGCAGAATACAACAACAACAACAAAAAAGAAAATCAATTCAAATGACAAATGTGATATTTGGAATGCAAACTTTGTATAAATATATCATCATTGGTTTTCAACATTGGTTGGCTAAGAGGAGAACATAATGTAGTTTATGGAGAGTCACAGTCTTCAGAGTCATGTGTGGACAGAACTGCAGTGGAACAGGGAACAGGGTTTGTGGCTACTGACGGTCGTCATTAAAGCTTCAGCAAAAAGCAAAATCAAGCATGCATCTTAGTACAAACCTACATTAGCAGCACACTCTATTTCCTCAACAATTAGACCCAGTACATTTAGTAGAACAAACAAAAAGAAATGAAATCAAGAGAGATAACCAGACAAAAAGAAAGGCCAGACACAGAGAAGCAAACTGTGTGATCTCCACCTCTATAATACAAACTACAATGGCTGCACAAACAGTGCTGTCCCATATCCTCAGAGTAAGCTTTCTGTTTTGTTTTTATTTTTGGTTCTCTGGTTGTTTCATATATGAGGTCACAAATGTTCTAATAAGTTAGCTAAAACAGTATTCTCATAGCTGGCTCCATCATCTAAAAAGATTTCCATTCCTTAAAAACAGTAATATTTTTTAAAGTATAAAGTTTTTTTTTTTTTCCATCCTTTGTATGCACCAATGGTAAGACTACTTTATCTTTGGATTTTCCATTAAAGCAATACTGTAAGTTATTATTGTTTCATAATAGCGTCATTGTTATTGTTAGTCATGGCAAGTGCAGAAATGTTAAGAAATAAAATACAGTGTACTGAAGGAGAAATAAAAAAACTACTGCCTTAAGTGAAATTACAGCATTGAAGGCAAAAGAAGATGAAAAAAATAATAAGTGCACAATCGAAATGTTCTGTTTAAAAGACAACAAAAATAGAAAATATCTTAGATGTCATCAATCTAATTCATACACAGATAGGGTCTTTCAACTTGGCTCAGTGCAGGAGAGGAAGTTGGTTGTACAGTGACAATTTTCAACAGCATTAGAGGGTAAATGCTATGTTTTAACATGAGCATGGCTAAACAGCCTCAAGTGTCTTTGACTGGGACAATACAAAAGTTAAATATACAAGTCATTTGTTTTAAACCTACCATACAATTAAGTCATTTGAATTCAACAATCTACGCAACACCAAAATGTTCATACATTTATCTATCATTAACACAGAATGTTTTTTTGTAATTTTTCAGAAAGAAAAAAAAAAAACTAAATTATATTTTTCCACAATTTACAACGGTCTGCAATACGCTTTGTGTCTGGACAAATACATGTCCTTGAAAAAAAAGTGAACATCTACTAGCTTAGTTTCAGGACTTTAAATACAAATCAGAATTGTACGTTTTCATTCATTACACATTTCTTTTGGGCTTAATATATTTTCTATTGGTATGTCTTGTAACAGAACAAAATTGAGAGCTGTTGACCTGAGAGAAGACAACATCAAAAAACATTACATCACTTCATTAAGCCAATAATATAATATTTTAACACTTGACAGGGCAAAAAAATAGTGTGGGTGTTTTATGGGTGTCTGTTAAAACTTACTCGTTATAAACAGACTTTTGGTTAGTTAAGTAATCATGAAACCATCTTAGGTTCTTCACCAGTCTTTAGCTGTGCACCCTTTAGTTTTCAAACAGTTTACATATACTCAAGTTTTCATTAAAAACCAGCATATTGAAATGGAAAAAAACATTCTACTGACACTTGTTTTTGGTTACAAGCACTGGTAATGCAAGTTGGATCCTACTGGATTCAGTCCTTTTAAAACAGTCTGCCAAACTAGCTCTGGGTCATATCTTTTCCCCAGTATAATCTACAGTGGAGACGTTTTGTTTTACTTTCCTCTTGTTTTTTTTTTTATCTCATGGAGTCCATTCTGAGGCTTCAAAGCCATAAAAACAAGTGTTATGAAAAGCATCAAACCTCTTGCTCCAATATATTATGTCGAGTCTTGTCCCTCCTCTGACTCGTTGCTGTCACAACGCCCATCCACAGAGTCTATTGGTTTTATGTGACATGTCTTTGCAAGGCTTGTCAGGCTTGAGGTAACATTTGAAGGCGAAAGAACATGATGTGAGTGAGAAGCCTGTGAGCTTTGGGAAGCCTCAGGTAAAGCTGAAGTCAGGGGTGAGCTTTGGAGACGTCTACTGTTCTGGTCAGAACTGGCTGGGGTAGGGATGGAGGTTTCAGAAGGAGTCCCTAAAGAAGACTGGGCAGTTGAAGAGGATCTCTGTTCACTGGATGGGTTTGACTGAGAGGTAGATGAGGGACTGACGTGAGGTAATTGAGGAGAAGCATGCTCTTTGGCATTCAGTCTCTCTGCCACTCTTTGTCTATGCTGAGGGAACTCAAGATGTTTGATGAGCTCTGCATTCCCAGTGAGAGACACCTCACAGGCGAGACAGTCATAAAGATGACCATCCTTGCCTTCTGTTCTACACTCTGTTTTGGAAACAATACTGTGGCTTAGAAGAAAGTTGTTATCCACGTCTGGCTGCTTAGTGTTGACAGAGTTTATGAAGGGGGAATCTGTGCCATTGAGTGTGCCTTGCTTCTTGTCACGTTTGGATGAAATGATGTCCTCTGCATGGAGGCGAGCAGAGATTTGGCTAGGTTTTGGTTTCTCTGGTAGCTTCACTAACTGTTTCTGTTGCAGCTGCAGTCTTTGTTGCATCAGTGCACCCTGCAGATTTTGTTGATATTGCTGGAGAATGGAGCCTGGGGACAGCCCCATTAGAGCCTGTGGCAAGACTGGACCATATGGGAACATGCTTTCCATGCCAAACATGGGCTGCAGGAGGCCTCCAGGCATAGGTGTGGGAATATGGGGAGAAAAAAGTGGAGGGAAGCCAGGCATCAGACAGGGCAGGAGGGGACTAGGGAGCAGAGCAGCTTGGTCAGTTTTCATTGCTGCATGAAGAACTTGTAGCTGAGTTGGGTCCATGGCATATTCCCTTCCAGTATTTGGAGTAGATACTGTTGGTCTGGAAGAGTCTGACTTTTCTTTACTGTTGCAAGAAGAATTTACACGAGTAGCATTTCCCAATGGAGAACTGTCAAGTTTGTTTGTGGGAATCCTGTTACTCCCAGTGTCATTTTCTTTGGGTAACTGAAGTTCTTGTTCCGTGGTCTTTGGGGTCAAGACAGAGTTGGTTGTGCTAACTACATCTTTGTCATCCATAGCTGATATGGCAGAAGAGGACATCACGTTTGGCTTGCGGGTCAGCTCATTTACAGGAGGGTCACTGGCACCTTCTACAATAATGAATTAAGAAAAAAAGCAAGGATTACAAAACAGCAGAATTTTAAGTAAATTAATTTTTAAAAAAAGTGTAGATTAGACATACCTGTTTTTATGGAAGAAATGCCCTCAGTCATTGTGCTGCTACCACCTCGTATGCTTGTAGTGGTCTGCGTCTGTAGACTTGAATAAACTGAAGACTGGCTCAGACAATGAAGGGCAGTTTGGTTGAGGCCCACTGAGCTCAGTATAGCTTGTGGTTGGACAAGTCCCAGAACATCACTTGTTTTTTTTGGATGATCCACCTCTTGTTGAGCCATCAGCTGGCGAGCAGATACTGAACCCAAATATTCCTTGTCCCTCTCCATCTGGCCACCCAGAGCCTCCTTAACTTTAGCAAGATGTTGCTGGGAGAAGACATGGTCACGAATAGACAAGCAGCCAGTGTATTTAACCGAGCAAAGAGTGCATTCAGTCTTAGGTCTATCAATAGAAGTACTCTCTGTACCAAACTGCTTTGCAAGGCTAAGCTTGGCCTTTTTCTCCTTGGCACGAGCATTCTGAAACCACACCTGAACCACCCTCTTGGCAAGACCAATGTCATTGCCCAAGGCTTCACACTCAAGCATTGTCGGGGTTTTGTAGTCACTAAAGCAGGCTTTGAGCACTTTCACCTGCAGATTGCTCATTTGAGTGCGGTAGCGTTTTTGGCTGTGTCTGTCATTATCAAAGCCCTGACTGTTGGAGCTACCAGGGCATGGTGAAGCTGGATCAGCCAGGCTGGAATTTTCACTGTAATCTAAGACTAAATCATTATCAAAATCTTTAGCATTAAAGCTGATTGCAGGGCTAACCAAACCAGAAGACATCTTTTCATCACTTTCAGAAGAAGCCTCTCTTTCAGTGCTGGGAGACATGTAGTCGATACTGCCATGTTTACCCTCTAGAGAGTCATTTCCTTCATCAGTTGTATGGTCATGGGTCGTGTTTGTGTTAGCCTCACAGTTATTCAGCTTGCTCTGTTCAAAAGTCTGATAAACTGACATGGAAGGCATCTCAAAATCTTCCATACCCTCACCTTTTATAGGTTTTGGGCTCAGACGCTGCTGATGTGAAGACAGGTCCATGCTTTTGCATGCTGGAGAATCTGCATCATCAGTGGAGCTCAAAAACTGAGAATAATTGGCTAAATCAAAGAGATCAGATTTAATCTGAGAACCTTCCTGATCTTGAGTCATACTAGACATTGCCATACTATACCCTGCATTCCTTGCTTCATGCCAGTGACGTGAACGTATGTGAGCAGCAAGAGCAGTCTGTGCTTTAAAGAGAGCTCGACAGAATGGGCAACGGCGATGGATTTGAGATGGTCCCAATGCCCGAAACTGGCCTTTCCTCTCACGAGCTCGGGTGTTCTGGAACCAGACTTGAACCACTCTTTTCTTAAGACCGACCTCGTTGGAGATATGGTCAAGCATCTTGCGTGTTGGATTGGAGTCCAAAAGGTATTTCTGATATAAAACCTCTAGCTGCTCTGGTGTTATGGTGGTCCTCATACGTTTGTCTCGCTGGGGTTCCTCCCCATTATTTTCCCAATCATTTTCCATAGAACTGGTTCCTGCTTTCTCTTCAAGTTTCCTCTTCAGAGAGTTTATTGTTGAATCGGGAATGGTTGTTACTGCAGGTGGATTTGCCACTATCTGAGAAATTGTTCCTGAAAGCAAATGCCTTGCAAGTAGGGGATTAGCAGGATCAAACAGCATAAGAGGCATGTCTACAGGACGGTCGAGGAACTGTGGGCTGTGAAAGTAACTTTGGGTAAGGAAGTGCATTTGCTGGTGCTCTTGCCAATGTTCAAAAGAGGGGAAGCTCAATTTACACTGGATGCAGTGGTAAGGGCTCATATCCTGGGCTGGTTTCTGTTGCAGTTGTTGCTCAGATGAAGGAATCTCTGAAGGACTAAAAATGTTTTGGGAGCTCTGTGAGGGAGCTGGGTTTGTTTCAGATGTGCAGGAAACCTGCTGTTGTTTAGGAGGTGAGTGAGAGTGAATCTCTGTGCTTACATTTTGGTTCTCCTCACAGGGAGGCTTTGGCTGCTGCATACAGTTCTCCAATTCCTCTAACTCAGTGTTGATACTAACAGCCTGTTTAGGGTCAGAGGATGCTTCATTTGCTTGTTCAAGCTCTCTAGTGAGACTTGTGTGCATATGCTCAGAATCAGTGGACTTCATAATAGTACTAGACACAGAAGAACTGGAGGGGCTTGAGCAAGAAGTTGCTTGTGTAAAACAAGAGGGTCCAGATATTGGACTATGACACTCAGTCTTAGGATCCATGAAAGTGTCATTCTGATCATTCTGCATTTCCTCCTCTTCATCTTTGTAACACTGCTTTTTCTGGTGATTAATGAGATCAAAAATGCGTTGAAAGACTATGTTGCATTTCTTACACTGGAAATTGTTGTTGGAAGTACGAAAGTAGCGGTCATTAGATAGGTCTCGGCGTTCACTATCCTTCACTCCCTCTCCTTGGTTCTCATAGTTCTTCCGAGCTTTTTGTCTGGCATTTTGAAACCATACCACAATCACACGGGTAGAAAGATTAAGGAGGTTGGACAGTTGCTCAAACTCATCATCTTTGGGGTATGCATTGGCATCAAAAAAATCCTGCAATAATCTTAGCTGATAGTCAGTAAACCTGGTTCTTGAGGACCTCTTACCCCCATAAAACTCTTGTCTTGGTGGCTCAGGAGAGGGTGGTCTAGAATCCACCTTTACATCTTCCAGTGTTGTGATGGGAGGGTTACTAAAGTTATATGGAGAATCCTTGTTGCGCTGGCGTTCTTTGAATAGAGTGTTCCGAAACCAATGCTTTATGACTTTATGTGGCAAACCAGATTTGTTGGCCATCTCATGGATTTGGTCTTCATTTGGAGAATTGTTTATATCAAAATACTGACGCAGGATTCTAAGCTGATCATCTGTGATCCTGGTTCGAGGTCTTTTATTTTGCTGCTGTATCATGGGTGGAGTTAACTGTTGTTGATAAAGCTGTGTCAAATCAGGACTCAAACTGGCCTCCACTGGGGGCAGATGGACAGGGCCCTGAGGAGTTAAAGCTTGCAAAGTTATGGGGGGCATTAGGAGTGGGGGGAAGAGTGGCAGTTCCATGGGTAAGGGAATCTGAGATAATGGAGCTTTAACTTGTGGAATGGAGACAGTAGCAGGAGTAGCACTGAGTGTAGAGACCGGTACAATTGGTTGCACTGGTTGTTGCTGTTGTGGCTGCTGCACTGAAGGGTTGGGAATCATAGGAGGTGTAGGAGAAGGGGATGAGACAGGAGAAGTCTCTGGAGTTGCAGGTCTCAGTGGAAAGAGTTTGTCATATTGCTCCCTGTAGTCTTTGGCAAATTTTTCCAATGACTTGATAGGGAATATGGAATGATGAATCTGCTCTTTATGGCTCTTCAGAATCAGTGCATTTGAAAAAAGCTTCCCACAAGACTCACACTCTAGCTTCTCCATGCCTTCTGTATGATCCACCTCTTTGGTGTCAGACACATCCCCACCATTTGGTATTGCCTCAGTAAGATTTTTCTGATATCGCTGCTTACTTTCATTGAATTGCATGACTAACTCAAAACCAATGTTTTCAAGCAAAGCCTTTGAAGCATTCCCTGGAGCATCATGGGCTATTCTGGGTGGAAGAAACTCATCAAAACCCTCCCCACTGGTTGACATCACTTTGTTTACATCTTCATTTTCTTGTGTTTTGGGATGATGTGTTTTTTCTTTGATACCCACATTATCGATTTCTTTTGATCCTTCATTATCGTTATGTTCATCTGCATCCTTTACACACTGTGGATCACTGGTCAGTTTTTGTTCATTAATTTCAGGATGAATTACCAGATTTTCATTTTGTTTTTGTTTAGAACAATATTTCGAGCCATCTTTTTTGGAAGACTCAGCAGTATCCTCATTTACAGTAGGTTTTAATGTGCTTAAGTTTAGACCAGAGCCTTTAAGGTTCACCTCTGGATTCATACGGAACTCTCCTCCTGGAATAAGAAAAGGAAGAAGCAATTGCTGTTGCTGCTGCACTGGAAGAAGAGCCTCTGTTGCCATAGGAAAAGGATGTAAAAGTGCAGGATTAAATAAATGGGACTGAAGAAGAGCAGCCTTCTTTTGGAGCTCTTGCTGGAGATGGGCTTGAGCCTGGGCTAACTGCTGCTGCTGTTGTTGTTGTAATGGTTGTTGTTGTAATGACACCTGTTGTTGCTTGGCAGCTGAATCAATCATGTTTACCAACTTCTTCCTCATGTCAGATGTTGAAGGATGGCTGGTGTCTGGGTTTGCAGGTGTGCCATTGAGTTCAGTGCTTTGTTGGTGGCTTAGACCAGCATTGTTCATGGAAGTAGCAGGCTTCATGGTTGCAGGGGTGCTGGACAATGCCTTGCCTGGGGGAGGGCCAACAGATTCAGAACTAGACGTAGATGAATCAAGCTTGGATGCACGAGCTTTTGTCTGGTGCAAGACAGAACGCATATGAATCTCTAAGGTTGAACTTTGACTATATGCTACATTGCAAATACTACATTTAAATGGCTTGTGGTCTGCATTGTTGACAGGCTCTTGCAAGCCAGTTGACGTGTCCTGCAGAGACCGTTTAAGTTTGTGTAAGTGTGACACTGAGTTGTAGTGAACCAAGAGAATATTCTTCTGGGTGAAAGATTCCTTGCAAACAGTACATTTGAAAGGCCTAGATGGATCCAGAAATTTCTCCATTGTTATATTCGGGCCCTTTCTAAGTGGAAAAACAGGCTGCTTGGGGTCACATTCAGCATTATCTTTAACCAAACTTGAATCATTGTCTGTAGGACTTAGTTTTTTCTCCAAATCACATTCTTCATCATCTTTCATCTCAGTTTCTTCTGGTGATCCCTCCTCTTCACCAAATGTTTGGTCTCCGGAGATCAGGGTGTCGCCATTCATCATTAAACCACCGTAAAGCTGCTGTATCTGGGTTTCACTTAGCTCCAGGTGGCTTGTCTCAAGGTGTTTCCGAAGGGCCTGCATTGTACGAAAACTGCGTTGACAGAGGCAGCATATGGTGGCAGCTCTTATAGCATGGTACTGAGAATGCAGTTGCAACTTTTCAGGGGTTTTGAATGCTAGGCTGCACTGATTACACCGGTACTTGTAAATGTGGCGATCAGATATTGCTGTTTGAGATTTCTGGCTATGAAGCTGGTTGAAGTGTGTCTGGAGTGCACTTGAGGATGTAAAGACTTTGTTACAGCCCTTCTGCCAACAAGGAAAAGCGGCATTGTTCTCCTTTGTTGATTCTGCATCCTCTGATGGTTGTTTATAGATTTTTGCTGCCTCTAAGTGAGGTGTGGTACCTCTCTCAGGTTCAGCATCAGTTGAAATTTCTAAAAAAATAAACAGAAAAAGGACTGCTCTGAATATACAATCAAGCAAAATGAATTAAAACAAAATCATAATTTATTAATTAAACCAAGCACAAATATTGATAAATCACCTTTGGACTAATTTTTGAGTCAGATCATAACTGTCAACCTTATTTAAAATGATGACAAATAAAGAACCATGCTCAACCTAGATTTAAAAAAAAAAAAAAAAAAGTAATATTTATACTAACCATCCAGTCTCTTTGTTTCATTAGCATTTATTAGCTGTGTATCAGAGTTGTGCACTGGTAAAAACATCTTCTCTGGCAGCACGTCTGAAGCAATCACCTGATCACAAGGGAAAAAAGAAATCATAATAGGTTTGATAAATCCATTTTGTGGATTAATTAATCCACAAAATCTCATTATTAAGTCATTTGATTGTTATCTCTGAAAATGATTGGTCATTATGCCGTGTTCCTGCTACGTGTGCATTAACGATGCATCGTGCAAGAGAATAGACCTCTTAACTTCAGAAAGCAAAATGGAATCGCAGTCATGAACCAACACTTAAAGCAGTTCAAAGGTTAAGTATGAATGGAAGCCCTCTTTGGTCCATGACAACACAATTAGCTAACTTTGGATGTAAAAAAGCCACTTTATTTATCTTCCTCTCCTTCTCTCCTCCTGTACCCACTCAAATTTAAAATGTGTAAATCAATGCAACTTTAAGGGGGGAGAGGGAGGGAGAGCAACCAAACAAAATGGCTGCTATTTCCATCACAAAGCACACCATTTCAGGAAAGTGCTGTATTAAAGGGACACAAAGCAGCACACAAGTCCTCTTCAAGGTCACATTTAATTTAGAACATAATTACTAGGCATGGTTCATAACGAAAATCACCTAGCACTGGCTCAGAGCTAATGAAGCACAATTATTTTCATTACTGTATTTCAGTTCAGCAGGGAAAGGGGAGAGGAACGGCAAGTGCCGAAGAGAGAAATCAAGAGAGATGGCAGAGCAGAGGGCAAGGAAGACCAAGAAATATAGGAGAGGGAAGAACACATGAAATGGGGAAGAAAAAAAAAGAAAAAAAAAAAGACAGAAAAGCCTTTTTACGCAAGAAAAAGCACTCAGCGCAAGCTGACTGAATTGGCAAAAAATGTCCAACCTTTCAGAAACAGTGAGGCATGTCTGCTTCGGGTTCAAACAAGCTCTGGGTGCATTAGTATCAATTTATATTCTGCAGATAAAAAAAGCTAATTTTAATATTCATTGGATCTGAGGCAGCTACCTCTCCCCTCCCCCCACTCAATGTCATTACTTGTCTCCGTTCGCTCGTGCTGGAGTCACCGAGGGTTTAAACACCCCTCCTTATACACACATGCACATTGTGCTAAACATTTTCTTGCATAAATACAATTTTTACACCATATATATATAAATAGTGGTCCACTGGTTTTTTAATATCAATATCTAGAAAGCAGCATGGCTGATGGCTAATATAACAAGTAACAAAAGCGACTAAGACGCAGGCAACACAAAATTGCAGAAATTATTCAAGCACTTTGCAATATTTACCCATTTTTTTTAACTTCTCAAAATTGCCAAATAGCAGTTGATGATAGAAATAAAAATCCTTTTAAAAGATTAAAAATCCATTCTGATTTAACATCAGTAAATATTGCCTATAGGATAAAAAAACAAATTCAAAACATATTGTCTTTAAAAGATTCTTAATACCCCAAGCAATTTATCTTGTTTTAAGGGAGTTTAGACGTTTTTACTAGCTGTGAGAATTGTGGCTGGAATGGACATGTGTTGTTCATAAAATCCCTGGTTGCTTTAATTCTTTATATAGCACTAAAATATTGAATCTACACGCTACATCCATACTGTCTTTTCCCCCCCTCACCGTGTTGATGAGCTTCTGAGTGCAGTCTGCAGTGACACTGTGCAGCTGTGTGAGGTGGGTACGCAAGAGGGCAATACTGTGCAATGTGTCTTGGCACAGTGGGCAGCGGAGAGCAGGCTGAACTGCATGCTGGTTCATCACATGACTCCTTAGACGCTCAATATCAGTATGACGGAACCGACAGAATGGACACTGCCGCATCTAAATGAGAAACGAACAGAAATACTTACAGAGGAACAATGATTACATACTGTTTTTTCAGTATCCTGTCCCTTTAAATAATATTAGGCTTTGTTTCTATTCTTATTTTTTGCACAATGGTATAGTTATGGTATAATACGCAATTAAATTATTAGTAATTTAATTAAATTAGTATTAAATTACCATATTATTATTCCATAACCCTAACTACTCATTTATACTATTATGCTAGTCGTACAGAAAACTAATGTTGTTTATCTTATTTAACAATGATCTGATAGCACTTTAAAGAACTTGTAAAATAAACATGGCTTTACCAGGTTACATTTTATTAAAAAAAATAAATAATGAGCGCAGAGTGTATTGCAGCAGACCTCTTCCTGTATTCGTGGCCGTTTGCAGAGAGAGAGCTCAACTGGCTCGTCAGATCCAGATGAGGGACGCTTAGGACTGGAAGAAGACTCATTTTGCTCCACCTCCGTTTGAATTAATCCTTCTAAGAGCAAAAAGAATCAAACAGAGAAAATTTTAAGTTTATCGATAATATTAAACGACATTATTATTTAACAACACTAAGCTTATTGTAAAACAGTGGTTCCCAGTTGGTATCATGGACAGCAGGGAAAACAACAATGCACAATGCAAATAACACAATTGGTGATATGGTAATATTAATATAATTAATATTAATTGATAGGTGTGGGGTCACCACAGCATCTAATGTAAAATCTGGGTCCTGAAGCAAAACCAGCTGGAAAAACTAAAACAAAAACAAACATCATTTTGGTAAAGACCTGTTTTTTCCGCTGCTATGTCTCCATGTTTACTTCTGTCTTCTTGGTTAGCCGTAAACTCAGTGGGAGAGTCCATCCCATTCTGATCTCCTTGAAGAGCTGAAGAGAAGAAAATATGTATATATTCAGAGAGTAAATCACAATAGACAAATTCTTATGTACACACTCAAGGTTGTTTCTTTCCTGTATGCTTTGCTATTTGAATAATCAGGCCTACTATTTGATTTTCAAGGCAACTGATCATTGCAGAAAATATCTTGCGAGCATGAGCCACTGCAAAACAAGGTTGAATGCAGGAACACATTCTAACCTATAGGGGTCAGTCTACACTAGCTCGGTGAGACCCAACCAACCTGCTCAAACACATTAACAGACAGACCGACACAATACAGTAGCTAGTAATCTACAAATTCTCTTTCACACAAAATAAGTTAAATATATTGATCTTCTACAGTAAAAATACAAAGAAAGATATGAGAGAAGAAAACCAGGAGGAGGATGAGTTAAAGTCAGCGGCGTCAGCAGAGCTTCATTTGACCTGTGGGGATTTGAAAAGTCACAGGAGGAAGATAATACATCAGAGGTCAGGAGGGTCACACACAAAGAGTCCATTTCAAAGCACAAATTGGCGAACAATGCTGCCATGACAGCCTTTAAAAATTATCCTAATACAATAGGTCTTCTCATTGTGCTCAGTTTGAGTCTGTTGTGCTAGTTCTTGCTAAAAGAAGCATTTTATAAAGCACTCCCTGAAAATTGAAATGACTGTGCATATCCAAAACATGTGGGATGGCATTTACTGACAATATTTTGACAACAGTCTTCAGATTTTATCTTCCCGATGAACTCTAAAATCAAAAAGAGCGAGCATGCACGCATTAAGATGGAAATTCAAAAAGGGCAATGATGCTCTGTTGTTCTTTTGCGGCGTCTAAAAGCTTCGGCTGAGCTCTGTAGGTACAAAACACACAGCCTCGGGACACACTAAACCAGATACCCCATTCAACGCCCTCCCTCCCTCTCCTCATCCTCTTCTCTCTTGCTTTCTGCCTTTCTGCTTTCTTAGCAGAGTAATTGTTCTGCTACGTGGGGGGAAGGGAAAAGAAGAACAGAGTTGATTTGGGTGGGTTTTGGGCAGGGGGGTGGTTGGGGTATGGGGGGGGGGGCAAGTGGAAACAAAAAAAAAAAAAAAAAAAAAAAAATGCATGAGGGTTGTCATAACAGGCCAATCAAAGGCAGGCCGAGGTATCTTCTGGTAATTCTTTGAGAAGGTGATTATGACAGAGGGTGAGAGAGAGAGCGAGAAAGGCCATCTGAACACCAATTATCCTGACAGACACGCTATTGATTTCCTATCAAACCAACACACCCATAAACACAGAACACATAACCTGAAACTGTCAAATCCGCTCTAGTTACGACCGCCCCATTGAGCCCTCTCGCTCAGTCATTCTCTCAGAGTCACACACACCGCGCCGAACCTGACCAAAAAAAAAAAAAAAAAAAAAAAGAGTCTATTGTTGAGCATCTCTCACAGGGAAAATCACAACAAAAAAAGCTTAGGGATGGAAATTAAAAATAAATCAAATGAACAATGGCAACTAAATGTATTGGACAGAAGGAAATCTTTAATTAGTGAAAATTCGGTAACACATTTATGGTCTTTAACTAGCTGCTTATTAGCATGCATATTACTAGTATATTGGCTATTTGTTAGTACTTATTAAGCACATATTAATGCCTTATTCAGCATGACTTTATTCTACATTCTTAATCCTAACCTACTGTATACCTAAACTTAACAACTACCTTACTAACCATTAATAAGCAGTAAATTAGGAGTTTATTGAGGGAATAGTCATAGTTAATAGTTTATATGTGTTCCCCTTACTAAAATGTTACCGAAAATTCAATAATGTGTTGCATGATATGTTCAAATTGTGACAAAATGGCAAATTATCCATTTAATGCGAAACCTGTTAATTAACTCATATATTTCAATTCTACAAATTTATAATGCCAAAATAAGCTAATTTTAACCAAATGCATATGTGTGTTTTAGACAAACACATTTTTACTTGCAAACATCATGCAACTTAATTATCAAAGGCACAAATATTTTAATTTTCAAGTTAAAATCAAAGGGGACATGTGCATTCACTTAGAATGTTCATGACGCTTCTTGGACAAAACAGATGGCCGTGGCTCAGCGTGGTGAGGTCATTTTGGCCAGTAATGAAGTGATCAGATGCACCCACACATGCTAACACACTCCAGGCGCACACTCAACACACACTTCATCAGCACTTCCTACCCGTCTCGGGGATCAATATACAAATGCTCAGCAGCATTGATCCAGTATTGATTATAAATTAGGCAATGCCCTGGTGTTCCTAAAGAGATCAATAACCAGCCATTCAGCTGCGGCGCTCCAGCAGGTCGGAAGCAGCGCTGATCCGATGTTCCTACAGGTTCAAATTCACACTGAAACAGCTACTCACTCTCACTCGCTGACTTTAGCATTGATTGTACGCGACACACTGACTACTAACCTTTTCTTGTACGCTGCGTGTAGGGCTGTCAAACGATTAATCACGATTAATCGCATACAAAATAAAAGTTTGACTAATATATGTGGGTGTACTGTGTGTAATTATTATGTATATATAAATACAAACATATCCAGGTATATATTTGAGAAATATTTACATATATTTTATATATATAAATACATTTTTTGTACATAAATAACATTTCTCTTAAATATATATATATATATTAATTTGTGTGTATTTATATATACACATATTAATTACACACATTACTCACACATATATTATACAAACTCAAACTTTTATTTTGTATGCGATTAATCGCGATTAATCGTTTGACAGCCCTAGCTGCGTGTTCGCCATTTCTCCTCATCGGGAATATAATGCTACTATATGGTATTTCAGTATTCTTTCTTTTTTCTTTTTTAAATGTACCATGTTTAGCAATGTATATTTTTCTTTTCTTTCTTTTTTTGCCGATTAATTTGAGATTTAAAAACATTAGTAAACAAATCTAATCAAAGTTGAGAAAAATTTTCTTAACACAAAAAGAAACAATGAATATTTAGAAACACCTGTCAGCCTTTAGGAATCTCTATCAGACTTTTTCTCCGTCTTTCTTTTAAAATGTTAATTTGAGAATGTTAATTAACTCATGCCTCGTTAGTGGGTTGCGCCTTTATTGGCTGCATTGACTGGCTAACCCTCTAGTTTAGCCTCTTTCTGGCCAGTGAAGATGTTACAAATGTGATTATTGGCAAGTCAATTAACAAAATCAATTCCTACCATTCTGTACAAAAAGCACACACTCTCTTTCTTTTTCTCTCTCGCTCTCACACACAAATGCATATGCAAATATACACATACAAACAGGCTGGGTGCCAAGGTCGGGCTATTGTTCAACTCATTAGCTGAGCTTATTTTGTGTTAGAACTAAATGCTAATTGTATCCACCACCCGGTTTTCTCAATTACCCCAGTGTAAATATCTGCCCTCTTTCTTTTTCTATTCTTTCTGTTTTTCGGCATGTCTGTCAGCCCCTCCCCCTCTGTTGTTCTGTTGTGTGTTTTAGAGCCTTGAGCGTCATGAGCACAACACACAAGGGACAGTTAGTCTTTTGATTTGTGTTTTAAGGAATTCTCCCTGACTTTCTCCCCAACATTAATCTAGCATCAAAAGCTGGTGTTCTGCTTATGAGTGTGTTGGATTTTGCTTATTTTCCCCCCTGAAATTTGACTGGTTTGAAAACACAATTTTTGGTGCTAACTCTGTAAATTGTAAACGACTTTGTATATAGAGAACAAAGCGATCGTGCATGTGTGTCTCATACCATTTTCTTGAGCAGGGCTTTTTCGGATTGTAAAGATGGCACCAAGCTCCTCCTCATCCTGCAGACCCTTCTGGATTCGCTGTAGTCTGAGCAGCCCCTCCCCTCTCTGGTGGCTCAATGAATGGGAGTGCTGCACTAAAGAAAGGCTGTTCTGAGTGGAGAAATCACACAGCACACAGTGCAGCCAGACATCTTCAGACTGCACTCCATCCAGCTGCTGCAAATACTGAGAGAAAGTGAAGATAAACATTATTCATATATAATGTGTGAGTGTGAATGGAAAGGAAGAATATAAGTAAAGAAGTTAAAAGAAGTTATCACTTAATAAAACACTCTTCTACTTCATCCAGCTCACATTTCAACACCAGCATACTTAAGGTACTTTAGCAGAAGCCATATATTGACCATACAGTCATAAATGATCAATATGTGGCTTCCTCTAATGTGAACAGCACAACATGGATCAATGCTGGATCAATACAACCCTGTAAAAACACCTATGTAGATGTTACTTAACATGCTTTGCTCAAATAAACGCTAAATCTTCCTCACTGTCTGCGGTATGGTGAAAGCTAAGCAGACAGATTCAAAGCAAATGAATCCAGTGAAACATTACATGCACACAGTCAGACACAAAAACACATGCACACAACCACAGTGAGAAACACCAGTCCACTTGTTTTACAGAACTCTAAACTGATTAGAGATGTGCTGAGTTAATGGACCACATTAGGAGGAGGGAAAAAATAACATCCAATCTATCTCAATTACCAGAGAGGCCTTACAGGTTTTGGGAATAATGGCGTCACCGAGGGCGCCTTAGGCTTTTGTGGATTTTACTGACAGGAATACCATGCCTCAGACTTTTTGTACATAGAGTTTCTGGTTTTGAATTGTGAGATTTACCTTGTATAGTCTCAGGCTGGTCTCGTGTCTGGAGTTCATGGTGTGTAGCTTCAGTTTCTCCAAGCTGCTGGCCTCGTAGTCACATGCATTGCACCTGAGCTGCACTTGGCTTCCTGCAGCGACACACCTCAGACGCCACTCTTCTTCCTCCTCTTCGATGTTTACATGTTGACTACTGGCCTCCCGTAGGTGTGCAGCTAGCTGGTAGCGCTGTACGTGTTTGTCTGTCTGGCAGTGCAGTTGGAAGTTTGCTCGCAAAGGCGTGGCATAATGGCAAAGCCGACAATGATGGGTGTCTCCGGTTGTGCTCCTCCAATAGGAATTGGGTAATGAACGCTGCATGGTCAGGTGTTGACTAAGCTCTTCTAGAGTGTCACAGGAAAAGTGGCCACATAGAATGCATTCAAAGAGTTTCTGTGAAGAGGTTTCATTGCAGGACAGAGGAGCGATGGCATCGGACAGTTTGGTCTGAGGTTGGCAGTGGCGGTAAAGCTCGGTGGTATTGTGCTTACGTTGACGTTGCATGTGTGCCAGGTTCTGCTGCAGTAGAAGCACGTTGTGCGTGTGCTTTTCACTGGTCATGTGGATTCGGAGGTTCCGTGCCACGTTGGTTTCGTAGTCGCAGACTTCACACCGCCATGATGCACGTCCCCGAAGCTTAGATGGAGAGGGGGAGTTGGCTTGGGTGGGGATGAGTGAGAGTAGGATGCGAATGGGTTAAAGGATTGGGCTGGGCTGCTGGGCTGTGTGCATGTGACTGCGTCTGCAGGCTCTGCATGTTGTTGAGGTGTTTGTCCGATTGCATGTGGATGCTCAAGTTGCCCTTGGTAGTGGTGGAATATTGGCAGACCTGGCAGCGGAATGGCTTGTATCCGCAAGAATATGTCTCACCTCTTGCTAAGCGTGGATGGCTCTGACCACTGCTGCAGTATGGACACTGTTCAGACTCCGACTCTGGATGCTTCTCCTTCATATGGGCTTCAAGAGTTTGCTGGTACTTGTAGTGCCAGTTGCATTTTGGACACTTCAATGTCTTGCAGGAGTTTCTGGAGTGTACTATAGAGGCCTGGATGCCATAACTGAAAGATGATCCTTGGACATCATCCCCAGCTGCAACAAAGCCTCCGTCACTAGCCATCAACAGCCTTTTTCTAGAGGCCGTGTCCAAGTGCCCTTCTTCAAGAATAGGCTGACTAGTCTGGTTTAAGGTAGGACTCAGTGTAGGGGATGGGGAATGGCTATGATTATTGGGCAGGTCAGAATGAGTGACAGCATGTCTGTCATCTTCAGACAACCTAGTGGTTGGTTCCATTGCTATGGCACTACCATTCTCTAACTGTTCATTTGGTTCGGTTGCTGTGGCACTCTCTTGGTTGGCAAGTTGTTCTGTAGTAGTGACAGTGGATGGGTTTACCACAACAAGGGAAGCAGGTGCAGGGTCGTGGCAGTTAAAGCTTGTTCCACACTCTGACTCAGAGTCTGTAAGGGTTTTGGTGTTGTTCATAAAGCTGGTTGCTATTGTTACAGAGTTTGGAGGTTTTGAAATGCTTTGGTTTGACAGAGCAGCTTCAGTAATGTGCTCTTGTCCGCTACTGCTGCTAATACCATGAGCACCGTCATCTACAGTGCTGCCTACCTCTAAATACAATCTCCTCTCTCCCCCCTCACTACTTTCTCCATCCTTCCATATCTTATCCTCCTTGCCTCTTTGTGTGCCCTCTCTTCCCAGGGTTGAAGGGTCTTTGGCAGGGCTTGGTATTGAGGTAGCAGGGGAGGTTCTGGGTGGAGAGGGCAGGAGAGGGAGTCCTGGCTTAGAGATCAGAGGCTCTTCATTCTCTTTCCGTCTTGCCGTGTCCTCTGTGCTGTTCCCAGAGGTCGGAGATGCCAGGTTAAGTGGTACCACAGACTCACAATTCCTTTTTGGTTCTAGGAAACAGAGGAATGGGTGGTTGCCTGGGCCGGCAGGCTGTAAAATGGCAGAGGTGTGTTTAAACGAGAGCAGATGTTGTTCTTCGTCGCTGAAGGTGATGTTGTGTTGCTGAGAAGCATGAGCCCTAAACAAGTGTGAACGGCCAAAAGACAGCCGACACAGAAAGCACATCAGGATGGGTTTGGTTAGACCAGACCATGTCACCCCTTTCTCTGATGATCCTGCCACGTCAGGAGCACTATCTTTGGATTGGCGGGTCACCAGAGCTAGACTATCACTGTCGTCAAGGTTATGCATTTGGAAGACACGAAAAATCTGTGGAGTGGAGCTCTGAGACGAGGAAACGTAACAGGTTCTAATGATGGAGGAAGGGGCACCTAACGAGGAGGAGGGTACACCACTCGTGAGTTTACTCTTCGTCACATAGGCAGACCCATCAGGCTGGTACAAGATCTCTCCGATAGGTCTCTCCACATCATCACCTTCTTCTTCTTCATCTGCCTTCTCCCTCTCCGCTGCATCTTTTAACATCTCTCTAGTTGAACATTCATTAACCTGTTTTTCCCTAACTCTTTCTTCAAATCTCCCTGCAAGTCCCTCCTCCTCGGCCCGCCCCACTAGTCCACCCTGCTTGGACAGAGTTGCTGTGCTCCGATGAATGGCTTGATCTCTGGCCAGTAGGAGTGGATTGGGGGCCAGTGGTCTGCAGAGCCCAGGAGGCTGTTGTGTGTGGGGGCCAGAGGCTCCATTGTTGGAGACAGAGTCACAACACTCCATCCTCTGAGCTACTAAGCACATTCATCCCACCCTGGCCTAGAAAAAGAATGAAAGAGAGAGAAAAGTTAAATTACCCAAACTTTACACCTACATTACGATTTTCTAAATCACTTTGCATAATTAAATCACTAAATCACTATACATAATTACAGCAACAGATGAAGTATCTTAAACTTGAGCAGCATAACAAACTTTAATGTCAGAATTCAGAGAGAAGCAACCCTGGAATGATGAAGAAAAGTAGAGAAAGTCTCAACTGTGATCAATAGCTCTTTGCCAAGCTGTATTAAAGACAGCTGAATATTACATGAGAGACAATTCCTGGAATCACCAAGATCTGCTCAATTAAATGTCTCTGTCTGTCTTTGACTCCCCCATCCCCCTCCATCTTGAATTAAATTTCCCTTTAGGCAACTGAGCAGAACATAGGGCCGTGTCTACGGGGGATTGCCCCGTGACAGTGCCTCTGGAATAAGTTCCCTATTGACTCTAGTCCCAGGTTTCTCCAGAGACACGGCCCCCACAGGCCTTGATCAGTAAAGCAGCTGAAGTGAATTAAATTGAATTATATTAAAGCAGCCTATCACAACAGGGTTCAGCTTATATTAGGCATCTATAATAATTGCAATTTGCATTAATGCTACGTAGAAACAGGTTCACATTTGGATAGGCATTTTAATTGTACCAGCAGCACAAACATATACATTTTACACATGCAAACATATGATGTAGCAACTTAAGCCTGCCTTGTGGTTACACCGTGGGCTATAGTTAAATAATTAAAATGTGCTTGTAGTTATTACTGGATTTATCTACAGTTAAATCACCTAAATAGTGTACAAACGTCAAGCATTTGCACAGAAGGTGTCTGAGGAGAGTAGCCTACAGAGTTTGTAGGATTGTAGTTGGGGGCTAATTGCTCTGTTTCTAGGTTGAAGAGTGCAGATTCTTGAACTGAGATTCAAGCTGTTATATTGAGCTCTCTCTGATCCTCTCTACTGGAGGGGGCTAAAGTGCTAATGGGAAAATCAATAGCATGAATGCTAAGCATCTTACTGGAAGCAAGAGCAGGATGCTAGCACACCAAGCTAAAGGATGTGTTCACTGATTTAAGCTCAAACTGGACCTAAAACAACAGACTTAAAGGGCCAAATGTTTCAAAAATATAATAAACAGCTCTTATACATAAGAGTCAACTCATTAAAATGAACACAAATGCTTATAGGAGTGCTGGAGATACATATTCATAAACAAACTGCCATGCTGGCACAAACTAGACTTCCTGTACAGATCAATGAATATCCAGTCTTTTTTTTTTTTTTGCTCCATGTGTGCATGTGTGTGTGTGTGTGTGTGTGTGTGTGGTGTAATTAGTGATGTATCTCATTAGCTGCTAGGTTAATTACCCATCTCTCTGGGATACCTGATAGGGGGCACACAGCTGGAATCAAGACACATCTTAAACCAATTACTCTCTGTAAGCGTGTGTGGATTAAGACCAAGATGTCGGCTGAGAATTAGACAAAACAGCACTAAAACTAAAATTAACCCTGACACTATAGTACCAGCAATAACCCTTAAAACCAACAACAACAACAACATTTACAGGGAAACTGTTTTCACTGCACAAAACTGAAACCTTTGTTTCTAGTGACTAAATTATTATCTAACATAAAATTAACCCACATGTCGTGGGCAATCCCTGTAATCTCCCATTTATGGCACTCAAGAAGCAACATTTTTTGAAGAGTTTCTACAACAACATTACAGTAAGGCAGGGAAATACTCCCACTCCATCCTCTCTCTTATAAAAAATGACAAATAAGAAACAAGTTCCTTAATAACCACTGAACTAATCTTGCTCTTAATGAAAGCTGTAACATCCTATTCTAGTGCATTATTCTGTTAATTTTGTCTACTTCAATGTTTACTGATTGTGAGAAAGGTTGCAAACTTCATATAAATTAAATAGAAAATAAAACAGCTGATTTGATATTTAGTTTGACCATCCTGAGACTGACTAGCAACATTTTCTGACAGCTGAAAGGAAGTGCTTAACCTGACAAAAAAAGATATTGTGTGGGAAGCCCCGTTTTGTTAGAGAGAGTGATTTCACATTCACAGCACAGATTGCTGATTCAGGGGCTCAGCTTCCTGTTTTAATGCTAATCTAATATTGTCTCAGTATCTTAGCAAACATTCTATTGCACAGATATGACTGTACAACACACCTAATCCTTATGAAACATGCTTTACATGTCTACAACATGACATAGCAGCACATGGCTATACTACAGAGCACCAGAGACATCTTAAAAACATTTAAAATGATCAAGTGTGCGCACAATCTTACTTTGTGCCAGCGTTTTTATCCGTTTAAGCACTTGCAACATGCATGAATGCATGAGCACACAAAAACGAAAACTGTTACAAGGGTTGAACTGAAAAATAACAGTATTAAATCAAACCAAACTTAAACCAGCTAACCCCACACCCTTCTCTTTCGCAGTCACGCAAACACAGACACATTTTCTCCCACTGTATTTAGACAGCTGTCCTCTCTGCTGTGCGCTTGTCTTTGATCTTTGATTTAATGCCCCATTTCCATTAGAGACACTAGCCCATTCAGGAGCAAAACTTCAAAAGAAAGAGAGAGAACGATAGAGAGAAAAAAAGAAAGAGTGGACGAAAGAGAGGGCAAGAGTGGTGGGGAAAATTTATGACTTATAATTTAGAAAACTGAGGCCTTAATTGTTTCTAGTTTAGTCAGCCAGCACAGAACAAAATATGTAAGCAGGAAGTAAAATGCTGATGCACTTCCTGTGTGACATGCAAAAAGGAAGTGGCAGACAAAAATGCAGGGTCAAAGTTCAAAAGGTAATGCTAATGTTATGGCAGGGCCATGACAGTGTTGTGACAGCTGCCTTCTTAAAAATTAGCCTTATATTATAGTTCTGGGAAAAAACACATTTGCTTACATTAAGTTTCCAATGGGCAGAGATGTAGGACAATGTTTGGCAAATGCACAGTGATGCATTCTGTCAGTATGCTTACAGTAAGTCACACACGCTTCAGTTTCTAGTGTGAAAGTCTGAGCGTGATGTAAACGTATTGATCTAAACTGCAGCAAGATCCAGCGGGATTATGAAATCAATGCTACACTGAAAGAGTTCTTATTCATTTGACTTGATCTTATGCCTCTGACAACGCATGGGAAACGCTGCTCTTCCAGAGTCAAATTGTGGCACTTGTTACACACATATCAAATGGAAAGTGGCACTGTGTACTAAAGCTTTTATCTGTAAGGATTATTTATGTAAATATTCTGCATTCATTACCCGAGTATATGCACTGTGAAATGAGAAAGGAAAAGAAAACATTTGTGCAAGATTAACTCCTTTTAACAGCTAGATCATAATCCAAAATCCATAATCCTGCAGAGCTGAACAACATGCAAAACAAAAGTGGAATTGACTAGCTGGGAAAAAAATTATAAATGTTACTGCTATGTTGTTTTTAATCATTGGTATTAAAATGATTAATGCAACCTCTCACAAACTGACAAGAGATTACATTCTGTTGGAGAATAATAGGTAGTTGACAAATAACATTATTTTATCCATCAGGAATTGATTGAATTGTGAAAATGGGCCGAAATTCCTTTATGCTAAAACAATAACTAATGTGACAACTGGTTAGAAATCCAATAGCTCATACATTAAGTAAATAGGGACAAATATGACGCCATGTTGAGACCCATATATATGTGACCAAAACTAGTCATAAGTCGCACGGGCATATTTGTAGCAATAGCCAACTACACATAGTATGGGTCAAAATGATTGATTTTTCTTTCATGCCAAAAATCATTAGGATATTAAGTAAAGATCATGTTCCATGAAGGTATTTTTTAAATTTCCTATACCGTAAATATATCAAAAATGTTTTTTTTTTTTTTTAAGTGGATATGCATTCCTAAGGACTTCATTTGGACAACTTTTTTTCCTCAATATTTAGATTTTTTTTGCACCCTCAGATTCCAGATTTTCAAATAGTTGTATCTCAGCCAAATATTGTCCTATCATAACAAACCATACATCAATGGAAAGCTTATGCTTATTTATTCAGCTTTTAGATGATGTATAAATCTCAATTTCCAAAAACTGACCTTTATGACTGATGTTGTGGTCCAGAGTCACATATACATATCACACACACACACACATATATATATATATATATATAGTAAATTCTGTTTATACTTAACTTTTAAAATCTCAACGATGTCAAAATGTACCTTTAATGCATGAGCTATTGGATTTCTATCTATATAGGATGAATAAAATAATGTTATTTGTAACATTATTTGTCATATATACACACACATTATATATATATATATATATATATATATATATATATATATATATATATATACATACATACATACATACATGTAAATATATGTAAATGTATATAAATTATATTATATATATATATATATATATATCCATCCACACACACACACACACACACTCTTATATATAGGTACATACATACATACATACATGTAAATATATAAAATGTATATATATATATATATATATATATATACACACACACACACACACACATATATATACACTGTGTATGTATGTATGTATGTATATATATATATATATATATATATATATATATATATATATATATATATATATATATATATATATATATATATATAGCGTGTGTGTGTACTAACCAAATATTAATAATGGAAATACAAACTGTAAAACATGACATAATATTTAAGAGTACATATGTAAATATTTCAAAATGTAAAGAGACTACATTGTCATGCAGAGCTTTCCCTTTTTCTTTCAATAAATACCATAAATCTAAGAAAAATGGTAATAATATACAGAACCCCTACTAAAATACATTTCAGCATTATTTGAAAACACTGCAAAATCTCTGTCTCTCACTACAGGCGCCGTCTGTCTCAATTTCTAGTCCATTTCCAAGAAAATGTGCTCAACAATCCCACTGACCTTTGCATGACTGTGGTTTATGCACCTTTTATAAACTATACCTTCATTCTATATAATCAACAGCCACGGCAAACAGCACACACCTCTTTCTGCCTGGACTAAGGCAGACAGTGTAATACAGTTCAATATTTGCAGTGAATTCTGGTGAGAGTTGACAGTAACACGGAGGTGAGGCAGAATCACTGATCACCCTCGTTTCTCCTGTGCACGCGCACACACACACACACACATACACACACACACACACACACAAGGTCTGTTTAAGGCGTGGATGGAGAGCAGAATTTGAACTGACAGGCTGGGCCCCCATGCATTGTTCTCTGGCTGAGTGTGTGTGTGCGCTGTGTGTACGCAAGTGTATGTGTGTGTGTGTTCGAGAGGCCTTAGTGACTGATCTGCCGATGTGCCTCACTTCTCCACAACCCCAGCTATTATTATGATAAACAGAAAAAGTCAAACCCTGAAGGCAGTGTGTGCACACAGACTCACAAACGGACACACACAATTCATTATTCAGATGTTGCAACACCTTATTTACAAACACAGCAACAACTACACAATCTTTACTGTATCCTGCAAGGTTGAAGACTTCATTAACACATTTAATAAACAAAAAGACCTACAAACACACCATAAAATGGGACTGCTGTATTTTTTTTTTTTAAATATTTTTATTATATACGAATAATAAGAAATAACATTTACCCCATATATATTTAGATATTTTACAATGCATCCACTAAATTTTGCTAATGCAGTAAAAGAAATAAATGCTTCAATGAAACCGGGAACAATTTCCTTTAAACACTCTCATTGGCTCAGCACTATCTGTTTGACACCGCTACCCTGCAGAGTCCACTTTTCTCTTCCCTTGCTGTGCCCTTTCATCCCATCTTCTTCCTTTCACCCTGTTCCCTAACTCTGTGAACTCTGACCTGTGAGCCAATCCTCTTTCGCCCCACACCATCTCTTGTGTGTTTGTGTGTGTGTGTGTGTGTTTTTGTGCATTCTCAAAAGAAAGAGTCTCTGCTCCTGCTCCTCAAGCACAGGCAGTATTTATTTTCTCGCAGTAGAACTGGTTATTCCAGTGAAAGCACTCTATTTAAGGCCAAACACTGACATTTTTACCTAGAAATATAAAATTGTATATATTGTATTTCGAAAGTTGAACATTCTTACATTGAGCTAAATGAATAATTTGAAAAAATGTTTTTTTTTTCTAAATCCATCCATGCTTTTTATAAGCCCAGCTGCTCAAAAACAACCAACTGAACTATTGAGTAAAAAAAAAAAACTATTATATAATGTATAAAAAAAGAAACTATTTGTCACAGTGTGACAGATTCACAAAAGGACAGGAAAAAACAATACCCAAACACACGGTCAGTCGGTCACACACAAGCGCATCCACACATGTTTATCTAGCTATCTAAATGAGGACATTCTATAGATTTGTATTGCTTTTATAAATATATTGATTAAAATTTCAACACGTGCGCTAATAAAAAAACATTAACCTTATTTATGAATTATTTATCATTGATAACATCTGATATAATTTTCTCTAAACAAGTAGGTTTGTAAACACATACATTCTATGAAAATTATTAGTTCTTTTGTGCTTCGTAGAATGTAACAAAATATACTCTCTTCCTTTTATGACTTATCATATTTACCTAACTTCTGGGGACAACACACCTACCCACCCACCCACACACACACACACATACACATACACACACAGTTGAAGGAAAACAGGCTTGACCAAGCATGCCCAGAACATCAGGGCCAGCATAATTCTTCTTCTTTTACCATCTATACTTCATTTAAGACGGAAAAACAACAAGTTACACCTTTGCGACCGCTTATTTTTTAAAAAAGAAAAAAGAAAAGAAAAAAAGGCTCAATTGTGTCGCGACGCGGACGACGCACAGGCTTCGGCTCCTTCGTATCCTATCATTACACGGACGGATCTGGACGCGTAGCGCGTGTCAATACTGATACATTCGCTGAAAATGAGCCTGATGTGTCACACACAACAGCACTCGTCTAAGCAAAAGCATACACAGAAAGGACGTTTCTTTACGCTTTTCGGGCTTTTTCTTTCGCAACTAACAAGAGGGCGACAACTCTTGGAGAAAACAGGTAGGAGAACACCAGAAGAGCTTTTCTAACTTCAAACCGAACTCGAGAAAGACACTGACATCAAAGAAAGTGAATACCACATTCGCTACAATGTCATACATATGTAATGACAGCTTCTAGTAAAGCTCAATAACAAAACAAGAGATTCAAAATAATAATCATACATTATGTAGTTCATTAGTGTTACGGTTTATACTTTTATAAATACGCTGCGTAAATAAAATGCGTAACGAATCAGCTGAGCAAAGAATCAAATGTAACGGCGTAGAAGAGTCATTTGATACAAACTTACATTTGGATGCGTCGCTTTGTATTCCGGTAAACACGTTTATAGATCCCATTCGCACAGATGCATGCGTTCACACATCATGCTGCTGAAGTTAAACGAGGTATTTGACTGTTCCTTAAAGCATTTAAAAGGTTTGTTTTTGGTTGTACTGCAGACGACAGACGCGCCCTGGCTTCGGTTCGAGGAAGGAGGAGAGAGTGAAAAAAAATCAGTCCGGTCTTTATTCCTGCTAATTACTTTCGTGCAAAAAATGGCTGGAATTAACACACTGCGCATGTGCTGATTACACAGTCACGAGGGGAAGAGATAATTAGCTCCTCCTGGATCAATAAGATTCCAGGATGGAAGAGAGAGAGGAGGGAGATGTAGGGAGGAGAGAGGGGGGGAAGTGATGGAATTAGACTATAGGACAATTTTACCTCTGCACATAAACAACAAACAATAAAGGAGGATAAAACAACGAAGTTGCCATGAGATGAGAAGCAAGAAAAAAAAACTTTTATTGCAACATTTAATAGGCTACTCAAATGATGATTATCCACCACTGGAAAATGAACCGCATTGTTTTGTTATAATCATAATCATACATGATCTGCAAATCCTGAAATCATATTTAAAAAAAAAAAAAAAAAAAGGTTCTGTCAATCAAGTGTGGAAAGTTTGAAGCGCTACTGTAAAAAGTGCATTTATGTTTAAAATACATCGATTTATTGGTTGAATATTGGGTAGAAATGCAACTGGATACGATATTCAATATAATTAATGCAAAATTGTAAACTTGAGCATCAAAACAGAGCGGTTTATTTTAGCAGTCGTCGTTTTTCGAGGATGGACAAAGATAAATAGGCCTACATTTATAAAATTTCATATTTATGTTTTTAAATTCTATAAATGATTATCATTAGTGTTCATTATAATTAATGTACAGTATAGTGCCTCTATCAAAGCGTTGCGTTAAATAAAAACTCATCTGAACCTATTTTAAATCGTGTATATTAAAGATTCTGTAGCCTATAAATAAAAATACACATTATAAATAATAATAATAGTGATAATAAAATTATTATCATAAACAAATTAATAAAATTAAATTTTAAAAAGGAAATAAAATGTCCAGCGTTTTACAATTCAGTGTATAACATTGAAATAGTGTACTTATATGAAAAACATCTTTAAGGTCGAGTAAAAGGAGCATGGCATATATACACAACAACATCTCAATAATACTCGCATCAATATTTTACCAGTAGCACATGGCATATGTTTCATCTGTGCACGAGCAGGAAGAAAATTGTTTCCATTAAAACTTCTACATGAAAGGAGCGAGTGTTGAAGTGTTTTTCACTCTACTTGTGTCTTTTGTTATGATAATTCTTTTGTGTTCTTTGTGAATATATGTGTGTGTGTGTATGTGTGTGTGTGTGTCCGTGCACGCGCGTGCTTGAATGGCTGTTGAGCCGTTATGGTCAACGTTTCCGTTTTGTCATTAAAACAGACTCTGCAGTACTTCAAGATTTGATCTAACTTCTTTGCTACTTAATATGCACGAAATGTGTTTTGTGGTCTTTTCTAAGTTTAATATGAATTTAAATATTCAAACTGGAGAATCCAAGCGAACACTTTTACATTGCCTTAAAAATAGCCATTTATAAATACATAAAAAAATCGTATCAAGCCAATGGATAATATTTTTAATAGACCTATTTTTTGTTTATAAGGAGCCAAAAATGTAGGATATACACTTTTTATTGACCACCGGTCACACACACACGCACAGTCATATTCTAAGTTTGTTATGGTCAAAGTTTGATGCGTGAATATTAGCCTAGGATGTTTGCGTATAAGGGGAAAAATATAAGCTCTGTGTGTTTGTGCATTTAAAAATGTTAAAATCTTGGTGAAATAATCTTTTTTCAATGCATTATAAAACAGGAGAGTTTTATCATTTATACATGCATCAACAGAGCAGCAGAATCATAGTCATTTTCAAGCCCATATAATGACGTTTCCTTGAAAAGCCTTTATGAACAAAAGAGGAGAATTCATCAGCCACAGATGGACCAACAGCTGAAAACAAGTTCTGATTCATGCACCCATCTGCAGGACACACCGCTCACTACTGCTTTACAGACATTTTGGGTTTGTGCTGATTTTTTCTGGTTTATAATACTTGTTTTTCTCAATTATGCAAACTTAGACTACATCCTGTAAAACAAACAGACTGCATCTTATTTATATAAGCAAATGTAGGCTATTTCGTACGCGAGCAAAAAGATGAAATATGCGGAGCCCCCAAGTTGAAGTAAAAAAACAAAAACATCTAGGCTAATTTTTGCCACACGCTCGCCGATCCTCAGAGTGATGATTAAAATGTTTTCCAAGTAGGCTAAATATATTTTTCATGTAGTCACAATTATAAATAAACATACATTTATCTAGGACTGGCAAACTATACAAATATGTTCGATCAGCATATGACCAGTATGAGGTGGTGACAGAGGCGCCCCCTTATGGCTGCTTTGATACTTCAACCGCTTATAGGAAAGAACATTCTTTCCTCTCACTGAACAATGCATTTAATGTTAATGTCAAAGCCAGCAAAGTATAATCGAATGGATTTTAATATAAAGCCCAAACAATAAACGTATAAAAATACAATAACCAAATGTGAGGCTTTTGGTAATTTAAATGAATTATTATACAAAAATCACAGTAATAACATTATTAGCCTTAAAAACTAAATATTTTTTTACAGACTTTTGAAGTTTAAGAATGACAAAACATGTTACATATTAAATTACACACATGTGATTTTCCTATTCTAACAGTATTATTTACCTAAACTTTTGTCAATGTGATTATTGTTCTGAAGAATCTGTTATAGCATGTACATTTTGCAGATTAAGTCAAATATACCTGCAAGACAGAATTCCTCGCACCTAGAAGCAGAAGTAGCATTAAAATATAGGCCTATACATTTTTTTTATTATTAATTATTACAGCTCTTCTAAACTTAGAGATCAAAATATGTTGAGCTCTATTGTATAACCATCTTTTAAATGAAGGATTTGCTTAAATCTTTTATATGGAACAGGTATATCAAAAATTCAGCTAAATTATTCATACGGACTAGTCTGTAAAATGTGTAAATTTATATGGTTAAGCCAAAGGTGGTTTACATAAATGCGGGAGGCTGCAGCAAGGCCCGTTTCTTGTTGAAGAAAATTTGTAATTTCATGACTCATGCTGGATATATATTTATTTGTAAAACAATACAACACCCCAGAATCAGCTATCATTTCTGGGAGTCGTTTTTTCACGAATGTGGGCCACGGCGCGAGCCACTTTGCATAAACACTATTTCTCAGCTGGAAAAAAAAAAGGAATTGGAATAATACATGTCTGCTGGGAAATCCCATTTATGTTCCCAATGTGATACCTGTGTTCAGGATCTTCAGAGGTTGTGAGGATAACAGAACACAAGAGCCCTAAATCCAGTCGCTATTGATCCGGGGTAAAGTTTCAATAGCTGGCAAATCCTTCTGTGGATTTGAATCTTTTGGAAGGAAATTATTAGGATAATCCAAGTGGGAATGTTTAGCCCAGATTTGCTAGATTCTGTATTATAAGCACTACAACTGATGCATTATCCTTAAGAAATGTTTTACACTATATTTTCCCGTTTGTAGGAGTAAAAAAAAAAGTGTACATTTTGAGGTGAAATCATACTACTTTGCTGTGATGGATGGATCTGAATGCATTATCCCTTGGATCGTTTCTGCTTGTGTGAATGTGTGCATATGCATATGTGTTTGTTTATGCACGCGTGTGTGTCTGGCCCGGTGCCAGACCTCTATATGTCTGTGAGCCCCACGGCAGTGCTGGGGGTCACTGTTTTCATTGTGATACAAATGCCACCCTCGTAGATTAATCTAATGTGGGTTAATTACCCCAACATGCTAAACACACACACACACACACACACACACACACACACACACACACACATGTTTGTTTTTGTGAATTGTGGGGACTTTCCATAGACTTCAATGCATTTTACACTGAACAAACTGTACATTCTATCCCCCTACCCTGCCCCTACCCCTAAACCTAACCCTCACAGGAAACTGTGCAAACTTTTACTTTTTCACAAAAACTCATTCTATATGATTTATAAACCCATTTACATTGTGGGGACCGCTGGCTGGTCCCCACGATGTAGGTGAACTCAGGTTTATATTACATCATGGGGACATTTGGTCCCCACAATGTAATATAAACAAAAGCACACACACACACACACACACACACACATACACACACACCTATCATTATGGGGACATTCCATAGACAATGATTTTTATACTGTACAAACTGCATATTCTCTATATATCTTTACCTCTAAACCTACCCTTCACAGAGAACTTACTGCATTTATACATTTATACAGAAAGTACCAAAAATATACATATTTTTGGTACTTTCTAAAGACCAACTTGCCTTTATGTGTTTAATCTAAGGATATTTATGTGCATTATTCTACTTATTCTACATGTAATTTCCTCATCTAATGCATATTTAGCTTTTTATCATTGTAAAATTATTCTGATAAAATAGTAACCAATCAGATACAACCCCATGCTGGGTTAAAAACAACCCAAGTTGGGTTAATTATGGACAAACCCACTGATTGGGTTGTTTTAACCCAGCAGTTGGGTTAACCTGCTGGGCAGTTTCATTTAACTCAACTATTGATTAAAAATTACAATATGGCTGACTTAAAATTAACCCAAAATAGGTTGGAAATTAAAAATCAGACACATAATTACTAAAAGCAACACTAAGATGAACATTTATTAATGAGCAATTTAATGTTTATTATTTAATTATTATTTAGGCTATTAAAATGATTAATAAATGATAATTTATAAAACATATTAATAAATGGTAATTTCCAACCTATTTTGGGTACATTTTAGGTGAGCAATAGTAATTTTTACAGTAGTTGTGTTAAATAAAACTACCAAGGTTGGGTCAAATATTTAACCCGACTGTTGGGTCAAAACAACCCAATTGCAACATTTTTTTAGAGTGTAATTTATTAAATAGTGGAATATTTTTGCTACTTTCTAATGACTAACTAGCCTTTGTGTGTTTAAAATAAGGATACTTATGTGTGTTATTGATTTTCTTGTCCAAATGAGTGTTTTTATCATTATAAAATTATTGTAATAAGTAATCAATCATAGATATTAATTTATTAAATAATGGAATACTTTTGTTATATAAAAACAAACTTGGTTTTATGCAATATGAGGATATTAAAGGATATGGCAATGAATCACAAAACTACCAAATGTATAATTTTTATAAGAAATATTTGGGATAAATAAATTCAGATCCATAACAGCAGCTGTGGGATGCTGTCAATCAAAAAACAATTGAGTCATTCTGAATTTTGTATAAAAATGCATTGACAATGCACAATACATCGGTAGTCAATGTGCATGTTAACGCTTTTCCTTTGTGGGATGTGGGATGAGTTGACATTGTCAATATTAACTCGGAATTAATTAAATAAAATTCAAAATTCTTTCATTTGAAAGTTTATGCATACAATGATCACCTCTCAAGAGACTGCAACACTGGAGCTCTCATCAGAAATACTAACCTTATAATTAAGTCTATATTTGACCGTTCAGCAATATTATAATTATCACAGTTATCAAAAATAATTATAATGATTTGTGGGGGTGACACAGACTGTTGATTTGTGACCAGAACAAATGTCTTTGTTTGTATTACAGTACAAAAGTCCCATCAGACAGACGCTGCATCTGTTACTACCTCACACCACTGACCCTTGAGCATCACTTCACTCCTGCCTCTTTCTTTGGACACAAATGTCACCCCTCTTCATGTCAGCGGGTCTTTCGCTGTCTTAAGACGCTGTACTTGAGAGCAGTACTGCAGCGAAAGGGTTTATGGTCTTATAAGGAATTAAGATCTGCCACAAAATTTGAAACTAGCTGTTATCAGTCCTTCCTCCTTTGACTAGTAGCATTAGAGGCCAGTATTATTCCTCGTTTCATTCTTTTTCTTAATCTAGATGTCCCTCTACCCCCTCCACCTTCACCCCTCCCTCTCACCCTTAGATGGGACATCTAATAAGCGGTTTCTGTCTAATACTGCTGTTGCCACAGTAACACGTCAGGTGGCCGGTTGATATGGCAACCACGGTCCTCTATTTGAGTTTTTGGAGAGAATGACTGGGGTTCAACACAGAGCCTTTAAAATCTAAAAAGAGTGACAAACTCAAATCTTAAATTGCACATATGCATGTGTAAATGATTCATTGATAACCCTCTGATTGATAATCAACCATCCTGATATGCTGTAGTCCAGTCTAAACTAATATAAACTCTCCAGTTTATTATATCCAGAATAAGGCCTTCAGATATTTATAAATGTACCACAAATACATACTAATAATAACATCTCATTCATCTATATTATACATTTAATTTACATCCTCTGTCATTTGGATTTAAAATTATTATTAGCATTTAATGCTGATTTTTGGCAGGTTTTGATAGAAAAGGTGCTATTATTTATTTTCTAAGATTCAGAAAGGAGCAGGAAAATCACGGTAATGACAAGATTTGATATTTTATCTAGTTACTGGAATAGAATCAGTGAATGGGCAAAATATAAACACTTTAAACTCTAAATTAACTCCACAAATAAAGAAATGCAAGAAGGAAATGCAGAAAGAAAGAAATGCAGAAAGAAAGAAAGAAATGCAGAAAGAAACAAAGAAAAAGAAACGCTGAAACAAACGCAGAAATGCAGAAAGAAAGAAATGCAGAAAGAAATGCAGAAACGTAGAAAGAAATGCAGAAATAAACGCAGGAAGAAAGAAACGCAGAAATAAACGCAGAAATGCGGAAAGAACCGCAGAAAGAAACGCAGAAACAGAAAGCAAGAAACAGAAAGAAGGAAAGAAAGAAATGTAGAAAGAAACAGAAAGAAAGAAACACAGAAAGAAAGAAAGAAAAAGAAACAGAAAACAGAAAGAAACACAGAAATGCAGAAAGAAAGAAAGAAAAAAAGAAAAAGAAACGCAGAAAGAAACAGAAAGAAATGCAGAAAGAAACGCAGAAACAGAAACGCAGAAAGAAAGAAAGAAACGCAGAAAGAAAGAAAGAAAGAGAAAGAAAGAAAGAATGGAAGAAACGCAGAAAGAAAGAAAGAAACGCAGAAAAAAAGAAAGAAACGCAGAAAGAAATGCAGAAAGGAAGAAACGCAGAAAGAAATGCAGAAAGAAACGCAGAAAGAAGGAAAGAAAGAAACGCAGAAAGAAAGAAAGGAAGAAATGCAGAAAGAAACGCAGAAAGAAACACAGAAAGAAGGAAAGAAATGCAGAAAGAAACGCAGAAAGAAAGAAAGGAAGAAATGCAGAAAGAAAGAAAGAATTTGTGCGAACGGGACACATTTTGCAGAAAATTCATCTTAATCTTGCAGTAATGGAAAAAAATAAAATCTCATTTACTCTCTTCACAACAAATGTCAAATAGTGGAGATTGAAGCATCTTGATGCTATTCATGGAATTGTAAATCCTTATTTAACCCACCCAATTTCTGCCCTCCATATGACATCCAATGTGCTCTGCAGTTTAAAGCCCTGACTGCTGTCTGTCTGCTGACCCCATGACCTTCACCTCCAACAGCAGCCCAGCCGACACCCCGTCTCACAGCGTCTGCTCCTCAAATCTCTCCAAAATCACCAGACACCACAACCACAAGCCCTCTTCTCTTCTTTGGCTTTTTTTTTTTTTTTTTTTTAAAGGTAAGTCCATTTTGTAAATATATTTCTCTGTTCCTTCATGTGCAAGGCTATTTTCCACTTTGATTGCTTCTTTAATGTCTTTCATATTACTGTTTCCTGTCATCATTTAGTAGGCTGTTTTCTGTGAAGAGAGGCCTTATGTCTGGCTTTAATAGATACAGCTACACAAAACTAAAGTATAGCAGCCTGAGAAAATATATGATTTAATAATAACCTTTTTAAAAAAAAAAAACATTTTAATCACAGTAAGTTCTTTAGCTTTCTTTCTTTTATTTTTCTACCTCTACTATAAAATGAGTTGCACGCGCAGTGAACATGAACTTGACTGGAAATTGATCGGACAGGATCAGAAAGGTCATTGAATTACTGTGGCGTTTTAATATCATCTTTATATAGCCTATATGTGAAGTAGTCTACATTAAGATGATGTTATTGCTCTATATTTTCTTTTATATTTAATATCTTTAAAAACGTCATTTCACGCGACATCTTAAAGCAGTTTAAATTGTCGGATTTGGCGTGTCAAAAAAGAAAGAAAACGACACGTCAATTTGGATACAGTCGGTTCACGCGTGTTGTTGGCTGATATATGATCGAATTATACAACGTAAGTATATCTGTTAGAAGATCAGCTTGAGAAAATTAGGAATTTTAATGAACAAACGACAGTCCTGATGCGGAAATTTATAGCCTAAATGTTAATTAGCTTCGGAAATTCTCCTCTCATAGGCTACCTGTAAAAATTCATCTTATTTTAAATGTTCATACTGTTTAACCTCTGTACCACGTGCTGAAATATAATACAGCCTCTTCTGAAGTAAAATGCAGCGTATAATTATGACTCATGGCATATTATAATTTGATATCCAGCCTTTGATTCGACAATTAACATTTTAACATTCAAACTGTAGGTAAATCTTTAAGACGTGATGCACTTCTGCTTTGAATAATACTTATTATTGACAAATAATGAACTGTTGAAATAAAAATTAGCCTTAAAGTCAATATTTTTTAAACTTAAATGACGTTTTTAAATGACATTAAACCCCATTCTGTTTTACAAATAATTCAGATAATTATAATTCAAACTATATTAACACAAAATTACAATTATCATTATTTTAGCTATTATAACTAATACGCTTATATTAGTTAGGCTATTGCCTAGGCTACTACACAAAATTTTTGTATGCTAAACAGAGGCTATTTCTTTAGGCTATGCGTCAACAAAAAACAGAGGTAGGCTACCAGTTAGAAAATATTCATAATTCACCTCATTAATAAAACCATTTTATGCCCTGAAATCTAAATGTTCGTCACTGTTATTTATTGAATGGTTTCTAATGTAGACGAATAAAAAAGCTGAAGGTTATTTGATTCACCGACGGTTTTAAACAATCGTAAATTTATCGTCTCAGATTTGTGTTCATTGCATCTTCGCAATATTCATTCGTTAGAAAGAAACACAAAGAAATTCGTTACAACGAAAGAACAAAAAAGAGAAAATATCAGGTGAATTTGACAACATTTGAAAATCTTTAAAACGGAGCCTCATAAAATCCTCTGATGCGTCACATTAAGAACATTCACGTGTCACTAGATTTAATCGCAAGTTTATAATGAAGGGTACAGTTTCTGAACTTTAAGCATGTCAAACCCTCTTGTCAATGATTTGAAGTCCTGATATCTGGAGCAGACAGTGTCAGAAGAGCTCGTGGTGCAGCAGCTGTTCCGCAGTTCAGACAAAAGGTCAAGTGCATGACCCCAGGACAAAAGCCCAGAGCAGCCCGATGTGTTTATCTGCCCCTCACACACACACACACACACACACACACTTTATATAACATTGTCCATTTTACACATAGGCTACTGTAATTAAACCATATTAATATTACGAACAAATACTAAGCATATTTACACGCTTTTTTATGGTTGCTGATAAATATCAACAATGTAAATGTGTCCCTACTTCAAATTCAATATCTCCAAAGACATATATGCTCAAATCATTTAAATATTAAAAAGCACGAGAATACAGAGGAATAAAATCATTGTAAAATGAAAGGAAAGATGTTTATTTTAGACTAAATTAGCTAATAGCTTAGTAGCTTAATAGCTTAGTTTGTTTTTTAGATAAAAGATTTAGTCAACCACCAATAAATATGGCAGAATCAGATTACAGCAATTGAAATCCAAAACCGAAATTCGAGAAACGACAAGGACTGTCACAAACAGGGAAGATTTATAATGGAATTAATTGAGGCCGGATAAGAAAACGGTCGCTGTTATTGCAGCATTTTTTTATGTAGGCTATCTAAGATAAACTATATGTTGAGCTACAGTAAAAGCTCACTGACAGAGTGAGGAATTACATGAGCTGCTGTTTTCATATGAAAACGCTGACAAGAAATGCAAGTGAGCACAGACTGCCATCTGCTGGACCAAAGAAGAAATACGTGACGGTCTAACAGGCGTAGCTGTATCAATCAAATAAGGTAAATAAAAGTGAATTACTAAAAATTAGTAACTGCAATTACTTATATGAAAAGTGAATCTGAATGGCACATGAGCATTAATAACTTAGTATATTAAAAAAGCATCATAGTCATTATTACCACATGATAACATGAAACACAAGGATAACAATCCAATGACTGATCATTTTGATGTAGAGAGGAACAAACAACAATAAACTAAACATGCTAACAGCCCTGCAAATAAAATAAAGGAATAGATCATCTAAAAATGAGAATTCTATCAATTACTCACCCTTTGTGTTGTCTTAATAAACCCGTGTGACTGTCTTTCCTCCATTGGGCACAAAAAATGATCAAGGAATGGGAAGATGATGACTGTCAAACTCCAGAAAGTGCCATGAAAAGTAATACACTGCTGCGCTACCCTCCATTATCAGGGTAATCATTTAACATCCTGCTGAGCCAGATGGGTTAGTTTGCCAACCACAAACTAACTGAAATCACATAAACAAACCTTTATTTTAACTGACTGATTGATTGGTTAAATTAATCATTGTATTGACACCATATAAAATGGAGAGGAACCTGAACACCCCTGCTATGGCTTCTCTGTATGTTCTTAACCAGATTTAAATGTTTATAAGTAGGCCTAATTGTGACTTGAGAACTATAGGGAGGCCAGAGTTTATCTTCACACTTAAATTCACACCTTATTACCTGACTGAACTGATATCACTGAAATAATTATGTGTCCTGAGACAGCAAACTTGTGTCTGCAGTCTGCAACAAACCAAGGCCTTGTACTCAACACAAAAGCATCAATCTGTTTATAGCCAATTGGAATCATTCTCTGACTGTCAATCATTGCACACAGTCAGGTGTGCTGAGATTGGGTTGGCTGACATGTCTTTGGAGGGCGGGGCTTCTGATAGAGAGGGCGGGTCATGAATGTTAGCAAAATGGTAAAGCTAGCAAAAAGACTGAATAAACACCTTCACATTTATGTGTAGATGCTTTAATCGAGATTATTTTGGACGGATATAGAAACCTATATTAACAGAAAACTAGAATGTAGGATATAAACTTATGATCTTAAATGATCACTATCTCCCTATGGTCTTCTAAGTTTTATTTTTAATCTATTGCCTGGGCATATTTTTAAAGGACTAGTTCACTTTAAAAATTAAAATTTCCTGATAATTTACTCAACCCCATGTCATCCAAGATGTCCATGTCCTTCTTTCTTCGAAAAGAAATTAAGGTTTTTGATGAAAACATTCCAGGATTTTTCTCCATATAGTGGACTTCAGTGGAACCCAAAAACGGTTGAAGGTCAAAATTACAGTTTCAGTGCAGCTTTAAAGCGTTCTACACGATCCGAGACGAGGAATAAGGGTCTTATCTAGAGAAACCATCGCTCATTTTCTAAAAAAAAATTAAAACTTATATATGTTTTAAAGGTACAATATCCAAAAACCACTAGGCTATTGTTATATATATTTGTCCAGCTGATTACAAACAATATCTCTAATGTTTTCAACTACTTGTAAATCATGAGAAAATTCCCATTCTAAACAGTGACACGGGGCAGTGCAGTCGCCTGTCAATGACGTCAGTTACCTTTGTTACCGCCTTTACTGACGTAGAAACCACATGACAACAGTGCCGTGGACAAATGCGGAAGTAGTGTCTAGCGTCCAGCAAACCACTAGCTTGCTTCAAGCAGTTCCTTATTTACTTCTTGCACGTTTTATGGTGGATTGTGTTACTTATTTATGGAACATAATTACTGTTTACCATCTGCCGCTGGTTCTGTCGACAAGGACAGCTCCCGTAAACTCATGACCGGAAAAGCGGAAGCGGCGCCGGCGACTGTGTCATAATAAAAGTCCCGCTGCTCGTGAGGCGTGTGTTGATCAATCGCTCCAGCTCCTCGTTCAGCTCCCGCAACACTCGGTCCTGCTCTGCTACAGTAACGTTAATAATCGCATCCACGAACATGAGTTCTTCCAGACTCCAATCCCTATTCTTTTGCACCGTCCGTTGAGATGGAGACCACATGTCCCAAGTTTCCGCTCTAAAACTTGGCGTCATCAAACTACGCCTTTGTTTTGAATAGGCTTCTAGCGACCTCTAGCGGAAAAAAATATCACAAATTGTACCTTTAACCATAAATGCTCATCTTGAACTAGCTCTCTTCTTCTTCTCTATTAGAATTCTGGCAGTGTAGACACTGCTAAGTGTATTACTGCCCTCCACAGGTCAAAGTTTGAACTAATTGTTATATACTTGCACTAGCATATTGAATATGACAATTTAGTTCAGACTTTGACCTGTGGAGGGCAGTAATACATTTAGCAGTGTCTACACTGCTGGAATTCAAATAGAGAAGAAGATGAGAGCTAGTTCAAGATAAGCATTTATGGTTAAAACGTGTAAAATTTTAAAGAGTGATGGTTTCTCTAGATAAGACCCTTATTTCTCATCTGGGATCATGCAGAATGCTTTAAAGTTGCACTGAAACTGTAATTTTGACCTTCAACCGTTTGGGCTCCATTGAAGTCCACTTTATGGAGAAAAATCCTGGAATGTTTTCATCAAAAACCTTAATTTCTTTTCGACTGAAGAAAGAAGGACATAGACATCTTGGATGACATGGGGGTGAGTAAATTATCAGGAAATTTTAATTTGAAAGTGAACAAATCCTTTAACATCATTTTAACATCACAAGACATTGCAGGTTACACACTAAACATGGATATGGGCATATTCTTCTAACTAGCCCACACTTCTTCACAGATAATAAAAAGTTTGCAAAATGCCATCTTTCATTATATGGGCTGAATAGCCTACATCCATGATCTTTGGCTGGAAAGGCTGAAAAGAAGAAAAAATGATAGAATATGCCTGCTGCAGGAGAGATAGTATTGACCTCCTGGTAATTCTGGATGGATGGATGGAAGACGGATGACTAGTAGGTAATAAATTATTTGACGTTTATGGCTGTCCACTAGTTATTTATATCTAAGCCATTCTGGATTGATGTCATTAATCTTTGCCCGTTGGTCCATCACAAACCTTGGCCACATTTTATAAAAGCATTTCAGTCCAAACACCACTAGGTGGCAGTAAATGCTACACTTGTTTTATGATCGACTTCATATGGCTTCAGACACATTGACAGCTTTCAATGATGCGTATGTCGAAATATGTTTAATAATAGTGTTTAAAATACTAAATAAGTAAGTATGTCACCACTGAGATTTGTATGTTTGGTCAAAAAAGTCTGGAATTCAACAACGAACGTTTTAGAATTCTGAAACATTCAAAATGAACAAACACTGACGTAAAGTAGTAGCATAGCTATTCTCTATTTCCAAGTCACTAATCGAATAATAATTGATCATGTGACTTTTTGTACAGATAATCAGATGGTCTTGCTTCAGTTGAAGCTCATGATGGATCATTTTCAAATCATGCTGGTCCAGTGCTGCTACTATTAAAGCAAAACCACATACTAAGACATTCTGATATTCATGTTATGCCATTTTGAGTACTGGGACTCTCATTATCCAGGTCCTCCTGGGTTACATAAGCCTCTTAATGCAGAGGAAGACTGGCTTTGACTAAGACAAGTGCCTCATTATTTTATGCATAGAGTATTTCATTATCATAATCATTGATGGCAGCAGCCCAAGTGACAGCAATCCTCAGGCCTTCTACAGTTGTATTAGTAATAAGAATTTGAAGTAGGTCATCTTTAACTATATGAACTGAAATGTCAGGGTTTTTTTGGCATTCTGCTGGCTGTATTTTTAAGACTGTACTGCTAATGAGACATCCTAAACTTCTCATTTCTGATTAATTTGTTCTTTAATTGACGTGAACTGACAATGAACAATTGTATTTTTATGAACTATAACAAAGATTAATAAATACTGTAACAAATGTATTTCTCATTGTAAGTGAATGTAGGTACAATATGTCATATTTTCTGTCTGCTAGAGGTCACTAGAAGCCTATTCAAAACAAAGGCGTAGCTTGATGACGCCAAGTTTTAGAGCGGAATCTTGGGACATGTGGTCTCCATCTCAACGGACGGTGCAAAAGAATAGGGATTGGAGTCGGGAAGAAATCATGTTCATGGATGCGATTATTAACGTTACAGTAGTATGAAGCAGAGCAGGACCGAGTGTTGTGGAGCTGAACGAGGCCCTGGAGCGATTGCGCAACACACGCCGTGACCAGCGGAACTTTTATTCTGCCAGTCGCCGGCACTGCTTCCGCTTTCCCAGTCATGAGTCTGAGGTAACACAGCTCTGTTTATCATTAGATACATTTGAGTGTGTTGAAAATTATGTTATAACGTTAGCTCGGTGGCTGCGAGACACTGTGTCACACTGCAGTAAGATAGATCAATTTTAGAATATATTAAATATTGGATGTGTTGATAAATGGCATGCAATTAATTTTACGTATTGTATGATGGAGAAAATTCTGTATTACTGTTAATAAAAATAAAGCTGCATCTGATTATGCTATGTTAGCTGCTTCACAAAATAGTGTTTTTTTTCTGAGGCATGGTAAAGAATGGTACTCGCAAAAAATCAAGAAAATTAGATTTAAACAATAAGACTAAACGTGTTGAGCTATATAACAATAATTAGATTTCTGTCTATAGATATATCAAAACAGTTGTTCCTTTGTCTATTAAAACGTGTAATATTTTAAAGCGTCTTTGGTGTTTCCATGGTTTCTACAAAATAAATCCAGAAACCGAGGGCAACGCGGGGATGACGCAATTGACGGGCGACTCCTCACACGTCCCGGAGACTTGGTTAAAATTGCAATTTTCTCACGATTTACAAATATTTGGAAACATTTGGGATATTGTAAGTACTCAAGTGAACAAAATATATAACACTGGCCTTAGTGTTTTTTGGATATTTTACTGCAAAAATATTACATATTGCACATTTAATGGGACCTTGTCACCCAATGAATTAAAAAGACAGCCAGTGAGAAAGTGGTGTTATAATTTTGAAATATGTGTAGCTTTAGCTGAATAACTGAATTAATATTCAATATACCATATGAATAAAACAAAACTAGAGACAAAACGGAATGGTAAGAAAATCTACAGCATTTTATTAAACTGAATTCATCATCTGTACAGAATTAGGGAAACCAACAAAAATCTGATTTGTCACAATGTTACATGGCAAGATGAAGAAACTGAGAAAATATCACAGCCATAACTTGTTACAATGTTTAGTCAATTTGAAGTTAATAAGAAACTTAATGAAAAACAATAATGAGCAGATGTTAGAGCCGTTTAGAGGAGCATTTTAAACAAAGCAGGATCATCTTTGGCTCTGCACTGACTGTTGGGAAATTGTGACTGGCAATGTCACTTTTCAGAGTAATGGAATCAGGTTTTGCTCTCGCTTGTGGCTTTAAAAGATGCTTTCAAAATGAGACACACACACACACAAAAAGAAACAACGGTCATTCAACATATAGACTTCTAAATTTTGTCATAAGAAAAGGTATTAAAATATTCCAGGCAAAAAAAAAAAAAAAAAAAAAAAATTCTTCAAAGAGAAAGCAAGTATTCTAGTTGTAATAGTTGGAAAGGCTCAATATTCCATGCACATTCTCCAAAACTCTTTAAGAATCACTTGATTTCCAAACTAGTGCAGAGTTCAAATCGAATAGAACATTAGCTCATTTTGAGTTCCAAAAGAAAGTGATCAATGAGCCATCACTGTCAGCTTTGTGTTTTTTACACTCCAATGACATCCAAGTTACCATTATAAACCAGTTATATGTAAAAAAAACAAAAAAAAAAACAAAACATCATGATCAGTCTCTAAAAGCATGAATTAGGAGAAATATATTTAGAATAACATTTACTTATCTACAATATATATTCAAATGTGATCATATGATCAGTAAAATTTTACAGTCCAAATTTCAATCAACCAGAAATCTCAGACACTGTCATTTGCACATTAGATCTATTATTTACAGAAGAACATTGAGATCATCAATGCTAGAGGTAAAAGCAGTATGCCTGTGGCCTCCCGAGCTCAAAAAAAAGAAAAAAGCATTACAACATACAAATCTGGAAGTCAACATTTGAGATTTTTAAATCTGTTGAAGGGATAGTCCACCCAAAAATGAAAATTCTGTCATCATCATCATACTTATTTCGCAAAAGAAAGAAATACATAGAGGTTTAGAATGACACGAGGGTCAGTAAATTATGACAGAATTTTTGGGTGCACTGTCCAAGGATAGCAGACAAATGGATTTCATAGAACTTTGCACACTCTTTAAGAGACACAATATACATAATGCACAATATATTTTCTATAGTGGCATGGATTCTGTTAGAAAATTAAATAAAATGAAAAGGTGAATTTCACAAAACCCCTCAAAATAATAATCCAAAAATATGTTTTATTTATTTTTTTAATTTGGGGTGGAATTTTGATGTGTCAAGGTAATATTTCACCATATATAAATATATATATATATATATATATATATATATATATATATATATATATATATATATTTATATATATATATATATTTTTATATATATATATATATAAATATATATATATATATATATATATATATATATTCTATTATTGCACAAAGCACATTTTGACACAGAATGAGTTTGGGGGGAAAAGCATGCATGGATCTTTTAGAAAAACCCTCAAATGTCTTCAGCAAATATTATGCATATAATCATCATAGTTATAATCAAAGTAACTCAGTAACAAATAGACAAAGACAAGTAAGTCATTCCTTTTCATCGTACAGATGTTTGTGGGTACAGCTTTGAAAAAATTCAGAGCCACCATTAATGGGGACTAATGGATGTTTCCTTTCACTGGTGTGACAGAGAAAGAGAAAAGGCAACATTAGAACATATTTCTCTCTATGCACACACACACGCGCATGCACACACACACACACACACACTCACATATTAAACCAAGATCAGCACATTTGTTGTAAACAATAAATAAGGCTTAAGCCAAACATAACAAAACATCAAAAAAGTGCAATCATCCTGTGAACATTCAAAGTACCTCTGAAAAAATGCATCTAACAGGGTATACAGTCAAGTTCAACCTTGCAAGTTTGGTCCGCAGGAAACTTGGCCCTGGACAATCAAAGCATCTTTAACACGGAACCTTCTCTAAAGGTCTATTCGAATATCGTACTCTTTGTATATTCATCATTATAATTGCGCGAACTGGACGTTGCTTCAGAACACTCATATCAGTGAATCTCAAAAAAACACTCCAACACCAGGTTTGTCATTTTGTCCCCTTGGAATTATAAGGTTCTATCTGCATTCTGAGCAGTTTTGAGATATTGAGCGTTTTGCATTCCATTTGACTTTGTAGACAGAACCTTTTTTTTCCAAATAAGAAGTCCCAAAATGTACAAAAAAAAAAAAAAAAAAAACATCACATAATGTAAATAATTTGTCACAGAATAAGAATATGTGAATAACTCAATTTTGACAAATGTCATAAAGAACCTTATAATTCCAAGGGGATGATATTTCCCACCAAAATAAAAATAAATTTTGTTCAAAGAAAACTAAGCATTTTATGACTTTGTGTTTTTATTTACTTTTGCTGTATTTGTTGTACTACCTTTGCATATTTAAACCAATTTGTATTACAGTGACATTTTTAAAAACCATAAAGTAGTAAAAATGAGCAATGAGAAAAACTATTGAGAATTGTGGGAATGACAAAACTCAAAAGACAACTGTGCCGACGTAATGGGCATTCTGGGGGGAAACTTATCAAAATAATGTCACAATGTACTAAATTTTAATGCGGTTGGGGGTGTTTGGCGTTTACTAGGTGTATTCAAATGTCATAATCTTTGTAAGTTTAATGCTTGATGTTTAATGTGAAATAAAAAGTCTTTTACCTGATAAAGACCACCGTTTCATGTGTCACAATCATTGAAGTTCATCATACTGGACTAGAAAAGCCATCTTACCTCCCCAGTGCCAAAACATTCAGTAGACACCCAAAAATCAATCCCACCCAAAGTGGACTAAGATTTAAAAAAAACAAAAAACAAAAAAAAAAACAAATATAAAGATTGCTTCTGAACTTTCATGTAAGCTGCTGATTGAAGCCCTATCTATGACCACACATTCTGAAAAACTGGAAAAGATACAACAATAAAAATACTGCATTGACACATGACCATATTACAGTCAAGAAGTAAGGCTGCCACTCTCAAAACAAAAACAAAAACCATATATAATCAAGGCATAATGTCCCAAAACGATCTTGATCCTGTTCGAGAAGCATTTCGAAAGTTTAACGTTTGGATTCAGTGGCTGGGTGGGCTAGAGAGGGTTCCAAACATGGCACCAGCCCACAGAAGGTCCACTGACAGCTCCCAAAGTCTTCGCAGGTATAAGTACAAAGAACAGCGAGGGCAGGAAATGACGTGTGAAACAGGAGGGGGCGGATGGGCGGCATCCTCGCTCTACCTGTCTTTCAGCTCTCTGGTTACACGTTTGGTGATGCGGCCACACAGCAGCCCCACAAGGAAGAGGATGGACACAGCCAGCGCAATCACGAATAAGATGTAGTTCTTGGAAGGTGAAGTCATGACTTGCACAGCGAGGTCCGAGAAACCTTCAGCTGGTGCCACCTAGGAAATCACAGACTATAACTCATAATAAGGAAGTGACACTCTGTCCATAGAATTTAGCTTAACCTGACATAAGATCCTTTAGACAACATTCTCAAAGTGAAAATTTGTTAATAAATAAACATTAATAATAATAGTTTATATATAATAGAATGCCTATGTTTATTATTATTAATAATAATACTAATACTAACAAAGAAAATGTATTGTAATATAATAATTTTTTTGTTTTAATAATAACAATTTTAATATTATTTATTAAATTATTAATATTAATTATTAATACTATTATTCATTATATATATATATATATATATATAAAAAATATATATATATATATAAATATATTTTAAAAATAATATTTTTTCTTATTAAATTAATTAATTGTATTATAATTTGTTATAATAACGTAGATATTTTTATAATAATAGATTTTTTATAATAGAAATAATTTATTTTTTCCAATTTCTTACTATTATTGTGATTATTATCACATTAATAATAATTGTTGCTGTGAAATCAATTAATCACAATTAATCTCATAATATTTATTATTATTAATATAATGTTAATATATATATATATATATTAATAAGACTTATTTAAATATATATTATCTTATTAAATTAATAATTCATTTTATTATAACAATATAAAAATAGAATTTTTATTTTATTAATAATATTAATAATTTATTTTAAACATTTCTTACTATTATTATTATTACATTAATAATTGGTGCAGTGAAATTAATTAATCACGATTAATCACATCTAACATAAAAGTTTATATATATATACACGTGTGTGTGCGTGTGTGTTTATGTATGTGTGTGTGTGTGTACAGATTCGCATTTAAACAGCACTAAAAACAATAATAAATACATATTTTTTAATGGAAAGGGGCATCTTTTAGGGCTTGAGGTTGGGCTTGTATGTAGCAATTATGTTTAAGAAAAGTTATAAAAAAAATTATTTAGTTCTCCATCTGGACAGCTAGTTAAATGTGTTTGTTTACTGACCTTCGCTGCATAGCCCCACATGTCTATGCGGTCCTGTAATCTTCTCTTACATTCAGGCTGTAGACGCACCTGCTTGTCCTGCAGAGCTTCCATCAAACAGGACATTTCTGGGAAAAGGGTACAAACACAGGGAGTTAGAAGCTCCAAACTGCAGAGTTAAGAAGAAAAAAACAACACGCTATAATCACACCATCTGTCAAGTTCCACATATTTCTTCCTCTCTTTCTACAAACACAGAAACAAGGTCTCTAAAATAGACCCTCAACCCAGCTATCTTAACTAGGCATCATGAATTAAACAACATGAAATTGTATTTATGATGCATTTAACTGTGGATAAGGAAAATTCAGTGTGAAATTATATAGGATGGGAATTCTTTTCTGAATGAGAAACTACTGAACACATGACAATATGCAGATATGTGAAGCAAGAAAATAACATCTTTAAAAGTATTGGTGTATATTGTGAATTTACAAAATATATACATACAATATAGAGAATACTCACGTCTGCCCCTTCCAGGGTTGATGGCTGCACAGTGGTGTTTCAAATCCAGAGCACAGGCTGTGTGCAAGACAGGATCCACAAATATGTCTGCTTTGCTTTCTTTGAGCATGTTCAACACCTCCTACACATGAAGAAGAGGACGAAATGAGCGAAATGCAGACACTAAACCTGTACGTCTGTTATAGATGTGTGTGACCGGACTGTTGCTCATTTCACATGTGAAGCACAAAAGAGCAGAGAAAAAAAAGCTTGTTTAATTCAAAAAAAAAAAAAAAAAAAAGTCAGTAAGATTTTTAAATGTTTTGAAAAAAGTCTCTTATGCTCACCAGTGCTGCACGCACTTGATTAAAAACAGCAAAAACAGTAATATTGTGAAACATTAAAATAAATGAAAATGAAATTAAAATAACTGTTTTAATAACTATTTGAAAAATAACTATTTGAATATATTTAAAAATGTTATTTATTTCTGTGCTGGCAAAGCTGAATTTTCAGCATCATTACTCCAGTCTTCAGTGTCACATGATCCTTCAGAAATATTCTAATATACTATTATCAATGAAAACAGTTGACCGTGATACTTTTTTCTTCTTTGATTAACAGAAATAAACATTTATTTGAAATAGAAATCTTTTATAACATTATAAATGTCACTTATATTCAATTTAATGAATGACAGAATGAGATATATAAATAATATATATATAAATAATCATTCTATCATTCCACATGCTCAAAAAAATTAAAGAAACACTTTGAAAACACATCAAATCTCAAAGGGGAAAAAATATCATGCTGGATATCTATTCTGATATGGACTGGGTAATGTGTTAGGAATGAAAGGATGCCACATCGTTTGATTCAAAGACACCCTGAAAATCAAAGTGAGAAAATGATGCAGCAGGCTAGTCAATTTTGCTTAAATTTCATTGCAGCAACTCAAAATGGCACTCAGTATTTTGTATGGCCCCCACGTGCTTGTATGCATGCCTGACAATGTCGGAGCATGCTCCTAATGAGACGCCAGATGGTGTCTTGGGGTATTTCCTCCCAGATCTTGACAAGGGCATCACTGAGCTCCTAGACAGTCTGAGGTGAAACATGGCAGCGTTGGATGGACCAAAACATAATGTCCCAGAGGTTTTCTATTAAGATTTAGGTAAGGCGAGCATGGGGGCCATTCAATGGTATCAATTCCTTCATCCTCCAGGAACTGCCTGAATACTCTCGCCACATGAGGCCGGGCATTGTCGTGCACCAGGAGGAACCCAGGACCCACTGCACCAGCGTAGAGTCTGACAATGGGTCCAAGGATTTCATCCCAATACCAAATGGCAGTCAGGGTGTCATTGTCTAGCCTGTAGAGGTCTGTGCGCCCCTCCATGGATATGCCTCCCCAGACCATCACTGACCCACCATCAAACAGGCAGGCAGCATAACGTTCTCCATGGCTTCTCCAGACCCTTCACATCTGTCACATGCTCAGGGTGAACCTGCTCTCATCTGTGAAAAGCACAGGGCACCAGTGGCAAACCTGCCAATTCTGGTGTTCAAATGGCAAATGCCAATCGAGCTCCACAGTGCCGGGCAGTGAGCACAGGGCCCACTAGAGGACGTCGGGCCCTCAGGCCACCCTCATGAAGTCTGTTTCTGATTGTTTGGTCAGAGACATTCACACCAGTGGCCTGCTGGAGGTCATTTTGTAGGGCTCTGGCAGTGTTCATGCTGTTCCTCCTTGCACAAAGGAGCAGATACCGGTCCTGCTGATGGGTTAAGGACCTTCTATGGCCCTGCCCAGCTCTCCTAGAGTAACTGCCTGTCTCCTGGAATCTCCTCCATGCTCTTGAGACTGTGCTGGGAGACACAGCAAACCTTCTGGCAATGGCATGTATTGATGTGCCATCCTGGAGGAGTTGGACTGCCTGTGCAACCTCTGTAGGGTCGAGGTATCGCCTCATGCTACCAGTAGTTACACTGACCCTAGCCAAATGCAAAACTAGTGAAAAACAGTCAGAAAAGATGAGTAGAGAAAAAAAATGTCAGTGGCCTCCACCTGTAAAACCATTCCTGTTTTGGGGGTCGTCTCATTGTTGCACATTTAGTGCACCTGTTGTTCATTTCATTAACACCAAAGCAGCTGAAACTGATTAACAACCCCCTCTGCTACTTAAAGGCGGGCGTACACGGTGCGAATTCTGATGGTCGGAAGATCGTATGTCTACGCACACGTCACGAGTGAGTTTATCTGAAAATCGCACGGACGAGGTGATATACGACACGATTTTTCGACCTGCCGATTTCCGAGGCGAGAGAGAGAGAGAGCATGAGAGCGGAGCGCGAGCTCAAATCAGAATACCCTTTGTGACATGCTGGATAGAAAATAGGCACATGTGAAATCATTTTTTTTTTCTCATCGACTAGTTGTTCAAGCCATTAGTTGAGTAATCACATTGATTAGTTGATTATTCACATTCAATTTCTTAAATACTGGAGAGAATAAACTATTTTAATTAGCATTTATACTATAGCACTCAAGCTCACGCATAAAGCTTGCCATAAAGAACCGGCAAAAGAAACGATTATGAATTTGACAAAAAAAAAAAAAAAAAAACAGCAAGTAGACATTTTAATTGTTTTTTAATAATATAATGTTTTCTAAATCAGTGATGGCTGCAAAGATGAAGTTGATTCATTGCTGACTCTCATCATCTCCGCAGTGGATGTGCAGAATGCACATTTCATTTGGATTATTAGGCCTACATAATCAGAGAGTAGCCCATTTCTTTTCGTTTTGAATTATTTCGTTTAAAAGAAGACATTTCAAGCTTTCTATAGATAGCCTATTTTTCTCATGTCTGTGAGGCAAACAGTTCATTTGAGTTTCAGTTTATTTAGTCTATAAAACGCGCTCCAGATCAAGTGCAAGTGATCGCGCTCGCGCATCCATGAATATACTTGCTTCTTATTTATTAAATCCAGGCAATTGGTTGATGAAACATTGATTAAAATTAAGATACATTTTTTACAAAACGAAATTCACGTTAAAGCAAGGCTTTCTACAAAACAAAACTTAATGAAGTGATTAAAATTATGTCTGACCCACTCCATGTCTCCAGATGTAGGCTATTGCGCATATATGATGTATTGTTCACTTGTCTTAATCAAATAGATAAAATTAAAAAATATAGGCATATTTAACCATGAATATGAAACTAAATATATTTTCTTTAATGGCTACCAACACGTACAGTACAGTAGTACAGAGAAATTTCATGTCGTGATCAAGAGAGTCGTATCAACCATAATTTATTTTTTAACCTGATAACTGTAGCTCTTGGGCGAGCCGCTGTAAAATATCATCTCAGACGACCCATGTAAACACTTGACACATCATACAGTGCTCGCCCAAAGTTCAGCGAGTTTATCCTCCTTTTCAAATTCGCCTTGGCGCTGTCATCGTCATCTCTATCTTTCTTCTTCTTCTGTGTTTTGTTTTTTAGCTCCTGATTGGTCAACTTCAAATAGATTGAAAAATCGGCTCGTTTAACCGCACACGTCACGAATTCAAACCGATAGCTCCCGAACTTTTTTGACATGTTTAAAAATAATCGGGAGGTCGGGAAGCGCTCGTAAGGCACTCTGCTCGGCTCGTAATTCCTCGCACATGATACGAGCCGCGACCATGCGAGCATACACGATTTACACACGATTGAAAAAAATCGCATGCGAATTCGTACGACAGCAAAAATCGCACCGTGTACGCCCGCCTTAACTGACCAGATCAATATCCAAGGAGTTTAAGTGAATCTGATTAAAGAAAAGTGTTGCTTTAAGTTTTTTGAGCAGTGTATATGTGAACTGAAGTATACATATTTTAACATATCTAATATGACCCATGCAGTCAGTCAAAATCTAAAAATGCTCATATATATATATATATATATATATATATATATATACACACACACATATACAAACAAACATAAAACAACCACCTATTATATTTAATATGACATGGTGAATATGTTAGGTGACATAAATGTTAGGTGACATAATATGACACCTAACATATTTAATATGAACCATGCAGTCAGTCAAAATCTAAAAATGCTCATATACACACACACACATATATACAAACATAAAACAACCATCTATTTGTCTAGTGTGGGAATCTCTACTGATCAAAAAAGCAGATGTGGGTTTAAAGACACTAATGGTGTTTCCATAGCAACTGATACAGAGGAAACCAGTGTGTAGCAGATGAAGCATATTTGAGGATGTGTTCTGTACCGTCTTGCACTCCTCTTGTTTAATTTTCAGTAGGTTGTTCTTCAGACACTCCTCCACTTGACCCGTCTGTTCCTGTGCGGCAGCTTCCTCTGCGCATAGCCGCGTGATCTTACACACACACAAAAACAGACACAGACATGTTATGAAGTGACTTAAGATATAAAAATCTCCATTTTCTTCCTCAGAAATGTGTCTTGTCTTTGTCTGTTGGCCACCTGCCAGCAGAATATAACAGTCAATTTTCTTTACTGACCCATCAAGAGACCCATTTCACACAGTTTCTGCTTGATTGCTCCATGAGGGCCTACGGCTCATGGAGACCATAAATAAAGGGCTTTTCTCAGACAGCCTGCAGGAGGAGGGTCCCTGTCCCATTGCGTTACAAACAAGCCATTATAATCTGCAACACTCTCTGCTGAATAGCAGATCAAACAGTCCTAATACAATAACAGTTTTCAAAAGCTTTCATTAAAACCCATTAGCCTTGGTGCAGCGGTAAGCACATATTCTTGTGACATAGCATGGAGCAGTTCAGATTCAGACGGTCATTTCCAGATACAATATTATAGGTGCAATAGGTGATTCTCTGCAGAAACATTTTGTTATACTGGTTTAAAAATGTATGTTTTTATATTCCCTCGCGCACCCTGTTCGTGCAGACATCACACGTCATCAGCGCGTTTCATGCTATGCAGAGTTTATGTAGACAGACGTCAGTTACGGAGCACAGCACACAAACAACAGACATATTTTACAGCTCATACCGAATCAGAACCACGAGGTTACACTGCGTTCATGCAAGCAGCTGTGTGTGTGTGTGTGTGCACATTCATGTGTTTTGGAGGAGGTATGGCTTTGGAGACACTCTGAAGGGATTTGAAAGCTAGCTTGCTATTGCTAGCCTCTCCGAAAATGTCCTATTGCACCTTTAATTAAGTTCCTGTCATTATACACTGTCCTGTCCTATAAAGACAGAATTAAATTAAAACTTAATAAAAATGAAATTTAAATGAAATAAGCAACTGATGAAAAAATTAAAACTATTAAACATTTTTATTAGAGCTGTCAAAATAACGCGTTAATTAATCTGAGAAAAAATAACGCGTTAAAAAAATAACAACGCAGATTAATCCATTCCGTATTGACCTTTGAACCTGGAGCCGTTCTAGCCACCATTCGACTGTAAAATGAAGGAGGGAGATGACTGCTGCGCTGACGGACAGAACGAGCAGAGCTCCTCCCTCGTGCGTGTGAGTTCTCTCTGTCTTAAGCACCGTCTTTGCACTCTCTCTACCTCACACATAATAATCTAAATCAACTGACACAATGCTAAAAGTTCGTAAGACCGAATCCATGTTTCACGAGGCACATTCGGAGAATGTTTTTCCTGAATAACCGTTGGGTGTGAATAGTGCTCAAAAGAACGTCACCTCATCTTCTCTGACAGGCGCCCTGCACGTGCAGCTGACATAAACCACACTTTCAGTAAACAAAAAGAAAATCCTATCCAGTGGTGAAGTGTTTTCTGTGTTGACAAATCTTTTGCGATGTCCTAATAACAGTCGCGATTCGCACGCAACGCGTCAACGTCCGCTAATGTCCAATTCGTGACCTAATGACTCATTTGAACAGATTCATTTTAATGAATCATGACAACAACTGATCTGTCCACACGGTCTATAATGAATCATTTACTCGAACAACTCTGAAATGAGAACATAAGTGTGCTTACCCCATTTAGCAAGAGTGGTTAGTAAAATTAGCCTTAATAATCCACAGTATTTTCAGGTTATTTAAATGTCAATCTGTAGTAAATTAGGCCTACCTATAAAATCAGTTCATTTAGACTGGAGTGAGGTGAAACTAGAACAAAGCAAGTTGTTGTTGGATATGGTAGAAAATTATATTATTAGTTAATATAACTTCTAAATGCTACTTTTTGATACTTTTCAGGTTTAGCAAAAAAGCATCTTCTCTTACAAAGCTATAAAATCATTTTTTTTTTTTTTTGCAAAGAGGGCAAGAAAGAATTACAGTGAGAGTGACGGGTACTTTATTGTCAGCATCGGGCTCGCAGATCATGTGGGTAGGGAACTTTTTACTGTTTGTGTGGATGACCATGTCTGTCACCACCGAAGACCATTTTTGACCCAGGAAAAACCCTGCATTGATTCATTTGAATTGAAATATTTAATACTTTCACAGCAAAAATTATGTATGTGATTAATTTAGATTAATTAAATCACAGAGTATGTAATTAATTAGATTAAAATTTTTAATCGATTGACAGCCCTAATTTTTATGCAATAGTACATCTAACCATTAAATTTAGACTTGACCATTTAAACTTGAGGAAAGAGAGATATATTTCTAAATAATAGAAAAGCACAAAATGTACATTAGTTTGGGGTCAGACATTTTTTTTAAATTATTTTTTTTCATTAGCAGACAATGCAATCCTAAACTGCAGAGCCCATGTTTCCACTCACCTCATTATTGCAGTGAGCCTGGAGCTGCGGATCGAGCCGGTAGTCGAGTGCTGACTCCTGAAGAATCACTCTGATCTGATCCTCACATTCTCCAGACAACCGCTGAGAACAAAGACAATTTGTAACTTATTTATAATCCATTAAATCAAAATGGGTAATTCCTATTATGGAAAATTGCAGTGTTTATTAAGAATGATTTATGAGTACATTTTTTTTAAATCCATGTGCCCTCATATCCTGTTATGTGCTTTTGTCATTCTAATTTTTTTCTTTATATTTTTACATAGCTGTAACTTAATTTATTTTTAGCCCAATTAGGCAGCATTTCTTTTTTAATTTAATTTATTTGTATTTTTTTTTAAGTTTGTTTTTCATCTAACATTTATATTTAATTTCAATTACTAAAGGTGCTTTTTATTAGTTTTAGTTAACAATAATTAATAACAACATTGATGTAAGTAAGCACTAACTGGATAATGTACAGTCACATGGTCATTATCGCAAAATAAATCCTTCAGTAATGATACAAGACTATAATTTTGCTATAATAATCGGCTGACTGTATTATTTATTTATTTGCTGCTAATATTCATTAACATGCATACCTGGTCTGCATACTTGAGTTTGAGGCAGGATATGACTTGACCCTCCAGTTCATTGGCATCACTGGCTTTGTTGAGAATGTTCTGACAGAATTTGGGAATGTCTGGCTTACAAGCCTTCCTCAACACTGGGTTCAATCTGTAGTCTGAATACACCAACAATAAAGTTAAAACTCTAGCATTACAGAAGAAGTTGAAATAATTCAAAGATACTTCAAGAAAAAAAAAAAACAGTTCTGATCTCAAGGTCAGGAGGTAAAGACAGAAACTAGCCTCAAAACAGAGAGTTTTAGATGACAAAGCTTCAAATTAAACAACTTGACCAACTAGCTAAGTGGAAATGAAAGTTTCTATTAGTGGAGATGTGTTAGATCTTCACCTGTGTTCTGAGTGATTTGTCTCTTGGTGATCATCTGTTTACACTTTGGATCCATTAGCTCGCTGTTCTTGTTCAGTTTTAGACACTGAAGGACGTTCTTAGCATCCGACTCTGTGCAAAAACGCTAAACCAAGGAGAAAAAGGTTGAGAAAGACAAAGGAGAGATAGAATACTGACTGGACAGATCTATGGGAAACACAGAAGCTCATAGACTATGCAAGTATGTAGTCATTTAGCATGCGCCTTTAGACAAAATGACTCGCCCTTAATGCAGATTCAGAATATCTGCACTCAAGGGAAAAAGAGTGATAGCTAATGGCTTAGTAACTTTAGCAAATGAACCAGCAATTTTGTGATTATAAACCCTTAGCTTTAACCACTACATCACTCCATTGCTCTTCTGTGATGTAATGCGGCATAAAACTAGTGATACCTTTTTAAAACTACACTACTTTTCAAACATTTGAAAGAAGTCTGCATTTAGATGCATTAAAAATACAGCATTAAAATACAGTAATAATGTGAAATATAATTAGAATTGAAAATAACTTTTCAATTGTATTTGAATACATTTGGATTGTATTTAAATGTATTTGAATACATTTTAAACTAATTTATTCCTGTGATGCAAAGCTGAATTTTCAGCATCATTACTCCATTCTTCAGTGTCACATGATCCTTTAGAAATCATTCTAATATGCTGATTTTGTGGTCAAGAAACATTTATTATCATAGATGTTGAAATACAGTTGCTATTTAATATTTGTTTTTGTCTAAACCACTGATTCTTTGACGAATAGAACGTTCAAAAGAACAGCATTTATTAGAAATAGAAATCTGTTGTAACATCATAAATGTCTTTACTGTCATTTTTGATCAACTTAATGCATCCTTGCTGAATAAAAGTAATATTTGTTTCAAAAAATATTTATTTGTTTAAAAATAAAATAAAACTTTTGAACAGTACTGTATTTGTTCATTCCATATGTTTTACTCAAAAGACAAGGTGATGAGTTGAGTGTTTAACACTCTTTTCCAAATCAGGTTCGATCCATCAACCGCTACGCTTCGGCCCCATGTTGATCTTATTGAGCTTAAGTAATTAAAACGTGGAAGTTAAGCAATTACCATTGATCTTTGACAATAAAGAGTACGTTTATAACCATCAGATCGCTGTTTGACAGGAAAGCTTTAATGAAGCTAGAAATGTCAGGGCATGACTGAAGGGAACCAAAGAACTTGCCCCAAGTTACCTGTTAAAACACCTCACCTTGATCATCTGCTTGCACACTCTCATAAGCTGATAGTCCAGCTCTGGATCCATCATTTCAGTTTCCTGAAGCTTAAAGACCTTCTGATGACACACCTGGGAAAGCTGCTTCTTGTTCTCTTTGAGACACTCAATGATCTGAGAGGAAGAAAAAGAGATACCAATGAGAAAAGAACAAAATGATGAACGGTTTGTCCAAAAGGAGTTTGTTAATAGGGCTCTATTCTACACTTCTCCAGCATTTTATTCTTTCCACTTATGTTGTCAAGTTAAAGGTGCAGTAAGTGATTTCTGTTAAAGGGGCTCTATGTAATAATGACACCCAGTGTTCAAAATAGGTACTGCAGTCCAAATTAAAAATATTGTTTGGCCCGCCCCCACGTTCAAAGACGCGGGTTGCCAGCTTTTACAGCATATGGTTGCCAGCAAAAATAGGGAGCGCAATTGACAATGAAAGCTGAGGAGACTTAAACACTGTAAGCTGATGAGTTGATTTATCTGTTTTGATATGCTGTTGTTCATAGAGATATTTACATGGATTCAGAGGCTTTTTAGTAGAGATGCACCGATTGCAATTTTCCGATTTTTTGTTAGTGTGATCGGCCGATACCAATTTTTGCAGATTCCGATTTTCTTTCTAAGAACTATAAATAACAACATATACAAACAAAACTCTACTTTTCTTCAATGCAGAGTTTTATTTTCATAAAAAAAAAAACAAACAAAAAAAAACACAAGTAAAAGTCAGTAATAAAATATAAACAGCTCAAATAAATGCAATAGAATAAAGAGAGCTATGAAACTAAGTTTTTCGGGTTAACTAGGTTTTTATTTAAGGTAAGAAATACTACAGAAATTAAAGTAATCAAATGTAAAATAACACATTGTGTTATTTTGCAATGGTTACCTTAATTTCTGTAGTCTTTATTGCAAATAATTCTTACCATTAAAGTTATACAACGTATTCAGTGAAGTGCAGAAAGTGATTTTCTTTGTCTTTTGTTCTTTGATTAACATGACAGACAGACAGCAGCAGGAATATTGGACTGCTGTCCCTTTAAGAGTTTATGGACGGTGTTCAACGGACCTAATACAGTTAAAGGTCCCCTTGAACATGTTTTTAAAAGATGTAATATAAGTCTAAGGTGTCTCCTGAATGTGTCTGTGAAGTTTCAGCTCAAAATACCCCATAGTTTTTTTTTTATTAATTTTTTTAACTTCCTATTTTGGGGCATCATTAACAATGCACTGATTTTCACTGACGCCGCCCCTTTAAGAGCGAGCGTGTTCCCTGCCACATGAGTTGTTGACTATATTACAGCCCATTTACAAAGTTCACACTGCTAATATAACCCTCAAATGGATCTTTACAAGATGTTCGTCATGCATGCTGCATGCATGCTTAGAATTATGTGAGTAAAGTATATATTTGGATGTCAACGTTTTATTTTGAGTGAGTTTGAGGCTGTGTTCCGTGGCTAACGGCTAATGCTACACTGTTGGAGAGATTTATAAAGAATGAAGTTGTGTTTATGAATTATACAGACTGCAAGTGTTTAAAAATGAAAATAGCGACGCTCTTGTCTCCGTGAATACAGTAATAAACGGTGTAACTTTAACCAACAGTAGCCTACATTAGCAACATGCTAACGAAACATTTAGAAAGTCAATTTACAAATATAACTAAAAATATCATGATATCATGGATCATGTCAGTTATTATTGCTCCATCTGTCATTTTTCGCTGTTGTTCTTGCTTACCTAGTCTGATGATTCATCTGTGCAGATCCAGACGTTACTGGCTGTCCTTGTGTAATGCATTTGAACACTGGCATTATGCAAATATTGGGGTGGAGCCCCCGACTGTTACGTAACAGTCGGTGTTATGTTGAAATCTGAGTGTTTTCCGGAAGTCTTTTAAACAAATGAGATTTATACAGTGCCCAAGGAAGTCGACCGGAAGTTGAAGTCGGCCGCGTGCCGCCATCTTGTAGCAGAACTTCACTTGCTAGCATCCCATTGACTCCCAGCGAATAACTTTACATCTGAGGCGTTTAATGACTCCATTTGTCCATTATTTATTTCTAAAGATACACGACAATGTATAAAGGGCTCCATTACCTTCTATGTTACATTATGGCCCCGTAGAAAGTTTTTGTAAAAATAGGCTAACGATTGCGTCATAACCACTCGACTCTCTGTCGCACAGTAGAGAAATTACCGTACAGACAGGAGGAGAAGCTCGCAGGCAATAGTATGCATTAACTTAATATGGCGTACTGGCGTTACATTTTAAAATACTATACAAAATAATTAATCAGAATACTTACTCCTGCTCACTCACGCCAAAGAACTCCCCGCTCAAGCTCGCCGTCTCTGCAAGATTAACAATGGCAGTTTGCACGCACAGCTACTAGAAGATTTACATCTGTCAGACAGGCTGCTGACGTCATCAAGCTTAGTTTGAGTCTGCGCGTCAGAAACGGAAGTGCTAAAAATCGCTAAAAATGGGCTTCACTTGTCTCAATTGAGTTCCAATGGGGTCGCTGTGTCCATTTCTTTTACTGTCTATGGATTTATAAAAGAAGGAGGAAACAATGGAGTTTGAGACTCACTGTATGTCTTTTCCATGTACTGAACTCTTGTTATTTAACTATGCCGAGGTAAATTCAATTTTTGAATCAAGGGCACCTTTAAACACGACATGGGTTGACTTTCTTAGCTATTTAACGATTAAAAACTGACAGTGTTTATCTGTGTACTCGCCAAGATTGCCTGTGGCGCTGGTTTTGACATACTTTTGTATGTATTTGACAGTTTAAGCGTAGGAAGGCGCTCATTTTGGTACTTGTGACTCTGTCTCTGTTTGAGACTGAGCATGGCTTGTTCGCTTCACTACTAATATAGATCAGTAGTGCGCGCATTTGTGTGACCGCGAAACCTGCGGGAATGACTAAAATTATGCGCAATACAAGCACTATTTAACCAGAGCGAATGAGACGAGAGAGAGAGGAGGCGCCCGCTTGGGTGTGTGTCACTTCACCATGACAGAGAAGAGAGCGAGAACGCGCAGCTGACGTTATTGCCTGATTCTCTGACCCAGTATGTTTGCTGGTTTCCATGGTTGCAATACGTGGTGTTTTCCGCCAACTGGCAACCTGTGATGTTGAAATACTATTGGATAAACTGCAGCACGAGGTTTCGCACAGACCAAAACTAAAACAGACATTCCGACACGGAACGCACATTTTCAAAGCAGAATATCTGGCTGTAGCATTGTTTTTCTGAGAAACAAGTAGGTGAACTTAGCATGTTTCCTAAATATCTGCAAACATATTGGGGTATTTTTATGCTTTATTAAAGTAAAAATCTTACATAGAGCCCCTTTAAATGCTGTCAAAAGTAGATTGAACCGAGCACCACAACAGGCATTGTAGCCAATCAACAGTAGGGAGCGTGTCCACTCATGATGGGGGAGGAGAGAGAATGAGCAAGAGGGAGATCTGAAGAAAGAAGGTAGAAAAAGAGATGGCTGAGAGACATTACAAAAGAGAAAAGGTCAGAGGAATATCAATGAAAAAAACATTGGGTTATGATCAAGCAAGAGCTTTAAGACCCACATTAATATTAGAAAAGCTTTCCAGCACTGGAGAGACCTAAGCAGGAAGGCCTGAAAATGGACACTGAAGTTGTGTTGTTTCAACTTCATAAGTCAGTAACACTGATTTTTCTGTTTCTCAAAACCAAGATATGCTGTTCTTGTGATGTTAGCTGTAGTAACAGGACAGTTTTGAGTGTTGTTGTTTATCTGGAGCTGGTATGCTGCTGGCGACGAACTATAAACTCATGCTTGTATTTTCTCGTGTACTGTATGTTCATTTTTTGTTCTTCTTTGTCGTTTGCTCATCATCTCATCTAGCATTGTATGTTCGTGCACTTTGGGGGACGGGGTAATGAAGGGTTTCAAATATCAACAGTGTTTCTCTGAAATCGCTTACTGCACCTTTAAGGTTAGTCAAGGTTTCTTGTTTATGGTCACTGGGGACATGACTAAATGCATTAACTTTATCAAATAATAATCACACTGAATTAAATGTTAAACCGACACATTTTTTTTTGCATTTTTTAGGTGGTAGTTAAAGCTGAAATTGTGCTGAAGGTAGAAACATTTCTTATGAAATTTACATTTAGGTCAGAGGGCATGATTAAATGCATTAGTATTTTATATTACACATTTTTTCCCCCACATTAATAATATGTTTTTAAAGACCCATTATGATTGGCTAACCATTGCTGTTACATGACTAAAAAGGACCCTGCCGGGTTGCTGACTACTGAATAAGTGTAATTATGTTAATGTGTGTGTGGTCATATATCCTCGCAGTTGTGTCAACATGATTTATGGCTGAATCATTTTTATAGCTTAGTTTCAATGGAATAGGTGAGAAAGTTAAGAGTGTAGCACATTGAAAATGTATTTACAAAGAGCTAGAAAAATCCCATTTAGTACAACATGCAATTTGTACTTTGCATGTTTACATACTGTACACGCGTAAAACCATCTGTCTGTAATGTAGGGTTTTCCACAGGGTTCCTACATTTAACCAGTGGATTTCCATGACTTTTCCTATTCTTTCATGATCACTCAATAAGTATATTTAATCATTTTATGGAGATGAATAGGGAAGATTTCCATTTGTACTGTATGTTAGACAATAATTATGTTCACATAATGTTTAGTAATTGATGTGTATGTGAGAGCGTATTTGTAAATGCATGCTGAGGAATGAATGAAGGGTGTGATCGTTTTAATGCTGTTTTGGGATAAATGTATTATTAACTTGATTTGTTGACATCAGCCTGTCCAGGGACTACATGTGTAAATTAGCACAAGTGCTACAACCTGGTAAAATGCATCTCTCCTTCTTAAATGTATATTTTACACTGTCCCTGTTTAAATAAATAAATAATAAATTAAATGAAATGAAAAATGAAATGAAATACTTAAAATCAATGGATTTAAATCAGTGGTTTTCAATTAGGGGGCTTCAATAAACTTTTAGGGGGGACTTAATAATTTAAAATAAGACAAAACAAGTCTTAAAATAAACTAAAACAGATAAAAACCAAGATGTAAGCTGACATTTTTTTTATTTTAATTTTTTTCCCTCCACATTTTTATTTAAGAACCAGAGTTCCCACAGTCAAAATGCATGTATGATAGGAAATTTTAAATGTGATTTCTAGAATTTAAAAAATCATGGAAATTAATAAAATAAGGATTTACCTTTTCTATAGACATTTACCTTTTCTATAGACATTTGTATTTGGTAACACTTTAGTTTAGGGTTCATTCTCTCTATTAACTAGTGGCTTATAAGCATGCATATTACCAGGATATTGGCTATTTATTAGTACTTATAAAGCACATATTAATGCCTTATTCTGCATGACCTTTTTCTGCAGGCCTTAATCTTACCCAATACCTAAACTTAACAACTACCTTACTAAGGCTATTATTAAATAGCAGTAATTAGGAGTTTATTGAGGCAAAAGTCATAGTCATTAGTTAGCTAATAGTGAGAATTGGACCCTAATCTAAAGTGTGACCATAAATTGTCTTTTTCTAAGATATTTTATTGGGTAACTTTAAAAAAAAAATAAAAAAAATAAATAAATAAAAATTATATATATATATATATATATATATATATATATATATATATATATATATATATATATATATATATATATATTTTTTTTTTTTAAATCCCATGTATATTAATTGGTAATAAAAAGTGTAAAACCTGAAGAACAATCGTTTATTGAAACTTCTAGAATTATGGAATGTAATTGTTTCATTCATTTTAATACAAATCCTAGTATACGTACATAAAAAACGCACAGAAAACTGACATTTAAATGTGGTTCAATGGAGGATTTACCTTTTCTATAGACATTTCTATAACCTGGAAATCTCAATTTTAAAATTCTCTACTATTTCCAGGTGTTCCATGACTGTGGGAATCTTGTTATATGAAGCTTCTTTCACTAGTTTCATCATGTGAGCAGCTGTAGGTGGGTGAATAAAGCCATCTTGAAAATTAAAAGATCAAAGTAATCCTTTACCTGAGCATTTCCATAAGCAAAAGAGGAACAGAGCTTGTTGATATCCTTCTTACAAGCGTCATGCAGCTCAGGTTCTAGTCGAATGTCCTCTGACTGTAAACGAAGAGGACAGAGAGTGTGACATCTGAAAGCAGAGCTTCAGTGTAATGAACTTTTAATGGTGCTTTTAGGTCTTTGATTGAATAAAAATCACAGTTTAATTTTGTTGTAGAGAAATAAGGGTCTGAATGACACTGTGTCTGATTTAACTTGAGTACAGTGAATTTACCATCTCCAGCTCTTCCACCCTCAGCTGTTTCCGACATTTCAGAGACACGCGCTGATCTTTCACTTCTTGTAGTGTGTCGTTCCTCACTGTGGTGCTCAAACAGATGACAACATCTGCCCTGAGGTGGAAGAAACACGAAATGACACATGAAAGAGACACTAGGAGGCAAAGGATAAAAAAGTATGTGGTTCAAGAGGATAAATTTGTGTCAGGGAGAGAGAAAGCAAGCAAGTGCAACAGTGCCAAAATTAGAGGAGACACATATACAGGCACTGATGATTTAAGTCTCTATGGAAAGATGCTATATAATAAATATAAAATCACTATGTGTGAAAACTGAATGACAAAATCCAGAATGCTTCAAAGCCTGCAGAACAGCCACGAATCATATCAATAATATATCTCTGGGATATGTGAACTCACTTCTTCTTAATGTTTGGACAGAGTTTGAGTACGTCCTCCTTACAGGCCATTTTGAACTTGTAGGAGAAGCGGAAATCCTTCATCTGAACCTGCAGGGTAGACAATTATAAACTTGAATAAAAATACATCCCATATCTCAAAACTCACAAAGACTGTTGGGTAGTACACCTCATTTCGGTGCGATATACACTACCGTTCAAAACTATTAAGCAGCAAAATGGTTTTCAACATTGGTAATATTAAGAAATGTGTCTTGAGCAGCAAATCAGCATATTAGAATGATTTCTAAAGGATCATGTGACACTGAAGACTGGAGTAATGATGCTGAATATTCAGCTTTGCCTTCACAGGAATACATAACATTTTAAAATATATTAAAATAGAAAACAGGTATTTCAAATTGTAATAATATTTCACATTAATACTGTTTTACTGTATTTTTGATCAAATAAATGCAGCCTTGGTGAGCAGAAGAGACTTCTTTCTAAAACATTGAAAAAATCTTACCAACCCCAAACTTTTGAATGGTAGTGTAATGTTGGTATAAAGCTGATGTGCATTATATATATATATAAAAAAAATGTAGTGATAGTTAATTTTCACAATATATACACATAATTCCCCTCAGAAAATATGTCAATCTCAAAATGTCAAATGTCAGCTGATTAATTAGAATGGTCAACATATGCATCAATACCCCAAACCAACCCAAAACCATTCAGTAGGATCTCTGCTGGGACAGGATGACATTTGGGAAAACATTTACTGTCATTATTCAAATGTACCGTAGGGAAATTGGTTGTGTGACTGGCTTACCAGCTGGAAATGAGTGACGCCCACAGCACATTTATCATTCATTTCTCTCTGATGTTTGTTCTGCACCAGGCATTCCAGAAGATTTCCTGTGTCTATCTGATTATCAGCTACGTCCTGGGAGGAAGGAGACCGAATTGAGAAATTCAGATTTAATAAATACAGGGATATATATGTAGATGTGTGCTGTCAGTACTTACATGGCAGTGGTTCTGGATGACCTGTTCACAGGCTCGGATCAGCAGGGCTTCAATCTGAATGTCCTGTAAACACAACAACAGTATGGCCATAAAAAAAAAATCCTAAGATAATTTAATGTTTTTGAAATAAGTTTCTTAAGCTCACCAAGGTTGAATTTATTTGATCAAAAATACATTAAAAACAGTAAAGGTTTAGTTCACCCAAAAATGAAACTTATGTCATTAATGTCTCACCCTCATGTCGTTCCAAACCCGTAAGATCTCCGTTCATCTTCGGAACACAGTTTAAGATATTTTAGATTTAGTCCGAGAGCTTTCTGTCCCTCCATTGAAAATGTATGTACGGTATACTGTCCATGTCCAGAAAGGTAATAAAAACATCATCAAAGTAGTCCATGTGACATCAGTGGGTTAGTTAGAAGTTTTTGAAGCATCCAAAATACATTTTGGTCCAAAAATAACAAAAACTACTTTATTCAGCATTGTCTTCTCTTCCTTTCCATTGAATTGATTCCATTGAATCCTTTCATCTGTCGGCATTGGTAATGCACTTTTACGTCGCCGTGGTTGTTTTTGACGATTAGGATATCCGCGACATTTTGAAGCATCGAAAATACATTTTGGTCCAAAATTAACAAAAACTACGACTTTATTCAGCATTGTATTCTCTTCCGGGTCTGTTGTCAATCCGCGTTCACGACTCCGCTTCTTCTTCTTCTTTCCTGTTTTACAGCGGTTTATGGCTTATTGGTGCATTACCGCCCCCTTCTGCTCCGGAGTGTGGTTCACGACGGTGCGCCCGAGCTTTGTTTACAGTCTGAGGGAGACGCACGCTGTATTCAAGCTATTCTACATTGTTTGTATTTTGGTATTGCTATATTTTTTAAAATGGTGCGTAAGTGTGCATGTCGCGGATGTCCTAATCGCCAAAAACAACCACGGCGACGTAGAAGTGCATTACCAATGCCGACAGATGGAAGGATTCAATGGAATCAATTCAATTCAATGGAATCAGTTCAATGGAAAGGATTCCGGAAGAGAAGACAATGCTGAATAAAGTCGTAGTTTTTATTATTTTTGGACCAAAATGTATTTTCGATGCTTCAAAAAATTCTAACTAACCCACTGATGTCACATGGACTACTTTGATGATGTTTTTATTACCTTTCTGGACATGGACAGTGCACCGTACATACATTTTCAATGGAGGGACAGAAAGCTCTCGGACTAACTGTGTTCCGAAGATGAACAAAGGTCTTACGGGTTTGGAACGACATGAGGGTGAGTCATTAATGACATAATTTTCATTTTTGGGTGAACTAACCCTGTAAGTAATATTGTGAAAAAATATTTTAATTTAAAATAACTGTTTTCTATTTGAATATATTTTAAAATGTAATTTATTCCTGTGTTGGCAAAGCTGAATTTTCAGCATCGTTACTCCAGTCTTCAGTGTCACATGATCCTTCAGAAATCATTCTAATATGCTGATTTGCTCAAGAAACATTTCTTATTATTATCAATGTTGAAAACAGTATTTGCTGCTTGATATTTTTGTGGAAATTGCAATAAATTTCATGACAAAAATTCAGGATTCTTTGAGGAATAGAAAGTTAAAAAAACAGCATTGATTTAAAATAGAAACCTTTTGTTAAATTATATCTTTACTGTCACTTTTGATCAACTTAATGCATCCTAGCTAAATAAAAGTATTAATTTAATTTAAAAAATAATAATAAAAGTAATCCATTTAACTAATTTAACTAGATGCTGAAATATGAATGCTTGCTTGGCAATGTTCAAGTCCAATCACAATTCATGCAAATTGCAAAATTAAAAAGAAAATGTAAAGCATAAAATTTATTTTAAACAAATATATAGCATACTTAATGCTAAAATGAGCTATAAAGCTGAATTAATTGAAAATATTTACACAGGTTTGTGTACCTGCAGTGGAGTAAAATATGAAACGTACCTCAGATTCCAGTTCTGTCAGGTTTCCCACCATGTCTCTGCAGTTTGACACCAGGTCCTCTAGATGGTCCTGAAGACACTCCAGCTCCTGAGGCAGAAAAAACTACCACTGAATCACTGATATAGATGCTCATCCTGTACTGATACTCCTGCAAGACTGAGGAGTTTCATCCCAGAGTGCATTTTCTACCTGTCCAGTGTCTGTCTTCTCGCTGCACCATTTGCCCAGGTCAGTCATGCAACGTTTCTGGAGCTCAGGGTCCAACTTCACATCCAGAGCTCTCTGGTGAAGAATTCTCTGGACTTCCACCTTACAGTCCCTGGTGAGCTGCACATGGGAGTCAGTGATTTTTTCCACATTAGTTGAATATTATGACAGAATTCCAGTCCATTCATATATTTTGATGTGCAAATTCAATGGCTGAATCCAAAACCGCATGCTCTCTTTTCTACATGCTTTTTGTCTTATATGAAGAAATCAAACACAGTTGACTTTTGTGTGCTGGTCAAACGCTCTCTCTAAGTGGGTAGTTTCTAGTCAGAATAAACTGTAAAGTGGACCAGACTTAATTCTGATTGTCTCTTCAGTGTCTTAAAGGGTTAGTTTGCCCAAAAATGAAAATTCTGTCATCATTTACTCACACTTGTGTCATTCCAAACCCATAAGATTTTTGTTCATCTGCACCAAATGAAGATATTTTTAATGAAATCTGAGATTTCTGTCCCTCCATTGAAAGTCTATTCACCCACAAATCTGACGCTTCAAAAAGTTCATAAAGAGATTGTAAAATAAATCCATATGATTCGAGGGGTTTAAACCAAGTCTTCTGAAGAATCAAAATCACTTTATATGATGAACAGTTTTAATTCAGGATTTTATTCACATATAAACTTTGATAAGCAAACATAAACAGAAGCTCAGCCGTACATGCTTGACGCACAAGAACAAATCTCACTGGTCTTTGCGGAAGTTTAAATGCGCTGCGTAACCTCATTGGTTCTCGAGTGTCATGACCAAATTTGAATGCTGTAAACAGTGTTCACTGATCAAAAAGCCTAAATTAAATCTGTTCATTATATAAAACTATTGTGTCTCTTCAGAAGACTTGGATTAAACTGCTTGATTTATATGGATTATTTTTATGATCTCTGATTTTTTTTATGATCTCAGAGTTTTGGCTAAATATAGACTAGTCAACAGAAGGACAAAAATCTCTAGATTTCATTAAAAATACCTTCATCTGTGTTCTGAAGATGAACAAAAGTCTTAAGCATTTGGAATGACATAAGGTTGAGTAAATGACAGAATTTTAACAGAACTGACAGAACTGACAAACTAAAAAAAGTGCCTCTCACCCTTCTGCCCTGCTCTTCTGTCCGGTAAGCATGGCGGTGCAAGCAGGAAAACACAGCGCCAGGAGGCATGAGATCAGTGCTTTCATTCCAACCTGGTGTGTAGCACAGTCTGGATGCATCATTCTGACATTTACGGTATAAGATAGGATCAAGCCTGGAGGAAAAACACAGTAGGAAAAAAAAAAAAAAAAAAAAAAAAAAAAGTCACATGCCTAACCCAGGTAGTTTTAAAGAGGACCTATTAAGCCCTTTTACAAAGTCTTGATTTTGTTTTTGTGGATTACTAGAATAGGTTTTCATTCTTGAATGTTCAAAAAACACCTTGTTTTCCCACATATTTTACATTGTTGCAGCACCTCCCTTCCCAGTCTGTCAGTAACGCTCTGGGGTGCGTTTCCCGAAACCAACTATGGTCGCAAGTTCCGTCTTTACCGACACAATTCAATGGAACTTGCGACCGTAGTTTGCTAACAGTGCTTTTGGGAAATGCACCCCTATTTAATTCCTGTCTCTATGAAGCCCATCCTTCTGAAAAGGATCCTTCTGTGTCCTGATTGGTTGGCAGGATCAGTGTGTTGTGACTGGTCAACTGCTTCAAGTGTGTTTTGTCCCTTGGATATGGCGACAACACGCTACTAATGCAACTCTACCAGGCCTCACCCCTTTATTTTGCGTATGCCTTGGGCAGGAATTATTTAAATGAGGAGTATTGTGAAGAGTACATTCCTGGAACAAAACTCAAGACTTCAATCGAGGCGTTTTAAAGGATTAGTTCACTTTTAAATAAAATTTTGCTGATAAATTACTCACCCCCATGTCATCCAAGATGTCCATGTCTTTCTTTCTTCAGTGGAAAAGAAATGAAGGTTTTTGAGGAAAACATTCCAGGATTATTCTCTTTACAGTGGACTTGAATGGGCACCAAACGGTTGAAGGTCAATTGACAGTTTCAGTGCAGCTTCAAAGGGCTTTAAACGATACCAGACGATGAATAAGGGTCTTATCTCGCGAAACGATTGGTCATTTTTTTTAAAAATAAAAAAGTTTATGTTTTATAAGCACAAATGCTGGCCTTGCTCTGTTCAGTGATGCGCACTCGTGACGTCACGCAATACGCAATTACGTTGAAAAGGTCACGCAGCGCTTCGCGTAAGCGGAAGTACCGAATCAGTGTTTACAAATCGAACGTGCAAATACTAAGTCAAACGCCGTTTACAAAAAAAGGTAAAACAACAATGTCGGACGATTTTGAACTTCGAGGAGAAGATAAGATGGAGTTTTTCGCATTGCCCTACCTTTTTGAACCGGAATATACGGGTGAAGAAATTAGACAGATGGAAGAGACTGCTGCGGCGACACACACCTCTCAAGCATCGGGCAGACGAAGATCTAATGAGACGTGGTGGTGCACATGTGGCAAATGCCAACCATTGCCAACAGATGAAGAATCTCAATGCTGCCATGACTGGACCATTTCAATCCCGCCGTTAGAATCAGTCAGTGAGTCAACTGGTGAGACTCTGTTTCCATCTCGCTGCATTACCGAACAAAATGGATTTCCACCGTTACTGAGCAACAGCGTTTTGGAGGTGTTTTTTAGTTTGCCCAAAATTAACTGGAGACGCCGTCCGAGGCCCCAAGGACCTGGTGGCACCCTAACAGTAGAGTAAGTATCTCGTGTATTATGAATACATATTTTATATAAAGTTATATATTTATTTAGTGATTGACTGCACACATTTCTTTTATTTTACAGTCAATACAGGCTGGTGGCATACAGGATAGTTCTGGAATGGATGCTGAAAGGGGAGAGGTTGGGAAGACGCAACAGGAGGGTTCTTCAGTGCCATCAGACTGTCATACCCTTCTCCATCAGGACAGTATGTAGGCTTCAGAGAAGCAGAAGAGGCTTTTGGTCTTTTGTAGGAATAATAATTTGAATTTGTTACTTACTGTAGTTTTGTTATTTTCATAGTCAGTGTTATTTGTTGTTGTATATACATCAACACTACATATTTATTGATGTCTCACACAAATGTTTATTTTGGAAGAATAAAACAAATTTCAGAACTACAGTCATGGATGTTTAATTACAACTAATTACAAATGAGTACCATCAGTAAGGACCATATATTCACACTAACACAAGATTTGTTTTTTTCACCAATAGTGTATTCTGTTTTCAACTCAATAAGAAAAACCTAAAAACTATAAAACAACTCGAGTAATAATAATAATTGTACATTAGACTGTAACAATTTTAAAGTAAATTAGTGTCCAAATCGTGATAATTGCTTTGCAATTACTACTTCCTTGTCAGGCCGTGGTGTAATGGCTATGTTCTGCGGCAATGGGCGATGAGTCAAATGAGAAGAACTGTCCTTGTAAACAATGTTGGTGTCCAGCCGCCGCTGTACAACTTTCTCAACCAGAGTCTCTCTGAATTTTTGAGTTGTTGGTTCAAAAATAGCTTTGGCTACCCACTCTTTGGTATGTTTGGGGAAAACCACGTTGTACCGAGGTAAACCTATGATAAAAGAAAAAAAAAGAAAACATAATAAATTACACTATTTGTAGTGATTACATTACTATTATTGAATATTCACATTTGATTCTCAACTTGATGAAGAATCTATTGTCATCACCCTACATATTGAACATTTTTTAGTAGTTAGGCACAATATGTTGTTTTCCCACTTACCAGTAGTGGTTGTTGCTTGCTGACGACCTACATTTTCATTATGTGTTCTTGCAACCATGGACGCATAATGAAAATGCAGGTTCTTTGAGCAGTATTTCAGCAGGACAGAATGAAACACCTCCAGTTGTCCTAAAGATAAAGGAAAAATTTGTATCCGGTGTACCTACATGAACGTGTATGTACATTACTGTGTATATAACTAACTTACCAGTGTGTTTGAAAAGAGCCATTTGCCTCAAATCCTTTTGAGGTCCTTTGTCCAGAACAAGACTCTGCAGTGTGTGGAAGGCACGTGAGTCTTTTCCAAGCCATTTTTTTCTGCGTTGCTGTTCCGGACTGAGATCATGGTGTCCACATTTTTTCGGCTTTCCTTCTTCAAACCAACTGTGCACACCTGTAATGTGATGAAGTATGGACTTCCAATTCTCGATCAGTTCCTGTATAAATACGCAAAAAAGTCATTATTATACAAATGTATAAATTATAAACATAGAAAAATAGATGTTTATGGTCCAGCAACCACAATAGTAAAATCTTACAAGAACACAGTTTAGCTTCCTCTAAAGAACAGTCAATTTTGAACAAATAGTACTTATTTTTTTAAAGAAGAAAAATGCAGAGTGTGTCTTGTTGTGGTTCAGGGACTCATATATAACATCAGTACAGTATAAAGGCTAAGTCTATGTAACGCCCCCCAAAAAGATAACACAAGTGTGTGTGTGTGTGTGCATAAAGAAATTAAACTTAGTATTAAAACATTAAAGAACTTACGTCAGGGTCACCGCCACAAGTTGCAGAGCAATACCATAAATGGTTGCAAATACTTCGTGTCCATGGTTGCAGCTCTCGATTGTCCTTGTATCTTGACATGGAGCACAATTTTTTGGAAAGTCCTGAATAAAATAATTAAAAAGGATTGACAATACAGTGAATACCAAGGTTAATGATTTACTTGACGGTTTATTGTAGGAATCTTTGGATACATGCAAACAACACATTGTATATTACTACATAAGAATAAATAAGCTTTGGACTGTGCTGCTTTTTGGATAATTCATAATTAATATCTCTCTCTCAGTCTCTTGTGAGACAGTTACCTTTGACTACATGCCAAATATCAAATTCGTGGTGAATGCTGGGATATTCTACACGCATAATTTTTCTAATAGATGGTGATCTGTCTGTGGTCAGCACGTCTATTTTGATTCCTTGTTCTTGTATTGTGTTCACAGCCCTCTTGAATCCTACTGGCTCCATGGCCACAGAGCTAGATGCTTCTGTAACCTGAAATGCAATACCATGCTAGATAAACAAGGTGTGTTTGTGTGTGTATTTTCATTGATGTTCAAAACAACCAAAATATTTTATTTTGTAATATTAAAACCATTTTATATTGATCATAACATAGCAAAAACTGCCAGTAATTTTACTGCACTTCACTTTAAAATACTGAACACCTACTAAGGTTAATTAAATTTAATAACATACGGGATGTAGAATTATGTCATGTAAACTGACCTGCACCAATTCAAAGTGAACAATCTTGTCTGTTGTGTCATCCATTAAACTGTATGTGTTGTATTTTGCCGAAAATCCAGGGCTAAAAGAAACACAAGTACAAAACATTTCAGTGTTGTTAAAATTTTCTAAAATTGTCCAAAAAATAAATAAATAAATAAAAAAATAATAAAAAAATAATAATAATAATAACAACTATATTTACTTGCCTGTCTGACCTTCCATCTCCGGACAAATGAACTGGATTACAGAGTGCAGTTTGCAAATGTAAGTCATTAATTGCTGCTTTCTGTTGTTCTTGATATTCTTCATCAATGACTGGAATAAGGTAGGAAGACTGAATATCAAAGTAAGTGGTTTTATGGGGTATTTGAAGGTTGAGCAAAGTGGCCCAATCAGCAACGTCTGTATATGTTGCTCCAGTGAATAGTGTGCATGCAGAAACAAGAAGATTATTAGCTGGCATTCCCCTAACATCACTGCATGAACTCCACTTTTTTTTCACATTCCCAGTGAACACGGAGACCACTTCCCATAGTTGCTTTTGTGGTCTTTGTTATTACTGATCCACATTCTTGACATCTTTTGAACAGCTCCATGATATTGGGCTCATTGACAATCCATTTTTTCGGTTTCCAATGAACTTCACATTCCTCCTCTTCTGTGCTTGGGGTAGACGTTGATGTTGAACTTAGTGGCTGAAAACTAACATCTTTCTTGTCCGATGGAGGATCTATGGAAAGCAGGCTGACATCAAGCTCCAAACTTTCTTCTAATTGCTTTTCCGTCTGTTCTGGTTCATTATACACAGGGGGCTGTGAAATTAGATAATTAAAGTTGGTTTTTAATATAACTGAATATAAATTAGTAATATAAATAGTAGATTTAATACATTTAGTACAGTATATCTGTGTATTTTTAATGATGTAACATCGCCAAATTATTAAATACTACATTTTTAGAAATTCATGTTTTCCCAATGTCTAACACAAAATCGTAATTGACCATAATTTCACATTGTAAACTGGTCACAAATGATGGTACTTACAGACTGGTGAGAGTGAATTGCAGGGAGGGCAAAATATATCCCAGATGATGAGGGTGTTTTCCTGTGTCCAACACTTTCAGGACTTGTGAGCACTAAACGAAGTTTAGACTGAGCATCTGAAAACTGCCTCATGGTAGTTCCTGGATCAGAGTCCTGTTGCTTTACTGGTGTTGACTGTGGAACATTAGCTAAAAACACTTCTGCTTCCTGGACCTCCAGCTCCGCGCTATTGTCTTTTGCTAGGGACTCTATATTTCCACGAGACGGATACTTGGGGGTAAAAAAAAACATTTTAACACGTCTATAGTAATAGGAAGATATTAGTGATAAACATGCACACGTTATGAAACACATTGACGAGGGAAAAAAAACGTCAATGCATCTAATATATTAAAACATCCATACCTCCGTTTCCTGTAAAAACGTATTGGGCACAGCAGACGCTTTCAGAAAACGGCGATCTCCTTGCTGGGAGAGTTTGAAATCATCGTCGAAAAAGTGATCACTGCACACTCGCTTACATATTAGAGCATGTTCGGGTGTGTTGATATCCAAGTGCAGCGCGAGCAACCACAGTTTCAATTGCTCAGGATTTTGTATAGGAAATCGATGAAAAGACACAAATTTCTGTCCTGACGAAAATTTTCTTTTAGGCTTTCTAATATTAGAACACCCAGGATACGCACACGAAATAGGCATTTTAAACGATGAACTGACATAAAGCGATTTGAATACGTGTATATGGTCCTCCTTCCGCACGATTTGTAAACACTGATTCGGTACTTCCGCCTACGCGAAGCGTGACCTTTTCAACGTAATTGCGTATTGCGTGACGTCACGAGCGCGCATCACTGAACAGAGCAAGGCCAGCATTTGTGCTTATAAAACATAAACTTTTTTTATTTTTTAAAAAAATGACCGATCGTTTCGCTAGATAAGACCCTTATTCATCGTCTGGTATCGTTTAAAGCCCTTTGAAGCTGCACTGAAACTGTCAATTGACCTTCAACCGTTTGGTGCCCATTCAAGTCCACTGTAAGGAGAAAAATCCTGGAATGTTTTCCTCAAAAACCTTAATTTCTTTTCCACTGAAGAAAGAAAGACATGGACATCTTGGATGACATGGGGGTGAGTAATTTATCAGCAAAAGTTTATTTAAAAGTGAACTAATCCTTTAAGGAGTTCAGAAACAGTGCTTACTGATATAACCTCTTTAACCTCAGCCACTGCTATCAAAATGAAAGCACAATTGTGTATATAGCATACCATTCAAAATACTCAATACAATTGTTAATCATGAAAATGCTTCTTGAGCAGCAAATCAGCATATTAGAATGATTTCTGAAGGAACATGAGACATTGAAAGACACAAACTTTTAAACTATAGTGTATGTGCACAAATCTCACAAATGCATTCAGTGCTAGTTGCATGAATCAACATCTAATAAAAGGGGTACACATCAAGCTAAACACTTTTTGTCATGATTCGGCCACAAAAGAGAACAAAACAGCAGTCTCTCTATGGCTCTAACAAGCAAAGCTGTCACACTGCCAGTGTGTCACAATGGACCATCAAACCAAATTGCGATTTCAAAATGCTCTAATTAAAAACCACTTGAATCTAATGGGATGTGAATGAAGTTATGACCATCTAATGGTTTTATTATAATGGCACTGTGTGGGCATCCTTCTCAAATTGAATGGATGAGAGAAACACAGTGAAGGTCGCATCATACAGGCAAATCAAACTGCAGATGAGTGCTAAGCTATTAAACGCATACAATGAAGACATCGGACTGACTGAATAGATTTGAACGGCAGGCTATTGCGCAAACACACTCGAAACATCAACTTAAAAGCATAAGAGGGGGTTTCAAGAGTCTCATTTTGTATGAGTCATCAGGTAAGGTCAGGTAAAGAAAAGGGAAATGGAAAGGCTAGGTTGATTACTTCCAGTCTCTTGAAATGAAGTACTGCAGCTCCAGCAGGCGGTGTTCACAGTCCTGAACCATCTTCTCTGTGTAAAGGTGCTCCATTAAACAAGACAGAATCCTACACACACACACACACACACACAAAACATTTAAAGATAAAACACTAAAAATGCTTTGAATACTTCAAGTGAATTTAGGAACAACATTATAATGTACAGTATTAAAAAAAATGTCAACAGTGTTATTAAATTTTTAGTGTTTTAAAGATTAAATTTAAGTGAGAATTAGTTTACAAATGTACAATCCAATCTTGGCTAGGGTTGCAAAGGGCCGGAAAGTTTCCGGTAAATTTCCGGAAACTTTCCACAGAAATTTAACCTGGGGAATTTTGGAAATATTCCAATTTGGAAACTTAACAGGAATTAATTCTAATTTAGTAAATATGTAAAATAAATATATTTTTATTGCAGCAATTGTTATGTGTTATTTATTTCAGTGTCACATGATCATTCAGAAATCATTCTAATTGGCTGATTTGATACTCAGTTATATCATTGTTGGAAACAGTTGTGCTGCTGAATATTTTTTGGAACCTGTAATACTATTTTCAGATTAATAAAAAGAATAGAATTTATTCAAAATAGAAATCTTTTCTCACAATATCACTTTAATATCACTTTTTTTTTTATCAATTTCACACATCCTTTCTGAATAAAAGTATTAATTTCTTTCAAAAAAAGAAAAAAAATTACTGACCCAAATTTTGAACAGTAGTGTATATTGTTACAAAAGATTTCTATTTTAAATAAATGCTGTTCTTTAAATTTTTTTTATTCATCAAAGAATCCTAAAAAAAAGTATCACAGGTTATAAAATAATATTAAGCAGCTGATGTTTCCAACATTGATAACGGAGTATGAAATCAGCATATTAGAATGATTTCTGAAGAATCATGTGACACTGAAGACTGGAGAAATGATGCTGAAAATTCAGCTTTGCATCACAGAAATAAATTATATTTTTATGTATATCAAAATAGAAAAACCATTATTTTAAATTGTAGTTATGTTTCACAATATTACTGTTTTTTTCTGTATTTTTGATCAAATGTGCATGTTTTGGACTGGGAGAATGCACAGTGCATGCAGTGGGTGTGGCCTCAATAGCCCTGCAGTAAGTCATGTGCTGTGTGAATGTGATTGAGGAATGTGCAGGGAAAAAATTTAACTAAAATTGCATTAAATATGGTTGTTTTAACCAAAATTATGTTCTTTTCAACTACATTTAAGTACCCTGTTATAGGCTAACCTGTATCTTTGTAAATTCCCTGTTTATTCCCATATATTCCCGTTAATTCCCATATATTCCCGTTAATTCCCACGGAAAGTTTCCAGCTTTGAAAATTCCCGGAATTTTGCAATCCTAATCTCGGCTGATAATGATACATTTAAAATCCCCAAATTATGAAATATTGACTTTTTATTGCTTTATTATTTTTTTTAAATTATTCTTATAAATATCATAAAATACATTTAAAAACTGAATGAATGAATGAATAAATGAACGAATGAAAGAAAAATTAATAATGGAATAGTTTGGGTTATATGTCTTTGAGTATTACAGTCCAAAGCACACTTTTTCTACAAAAAAAATAAAACAAAACAATTATTCTAAAAATAAAGTTAAAAAACTGAATAACTAAATAAATACATTAAAAAGGCATATACCAAAACCTCTATTTATTTTTTTCTTTATTTATTTTTTATGATATTTAAAAAATGCACTGGAAGAAGAGACTAATATATATATATATATATATATATATATATATATATATATATATATATATATATATATAATACTCAAAAAAGGCATATAACAGAACCTTTTTTATTTGAGTATTACATACATTCTTTTCTAATGCAGACATTTTCTTTTTACAAACAAATAAATACATAAAAAAATAAACAGTTTCGGTTATCAGTCTCTTCCAATGCAAACTCTGTGTAACGGGGCTCACTAGACATTTTGTTTTTTGCAATGGATGGATGGATGGATGGATGGATGGATGGATGGATTTGGTTACAAGTCTCTTCTAAAGGCCCTGATATTCTTCAAGCGAAATCGAAGAACGAACTAGTGTGATGTAATTTCGAACAAAATCAGATGTTCAAAATGGCTTGCCAAAGGAACTTTCCAGAAAAGTTTGTTCTAGCTGGTAAACAACTTCATACTACCATTGGTCTGTGGCGTCTTGCTTTTATACCGAGGCCCCGCTTTCCTTGATGTGGAAATCTTCTTCGGTTTTTTCATGTTTAATACTGTAAAGCTGCTTGCTTTACAGCAATCTGTTGTATAAAGTGCTATTTAAATAAACATGACGTGACCTGATTGGAGCGTTGAACTGCAGGGCTCGTGCAAACATTGCTGTGATAAGATGCTTTCTTAAAGCTACAATATGTACATTTTTCGCCGCTAGAAGTCACCTATTCAAAACAAAGGTGTAGCTTGATGAAGCCGAGTTTGAGTGCGGATTCTAGGGAGATGTCGTTTTCACCTCACAGTCAGTGGAAAATAATCAGGATAGGACTCGGGCAGAAATCATGTTCATGGATGAAAGTATTAATGTTACTGTAGTATGAAGCAGTGCAGGGCCGAGTGATGTTGGAGCTGAACAGCACTGGCCGCTGGAGCGATTGCTAATGAGAGACGAACGCGACAAACGCCTTGAGAGCATTGGAGCTCTTATTATGCCACAGTTGCCGCTTCCGCTTCTTCCGGTCAAGCGTGAGGTAACGCAGTGCTGTTTTATCATATTAGATACATTTGAGTTGAGAAAATTATGTTATAACATTACTTTGTGCGTTCGCTTGTCGGCTGCTGTGAGACACTTGTTGCACATTGCAGTAAGCGCAAGATCGATTTTAGAATATCATATTAATAAATGCTGGGTGGCTTGTGTTGATAAATGGCATGCAATTCATTTTAAAATGTATTGTATGATGGAGAAAATGCTGTATTACTTAGTTACTTGACAAAATAGTGTTTTTCTCTGAGGCATGGTAAAAGCATGGTACTCACGAAAAAAATCAAGAAAACTAGATTTAAACAATACGACTAAACGTGTTGAGCTATATAACAGTAATTAATTTTCTGTCTATAAATGTAACCAAACAGTTGTTCCCTCGTCTAATAAAACATGTAATATATTAAAGCGTCTTTGGTGTTTCCATGGTTTCTACAAAATAAAACTGGAAAACTGAGGGCGCAAAGACTATAGAATAACACAAGAAGCGTCACTAGTATTGTTTTGAATGGGAGAAAGTGCAAAGCGCAATATGGTGGAATAAGTCCCGCCTTCTAAATAACAGCCAATCGTGATTGGTAAAGTCATCGCTTTACTGCAGCAGCTTAGAAGATCCGGTTCCTATAGAAACAGTCAGACATGTGCCTCCGAATTGAGGCACAGTAGACGTGCTTTTAGGTCTGCACATGCGCATTTATATGCAAAATTTATGAGACAGTTGTTGTCAGATTTCATTGGTGATTTCAAATATGAAATTTAATCAAAAGCTTTGCAAACAGCTTTGGAGAATTTGATGTTTCCCCATTCATATTGTAAGTACTCAACTGAAAAAATACATAACACTGGCCTAGTGGTTTTTGGATATTTTAGTGCAAAAATTTTACATATTGTGCCTTTAACTGCTCTTTTCTCACCGCTGTCATTTTTGTTTTCTGTTTATTTTGTTGAGAAGAATGCACACAGCACATATTTACAAACTCAATTCCAAATTGTGAATAAAAAAGGAATACAATAATTTACAAATCTCATAAACTTATATTTTATTCACAATAGAATATAGATAACATATCAAATGTTAAAAGTGAGACATTTTTAAATGTCATGCCAAATATTGGCTCATTTTGGATTTCATGAGAGCTACACATTCCAAAAAAGTTGGGACAGGTAGCAATAAGAGGACAGAAAAGTTAAATGTACATATAAGGTCAATTGGCAACATGATTGGGTATAAAAAGAGCCTCTCAGAGTGGCAGTGTCTCTCAGAAGTCAAGATGGGCAGAGGATCACCAATTCCCCCAATGCTGCAGCGAAAAATAGTGGAGCAATATCAGAAAGGAGTTTCTCAGAGAAAAATTGCAAAGAGTTTGAAGTTATCATCATCTACAGTGCATAATATCATCCAAAGATTCAGAGAATCTGGAACAATCTCTGTGCGTAAGGGTCAAGGCCGGAAAACCATACTGGATGCCCGTGATCTTCAGGCCCTTAGACGGCACTGCATCACATACAGGAATGCTACTGTAATGGAAATCACAACATGGGCTCAGGAATACTTCCAGAAAACATTGTCGGTGAACAATGTTTACTCTATAGGTCAAAAAAGAAGCCATATCTAAACATGATCCGGAAGCACAGGCATTTTCTCTGGGCCAAGGCTCATTTAAAATGGACTGTGGCAAAGTGGAAAACTGTTCTGTGGTCAGACGAATCACAATTTTAAGTTCTTTTTGGAAAACTGGGACGCCATGTCATCCGGACTAAAGAGGACAAGGACAACCCAAGTTGTTATCAGCGCTCGGTTCAGAAGCCTGCATCTCTGATGGTATGGGGTTGCATGAGTGCGTGTGGCATGGGCAGCTTACACATCTGGAAAGGCACCATCAATGCTGAAAGGTATATCCAAGTTCTAGAACAACATATGCTCCCATCCAGACTGTCGTCTCTTTCAGGGAAGACCTTGCATTTTCCAACATGACAATGCCAGACCACATACTGCATCAATTACAACATCATGGCTGTGTAGAAGAAGGATCCGGGTACTGAAATGGCCAGCCTGCAGTCCAGATCTTTCACCCATAGAAAACATTTGGTGCATCATAAAGAGGAAGATGCGACAAAGAAGACCTAAGACAGTTGAGCAACTAGAAGCCTGTATTAGACCAGAATGGGACAACATTCCTATTCCTAAACTTGAGCAACTCTCCTCAGTCCCCAGACGTTTGCAGACTGTTATAAAAAGAAGAGGGGATGCCACACAGTGGTAAACATGGCCTTGTCCCAACTTTTTTGAGATGTGTTGATGCCATGAAATTTAAAATCAATTTATTTTTCCCTTAAAATGACACATTTTCTCACTTTAAACATTTGATATGTCATCTATGTTGTATTCTGAATAAAATATTGAAATTTGAAACTTCCACATCATTGCATTCAGTTTTTATTCACAATTTGTACAGTGTCCCAACTTTTTTGGAATCGGGTTTGTACATATTCATCTTAACGCTGCTAACAGCAGCATGGGCGGTGTTGGGATGTTTACTAAGAGTATATCACTGAAAAGGTATTTTGAACTCTTTTTTTTACCCGCAAAGAATGAAAAAGAACTTGTTCCAAACCTGTATATATTTCTTTGTTCTGCTGTACAAAGAATTTGTAACAAAGCAGATCTCGCCCCCCATTGACTAAAATAGTACTTTTTTCCCTACTATGGTAGTCAATGGGGGGCGAGATCTGCTTGGTTACAATCATTCTTCCAAATATCTTCCTTTGTGTCCAGCAGAACAAAGAAATATATACAGGTTTGGAACAACTTGAGGGTGAGTAAATGATGACAGAATTTTCATTTTTGGGTGAGCTATCCCTTTAATGCAGACACTGTGTAACTGGACTGTGTTGTATTCTACAACTTGAATGCCTGTACCATCTTTCCTCCTCTTAGAAAAAGTGAGTGACACATTTACACTCTGCACACACTTAATTGGATTTGACTCTCTCCGCTAAATCCACTCCAATTTAATATGGTGCCTGCGAAAGCAAGACTTTGAGAGGAAACTCAATAACCGGACAGTACTGAAGCTTTAAACAAAGCATGAAGTCAAGTGGAATAATCTCTACAGGAATCTTATCTCACCAAATAAATCCTGTGACAGACTACAGTTGCCTACTGATTAGCAGCTTCCCCTGGAGTCATGAACATTGATGATAGAGTAAAATACACCACCATTTCTTGAAAGTATTTACACTATGTTAAGATGACTCACATAGGATCTCCGCTACGGATGTGTTTGCAGGCTGTCTGGATCACAGACTCACAGGCTTCATTCAAAGCACGATCAATCCGGTAATCAGTGCCGGGGTCTGCTGACTGGATAAGAGTCTGAAGCTACAGTAGACAAATAATTAAAGTCACAGATGAAAAAAAAAAGAAGACACAATATAATATAAAAAGAAGTAGTCCAAGTAAATAATAATAAATAAAAACCAATTCATGCTTATAAGACTACACTATTGTTTGGGGTCAAGTTTGGAAGAAATCAATACTTTTATTCAGCAAAGAAACATTAAATTGATCAAAAGTGACAGTAAAGACATTTATAAATGTTACAAAAGAATAAATGCTGTTCTTTTGAACTTTCTTTTCATCGGTTTTCCCCTAAAACAAACTGTTTTTGAGCAGCAAATCAGCATATTAGAAGGATTTCTGAAGGATCATGTGACACTGAAGACAGGAGTAATGATCCTGAAAATTCAGCTTTGCATCACAGAAATAAATTTCATTTTAAAATATATGCAAATACAAAACAGTTATTTTTAATTTTGTTATAATATTTCACAATATTACTGTGTTCACTGTATTTTGATCAAATAAATGCAGCTTTGGTCAGCATACTGAAAAGTAGAATTAAACTTATTGAAATGATTACTTGTTTAAAATATACAAAGTACTATTAAATATCCAATACCCTTTCCCACAATCCCAACGGTTCTTACTGCTGTCTGACAGAGGTTGTCCACTGTGCCCTTGTCCCCGCGGGCGACTCTCATGAGGCAGTGGAGGGTTCGGCCCTTGCGGTGCAGTCCTGAGCAGTGCGCCTCGATCTCCCCTCGACAATGCAACACGATCTCAGGGCTCAGGGAGAAATCCTCCATTAGCATGCGTCTGTAGTCCAGCATCTCACCCTGACAGTCTCCGGTCACCGTACGGCCTGAGATGACAGCGGTCAAACCACGGGAAGGAACATAACATTGAACAATCATATTAGGTTGCAGCAAATCAATAAATAGCGTTGAACAGAGGAACATGCATGAATGAAAAGAAACTATATGCCTGGAATAGAATACTAGCGCATTGCTGAGGACATACTACAAAGTATACTGCATTTAATGATTTTTAAAAATGCAAAAGTATGCTCTAAGAATGCATTTTGTGCAGATATGTGATAACTCTTGAGCTGTATACTGCATACTTTCACACTTGTATACTATATACAGTCATCTGTTTTCTTACATGCAAACATTTACATTTACATGTACACTACAAAATAATAGTAGTGCAGCTATATTAATGTTCACTGAATATTTAATTACTTTAGATTTATATTATAATGTATAATAATTCATTTATATTTAATATTCTGGCTGATGCTGATAATTATTTATTAATTTCTGTAATGACTGATATTATATTTCCATACTATTTTCTCCAAAAAACAAACAAAAAACAAAAACAATAAAAACTAAAATAATTTTTTTTAAATGCTACAAGTAAATTTAGGCATCACAACATTATAAATGTACAGTATGATATTCATCTTAAGGTTTGCTAAATATTAGATTTAATCATTGTATTTATTTTTTATATTTATTAGTGTTATTTAAAAAAATAATCTAAATGAAAATATCATATGATGATAATAATGAATTTTAATCAACAAATTACCATGCACAATTAAATATCCAACATAAAATACTGAAAAGTAAAAAAAAAAAAAAAAAAAAAATTAATACTGGCCAATAACTGTTATAGTACTAATCTGAATGTAAATAATAATCATGATAATAATATAAATAATAATAATGAGCAATAATCAATTTAGAATAAAAAATGAACATGCACAATGAAATATCCAATATCAAATAACACTGAAAAATAAAAAAATAAATCTTTAAATGTGGATTATAACAGATATGGTACTAATCTAAATCTAAATATAAAAAATAAATCATATGATGATAATAATAATAATAATAATTAGTGTTGTCGATTAAAAAAATGAACTAATTAATTGCGTATTTTTCTGTTATTAATCACGATTAAATCGCACCTAACGTTAAAGTTTTTAATATATTTTTATATTGTAATAATTTCACATTCAATCTCCAAATTAATGTAGAAACAACATAAAGAAAGTATATTTTAAACATTTGTTTAAGGGCATCTTAATGAAAGAAGGCCAGTATCACTGATATCAATACTGTTACTGATGTCTCTATGAAAATCATTTTTTTTCCCTCAATTTTAGCCACAAATTATAGCCATTCAACAGTATAAATAAATAAATAAACATGCACAAGGAAAAATTCTATATCAAACAAACTTTAAAATAAAATCTTTAATAATAACTGGTAATAAAATGGTACCACAAAAAAAAAAGAAAAAAAAAGTATCATGAGTACAATTGTACAATAGTATTCTATTACAATCATACCCTAAGTTTAGGTAAAAAGCTATATGTTAACAGACCTCTGTGAACAGCAGATTCCAGGCAGAGGAGGAGGTAGGAGAGTCTGGCCTCTCGGGCGCGGGGCATGCTGGTGTCCGGGTTACAACGGTATTTGCGTAGGTCGGCCTTACAAGCCTTTGCAAGGGAATAACTGACTTTATAATCTTGAGCAATGAGCTTTTGCCGAGTGGTCAGGGCGTTTCTGCACTGTGGACAGAGATGCTTATTAAGTACACAAACACTCAGACAGGACAAAGACATACACTGAACTGACCACCAACATTCTTGTGGATTCTTCTCGACTATGACTTCGGTTCAGACACTACCCTCCCACACTGACATTTTATGCACAAACTGTTGCACTGAACTGGTTGAGAAACAAAACAAAAAACTGCTAATATTTCCATAAAATTTGTGTTTACATTGCATAATCATACGTTTAATTCCCATAACATCGATAACTATAGATGTGCCGCACCTTTTCTGACATTGCTTCCTCAAATTTATGGTTGAACAGGCATTTGTACACTCTGCCCTCTCCCACTTGGGTCTGCAAAAGAAAAACATCCATAAAATGTTAAGCACTGATAGGTCAACCAAGAGATATTCAACACTTCACGTTCACACATCTGATATGTGCACACATCAACACATCGGCCCACATCTCCTACACAAAGCAGCTATGTGGTCTAATCCTGTCATTCTGACTCAGAGCACATGAGGGGCAGCTGTCGATCATGTCAGCCCACCCCCTTCATGGTACTGAACCAGCAAAATACACACTTGTTGTGAGTAGTACAAGGATGCAAATTAGGTTGCAGCTGATTAGGTTGATGGATGAGATGATATTAGAGAAGCCGGCACGTACATTTTCACAAAAGCGCTCCCGGTCATCTCGGCAGGAGAAGTAGAGGTAGCGGTCGAGGTGGAAATCATCCGCAGACAGTTCGGCCACTCTCATGATGGACTTTTTGCAGTCGCTCTTGATTTGATGAGCCTTTTCCTGCTGCTCTGCCTCCCTGACCAGAGCCCTCTCCAGACACGCAATCACCACACCCTGGGAATGCAGGTCCTAACAGGAAGAAAAAAACAAAAAAAAGGACTAATTATTTGGCTTAGGGTTTTTTTGGGGACAACAGATATGTTAGACTAAAGGGACAAAAGGAAGGGAAGAAAAATGTCAACTAGTTAGATATTTTTCATAGAAAACCAAAGAGACTAACAATGATGTTTTTAATTATGAGACAAAAAGACAAGAATAAATTAAACATCCTTTAAGAAAAGTGCAGAAGAAGTGAAAAAAATTATTTAATATAATTATTTTTTTAAAATCATTTCATTTACGTTTTGGCTTTATTATATAGGAGAGAAAAAGTAGTGTTATTTTAGTATTATTTAGTTACTGTTATTATTATTAGTTATAGTTATTATTTAGTTAATATGTACATAATGCTTTTTTTATTTATTTTTATTTAAATTATTTTTCTTTTTCTTTGTTATTTTGAATAGTTTATGTATTTGTCAATATTTCTATTTAGCTTTTTTTAGTTATAGTAATTTTAGTACTTCATCTTATGTAAGTTATCTAATGTAAGTTCTTAAGTTTAAGTTGTAATATTTATATATTTTTTATATCAACTTTAGTTCAAATTATTAACAGTTTTAGTTAACAACAACACTGGGAGAGAGAAGATAAAAAATAAAATAAAATGAATAAAATAAAAAAACGAAAATGCAATATAATAATAAAACTAATATATATATATATATATATATATATATATATATATATATATATATATATATATATATATATATATATATATATATATGTACACTAGTGCTGTCAATTGATTAAACTGATGTCCTCACAACTCTTTACAGTCATTTAAAACTAATTTAAGACTGTGCTTATGAGGATACTTGACAAAGCGGGCATTTTGACATTTTTTGTGTGTTTTGTCCGCTTAAGCGCGAAAGAGAAGTCAATGAGGCTGGCGCACTGTCTGAAGCGGCTTTCTGTGTGCATGAGACGTGTGTGTGTCACACAGACAGGAGATTCACAAACAACACGCCAGTACAGATTTAAGTTATTTTTTGCATCTTATCGTGCTTGAATGGTTTAATTGCAGTTGAATGAATGTGTGATCATATTAATGTAATGCAAGCTTAAGTATTATGGAAAGAAAAGGATGCTGCATTAATTGCGTGAAATATTTTTAATGCGTTAAACTGAAAAATTTAATCGCAAGCGTTTACACATTAATTTTGACAGCACTAATATTATATTATATATATATATATATTATATATATATATATACAGTACAGTCCAAAAGTTTGGAACCACTGAGATTTTTAATGTTTTTAAAAGAAGTTTCGTCTGCTCACCAAGGCTACATTTATTTAATTAAAAATACAGTAAAAAACAGTAATATTGTGAAATATTATTACAATTTAAAATAACTGTGTACTATTTAAATATATTTGACAAAGTAATTTATTCCTGTGATGCAAAGCTGAATTTTCAGCATCGTTACTCCAGTCTTCAGTGTCACATGATCCTTCAGAAATCATTCTAATATGCTGAAAACCCACCCAAGAAAAAATATATACAAGTAAAAACAGTGTTGATAATGATATTCAAACATCCACTCAATAATTAAGTGTCATAATTTAAAGCACGCAACTTAACGACAAAATAACTAAAGATATTTAAAGGCTGTTTACAGAATGAAAGCTGTCAGTTACTCATATACTGCAATAGTATCTAAATACTGCATAGCCCATGAGCTAAAAAGACATTTAAAATATGTGTACACCCACACAATAAATATAATTTTCATTCTTCATCTTGTATGTGTGGCAGTCTGCGCTTATTTAGGCTATTTTAAGTCAACGAGCAGACAAGCCTAAAGTTAACTTTTTTAATTTCAGCAGAGTGTGCCTGGGGAACAAGGCAAGTGTGGTGATTGGGTGCCCATATTTAATCATGCCCGGAGGAATGTGGACACATTGGGAATGGCAGAGTCACTACATCACAGAGCCATCTGGTACCAAGCCAACATCCTATGGTTTCCCAAAGGGATATTCTAGAGCTTTGCGGTTTTAAGTGGGCTAGAGTCAAAGCATTCTTCACTATTATTGGAACGCTTACTTTTTGTCCAACAGTGACGCTTCCACACTGCAGGGTGTTGATGTCTTCTCTGCAATTATCCATAAAGCCGCATATGAGCCGATAGTCGCTGAAGATGATGCTGGTCATCTTGGTGATGTACTGATGACACTGGCGTTCTGTGATGTTAGCACGGTGGTCCACCAGGCAGGACATCAGATAGCCTTTCCCTCGCTCCTCATCTGCGCACTCTTTCAGCTAACAGATTAATGTTTTTTTCATTATCCGTGAGATGGAGCAGTCAAGCATCAATGCTACAGATATGAAGAATTTTCATTCCCTATTTAATATCAAGTCAATTTCACTAACGGTAATTAAATTGTGAATTCAACCACAAATGTGCATCAAAATACACATACACACACTCATGAAGAGGTTAGTGAGAAACTTTTGTCCATTGAGATTCATTTTAATTACATTATGGCAGCTTAAAGCGCAGTCTAATATAAAAAAAACACACTGCATTACAAATGTAGACGGCAATTCCTCTGCACTGAGATGAGGGCTGCACAATATTGAAAAAAAAAGGACATGCAATATTTTGTTTTCCTGCGATATATATTTTGCTATGAAAAAAAAAAATAGGAATTTCTACCAGAGCCTTGAATAGCTATATTTGGATCAAACATTCTGATTGGGTTGGTTTTGTTGGAGAGTGCATCTGCATAAAAAAAAAAAAAATAATAATAATAATAATAATAATAAAAAGCTTTACTCAATTACTCAAGACTTTGAGTCTGAGCCCTTCTTTGAGAGATTTTGGAAAAATTAGAAAAAAAAAAAAAAAAAAAAAAAAAAAAAATATTATATATATATATATATATATATATATATATATTAAGGTTAAGGTATTTATCTGACCAAATTATTTGGCAAAAAAGGCAACCTTTTATTTTACTATGAAAAAAAATGCAAAGAAAAACAAAAAGCTCTCAGGAAAAAGCATACATTGACTACATAATCAGTTATTAATATTTCTTTAGTTCTCTCTTGTTTTGGTATTCCCTCTGTTTTTCTTTGTATGACAGCCTGGCCAAAAATTATATCCGCAAATTTATTTAGCATGTTTCATTGCATTATCACAAATAAAACAACTGATGCCAAGCACAACAATGCAAAATGCTTACAAAATCTTTAACAAATTTGTAATAATATTTGAATAAAGGGTGAAGATGTCGATTTTCCTAGACCGGACATCACATTTGGCCACTACTGTAAATGAACAGTACCGTGTTTCACTCTGAAAACTGCAATGCATTGATTTATTTTAGAATTAAATTATAGCGCTCGTGATTTGAAAAATTGCACTAAGCCGTATTGTGCAACCCTAATTGAGATCACAACACTCTCACAAACACATGGTGTGAGCATGACTAAAAAGTTAAAAGACTCAGCAAAACAATGACAGAAACTGACCTCTAACATGGTGCTCGTACACACTTCCAGCGCCACAGACTCAAACTTCGGATCTGTGGTCAGGTTCAGTTTGTAGTTCCACAACAGCTAGAAAAAGTGGAAAGGTAACATTATTAGAAATATGAAACATTAAAATTATGCATTTTAATACAATTTATGTAGTGTAGTGATGTTTGTGAATTCATTCGAGTCAGTTCACATTGTTCATTCATGATTCAGACTGTTTCAACCCACTGGTGGGAATGATTACCAGCAAATAAAGATGTACATTTTAATCTGTTTGTCACACAAATCTATCGTATGACTTCAGAAGACTTGAAATAGAGCGTACAAGTCGTATGCGTGACTTTTACTATGCGTTTGCATCCTTTTTGAAGCTCTAAGGCTTTGGCCTTTGACATTCCACAGTCATACCAGTTTGGAATTACATTAGGGTGAGTAAATAATGACAGTTTTAATTTCAAGGTGAACTAGTCCTTTAAAGGATTAGTTGACTTTAGAATTAAAATTTCCTAGTAATTTACTCACCCCCCATGTAGGGCTGGGCGATATATCGAATGCTTTTGTCACGCGCATTTCGTCAGTAAAGCCGGTTCCCTGATTGCCGCTAAATCGCCATCACCTGCTTTCAAATGGAGCGGCATTTAATAGACAGAGCCATAGATCACTGATAAGCCACGCAATATCGCGTTCATTATCGAAGGCGATTCATCTGCGATATGAACGCGATATTGCGTGGCTTATCAGTGATCTACGGCTCTGTCTATTAAATGCCGCTCCATTTGAAAGCAGGTGATGGCGATTTAGCGGCAATCAGGGAACCGGCTTTACTGACGAAATGCGCGTGACAATCGCATGCGATATATCGCCCAGCCCTACCCCCATGTCATCCAAGATGTTTATGTCTTTCTTTCTTCAGTCGAAAAGAAATTATGTTTTTTATTACAATGGACTTCAACAGCTACCAATGGGTTAAAGGTCCAAATTACAGTTTCAATGCAGCTTCAAAGGGTTCTACACGATCCCAGATAAGGAATAAGAGTCTAATCTAGTGAAACGATTGGTCATTTTCTGAAAATAAATAAAAATGTTTCATGTTGGAAAGGTCACGCGTGATGTAGGCGGAAGTACAGCAGTAGGGCGAAAAACTCCATCTCATTTTCTCCTCAAACTTCAAAATCGTCAGACATCGTTGTTTTACCTTTTATTGTAAAGGCTGTTTAACTTAGTCTTTGCACGTTCGCTTTATAAATACTTGCTCGGTACTTCCACGCGTGTCCTTTCCAAACGTGATTATGTAATGCATGGCGGATCGCAGAGCAAGTGCAAGACGAGCATTTGTGGTTAAAAAGTATATATATATTTTTTTTTTTTTTTTCGAAAATGACCAATCATTTCACTAGATAAGACCCTTATTCCTTGACTGGGTTCATGTAGAGCCCTTTGAAGCTGCATTGAAACTGCAATTTGGACCTTCAACCCGCTGGTAGCCAATATATAGAGAAAAATCCTGGAATATTTTCCTCAAAAACCTTCATTTCTTTTCGACTAAAGAAAGAAAGACCTAAACATCTTAGATGACATGGGGGTGAGTAAATTATCAGGAAATTTTAATTCTGAAGTGAACTAATCTTTTAAGTCTGTCCTTGCAAAAGAATCTCTAGTTTTCTGGAGTCATTAAGTTTAATGCTGTACTGAGGCCAAGCCTGGCAATGTAGTTGAAAAGATGCAATGCTTTATTTCATGGTTTGCGCAGAAAAAACTGCTCAATAGAAAGTAACTGATTTCAGTTTAGAGAGAAAAAATTAAACGCTCTATTCAAAACCAAAAGATCTTAGTTGGCCTTGTAAATGGCCTTGTAGTTACTGTATCACGCACCAAAGCTCAAGCCTCTAAGTAATAATATTGCACATTAATAGTGGCACTAACTAAAAGTACTGAAAAATGTAAGTTTCAGAAACAGCAGAATGAGGCCTTTATCATAATTATTGCTCAACTATGAGCCTTGCATAATGAGATGGGTGACTCAGGCCTGAATCATATGCCTAAATTTTCCTCATTTCTGATTTGTGGACCAGGCCTCGGCACTGCGGCCTTAATGAGAACATCAAAGCCACGAACGTGAGGGAAGGAGATCAGAAACAGATACCTCTCTCGGGACCCCACCAAATTAATTGCGGGCTGCAGTCATCATTAGACAGTGATTAGGCCATTATTCTTCTGAAATTACTTGCTGATGTTACTGGTCTCTAAATCCTACTGAGGCATTCTCTCATAAAGCTACAAAGAATTGTCTGAAAGAATAAAGTGTGCACAGAGGATCTTGTAAACAGGTGAAAGAGGGAGGAACATCAATAAAGAGATGTGTGAAGCTGTGAAGGAGATGAGTCATACTGGAGTAAAATGCTGATGGTAATTATTATTAAAGGCAGGCTTTTTTGAGTACTTACATGGTTGCAGTCCGTAGCAATCTCTGTGTCCTGTAAAAGAGAGAGAGATTTTGTTTTTTAAAAATGTGTCTTTTACTTTCCCCTTCATTTCCTTCTCCTTATTCATTCTGTACGATTTCAAATACTGTTTTATGGGCTGAAAATTATGATTGTAAATCTTGGCAAATAGAGACAAAAAAAAAAAAAATTATATATAATATATAAAAAAATATATATATAATTTGTTTTTCATTATATATATATATATATATATATATATATATATATATATATATATATATATATATATATATATATATATATATATATATATATATTAAAAAAAAAAAAAAATCACAATCCAATTCGATACTGATACATTTTTAAAATCCCAAATTTATGACACAACACTTACGACACTTAGGGCCCTATCATACACCCGGCGCAATGTGACGCCAGGCAAGACACAAGTGTGTTTGATAGTTTCAGCCCGACACAGTTATTTTCAACGTCCAGCACCCAGGTTGTTTAAATAGCAAATGCACTCGTGCCCATCTGTTCGCCCATGGGTGTGCTGGTCTGAAAATGAGGTGTGTTCAGGCACATTGTTGGCGTTTTTTTTTTGTTATTTAAAGGACGCATTACTAATATGCGCCTATAGGCAGCTGCACGACGTGCGTACACTCTGCTTGTTACACACACATGGATGCGCAGCAGCACACAAACGTGCCAAATATTAAAATAAAAGGATTACAAATGTAAAAGATTATTATTGTGTACATAAAGATAAAAATGCCTACATGTCATAATGGATAGTCATTGTGTAACCCGTCTACCCAGGTCTTACCCTCTACCCAGGAGTGAGGTTTACTTGCACAGCAACTACTAACTGGCCTCCGTTACACTCACCCCCCTAAACCTCACTACCATCCGGGTCACGGCACCAATGTCCTACTCACCCCGCTCTGTGCGGGCCTTGAACCTGGGTCTCTGGTGTGGGAGTCAGACGCTCTGTCAAGGAGGCTAAAGGCTGCAACCTCTAGCATCAGTCGCTAGAGCATCTCTTGAGATCAGAGGAGTGAGGTTTACTTGCATAGCAACTGCTAGCTGGCCTCCGTTACACTTGCATGTATCAGAATTACCTATTTGCAGTAATGACGAATGAAATAGGCTCATTTTTTGACCAATCATGGCAATACACACATGTATTTAAACTGACTTATCAGGTTGAGGATGTCTATATTACACCATGTAAATAGCAATCCCCCATCGTGCAAGCGCACCTGCCTTTTAAAGGGAATGGGACACTCCTATTGGTTTATTGCACGTTACGCCCAAACCACACCCATGACTCATTAAGAGACTAGTTACAACCCTTTTTGACCATGTGCCTGACGCACTGACAATTTTTTCCATCGTTAAACTAGCAAAAATGTGACCCGATCTGGCGAAATGAGTCGGAAGTCGCAACGTTCTATTTTAAGATATGGGCCGATAATGTGGAAAAACAATGAAAAAATCGATTTTTTTTTTTAAGGTAATTTCAAAGAACAGACTTTCAAAAATAATCTCCCAAAGTTTCGTAGTCCAGATAATTGAGTAAAGGTATTTAAATGGCTATTAAATTTGACATGGTTTTACTAAATTCGCTGGAAATTAACTTCTCAACTCCTCTCGTCACTTATGAGCATTTCCCGGTATCCCCTGAAACGTCATTATCTCTGCTCTACAAATATGGTGTTACACGTTGTATAGAACCAATCAAAAAGCTTAGAAATGTAAACACACTGACCTAAACGCTGATTTTTTAACAATGGGAAGCCCCGTTTCGACTGACAGGCACGCGATCGGTCCAGCCATCCTCCTGTCAGACTAGCGCGCCTTATAAAATAAAACTCCCATTTGCGTGTCTCTCTTTAAAAGCCAATACAAATTGAATCCATATAGGTAGCACAAAAATTCTTTTTGCATACAAAACCAGAGACTTTAAGCTTTCATATCAAGCCTTCAACATGCTTCTGTTGCGTTGTTTTCACCCTCTAATGAGTCTGAGTAATATGCGTTTACAACAAAAATAGCACAGCAGCTAACTGAATACAAATATTTCACGTGCTTATAACTTCATGAAAAATGCACAGATCATAAAAATCGCACATCAATATTTAAAGCAGATTCTCAAGATTAAAATGAATCCAAAATCAATGTAATATATTGCGTTGATCACAAGATATTACTCACGAAATGATTTAACATACTTGGCTAAAAACATGTCTCTCATCTCTCCGGGATGCAGTGTGTATCCAATGTTCCCGGACCGATCCATGTTCGTTTTCCAACGTGGAATAACACATAATAATCATTTTAAAGCTTAGAATCTCATCTTTTTAATGCATCTAACCATTTTGAAAAACTCCTAACGAGTGCGGAGAAGTGCCTCTAAACCGGAGTTTACCGCCCGTTGGCGCCACCTGGCTGCGGAAAAAATGAACAACAATTTTTCAAACTATTCTTTATAATATCACCACGAAATTTGAACCAGATGCAGCTCACATATAGGAGAGCATCACCAAAAAAGAATTTTTTAGCGATCTTATTGTGTTCCTGAGTTATTCCATGTCAAATAAAAAAAGAAAAATAATTTTTAAAAAATTATATATATTTTTTGTCTTTTATTAGCTGTTTCTCAGCAAGATAATGTCCAAATGTAATGTAATTTATATTTTCTTAAATTTTAAAATGTTTTCTATCAAATGATACCTACCTTTTGACTCTCTGCTAAAGTTTTGGAGTTATGAGTCTTTACTTTTGTGTGTGTCGCTCAGAAAAAAAGAAAAAAAAAGAACTCTAAAAAAGCCTTCAGGTCTTAAAGGGTTAATTCAAATAAATACTTTAAAATAATTTGAGCTTCAGCATGGTTTAATAGCATTTATATATATATATATATATATATATATATAAATGTCTTTGGTCAAATTAAGCTGTAAAATAAATAGTTTATCCCTTTAAATGCAATGGATTTTGAAAGATATCAACAAAAAAACGGGCAAAAAACTTTAAAAGCGATTTTCTCAGGTTTTCAATTGGAAAAAGAGGGCAGACGACCATAATTAAAATGGGTATATCTTTAAAACCATTCAAGGTATGACTTTGACTATGATATCATTTTAAAGCTTATTGTCTCATCTTTCCATTGATACCAAAATCTCAATTTTGAAATTTGGGTCACTGTGACTCATTTTGCTGGATCAGGTCACAAATAGATTTGGATGCGCCTTAAGTGCACCTGCACCATGCACTTCAGACCATGCGCTTAGATCGCTAAAAGAGGGCCCTTTGTTTATGTTATATGTTTGAGTATTACACATAGTATCTTCCAATGCAGACACATTTGTTTACAAATGTAACAAACAAAAACACAAACACACGAATGCCAACAATAGCATTATAAATAAAAGTTAAACAATTAAAGATGCTGCTAAGCATATGGAATTTCAGATAGTTCTGGTCCTTGATGTGAAATTCTGACAGCGTTCCCGTTGTACTGAAACACACAGTACAGTATCAGCTATGTAACAAAACATTAAAGTCTCTTAATTATTCAAGGACATAAACAGAAGGCCTTGGAACCTCTTAAACCTTTAGTTTTCCTCCCTCAACAATATTCATTACTTCAGCAGCCTGTCTGGTTTTTCTCATTCTAGCTGGGTAAGACCACTGTCTGCTAACTGTCAATAACCACAGTCTCTAACCTAGCACAGTAAACAACTGCTGAGTGACTCATAGAGCATGAAAATGCAATTAGCAATTGTCAGGGGATGACAACAACAGAGTCAAAGAGGCAAAAATCAATGTGCATTAACATACAATGCTCTAACAATGGCTTGACAATAACATGTCATCCTTCAGTTGCCCTCAAAGACATGGACATCAATACAAAGCTGTCAGCGTGGACACAAAAGATGTAGTGTATATTATAAAGTTTATTGTGAATAGAATAGATATAATAATTATTATTATAAATCAACTAACAGATTCATCGTCAGCGTTCTTGAAGGGGATCAGAAGACGATATTGCAGCAGAGCCACATAACGCAGCACAGGCCCTAAATAGGAACAGACCGATATCTGAGCTCAGTCACCACACCCGGATCAATCATCCGGTTCCTCGTCGGCAGCCAGAACAGGATATTTCTATCTGTACGTCAGGGCTCTGTGATTACAGTGCAGCCGGGGTGTACATGGATCATCTATTGATTCTCCGAGATTATACATTGCTTGCTTTTCTGTAATGATATGATAAAGGTTGAATTTGGACCGTTTGGTTCAATGAGTCGGTTCAACAAAAAAGAATTATCGACTGAGTTTGTATCATCACTCATAAGAAGTCTGCTGGGATTCGCTTGTTCGAACTACAGTACAATCACTAGTTTTTATTAGTGACATCAATCTTCAGTGACTTTTTCTTTTTCAATTAACTTGTTTCATGTATCCTGTGATCAATAAAAAAAAAAAAAAAAAAAAAAAATTAAAAACAACAAGGCATGTGTTTTGGATCACATAGCAATGAGAGGTTGTCGGGTGGGTGGAACAGCTGAAATGTCAATGGTCTCTATGCAATGAATATCAGTTATCTTCTAAACCTTGTAAGTCAGCCTGTTTCATTAAGCAGCAGGAGGAAATATTACAGACCACTGGACCATTTTCTCCATAATCCACATCAGGCAATGTGGTTTGAATAATAACTGCAGTCTAGGCTGACAAACCCTTCTTATTACAATATCTTGTAGAGTGTAAGCATTTGTGCATGCAAATGTATTGTTTTAAATTATTTCTGCTGGTAGTTGGCCATCAATGAGTGTTGGTTATGCTCTAATAAGAACTTTCTTATAACTTTCAAAAGAAATAAAAGAAAAATAACAACCAAAGTCCAACTCTTCAGCTCTTTATTAACTTGTCTGAATGGGTTGTCAAAAGTACCGGCAGTTAAGTACCAAGTCAATACTTAGTACCGGTAGTATAGAGTACTGGGTCAATCCGGTACCTGCTGCTTTCAAACACTTCCCATGCGTATTTGTGTGAGCACTCTGTTCTGTTACCTGGAATGTGCTTCTTTGTTTTTCATTTAAATTTTAAAAGGGAAAAGAAATGTTTTACAATAGGGACAAAGTCTTTTTCCAAACTTCCTTCTTAAGTACTACTGAGATAATTTTTAACTTGGCTGATTCTTTGCTTAGAAGGAAGAAAAATAAAGTATCACCTACACACTACCAAACAAAAGTTGAGAGTTGATAAGATTTATGGGTAACACTTTACAATAAGGTTGATTAGTTAACTACAGTAGTTAACATGAACTAATAATGAACTGCACTTATTACATTTATTAACAGCATTTATTAATCTTTGTTAATGTTAATGTTCAACATTTACTAATACATTATTAAAATCTTGTTAACATTAGTTAATGCACTGTGAACTAACATGAACAAACAATAAAACTGTTTTTCATTAACTAATGTTAACGAAGATTAGTAAATACAGTAACAAATGTATTGCTCATGGTTAGTTCATGTTAGTTAATACATTAACTAATGTTTAACTAATGAACCTTATTGTAAAGTGTTACTGATTTATGTTTGTGTAAGAAATCTCTTTTGCTCAACAAGGCTGCATTTATTCGATAAAAAACACAAAAATGTAATATAGTGAAAAGTTTTTTTTAAATAGATTTTAAAATGTAATTAATTCCTGTGATGTCAAAGCTGAATTTCAGCATCATTACTCCAGTCTTCAGTGTCACATGATTCATTCAGTGTCACATTCAGAAATTATTCTAATATTCTGATTTGCTGCTCAAAAAACATTTCTAATTATTACCAATGTGAAAACCGATGCTTATTTTGGGATTCTTTGATGTTCAAAAGTAAAAAAAAAATAAATAAATAAATAAAAATAATAATAATAATAATAATAATAATAATAATAATAATAATTATATATATATATATATATATATATATATATATATATATATATATATATATATATATATATATATATATGAGATGATAGATAGATAGATAGATAGATAGATAGATAGATAGATAGATAGATAGATAGATTATTAAAGGACCTATTATGCCCCTTTTTACAAGATGTAATATAAGTCTCTGGTGTCCCCAGAATGTGTCTGTGAAGTTTCAGCTCTGATTATTTATTATAGGATGTTTTGAAAGCCCCTATTTGGGTGGCAACAAAAACACGCTGTTTTTGTGTGTATCTCTTTAAATGCAAATGAGCTGCTGCTCCCACCCCCTTTTCAGAAGAGGGCAGAGCCTTTACAGCTACAACAACAACTTATGAAGCAACATAATGGAAAAAACTACTGACCAAATGGTTTGAAAAAAAAAGATGTCTGCAGGGCATGCAGTGACAAGCACAAAAAGTGCTTTCTATAAACGATTAAGCAGTTTATGGCAAAAGTTTGGGTTCGGTTTTATGTAGATTAATGACCACTTGGATATATAATGATCAATTTCATAATAAATGTCAATAGCCAATAATTTAAGTACTAAATTGTACTACTGTTCACTTAATAAACAACCCCCATCTTGCCCTGACTGAATCTCTTATGACAGGATGGATGGTAAACCGATCACATTTGAGCATGCTCACCTAAAATATTCACGTCTTTATATTCTGACAAGGTTTATAATGCTTGATTCAATTCTTACTGCTTTCGCTGGTAAAATAAAGCAGTTGTGATGGACAGAAATCTCTCCGCTGTGTGACACCGACAGCCCCTCTGCAGCACCAGGTTCAAGTTTGTCATAAGTAATAAAGAGTAGACGAAACAAGCCATGGATGAACCGTCGACAACAGGTGCAGCTTCAGTCAGGTTGAGACCTGATAAAAAGGTGAAGTTTCACTCAGTCAGGGATTTGCTTGCGGCAGAATGCATTAAGCGCTTGCTCACCTCTTTCACGCACAAATGAGCGACTCCATGACACCAGCCATGAAATCTCTCCCTAAGAGAAACCCAAACGCATTGCTACCATATTAGCATAACTATTGCCGGTACCTTCTCACCTCTCAGAAAACCACCTCCTGCACTTGCAAATGAAATGCTGATTTATGATAAGTGATTGTCTGATCAGATGTGACTAAAATTTTCACCTGTAGGAGAGCAGAGCAATGATTATTTGCATAGGATTTATGGAATTCAAATTATTACGCAAATTGTCAGCAAAAAACTCGCAGTTACTGTAATGTTTAACACAAAATTAAATATCCACTCATCCCCTGTTTCCTTAAAAAAATGATACATTGAGGTTACAGTGCAGGCACTTACAGTGCAAAATGAATGGGGCAAATTTTTGAAGTATTTAAAATCAAATCTGCCACTTAAAATTAAAAAAAAAAATACTTAAAATAATTCTTCTGTTAAAACGGACTTTTGAGCTGCATGTTGTTCTCATTATTTATTAAGGTTTTTTTTGTTCATGGCAACAAAAAATTGGATATAATTGTACACAGATAAGGTTAGCAAGTAATTTTTCACACTAAAACATGAATAATGTTTAGATCTTGTGGCTATACTATTGAAACTGAGTATTTTAACAGTAATTTCCCACTGTAACACAGATTGTTGCTTATTTTTTTTAAAAGAGAACTTTTTCTTTAGAAGAGGTTATAGATGTTACGCCATAAATTGTAATTTGAGCTTAAAGGGTTAGTTCACCCAAAAATGAAAATAATGTCATTAATTACTCACCCTCATGCTGTTCCACACCCGTAAGACCTTCGTTCATCTTCAGAACACAAATTAAGATTTTTTTGTTGAAATGCGATGACTCAGTGAGGCCTCCATAGCCAGCAATTACATTTCCTCTCTCATGATCCATAAAGGTACTAAAAACATATTTAAATCAGTTCATGTGAGTACAGTGTCTCAATATTAATATTATAAAGCGACGAGAATATTATTTTTGGTGCGGCAAAAAAACAAAATAATGACTTATATAGTGATGGCCGATTTTAAAACAAAGCTTCATTAAGCTTCAGAGCATTATGAATCTGCGTATAGAATCATGATTTGGACCACGTGTCAAACCGCCAAACTGCTGAAATCACGTGACTTTGGTGCTCCGAACTGCTGATTCGACACGCTGATTCAACGCGCTCCGAAGCTTTCTGAAGCAGGCTATGAAGGCTATGAAATGTCATTGCTGGCTATGAAGGCCTCACTGAGCCATCGGATTTCAACAAAAATATCTTAATTTGTGTTCCGAAGATTAACGAAGGTCTTACGGGTGTGGAACGACATTAGGGTGAGTAATAAATTACAGAATTTTCATTTTTGGGTGAACTAACCCTTTAACTTGTGCTGAATCTGTTATATTCCTTTATATTTACTCTTTAAATGTTGAACCTAATTAATGAAGCGGCACTATTTGAAACTGTTTTTGTGAATCTATACAGACTTTGGGTAGTGTCAGTCACAGGAGATGCATTGTGGGAAGAGTGGTAATGTTTAACATTATATGTTGTAGCACAACCACTTAACAACCTGCCAAGTGCAGTGATCGCAGCATGACTCTGAAAGGTGTGGAAAGTGGAGAGAAGTCAATGCAGCAGACTCTGGTTTCTGTTCAGTGAGATTCAGTGAATAAAACATCCATCCTCAGATGCAAGAGTGAATGTGGAGATGACACAGGGAAAGAGAGTAAGGTATTCTAAAGGGTGCCTATCTTTATTTTGAGTGAGAAACAGCAGCTCCCTTACTAACTTTATTTACTTTGTGGGGGAAAAAGAAAACATTAATGAAACATGTTTCATTAATCATAGAACAATAAAATGACTATCCTAAAAAACATCATACAACTATTTTCTGTTTTTGTCAAAACCAAGTATCGTTAAGTCTGTTTTGCTCTCTCTCTCTCTATCTATATAAGATGACTGTAAAAATAAATCTGCATTGTTAATCCTTTTGTTCATCTGATCTTTAATTCATAAAATTAGCAAAAATCACATTATGAAATAAATGTTTTTCTCCAAAACATGTTGGTCACAATTATTGGCACCCCTAGAATTTTTTATGAGCAAAATATCTCTGAAGTATATTCCCATTCATGTTTACATTTTTTAGCACACCAGGGTGATCATGAACATGAAATTGTCCAGCCATGACTTCCTGTTCCACAGGAGTATAAACATGAGGAAACACAAAGGCCAAATCCCCTTAATCATTCATCACAATGAGTAAAACCAAAGAATATAGTTCTGGTGTGCAGCAAAAGATTGTTGAGCTTCACAAAATAGAAAGTGGCTGTAAGAAAAAAGCTAAAGCATTGAAAATCCCCATTTTCACTATCAGGGCAATAATTAAGAAGTTCCAATCAACTAAACATGTTACAAATCTGCCTGGAAGAGGACATGTGTCTAAATCGCCCTAATGCACGGTGAGGAGGAGAGTTTGAGTGGCCAAAGACTCTCCAAGGATCACAGCTGGAGAATTGCAGAGATTAGTCGAGTCTTGAGTCTCAGAAAGCGTTAAAAAAAAAAAAAAAATTCAAACAGCACCTACATCCCCACAAGTTGTTTGGGAGGGTTTCAAGAAAAATCCTCTGCTCTCATCCAGAAACAATCTCCAGCATATTCAGTTGTCAGACAAGACTGGAACTTCAAACGGGACCGGCTTCTATGGTCAGATGAAACTAAAAAAAGAGCTTTTTGGCAACAAACCCACCAGATGGGTTTGGTGCACACATGGATAAAAAGTACCCCATGTCCACGGTTAAATATACTGCTGGATCTTTAATGTTGTGGGCCTGTTTTTCTGCTGGAAGTCCTGGACATCTTGTTCAGATACATGGAATCATGGATTCTATCAAATACCAACAGATAAAAAAATCAAAACCTGACCGCTTCTGCTAGAAATCCTATAATGAGCCATGGTTGGATCTTCCATCAGGACAATGATCCAAAACAAACATCAAATCCAACACAAAAATGTGTCACTGAGCACAAAATGAAGCTTCTGCCATAGTTGTTCCAGTTCCCTGACCCGAACCTTAAAGAAAATGAGTGGAGTGAACTGAAGAGAAGAAGCACCAACATGGAGCTGGGAATCTGAAGGTTCTGGAGAGATTCTGTATGAAGGAATGGTCTCTGATCTCTGAGTCAGAGCTGTTATCTTGGGAAAAGGAGGTTGCAAAAAGTCAAGTCAAGTCAAGTCAAATTTATTTATATAGCGCTTTTACAATTGGTAATTGTTTCAAAGCAGCTTTACATATTAGAAGCACAGAAAAAAGGGAAGTGGTTAAAAATAAGCTGTACAAACAAGCGTGGTAATATGTAACATATACAAGATGGTGCTACATTAAGCCAATGTCGGCTGACTCCCAAGGGTGGAAAAAACCCCCTAGGAGAAAAACCCAGCGTGCTAACACTGGGAAAAAAGTCCTAGGAGGGAAAAAACCCCTTGGAAGATATATATAATATATGTAAATGGATATGGAGATCAAAATCTAAATTATACATTTTATTATAGAGATAAAAAGTACTGAATAAAAGGGTGCCAATAATTGTGGCCAACATGTTTTGGAGAAAAACATTTATTTCATAATGTGATTTTCCACCCTACTTTCAATTTTTTTCCTTCAATGAATGGTTAGATTTTTGCAAATTTTATGAATTAAGGATAAACAATGCAGATTTATTTTTGCAGTCATCTTTGATCATATTTACCAAGGGTGCCAATAATTCTGACCACCACTGTGTGTGTGTGTGTGTGTGTGTGTGTGTGTGTGTGTGTGTGTGTGTGTATGTGTATTATATATATATATATAAAAGTAGAACTATTTTCTGTTTTTGTCAAAAAATTGTTTATAATTAAAATTATATAATTATAATATTTGAAATTTAAAAAGTGTACACACAGTAAATTAAAATAATTATATTTTCTATTTCACTTGCCTATATATAGGCATGTGATATAGCCGTAGCCATTCACAGAGTGCTGACATATAGCCATATAGCATGGCAACTCATGTGACATTGCGTTTATACAACAGTTTGACAGCACAAGTTAAAAATAAATAAGAAACAACATCGGTTATCTTTAAAAAAAACCTTTTGTATAGAACTACTTCCTTCCGCCACGGATTCAAATCTCAAGTTTAACAGTTGAGCCCAAGCCTCCGTTACTAATTCCAAAACCTCACTTTAGAACTAGTAACAAAGGAGCATTGAGTCGGTTCATTGAAATTTATTGTGTTATGTATAGAGTATTATGGTATTTTGAGAGAGAAATAGACTAAACGAGTGTATTACTTGCATCTGATATAGCAATCATTCTTCAAGTTGATGTCCATAATATTATATCCATTATAAAAAAATATTTGAATGTCTGCTGAGGAAAGCAATATCTTTGTCTTTGTCCTTTTAAAAGATTTCCCATGACAGCGCTAAGACAACTTCCTTGTTTACAACCAGTCCCTTTCAATTTGATACTGACTGACTCACAAAGACAGTCTTTGCCACCATGTAATGGTATAATGTAACTTTCACTAAAGTTGAAATCACAATCACTAACAGACCCTTTCTCAATACCAAATATGGATTATTTTTTATTATTATTATTTATTAAACAATATTTAAATTAACAACAATAGCTTTTAGACAATAGGAAATAAAAGCAAACAATTCAGTCAAACGTACAAAAGCAGCGCTCTAGTACAGGATTTAAGTTAAATATAGCCTAAATAAAAAGTTAAGAAACTTAATTTTCCCCTTAACCCAAATCGATTTGCATCTGGAACAAGTAATAGATTAATAAGACCAAAGACTGCCTGTTTGATATACCCCAAATGAATAATATTCCATGTTTAACCACTATCTACATAAGAGCCAGCAGCAAATTCCTTAAGGACTGGCCGAGATTAAGCTGTTCTCTTTGGGTACATGAGCGCTGAATGGCTGCTGATGGCCTGGAGCTCAAATCCCCGAAAGTCTAAACAAATTGTAAAATAGGCGCTGTTTATATATGAGTCACATATTTAAGTTTTAAATAACTACATTCTTGCCTAAAAAAAACCCTTGTTAAACTACATTCCGTGAACCAACAACAGTAGTATTTGTAAAAATTTGCCCGGCTCTCAGCTAATCAGATTCGAGAACCAGAAAGAACTGTTTATATATATATATATATATATATATATATATATATATATATATATATATATATATATATATATATATATATATCTGTTTAACTTATAACATTAAAGTAAGGTTAATAATATAACTCAGATTACACATTTTTCAGTTTTACTCAAATTAGGGTGATGCAAAAATGAGTACACCCCACAATAAAAACTACTACATCTAGTACTTTGTATGGCCTCCATGATTTTTAATGACAGCATCAAGTCTTCTAGGCATGAAATGAACAAGTTGGTGACATTTTGCAACATCTATCTTTTTCCATCCTTCAAGAATGACCTTTTTTAGAGACTGGATGCTGGATGGAGAGTGATGCTCAACTTGTCTCTTCAGAATTCCCCAGGTGTTCAATTGAGTTCAGATCAGGACCACTGAATCACTTTCACCCTGTTCTTCTTCAGAAATCCAACAGTGGCCTTAGATGCGTGTTTAGGATCATTGTCATGTTGAAAAAGTGCACGACGACCAAGGGCACGGAGTGATGGTAGCATCTTCTCTTTCAGTAAAGAGCAGTACATCTGTGAATTCATGATGCCATCAATGAAATGCAGCTCCCCGACACCAGCAGCACTCATGCAGCCCCACATATGGACACTGCCACCACCATGTTTCACTGTAGGCACCATGCATTTTTCTTGGTCTCATAACTCCAGAGTATAGAGTCCCAGTAGTCTTCATCTTTGTCAGCATGGGCCCTGGCAAACTCTAGGTGGGCTTTTTTGTGCCTGGGCTTTAGGAAAGTCCTCTTTCGTGGATGGCACCCATGCATGCCATTCCTCTGCAGTGTACGCCATATTGTGTCACGGGAAATAGTCACCCCAGTTTGGCTTTCTACTTCTTTAGATAACTGCAGTGAACTTTCATGCCTTTCATGCATTTTCTTCAACCCTTCTCATCAGAAGACACTCCTGTCGAGGTGTTAACTTCCGTGGATGATCTGGATGTCTCCGTGAGATGGTTGCAGTTCCATCTTTTTAAAATTTTTGTACCACTTTTGCTACAGTATTCTGACTGATAAGTAAAGCTTTGCTGATCTTCTTGAAGCCTTCACCTGGTGTAAAAAAAATATTTTCTTTCTCAGGTCTCAGGACATTTCTCTTCCATGTGGTGCCATTGCTGACAGCATGAAATGGGGAAGGGGTTTTAACACCCTTTTATAATCAACTGTCTGCCGTCTGACACCTGTGTAATGAATTATTAGACTCACCTGTGGTTTAATTCTTGTTAAATTAGACATTTGTAGTCTAAAATTTAGCTTTGCTCCAGAGACTTTCAGTAGGGTGTACGCATTTTCATATCACCCTAATGAGCACTAATGAGTGTATATAGATAGATAGATAGATAGATAGTTAGATCTGTCATACTCATACTGCACCTACACTTAATCACATCACTACAAGACATGAAATAAAAATCTGAGTGCTACAAGCTTTACACCTGTTTTTACACTACAGAGGTAAACAAGAACAGACATTCCTCATTACCATTCGTGATAAATCTTTTATGTGACAAAGCAGACAAGATGGAAACAGCAAGCAGGATGTTTATTTTTAGGTGACAACTTTGTTCAAAGAATTAGAAGTCAAAATGAATAATCAGCTTCACATCAGATTAAGGAAAAAAAATCTAACCCCTAAAAAAAGGCCCATAACTTCTATTTTAATAATGTTTTGAGACTGCTGAATTAATGGATCAAAGCTTCTGTAGAGAATAGCAGCAACCTTGTTTTTCCCTCATACCAGGCAAGACAAAGATTGGCTGGCAATTTTAAAAATTGTTCCACTGTCATCAAAAAGCAACAAAAGTTGGCCAAACATCAGTTGAGAGGTCAAAAACATGTCATGCCTTTGACCGAGGATAACAAACAAAGAAAGATTGGCTGAAGAACAACCACATGATTGTAGTCCTGCGAGCTCACTTTTGTGACTGCAACACATTTGATTCTGACAGTTGCAATCAAAACTATGATATCTGATAGCTTTTCCTCTGACAATAGCTGTCAGAGACTTGCCTTTGTTCAAGCCATTACAGGATTTCTGCACCATTAGTCAAAATGAAAGCAATTATTCAACACTGACCCTTACCAATTAGTGAAACTTATGAAACCTGTCAAGAACATTTCTAAATCACATTTCATCTTGAAAATCCAAAAAAAGAAAAAAGACATTGTATTTTGCTTAAAGAATTAAGGCTATTTTTAGAACCATTATTGACATTATTTTGCATTACAATTAATCAAATTTTTCCTCCCAAATCTTATTACCATAATGCAAAACTTCTATGAATTATAAAGTAAAATATTTTAAAATTACATTATGATAGTATTTGTTATATTGCCTGATTTAAATATTAAAAAATTAAATTACAATAAATAGAATGTAAAGGGTTAGTTCACCCAAAAATGAAATTTCTGTCATTAATTACTCACCCTCATGTCGTTCCAAACTCGTAAGACCTTCATTCATCTTTGGAACATAAATTACGATATTTTTGATGAAATCTGAGAGGTTCTGATCCCCAAGAGAAAGCAATGTAATTACAACATTCAAGGTCCAGAAAAGTAAAGACATTGTTAAAATAGTCCGCGTGACTACAGTGGTTCAACCTTGATGTTAAGAAGCGACGAGAATACTTTTTGTGTGCAAAAACAAAACAAAAATAACTTTGTAAACTGCTATAGAACCTGGAAGCGCTGCACTGTGTCTACAACATAAATAGCGTAGGAGAACGACAGAAAAGAAAACCTCTCGAGTTTCATCAAAAATATCCTAATTTGTGTTCCAAAGATGAACAAATTCTTACGGGTGTGGAACGACATAAGGGTGAGTAATAAATGACAGAATTTTCATTTTTGGGTGAACTAACCCTTTAAGAATCATCATTGAGAATAATAAGAAATACAATAAACGTAAATGTCCAGAAACATTAAAGGCGCCCTTGATTCAAAAATTGAATTTACCTCGGCATAGTTAAATAACAAGAGTTCAGTACATGGAAAAGACATACAGTGAGTCTCAAACTCCATTGTTTCCTCCTTCTTTTATAAATCTCATTTGTTTAAAAGACTTCCGGAAAACACTCGGATTTCAACATAACACCGACTGTTACGTAACAGTCGGGGGCTCCACCCCAATATTTGCATAATGCCAGTGTTCAAATGCATTACACAAGGACAGCCAGTAACGTCTGGATCTGCACAGATGAATCATCAGACTAGGTAAGCAAGAACAACAGCGAAAAATGGCAGATGGAGCAATAATAACTGACATGATCCATGATATCATGATATTTTTAGTTATATTTGTAAATTGACTTTCTAAATGTTTCGTTAGCATGTTGCTAATGTAGGCTACTGTTGGTTAAAGTTACACCGTTTATTACTGTATTCACGGAGACAAGAGCGTCGCTATTTTCATTTTTAAACACTTGCAGTCTGTATAATTCATAAACAACTTTATTCTTTATAAATCTCTCCAACAGTGTAGCATTAGTCGTTAGCCACGGAACACAGCCTCAAACTCACTCAAAATAAAACGTTGACATCCAAATATATACTTTACTCACATAATTCGAAGCATGCATGCAGCATGCATGACGAACATCTTGTAAAGATCCATTTGAGGGTTATATTAGTTGTGTGAACTTTGTAAATGCGCTGTAATATAGTCAACAACTCATGTGGCAGGGAACACGCTCGCTCTTAAAGGGGCGGCGTCAGTGAAAATCAGTGCATTGTTAATGATGCCCCAAAATAGGCAGTTAAAAAAAATTAATTAAAAAAAACTATGGGGTATTTTGAGCTGAAACTTCACAGACACATTCAGGAGACACCTTAGACTTATATTACATCTTTTAAAAACATGTTCAAGGGGACCTTTAATAAGAAATTAGAGAAATCAAACATTTTAACTGACATGAAAAATCATAATGGTCATAAAAAAATGGCATCTTTTTATTATACAAAATATATTTATATTTTTCTTTGTTTTTTGGATTTGTAACTTTGCATATCCTTTCTTTTGAGTTAACACATTGCTTTGCATTTAAGGAAGTAACCATCTACCAACACCAAGAGACACCAGGCTTGGTCACATCAAGACCATCACACTATGAGCTGTCAAAGCTGTCAATGTGATCTCCCCCTCAGCAAAACACTGAAGGAGTTCATTCCACTTCATTTTAGATTTATTAGTGTTTCACACTGACATTTCCATACTAACAACAGCCTTCAGCCAATAAACACACACACACACACACACAAATGAGATAGCTCATTCAAAAAAAAAAGAGCAAAAACACAATCGGTTAGCTGCCTTATTCATTCGATTCTGTTATATCAAACAAACGTCTGATTAAGAGCGAAGCTCCTTCATTTACTTTATCAGGATGTCTCCCCTCAGCCCCGAATCCCCGCGGGAGGTTCTCATATCAGTCACGCTAGCTGCTTTGTTTACAACAAACCAACCACGCTGTCCCACCAGTAAAGGAACCTGCTAAAAATGCAAATTACATTGAGACAGACGTGCTGCAGCTGTGCCACGACCACCTTACCTCCCGCCTTCAAGCGTTTGCAAGGGTTCGTTCACAAAAAGGCCGACCGGAGGGATCTGACCTCAGGGAGATGGTAGAAAGAGATTTATGGACACTATTTACCTCTTCAGAAGGCCACAGCTGTTACCGAGCCTCTGCAAAGCAATTATCCCAATAATTAGAGCCACGGTCAGGACTGCTGAAGCAACCGTTCGCGGGCAAATGAACTTGGCATGCGGTGCAGGAGGAGAGACTGTGAGATGAGTTTGCAGCTTGTCTTGATGTTTCATTCATGCTAGCATAATTATCATTTTCTATCTGCTGCCAATGACAAAACCAATGGACTGCTGTTGGCATGGATGCTTGTAGTGGTTCTTTTGTATACATGGAATAGAATTATTATACATAATATTCTATATATCACAAAGGTACTTGTTCCAAAAAAAAATTGCAACTCCAAATAAATAAATAAATATATACTATACATATATACTACCTCGATACTCGTCCAAAAAAAATTATAATCCAGAAAAAAAGTTAATAATTTCAAATAAATTCTACATTATATATATATATATATATATATATATATACACACACTATATATACACACATATATACACTGTATATACATACAAGCTACTACACACCAATATTGCTCATACATACACAGCATTTAAACCAATTAATACAAGCATATTACCACTGAATACATCAGAGCAAGAAACAAAGCCACCCACATTTCAATTTTCAGAGGCAAGAATGGATGATTAAAAAGAAATGAACTTGAAGCGTACATCTAATTGCATTTCAAAGCCAACGTAAAAGATTTGACACCCTAAATGGGACACACATAATAGTCATGTTTCAGACAGACCACTATCTGAAATGTCCCTCAGGTGTTGAAATTAGTTATCACGGACCAGAGAGCAAGACCTCGCTTCAACACTAATGAGAGCTTGAGTCTGTGAATTACTGAAGAGAGAGAAAGAGAGAGAGGCATAGTGCCATCAATATGAGTTTAAAGCTGTGACTGTAATGAGAGCTGGATTTTAACATACTGTGGGCGAGACTCCGATATAAGAGACATTTAAACAGAAGCTCAAGAGGTTGTTAAAGTCTAGTACAGAAAACTGCTGCTGTAAGATGTTTCTCGGCCTAAATGAATTTGTGTCTAGCTGCAAATGAACCTTGGCCCTTGTGATTGCCAGATGAAAAGTGGTGCACCATCAGAGCCAAGCAGTGACGGAGGAGTAGCTTAAAACAAATGTTTAAGTATAGCTAATGTTTAATATGCATACGTCTTCGATCACACCAAGAACTACTGCACAGATAAAATTCGCATTTTCTACTTTTTGTGGAACTCAAATAAAATTATGAAGAATGCTTCTGCCTTTTTAGTGACTAGGGACTTTTAAATCTAAAAAAGAAACAGTAAAGTACATTAAAGTGACTTGTGGACTATATTACAAGTGAGAAGTTTGTGTAAAAACAAAAATACAGTTTTAAATATTATTCACTGTGAACGTAGTTCTTGAATTAAAATTAATTTGCATAAATATGGTGCATCAAAACATGTCACGGCATGTTTGCTGTTAATGACAAATGTCAAAAACCATGTTTTTGTAGCCGATTTTCAATGAAAAACGATTTGTTTAGTCTGTTCAGCACACAAAACTATTGTATGGCTTCAGAAAACAAATATTTTATATTCACTTTTATTGGATTATTATTATTATTATTATTATTGTACAAAATATGTAAGCATCAAGACTTTTCATCATTCCCAACTAATTTTATTCTAAAAAATAAAACTTATCACAGGGCATCAGCTGTGGCAAGACAAAAGTTATCCTATAACCATTTCCTCATCCACACAACTAGGTCAATGTGCCAACAAGCACGGCACGGCAAACTACAAAAGACAAATCTAGTTAGTAGATTTTAAGCTTGTTCTTAAATTAGTCCGATCCACATTAAAGGTCTGTTTTGTGCAGCTGAATAAAGGCAAAGAAAAATAAGAAAGTTTACATACTTATATATAAACATTTACTTAGATATTATGGTCAGAGTCAAGATTATGCACCTGCAATTAAAGACTTTGTGAAAAAGTTTACTTGGGAGAGCCAATCACCATGGTCAGGATGTCATTTTCCTGCTGCTCCACAAGAATTAGTCATGTAGCATGTGGTATTTACAGCTAAAATGATTGGCTGAAAACAACCTGGCAGCACAACTGAGAAACTGTACTTGAGATAAATGGGAATGCTAACACAAAGCTTTTATCAGATGTTATGGACCTCCTTGGTCAACACAGGGAAGACAGACAACTGTACTTTTGTGCAGCCTTTTAATATCAGCTACAAAATTAAATAGGTAATTTAAAAAAAAAAAAAAAAAAGTTTCATTAGGAGTTTAGATCTGGTAAGCTTGAATATAATATTTGATATAATTGTAAATATATATTATTTAATATTATTATATTATATGATTATTTAACAAAATACTACAAACAATTATTATTTAAAAAAAAATAAAATAATCTTAATTATTTATATAAAATGTATTGTATAAAATTATTAATATTTTGTATAATTTTTATATACAAAAATAAGCATCATCATCAGGATTCCTGCTCACCTCCTTTTTGTCCTGCAGGCATTCCAGTACTGACAGGTTATTTGTCCAGGTGTGTTTTGGACACAGCCGGGTCACGTCGTCCCGGCAGGCCTGCTCTTCTGCCAGCTTCCAGCCGGTGGATCTTCTAGACTGAAAACCGGAGGACGCGGCGGCGTTATTCCCGGGATTCGGTAGCGCGGCTCTGAGCTGCTGGTTCATGGCGACAGCCGGAGGATGCACATTCCCGAAACCTGGAAGAGGTTTAAGAGCCTGTACGGTGAGAAGGCAGAGAGACATGAGGAGCAGAAGCAGCTGAACACGTCTACACGCCGCCATCTTCGGCCACACAACAGCTGAATCAAGCTCCACTCACTCCTCCTGCTGCTGCTGAAGACACAGCGCTGACCAGCGGACCCTACTACGGCGAAGGATTTGCTTATGAATATGAATTACGTAATGTGACGTAAGCCCAGTAAGCTTTACTGATTGGCTATATAACACACGTTCGTAAATAAGCCTCGAAAAGCTGTCCAATAAAAGATTCTTATATGAGGAAGGCATGGATCATGAATATTAATTACGTTAAGTAACAGACACTCCAGGAAGGTTACCAAGCAACGTCCATTGATGTATCAGGTAGGCCTTCGACATAGTGCGATCAGAAAATCGAGTCCGCCTCAGAAAACTTGACGAGTTATGTAGGACTCGCTTCACTGCTTACTGCAGAGGATTTAGCACATAGACTCTATAAAAAAAGATAGATAGCTTAATTTTTACTACTGAAATTATGTGAACCATAACATTCAGTGCTGTCTGTGGTCGAGGTATTGGCTAAGGCTAAAAGTTTGTTTGATTAATATAATTGTTTAATACAGAATCTCAACCTTTTTTGAGTAATGGACCCCCGTCCTATTTAGAACCGTCCTCAAGGACCCCAGAATAATATGGGCTCATTGGTGTCATTAAAGGTGCCGTAGAACGTCTTTTTAAAAGATATAATATAAGTCTAAGGTGTCCCCTGAATGTGTCTGTGAAGTTTCAGCTCAAAATACCCCATAGATTTTTTAATTAATTTTTTTAACTGCCTATTTTGGGGCATCATTAAATATGCGCCGATTCACGCTGCGGCCCCTTTAAATTCTTGTGCTCCCCGCCCCCGGAACTCGCGCTTGCCTTAAACAGCATAAACAAAGTTCACACAGCTAATAAAACCCTCAAAATGGATCTTTACAAAGTGTTCGTCATGCAACATGTCTAATTGCGTAAGTATGGTATTTATTTGGATGTTTACATTTGATTCTGAATGAGTTTGATAGTGCTCCGTGGCTAAAGCTAACATTACACACCGTTGGAGAGATTTATAAAGAATGAAGTTGAGTTTATGAATTATACAGTCTGAAAGTGTTTAAAAAATGAAAATAACGACAGTCTTGTCTCCGTGAATACAGTAAGAGACGATGGTAACTTTAACCACATTTAACAGTACATTAGCAACATGCTAACGAAACATTTAGAAAGACAATTTACAAATATCACTAAAAATATCATGATATCATGGATCATGTCAGTTATTATCGCTCCATCTGCCATTTTTCGCTATTGTTCTTGCTTGCTTACCTAGTCTGATGATTCAGCTGTGCACAGATCCAGACGTTAATACTGGCTTGTCTAATGCCTTGAACATGGGCTGGCATATGCAAATATTGGGGGCGTACACCCCGACTGTTACGTAACATTAGAATTCCGGCATTGTAGACACTGCTAAGTGTATTACTGCCCTCCACAGGTCAAAGTTTGAACTAAATTGTTATATACAGTATGCTAGTGCAAGTATATAACAATTAGTTCAAACTTTGACCTGAGGAGGGCAGTAATACACTTAGCAGCGTCTACACTGCTGGAATTCAAATAGAGAAGAAGAAGAGAGCTAGTTCGAGATGAGCATTTATGGATTAAAACGTATATAATTTTTAATTTTTTTTAGAAAATGAGCAATGGTTTCTATAGACAAGACCCTTATTCCTTGTCTGGGATCGTGTATGTTGATCCAGGAACATGTCTTACTTGGCAAAATTGGCAAAATCACAGTGACCCTATTCCTACCCCTAAACCTAATCCTACCCATAACTTATCCCTAAAATCAGAGGGGAAAGATACGTGAATAACACTGATGTAGAAGCTCCTAACTCTGGTTGCAAGCCTAAACTTGACATAAATGGTAAACTTGTCCCTCAAATCTGATTGGTTGATTGGAATGTTGTTCCAGGATCAACAAAAATGTTGATCCAGGAAGATGTTGTTGTGTAAGCCTCTTAGACTGAGTCAAGTGCGCATCATTGATCATTGTTTGCGCTAAAATATTTTCTCAGAACATTAGTTTTGCTATTTAGAACACAATTTAAAGCGGAATTATCATGTGCCAAGCAATCCTCGCTGTAGTTAAAACATTAAAACACAGCATGCCACAGGAAAAGTGTTCAAAAGCAGCACATTCACTACAAATATTTTCAATAGAAACTAATTAATATAAAAAATATTGTAACTTCTGGGTAATGATTTCATAAAATGTTACTGCTTAACTCCATTAATGAGAGTGTCATATTTAATCTAAATGTTTACTTCATTACTTCGCTCACTCCAGTAAAAGAGTATAATGTCCGTACGGTGCGTACATATTTAGCATAGTTTATTTTTTATAAATCATGATATGTGCGTGGAAAACTGAGTACGCACATTTCTATGCCCATTTTGTGCGTACACAACATTTTACATCAGGCCCTAGGTGCTCTCTTCCTTCACGTCTTTGCCTTTTTTGCTGACAATTTTTGTCTTGCCTTGGTCTTTGCAGTGATTACAGTGTACCTTTGCTATTCAGTCACTAACTTTAATTATTTCCTTTAAGTATCTATTTTAGTTACTCTTCAGTCATCTCAACTGTATCATACATACTGTGAACATGTTTAAAATAGTTTCCGAATAATGCTTCATATAATCTAATTTCATATAATCTATCCCCATCTGATATGCGTGTATCTTGACAACAGTATTATCTTAATGCTTAGTCTGTCTTGATGTTTAGTATTGCTGTGGAATTCCTGTTCTGCAGTATGACGTTGTTTGAAAAGGGTCGCAGGCAGGTCAGCTGGCTCACCAACCGTAAATCAATGACAGAGTCCATATTAATCCACTTCACTGACACTAAACAAGCTGACATCAATAATAGCTAGCATGAATAAGAAGCACAAGACAGCATAATATAAAAACCTTCTCTGTTGAATGAAGGTAATAATAAGCCACATAATGATCGATATAAGATTAAAGTCATGTGCGTCTGTAAAAATCTTTATACAATAAGTGCACTTCAAGATGGTAAATGAAGGTCCTTAACATTTATGTCATGCTTGAAGATTAGAAAAAGAAAAAAAATTATATATATTTTTTCTCAAACCCAAAGAGGAAATTCCTTTTGGATAAATCAGAAAGAGAAAGAGCTTTATTGCCAAGTATGTCCGTAAAGTTTATGCGTTAGAAGCAGGAAAAATGGGCAAGCGTATGGATTTGAGTGAGTTTGACAAGGGCCAAATTGTGATGGGTAGACGACCGAGTCAGAGCATCTCCAGTATCAAAAGTGGTCCGAGGAAGGAACAGTGGTGAACCGGCGACAGGGTCATGGGTGGCCAAGGCTCATTATGCACGTGGGGAGCGAAGGCTGGCCCGTGTGGTCCGATCCAACAGACGAGCTACTGTAGCTCAAATTGCTCAAGAAGTTAATGCTGGTTCTGATAGAAAGGTGTCAGAATACACAGTGCATCACAGTTTGTTGTGTATGGGGATGCATAGCTGCAGACCAGTCAGGGTGCCCATGCTGACCCCTGTCCACCACCGAAAGCGCCAACAGTGAGCATTAGAACTGGACCACGGAGTAATGGAAGAAGGTGGTCTGATCTGATGAATCATGTTTTCTTTTACGTCACGTGGATGGCCGAGTGCGAGTGCATCTCTTACCTGGGGAACACATGGCACCCAGATGCACTATGGGAAGAAGGCAAGTCGCCGGAGGCAGTGTGATGCTTTGGGCAATGTTCTGCTGGGAAACCTTGGATCCTGCCATACATGTGGATGTTACTTTGACATGTTCCACCTACTTAAGCATTGTTGCAGACCATGTACACCTTTTCATGGAAACAGTATTCCCTGGTGGCTGTGGCCTCTTTCAGCAGGATAATGTGCCCTGCCACAAAGCAAAAATCATTCAGGAATGGTTTGAGGAGCACAACAATGAGTTTGAGGTGTTGACTTGGCCTCCAAATTCCTCAGATCTCAATCCAATCGAGCGTCTGTGGGATGTGCTGAACAAACAAGTCCGATCCATGGACGCCCCACCTCGCAACTTGCAGGACTTAAAGGATCTGCTGCTAACATCTTGGTGCCAGATACCACAGCACACCTTCAGGGGTCTAGTGGAGTCCATGCCTTGACGGGTCAGAGCTGTTTTGGCAGCAAAAGTGGGTATATATATATGCTTGATTGGTGTGTATATATGTGTATATATATGAAGAGGTAGGGTATTGTCAAAAAATATATGTGGTATTGCACATATTTACATTTAACTGTTCATGAGGTAGATTGCCCGGGGGAAGAAACTTTTCTTGTGCCTACTGTTCTGGTACTCTGAAGCGCCAACCAGATCGCAACAGTTCAAAGAGAAGGTGGCTTGGATGTGAGGGATTTTCTGAACCCTTTTCCTCACTCTGGATGTATACAGTTCTTGGAGGGTGGGTAGGGGAGCACCAATAATCCTCTCAGCAGTCCGAACTGTCCTCTGTAGTCTTCTGATGTCTGATTTTGTAGCTGAGCCAAACCAGACAGTTATTGAAGTACAGAGGACAGACTCAATGACGGTTGAGTAGAACTGCATCAGCAGCGCCTGTGGTCCTGCTATATGCAGGAGGTTGAATACTTTTTAATAAGTTATGTGACTATTGATTTCTACAGAAATGTGGATTAATATAATGTAAAATAAACATTTGCAGGTAGAAAAGCTATTCAAACACCGCTGTTACAGACGACCACAATTAATACAGAAATTGAGTACAGAACTTCACAGTAAACAAGTTTGTTACAATCTTGCTTTATTTAAGTTTTTTTTTTTTAAATGTAATATTATGCCATTTATTTATGAGGTAGTGATGACATTTATTACACTTTTATTTGTTTTATAAAAGAGAGTTAAAGAAATGTTTCCAGCAACATTACTACAACAAATCAAGTGGAATATGAAGCAATGATCACTGTATTGTCAAATTTATTAATATTTTTATGGCACACATACTGTACATGGTAGATAATCCTTCAAAGAATACAACAATTCTCCTTTGAAGGGAATTTTTTTTTTTTTTTTTAAAGGGATAGTTCACCCAAAAATGAAAATTTGATGTTTATCTGCTTACCCCCAGCACATCCAAGATGTAGGTGACTTTGTTTCTTCAGTAGAACACAAAAGATGATTTTTAACTCCAACCGCTGCCGTCTGTCAGTCAAATAATGCATGTCAATGGGAACTTCTACTATAAGAGTAAATAAAACTTGCTTAGACCAATCCAAATTAAATCCTGCGGCTCATGACGACACATTGATGTCCTAAGACACGAAACGATCAGTTTGTGCGAGAAACCGAACAGTATTTATATAATTTTTTACCTCTAATACACCACTATGTCCAACTGCATTCAGCATTCGCTTAGTGAGGTCTGAACGCGCTCTGACAACGGCAGTGATGTCTCGCGCATATACTTCAATGAGTGCTAGACATCACTGCCGCTGTCAGAGCGCGATCAGACCTCACTAAGCGAATGCTGAATGCAGTTGGACATAGTGGTGTATTAGAGGTAAAAAATTATATAAATACTGTTCGGTTTCTCGCACAAACTGATCGTTTCGTGTCTTAGGACATCAATGTGTCGTCATGAGCCGCAGGATTTAATTTGGATTGGTCTAAGCAAGTTTTATTTACTCTTATAGTAGAAGTTCCCATTGACATGCATTATTTGACTGACAGACGGCAGCGGTTGGAGTTAAAAATCATCTTTTGTGTTCTACTGAAGAAACAAAGTCACCTACATCTTGGATGTGCTGGGGGTAAGCAGATAAACATCAAATTTTCATTTTTGGGTGAACTATCCCTTTAACTGAAAAGAGTGATCAAAACATACATTTGAAAAAATATTTTTGTTTCATAACCTTAAAAATCAGCAACTTTTCCCTTTTCCTTTTCGGCAAATGTTTCACAGATCAATTCCCTTGGCACCTTATAGAGCAAATATATGCTCTACTCAAATCAACAAGTATAAAAGTGCAAAAAACAGCACTGTATAACAATTTCACTCAATAACTAGGTTGGTTTGACCTATTATGAGGTTGATGTTTGCGGCTCCTCATTAGTATATAATTCTACACTTGAACAGTCGCAGGGATTAATCATTCTTCAACATCTCTCCACCAAGAAGTTTCTACAGTACCAAGACTTCTGAGGCATATCTTGATCAAGTCTTTTTAATGTTCAAAAAGTGCTTTGCAAGAGGCAGTGACAGCCGCAGCCGGTGGGACAGACCTCTTGAGAGCGGAACCAGTCCATCATGTGGCTGGTGTGTCCTCCGTGGCCACAGCTCAGGCAGAAGTTGGAGGAGCCGCGTACGGCCACGTGACAGATGGCGCACTGGAAGGTGAAGCGCTTGCAGACAGCGCACTGGGTTCCGCGGGCCTGACTTCGACAGTGGCAGCAGTAAACGCCGAACTCTGCATATGAGAGCAAAGAAATGATTATAGGCTCAGAAATGTGAGTGTTAAACATTTGTTAAAGAGTTGACTGACATCCCAGAAATTTGAGACAAATGCTTTGCTCCCTAAAGGAATGTTCTGGGTTTGATTATCACAGAAAACAGTTTGGACTTGTCAATTAGTTTCTGCTCAGTAAGATTTTTAAATGTTTTTAAAAGAAGTTTCATCATGCTCATCAAGGCTGCATCTATATGATAAAATACAGTAAAAACAGTAATATTATGACATTTTATTAATTCAAATTAACTGTTTTCTATTTCAATTTTAAAATGTAATGTACTCCTGTGATGGAAAAGCTGAATTTTTGTATTGTCACATGATCCTTCAGAAATAATTCTTGTATACTCAAGAAACATTTCTTATTATCAATGTTGAAAACAGTTGTGCTGCTTAATGTTTTTGTGGAAATTTGTGTGAATTTTTTTTTCGGGATTCTTTGATGAATTGAAAGTAAGCAAAAGTACAGCATTTATTTGAAATAGAAATCTTTTGTAACACTATAAATGTCTTTACTGTCACTTTTGATCAATTTAATGCATCCTTGCTGGATAAAAGTATTCATTTGTTTCAAACAACAAAAATCTTATTGATCACAAACATTTGAATAGTTTGTCTGTGCAAATTAATAACCAATTTGAACTGTCATGACTGTGCAAAACTGGTAAACATGGCAACTTGAATACCAGAAAGTACAGAAACTTGTTTCTGTCATGGAATAAAGAATAAAAAAGGTAATTGTGACTTTTTATCTCACAATTCTGACTTTATCCCCCGGTTTCAGACAAGGCTTAAAGGGTTAGTTCACCCAAAAATGAAAATTCTGTCATTTATTACTTACCCTCATGCCGTTCCACACCCGTAAGACCTTCGATAATCTTCAGAACACAAATTAAGATATTTTAGTTGAAATCCGATGGCTCCGTGAGGCCTCCATAGGGAGCAATGACATTTCCTCTCTCAAGATCCATAAAGGTACTAAAAACATATTTAAATCAGTTAATGTGAGTACAGTGGTTCAATATTAATATTATAAAGCAACGAGAATATTTTTGGTGCGCCAAAAAAAAACAAAATAACGACTTATATAGTCATGGCCGATTTCAAAACACTGATTCAGGAAGATTCGGAGCACAAATGAATCAGTGTATCGAATCTGCTGTTCGGAGCGCCATAGTCACGTGATTTCAGCCGTTGGCAGTTTGACATGCGATCCGAATCATGATTCGATAAACTGATTCATTTGTGCTCCGATGCTTCATGAAGCATTGTTTTGAAATCGGCCATCACTAAATAAGTCGTTATTTTGTTTTTTTAGCGCACCAAAAATATTCTCGTCGCTTTATAATATTAATATTGAACCACTGTACACACATGAACCGATTTAAATATGTTTTTAGTACCTTTATGGATCTTGAGAGAGGAAATGTCATTGCTCCCTATGCAGGCCTCACTGAGCCATCGGATTTCAACTAAAATATCTTAATTTGTGTTCTGAAGATTAACGAAGCTCTTACGGGTGTGGAACGGCATGAGGGTGAGCAATAAATGACAGAATTTTCAAGCTAGTCCAAGACTAAAATGCATTTTTGAGCTGTTTTAATTGAAAGCAACTTGCATTGACATGTCTTAAAATATGTCAGTGCCATTGTTTGATCTCAAGATGCACACCAGTAATGTTTTTTTCTAGGGTATGTTTATAAAAGCTACTTAAATACCCTAATTGAACTAAGGCCTAATCCTGGCTTAGCCTAAGCCCTGTCTATGAAACCAGGCCTATAACTTGCCATTGCAACTGAGAAAAAAAAGCCAGAATTGCGATTTTTGACTTTTTGAGTTTATTCGTTTAGTTAGTTAAGTGACTTTTCAAGTTTATTTCTTACATATTGCAATTTCATATCTCACAATTCTGACTTTTTTTTTTTTGAAAATTGTGAGAAATTAACTTGCAATTGCGAGTTATATAGTCCAAATTGCAAGATGTAAAGTCTTATTTCTGCTAAAAAAAAAAAAGGCTTAATTATGAGATAAACTTTCAACTGCAAGAAAAAAAGTCAGAATTGTGAGATAGAATCTTTCAAATGTGAAAAAAAATCTGAATTCTTAGATATAACCTTGAAATAACTAAGATAAAATGTTTCAAGTCGCCTTTCAATATGCTTTATGCTGAATGTCATATGAACAAACAGGAAAACTGGTCTCATCGCATCCATTTGTCGGAGAAAGTGTTAACGGCAGTATGAACTGACGGCAATATCTATGGACCAAGCAAGTTCTTTTTATTTTTGCTGTTTTATTCAATTTAAATATCTAAATGTAAGTAAGAAGAAGAAAAATATATATATATTTTTTAGATATCAATCTGCATATGCGATGGACATTGGTTATGCTCATCTTTGCTCACTTTTTGAAGGCATCTTTAGTAAAACAACTCTATATTTTACAAAGCACATACAAAAGATCCAAACCGGAAGCAATGCGACCTGTTTTACAGAATACGGAAGTTTGTTGCGCATGACCCTCATTATCTTTTTTATTTTTATTCCCTGGCAGAAACAAGCTTCCATAAGAAAAGGGACTGTTTAAATGAGGAAATACATACTCACAGGAATTATGTTGCTAACAAATAGATCTTAGATCGGGCCCAACAAATCAAGCCCGACCCTACCCGAGCCCGAGCACGTTGTGTCCGAGCCCGGCCCGGCCCGACACGTCCACTGTAATTATGAGCCCGAGCCCGATTTAAACCCGACCATTTTTAATATGTGGGCCGTTATAACCAGGGGCGGCGCCAGATTATTATTTTTTTTTTTTAACGCAGGTGCTGCTGTGCTAGATAGGCTACAGGGGGGAGCTGCGCAGTTATATAAATTATATAAATACTATTAATAAATGAGCAAAAATTGGCCACTCAATATTAAATATTAAATTATTTTAATTATAATAAAGTTTTAATTTTATTAAATTGAACAAGCTCAACATTCAGCATTCAATCAAATATTCTTAAAGATTAATTATTACTAATAATGTTACTTCAACCTTTTAACATAATATGTGTGTGAGCAACAAGCAAGATGTGCATTTGTAAATTCGGTGACAGCGTGTGTTATGAGTTTCAAATGGTGTAAGTGTGTCCGTGGCGCGCCGGCGCCTCCATATCAATATTATATTGTCTGCTATATTGCTTTTTATGTATTAAATCCAGGTAATTGGATGATGAAAAATGTATTAAAATTAAGATACAATTAATACTAAACGAAATTCACTTTAAAGAAAATCTTTCTTCAAAACAAAACTTAACAAACTTGAAACTAAATGTGCTTATTTAATGGCTAAAACACGTAGGCTACAGACTCTCTTTTTGTACAAATTGCAGCACATTCATTTAATTCTGAATTTTGCATATGTAAGTTGAAAAACATTTGTTTGTGCATAGTAAAACATATCTGTAACATTTATCAAGTTCATAATTGTGCGTGCATTTATTAATTATTATCTTAATGAATAATACGACAAGGAAGAAGCATGTAAACTGCGTTGTTTGTTTATTAAAACTAGTTTAAAATGTTTCCATACCTCCGATTTTCCTCCAGACTTGCTCAAAGTTAATTCTCCTGTTTTAATTTTTTTCTTTGGTTCTTCAAGCTCCATGTTGTACTTAAGCCTCGTTTCGGCTCCGACAAGGTTTTGTTTCGTCTTCTGAGGGGTGTCAACTCACACCAGAAGCATTTCAGAAGCGAAGCGGCTGGATTCGCGAGACCACTAGATTTGCCTGGCAAACATTGTTTTCGTTAATTTTTTCATGTTTTTAATGGCTAAATGGTTATATTTTGTCCGGTTTGATTGTGTTTATTGCTATGCCATACTTTATTTTGCTGTAGCCATACAGATGAAGTTAACACACAACAAAAACCAAGAAATTTCAAGTTCGAATCTCTTGTCGTCAGTTTCTGGCATCGTATTAATGTGAAATATGAGCGGGAGTTTACTCAGGGTGATTATTTTGACTTTATTTTGTATTTCAGCTGCGCGTCTTGGACGCGGCGTCCGTCAAAAATATCTTTAGCGAAGCGGCGCGGTGAGCCGCTTCTGGGACGCTTCTCAAACGCACCGCGGCGCGGCTGGTGTAAACACGAGCATTGACTAGAGTGGCCGCGTATCAGCTCCGGTAGCCGTGTCGCAGCCGTAACGCGCCGCACGCGTGTAGTGTAAACGAGGCTTTAAACGAGGCTTTAAGCTACTGAATAGTACAACACGCACAGCAGGTGTGATGCGTCACGCGTGCGAAACTGCGAGTGGACGAGACGCTGCGCATGACACGTGACGTGCTTTATCAAGGGCCCGACCCGACCCGGCCCGAGGACGGGGGCCGGGCTCGGGCTCGGGCAGAGAATCTAAGCTCTACTAACAAATAAGCAGAAGTTTAAATATAACTGTCTAGAACCGCAGTCTCACCACCAAATGGATGATTTAAACAAATTGAAAAATTATTATAAGCACCTTAACAACAATACAAGCTGCACATTTATGCTTCTACACCCTCTTCTAAAACATCTGGACCTCCATTGTAAATGCATTATGGTAAACACACTTTTTGCTTGTTTTATCAAACTGAGGGATGAGATGAAATCATTTTCTGTGGTAGTCTGATAGTACTGTATGACCCAGAAGCCGTTTTAAACTATTCCTTTAACTTACCTATGCCTTTGTGTGGCTCTGGAGGGCAGGAAACAAATTTGAGCACCTCTGCCCTCTTGTCCTTCATGCCCCAACGGTGCAGGATCTCACCGTAACACTTCTTGAAATCATCAAACTGCCATGAGTTGGAAGGGTCCAATAATCTGTGGATCAGAAGGAACTCTTTAAAGTCCCATTCTGAACGTGTGAAGCCGTTAATGTGATGTGTGTAAGTGTCATTGGTTGAACAGGACGTTTACCTTTTGTTCATGTCATGTTGCTCTTTTTCTCGTTCTCGGGGGTCCGTGTAGATCTGGTTTGAATAGCGATAGTCATCCGGGGACGATTCTCCCCATGGAGGAGCATGTTCTGATTCACGTCCAACTGGAAGAAGAAGAAAAAAATATATAAATACATATTATATATATATATATATATATACACACACACACACACACACACACACTATATTGCCAGAAGTATTGGGACACCCCTCCAAAGCATGGTGTTCCAAGTGTTCCAATCACTTCCATGGCCACAGGTGTATAAAATCAAGCACCTAGGAATGCAGACTGCTTCTACAAACATTTGTGAAAGAATGGGTCGCTCTCAGGAGCTCAGTGAATTCAAGCGTGGTACCGTGATAGGTTGCCACCTGTGCAGTAAGTCTATTCGTGAAATTTCCTCACTACTAAATATTCCATGGTCAACTGTTAGTGGTATCATAAAGTGGAAACAATTCGGAACAACAGCAACTTAGCCACAAAGTGGTAGGCCACATAAAATCACAGAGCGGGGTCAGCGCATGCTGAGGCACACAGTGCACAGAAGTCGCCAACTTTCTGGAGAGTCAATAGCTACAGACCTCCAAACTTCGTGTGGCCTTCAGATTAGCTCAAGAACAGTGCGTAGAGAGCTTCATGGAATGGGTTTCCTTGGCAGCTGCATCCAAACCTTACATCACCAACTGCAATGCAAAGCATCGGATGCAGTGGTGTAAAGCACGCCACCACTGGACTCTAGAACAGTGGAAACGTGCTCTCTGGAGTGATGAATCACACTTCTCCATCTGGTAATCCGATGGACGAGTCTGGGTTTGGCGGTTGCCAGGAGAACGGTACTTGCCTGACTGCATTGTGCCAAGTGTAAAGTTTGGTGGAGGGGGGATTATGGTGTGGGGTTGTTTTTCAGGGGTTGGGCTTGGCCCCTTAGTTCCAGTGAAAGGAACTCTTAATGTTTCAGCATACCAAGACATTTTGGACAATTTCATGCTCCCAACTTTGTGGGAACAGATTGGGGATGGCCCCTTCCTGTTCCAACATGACTACGCACCAGTGCACAAAGTCCATAAAGACATGGATGAGTGAGTTTGGTGTGGAGGAACTTGACTGGCCTGCACAGAGTCCTGACCTCAACCTGATAGAACACATTTGGGATGAATTAGAGCGGAGACTGTGAGCCAGGCCTTCTCGCCAACATCAGTGCCTGACCTCACAAATGCACTTCTAGAAGAATGGTAAAAAATTCCCATAAACACACTCCTAAACCTTGTGGAAAGCCTTCCCAGAAGAGTTGAGGCTGTTACAGCTGCAAAGGGTGGGACAACTCCATATTAAATCCTACGGATTAAGAATGGGATGCCATTCAAGTTCAGGTGTCCCAAAACTTTTGGCAATATAGTGTATTATATAAAAATAATAAAATTATATACATATATATTTAATTATTTAATTGATTTTAATAATTACACACCTAATAACGATGTTTTGCACATTGATAAATATGATGTGTTGACCAGCATTTAGTTACATGACAGAAGTGATTTTTCTTATATCATAAACTTTTCAGTCAATTAATAACCATTAAACCAAGCAACAACCAACTCTGAATAGTCAGACATACACACAGAAAAATAATCACAAAAAAAAAAAAAAAAAAAATCAGTGTGACAGAACTGCACATGATGCTTCTTTCATAAACACTGAACACTGAAATATAACCTCTATGAATAAACCCATGATCTCTCACCCATGTTCCACGGAGTGTTTGCAGAGTCTGAGGTACTTGAACACGATCCGGAAGTGACAGAACTGGAGGTCATACTGGGCTAAAGGAGCAATAATATTACCAAATCAAAGAAATAAACAAAGATGCGGTACACAGACATTAAGCTGAAAACAACCTCTATGATATACAAAAATATATATCTCACACATTTTAGAGAGAAATACACAACTCATTTATATTTTAACTGAAAGACACAATTACTGTGTAACTTTCTCTCAAAGTCATATTAGTACAGAATTCATGCATTGATAAATTAGGTTTACAAACGTACATAGCGAGAGTGGTGGGCCGTGAAGATCGCCGGTCGTGGTTGCTGATGTCCGTATAGAGTGAAATATTCCTGAGGACTGCCATGACCTCGGAACACACTACACAACATGGCCAGACTCTGAACATCACTCATCTGACTGTAGTGTTCAAGCCTGTGGAGGAAAGAGACAGTCAAAGCTCATGTGAATTCGAGGACACGTTCATAAATTAAAGCTCTATATAATGCATGCATGCTGGTGTCACCAGTTTACAAGCTGCAACTCACAATGTCTCCAGCAGGTGTCGCCCAAATGGATGTTTGGCCCAGGGAGTTCCAGCATCAGGGTCAGGGTCAGGACTAAGGTCAACATTTGTGGCTGCTGAGGCAAGTGCCCATACCTAAAAGAAGATTGACCATGGAAAAATTATGGGAATTAATCAGTAAATATGGCTTGTACGGAAATCATGTTTACACATACACTACAGGTCAAAAGTTTGGAATAATTACGATTTTTTAAATGTTTGTGAAAGAAGCTCACCAAAGCTGCAGTCATTTGATCAAAAATACAGTAAATATTATGAAATATTATTACAATTTAAAATAAGTATTTTTTATTTGTATATATTTTAAAATGTAATTTATTCTTGTGATGGGAAATCTGAATTTTCAGCATCATTGCTTCAGTCTTCAGTGTCACATGATCCTTCAGAAATCATTTTAATATGCTGATTTGCTGCTCAAGAAACATTTCTTTTTTTTTTCAAGAAACTTTTCTTTTTCAAGAAACTTTTTTTTTTTTTTTTTGGGAAATCGTGATTTTTTTTTCAGGATTCTTTGATGTCTTTACTGCCACTTTTGATCACTTTAATGCATTCTTGCTGAATAAAAATATATACTTTTTTTTTTTTTTTTTTTACTTTTCAATGGTAGTGTTTCACAGTTTTCACAAAAATCTTAAGCAGAAAAATTGTTTCCAACATTGATTATAATCAGAAATGTTTCTTGAGCTGCAAATCAGCATATTAGAATGATTTCTGAAGGATCATGTGACAGTGAACATTGGTTATGAATATTGGTTATTGGAATATTGGAGTAATGATGCTGAAAATTCAGCTTTGCCATCACAGGAATAAATTACATTTTATAATATATAAAAATAGAAAATAGTTATTTTAAATTGTAATAATATTTGATAATATTACTGTATCTTTTTATAAAATGTATGTTTATTGTATTTTCTAACAAATAAATGAGCAATGAACTTCTTTCAGAAATATATAAAAAAAAAAAACATAATTATTACTAACTTTAGTAGTGTATATCAAATACCTTAGCTAAATCCCTGCGGCCCACTGCTAAGGCTGCCGCCGCATTCTTCTGACACGTGTCCTGTATGTCATTAACATTTAGCCTAAAGGGAAAAAAATGAAAAAATGCCACGGATCAAGATGACATTTGAGCAAAAGAATGTCACGGTATTGACAGTTGGTGCTGTAATTTATGTCTGTTTCTAACACGAGAGATATCATCTGAATATGATTGACCTGGAATGCTTTGCTATCTAAGAAAACAGAACATACACGTATGTCTCCCCGAGGGCTTTGTGCACAGGAAGCAGACATGAGATCTCCTGGATGATGACTTTGCCAGCCAGTTTGATGGGTCTGCTGCTGTAGTCTCCTCCCTCTCGCTTGCCTTTCCAGCGGCGGGATTTCTGATCACCGTGATGAAGACAAACCACAGGATCAATCACTACTACTTATTATTAAATACTTTAGATTAACTGAAGAAAAGCAAAAATTCAAGTTGTAAATATGCAGGGTGGACGGTAAGAGAAAACCCCTTTAAAAACACTATTATTAATCATTATATATATTCAATTATTATGGATGTAATGTTATAATTAGAATTAATATCATTTATTAAATCAATTTTCAAAATGTTTCATATCTGGTAAACATACTAAAGAATTATTATAAGCACAATTTGAAATATCATCTGGGTTATTTGCCACACTTGCCAATGTTGGGTAAACCGAGAATACAGTGCCCTCCACAATTATTGGCACCCTTAGTAATTATGAGCAAAAGCAGCTGTGAAAATAAATCTGCATTGTTTATCCTTTTGATCTTTCATTCAAAAAATTCACAAAATTATAACCTTTCATTTAAGGAAAATAATTGAAAGTGGGGGGAAAATCACATTATGAAATAAATGTTTTTCTCCAAAACACGTTGGCCACAATTATTGGCACCCTTTTATTCAAAACTTTTTGCAACCTCCTTTTGCCAAGATAACAGCTCTTAGTCTTCTTCTATAATGCCTGATGAGTTTGGAGAACACCTGACAAGAGATCAGAGACCATTCCTTCATGCAGAATCTCTCCAGATCCTTCAGATTCCCAGCTCCATGTTGGTGCTTCTTCTCTTCAGTTCACTCCACTCATTTTCTTTAGGGTTCAGGTCAGGGGACTGGGAAGACCATGGCAGAAGCTTCATTTTGTGCTCAGAGACACATTTTTGTGTTGGATTTGATGTTTGTTTTGGATCATTGTCCTGATGGAAGATCCAACCACAGCCCATTACTGGATTTCTAGCAGAAGGTCAGGTTTTGAGAATCCATGATGCCATGTATCTGAACAAGATGTCCAGGACTTCCAGCAGAAAAATAGGCCCACAACATTAAAGATCCAGCAGTATATTTAACCGTGGGCATGGGGCACTTTTTATCCATGTGTGCACCAAACCCATCTGGTGAGTTTGCTGCCAAAAAGCTCTTTTTTTAGTTTCATCTTACCACAGAAGCCGGTCCCGTTTGAAGTTCCAGTCTTGTCTGACAACTGAATATGCTGGAGATTGTTTCTGGATGAGAGCAGAGGATTTTTCTTGAAAACCTCCCAAACAACTTGTGGGGATTTAGGTGCTGTTTGATAATTCTTTTTAGGCTTTCTGAGACTCAAGACTCAACTAATCTCTGCAATTCTCCAGCTGTGATCCTTGGAGAGTCTTTGTCCACTCAAACTTTCCTCCTCACTTCACATTAGGATGATTTAGACACACGTCCTCTTCCAGGCAGATTTGTAACATCTTTAGTTGATTGGAACTTCTTAATTATTGCCCTGATAGTAGAAATGGGGATTTTCAATGTTTTAGGTATTTTCTTACAGCCACTTTCTATTTTGTGAAGCCCAACAATCTTTTGCTGCACATCAGAACTATATTCTTTGGTTTTACTCATTGTGATGAATGATTACGGGAATTTGGCCTTTGTGTTTCCTCATGTTTATACTCCTGTGGAAGTCATGGCTGGACAATTTCATGCTCCTAGTCACCCTAAAAACTGTAAATATGAATGGGAATATTCTTCAGAGATATTTTACTCATAAGAATTTCTGGGGTGCCAATAATTGTGGCCAACATGTATTGGAGAAAAACATTTATTTCATAATGTGATTTTCCCCCCACTTTCAATTGTTTTCCTTCAATGAAAGGTTAGAATTTTGTGAATTTTTTGAATGAAAGATCAAAAGGATAAACAATGCAGATTTATTTTCACATCCACCTTTGCTCATATTTACTAAGGGTGCCAATAGTTGTGGAGGGCACTGTATCTACCAGATGAAAATATTTAGTAGCAGTCATGATATATTAAATTATATAATATATATATTAAATTAAAACAATAAAGATCAAATGTAGTTAGTTAGTCAGTCAGTCAGTTAGTAAGTTAGTTAAAGTCATCCCTGATAATTAAATGTTTTTTTTTTTTTTTTTTTTTTTGGCTGTAAAATGGCTGTTTATTTTGTGACAAACTGATGGGTTACAGTGTCACATGCAGCATCACGGACAGTATCACAGATCATTTTCATGATCTGTAACACCAAATTAGTAATGATTTTTTTCAAAGCAGAAAATATAGTGCAAAATGGTAAGCTGTGATGTGCCATACATTAAATGCATGACATTAGAGCAAGAAGTAGATGAAAGAGTGAATAAGTGGGAGGGAGGGGCGGAGGTCAATACCGGACAGTCATGTATAGTCTGCACAGACCAGCGGCGGGGAGCAGACAGAGGGGGCTTCTGATTGGATAAAACAGACCACAGCAATATGAGTGAGGGACACATGCCACCCAAACTCAACAGGAAAAAGACAGAACAGAAAACAACTGTGAAAATGAACTGTGAAAATGGTGCTTTTAAACAGACGGATCACACGGGTGGAATGAGGGGAAGTGAAAAGCAAGAATAACTCAGAAGTAAATCAAAACAAGAAAAACATGTTATGGAGCTAAATAGTGGGGTTAAGGAAGTGAAAATATCCAAAGCAAAACACATTTTAGAAAAAATGTGTAAAAAATTCTACAGACAGGAAAACATATGACCATTTCACTTTTAGGAGCCTTCACAAAACAAAACAAAACAAAACAAAACAAAACAAAACAAAACAAAACAAAACAAAACAAAACAAAACAAAACAAAACAAAACAAAAAACAAAACAAAACAAAACAAAACAAAACAAAACAAAAAAACCTAAACAAAACAAAACAAAACAAAAAAACAAAACAAAAAACAAAAAACAAAACAACTGCCATTGTTAACCATACAAACCTAAACCACCTGATGCTAAAAAGGTCTTGTTGAGCTAAAATAAAATTTCCAAGACAAGCTTATTTTAGTCCTGTGTGACAAGTCTCACCCGTTCTTTGTAGTAGAAGGATGATATGGACACTTGATCTTTGTCTGTGCGTGTTGGGCTCCCGCTGTACAGCCTCAGGGTGGTCTGAGACTCTGTTCGCATTTTCATGGGCGTATGCACCCCGCTGTGATACGCTGAGAGAGCCGACAGTGACCTGCACATAAACAAAGATCTTATGATCATATTCATCTTACACATGCTAACTTGTCTTCCTTTGCAATCTAATAATAATATAACATTATGTTTAAGATAAAACAAGCAAACAGGATTAAATATTCACCTGGGAGTAGGTTCAGTCGGAGGGGCCACACGATGCATAGTCATGGGCCGTGTGAAATAAACTAAGGAACCTAATGGGGAAATTAAGTTGTAATTTATGTGTTGAATTTACATTAAATATTTATATATACAATCAAACCAAAATTATTCAGACATTTTTTATATTTTTGATATATATTACTAGTGGGTGCAGGACACTTTAATTAATTTATGTAAGTGAGGATAGCAAAATAAATTAAACTGACATATTATACCAAAAATTCTTCATACAGTGGACTACCAGTAAAATTGATAAAAATGTAAAAATTATCAGACACATATAAATTATTCAGACACTTTTAAGTGACATAATTAAGATTAATTTTTTCTGACACAGTTTAACTCTGAGATCTTGTCATATTTTATTACCATTTTTTTAAACTATAGTGAATAAACTGTTTTAATGAATGAATTGACTGTAGTACCAGTCAAAAGTCTGGAAATATTACTATTTTTAATGTTTTTGAAAGAAGTCTCTTATGCTCATCAAGACTGCATTTATTTGATCAAAAATACAGAAAAAACAGTAATATTGTGAAATATTATTACAATTTAAAATAATGGTTTTCTATTTTAATATATTTTAAAATATTATTTATTTCTGTGATGCAATGCTGAATTTTCCTCAGCCATTACTCCAGTCTTTAGTGTCACATGATTCTTCAGAAATTCTTTCAAAAAATAAATGCTTAAAATGACTATTTTTTGGGGGGAATTTCAAAGAAATGTACTCAGTAGTTTATAGAATAAAACAAAAATGTTAATTTTAGTCAAGCACATATATAAATAGTAAATCCAGAGAAACTACTAGTTTCCTAGTGGTCTCTTAAATTTTTCTAGAGCTGTATATACTGTATATATATGAACAATTAATAAACAGTGGACCCATATTAATATGCACAGATGGAAAGGAAAAGGTCTGTTGTTATTGCAACCCACCTGTCCCACAGAAGCGAGCCCCTGAGGTTCGGGGAAAAGGGATGTTGGAGTCCTGGTATGAGCCATAAGTGTTGCTTACTCTAGGGAAAGCAGGAAGAGCAGGAGTCACTGGGTTTGTGAGCACATAAGGGTTTGTACCATCCTCCTAGACATCGAATTGGAGACAAAGGAGAAACAGCGATTTAAAAAATTCATCAACAGTTCAACAATTTGGAAATGATGAGTACAGAAGTAAAATTAACTCACCATGACTCCATCTGACTCTAAGCAGGACACCAGCTGTCTAACACATGGCTCTAAGCAGTTCTGGTTTCTCTTCACCTTCTGAAGTGACGTATCAGTAAGGATCTACAAAAGAGATGCTGCTTTAAAATGACATTATTCAAAACATTGACTAAAGGTCAACACAATCTTGATGGGTGTTAGTTTCAACCTTCTGTATCTTGGTCTTCATGGAAGACGAGATGTTTGTCGGAGAGACAAATTGGAAAGATGGAGCTGCATTGTTGGGATATTGGGCAGGGAACTTCACCACGAGACGGACTCGGTTGGCTCCGCAGTCAGCTGACACAAAGCAGCTGCGGTTGACGGCATCCATCTACAAGAACTATAATGTTAATTTCTTATTTATATATATATTTCTTATATAAAACCGTTATAATTGCATCCTATTTATTACAATTCAGCAAAATGACACTCCAAATATCAGACAGCTTATGTAATACAGTTACTACATTCAATCTTGCATTAGATTTTCAGAAAAGACAGTGACTGACCTCCACATTGACATTGCGAATCTGTAAGTTGACTAGAGAAAACTCCTGCTGCAGAGTCTGAGGCAAACCTGGTACATCATTCTTACCGCTGGATGACAGGCTAGACTGAGGGCCGTCAAACTGATCTGTGAACAGACAGTAATTTACATTTATTAAAGCTAGGATTTGACTTGAACATCTACCATTTTTCACATCACCATAAATGGAGAATGGGGTCAAAAATTAAAATTCAATACATGAATAAGGAGATTTAATAAACAATTAAAATGACAAAAATATTCAATGCATTATACATTTTTAATATTAATCAGAAATCAAAATCCACAATTTACTTTTTGTGCATCTTTTATATTATATTCTACACAACACCATTCAAAAGTTTGGGGTTGGTACAATTTTTTAATGTTTTAGAGTCTTATGCTCACGTAGGCTGCATTTATTTGATAAAAATACAGTAATAACCAGTAATATTGTGTAATATTTTAACAATTTAAAATAACTGTTTGTTATTTTAATACATTTTTTTTTAATACAAATGTAATTTATTACTGTGATGGCAAAGCTGAATTTTCAGTATCATTAGTACAGTCTCACATGATCCTTCAGAAATCATTCTTATATGCTGATTTTGCTGCTTAAGAAACATTTATGATTATTATCAATGTTGGAAACAGTGGTGCTGTTTAATATTTTTGTGTAAATTGTGATACATGTGTTATTATATATCTCTTTACTGTTACTTTTTTATCAATTTAATGCATCCTTGTTGAATAAAAGCATTATTTTTCTTTAAAAACAACAACAACTCACCCCCAACTTTTGAATGGTAGTGTACAGTATGTCTGTCATATTATATTATAGAATATAATAGAAATACGTAAACAGACTAAAACAGATATAAGACAGACAGGCAGAGACACTTTCATATTTTATACAAAATAGAATTCTCAACTCATTTCATTCATAAAAATCCACCAAATCAGATCCCCAATCTACTTCCTGAGCAGGTTTTGCTCTATTCTATTCTATTCTATTCTATTCTATTCTATTCTATTCTATTCTGCCACACAACACAATAAAATAAAATATAATAGATGTAAATAACCAGAATATAATGTAAATGTTACATATAAAATGGTAAGACGCATTCAGACAGTACTCACAATTACACTCATTTCTTCAGGATATTTTTGAAAATACTTATGAACTGAACTGAAATAATTATACTATATTGCCAAAAGTTTTGGGACGCCTGCCTTTACGTGCACATAAACTTTAATGACATCCCATTCTTAATCCGTAGGGTTTAATATGGAGTTGTCCCACCCTTTGCAGCTATAACAGCCTCGACTCTTCTGGGAAGGCTTTCCACAAGGATTAGGAGTGTGTTTATGGGAATTTTTGACCATTCTTCTAGAATGTGAGGTCAGGCAGTGATGTTGGCGAGAAGGCCTGGCTCGCAGTCTCCGCTCTAAATCATCCCAAAGGTGTTCTATCGGGTTGAGGTCAGGACTTTGTGCAGGAAGTGATTGGAACACCTGAATTCAATGATTTGGAGGGGTGTCCCAATACTTTTGGCAATATAGTGTATATTATGAACCATAATGCATCAAATCACTGCCAGAGCAAATCATCTTTTTCACCTTGTGAGTTGTCAGCTGTAAATCCTGGACTAAGTGGAGGTTCGGTGTCTTGGGACCTCAAAGTTTTCTCCGTCTCTGTGGTGAGAGTCAAGCCCTCCATCAACTCGTCCATGATGTCGTTGGCACAGCACAGCTACAGAATGCATGACACCTTCAGTCTCAAACATAAAGCCACCAGATGTAGAGAAAGGATTGATTTCATGAGCATCACCTTCTGGAGTTGAGGATCTACTCTCCATATCCTCAGGGTTTGATCTCTGGACCATGTGACCAGCTGGCAGTCTTTGGAACCTAAAGTACAGAATGGATAGTGCAAGACAATAATACTTGTCTGTTCTTTAAGTAAAAATGAAGCACTCATTCCCAGAATTTTCACCATCTACTGGTTGCTCCTCTCACCTTCTTTCTGCGGCCTCCACTGAAACTCAAGCACGACATCATCATGGCCCACAAACGCGTGAACGGGACTATTCAGTTCCAATGTGCTCCATAGGAGGAGGCTGTTCTCTCGCCGTAGCTGAGGAACCATTACTGTAACCAGTCCATTAGAGAAGGGCTGAATGGAAGGAATGGAAGAGGATGCAGTGAGTACTTTACAACATGAAAATTCATCTTTATTGGAATTATACATGACATTTCAATGGTCCAAGAATAAGGGAAAAAAGTACACTGCCAGTCAAAAATGTAAATAATTACGATTTTTTTTTTTAAATTTTCAAAAGAAGCCTTTTATGCTCACCAAGGCTGCATGATTTGATCAAAAATACTACGATGGCAAAACTGAATTTTCTTTAGCCATTAGTCCAGTCTTCAGCGTCACATGATCCTTCAGAAATCATTCTTATATGCTGATTTGCTGCTCAATTATTATTAATGGTTCTTATTATTATCAATGTTGATAACAGTTTTTGCTGCTTGATATTTTCATGGAAATCATGATCAATTTTTTCAGGATTCTTTGACGAATAGAAAGCTCAACAGAACAGAATTCATTTGAAATAGAAATCTTTTGGATCATTATAAATGTCTTTACTGTCACTTTTGATCAATTTATTGCATCTTTGCTGCATAAAAAGTATTAATTTCTTTATTTTTTTAACTCAAACTTTTGAATGGTAGTGTATCAGTTTCCATAAAAATAAGCAGCATTAATAAGTTTTTTCAGCATTGATAATAATTAGGAATGTATCTTGAGCAGCAAATCAGCATATTAGAATGATTTCTGAACGATCATGTGACACTGAAGACTGGAGTAATGATGCTGAAAATTCAGCTTTGAATCACAGGAATAAATTACATTTTAAAATATATTAAAATAGCAAACATTTATTTTAAATTGTAATAATATTTCACTGCTTTTACTGTATTTTTGATCAAATAAATGCAGCCTTTGTGAGCATAAGAGACTTCTTTCAAAAACATTACAAAATCTTAATTAATCCTTAATTATAACTTTCAGTCGGTAGTGTAATTGTCACAACATCAACAAATTTGGTTAAAACTCATGACAAGAAATGTTTTTTTATCTACATTTCAAATAGATAAAAACATTATTATATTTAAACTTGCACAGTTAGATATTCATTTGTATTGTACCGTGTATCTGGCCTTCCACACAGGCACCTGACACGACAAGATATCGAGGTACTTCCGGGGTTGTCTGTAATCCCAGAACTTTTGGAGTAAATCAGTATAGACACAGAATCAGGTATAAGTTAAACTGCAGCAAAAACAATAGAATGTGAACAATATGATCAATAATTGCGATTATAATCACCCGAACAGAGTTGTCCTGACTGGAAGTAGCCAGGATGTACTCGTTATCAGGGTGCCAGTCCAGACCATGAATCTTTGACAGGTGGGCGGCTACGTACTCCACTGCAGTGTTGGGTTTCTGAAACACACTACAATCAGTCAAAAACAATATGTGCAACAGATAAGCTTTCATATACTAATTTCTCCACTGATCATCTTGATCAAAACATATTTGTTTTGATCACTATGTGGGAACAATGATATTTCACTTTATCATTCCAAAATTTGGGGTCAGAATTTTTATACATTTTTAAAAGTCTCTTCTGCTCACCAAGGCTGCATTTATTTGATTAAAAATACAGTAAAAACAATAATATTATGAAATATCATTACAATTTATAAAAATAATTTACATTGTAAAATATACCCAAATAGATAAGTTCTGTTCTATTCTTTGATAATAAAAAGTTCAAAAGAACAGCATTTTTTTTAATAGAAGTTTTTTTTGTAACATTTGTAACAAAATCTTACTGACCCCAAACTTTTAAATGTTAAGTAGACAGACTAACAGGCAAACAAACATCTGATTGATAAACAACACCAATAATGATGATGTAATCATGATGTAGTAAGTAACAGAATGACATAATCACCCTCTTGTCCCAGATTCTGACATCACCATCATGACTTGATGCCAAACAATAGTGATTCCGTCTGTTCCACTTCACCTGAGAGGCTCCGGCTAAAACAGAGAGAAAACGCAAGTAAATGAAAAGTCAAAAGAATAAATAAAAGTACTGACATCCAGGGCTTGACATTAGCACCCGCCAACCCGCCAAATGCGGATGGATTTTAGCAGTGGCGTGTTACGCAGTCCCTCCTACTAGCCACTTTGGCGAGTTGAATTTTATATATAAGACATTTTTTTATAGTAGTCTTTTAAAAAGGCCTCTGAAATAATAAGTGCAATGTAGTGTTGTCAAAAATATTGATTTTTCGATACATCGATACTGAAATATCTGAAACGCTTAAAAAATACTCTTTTCCTGCAGAATAGATACACAATACCAGCTGCCTTTCTTGCTCTCTCATCTCTACAGAGCTTTAATTTCTGTGTGGAACTGCACGTATTGTGCATAATTTTACTTATTCCTAAAGTGCGCATACATAAACTCGCCTCTCAGTACTAAATTGACTTCTTCTTTGCTGATTATTGTGCTTAAACAGTCAAATACACTCAAAATAATGTCAAAATGCCAGTCTTGGAGAGTATTCATGTAAACACAGTCAGTTATGTGTTAAGTGAACATAAACAGTTGAGATTGAAAACGCATGTGTAACAGTATGATGGATCCGTGTGTCAGATCTTAAAGTGACAGCAGCCTAATATACCTGCTGCCAAATTATGAGAGATAATATTAAAAAATATCTATATGGCAGTTTTCCCCATGTTATCAATGTCAAAATTGTGGCCAGTGAAAATGCTGAGTGGCTAGTAACTTTGGAAAACCACTAGCCACAGTTGCTGGTGAGCAAAAAAGTTAATGTCAATCCCTGTCGATTTTAGAGATTAAAGGTGCCCTAGATTCAAAATTTGAATTTACCTCGGCATAGTTGAATAACAAGAGTTCAGTACATGGAAAAGACATACATTGAGTTTCAAACTCCATTGCTTTCTCTTTCTTATGTAAATCTCATTTGTTTAAAAGACTTCCGGAAAACACGCGGATCTCAACATAACACCGACTGTTACGTAACAGTTGGGGTGTACGCCCCAATATTTGCATATGCCAGCCCATGTTCCCAACATTATGAAAGGCATTACACAAGGGCAGCCAGTATTAACGTCTAGATCTGCACAGGTGAATCAACAGACTAGGTAAGCAAGAACAACAGCGAAAATGGCAGATGGAGCGATAATAACTGACATGATCCATGATATCATGATATTTTTAGTGATATTTGTAAACTGTCTTTCTAAATGTTTCGTTAGCATGTTGCTAATGTACTGTTAAATGTGGTTAAAGTTACCATTGTTTCTTACTGTATTCACGGAGACAAGAGCCGTCGCTATTTTAATTTTTAAACTCTTGCAGTCTGTATAATGCATAAACACAACTTCATTCTTTATAAATCTCTCCAACAGTGTAGCATTAGCCGTTAGCCACGGAGCACAGCCTCAAACTCATTCAGAATCAATATAAACATCCAAATAAATACTATACTCACATAATTCGAAGCATGCATACAGCATGCATGACGAACATCTTGTAAAGATCTATTTGAGGGTTATATTAGCTGTGTGAACTTTGTAAATGTGCTGTAATATAATCGAGAGCTCGTGTGGCAGGCAGCATGCGAATTAAAGGGGCAGCGCGCTGAAAAAATCAGTGCATAGTTAATGATGCCCCAAAATAGGCAGTTAAAAAAATGTATTTAAAAAAATCTATGGGGTATTTTGAGCTGAAACTTCACAGACACATTCAGGAGACACCTTAGACTTATATTACATCTTGTGAAAAAGCATTCTTGGGCACCTTTAAATAAACTGATCAATAAATTATATCTGGACTCATATAGTCTATGTACTCACCCACGGCAGACAAGGCCACGGTTGGTTTTCGTGTGTCCCTAGAAATCAAGAAAGAAAAGCATAAACCATGGAATGTTCCACAAACTCTTTATCATGTGTTCTTTTTCTTCACGCTCACCTTGTGTCCCATATGTAGATGTATGTGTCCACAGAACTCGTGACAAGCAACTCTGGTTCAAACCATGACCAGTCCAAATCACTGAAACAGCATGAAAAGTTTTGGTTTAAACATCAAACTACATAAAAACTTATATTCATGTATTATTTGTTATATTAGAATGTATTACTTACATATTCAAGTGCGATCAAGTCAATTTATTTATATTGCCCTTCTCTCAATAAACATTGTTTAAAAGCATTCATGATTTTAATGTTTATAATTGCTTAAAGGATTAGTTCACTTTCAAATGAAACTTTCCTGATAATTTACTCACCCCCATGTCATCCAAGATGTTCATGTCCTTCTTTCTTCAGCCGAAAAGAAATTAAGGTTTTTGATGAAAACATTCCAGGATTTTTCTCCATATAGTGAACTTCAATGGAGCCCAAAAGGTTGAAGGTCAAAATGACAGTTTCAGTGCAGCTTCAAAGCGTTCTACGCGATCCCAGACGAGGAATAAGGGTCTTATCTAGAGAAACCATCACTCATTTTCTAAAAAAATGTTTAAATTGTATACGTTTTAACCATAAATGCTCATCTTGAACTAGCTCTCCTCTTCTTCCCTATTAGAATTCCAGCAGTGTAGACACTGCTAAGTGTATTACTGCCCCCCACAGGTCAAAGTCTGAACTAATTGTTATATACTTGCACTAGCATATTGAATATGACAATTTAGTTCAAACTTTGACCTGTAGAGGGCAGTAATACACTTAGCAGTGTCTACACTGCTGGAATTCAAATAGAGAAGAAGAGGAGAGCTAGTTCAAGATGAGCATTTATGGTTAAAATGTATATAATTTTGTATTTTTTTTTAGAAAATGAGCGATGGTTTCTCTAGATAAGACCCTTATTCCTCGTCTGGGATCGCATAGAACGCTTTGAAGCTGCACTGAAACTGTAATTTTGACCTTCAACCGTTTGGGCTCCATTGAAGTCCACTAAAGTCCACATTTTTTCATCAAAAACCTTAATTTCTTTTCGACTGAAGAAAGAAGGACATGGACATCTTGGATGACATGGGGGTGAGTAAATTATCAGGAAATTTTAATTTGAAAGTGAACTAATCAATTGTCCATAATTTATCAGTTTAGAGCGGAACTATAGTATAGTTTACTTTTGGCGAGGATATACAGTGTCTCGTCATTGTTTGGATGAGACAAAACCGTCAGATTTTATAAGTAGCATTTCAGCATGACGTCACCTTTGTTACCTTATAACACGTGTATGGCCTTGCAAAGACGTATGTGCTTCACCGGATCCATCACGCCAAACGTACAGGTCAACACGCTGGTTACTCTTTGCCAAGATAAGAAAAATGTATATTTATAATATATAAAATACATAAAATAAACACTCAGTAGACATGTGAAACAATAAATATGACTCATGATCATTATGACACTGTCATTAATCAGCAATAGATAATAACTAATTTACGTACAGATGCAGCAAATAAATGCGCCTCGGTTTTGTGTGGATTCCACTGAACTGTCCCAACGTCCCATTTGCTTTGGCGGCTGATTTTGCGTGGAGCTTCGGACGGCGTCTCCAAATTTACAACATATAAGAATCGCCTCCTATTAAAAAAAAATGACAAGAGAAAGAGTAAATACAGCATGGTGTAACAATACATGTAGAAAGGCATTTACAAACTTAAAAACAGAAATGAAAAGTATGGAAACCCATTTCTGCCACATAAGAAACAAATTATGCTTGTGTAAATAATAATTATGACATAAAAATTCATACTTTTGAAATACAATTCATAATTATGAGAAATTAAGACTTAAAATCTCATTATTATGATAAAAAGTTGAAATTATGCCAAAACTTATTTCATAATTTTGACATTTCAATCTCATAATTATGACTTTGTATGTCATAATTTCGACTTTTATCTCATAATTATGACTGTCATCACAACATGACAATGACTAAGTCATAATTATGAGATAAAAGTCGAACTAATGAGATAAAAAGTCAAAATTATGACATACTAAGTCATAATTACATGATTGAAAAGTCAAAATTATGAAATTAAGTTTTATGTCATAATTTTGACTTTTTGTCATAATAATTATGACTTTTAAGTCATAATATTGACATTTTATGTCATAATTATGATTTTCAAAAGCATTATTTTTTCCTTATGTGGTAACATTTAACAAGATAACATTTTCTTATGTGAAAAAACAGTTATAATTATGATATTGTTATGATTATCACCTTTTATGTCATAATTTCAACTTTTTAGGTCAGAATTATGTTTTTATGTTATGTTTTTATGATTTACAATAGCGGGATTGTATGTGGCGGAAACTGGCTTCCATAGAAAAGGGATGCAGCATATAAAACTATGCTACTACTGGTTCATAAGGGTGTGTTCATAATTCCACATGATAATGTGACATTAGACAAAGCCGTACACACCCAGAGAGAACAGCATGCTGGCCGAGACAGTCCACTGACATTGCAGTAGCCTGAAAACAGAAAAGTCTGTCATGACACAACACATAAACTACAAAAAAGGCTCCACAAATCTCCCCTCTAAAGTTATTGTATTGTTCTTGTCTAGTGTAATTGCAGTGTTTTTTGTAAACATAATGGGGGAAAAAACATGCTTACATTGTAAACTTTTTATAGTATCTTTAAAATAAACGTCCAATAGTTTATATCTAATGTAATTTTAATAAAATTCAGACATTTTATGGGTAACTTATGTATCTAAATACTTTGTATGGCAATAATGCACTCTGTAATTCTCATTGTATGTTCTTTGTAAAATGACTAAACACCTGCTTATATTGAACAACAGTTACTACTATAACTCAAGGGAACTCATTACTAATACTGAGTAGTTATTCTATGATTTTATTTTAAGTCTTTTTTGACAACACGTTTATTGTAATAACTGTAATGAATAATAATAACAACTGAAAGTACACTGTTTACCATGATAAGTTTGTAAGGGTATCACACCGTAATAAACAAAGAATGCCATTCAATTCAAACTTTAAAATACGTCGCTCAGGATTGACATGACAGCTGGGCATATTTATTGCTTTAATGCTTGTGAAAACTACACTTCTAAAGCACCTAATGCATGCGTGCATGTGTAATGACTGTGTACCTGTGCGTCTCGAAACTCCACCACCACATTCTCACTACTCCAGCGGGCCGCCATCTTCACCCACCAGAATGTCAACAAATTACGTGATACTAACGGGACAATAGTGTCTTCTCGCGAGAGTTCATGTCCGATGCGACGCTTCTCCCCACTGTCAAGATGGAGGCGACCATGGCGGAGCATGTTGTGGCAGATACTGGCGCATTTATTAAAAGGGCTTCTCTGCAAGTGAGTTATTGTTGATGACGTTGCCTTCTTTTTAAAATTATTTTAATACTGCTGTCCATAAATGTCAGTTTTAATGACTGGGACACTGGATAAATGACAAAACTGACATGTGCGTGCTAGTGTAGTAAGAACTGGCTGTTCAAGAATAAATATTTGACGCATTGTAGGCACGAGTGTGGTTTATTTGATTATACAAATAACCCTAACCCTAACCCACTTACAAAATATCGTATGGTACTGCCAGGTTTTTGCACAGTGTTCCATAGGAGTACATTAGTGTATTTTAAAATGTTTTGGAGCACAATTTACCATGACGCACTAATTAATTCACTCATTCAGCACCATAGAGAATGCTGACAATAACAACAGCTCCCAGATGAACAAGTAATACATGAAGTTTATAAGTGATATAGCCTACATAAATGTATTAATATAATGTATTCATTGATTGCTTTGTGTGTGTGTGTGTGTGCTTTTGTTTATATTACATTGTGGGGACCAAATGTCCCCATGATGTAATATAAACCTGAGTTCACCTACATCGTGGGGACCAGCCAGCGGTCCCCACAATGTAAATGGGTTTATAAATCATATAGAATGAGTTTTTGTGAAAAAGTAAAAGTTTGCACAGTTTCCTGTGAGGGTTAGGTTTAGGGGTAGGGGCAGGGTAGGGGGATAGAATGTACAGTTTGTTCAGTGTAAAATGCATTGAAGTCTATGGAAAGTCCCCACAATTCACAAAAACAAACATGTGTGTGTGTGTGTGTGTGTGTGTGTGTGTGTGTGTGCGCGCGCGCGCGTGTGTTATGCATACCAGACGCAAAAAGAAACCATGCATTTTTATCTGTTATCATATGTTTGTTTGTGTTTTACTTTGTTTTAGGAATTTGGAAAGAACATTTATACCTTGAAGGATGTTGTTGATGAAATTAGGGATAAACCAACTAAAAGGAGCTTGGCATTTTTGCCATACAAGCTCAATTTCAAAGAACCATTTCCAGAGCATGTACGATTTGGTAATAACAACTGTTACTATTATTGATGCGTCTTACTTTAAAAGTCTTTATTTGGGTGCTGGAAGTGTGTTATGGGTGGTGATTTATGCATATAATTTTTATTTACTTATTATATCACAGTGACAGAATTTGCTAAAAAGACGGGAGACTATCCCAGTCTTTCAGCAACAGACATCAAGGTCTTGGCTCTGACTTATCAACTGGAAATAGAGAATGTAGGAACTGACCATTTGAAGAAAGAACCTGAGAAAAAGGTACTGATGTTTTAATTACTTCAGATTTGAATTCACATTTGTTCTGGTTTAAGACACAGTTTTCTGTTTGTATTTTAGGTCCAAATATGCAGTACACAAAGACATCCTGAGACTCCTGTTGGCATTGCTGGTTTCCATTTACCATCAAAAGTAAGCCAGTACTTGCAAATGCAATCTGTATTTGAATGTTATTAAAAGGGATATCCCACAGATGTCTTTAAAGAAAAAAAAGCAAACCGTTGAAATGCCTCACCAGTTGACAATGTGTATTGATAATGCAAATCTAGCTAAACTTGAGGGTGCCTACTAATGTAAGCTTTTTCCCAAAAAAGTCAAGTAAACCAGGTACTGTTGTCCAAAGCCCACCTAGAATGAACGAGCCACGAGACCCTGATAGTTCACAATTCAACAGCTTTCAGTTTTGGAGGAGTCCTCTGCCCAGCATTGAGGCTGATCTTCTGGAAATGCTGGTTAGGAAACAGACAACATTTCAATCATGTTTGACAAAATTACATATTTAAACTTAAGTATTTTCCTTCTTTCTTTCCTTCTGTAGGCGGTTGACGCCATCACAGTTACAAACAAACTAGAGTCTGTTGATCTGTCCACTGACAGCTGGGCAGCTGAATCTGAAGAACATGATGGCACTAAAGGAGACCAACATGAGGAAGAAGGAGAACAAAGCAGTGATGATGATGCTGAGGAGGAGGAAGAAGAGGAGAATGGTGGAGGTTGGATTACTCCCAGCAACATAAAGCAAGTCCAGATGGATGCTGGAAACGGGGGACTCTCAGCAGATGTCAAAGTGGGCTGCGTGACTACTGACTTTGCCATGCAGGTACTTGTGATCATTGATTAGACGTATTGGAAATAATCACATTTTTCACAGATTTTATAACATTATATTTTCTTAAACATGGGCCTTGTTTACATCGACAGAAAAAAAGCGGTCACACTTTAGTTTTAGTTCCAGTTCTCGCTATTGACTAACTATTAACTAAAACTCCTAATTACTGCTTATTAATAGTTAATAAGGTAGTTGTTAATTTTCAGTATTGGGTAGGATTAAGAGATTTATAATATGGTCATGCAGAATAAGATATGGTTACACTTTATTTTACAGTGCTGAGTACTATTAATTAACTACATGTACTTGCTATAAAGTTACAGTTAGGGTTTGGTTTAGGGTTAGTTACTTGTAATTATGCATAATTTACTGTTAATACGATAATTAAGTGTAAAATAAAGTGTTACCTAAGATATTAATATGTACTTTGTAAGTACTAATAAACAGCTAATATCCTAGTAATATGCATGCTAATAAGGAGCTAGTTAATAGTGAGAATTGGACCCTAAACTAAAGTGTTACCAAAAAAGCTAAGAAAGTTAATATCAAAACAAGTATTCTTTACAGTAAGGTTCCATTTGTTAACATTAATTAACTACAATAGTTGAACATAAACTAACAATGAAATACACTTCTGCATTCATTAATCTTAGTTATTAATTTTAGTTAATGCTGATTTCAACATTTACGAACATTAAAATCAAAAGTTGTATCTGTAAATATTAATTAATGGATCTGAGATAACATAAACTAACAATGAAAAGTTGTATTTTTTAACAAATGTTAACCGATTAGTAAATACTGTAACAAATGCATTATTCTTAGTTAATGTTAAAGGGATAGTTCACCCAAAAATAAAAATTATGTCATCATTTACTAAGCCTCAGGTTGTTCCAAACCTGTATAAATTTCTTTGTTCTGTTGAACACAAAGGAAGATATTTTGAAGTATGTGAGAAACTGAACTGTTCTGGGGCAGTATTTTTTTTTCCCTACTATGGAAATCAATGGTGCCCCAAAGCAGCCTGGTTACAAACATTCTTCAAAATACCTTCTTTTGTGTACAGCAGAACAAAGATATTTATACAGATTTGGAACAACTTGGGGTGAGTAAATGATGACAGAATTTTCATTTTTGGGTGAACTATCCCTTTAATTAATGTATCAACTTACGTTAAAGGGTTAGTTTAACCAAAAATGAAAATAATGTCATTTATTACTCACCCTCTTGCCATTCCACACCCGTAAGACTTTCGTTCATCTTTGGAACGCAAATTAAGATATTTTTGTTGAAATCCGATGGCTCCATGAGGCCTGCATAGGGAGCAATGACATTTCCTCTCTCAAGATCCATAAAGGTACTAAAAACATATTTAAATCAGTTCATGTGAGTACAGTGGTTCAATATTAATATTATAAAGCAACGAGAATATATTTGGTGCAGCAAAAAAACAAAATAACTTATATAGTGATGGCCGATTTCAAAACACTGCTTCAGGAAGCTTCGGAGAGTTATGAATCAGCGTGTTGAATCATGATTCGGATCGCGTGTCAAACCGCCAAACTGCTGAAATCATGTGACTTTGGCGCTCCGAACCACTGATTCGACATGCCGATTCATTATGCTCCGAAGCTTCATGAAGCAGTGTTTTGAAATCGGCCATCACTATATAAGTCATTATTTAGATTTATATATTCTCGTCGCTTTATAATATTAATTTATATTAATATTTCAACAAAAATATCTTAATTTGTGTTCTTAAGATTAACGAAGGTCTTATGGGTGTGGAACGGCATGAGGGTGAGTAATAAATGACATTATTTTCATTTTTGGGTGAACTAACTCTTTAACAAATGGGACTTATTGTAAAGTGTTAACCTTATTTTATTTTACAGTGTCCTTGTTACATGTTACATGTAGTTACTAAAGTAGTAAATATAAATTATGCATAATTACATGCAACTAACCTTATTACAAACCTTAATCTTAACCCTTTAGTAATTACATATAACCCCGTTTTCACAGACAAGGCTTAAGCTAATCAGAGACTAAAATGTTTGTTTGAGCATTTTCAACTGAAAGAAACTTGCACTGACGTATCTTAAAATATGTCAGAGCCATTGTTTTGTCTCAAGATGCACAAAAGTAATGTTTTTTTCTAGGGAATGTTTAAAAAAAGCGTATTCTGTCTTGATAATCTATAAATCGCTTGTGTGGGAACTGTTGCACTGCTGCAGCCATGATACGGCAGCAAAGTTCCTTGATTATTACGCCTGAATAAGAGTATAGTTCCTAGCCATATCAGCCTAGAAAATCACAACTTTTTATTTTCCGTCGGTCTTAGTACACGAATTAACTACAGAAGAGTCAAGTTTTAAATAGGAAAAATATCAAAACTCTTTGGTCATTTTTAAGCGCAATGCTAACGGTCTAATCGGATTCAATGAACTATGCTAAGCTATGCTAAAAGTGGTACCGCCAGAACCGGAGATCGGCTGAATGGATTCGAAAACGGTAAAACTCAACTGTTTAACTCTAGGGGAGTTGGAAAATGAGCCTATTTTCAAAAAAAGTGGAGTGTTCCTTTAAAAGAAAATATCTCCCTTTGCATTTAAAGCTGCTGTCCGCGATTTTTGGCCCTCTAGTGGTTAATAAACGGAACTGCACGCGTCTTACGGAGGAACATTCTAACCGGAGCTACTTTTCTCCTTGTATGTCTATGGCGAGTCACGCAGTTACTGTGATACTCTGCGGCGAGTCCTACCAGTCCGATCTGAAATAGTCCGAATATAAACACTTATTATAAGTGTACCATAATGATTTAGGATAAGACAAAAACACGGTTTGGAAAGTGGATTCATGTTGTATATTCTCATTATATAATTTTTGTAAATTTTTAACACAAAAAAGTTGCGGACTGCAGCTTTAACTTTGAGTGTCGTAACTTTGCAAATGTTGTTTATGCTCAAACAGCAACATCACACACTGACTAAAGTAAAAAAAAAAGTGAAATCATAATCAACCACCCCTTTAAATATATAATTACACTGTAATATAGACACCTTAAAATAAAGCCCAACCATAGAAATGTATTGGATCTATTTTATACAAGTTATGTCTATTATTTTGTCACAAAAACCTAAATCTTCTTGTTTTTTTCCTGACAGAACGTTCTGATTCAGATTGGACTGAATGTGCTGTCTGTTAATGGCATGCTCATTAAAAACACCAGGAACTTCATTCTGCGCTGTCATGCCTGCTTCAAGTGAGTGATGGATTCACCTCGGTAAATAATAACCGAAAAAATAATTTTGTAGCAGCAATAATTACATTTACAATAATATGCTTTTATTATTGTTACCATTTCTTTTCAGGACAACAACAAACATGAACAAATCTTTCTGTCCAAATTGTGGGCATGACACCTTGAGGAAGGTTGCAGTCACCATAAATGGGGATGGAACTATGCAGATGCATTTTTCGAGGAATCCCAAAGTGCTGAATCCAAAGGGGAAGAGAGTGAGTTATGTTTTGACAGTAAATTTAATGTTGTTTATGAGCTAAATGCATTAGAAATCATGTTTATTTGGTTTTCATTTACAGATCAAAGCAAAGCTATTGTATTATTAGTAGTGTCATATAAATGAATGTTAATAATGTGTACGTATGTCTCTTCTCTGGTCCTCTGCAGTACTCTTTGCCTTTGCCACAAGGAGGAAAACATGCCAGCAACCCCCACCTGGTGGAAGATCAGCGTTTCCCCCAGCAGAGGTTGTCTAAAAAAGCTCGCCAGAAGACTGATGTGTTTGACCCAGATTACCTGGCCGGCAGCTCACCGTTCTCTGAGCATGACATCTACAGCAGGTCAGCCAACTTACACCTGCGGGACACCCAGACCGGAGGAGGAGGAGGACGACGACGGACAAATCCGAACGCAGCACGCAAAAAATTTGTTAAGAAGTGATTGTTCTCACACTACCTGCAGAATTTGGACTGAAAGCCAGAAATGTTGAATTCAGAAAAAGAAAATTGAAGTAAAATGTTTTACAGTGATTTATCTAAATCATGTTTCATCTTTCTCTTAACCTTAAGTTTTAGGCTGTTACAGAATATTTTTGGGTGAACTATCCCTTTAATGCACTGTGAACTAATATGAACAAACAATGAACAAGTCGATAAATACTTTAAAAAATATATTGTTCATTGCTAGTTCATGTTAGCTAATGCATTAACTAATGCTAACAAACAAGACCTTATTGTAATGTGATATGGAAATCTTATTTTTGTGCCAATTTACCTGACTTTTAATACCTAGCTTTTCTGATCTAGATTAAAAGAAGTCATTGCAAAGACAAACGGCAATTGCATGCAAACTGATGTTTCTTAGTCTGTTCATCAGGTTTTGTGGGGGGAGAAAAAAACACATTTGTTCTGATGAATATGAAAATATCAGAAACAGCTGAATATATTTTTTCTTCCAATTTTAATAAACCTCCCCCTCCCACCCTGGAAAATGAGTAAACAAAAACATTCAAGAGGTAAACAGAGTAAATTACAAGCACATACAGAAGACCCAAAATATTTTGAACACTTAAGTTAAACTTAATATTGTATTTGTAGACAAATGGTGCACAAGCTTTTCACAGAAATATATATGTTATATATATATATATTTTTTTTTTTTGCAACGATGTTTAACCAACTTAATCACACATGCCTTTTAGTCTGTGCGTGAAGTCTAAACTTATCAAATTCACAGGTGTCCTAGTAGAAAAACAGTTTTAAGTCCATTAAGAATATGTTCCAATAACCACAAATAAACAAAATTACACAATATATTCTTATGTCTTTTTGTACAGCATATCATGTCTTTAGTGAAATGTTTTGCTTAAAGTGCTTGTGCGATCTTAAAAAAAAAAAAAAAAAAAAAAAAGCAAAGCAAGTGGCGTTTATTAAAATGCAACAACATTTAGACATTAAGTTTGACTTAAGTGTCAAAATACGTTTTTGGGACCACTGTAAGTCATAGAAAACATAAGATTCAACTTTTTTCTCCACAATTTAAATATTAACCATATATAATTACATAATATTACATTATTACCTTCACCAAATAAAGTTGCCAATAATATTGCAAACCAAACCCTGGTCTAAGTATGTCCAGATGGTTATTTGCTATCAAAACCAAGCTTTATTGTTTAGGACACCTAAAAGCATTCAACACACACTTTACAGCAGGGGTTTCCAAACCTGCTCCTGGAGGGCCACTGTCCTGTATAGTTTAGCTCCAACCTTTATTAACCACACCATAACCAGCTAATCAAGGTCTTCAGACTTTAGAAACTATACCTGCTATACAGCAAATGTTGCTTTTTATTTCGACAACGTCTCCTCAACATGAATAACTGTTTTGGACAAATCATCTGGTAAGTCTTCTACATCAAAGGTGATTTCAGGCTTGGGGGTTTCGTCGTTTTGCTGTGTAGTGATTGCTTCAGCAGAAATGTTCTCTTTTTGAGAAAGATGAGGATCCAATGCTGACACAGGCTTTTCTTGTTCAGAAAAGACAGGCTTTTCTTCTTGAGGAGTTAATGGATTGACTGAAGTTGAGGGATCTGATTCAGCTGTCGTCAGGCTGCTCAGATCAGGGCAGAGATCCAGGACAGGGGTTACAGGCTCCTTCTGGGGCAGTACAAACTCCAGCGGCTCCAGAACCATATTCACATTTAGGCAGCCTAGACTGCCATACTTATAAACCTGGGTTGGAGGGACACCTACAATACAAATGCAAAATACATTTTAAGACAACATAATGTTTTATTTTTGTAATGTGAGAATAATGTTGGCTGGTGCTTGATTTTATCCAGTGGATGTTTACCGAGAACAAGTGCAAGCTGGGCTGGAGGAAAGAGAACTTGTAGACATCGGTTCAAGAAAGGCACCATGTCCTCAGCAAATGCACTGCAAAACTGAACGAATAACTCCCGTTCACGGCTACTGAAGGCAGATTCCTCAGCTCGATGGAAAACCAGGATCAGCTTGGTCACCTGATAAGAAACGAATAGCGTTGTTAGATCAGATGATGTCAAATCAGGAGAATAATTGTACAGGTAATCCAAGCAAATATATCTAAATCTTTTTCCTTTCATAGTCAATTTGAATTCAGTCAATCTTCATTGTTTTGGGTTCAATACGTTTTTTTTTTTTTTTTTTTTTTTTAATTAATACACTTATTCAGCAAAGATGCACTAAATTGATCAAAAGTGACAGCAAAGACATTCATAAAATAAGAAAAGATTTTTATATTTCAAAGAATCCTGAAAAATGATTCAAAATATTAAGCAGCACAACTGTTTTCAACATTGCCAATAATAAGAAACATTTCTTGAGCAACAAATAAGCATATTACAATGATTTCTGAAGGATCATGTGACACTGAAGACTGGAGTAATGGTGCTGAAAATGCAGCTTTGACATCACAGGAATAAATTACGTTTTAAAATATATTCAAATAGAAAACAGTTCTTTTAAATTGTAATATTTCACAATATTACTGTTTTTACTGTATTTTAGATCAAATAGATTTAGTCTTAGTGAGCATAAAGGACTTCTATATTTAAAAATCTTACTGTAGTATAATAATTAACATCCTACATTTCCCTGCGTACCTTGATAAGGGCTTCCTCAACGCATCTGCTAACTTCCTGTGCAAGTCCAATAGGGCAGCACAGTCTTAAGTCATTGAAGGCTGTCAGGACATTATTGAGGAAGCATGCTAGAGGTGGAAAATCCAGCAGGGCCATGGGGGGCTGCAGTGTGCCCGGCTGGGTGCTCGGGACAGCTGGCGGAATGGTGCTTCCAAGTATTGATGGGAAAGAAATCAGCGTGTACAAGTTCATATCTTCTTGGAACTTGTCCACCGCTTCCTGAACAGCTTTCCGGAACGTGTCCATGGCAACCTGCTGAAATATGGGAGCGAGTTGGCCGCGGAAATCCGCCCCGACCCGGCTAAAGGAAAGGCCGAAGTACATGCACTGACCAAGCAGAGAATCCAAGCGGCTTCCCACCCCACGCTGGAGGTCCCGATCGAGGGTCTCCAAAAACTGTGCCGCCTGCTGCACCACCCAGCCATGAAAGATGGCGCTCTCGTTCAAAGCCTGACCTCCGGGTGGCAGCAACGGATCCTCGTCTGAGAAGATGGCACGATACTGGGTGATAATATCGAAGAGATGTACGCGGCAGGTTTCGATGGTCTTTGTAATGTGGAAGTATGGATCTTCATCTGGGATTGCGGTGAGAATGGATCGCAGCCAACTCCCACGAGCTTGCAGGAATTTGACGCGCAGCTCGGCTTCGGTAAAAACATCCATTCTGCGCAAGTATCCAATCACACGCAGGCAAACCGGGAGCTGTGAATTGCTGCGCAGCTGCTGAAGAAGTTGGTTCAGCATGAGTTGAGCTGACAATCGAACCTCATGCACAATTCCCTAAAAGAAGACAAACAGGACTATTATATAATATAGCTGCAAGCAGCAATTAAGGGGCCAAACACACAGAAGCAAACAAAGAATCAATGGTAGAATCAGATCAATGGTACTGTAGTTAGAGCCAATTTCATGTTTTGTTCAATTACAGTGCAACGTTGCACTAGCCATAAGGTGAAACCTAGCATATTTGGTATCGTTGAACTCAGCAAAGATTAAGCAATCTAAGGAAATAAGTCAACCACATCCAAAGTTATAAGCATGTAAATAAATTTTGGTCCGAAACTTCTAATGCTCTTTCAGGGCATTGTGCTGATGACCCATATCGAGTTTTGTAACGATATGCTAATGAGTTCATAAAATACAGCATTTTACTGCAAAATTCAAAATGGCTGATGCCCAAAATGGCATCGGCATTGGACTTGGCATGCTGCCCCAAATCTAATGAGACAAATTTTATGATTTTTGGGCAAACCGTTTAGAAGTTATAAGCAGAAATAAAAATTTTTTGAATCTCCAGACCAGTAGGTGGCGCTGCCCTGAAATGCTGCATGTAGCCTCAGGTCATGCTTGTGATGACATGCTTGTACCAAGTTTGGTCTGAATATGATAAAGCGTTGCGGAGATACAGCCTTACATCTATTTTCTCAAGTGCTACATAAAATTCGTTTGTCGAAAACGGTTTGACAAATCTACTTGAATTCCATTCCAATTTTCGTGAAAATCGGAGCAACAGCCTAGGAGGAGTTCAAAAAAGTAGTTTTTTTGGAAAATTTTAAATGGTGGAATTTTTTTTTATGACGGAAAATGATGTTTCTAGCCCTTATGGTTCAAAAGTTATTAACATAAACATGAGTGTAACTTTGGACAGTTGGTGGCGCTAGAGGGACTGAGTTAAGAGAATTTGCTATGGTGACAGTGTGCCAAATTTCATAACTTTCCCGGAAGCGGTTCTATGGACTGCCATAGACTTCCAGAGCGGAGGAGGAGAAGGAGAAGAAGAAGAAGAAGAAGAAGACCAACGGATGCAATAAGTGCCTTCGGTGCTTGTCCCCTAAATATAAAAATGTTGTTTTTATAGACCTTATGTAGCCCCGCCCCTTTTCAGGGCTGCGCTGGTTGTCTTTTGACTTCCGGCTTGTATTTCCACAGCGATCTTATGTATTTATGAATGAACTGCTCATTTTAAAATCTTCCCAGTCTACTGACATTTGTTAAGACATCTGCTTTAAACATAACAATGCTCATGATAACTTTCATTAACTCTACCACACGTAAATCCACTTCACCAGCTAATTATTCTTCAACAGCGATGCCATAGAAATATACAGGGCTACCGCAAAAACGGAAGTTCAAAGACAATATTCTAAAGATGGCGACGTGCATGTTTCTCTGGAAAATAAGGTCTATAGTCCACCACGTGAAAACTGGAAGTGTTAGTACATTCAAACAGAAAGTAACACTTAGAAAAGTAGCAGCAATATTATGGAATATTGCATTATTATGAATGATTTATCCGTGCACATCATTATCAATATTTTTTTTCAAATTCATGTGCCTCTTAATCTTTAATCAAAATAACTTCCTTTCCCTCTTGCAGGGACATCTCTGATGATGTGTTTAATAGCACAAGGGCGGGACAACCTGTCACTCAAATGAGATCAACCAATAACAAACGACAACCATCCAATGAACCAATTAATTCCCGATCGACAAAATTAAGTCTTGCCCTTCATTTTTTTCTTGTTCAAGAAGTCGTTTCACTCACAATAGAGGATAAAAGTCTTTTGCAACTTCCGTTTCATAATGGCTTTAACTTTAAGCATGCAAAATATGCGTAAATCACACACATTTGGATTTGTGCAGAGATTGAGTTTATTTGTATACCAGTTATATATTCCCAAACACTGGTAGTTTGTTTCATTTTAAATAAATTTGTTTAAGCTTGGCGTTTATAATAGATGCCATTTATGATGAATGCGACTATTATTTATGCTTATTTTATAATTTTTTTTTTTACTCTTGTTCTGAATATAGTTAAATTTAGAGGATTTGTTGTGGAATGAGGGAAAGTATAATACATGATAGTGTTTTATAATGTTTGTAAATGTTTCATTGTAATTACAGATATTTTACATTATTTCTAATTCTTTTTCTCTCAACAATACAATGCGACTTATTTTCAAGAAAATACAGTAATAGTGAAGAACAAAGAGTCATCTTCAAATACTGGTGCAGTACAGTATCATATGTACCTGAATGACAGGAAGTGATGAATGTTTTTTCTCCAGTCTCTTGACATAAGCAGCCAGCTCCAGCGCCTCCTCGTAGTATCCGTTCCGAACACAGGTGTCCATCAGCTGAGGGATCTCCAGAATCTCCAAGATCTCAGTGTGTCGATTCAGTGTCAGGCTGTTCATACGCCTGCTGACGCTGATCTCCTCAGCCTCCTTAATAAAACCTCTGCAAATAAATGAGAGAAACCAGTTACATACATACAGACAGTATCTCACAGAAGTGAGTACACCCCTCATGAATCTACAGTGGTCAGGTGGTACATCTGGGAGCTTTCAGAAAACTCCCAGCTTACAAGCTGTAATTACGAGCTCTATGAGGACGTGAACGCTTTTTACAAGCTAGAATCTTGTAACTACAGGAATTACGAGGCCGCGTGAATGCACCTTTAGCCATTTTCTCTCCTCCGTGTCATGTGACTCGTTAGTGTTACAAAGTCTCAGGTGTGAATGGGGAGCAGGTGTGTTAAATTTGGTGTTATCACTCTCACTCTATCATACTGGTCACTGGAAGTTCAACATGGCACCTCATGGCAAAGAACTCTCTGAGGATCTGAAAAAAAGAATTGTTGCTCTACATAAAGATGGTGTAGGCTATAAGAAGATTGCCAAGACCCTGAAACTGAGCTGAAGCACTGTGGCCAAGACCATACAGCGGTTTAACAGGACAGGTTCCACTCAGAACAGGCCTCGCCATGGTCGTCCAAAGAAGTTGTGTGCACGTGCTCAGCGTCATATCCAGTGGTTGCGTTTGGAAAATAGACGTATGAGTGCTGCCAGCATTTCTGCAGAGGTTGAAGGGGTGGGGGGTCAGCCTGTCGGTGCTCAGACCATACGCCGCACACTGCATCAAATTGGTCTGCATGGCTGTCATCCCAGCAGGAAGCCTCTTCTAAAGATGATGCACAAGAAAGCCCGCAAACAGTTTGCTGAAGACAAGCAGACTAAGGACATGGATTACTGGTCCTGTGGTCTGATGAGACCAAGATACACTTATTTGGTTCAGATGCTGTCATGTGTGTGTGGCAGCAACCAGGTGAGGAGTACAAAGACAAGTGTGTCTTGCCTACAGTCAAGCATGGTGGTGGGAGTGTCATGGTCTGGGGCTGCATGAGTGCTGCCGGCACTGGGGAGCTACAGTTCATTGAGGGAACCATGAATGAGCAGAGCGTGATCCCCTTCTCTTCGGAGACTGGGCCGCAGGGCAGCATTCGAACATGATAACGACCCCAAACACACCTCCAAGACGACCACTGCCTTGCTAAAGAAGCTGAGGGTAAAGGTGATGGACTGGCCAAGCATTTCTCCAGACCTAAACCCTATTGAGCATCTGTGGGGCATCCTCAAATGGAAGGTGGAGGAGCGCAAGGTCTCTAACATCCACCAGCTTCGTGATGTCGTCATGGAGTAGTGGAAGAGGACTCCAGTGGCAACCTGTGAAGCTCTGGTGAACTTCATGCCCAAGAGGGTTAAGGCAGTGCTGGAAAATAATGGTGGCCACACAAAATATTGACACATTTTCACTTAGGGGTGTACTCACTTTTGTGGCCAGCGGTTTAGACATTAATGACTGTGTGTCGAGTTATTTTGAGGGGACAGCAAATGTACACTGTTATACAAGCTGTACACTCACTACTTTACATTGTAGAAAAGTGTCATTTCTTCAGTGTTGTCATAAGAAAAGATATAATAAAATATTTACAAAAATGTGAGGGGTGTACTCACTTCTGTGAGATACTATACATACATACAGACAGATTAGTTAGACAGTCTATCATCCATCCATTATTTCCTGACAGTGAGAGTGAAGCACAGACCTGCATCTTTCTGTAAAGCTGGGCAGTTTGTGCAAGAGTTTCGAGAGACAGTTTTCCACTGTGCTGAAGTCAGTGTAGATGTGTTGTGTGCAGTCCGCGGTCCTGATGAACGTCTTGTAGTTGGTGAAGGCCAGCTCACGGGTCTGCTGCAGGATCTGAGCCCGCTCTTCCGACAGACGCTCCGGCTCCCGGTTTAACTCATCCACACCGCACGAGCACAACTGCGACAGATACGCCGCGAAGTCCGGATTCTCTCTCCAGTTCTCAGGAAAGCTGTCTTTAAATATCGAGGCCAGGATACTCTCATCCTCCACGTCTACGGTAGCCATGATCGGAAGTGTTGATTCAAAACTCAACAATAAACTTTATTTAAAAGGCACGACGTCACATATGTGCGACGGACTGAACCCACGTGGCTTGCGCACTGTCTGAAGGAGCTGCAGTGTTTTTTAGCTTCTTTAAGAAAAACTATTTATTCTTTTCACCATGCGTCCTTTAACAGACGAAGAGACAAAAACAATGTTTGAGAAACTCTCTAAATAGTAAGTGACATGTTTCGGTTTTACTCATTTAGAGCAGGGATCTTTTAACAAAAGTGTAGCCAGACTGTGTGATCATGTCATGTGTAAAAAAAAAAAAAAAAAACAGGCTACACTATTCTACACTTTACTTTAATAATACACTTTATATATATATATATATATATATATATATATATATATATATATATATATATTACTATAGCGTGATATATATACTAGTATAGTATAGTATATCTTTGTAGGGATTTTATTTGATGGGTTTAATGTTTGTGATGTGACTTACAGCTCTTATTTATATCATTATGTTGAAATATTGTGTACATGTGCTGCACCATAGAGCCCAAGACTATTTTAAATTAGACTTGAAGTATATTTTAATGCCAGTTAAATAAAGTATGCCCAATTTTTGTGTTTCTAGCATTGGGGAGAACATCAAACTTCTTATTGATCGGCCTGATGGGACTTACTGTTTCAGACTTCATAATGATCGAGTATATTATATGAGGTAAAGTCTGTTATATTTTACTATCTTTTAAATGTGATCACCATAAAAATGTCCTATTGAAATTTCCTATTCTTTTTAATAGGCAGTTTGCTCTAGGCAAGACAAGTAATCATTATTTTGATTTTAAAGTGTTTTTAATGCATATGGCTGCAAGAATTTTTTATAAACCTTTAGGATTACATAATGAACAGACATGGTATAAAACCATGGAAAAATAAAACTGATGAACTAACCCAACTCACTTGAGCTGAATAATGACACTTTGTCTTTGTAGAGCTGCTTTATAGCAGAATTTGAATTTGTCTTATATTTAATGTTTAAATATAAATAATAAATGATAATAATAAATAAATAAATAAAGTTTGCATCATTAATCATTATTTTCCCATTTTTGTATTGTGAAGCTGCTTTGAAATAATATATTGTATAAAGAACTATATAAGTCCAGTTTGGCTTTCATGGGGTCTTTAATGTAGCATTCATTTAAATAATCTTTACTGTCATCTTTTCCATTCTAGTGAAAAAATCCTGAAGTTGGCTACCAATATCTCCCGAGATAAACTGGTTTCAGTTGGCACGTGTTTTGGAAAGTTCACGAAGACACTGAAGTTTCGTCTGCACATTACAGCTCTGGATTTCCTCGCACCATATGCTAAGGTAAATATTCATTCTGATTATGTATTTTGTAACTTTAACACTGTTATTTTCCTTTTTATTACTATGACGCTGCTTTAAAGTTTCATGTAAGCATTATATAAATAATTTTGATTTCACTTATATCTGCATTTGTTATTTTGACACCTTTTGGCTGTTTTTCCTTTGGTATCCGGTCTGACTCAAAAAACATCAACATAAATAAAATCAAAAAATGAAAAAACAACCACAACTCACATGTAGGCATGATTTATATTAATCTACAAGACACATTTCAAGCATTTAAGCAGAAGTCTTTAGATCAAAAGGCTTTTAAGATAATGAATAACAAATTCAGTCAAATAGAGAACCTCAGGGATGACTTGTTTTGTATGCAAAACCCGGAAGTGAGTTAGCATTTTAGGACTTCCGGTTCCATCGCCCTAAAAGTCTATGGGTTTTTTGAATGGGTTTTTGCTAAATTGCCTGAAATAAGGTCTGTGGTTGACAAAGCCTCTTAATATTTTCACGTTTTGATTATATACACCAGTTATAACCCGCTTGTGATTTTTTTTTTTTTTTTTTTTAAACCTTTATTGTGTCTTAAAAACGGCGGTTGCTAACAAGTTGCTAAAAGGGACTTACTTCCTTTGGTGTGGACTTTAGACGTCATCATGACAAACAAGACATTTTGACAGCATTTCTCATGAAAAAGTGGATAAGTATTCACATACAGCGCAGATCATAATCAGCGAGCATGTTTTTAAATAAAGTTGTTTTTGAAATAAAGTTTGAGGAAGCTTGGTGGTGGTGACGTTGATCTGCGACCATGGTGTGCTGTAGTCCGTTTATAGCCTACTGTTAGCTTTTTATATCTGACGACTTTATTTAGGCTTCAAAATTTATAAATGTTGTGTTAACTTGTAAAGATTATCTTGATAGACAAAATGTGTAAGTATCATAACATAATATTTTTTGCGATTTTCCAAAAGTCTATGGGAAAAATGCATAGGCTTTCGATCGAGGGAACCCGTGCGCCACTAACTTCCGGGTTGGCCTACAAAAACACGTCATCTCTGATTTGGTCAGTAGTTGGCGATGTCACTTTGTAAAGAAACTCTATGCATCTATAGACTGAACACGTAATACGAATGCACATGACGTTACCATTTTCACAAATTTGCATTTTTGTAGTTTGCACAGAGACGATAACAGTATAATTTTCAAAAACTTGCACTTTGAAAGTTTTCAAGTTTGTATTTTCAGGCCCTCAAAACGGCGTTGTTGTGTAAATGAATGGCCAAAATGCATAAAAAGTTTTCCGTTTTTAGTTGAAAACGGTGTTGTGTAAACACCCCCTTAGTTTAGTTTTAGTTTTTATTTATTTCCAGTTAATCATTTTAGTGCTTCATTTTAAACTTATTTTAGTTTATTGCCGAGGCAAAATTTCACATTTTCATTTAAGTTTTTGGTAACACTTCACAATAAGGTTTCATTTGTCAACATTAGTTAACATGAAGTAACAATGAACAATACTTCTTACAGCATTTATTAATCTTAAACTTAATTTGTTAATCGCATCTCTTTACTAATACATTTTTAAAATTAAAAGCTCTATCTGTTAACATTAGTTAGTTAATGCACTGTGAACTTACATGAACATTATTGTTAACCAACATTAACAAAGGTTAATAAATGCTGCAAGTATAAACGGTAACACCTTTAACACTATTTTACAGTGTTAAACATCACATGTAGTTACTATAGTAATTACTATAAATTGTGCTTAATTATATGCAACTAGCCTAAACCACATCCTAGTCCTAACCCTAATTAATATTTAATAATTAATTATAATAATTAATATAATATTATTATATATATTATATATTAATATAATTAATATAATTAATAATATAATAATAATAATTAATAATTAATATTACTCAGTACTTAAATAAAGTGTAACTGTAATCTGCCTCATGTATGCCACTGTAGTTTAAGGTGTGGGTGAAGCCTGGATCAGAGCAGTCTTTCCTGTATGGAAACCATGTCATGAAATCCGGCCTGGGGAGAATCACAGAAAACACATCGCAGTACCAAGGAGTGGTGGTGTATTCAATGTCCGATGTACCGCTGGTGAGACATTTTTGTTTAAAAATCTTCAAGGTGGAACAACTGTCATCATGTTAAGAAAAGTATTCAGTGACCTTTGAATGCACTCACTGTCTTGATCTCATTTCAGGGCTTTGGAGTCGCAGCGAAGACCACACAGGAGTGTCGGAAGGTCGACCCCATGTCCATTGTGGTTTTCCATCAGGCTGATATTGGGGAGTACATCAGAAGTGAAGACACGCTGACATAAGAGCATATAACGGCAGTACTCATGGACAGTTCATTACATTCTGGCTATTGGATGTTCTTTTACACAAGTTTGACAAACTTCAATCAAATCAACAATGTTGGACAGTCTTTTGGACGGCTTTCAATGTGTAAACAAATCCTTTTGTATGTGATTTTCATTGACCATTTCTGTATGAAAAAGGTTTGAAATAATGTAGTGGCTTGTGCATTTATGAATTATTTTCTGATTTAATAAAACAGGATACAAAACCAAACCATGTTACAAACTAGTTAAAAATAATGTTTAAGAATAATTTAGATCAAATCAACAGTGACAGTGAAATCAGACTTGCTACACATCTATATTCCTTTTGAACAATTAAAGTGAATTTTTTTCAGATGTTTCTTATTACTGCAAAAGGTTTCTTGCGAATTAAAGGTGCCCTAGAACCCCTTTTCAAAAGATGTAATATAAGTCTAAGGTGTCCCCTGAACGTGTGTCTGTGAAGTTTCAGCTCAAAATACCCCATAGATTTTTTTAAATTAATTTTTTTAACTGCCTATTTTGAGCCATTATTACATAAGCACCGATTAAGCGTGCGGCCCCTTTAAATCTACCGCTCCCCCGCCCCCGCAAGCTCTCAACTGCCTTAAACAGCAAACACAAAGTTCACACAGCTAATATAACCCTCAAAATGGATCTTTACAAAGTGTTCATCATGCATACATCGATTCCTGTGAGTATAGTATTTATTTGGATGTTTACATTTGATTCTGAATGAGTTTGAGGCTATGCTCCGTGGCTAACTGCTAATGCTACACTGTTGGAGAGATTTATAAAGAATTAAGTTGTTTATGAATTATACAGACTGCAAGTGTTTAAAAATGAAAATAGCGACGGCTCTCTTGTCTCCGTGAATACAGTAAGAAACAATGGTAACTTTAACCACATCTAATAGTATATTAGCAACATGCTAATGAAACATTTAGAAAGACAATTTACAAATATCACTAAAAATATCATGTTATCATGGATCATGTCAGTTATTATCGCTCCATCTGCCATTTTTCGCTATTGTTCTTGCTTGCTTACCTAGTCTGATGATTCAGCTGTGCACATTCAGACGTTAATACTGGCTGCCCTTGTCTAATGGCTTGAACATGGGCTGGCATATGCAAATATTGGGGGCGTACATATTAATGATCCCGACTGTTACGTAACAGTCGGTGTTATGTTGAAATTCGCCTGTTCTTCAGAGGTCTTTTAAACAAATGAGATTTAGATAAGAAGGAGGAAACAATGGAGTATGAGACTCACTGTATGTCATTTCCATGTACTGAAATCTTATTTAACTATGCCAAGATAAATTCAATTTTTAATTCGATGGCACCTTTAAATTCTGATACTGAAGCTGATTTATTAACTATATATTGTCCAGGTTTTCTATGACAGTGGAAACAGATTAAAGTAGTGCAAATGTAGGTACAAGAATGTTTTTCTTTAGAAAACCCATATATTGTGACCCCCTGACAGTTTTTTAAAGGGGTGGTTGATTATGATTTCACTTTTTTTAACTTTCGTGTATAATGTTGCTGTATGAGCATAAACAACATCTGTAAAGTTAAAATGCTCAAAGTTCAATGCAAAGGGAGATATTTTCTTTTATAGAATTCACTGTTTAAGGACTACAACAACCTTTTTCCCGGGTTAGTGACATCACTAACCCCAAAATGTATATAAACCCTGTCCAAGAGAACACGCAACAAAGGGGGTGAGGCCATGTTAGGCCATAATGGGCTGCTTTAGAGAAGAGGAAGAGTTGTTGTAGTAGTGTTGTTACCATGCCGTCATTTTACACTGGACTGCTTCAACGCTGGATTTGCACAGATTAACATGACGGCACATGCTAGTCAATGAGTTGAATCAACTGCTCAGCAACTACATATATTTTTATCCACTAACCATTCAGAAACATCCATATGCATTCTTTAAGTTGTAACTTCTTCCTGAGTCTCTCCATCAGTGTCTGACTCCGGTTGAACAATGTAAGGTCATTTTGGCTGCGTGAGACTCTCCAGCTTTGTTGTTGTTGAGCAACCGAAGCGTGAGCTGTTATAGCTCCGCCCTCTTCTGGAAAGCAGCCAGTAGCTCATTTGCATTTAAAGCGACAAACAAAAACAGTGTGTTTTTGCTTACACCTAAATAGGGGAAAATTTCACAAGCTATAATAAATGATCTGTGTGGTATTTTGAGCTGAAACTTGACACACATTCTGGGGACACCAGAGACTTATATTACATCTTGTAAAAGGGGCATTATAGGACCCCTTTAAAGAAATTAATACTTGTATTATGGATGTATTAAATTGATCAAAAGTGATATTAAGACTGTAACATTGTTACAAATAATATGTCAAATAAATGCTGTGCTTTTAAACTTTCTATTCATCAAAGAATCAGAATGTTTCACGGTTTCCACAAAAATATTAACTATTTTCAACACTGATAATAAGAAATGTTTTTTTCTTTTTTCTTTCAGTAAATCAGTCATTATAATGATGTCTGCAGATCATGTGATACCTAAGACTGGAGTAATGATGCTGAAAATTCAGCTTTGCATTACAGGAATAAATTACTATATATATATATATATATATATATATATATATATATATATATATATAAATAAAATAAATGCAGCCTCAGTGAGCAAAAACAATTCTAAAAATAATTGAGATTTGCACATTAGGCTTTAATAGTTTTTAAATCTAATGACTTTATTATGTAAAAGAACTTTACATAAGAAAGAACATAACTTTATGACACTTTAAAGTATCAGAACAATATTTGTTTACACCATTTATTACAGACATAATTTCATAATCTTTGCTTTGTGACCGTAAACCCTGTTTCCAACATTCCAAGTTCAGACACTGTTAAAATGAGCTTGAAGCTTTGAGACATTTTGGGCTATAATGACCCGTTTCAGTGAAATCTGCAGCACTATAAAGATCTAACGTGGAGAAAAGGTGAAAGTTGGAGACAAAGTTTCTAGCTTTTGTTAATGGTAACTTGGTTCAACGACCAAGAAATTTCAAAAGGTCTGATAACATATGCAATAGTTTAATCCCTAATGCTATTTGAGGTTAATGAAGGTCATTTAAGAGCAAACATCCCTCAGCATTTACAGTCAAGTAATATCTAGAAGTCTAAGCATGTTTTAAAAATAGAGTTGAGGTCAGGCAAATACTGTTGCAGTAGTAGTAATAATAGTACAGAATGCAAAACTCTAATTATTCTAATGCACAGAAAATAACTCCCTCTTCTACCCAATTAAAACAAGGTATAAAAAGCATGAGATACATTCTTAGTGATGTGCTGATAAAAGGCAAGTCTTCTCATATCAATTTCAAAACATGATCTTCAGGGCTTGCATATAGTACATATTCCCTTTAGAGAAAATTAATGACTGGTAGACTTTGTGTAGAAACATTTCTTTAAAATAAAAAATAAATTACACCATTCAGTCCAATGTAAATTCCACTGCATGAACCGTCTGATGGTTTGAATGAAAAGCCAGTTATCTTCATAATAATGTGAAGGGAATGTGTAAAAGAAGGTTTCATTGTCATATTCATTACATAAATGATGCATAACAAAATTGGCACACAAAACTCATTACTTTTTCTAACAAATAAAATGCTGGAATACACTTTAATGGCAACAGTAAAATTTAGAACTGGTTTTGTTGTATTATTTGATCTATAAATCATTTATCTGGCATCAGAATCTATTGTCAGACTGGCTCAAATTTCCATATCCCTTTATCTCCAGTCATTTGTGATAAAAAAAAATGCAGTTAGCCTCATCTTCTACACTGGACTTGTTGAATGGCTGTGATACCAGAACCAAAGCATCATCACATATTCGTATGAATGCTTGAAAACAGCCAGTATTGTAAACATAAAATCCAAGACTGTTAACACATATATGTATCTCTTCTGCTTGGTAAATATGGAGTAGTTTTCAAGTCTCTTAAAACTCTATCTAGACCCATCTAAACTCACCTTTTAGTGCTGTGATATAATTCTCATGTACTGCCATTATTTTTATATATTTTGAATATATTTTTAAAATAAAAGCAATAAATGTTCTAATAATACAGTAGGGCAAATCTCACAAAGCCAGTCGAGAACATATCCAGGACATATTTTACTTCAAAATCAAAAGAAAAAAATAGAAAATTACGTATTACATGAAGAAAATAAAGTCTATATTTATGATCATAAAGGATTTATGGCATTGTGACATTATTCTCATTATTTGAGAACAGGAATACAATAAATACTAGTATAAATAATATAATTTATTATTTAGTTATAGATTAACTGTTTTATTTTTATGTTTTTTGCATTATATTGAGAATATAATGGCCTAAAATAGATTAGAGTCTTTATGCAAAATGTAATTCCTTGTTTTTATCTTTTCATTTAAGAGTGAAAAATGACATGAAGATGGTCTTGGCAGGTTTTGTGAGATTCCCTTGAAATCAAAGCAACACACACACACATCGTGTCGACCGTGCCAAACGAGTTCCAGCTTTGTATGATGAAAATATTTTCCATAAGGAAAACTTAGTGGTCACCATGAAACGATTCTCTAAGCTAAAGGTAAAAGCATAAAAGTGAGGACAATGAACCACGAAGCAACAAGAAACAGTATAAAACAAAGTGATAGTCAGCCTCTGTGAATTGTGCAGCATATTTGTTTGACTTACGAAGAGTTCGCAAAGTCCCACTACATGGATGGTACCCGCCAATGTCACTGCCGTGTGTTAAATTTGTAATCTACACGTTAATTAGAGTTCCTGGCTCAGCACTGTGGGCCTCGTGTGCACGGAGGGCATCCTTTAATTATGTATGCCATAATGTGATTTGTCTTTATTTATCTCACAGAGCTACCTAAGGTCAATGTAAGAATTATATATAGTCACATCATCCATTCAAGTTCTTTGTGGGATTGGCATTAATTTCAAGACTACGGAATGAGGCTATTATTATCTATACAATACATGAAGACTAGACGATTTTAAAATGACTTCTTCATTTAGGTTACGCGCTAAAGATAAGGTGACTAAACCAGCCGCAAGCACTTAACACCTAAGAGAGTAAATCTCAGGAAATGTCCTGCTCATATTTCACACTAACATCAAAAGGAAAAAAGTCTATAAATGATACTTTACATAAGGAAAAATAAAGCCTATTTTATCTGCCATTAAGATTTTTGTGCAATTTGACATTTTCTTTATAATTAAGCAATTCTTATTTATGTAGTATGAAAAAAAAATCTCATTGTCATTATTGAATTAATTACATCAAAAATCAGCATAAATTAAATTCAGTACAACAAATACTATATATAAATACTTTACATTTTTAAATAATAGATCATCTATTTTTCACATTACAATAATGCAAATGAGATTTTTTCTTTTAATGCAAAAAATTGTAATGCTTCTTTATCTTTTTTTTTTTTTCCCTTTTGATTTTGGGGTGATATATGAACACTGACATTTCCTGACAGTTTTTGTGAAATTCCCCCAAAACATCTTTTGCGGATTTCATTTGGTTTATGATCTATTTCTTTAAATAACCATTGCATGTTAGCCATTATTTTTATCACACAGTAGCTCTACTTAAATCACAAGATGTAGTTTCATCAGGCTGGATAACGGATACTGACATCCTTCAACTGTTCCATAAATTTCCAAACAACAAAAATAGTCCACTTAAAAAGCAAATCAAAAACCCATGAGTGTGAATGTTCATGAAGAAAATATGAGCATAACAAGTATGATCCGCCTAACGAGGTAATAATGTGTGGACACAGACAGACTGTATCGAGACGTAGCCTCATTGTTCCAAGGGCAACATCAGTTATTTCACAGGTTTTCACTGTAGTATCTCCAAACCTGCATCAGCATTAAGGAAGGACTCCTATGTCCTATGTGAGTGGGGTAATAGGCATGAAGGCAGATGGACATGCCTTTATAGACAGCATTCTTCACTCAAACTGAGAACTCGGCCCCACCCTTCCGGGCACGAACCATCAGCAGGCGCTGAAGCCGGAGTCCAGCAAAAGGGTTGAACCAAAGCAGAGAGGGTGGGCCACCGAAAACAGCCTTCATCCCCTCCCATCGCACCCGCCGCTCCCATGTGGGCTTTTCGTTCTTCAACCGCTCGATTTCCTGTGAGCATCAAACGAAAAATGTAAAGTTAAGGCTAATGCTATCATCACATTATTACAAAACTCAGATACAGTGAATTTGAATTGTATTTCTGAGAAATAATTCTGCATTATATATACATACATATTTATATACATAAAAACACATACACACAGTATCTCACAGAAGTGAGTACACCCCTCACATTTTTGTAAATATTTTATATCTTTTCATGTGACAACACTGAAGAAATGACACTTTGCTACAATGTAAAGTAGTGAGTGTACAGCTTGTATAACAGTGTAAATTTGCTGTCCCCTCAAAATAACTCAACACACAGCCATTAATGTCTAAACCGCTGGCCACAAAAGTGAGTACACCCCTAAGTGAAAATGTCCAAATTGGGCCCAAAGTGTCAATATTTTGTGTGGCCACCATTATTTTCCAGCACTGCCTTAACCCTCTTGGGCATGAAGTTCACCAGAGCTTCACAGGTTGCCACTGGAGTCCTCTTCCACTCCTCCATGACAATGATCATTTTGTGGAAAGGAGTTAAGAGGTCAAAAGTTGTAGAAGCTCATAAATCATGTACAGTTCCAAAGTCTGAAGAGACTCAATTGAAATCATGCAGAAGAAAAGCCAGTCAGTTAAGTTTGTGGCAAAACCTTTTACAGTGCTTGAGTATGGTTGTCTTTTACTGCATATGATAATTCATACTCAGAAAGTACAAACCCGATTCCAAAAAAGTTGGGACACTGTACAAATTGTGAATAAAAAAGGAATGCAATAATTTACAAATCTCATAAACTTATATTTTATTCACAATAGAATATAGATAACATATCAAATGTTGAAAGTGAGACATTTTGAATTGTCATGCCATGCCAAATATTGGCTCATTTTGGATTTCATGAGAGCTACACATTCTAAAAAAGTTGGGACAGGTAGCAATAAGAGGCTGGAAAAGTTAAATGTACATATAAGGAACAGCCGGAGGACCAATTTGCAACTTATTAGGTCAATTGGCAACATGATTGGGTATAAAAAGAGCCTCTCAGAGTGGCAGTGTCTCTCAGAAGTCAAGATGGGCAGAGGATCACCAATTCCTCCAATGCTGTGGTGAAAAATAGTGGAGCAATATCAGAAAGGAGTTTCTCAGAGAAAAAATGCAAAGAGTTTGAAGTTATCATCATCAACAGTGCATAATATCATCCAAAGATTCAGAGAATCTGGAACAATCTCTGTGCGTAAGGGTCAAGGCCGGAAAACCATACTGGATGCCCGTGATCTTCAGGCCCTTAGACGGCACTGCATCACATACAGGAATGCTACTGTAATGGAAATCACAACATGGACTCAGGAATACTTCCAGAAAACATTGTCGGTGAACACAATCCACCGTGCCATTTGCCGTTGCCGGCTAAAACTCTATAGGTCAAAAAAGAAGCCATATCTAAACATGATCCAGAAGCGCAGGCATTTTCTCTGGGCCAAGGCTCATTTAAAATGGACTGTGGCAAAGTGGAAAACTGTTCTGTGGTCAGACGAATCAAAATTTGAAGTTCTTTTTGGAAAACTGGGACGCCATGTCATCTGGACTAAAGAGGACAAGGACAACAGCGCTCAGTTCAGAAGCCTGCATCTCTGATGGTATGGGGTTGCATAAGTGCGTGTGGCATGGGCAGCTTACACATCTGGAAAGGCACCATCAATGCTGAAAGGTATATCCAAGTTCTAGAACAACATATGCTCCCATCGAGACGTCGTCTCTTTCAGGGAAGACCTTGCATTTTTCAACATGACAAGGCTATACCACATACTGCATCAAATACAACATCATGGCTGCGTAGAAGGAGGATCTGGGTACTGAAATGGCCAGCCTGCAGTCCAGATCTTTCACCCATAGAAAACATTTGGTGCATCATAAAGAGGAAGATGCGACAAAGAAGACCTAAGACAGTTGAGCAACTAGAAGCCTGTATTAGACCAGAATGGGACAACATTCCTATTCCTAAACTTGAGCAACTTGTCTCCTCAGTCCCCAGACATTTGAAGACTGTTATAAAAAGAAGAGGGGATGCCACACAGTGGTAAACATGGCCTTGTCCCAACTTTTTTGAGATGTGTTGATGCCATGAAATTTAAAATCAACTTATTTTTCCTTTAAAATGATACATTTTCTCAGTTTAAACATTTGATGTCATCTATGTTGTATTCTGAATAAAATATTGAAATTTGAAACTTCCACATCATTGCATTCTGTTTTTATTCACAATTTATACAGTGTCCCAACTTTTTTGGAATCAACTGAAATGACATTAATTACAAGATGATTAGTTAAAGCATTTCCAATGCACCTGCACACTATTCTTCTAGTCATGTATATCATTGATGATTTCTTAAAAATACTGTGTAAATATCTCGTCTCGTGAACTCAATCTTGTGTCTCGTGAGCTAACTGTCTCGTCACACCCCTTATATACATATATAATTATGCATTCATTTATTTGGTAAATAGCAGCGTAATAAGCAGGTTTATTTGTTTTATTTATTTATTTATTTATTTATTTTTTCCAATAATTAAAATCAGTTGCAATAAATAATAGACCAAATATGGCTGTAAAAGTTCAGTTCCATCAGAAGTAATGGTAGTAACTGGGTGAGAGGACTTCTGGAGGTTTGTGTAAGTAAACTTACTGTCTCATCATTACAGATGGAGTGAATCTGAGTGCCGAACATGACAGCAGTGAAGGTGAGAAACAGCAGCGCTTCCAGACACAGGAAAATCAGCAGCAAGACTGCCACAGGTGGGGAGAAATCACTACACTCTACAGAACAGAGAAGAACAACACAGATGAGATGATGCTGTCAAAACTAATGCTAAAAAATCGAATTCACAAATGCTTAGTATGAGAAATAAAAGATCAGTAGTACAGATTACAAAAAAACAACAGTATTTTATTCCAGAGTATAAAAACTACAAAATATATTCTTATACATGCAAATAAAAAGTAAATGAAAAAACAATACAATAAAAATTGTATTGTAAATTATAGAACAATAGAATTACAAAAATAAATTCTAAATTGTAATATTATAGACCGCATACAGTAAGCAAAAATAGTGCAGTTAACACACAAATCAGAAACTGTTAGCACAAAGTGGCTTCTGAGAGCAAGAGATGACAATGACACAGCACAATAAATGTCTTTCACTTGACTTTATATGACATAATATCATCTCTCCTCCAGTAATGGAATGCAAATCTAAAATCTGTATTACTCACCATTCCACTGGACTTTGACACAGGTGAAGAAATGGAAACCGCTGAGACACAGTGCATGCAATGAAATGGAGGCTATGTACATCTGAGGAGAAAGAAAAACACATTACAGTCAAATATTATTCAAAATTCAACAAATTAAATATAAAATACTTTTGTCATGCTCTAAAATGCTGGTTCTTATGATGAAAACCTCAAAATATTGATGCCTATAAAATTTACCAGAAACAAAAGTAATTGGTTAAAGACAATAAAGCAATATACTGTGTAAAATGTAACCTTACAATAGTTATAATAATAAAACTAATTGAATAATTTATTAGTAGTAATGATCACATTTCTTTACACCAAGTAATAAAAGTACATAAGCCTATCCATAGGATTTTTTTAGTTGTCAAGCAAAGTAACAGGCAAAGATCACTCTATAAACAAATAATTGTACTGATACAGAACTCAGACAATTATGTGCCTACAGCTTATGCAAGCAGATGTTAGAGCCTAAAATCATTCCTTTTTTAATTGGATGATTTTGTCAGCAATTCCACCATAAAATACTGTTAAAAAAAAAAAAAGAAAGAAAAAAAAAAAGAAAGAAAGAAAGAAAAAGACGCAGCCGTCTCAGACACACTTACAGTGAAGAGGACAAAGAATCGCTGATTGTTCTCGCCCACACAGTTGTTGACCCAAGGACAGTGGTGATCCATCTTCCTGATGCATCTCTTACAGATACTACAACAAACAAAACCAGGTGAAGAGGCCATACCACTTTTAAAAGAAGATGCTAAACATTCAGCAGTCACTGATACTTGGCTCTAAATACAGCTGTCTTGATTACAAAAGAGATATATAATGTAAAACAGAATTTTTCTTGCGCTTTTGAAATTGAAAAAAAAAAAAAATAATAAAAAACTTTGATGACAGCCCTCCCAGTCCACAATACACTACTAGATTTTTCGCCTCAAACGAAGTGGCAGCGCGGAACGCACGTGAACAGATAATCTCTTTCGCTTTACTACTAGCTACAGCACAAAATAAACATGAATGAACGTCACAAGGTATGTTGGAAGATACAGTACAACTTACCAAAATCTGCATCATGTCTCATGTAATTGCTCAATCAGTGTTTCAACCACGGAAAGACATCAATTAAACATCTTGTAAACAATGTCATGTAATTTTGTTACATTTTCCTCAGAAAAGCCATTCAATGTCCAAAAACTCATTAGTCAGCTAGAAAAATGAACTCTAGAGAGAAGCATTTTGCAATATATATGCACTATATTGCATATTTATTGTATTTTTGAATAAATCTATCATGTTTTTATGACAGCAACAATTTAAATGTTTTAAATTAAATGAATAATATATATATATATATATATATATATATATATATATATATATATATATATATATATATATATATAAAACGAGAAGAAACAATTATGTTATTGAAAACGTATTATTATAAAGTTATTATTATAAAAACTTCCTTATATGTAAATTTAATGTAAGCAGCATACAAATCAGTTCATTTTTAATCTATAATATTATAGTGATGCACCAACTGGGATTCCCTGTATAGTTTACAGCATTAATTGAGAGATATTTTTTCCTTGAGGAAATTTGCCATGTGCTGTACCGGATAAGCAAAAATGAATCGATATAGAATATAACTGAATCGAAAATTGAATGGAATCACAAGCTCGTGAATCGAAATCAAATTGTAAAAAAGCCCTAGTATAAATTATGACATTGAAACTGACCATGTAAAGAAAAGACAATCGACGATTACAAACCAGCGCATATGCTGTATTTAGCAACATCATTTCAAATGCAAAAAGCATCAGCCAATCACAGCATAATTCATTTACATGCAAGTGCAAAAGGTACAGTAGCAAAAACTTTTTTTGTGTCTGGTCTGACATTTTAAGAGGACTTCCACTGGGGAAAAAAACACTACAAAATTGTCGAATGTGGCCGCATACAGATAAAAATACTGATAGCAAAAGGAAAAGCTTCTCTCCTGATTGTGAGTCATTTATCAGATGACGGTCTTACCTGCAGTGGTGTGCTCTCTCTGGTTTAATGCTGCAGCATTTTGGACACTTGTAGATGACCTCTCCTGGCTTCAGCTGCAGACTCTCCATGTATTCTTTAGTGGCGTTACCTTTGGGAACAGCTCCCTGATAAACACAATGTACTTCACATCAATAACATCCATCACAAAAAGTTCATTACCACATTCAATTAAAATGTTGGTCCTTTCTTACCGGATCTGTCAGCATGGTTCGCAGGTGCGACGTCAGTGCCAACACAGCCAGGAAGTTAAATGCCACGCCGTTAATGAGAGAGTACCAGAAGCTTTTGGAGGGGAGCAACATGACAAAGTTCACCACAAATTCTGCGTACATAACCAGAAACCAGGTCATGAAGGCGCACACCATCCCGCAGCTGTCCTGGATGAACCAGACGCGGCCGGCAGCCACCTCCTCCTCCCCTCCGCTGAGCAGGGGCTGGTGCTGCTCCACATCCCTCAACCGGTGTCCTGAAGACTGCATTCTCTCCTGCAAAGACAGAGAGAGAGGGGTGAGCAGGACGAGCGAGACTCCCACTGGACCTCGATTCCAGCCACACATGATTCACACTGATTCACATGCTTATCTATAATGGTACTGTAGAGATAAAAGAGCAGCATTGGAAAGCAATACAACATGTGCAGTGCACTAGCAACACCAAGGTAAAGGGTTTGATTCCAAGGGAATGCATGACCTGATATAATATATACCTTCAATGCTTTGGTTAAAAGCGTATGCCAAATGCAAAAATGTTAATGTTGCTATTTAGTAAGGCAAGTATCACCATTACTACTGCCCATGCTTACACCGCGTCCACACCGGACACGAGTGGCACGATGCAACAAAAGACAAGAGAATCCATTATAATCAGTGATGTTGTCTACGCTGGATGCGGCACGACACAACAACCCCCAGACAGTAATCTGATGCTTCGTTCATTTTAAGATGTACTCCAAGCACTAATGATACTTCTCATAGGAAGTAGGGCTGTCAAACGATTAATCGCGATTAATCGCACACAAAATAAAAGTTTGAGTTTGCCTAATATATGTGGGTGTACTGTGTGTAATTATTAGGTATATATAAATACAAACACGTTCATGTATATATTTGAGAAATATTTACAAGATTATTTATTTATTTATATTTTTATATAATTTATATTATATATAAATAAAAATATTTTGTACATAAATAACATATTTCTCTTAAATATATATATTAATTTGTGTGTATTTCTATATACATATTAATTACACACAGTACTCACACATATATCAGGCAAACTCAAACTTTTATTTTGTATGCGATTAATCGCGATTAATCATTTGACAGCCCTAATAGGAAGGACAAATGGATTCGCAACACTTCGCTTTGTTGCGTCCAGAGTAGACAGCTTCTAGCTGTTGCAGAGCATCACAGAGTGTCACATTTGTGCTGTGGACACTAATAATACCTGAAATTGTGTGGTTTGTTGAGGAGAGGTGTGTTATTATTTCTCTAAAATGTATGATTTTTTTTTTTTTTTTTCAATGGCAATTAAAAAAAAAACAAGTTTTAAAATAAACTTAAAGGATTAGTCCACTTTTAAAAAAACTTTTCCTGATAATTTACTCACCCCCATGTCATCCAAGATGTCCATGTCTTTCTTTCTTCAGTCGAAAAGAAATTAAAGTTTTTGATGAAAACATTCCAGGATTGTTCTCCTTATAGTACACTTCAATGGGCACCAAACAGTTGAAGGTCAAAATTAGTTTCACTGCAGCTTCAAATTGTTCAGCACAATCCCAGATGAGAAATAAGGGTCTAATCTAGTGAAACCATCGCTCATTTTCTGAAAAAAATTGAAAATTATGTAAGTTTTAGCCATAAATGCTCATCTTGAACTAGCTCTCTTCTTCTTCTCCTCTATTAGAATTCTGGCAGTGTAGACACTGCTAAGCATAATACTGCCCTCCACAGGTCAAAGTTTGAACTAATTGTTATATACTATTGAACTAGCATATTGCATATAAAAATTAGTTCAAAACTTTGGCCTGTGGAGGGCAGTATTATGCTTAGCAGTGTCTACTACTGCCAGAATTCTAATAGAGGAGAAGGAGAAGAGAACTAGTTCAAGATGATCTTATGGTTAAAACTTATATAATTTTAAATTTTTTCAGAAAATGAGCGATGGTTTCACTAAATAAGACCCTTATTTCTCATCTGGGATTGTGCTGAACAATTTGAAGCTGCAGAGAAACTAATTTTGACCTTCAACTGTTTGGTGCCCATTGAAGTGTACTATAAGGAGAATAATCCTGGAATGTTTTCATCAAAAACTTTAATTTCTTTTCGGCTGAAGAAAGAAAGACATGGACATCTTGGATGACATGGGGGTGAGTAAATTACCAGGAAAAGTTATTTAAAAGTGGACTAATCCTTTAAAGGAAGGACTCAAGCCATATCTATAGACCAGAATATCATAGGTACTTTAGAGGCTCTATTGACTTGTGTCAGCAAGCAACCACCTAGAATATCATAGCAACCACCTAGCAACACAATAGAATTGTTGCAGTGAGTTCAAGCACCACTAAAATTCTCTTCTAAAAACGCAAAACCTGTCCATAGAAATTAAACGCTTTATCTTTAAAGGGTTAGTTCACCCTAAAATGAAAAATTATACCATAATTTACTCACCCTCAAGCCATCATAGCTGTATATGACTTTCTATTTTCAGTCAAACACAGTCGGAGTTATACTGAAACATATTCTTGGTCTTCCAAGCTTTATAACGAGAGAGAATAGTAAACAAGATTTTGAAGCCCAAAAAAGCACATCCATCATAAAAGTAATCCATACGGCTTCAGGGGGGGTAATAAAGGCCTTCTGCAATGAAGCAATACGTTTTTGTAAGGTAAATATCCTTATTTATATCTTTATAGACTATAATCACTGGCTTCATTGAACTTTGACCAGACACATGACGTACTGACGAATGTGGAAGCGCAGAGGATAGAGCAAAACAAAACACCGGTCACGAATTAAAAGTCTAAGACGAGAAGTTTTTAAAGGTGCCATCGAACGTTTTTTTTACAAGATGTAATATAAGTCTATGGTGTCCCCTGAATGTGTCTGTGAAGTTTCAGCTCAAAATACCCCATAGATTGTTTTTAAATAATTTTTTTAACTGCCTATTTTGGGGCATAATTAGAAATGCGGCGATTCAGGGCTGCTGGCTCTTTAATTGCTCGTGCTCTCTGCCCCCTTGTTACATTAGCAACATGCTAACGAAACATTTAGAAAGAAAATTTACAAATATCACTAAAAATATCATGATATCATGGATCATGTCAGTTATTATCGCTCCATCTGCCATTTTTCACTATTGTCCTTGCTTGCTTACCTAGTCTGTTGATTCAGCTCTGCACATCCAGACGTTAATACTGGCTGCCCTTGTCTAATGCCTTTCATAATGTTGGGAACATGGGCTGGCATATGCAAATATTGGGGGCGTACACCCCGACTGTTACGTAACAGTCGGTGTTATGTTGAGATTCGCCTGTGTTGAGATTCGGCCTTCAGAGGTCGTTTAAACAAATGAGATTTGTATAAGAAGGAGGAAACAATGGAGTTTGAAACTCACTGTATGTCATTTCCATGTACTGAACTCTTGTTATTCAACTATGCCGAGGTAAATTCAATTTTCAATTCAATGGCACCTTCAAGAGAAATGTAAGAGGAGCTTGAGTTTGTTGCCCAGCCCTATTTGTTTGAACTGCAAGAGGCGACTAATCTGACCTAAGCTTACGCTGCTACTACTACATCCAACGTCATACGCCGGAACTCAACTCTCTCGTGAATGCACGGACGGACGTTATCGGAAGCCAGCGATTATAGTTTTTCTTACAAAAATGCATCTCTTTGCTTCTGAAGGCTTTTATTAACCCCCTGGAGCCGTATGGATTACTTTTATAATGGATGGATGTGCTTTTTTTGGGCTTCAAAATCTCAGTTACAATTCACTCCCATTGTAAAGCTTGGAAGAGCCAGAATATTTTTTAATATAACTCAGATTGTGTTCGACTGAAAGAAGAAAGTTAAATACACCTAAGATGGCTTGAGGCAAGGGTGAGTAAATTATGGGATAATTTTCATTTTTAGGTGAACTATCCCTTTAAACTTTGTAAAAAGCAGGTAGACTACCGTTCAAAAGTTCAGTAAGAATTCATTTTTTATTTTTTTAAAGAAATGAATACTTTTATTCAGCAAGATTCAATTAATCAAAGAATCCTGAAAAAAGTATTACAGTTTCAACAAAAATATTAAGCAACACAACGGTTTTCAACAATGAGGAATAGGAAATGTTTCTAAAGTACCAAATCAGCATATTAGAATGATTTCTGAAGGATCATGTGACACTGAAGACTGGAGTAACGATGCTGAAAATTCAGCTTTGCATCACAGGAATAAATTGCATTTTAAAATATATTAAATTAGAAAACAGTTATTTTAAATTGTAATAATATTTCACAATATTATTGTTTTTACTTTATTTTTTGATCAAATAAATGAAGCCTTAGTGCACATAAAAACTTACCACCACCAAACTTTTGAACAAAAGTTTACTTTGAATCAAGCATGAGCTTGTATCTAAATAATATAATAACCCACTAAATATTTTAAATTCCCCAAATCCAACTACAAGAATCAGACACAAATAAAGTGAAAGTGAAAACCTAAGAAACTTCATATTCATAATTAAAATTTCAGTATGTAAAAGGCACAAGAGTGTGCCAGCTTCAAAAAGAGGCTCTCTTATAGTGATGGAGCTGTTAACCATTTTCAATCCTAGTATCACTGGAACATCACTAACGTCTTTTGTTAAAGAAACGCGGTAGGAGTTTCAGCCTTCAACATGGGCTGAAACTTGGCATCTCATTTACATAAATACTTTTGAGATGCAAATTGCTTACAAAACAAAAGGCCAAACAGCCTAAAAGAGAGATGCGTATGGTCAGTGCCAAAAAAACTGACAAGAACTCATTCTGAAGGAGAAAAAGGACTGGAAAGCATAAAGCATGAACTAATCAGACAGTCTTTACAGTAGATGCTCACCTGCATGTATTTACTTCTCTGACAGTGTGGGATACGTTACAAAAGTTTAATACTTAAGGTGAGGGATTTATTCAATTGATGTTTTACTGAGCAAGTACAAATGACTCACCACACAGAGCGTCCCTCACAATGACATCCTCTCGAACCCTGTTGGGTTTGAACTCAAAGGCATCTACAGTCTGGAGCCTGTAGAAAATAAACACACACAGAAAATCATTGTATACGTAATTATACTTACAGCAAGAAAGTAAAGTGTGTCAGTAAGCGGGGCAATGCAGATAGCACTGTGTGTGTGGCCATAATATTTCCAAATTCACACATAATAAGCCTTCCTTCACATCATCGCTAATAATAATTTAAAAACATTGTTAAACAAAAGCTCAATTTTACAAAGCCTAACCTGAACCCCATTCTTAATATAAAACACAGGTTCAACTATATGTCATTGATCATATTTTGTACTTACTATGGCTAAATTTATAGTAAAGTCCAGCAAAAAATAAATACATATATATATATATATATATATATATATAATATGTGTGTGTGTGTGTGTGAGAAAAGATCCAAGTTTGAGCCCATCATCTGACATAAAAACCTGTTTCACTTTGACAAAACAGATACTGCTGTGGTTGATTTCAACCCTGATAAAACCCACCAGTTTCCTTCAGTCAGCTGTAAATGAATAACAATCTGCACTTATATCAAAAGATTCACATTCAATCATTAATAAATATTAGACTAAATATTAGAATCGTACAAACTCTCTCATTCACACACTGTACTGTAACTAAAAGTGTCACTGGCCTGTTATGAGGAAATGTGTTTTGATTTCAGATATTAGTTTCGGGCAGCAGAAAATAATAAAAAGACATTATTTCAGTGTGTATACTGTGATTTGGTTGTTGTTATTTTATAAACCAGTATAGCGAACATCATAACAACAAATCTCTAATCTCCCGGCACACCCTTTATCTAATACGTGGTTTGATTTTTATATTTTCAACTTGCCTTTATTATAACTAATATATTAGCAATTATGTATTTAATTATTCTGAGAGTCTTATTAAATCACATTTAAATCCGTCTGATAAATCGCAGCCATGCAAACATCATCATGATTTACTTTCTTTACCGAAATACAGAGCTTTTTCTTTTACTTACCGCCTCCAAAATGAGATTTTATTCACCAGCTGTGATTCTCAGGTGAGCGATGGGCACATATAAAGAGATCATTTCATTTCTCAGACTGTTTAAAGGGTTTCATAGGTGAGAAATAATGATGAGGGTCACACACACTTCCGGGGTTCAGTGCGATCATTTCTGCTGCTTCTGCTGTCTGATGAGTGACAGGCCCGAACACACGCCGACTCACTTCTGACCCCTACCGGCGGATCCGGAGAACTGCAGCGATCAGGGAAGCTCCTAATTTAATAAGGACCTCCAGAGAGGTCTCAGGTGCCCTCTGCTCACTTTCTGTCTCAGTGGCAATTCAAGGATTAATTTTTAAGAGAAGGGCCTCAAAGGGAACAAGTGTGCAATAGAGCCAAATGTGTTGTAATGTGGATTAAATGAAGACAAGGAGACATCTTCAACTAGCCTATATGAAATGATGAAATATATTTTCTACCATAGTCTACCAGTGCTTAACAATTATAAAAGGTTAATTATTATTTCAGTATTGCATTTCAATTGATACAGACCAAATTGTTAAAAATACTGGTTTGGGTGCAGCAATAATTTAACTATTTTTTAAAGCCCAGCCAGTGTTGGAAATAATAATAAAACATCTAGATAGATAGATAGAGAGAGAGAGAGAGAGAGAGAGAGAGAGAGAGAGAGAGAGATAGAATAGCCTAATGATAAAATAACAATTTCACTAAACTGGTCTCGGGATAGCCTATATGTTCCCTGAATCCCTATAGTCTAGACATTTGATTAAATAGGTTGTTTTATAGTTATTTGTGTATAAAAGTGATTTAAATCAGAGAATTGTAGGCTATCTGTCAATTCTAAATCTAGGCCTACATTTAGGCTACATTTATGCATTTAGAATCTAATATGACAGCAGAATAGGAACACAAGCAATTCGTCACAAGGCCAGCAATATTGGTTGGTCCTGTGTCAAATTGTTTATTCCTTCAAAAATCTAATACTTTTTTTCATTTTTTTACTTGTTAATTTTTGTTAAGCATGTTTAAGTTTTTGAATACACACCCAGGTGAAAAAATACTATAGTAAATATAGTGTTTTTAAACCATACTACAGTAAATTGTAGTAAACTGTATATATATATATATATATATATATATATATATATATATATATATATATATATAATAGTATTTACAACACTTTGTTAATGAATGCCACAGCATACTGTAGTATACTTTAGTTTTTACTACAGTAATCTGTAGTGTATATTTTAGTATAATATAGCTACCCTAGTTGTACAAAACTTAGTAAAGTATTGGGTAAAGTAATTTGTTTATAATACTATAGTTATATTACCACAGCAACTATAGAATTACCACAACAAATTAATTCAAGTACTTTACTATGGTTCAGAAACACTATAGTATTTACTATAAATTACTATAGTATTTTTTCACCTGGGCACTTTTGATAAAATAAACTTTTTACACAGTATTCGCAATTTCCCTCCTAATCTCTCAGAAGATACTTTAAAGGGTTAGTTCACCCAAAAATTAAAATTCTGTCATTAATTACTCACCCTCATGTCGTTCTACATCCGTAAGACCTTTGTTCATCTTCGGAACACAAATTAAGATATTTTGATGAAATCCGATGGCTCAGTGAGGCCTCCATTGACAGCAAGATAATTCACACTTTCAAATGCCCAGAAAGCTACTAAAGACATATTTAAAACAGTTCAAGTCAGTTCAGTGGTTCTACCTTAATATTATTAAGCGTCGAGAATACTTTTTGTGTGCCAAAAAAAGCAAAATAACGACTTTTCAACAATATCTAGTGGCCGATTTCAAAACACTGCTTCGAATCTTTTGTTTTGAATCAGTGATTCGGATCGCGTGTCAAACTGCCAAACTGCTGAAGTAACCGTGACTTTGGCTCTCTGAATCACTGATTCAAAACAAAAGATTCGAAGCAGTGTTTTGGAATCGCCTATCAACTATTGATGAAAAGGCGTTTTTTGGGGGTTTTTTTGGCGCACAAAAAATATTCTCGTCCCTTTATGATATCAAGGCAGAACCACTGTACTCACATGAACTGTTTTAAATATGTTTTAGTACCTTTCCGGGCGTTTGAAAGTGTAAATTAGCTTGCAGTCTATGCAGGCCTCACTGAGCCATCGGATTTTATCAAAAATATCTTAATTTGTGTTCCGAAGATGAACGAAGGTCTTACAGATGTAGAACGACATGAGGTTGAGTAATAAATGACATTATTTTCATTTTTGGGTGAACTAACCCTTAATGGCAATACTCAAGAAGGCCTTTGGGTGATTTGCCTTGATTCACCACTGGGTGGCGCCACAATCCCATGCCAACAAATTTGTTGCTAGATTTAGCAACTTTTCAGACTACCCCGGGAACTTTTTTCCCCCCCAAAAAAGCACCTAGCAAAAAAATAGCTACTATTAAAATTTATTTGGCGACTTTTTGCAACTTTTGAAAATTTGCTGTCTCAAACACTAAAATGCACATGCACGTTTTCCCTCTAAATGATATAAAAATAATTTTCTCTGCCACACACTCGCAACTCTGTCACAGTCAAAACATGTCTGTCTTCGTATTTTTATTTTTATTATTGCAGAAATTATACATAGCTACATACATACAAAATCAGGAAAATGATCATGGTTGAATCTGGTCTGTCTTCGTGACTGCTAAAGTGCATTGTGAGTGACGTCAGCAGTAGTGACAGCTCATCTAGCTCCAGCAAGGCACGACCAGCATGTCTGACAAATCAATGAAACACATTCAAAATCAGAGCATTTAAGAGTAGTCACTCTTCAAGAGTTTGGTTAGGAAGTCACAAATTAAAAAATGGGTTGTTTATATTACCTTTACAAATAAAAACATGTGATAGTAAAAAAACAAATCTAAACTAACAAATTTTACACTATATTTTACTTTAAGATGATGTTAATTTGAGTAATACTATTATTCTACATGATGACATCATTACATGATGTAAAATAATTACATCACAACATCAACTATTAGCAAATCAACCTGCTTCTAGCAACTTCTCCTGAAAATTAGTGGGCAACAGTGCATACACCTTCCCTTCCTGTCCAGTTTTGTAAGAAACAATACAGTTATTTGTCAAAGTGAAAAGTCACCGTACGGATAAAAACATTCATTTTAAAATGTCATTTAAATAATGACTTCTCTGACTCATTCGAGGATAATTCGAAGGCCGTCTTATCACGGTGAATCTCATCAAGATGTCCATGTAATGTTGCTGGGTATAATTATATTGATTATAATGCTTCATGATCTTTCCCCTTCATGGTCTTTATTGTCTCTTGATAGCCTACGTTTAAAGCTTCATCAGGCTAATCACTTCTCTGAAGAGTTCATTTAAAACTATTTCCTGGTAAACCGTTTCCTGTTCCACCCCTAAATTGTGTGGCCCAACAGTTATCCTGTGTCGCACCAATTCCAGCAATCAGCTGAACACTAAATAAATAAATAAATAAATGGCCACGCACTAGCAGAACCCTAAAGCAGATTAAAGGCTGAATCGTGCGAGCAGGAGCTCTTTCCATTTCCCAGACTGCATCTCTTCTCAAGCTGTGTTTGACAGCCCAGGCAGTGTATGTATGAGCAACAGATGAGCTTAACACAACATGATCCACAGTGCATTTCAAATCAGAGCAAAGCTCATCCAGCTCATAGACATGCGTAAACAGACATGGTCCAACTAAAACACACCGTGACATGATCATGATATATTAGCAATATTACTCACATATTTATATAGATATATAATGAATCTTATGAAACCTGACCAGAACATGTCCAGGTCATTAATCATTATTATATTATATTATATTATATTATATTATATTATATTATATTATATTATATTATATTATATTATATTATATTATATTATATTACTGTAATGTAAAAAAGAATAATTTAAAAATAAATAATATTTAGTTAAATTGTGAAGTATTTTTACATGATGGTAGCATTTGTTGTACAGCCTTTCATACTGATTTTAATTAACAAAACATCAAAATAAAGCAATTTATTTAGTACAGTAAACTTTAAAACCAAACAACCTTATAAAATTAATGTTACAATAAAAATAAATACAATAAAACAATAAAGAATGCTTGCTTCTAATCAAAGATAATATTCAGGTTTAAAATATTTAATTTATTATGTTAAAATCTTATGAAGTGTGAAAGTCATAATTCTCTCTATCTTGTTCTTTTGTTTTATGCTGCTTGTAGTATGCAAATTGCATTGAAGTGATAATGATTTTGTCACAGGGCCAAACTGAACCAGCAGTCAGCAGGCATAAGTGTTTGGCTCATAATGACTCAGATACACCAGGCGTGGCAGGTGGCAGTTCTGTAACAGTCTGCACAAAACATCTTTGGCTAAACCTGAATTATTAAACATCCCACTAATGCCACAAGCCCCTCTGCATGAAAAAACAGAGTTTTAGAAGAACGACTCAGAGCTAATTATTTTTTAAAAGCTTTTATAAACCTCTCAAATATGGCTACCGTGGACAAAATTAATTCTCTGCGCACATAACTGAGCTTTCATGCAGCAACAAAAGTGCACAAGGTTTATGATTCAGGTCCTGAAGTTTTTCCCTGCATTTTCTTTCATGACATGAGATTTTTGACATTTTGCTGTGAATAATTTGAGTGACAGTACTTGAGAAATATGACACTTACATCATGTTTCCCTCTGAATTAATATTTCAGTTTTTGTTTTGTTTGTCTCAAACTGCCAAGCAGAAATATACACTGATTTATACACCCACATATGGTTTAGTTTCCTTATTGCAAATCATCAGCAAAGATAGCGTGCTTCAAATGCCACGTTTAATGCCACATTTTACAATTCACATTTTACTGACATAATGTCGCTTTGACTAACGGGAAGAAGTCTGCTGCAGAGCTCGCATTAGTGTAGGCTCGGCATAAGCGCGCATATATAGGGCGCATATTGGCTGCAAAGGGGGTGCTTGCGAGCACCCTTCTGAAACCTAAAATGGCAAATGGGACACCCTATGGTTTTGTGGGCTTAAATTCCCCATGAAATCAAAATTGAAGTTTTTTGGCTTTTAGTATGAATGTTAGCCATAAGGTTATCTATAAGCTAGTGTGCTCCAAAACAGTAACAAAATTCACATTTAGAAGATATAAGCATTCAAAACTTACAGTCTCTCACTTCTGCTAATATGGATCAATGTTTGTGATGACATGATTCAGCACTTCAGCTTCTCATCAGATTTTCTGTCCAATCAAATGCTCTCTAGAATCTGAAGCGTCCCTCCCTGGCTGAAATCGGTCACTTGTTTACTCAATTACGATTTTCTAAATGGTAAATGGCACATAGTGCACTATATAGAGAATAGGGAACGATTCAGACAGTGTAAATATGCTTTCCATTGGGGCAAATGATGTCTGGTTTTGCATTAGTGTCACGCTAACTGCCACAGTGCTGACACAGTCTACTCAAGTCCAGAGACATGATAGCACAAAGCGGAGACATATGTGCAAGTCGGCGCAGACCACAAAACGTATCTGACCCATTTGAATTCTACATAGAATGCGATAATTTAAAGCAATATGGAGGAGAAACGGTTAGATAGACTAGAAACAGACATAAATTACACACTTTTCAAACACACCATCATCATGATTATGATTACTGTTTTGCTTTAGTCAGCATGGTTTTTACCCTTGCTGCTTGCAAGATCTTCCTCAGGTTACGGTGAATGATATCAACCGAATTTTGGGGTTGGTATCTGTCACACCCTCTAATAAGATGGAGAAGGGCGTTAATTTGGATGTTTTGAGTTATATTGACAACTTTGAGGGTAGGTATTCTCATGCTGACAAGCTAGCTAGCTTTGTTTGTGACAGTTCACACTCTTATATCGAATTCTAGGAGTGTAGCTTCTGTGCCAAATAACAAGTGAAGACTTCAGATGCAAAAACCTCTAAGTGCCATCTGAAATTTTCTTCTAAAATGAGCATTTTTATCAATCTTGTATGTTTATGTTCAGTTATTTCACTTTAATGGCAATGAAAATGACCTATTAAATGCCATTAAAGTGAAATGAATTAACCTAAACATACAAGCTTGATAAAAATGCTCATTTTAGAAGAAAATTTCAGATGGCACTTAGAGGCTTTTGCATCTGAAGTCTTCAAGTGCACTACACCCCCTTGCAACTGTCCAGCACTCAGGAAGCATGACCTCAAGTCTCTCTTCATTTTAGGAAACTCACCATTGCAATGGAAAAAGTTCACTTCAGCTGTGGATAGCCTTTTCTGTTAATTAATTTAGATAGTCTAATTACAGCTGATCTCACCTGGTTGTTAACGATGGGAAGCGTTTACCTTCTCTACTGATAAAGGAACACTACAGAGATCACATCCTACCTGAAGGGGAGGTTAGTATGTGTAAAATACATCCTGTGGACTTACCGATCTAAAGTACTACATAGAAGCAGGGGTTCTCAAACACATTCCTGGAGCCTCCCCAGCATTGCACGTTTTGCATGTCTCCTTTGACTAACAAACCCATTTCAGGTCTTGAGGGCTCACCTGAAAAGGGGCATACCACAGGTAATGGGTCTGGTAATGAGTTCATCTGCTGAACCCAACTACTGCATATGTGCTTAATGGGTCCAGGGTTCACCAATCATGGGAAACTTTACTTGGACCTAAAAAGCGCACATTATCACCTCGGAGAGGGGAAAGGAGCTGACATGCAAGCACTACACCCTACCAGTCATCTGAATTTACCTGTAGGTACCTAGAACTCAGGACGAAACTGGTTCCATATGGAGATTATAAAATCTTGCAAATATCTGCTAATGATGCACTGTTTGCTAAAGCCAAAGAGTCTGTGATGCTTCTAGTGGAATGAGCCCTCGCTCCCAAGATGCATGGTAAACCCTGAGCCTGGTAGGCCAGGAAAATGGCATCCACAATCCAGTAGGCAATCCTTTGCTTGGAGACAGCCTTCCCCTTCTGTTGTCCTCCAAAGCAGACAAAGAGCTGATCTGATCTTCTAAAGCACTGTTTGCAATCCAGGTAAATGCACAACATGTGCACTGGGCACAACAGAGATAGGGCTGGGTCTCCCTCATCAAGAGGGATCACTTGTAAGGTTACCACTTGATCCCTGAAAGAGGTAGTGGGAACCTTAGGCATATAGCCGGGCTGGGGTCTCAGGACCATGTCAGAGTCTGCAGACTCTAGGCACATCTTGTTAATGGAAAGGGCTTGTAAGTCCTCCACCCTCTTGACAGAGGTGAACGCAGTCAGGAGGGCCGTCTGCATAGAGAGGGCACTGAGCTCGACTGACTGTAAAGGCTCAAATGGATCTCTCTGAAGGGCCTGTAAGACCACCAAGAGATCCCAAGAGGAGATCACACCTTTTGGAACCTAATAACCAGGTCTTGCTTACCTACCGATCTGCCATCCACAATGTTGTGGGTCATTCACCTCTATCGCAGCCATGTACACTTTCAAGGTGGAGGCAGAAAGGTGCCTCTCTAGGCCCTCTTGGAGGAATGAAAGCACTGACCCTTCCTTTCGAGAAGAATACCAAGCAACGAATAGTCACCACTTCAAAGCATACAGCCGCTTCATTGAGGGGATTGCCTATCACCATTGGTGATAGCCCTCTAAACTCCTCCTTGTCATGTTCAGAGACCAAAGGTGGAGATTCCAGAGATCTGAGCACAGGTGACAGATTTTGCCCTGCCCCTGAGAAAGAAGGTCCTTCCTCTGGGGAATTCACCAGGGAGGGGCCACTGCCATCAGCATGAGCTCTGAGAACCAGGTCTGGTTGGGTCAATAAGGCCAAACCATCAGGACCTGTTCTGCAGTGTGTATGCAATGAGGCTCACTGGGGAAAATGTGTACTTGTGCAAGCCCCTTGGCTACCTGTGTGCCGGTGTGTCCATGCTGAGGGGGGCCTCAGTCTGGGAATACCACAAAGGACAATTGGAGGATTCTTGGGAGGCGAACAGTTTTACCTGTGCCTGGCCAAATTGACTCCAGATCAGCTGAACCATCAGGGGATGGAAACTCTACTCTTCTCTGAGTGTAACCTGTCACAAAAGTGAGTCTGCTGCGTGATTTAGGTAATCCGGAATCTGAGTGGCTTGCAGAGACTCCAGAGGAGGAAATGGTGGGCAAGTTGTGACATGCGACAAGAGCAGATACCACCCTGGTGGTTGATATAAGCCACTGTCGCTGCATTTTCTCTCCGGACCAACACGTGCTTGTCCTGGATAAAAGGTCGAAACCCAATCAGGGCTAACAGCAGTGCCAACAGCTCTAGGCAGGACCCTAAAGCTGCACGACCATTGCACACAGCACCCCAGCCTGTCTTGGGTGCGTTTGTTTTATCAACAACATGTCTGGACTCTTGTTCTAAGGAAACTCCTGCCCATAGATAGGTCTGTCCAAGTGCTGAATGTACAATGACACTTCAGCATGATGGCCATGCGATATGTGCCATGGTGCCATGCCCATCTTGGGACATGAAGCCAGTGCTGAAGCAGTCTCATATGCATCAACCCGAGCGCTGTTACCACGGCCAAGGATATCATATGCCCCAGGAGCCTCTGAAAATATTTCAGAGGGACCACTAATATTATGAGGACCATTGTTGAGGTCTGGCTGCTGGTCCAGGTGGTAGCAGGTTTCGCAGGGGGCTGCCCTCTGCGAAGAGCAGGCAGGGTTTGCTGACTTGGTACAAACTGACCCGTGCTGAGGCAAGATGTGTTTTATTGCCTCTGTCTGCTTTTTAACTGTTGAGAACTGCTGTACAAAATCCTTGACATTGTCACCAAACAGGCCACCTTGGAAGATGGGAGCATTAAGAAAGTGCACTTTCTTGGCATCTCACATCCCCGTCAGGTTAAGCCACAGGTGGCACTCCTGGACCACTTATGTGGACATTGCTCAACCCAGAGCCTACGCCGTGACCTTAGGGCATAATCTGTCGCCATTCTTGCATTTCCCCGTCAGGTTAAGCCACAGGTGGCACTCCTGGACCACTAATGTGGACATTGCTCAACCCAGAGCCTACGCTGTGACCTTAGGGCATAATCTGTCGCCATTCTTGCATTTTCTCTGGGTTGGGACCACCCTCATGCAGATCTCTTAGCACCTTGGCTTGGTGGACCTACAGGAGAGCCATGGCGTGCAGGGTGGAGGTGGCCTGGTCAGTGGTGTTGTAAGCCCTCACCATGTGGGACGAGCTGAACTCACATGCCTTGGATAGGAGTCTCGAACAATACAGCCAGGTGGCACTGTTTTGCGGGCATAAATGCACTGCAATTACTCGCTCCACCTGAGCAACCTCAGAGTACACCCAAGCTGCCCCACCATTGAGTGTGGTGAAGACAGAGGATCTGGTATATCTTGTTGAATGTGCCTTCCATGATTTCAACAACTCCTTATGCACTTCTGGGGCCAGGGAGCGGAAGTGCGTTGCATTCTGACTCCAAGAACCAATCATCATGAACCAGACAGGGCGGAGTAGTCCACTTGAGTCTGATGCTCGTGGCTGCCCGGGAAAGCATGGCTGTCAACACAGCATCAACCTCAGAGTAAGCCGCCACATCTGGGGGTGGGGGCCCAGGTGAGTCTTCAGCCTCAGAAGGCTCTAGGCGGCCCTCAGATGCTGCGACTGATAACTTGTGGTCCTCGCAAGCCCCAAATGAGAAATTAAGCCCACTCTGGGGGGACTCAACCAGAAACTCAACCAGAAGACATGTGCGGTTGGAGGAATGGGAGGCCCATAGGGACTCGCGCTGTGGAAGCTCTCCCATGTCATCTCCTTGCTCATCCTCAGCACACGTTGCAGAGGCCTCATTCCCGGGCCGGAGGTAGAAGGACCAGGGTGGGAAGCAGCTGAGGGGACTCTCTGTCTTTTGTAAAAGAACGAGAGCCGTTAGCACAGCGTGCACATGGTCACAATGGTCACAATGACCATCCACAAACGATGTCTCGGCGATGTCAGCTGAAAAGTCATTTCACATTGGCTGCGTCCAAAAGTTTAAAAATGCTGCCTTCAGGACTGCATTCCAAGGTAGGAAGGCATCAGGGCATGTCCGAATCAAATGTTAGCTTCAATTGCTGTCTCCTAAGATACCTTCATCTGATCAATTTTTGAAGGCAGCATATATGTATCCTTCGCTGCCTTAGCGGTTGGTGGTCAGTTTGTGTGTAAATGTACGTTTTTGACCAACGTTTTCCACTTTTGATGTCATTTCTAGCGAGAAATTAGTATCGGCGTAATTAAGTATTCACTAGTTCTCTTTATAAACCGTTATGTTACGTCCTGTCGACGTATTTGTAATATGTGTGTGATTTGGGTAGAGTTGAGTGTGTCATGTGTTGTGTACTTGCTCTCCTTTTTCTCTGGGCAAATTCCAAATGGCATTTTTGCACCCTTGAAGGGCACTTTGATACAGAGCCCCGCACATGCAGGAAAAAAATAGTAGGTTTACTAAATCGTGCACACACTTTACTATTTTGTTCCCTCGATTTATAAATCATGAGCATGATTTATAAATTGAGGGAATGAAATAGTAAATCGTGCACACGTTTTAGTAAATTGAAGGAACGAAATAGTAAATCGTGCACATGATTTAGTAAATTAAGGGAACAAATTAGTAAATCATACGCATGATTTAATTTAATTTTTTTTCTTGCATGTCACGTGCGGGGCTCAGTACTTCGAGAAGGGGATGCCATTTGTAGGGGTGTTCCAAATGAAAGTGAACAACTGAACTCTTTCACAAAGGGCCATTCCATAAGGCCGTTAGTGAAGGGTACATGCGATGGTCACTTGCAGGAAGTAATTTTATTATTTATGTCATGTGACCCAGCGAATACTCATGATTCATTAATTTTAAAGCTAGATGGCGGGAGAGTTTAAGTTAACTTACAAACATAGCAATTCAAGTTGTTTTTTGTGATATATTTCACACATTTTTGTCATGTTATGTTTAAATAAGTTTCATATGGTAAGAAATGTGTTAAGTAATGCACTGTCCAAAGATGAGATGGCAAGTTTTAAAGTTGAGAACAGAGAAATACACTCTCACACACAAGCATATAACACATATTTTAAAAATGTATAAAAAATGCAAAAAATGCTTTATTAGCAGCAATGTTAACAGCAATAATAAGAAATTTCTGTCCTAAGAACAGCTAATCAACTGTGCTGCGTTGTCATGGGAGCATCCCAGGTGAAGATAATGAGGAAATTACATTGCCTTTCAATGCTCTGTTCACCAAAAGTGCATTCCAAATGGCAACATAATGGCACGTAAGTGCCTTGCTCCCTCCAAAGTCCCCACTTCAAGGGCTTTGCCCTTCGAAAGGAGTAGGGCATAGGGATGCTCCCTTCCGTTTGGAATTTGCCCTCTGTCTAGTCTCTCTCCTTTGCGCAGGCTGCTAATTGGGTTCCAGCTGAAGCTCATTCCAAGCAATATAATAGAATGGAGAAGCAATGGTGGAGTGCTGATGGAATGTGCTTCATTGTTTTCCCTTTTCCCTGTTATCCTAGAGATTTTTCTCTTGTCTGTGTCTATGTGTACAAACTTAAGCGATCTTTTCCTCTTAACTTTGAATGAGTTGCGTAGCCACTAGCTGTGAAAGAGTGTGTGAACGCTAATCATTTTCCTACCCCTAGACAAACTGGGAGGTTTGAAACAGTTATGCTGCCTCAGAAGTCTGTCATGTGACGTACCTTCATGCCAAACTCCTGCCTTCAAATTTATTGCCTGATAGGGCAAATTTCTGTCATTAAGTACTCAGCCTCATGTTGGTTTTTTAAATTATTATTTTTTTATCCCCAATAGAAAGAAATGTAATTACCATCATTCAAGGTCCAGGAAAGTACTAAAGGCATTGTTAAAATAGTCAGTGTGACTACAGTGATTCAACCTTAATGTTATGAAGCGACAAGATTACTTTTCGTGCGAAAAAACAAAACAAAAATAATGACTTTATTCAACAAATTCTTCTATACCCTGTCAGACTCATACGCAGTTGATGCAGAACACAGTTCAGCGCTTCCGTGTTTACATCCTAGTGCCGGCTCAGTATTGGATGAGACTGTTCACGTGAGCAGCAATAAGATGCAGGGGCCGGCCAATACTGAGCCGGTGTTCGGACTAAACACGGAAGCGCCATACCGCATTCACTACGAGAATTCATTAAAAATATCTTAATTTGTGTTCCGAAGATGAATGAAGGTCTTACGGGTTTGGAACGACATGAGGGTGAGAATTTAATTACAGAAATTTCATTTTTGGGTGAACTTACCCTTTAAAGGTGCCCTAGAACGCTTTTTCAGAATGTAATAGAAGTCTAAGGTGTCCCCTGAATGTGTCTGTGAAGTTTCAGCTCAAAATACCCCATAGATTTTTTTTATTCATTCTCTTTAACTGCCTATTTTAGGGGAATAATTATAAATGCGCCGATTCAGCGTGCTTCCCCTTTAAATGCTTGCGCTCCCCGCCCCCAAGCTTGCGACTCTATAATACATTGCATAAACAAAGTTCACACAGCTAATATAACCCTCAAAATTGATCTTTACAAAGTGTTCGTCATGCAGCATACCCGATTATGTAAGTATAGTATTTATTTGGATGTTTACATTTGATTCTGTTTGATAGTATGCTCCGTGGCTAACGGGCTAAAGCTAACATAATACACTGTTGGAGAGATTTATAAAGAATTAAGTTGTGTTTATGAATTATACAGACGGCAAGTGTTTAATAATGAAAATAACTACATGACTCTGATCTCCGTGAATACAGTAAGAAACGATGGTAACTTTAACCACATTTAACAGTACATTAGCAACAGCTAACAAAACATTTAGAAAGAAAATTTATAAATATCACTAAAAATATCATGTAATCATGGATCATGTCAGTTATTATTGCTCCATCTGCCATTTTTTTCGCTATTGTCCTTGCTTGCTTACCTAGTCTGATGATTCAGCTGTGCACAGATCCAGACGTTAATACTGGCTGCCCTTGTGTAATGCCTTGAACATGGGCTGGCATATGCAAATATTGGGGGCGTACATATTAATGATCCCGACTGTTCCATAACAGTCGGTGTTATGTTGAGATTCGCCTGTTCTTCTGAGGTCTTTTAAACAAATGAGATTTATATAAGAAGGAGGAAACAATGGTGTTTGAGACTTACTTTATGTCATTTCCATGTACTGAACTCTTGTTATTCAACTATGCCGAGGTAAATTCATTTTTCCATTCTATGGCACCTTTAATAGAGTAAATTTTTATTTCTTGCTGATTTAATGAATATTAAGATGAGCACTTTTTCTATATGCTTAACAAACCTTTATATGTGTTTTCTATAGGTTGTTCTCAAAATCTATTGTCATGGTTTTATCCTGTGTCAATCCAATCACATATCTGTTTGTTGCAAGAGGAGTGATGGATGGTATGGAATGAGGGAGAAGGCTTTTCACTCTCACCTTAAGTTCTCAGCTATTTGCGGGTGAAGATGAGATTGGATTAGTGCTATAACTGGCACTGGCTGATGCTTCATCTCCCGTCCAAATGATCCTTTTAGTGAAGAGAAGTCATGGTTCATAATGCAACTGCAGGCATTAAGATCATATGCATGTGAGAGGCTATCAAGAGATTTATGTTAAAACGTTTTTGTTTTTTTAGAGTGAATTATATATGAACATAAAGAGGGCATGTGTAATAAATTGTATGTGCAAACAGATAGGAAAGGTTAACAATAGATTAAAAAAGCAAACAATATTTACCTTGGGTTTAATAGCCACAATGAGGCTAGTCATAAAAACACCCAAATACAACACTAGGTAGATGTGAATTATGGGTTACACCAGGTCAGATATTGCATGTACTGTTCCAGTCTGTGAATCTGTGGATTTGGGCATCAATAATTCAATAAAGAAGACCAACACTCCTTTTACTGCTCTTTTCGTCTGGCTGGTGTGCTGTTTTATTTTTTCTTCATATCCTGCCGATAAAACACTCATCTCTTTTTAATGCACATTGAAAAACTCCAAAAAGATCTTTAAATATTCACTGCAGCTTATGTGAATGTCTCGACAAAGAAACACGGAATAGAATATTGCTATTTAGAATCATGCTACTCTTTTACTATATCTGCAGTATAAAGTTAGTTTACTGTGCATAGTATGTGAATTTTCTGCATGAAATATCCACAAAAACTGCATATGATAAGCTATGCAGCTTGACTTTCCATTTCTATTTCTCACAATGAAATGAACTTAACATTTCCATGTGACAAATGAATAAGAAGTAATATGATTTAAAATCACTTTTTTGCTCATTGTTTGAGTGTTGTGCTTGGAGTTTACACCAAATTGGATTAAAAATGCATCACAGCGTTTATTTACATTTTTAATTTTTATTTCCAAGATGTTTATGTTGCATAATGCATTCTATAATATTATACATATATTTAAATATCATTAAACTTTTAACTTTATTTTAAGCAATATTTAGCACATAGTATGCAGTATTGCATTCAAGATTTTTTTAACGCCATGATTTTTTTTTTGTGTGTGGGTTTTTTTTTTTTTGCATTATAAACGTCAACATATCCTACTTGATTAAGTGTATATTTATATATCTAAAAAAAAAAATACAGAATGCAAATTCATGTAAATATATTTGCTGGTGGTTGACATCCTCCTACCTCTGATTATGGCTTTTTGAAAACTTTTATCTCAAGAAGACCTTTCACATGGTCAGTGAGCTCAGAAGACGAGCGAGGAAAAGGCTACTTCCATTAAAAGAGGCATTAGTGAGCATTATAGTGTTAATCCAGGGGCCTTTAGTAACCTGGTAATCTGGATTACGGCATGTGCAGATCATCCTGTGGCTTGGGCTGGTGACCTTTCAGCCAAAGACCAACTTTATACTCCATTAGCGTCCTCATGGTTACCCCAGCCCCACTTTTCTGTACCATTTCAATATCTGATCTACTGTGCAGCTGCTATAGCAAACACTAACAACACCAACGCCTCCTCTGTTCTGTGTTTCTCATTAATATGTAAGCTTTTGCAAATGTTTAAGTGCCTCAAGGGGCCAGTAAACACACTTATTTCACTTCTTTGGCTCACAGAGAAATGTGCCATCCTTTCCACAGTTAATTTACTGGAAGATCTTTACAGGGTTGCCGATCAGGTCAAAACAACAACAACAACAACAACAACAACAAAAAAAAAACCTTAAAGGAATAGTCCACCCAAAAATTTAAATTCTGTCATAATTTACTCACTCTCATATCGTTCCAAACCCGTGTGCAAGTCTTTCTTCTGAGGAACATGAAACAAGATATTTTGAAGAATGTTTGGTAACCAAACAGTTTTGGTTTCCATTGACTTCCATTGTATTTTCTAAGTCAATGGGAACCAAAACTGACTGGTTATTAACATTCTTCAAAATATATAGCATAATATAATATTTATGCTCTGCAGAAGAGAGAAATGCATGCAGGTTTAGAATGACATGAGTACGGAAGAGGATTAGGGCCAAGCAATTATAAATAAATAAAACCATCTCGAGATTAAAGTTGTTAAATTTCAAGAAAAAACTCGTTAAATTTCGAAAAAAATGTCGAAATAAAATGTTGAGAATAAACTCATTAAATTACGAGAAAAAACTTGTTAAATTTCGAGAAAAAAGTCGAGATTAAATGTTGAGAATAAAGTCATTAAATTACGAGAAAAAAGTCGTAATTCGTAATTTAACGAATGTCACAAACATGCCAGGCTCCAGCACCCTCCAATCACAGCGCACACCATCCCCGGAATACTAATCACCGTCACCTGCACCTCATCAGCACACTCATCACCAGCACTACTTAAGACACTCTCACACACAGTCACATTGTCCGGTCTCGTTTGCATCTAAGGACTTACCTGAATGCTTACCTTAAGGACTCCTCTTGCTACTTACCTGTACTCCGTGTACCCAAGCTCCTCTCCTCGTCTTCGATCTGGTGTGAAGTGTTGTTTGAAGTCATCTACTCCATTCAGCAAGAATCATTCTCCATTGTCACTCTGCAATCACAAAAGGACAGTGTCATTCTCCATATCAGTCATCAGTCACGAACTTGCATCTGTTTACTCACCTGTTGTCATCCATATACTCTGCTTGTGTTCAATAAACTACCTGTTAACCTATCTTCTGTTTCCCGGCTGGTCCTGTTGTAACAACGAATTTGTTCTCGTAATTTAACAACTTTTTTTTTCATAATTTAATGAATTTGTTCTCTTAATTTAACGACTTTTTTCTCGTAATTTAATGACTTTATTCTCAACATTTTATCTCGACTTTTTTCTTGAAATTTAACGAGTTTTTTCTCATAATTTAACAACTTTAATCTCGAGATGGTTTTATTTTTTTTATTATTGCTTGGCCCTAATTCTTTTCCATACATGAGGGTGAGTAAATTATGAGAGAAATTAAATTTTTTTTGGGTGAGCTATCCCTTTAAAGAGTGCATTTGACTACACAGGAAAACTAAAGAACTAGCACCAACACAAACATTACTGCTTTGACAGGGAAGCATCTGCAAGCTTGTCGACTCATTTGACCTCTCCACGGCTAAGAGCTTCCTGTTGTGGGTGTATTTCAGGTCAGCTCTCCAGCCACTGGAGAAGAGCCATTAAACATAAAGCAACCTTTTCCCTGAGCATGATTGGTTGTGTGTTAGTTTCCTGCACAATTTCCTCACTGGCTTTGGGACATCAAATCAGCTCAAAGCACAAATGAATATGGAATTTGTGAAGGTAAATATGAAAACAACAAGCTGTTAGCACCAGATATTATGATTAGGTTGGTATCAGATGAGGTACCATGAAATGAAACTGCACGCATACATCTACAAATCAGTACATGTATAGATAGATAGATAAAAGAGCAGCATTTATTTAAAATAGAAATCTTTTGTAACATTATACATTTCTTTACTCTAAGTTTTGATCAATTCCTGAAAAAAAGTACTTTCCAGAAAAAAAAATCTACTGACCCTAAACTTTTGAACAGTAGTGTATTATTAAACATTATGGGTAGAAGACTGCTCTAACAATTTGCAATCATTTTAAAATAATAATAATATAAAACACATGTTGAATGAATCACCAGATTCTCTTGTTTAAATAGCCACCTGTACCAGATTTTAATTGCACTAAAATAAGGATACCAAGCTATTGAATTAACCATAGTACATTAGGCCTATACAGTACACACACACACACCATGGTGTTTTTTCTGTGCTGTTCTGTTACATTGGCTCTATTATTTTTTTAAAACACTGATAATTGATTACAAGTATGTATTAGAATCACCCAAATGAAGTCTCTTGAGCTGGGCACACTGGTGGAGTGGCACAGCTGGCAGATGTGACCGGGAGGCTGACTCAGCCAGTGGCCTGCAGGGACGTGCTGTTTTTCACCCTATGGGGCAGCGGTTGGAATGGCATATTATATTCTGCATGCACACAGAAGGTTAATGTGGAGGTTTTTTCCTCTATGTGGAGGAAACCCTCTGGGTCTCCCAGCAGGTGAAGTCTCAGGCACATCATGGCTCTTATTGTACAGAAAAACAATATGCGACTCCCCTCCCATGTTACAAAACACTATGATTATCAATTAAAACAAGGCAGATGCAGACTGTGAGTATGTTATTTGGCAGTGGCTTTTAATTTAGAGAGTTTCCCAGTGAGCTAATTGCAGAGACAGTCCCGCTGGAGCAAACCTGGGGTGAGCCGACTTTCCAAAGGGACAATAGTAATAATAGATAACACAGATTCTTAACCGTTACACAGCCACTGTGTGGGTTTGTATCTGCATATGTGCAGAGTAAAGGGTAAACTGAGAACAAAAATCAATATTTCCTCCTTATTAATGCATGACTAATCCTTCATTCAAATATATTTGGCATTCTCAACTCCACATGGTCTCTCATTCAATCTAGAGCAAATATTGCAGAACAGCTCTCTCCAATTATTTCTCTCTCTCTACATATGATCTTATTGAATGTGGGGATAACTGAACTAAAATGTGATAAAAAAAAAGCTATAATATTTACAGAAACGGGATGGATGGATGGATGGATGGATGGATGGATGGATAGATAGATAGATTCATGTAAATCTATTTGTGAAATCCATATCATTTGTCAATGCACAAGCGCTCATGGAGAGCAACACATCTTATACATCTGGCTCTGGTTTCATTATATTCTAACAAGTGGCCTTCTGTTAATGAGAGGCTCAATCTGGCATAAGATGTTTTGAAATGAGATGCTTTTGAAAGTAGCACATGGTTGAGTGGTTGCCAATGGTGATTAAGTGAAAGTGACCCATATAGAAAACAATGCCTAGTAATTTAACTGAAAAATCTTACAATGCTAAACATAGTGCTTAATTTGTAAAACAGACTGGTTTGGAGTCATCTCAAATCATATTTCTAATTTTAGTGAACTTAGAATTTGTCTAATTCAAAGAACCCTATTAACAGGACAAGTTTAGAAAATTATTCATCTGGGAATGAATGACTCCAAAATTAATAAAAACACTATGCAAATAATATTCTATAGGCTAGTCAGAGGGAATGTGGAAAATAGTCATGAAAATTATAACTGTTTTGCGCAAGAAATCTTTATTAACATTATATGTGGACTTAAAGGACAAAATAAAAATATGTATGGAATGTATGCATGACCCTTTAAGATTGAAAATTAAACCATGTTAGCAGCACATTTGTACAGACAATTAATAATGATATATGATAACGGATTTACATAGGCCTACAGCACTTTATGATAACCATTTGGATTGCAGCAGTTTATTATATCATATAGTTTAATTTAATATCATATCTATGTGAGGTGGTACTACTGTATGCCTATATAATAAATCTTTAAAAGCTTAAACAGTGCCTCTTAAACATTGAGATAAAATGTTTGAAACTAGAAATGACAAATAAGACTAATACATCTTTTATTTAAAAAACTTAGATTGCTTGCCATTCAGAGTTTACTTAATTGTTCCAGAGCTAGTTGCTTCTATATAATGCCTCATCAAAAAACCCTCCTCATTATGCTGTGTTTGCAGCATCTAAAATAAGAATGACATGTTTAATTAAAGTCCAAATGTAAGCCCTTGTGAGCTTTTGCTGGTGAACAAAATAAACAGTAAGCCACTAAGCATCAACACTTCCAAGTAGGGATAAAGTTTTAAAGTGTTCCAAAACCACTTGAGCTATAAATCTAAACGAGAAAAGGAACAACTATATTTTGCAATGCACCTTTCAGCAATGCCATCAGTGTAATGGTTTATGAATATCACCTCTTATATTAGAATGCATGTTCTTTTTTTTTTCCCCCAAATGTAGCACTGCACCTGTTCCTCAAACAATTACTGCGGAAAGGCAAACTGCCTTTCCCAAACTGCATTTTCCAAACTATAACCTGTAACAATGCCAAAAAAATATTATTTTTATTATTATATTATATTAATTAAATATTTTTATATGCATAATTATATATATATATATATATATATATATATATATATATATATATATATATATATATAATATTATGATATATAAACTAATTTTTTGATAATATAAAACATTTTATAACAAAGCTGTTTGTATATCAAAAACAAATTTCCAAAAATATTGTTCATAAATACTTTTGAGACACCTAAAAAAACGGTATGAAATGGTATCGGCCAACCAATCGCTACAGGTTTGGCTGATCTTCCAGGATGTGAGTGCTAGACTGGTTATTTCACTGACAAGCGTTTACTCGTATCCTATGTAAAGTCGTATCACTGTGGACGGGCGGATAACGGATTGCTGTCTTATGAAAATCACGGCATCCTCATCATCAGCATCACTATCATCATCTCCGGCACCTAAAACATTACACGCGCAAAACTCGGCGCGTTTAGAACGCTCGAGCGTTTGTTTACATTCCGCCTTTGGAGAATCCGTTTACATTGCTCTCTTGGAATGCCTTTGTGACGTCATGGAGGTAGACGTTCTGTTTGGAGTTTTAAAATGAACACCTGTTATGTTTCAAATGGCATGTTCGTTGCGCAAAAAGAATAAGAGAGGCGACGTTTTAAATTCACGCGGACCTACTGAAGCCTTTTAATCTCCGGCAGCACAACTAAAGCCGTTTAGGGATCCATTTAGTGATAAGCCCGACTGCTGCTGTCTGCACCAACAGGGAACATGGATGGTGAGGAATTTGCAATGACGATGATGATGATGATGAGTGCACTCGTATGGCTGCTCTGCTCCCGTGGAAACTAGAAGACACTATCATCCAGCGTGTTATTCACTAGCCTTAGACTGTTTTTCGTGGATTTTCAGTGAGAAACGTATCCGTATTCCCGTGCAAACATGGGCAAAGATGAATGCAAGACCATGTTGGACGCTCTAAACAAAGTAACAGCTTGCTACAGGCATCTGGTTATCGCTTTGGGGAGCACATCCGATTCGCAAAACCTGCGTGAGGAACTTAAAAAGACTCGAAAGAAAGCCCAGGAGCTGGCAGTGGCCAACAGGACTAAACTGACAGCTCTTCTGAAGGACAAAAGCATCAGTAAAGATGATCGAGCAGAATACGAGCGCCTCTGGGTGCTCTTCACCAGCAGCATGGAACTCCTGGAGGTGGACATGAAACGATCCTTGGAGATAGGACAGGATTTTCCTCTCAAAGTGCCAACGAGACACCTCATCCAGACGGGAATGACTGGCAGCACCACCACCGTGGCTGCTCGAGCCATGAGCGTCCAAAACATGAAGTACGAAGCCGATGCGAACATCGACACGGTGGACCTCAAAGAGCTGGAAACCGAGATCGCTCAGGTGGACCAGATGATGGAGGAGATGGAGATGAAAGTCCAGGTGGCGCCGTGGGCTGTCGAGGCGAAACAGGAAGCGGGTGCCGAGTTGAAATCCACCGTCAGTGTTGGGAATTCATCAGTTGGTGTCATCTCGATCTGCGAGGAGGAACCCAAAGAAACGGTGGAAGGAGAAACTGGCTTGATGAAAGTATTTGCGGGGATCATTTTCACTGCTGTTTTACTCATAGCTGGAATTCTGGGGTACCTGGTGATTAATCTATAATGTATAGTTTGGCATGTATATGTGGACGACAGTAGGTCAGGGCCTTAGAATTTCTTATGGAGGAAGCAACACGTTGCTACAGTAGGCCTGTCAATTTGCTGAGGCAATTTATGATGCTCTTGATGTGGAGATAAGCAGATCACCTGGGTATTAGTAAAACGCATTAGTGTTTAAAGGAAAAAGCCAAAAGGAATAAAAACTCTTCCAGTTGTCCGTCATGACCGCTTCCTCAGCCCCTGAAGGTAAAATACTGAGCAGTTTACAATCAGAAGTGGGATTGTCTCAGAAAATGTTTTACTAAAGCTACTTTAAATCTAGAATTTGAATTGTAAATCAGTTGTCAGTTGTCAAACTGGCTGTTTCATCGCTTTTCAAAGACCTACAACCCGAAGATTACAACTTTTGTGACCCCCTGACAGAGCATCAGCGGGTTGTGCGTATTTAACAGGTATTTGTTTCACAGTTTATATAGGTAGGTGACATATTTAAGGTTGCTCATTGTGTTTCTGACCTACTGAAGATTCTTGTTAGTCCCTCTGCAATCTATTGGTTTATGTCTCTGAAAATGGCCCATCACTGACTGATTGTACTCTTGATAAACAGGCCTTAGGTGTGTTCAGAAAACAGTCTAGTATATAGTTCATTTGTACATATGAACTGTACTCATGTTAAATTAGTGTACATAAAATATATTTATTATAATAAATGAAGTAAATTATGCTTGTTTTGTTTTGTTAAGCTTGTGCTTTGTTCTGTTAACCAAGCAATTTATGTTGAAAACTTAGAATAATGTTGTTTAAGATATCGTGTCTTATTCCGCACTGCCTTCTTGTACCTTAAAGGCATAGTTCACCCAATAATCATTTAAGGAAGATATACATTGGAAGAGTGTTTGTAACCAAGCAGATCTCGTCCCCCATTGACTACCATAGTTGGAAAAAAAATACTATGATAGTCAATGGAGGGTGAGATCTGCTTGGTTACAAACCTTCCAAATATCTTCCTTTGTGTACTTTGAAAATCATACAGGTTTGGAACAACTCGAGGGTGAGTAAATGATGAAAATTTTCATTTTGGGTGAACTATCCCTAAACTGCACTTATCTTTAACCTCATTGAAGCATATCCTGTCTCTTGGGCGCTTTAGAAAACCATTTTAGTGCTGAATTTTGCAATCAGATTCTTAAGTGAAGTTTATTTGGTCATTGTTATTTTTAAATTCTGATCCCCTTAGTTCATTTTCTGTTTTCAGGAGTATCAAGTAGATAATTCTTACTCAACTAATTAAAAGGGGATTTATAGAAGAATTCAAAATCCTATTTACTGGCCTATTGTACAGTATAGCCCTGGCACAGACCAGACGTTGTATTTTTTGACTTTTAATGTGATTAGCTGTTAGTCCTCTTTAAATTAAAGGAAGATTTGTACTGAGCGGTGTCTGAAATGGTAAGAGGACAGGCTATTTTTCATGATTATAAATTGTTAAGTGCATGAAAAACATCATTTTCTATGATGATGAAACTCACAGCCTGTTAATTTCATCATCATCATCATCATCATCATCATCATCATCATCATCATCTCCCCCTATACAGTATAACCAGCTTTTACCTAAGTTTGATTGATTAATTAGTCCCCCCGCCGTGCCGTGTGACTCAGGACCCCATAATGATTGGAACAACTGCTTGTTAAGTGGCGCCCTAGAATGGAGCGTCATGTAAGAAAATCGATGCCATTTAAAGGCCAAGTTACATATCCAGCAGGTATCTAACATTCATTAGGAAAGAGTGAGTGAATTTGAACTGCAGCAATGCATGTCAACATATAGCCCCTTTAAAAGATGCCCATTCATTTATTTATTTGTTAAATTACTATATTTCTGTGTGTTTAGCCCACTAATAGGAAGCAAAATAAACGGCCATTTTGCAGTTTTTGTGAGCATTAAAATAGCATTTTTTTCATATTTAGTATACATCGAGATCTCAATTAGCTGAACGTAATCTTCCAACTAAATGGATCAATTCCCATGAATGCATCAGTTTATGCGGTGTATCAAAGTATCCATTTCATTGATGCAAGGTGTGTTTTTATTGTTTACTTTTTTTATTTGTCATATACTTTTATAACAAATTCTTAATTGTTAAAAGACTGATTACTTTTTATGCTGGCTTGATATTTCCAAATTACTGTTCTTTCCAGTACTTGATCTGCTGATGAACAATTCTCCTCCTAGAGCTTACAAAATGGAACTACCAAATCAGGTTAGTTTGAAGCTCCATGAAAAAAAATAATATGCATTTAAATAATCTGTCTCCCTTACAAAAGGAACAGGTATTACTATGAATATTTGTGGGAACAAGTTGATGGAATATGTGCCAAAAACCTTAAAGATGGCTCTTGTCTTTACAATTTTAGATTTAATAACATTTTGAATATAGGGTCTACTTTAAGTCAGCATGTACATGACTGCTTAAATTTGCACTTTTGTAAAGAAAACATTTATTTCTGCATACGGTTCCCACAGTCATGGAAAAACAGGAAAAATACATGCATTTCTATGGACAATATTCTTTTCTCCAAACATTAATTTAAAATATTGGCACCTGACATATAAAAAGAAATAATATTCATTGGTTGAAAGCCACAGCTTTCTGAAAAGTTACATCATGTTAACAGAAAGTACAGATGGCTGCTCAGTGACAACATCTTTTATGTTAGAAATTGGTGTTGCTGTATATTTTACACTCAAACATTATAATTCTGGCCTGCCACCTGGTGGACAAAATACAAAATAGTGCACTTGGTGGGGCAGCATTATCTTGCAATGGTTGGTCAGACTTCAAATGATTCATAGGTTTTTAATAAAGTGCAAGTGTTACATGCATTTAAAGAGATAAACCAAAAATGAAAATTCTGTCATCATTTACTCACCCTCAAGTTATTCCAAACCTGTATGAATTTTTTTTCTGCTGAATGCTCATTTGCTGAATGCTCGATATTTTGAAGAATATGGGTAAGCAAACAGTTTATGGACCCCATGGACTTCCATAGTTTTTCATATATGGAAGCCAACTTGAGGGTGAGTAAATGCTGACAGAATTTTCATTTTTGGGTGAACTAGCCCTTTAAATGATTTTTAAATACTTTCTCTAATGTGACATGAGCAAGGAAAATAAACTACTTAGGATTGTTTATTGCACCAAAAGTAATTTTGTTTTATTTTGTGCTGCTTTAAAGCAAAAAGTTATTTCACATAACAGATGTTTACATGCAGACCACAAGACCAAATAATAACTGAATTTAGACAAAAGAGCCTGTTCAAAAGTTTACATACATGTGTGTTGTTACCTGGATGATCAAAAGCTGCAAATATTCTCTGATGTTCAAGGCATGTCTCCCAGAATACAAAATAAAAACAATTTACCTTGATCATCATGTTGCCTTTTTGACCACCATTGAATGTTTGCAGCTTTTGTAATAATTGTGTTTGAGTCTCTCAGTTGTCACCAGTGTCAAAAGATAAATGTCAAAATCATACAGTCACTGTTGGAAAGGGGTCAAATATGCAGAAGATACCTGGAGTTTTTCCAAAGAACAGTGCTCAGTTTAACTGGTAAGGACAAACAAAGGACTCATGAAAAACCATCACCAAAAAAAAACAAAAAACAAAAAACGAAAACAAAACCAAAAAAAAAAAAAAACAGTCATGGATGATCAAGGTAACGACTCACAGTATTAAGAATCAAGCATATGTAAACTTTTGAACTGGTTCATTTGTGTATATTCAGCTATTATTTTGTCTTGTGGAGAATATATATACACTTCTGTTATGTGAAATATCTTAAATATCTTATTCACGGCAGTAGGCTTCTAAATAAACAAACAAAATGTAATTTTTATGATCCTTCTTACTATTGTCATTTTTATATTAACATTTTGCAGATTATGCCAGGTGTATGTAAACTTATGATCTCAACTATTTAGAAAACAACAAAGAGTGCAATATGCCGATGAATTATTTTACAGCTGAACATAACTGAGCAAAGCTGAGCAAAAATTCCATATTTCACTAGAAAAATATACATAATTTTTAAATGGTTTTATTTTATTTATTTACATGCTTTTTCATGATCAAAATTATACATGATATCCAGCTTTTCCATGACCGTGTATCACTGTATGAGTGGTTTGAGGGCTTTGACTAATGACCAGAGCGCAGTTATGAGACAAATATCATTTGCTTATGTGACAGTAAGTTGCTGTTCTGAGAAGCGATCAGACATGAGGTGAAAGCCTTAGAAAACTGCCCAGAAACCTTCTTCGTGTGTGTTTATTAAACAACCGTTTCCTCATGCCAGTCTATTGTTGTAGTACAGTCTATTTACCTGCCCCAAAGTGGCATGTGAAAACAAAAATAACAGGCTGTTCACTTCATTTGTGATTTATGCATTCTTTTTGTTTCTAAGTGAGCAATGTGGATCAGACTTGTTAGCCAAAGGTTTGGGTCAAATATACACAACAGTGACCTCATATTTTGTTTCTTTTGGGGATTGAATTAGCTATGGTTAATAATCCTGAACTTTACCCACCATATTCACAGTACAGTTAGAGGTTTTTGAAAAAAAGTGCTTTAAAAGCTGCAATATTGCAACATACAGTAATATTTTAAAATATAACTTTTCTTTTTTAATATACTGTAATTTAAAATGCTATTTATTCCCGTGATGTCAAAGCTGAATTTTCAGCATCATTACTCCAGTCTTCAGTGTCACATGATCCTTCAGAAATCATTCTAATATGTTGATTTGGTGCTCAAGAAACATTTCTTATTATCTTCAATGTTGAAAACAGTTGAGACCGTGATACTCCCCCCATGATTCTTTAATGAACAAAGTTCAAAGAACAGCATTTAATTGAATTAGAAATCTTTTGTAACATTATACATGTCTTTAATTTTACTTTCACATTAATTTCTTTAAAAAAAAAATGATCACAATTAGTGCAAACCTGTCTTTTGAATTGAAGAAAAAAACCTCTTCCGAGAAATCATACGGTTTAAATGTGAAACTCACACTCGTCATAGCAAATGCCTCTTCAGAACTCTTTCATTCATTGCAGTTTCAGTGCCAAATGTCATATCTGACAGCAAAGTTCACTGCATTGCAAAATCTTGTTGCAGATAATGGATATCTCTGCATTAGTAGATTGTAGGTTATTGAATATGAGAAAGTTTCCTGCTTTGTTTCCCTCTATTTCAGTTTCTCACGTGAATGCCAGCACTGATCCACAACAATTAGCTGAAATAAGATATAAATCCATTTAAACTATACCTATTTGCTTTCTCAAATGTTGCCTGCTTTACCAAGATTTCAAAACTCAAAAAACAAATGGTTGAGTGGAAATTCTTTCTGAATTTCAGACCTTGAAAGGTATACTTGCTGATGCATTTATAACAGTTGGAAACATTGAATTGTATAACATATTAAAGGATCTAGATTAAAATAAACACTTTTGTCTTTTTTAACTTTGCATGAAGGATGCAGCGCAACAGTGATGAAACTGTGCGATGAAATGAAAGCTCATCAGTCTCAGAAAACATCAGGTAAAGCCAGTAATGCAAGAATTTCAGACCAGACAGGTAACGGATACTTTCATGATCGTGCACAGATAAGCATGAGATCACAATCTTTTATTTTTAGCTCAAGTTCAACATGATTTAACTTACTGTTGGAAATAATTAGGACCTGAAAACCATATTTATATTAGCCAATTTCACAAAGTTATTTTACATAAGATGAAATGCTGCTTGTATAATTAGATCATTTAGTTTACATTTCCATTCATTGCCTTAGAAGAGTATTTCACAAGTAGAATGCTATTGCGGCTCATTAACAGTATCATCAACTAGGTGAGGTCTTTTCAGTATCTGACATTGATTGACTGACATCTGTCATTAATGTTTAGGTTCGCAAGGCCTTTTCATGAACACTAGAAAAGAACAGAACAGAAAACATTATAACAGTTCTAGCTAAAGATTCCTCCTTGATGGAATAGAATTAAAATGACTGCCAGTGTGGGGTAACACTTTATTTCAAACATCCAATTTAGACATTCTAACTATAAGTAACTTTGCGACTACATGTCAACTACCAATCATTAGAGTATTAGTATACTGTCTGATATTGACTATAAGTAACTTTGCAACTACACTGTAAAATATATATATATATATATATATATATATATATATATATATATATATATATATATATATATATATATATATATAACATATCTGTTGTTCAGATAACATAATATTTTGAGTTTCTGTTGATTAAATCAATCACCTTCATTGTATTAACTCAAATTTTTAATTTCAATGAACTCAAAATTTTAAGGCAACCAGGTAACTTACTTTTTTAAAGTTAAACCAACAATTATTTTTTACAGTGTACATGGCATCTTATTCTATTAACCGTAACCCCTTTACCCTAGCCCCAGTCTGCATCTAGTTAGTTGGCATCTAGTTGCAAATGAATGAGAGTTAGTTGACATGTAGTTGCAAAGTTATTTAGTTAGAATGTCTAAATTGGATCATCAAAAGAAAGTGTAATCAAGTGTGGGTTTACTGAGCAGCTGGTAAAGGTATTATCACAATGCTACTTCCCACACAGATAGTCAACCTGATAGTAGCTGATGACTTATTTTTGTCATGCTGTCTGTAAATATTGTTGAATAGAGAGCACAGATTCTTCTTGATGGTGCTTTGCACATGAATAGAGTTAAGTGGAATGCCTGTCAGTTGACTGTTCTCTCCACCCATCCATTTAAAAGAAAACAAACAATAAGTATTTGTGCCATTGGTCATTTTTACTTTCTATTTGGGGACACATATGATCAGGTATTGTAGTTTTGTCATGGAGACATGGCACATAAGCTTAGTAACTATTGTTGATTGATTGACTGATTAATTACAATTCAGCGTTGTGTCGATAATCTCAAATTTCCCAGTCACGCCATCACCCTGGATGCTGTTTTTGCCTTCTCAACTAACAATTGTTCTGCAACCTCAGTGTAACATCAGCACTTCAACCTGATGAAGATCTAGAAGCAACCCCCCCCCCAAGTATAGCTTTCTTTGTGAGCGAGTGAACTGGAATATTCATTACAGTTAAAAACTGTCCATACAACGACAATTTATAAAAACATTTTTGCAGAGGTGTAAAGTTTTTGACTAAATGTAATTAGTTACTGTACTTAAGTATCTTTTTGGCTACTGTGTAGTTGTACTGAGTATCAAAGATATTAGCAACTTTTACTCTCTACTTGATGACATTTTTGAACAAGTAAATTGTTCTTTTTACTCTAATACATTTGTATTGAGAAATGCAATTACACATTACGTTTTGCATGGCACCTAACTTTTTCTGCAGCAGTTTGTTTCTGCTATAAAGAAGTGATATCGCTATATCTTGTGTATTTTGACCTCACTCACCCAGACTTGTCAGCAAGGCTACTTTACCTGAATGTGAGTGCATTAGCAGGTAGTTCTGAATCACAGGTATTTGATTAATGAGATGAGGTCATGACATAACTTATATTGTAATTTATGCTCTTTTTGCGCACTTGAGCTTAACTTAGACTTGAGTGTTTGTAGAGAGTTTGAGGTGTTCAGTTTTATATTGACTTTAGAAATTAAACATGTGATTGCTCTCCTCACAAACCAACTGTTTCTTATTTTCACTGTCATGTCTCTCAGGTGTCAAGGACTAGTGCATCTTTGAGCCAACATTAAGTACGAGTAAAATACTTAAGTACTGTTAAAATCATCTATTCTAAGACTTTTACTCAAGTCGTATTGGAATTGGTGACTTGTAACTTGTAATATAGTCATTTTCGCTGATCTGTACTTTTACTCAGTTATGGTTTTCACGTACTCTTCAAACCTCTGTTTATTTGTTTCAAAGACATGTGATTTTAAAATTATATTTGGAAGTGTTAAAGTAATTGGAAGTAATTTTGGAAGTGTTTTTAGTGGGGTACGGGGGATAAGCTGTTGTTAAAAATGAGTATGGTTAACAGTGTTGGGGAAAGCTACTTTTAAAAGTAATGCATTATAATATTGCGTTACTCCCTAAAAAAGTAACTAATTGCCTTAGTTACTTTTATGAAAAGTAATGCGTTACGTTACTTTTGCGCTACTTTTTCTTCACCTGGGCTGGGCTTGCTTGTTTGTTTTTTATAAACAACAAAAAAAGTTCTATTTTTTGGCAAATGTTAAGGCCCTTTCACACCAAAAGTGAAATGAATAAGCCTAAAGTGGAAGGTAATGCATATGTACACCTGTACAGTAGAGGGCGCAGCTCAAACAAACCTTTCAGGTGTGCTTCCATTTTGGATTAAAGAAGAATAGGATACAGGAGGAGGAAGTTCAACACTCTTATTTCTAAATTTAATCTTAAGGAATTTTTGCTTATTAGTATGCTTGAATTGGATAATTGAAGGTCAGCAGCAAAGACATTGTCTAATAAAGTGAGATTAAATACATAAAGTATATTTATGTAATTTAATATAGACAATTACAGGTTTGCGTAAAATTCTAAGATTGTATTTCACTGTTTTTATTCATTTTGAGGAATAATGAATGTTTTTTTCCAAGTGAGATGAGTAAATGCATATTCACATTTAGTCTATAACTACAATAACCATCATGTTCACACAGCACACACAAAACCTCTGCACTTTATTTCTCTCAACATGGGGACAGGAGAGCTGTCAGCCAATAAATGTTAACTTGCGTTACTTATTTGAAAAAGTAACTTAGATATTTTGTTGGCAATTGAAAAAGGCGTTACTTTAGTTACTTGAAAAAGTAATCTGATTACGTAACTCAAGTTACTTGTAATCTGTTACCCCCAACACTGATGGTTAATAATTAGTGTTCTTTTAAATATTGATTCACTTGTTGCTGTGAAAGCTGTTCAACATAAATGAACCAACATTGATAATATATATGCCTGCTACATAATAATGCATGTATTTTCAATGCATATGCAATCTAATTCTATAATGCAATAATGCATGCATTTCTAATGCATAATAATATACTATTTTCTAATGCTGCTTGTATTCACAAAAATGGCCTTTGATCAAAATGAAAAAAGAATAATACAGAGGAGGTATGTTTATTTATTTCTCTTTATGGATGTACATTATTTGAACTCTTTTTGAATCAATCAGATACTCTTTTTTTTGTCATCAGCAATCTAAAGTGTGCAAGACAAAGATATGCACTAATAGACCAAAACAGTGACATAAGTTATGAAAGATAACTTGATTAAAATTTATTAAAAGTGATTAAACAGAAACAAATCTTTCAAAACCATAATCTTCCCCAAGAGAGCAAAGATTAAATAATTTTGTAATCTTTGAGGCGATCCATTAAATGTCATTTGTCTGAAGAGGTTGATATTTGACCTCTGGTCTCCTGGTTTTGTAGATGAGAACACCACACACCATGCCAATAGCTGCTAGGAGACATCCGGCAATGAAAACCAGATTCAGGTTTAAGACACTGGAGGACACTGTGAAAAACACACAAGGGGTCGGTTAATAGACATTGTTTTAAAAGACTCAGTTGTGATTTCATTCAGCACAACACTTAATGCACCTTGAAATTAGTATCACATTCTATTAAAATATTCTTATATGTTGTCTTGTTTCTGAGGTTTTACCTTCACCCTCTACACTCCTCTTCAGTCGCAGGGGCCCCTGGGAGACCAAGTGACTGCCGGTCTGGATGGGAGCCTCTCTTTTGCGATGGTGGTGGAATGGTGGAGCGACTGTGCTGTTGACGCAGCCCTGAGAGCAGCGGGTGTTGGGATTGTTTGCCTCACACAGAATCACAGAACAGCTGATGAACACCTAGAGAGAAAGACAGAGATGATGTCATGTCTCTCTAGAATACTTGTTTCTGATTGGTCAGTGGCGGCATTATGTTTGTTTTTGTATGTCTTCTAAACTGCTTTCACTGTAGTCCAATTAATAATCATTTTTACCTGCTCATGCATTCCAATAAATTGGAAGGCCTGCAGGCCAAAGCGGACCATTGGCTGGTGGCTTGTGTAGAACTCTACTGTATCATCCAAGATGCACCTGAAGAAAATAATTGATATATAGTAAGCCTAACAGATCCGTTTACCTGTGCTAATTGTGTCTGCATCTCATGGTCGATTGTTCTTACCCATCTTGAATGATTGTGTAGGACGTTTGATAGTTGGGGTCATTGAATGGTGTCGCTACACATGATTCGACGAAAAGCTCAGTGTTGTTGATGGAAGACTGGGATTCAATCTGCATGTAAATCATCTCCCCAAGCTCATACTCTGCTGGATATGCGATCACGTCTATTTCTTGGTAGTAGTTTGCTGTTCTGAAGAGCCCAAAGCTGTAGGTGAGGGTTCCAAAGCCTCTCTCGGTGATGGTGGTCGTGTGTCTCCGTGCAGTGAACTCCAGTGAGATGTTGTTTTTCTTCTCAAAACGACATGAGAACTCAATTTCTACCTCGTGTTTTCTGGTAATTATGCTGTTTGGGTCATCAGTTGAGAAAATTTCATTCTTGAAAATGATGTACTGATCATCTTCCTGTAATAAAAAGTGAAATATGAAATATAAACTGCACTTAAAATGTTCCACCCTAATATTTCATTTTTGGCATCAATTTTGCATACCAGTGTCATTCCAATTTGGAAAAAGCTAAAGAAGATCACTTAATGCCCAAACATCTGTTTTCCATACAGTGAAAGTGGATGATAACTGTTGCTAACAACCAAAAAAAAACAAAAACACACACACAAAAGAAGTCATATTGACCATATATGATACTTTTTGGTGCCTTTTTTGAGCCTTGTAGCATAAATCACCATCCACTTTCATTGTTTGGAAAAGACAAGTTCTGTCTAATATCTCCTTGTGGGTTTTAATGAAAAACAAAATGGGTTCAGAGGGACATGAGGATAAGGAAATGACAACCATTTTTTTTTTTTTTTTGGTAAACTGTTCCTTTACTTTGAGCCCACGAGAAAAGGTTTACCTCAATCATGGTACCGCAAGCATTGAGGGAAAAGTTTGCCAACACATGAGTGCCATTTGAGTCCAAAGTGCAGGCAGGATCGTTGAGTCGCAGATAGTCTTTGTGGAGCCCGACAGAGTGCAGCTGCTCAATTTCAATGACTATGTTGGTCCCAGTGCAAATCACATTTGCATCCACTGTAAATGCAATCAATCATTCAGAATTATTTGCCAAAATTAAATTGTGTTTGTGCTGCAACACATAGTTGTCCCAAATAAAAAAGTGAATTACTAACCAGTCTGGTGTCCAACGTTGACAATGACACATCTCATTTCAGACTGATAAATGCTGCTTCTGTAAATAAATATATAAAAAGTAGTAATATTTATCAAATTCAGTTCATGTGAAAGGTTGCTAGTGTAACCCCTCACTCAAGTCCTACTCATCCCGCTCTGTGCGGGGCTCAAACCTGGGTCTCTGGCTTGGGGGTCGGATGCTCTAAGGAGGCTAAAGGTTGCAATCTCTAACAGCAGTCGCTAGAGCATCTCTTGAGATCAGAGGAGTGAAGTTTACTCGCACAGCAACTACTAGCTGGCCTCCATTACACTCACCCCCCTAAACCTCACTCCCATTCAGGTCACGGCAACAATGTAACCCCTCACCCAGGTCCTACTCGCCCCACTCTGCACGGGTCTCGAACCTGGGTCTCCGGCATGGGAGTCGGATGCTCTAACAAGGAGGCTAAAAGCTGAAACCTCTAGTCTAAGTCGCTAGAGCATCTCTTGAGATCAGAGGAGTGAGGTTTATTCGCACAGCAACTACTAGCTGGCCTCTGTTACACTCACCCCCCTAAACCTCACTCCCATCCAGGTCACGGCACCAATGTAGCCCCTCTAGTTTGTACCTGCCTGCTCCACGTGGGACGCGAACCCGGGCCTGTCCGCATGGGAGGTGGGCACTCTAACAAGGAGGCTAAAGACCGCTAGAGCACCTCTTGAGTTCAGGGGATTGAGGTTTACACGTACAGCTCTTACTAGCCTACATCTGTTACACTAGCTGCTAGATTTCGAATAGGATGAATAGTTTACCCACCCGCTCATGCTCTCAGCAACGAAACACACAGGGAAATGATCTCCGAGTTCGTTCCTCGTTGGTGTCCATCTGATGGCGTACTCTCCAGTACTCAAAGCATGCTTAGTTATATTCAGAGGACCACTGATAATGACATCAGAAACCCTGGGAATTTAAAAAAAAAAGCATTTTATACACCCATTTAATAATCAAAATAACATTTTTATTTTCTTTAACATTGTGCGCATTAGGTCTAATTCACACACGAGCCCTCACGTTGAATAAGCTGCTACAGCCTTAACCCGAATTTCCAGTTCACGGAGTGGCGTAGCTTGGATTTCTTCTCCGATGCGTGGAGTTGGCGACACAAAGTGAGGTATGTAATGTCCCTCAGTGCAGGAAGGAGCATCTGAATCAACTGCAATGATTCAAATCAGAAAGACATGCATTAGGCACACTGATAACACTAATATGAGGATCTTGTGTTCTTGTTTAGCTAATCATTGAGAAAGCCTTACCGAGAAGACTGAATTGTAGTGGGATCTTGCTGAAAGGTTCATAAGAACGCTGATGTGAACCTATGGTAGTCGTGTACTGTTGTGGTGAGCTTGTTGTTGTGGTTGTGGTTGTGGTCTGCAGCCACCACCACCACTGGGATGTTATTGGTGGAGTTGTGGTCGATTGTTGCTGGTGCCACCACCACCATGGTGTAGTTGTAGGTGGAGTGGTGGACGATTGTTGCTGTTGCCACCACCATTGTGGTGTAGTTGTAGGTGGAGTGGTGGACGATTGTTGCTGTTGCCACCACCACCATGGCGTAGTTGTAGGTGGAGTGGTGGATGATTGTTGCTGTTGCCACCACCATTGTGGTGTAGTTGTAGGTGGAGTGGTGGACGATTGTTGCTGTTGCCACCACCACCATGGCGTAGTTGTAGGTGGAGTGGTGGACGATTGTTGCTGTTGCCACCACCACCACCATGATGAAGCGGTAGTAGTAGAAGACTGTTGCTGCCACCACCATGGTGTAGTTGTAGGTGGATCGGTGGTTGATTGTTGCTGTTGCCACCACCACCATGGTGAAGCAGAACTTGTACTTTGTTGCCACCATGGTACATTTGTGGTACTTTGTTGGTAATACCATGGGTATGCTGTTGAGCCTATTGACCTTCTGTATCTTCCGTTCAGAGAGCATCTGTAAGAGCTGGAGCCATCAGTATAGGCCAGAGTGGTGTGTTTCCTTGGGAAGTCCTCCAGAATCAGCTCAAATCCGTAGACGCCTCTGTTGTAGGTATAGCTGTAGTCTAGTGTACAGGCATCCTAATGAAGAATTGAGATGTTCATTATAGTGCAGCATGCAGAACAATAGCTGTTTAGTGCATTGATCTGTCTTTTTTTTGGTGCGAGTTTGGTGGTCTTTCACTGTATTTAGTCTATAAAGATAAGTTAAGCGTTCTATATGTCCCGATGGCAGGGGAATCCTGGAGTATGATGTATTGAGGGAAACCCCAGTACTGCAGCACAGCGCCGCGATATAAAGTTAAAGGAAGTTATATGTCTACCTCAGATTTAACGTTTGTACTGTACATCAACATCGGGGAATAATGTTATAATCTCGTTCACTGTAGAGAAAGCTGCTTACATGTAAGCTACACAGGGAAAGTAACAGTGAAGACATTAAATTAAATGTAAACAACTTTTGTGTCTTTATCAGCTTTATCCCTGATAATCATCACACATGCACTCACCGCTTGCTCCGTTAATGCAAATCCGTTTTAATGAATGAAATGAATGACTTGCTCTAACTGTTGCTCTGCTTTTTGTCAACACTCTACTCTACTGCTTTTCCTGCAGTTCCCGGATGTGAAACGTTGAAATTTGAAGCACTGAATTTGTGGACGCGAATTTGTGGACACGAAATAAAATGTACAGAAAATTGCCTGCTGAATATTATAGGTTGTATTTTTAAACAGAATTAATATTTTGGAAGTGAAATCTGAAAGATGAATATGGATTATTGAATTTTTAACAATGAAAATGTGTGTGAATTGAACTATACACAGCTTAAATATACAACCATGTTGAATTTCAGCCAATAAAAATGCAAGCCCTAAAAATACAGTGCATTAAAATACAAGCACGGTTAATGCAATACATTTTTTTTTTCAAGTAGTGCAATTCAAGATGCTTTTTGTCTCAAAAACATATGGCATTATTTTACTTCCATAGTCTTAAACTGTCCTTCTCTCATTTCGAGTTTTGGAAAAATTCATTCTAGTACATCGTTTCATTCTAAATGGCTCTCTTTCCATGTAGCATTGGAAAATCCTATTCATTCTAGCAAATCAGTTTGTTCTAAACAGACACAAGCTGTGTCCAAAATCCCATACTGTATAGTAGGTAGCTTTGGTTTGAAATTACTTTGTGACTTACTTCTTTTTTGGTATGAGAATGTTTTTGTTTCACTTATATTTAGTATAAACGTATCACACAGATATATTTCACAAAGATCCACCCACATGGAGATTTCTGGCCTCGCCACTGGTTTATATTGCCAATATACATCAATAAATGTCAGTTATCACAGCAAATTATTTTGTCTGTTTCTTACTTGATTTACGTTGAAACCACTTGGCTGGTTACATGTGGCACATTCAACTTGTTGCTGATTTCCATATCTGCATCTGACCTGGTCACCATCTGGGTCGTAGGCCATCAGGTGGTATGTACGAGGACAGTTTTGGGGAACACTAATGAAAAAAAATATAGATAAAACAATCAGATTTTATGTTACTAATTTAGAAAAAAAAAATCATGTCTCTTTTTTTGCATTCTTAGGTCTATTAATGAACTACATTCAATAAATATAAGGGTTACCGTAGAAGTTGTAAAATAGTTGTGACAGGTGATCGGTTGGGTTGATTAGTATCATCCCTTATGCCTAGATCTACGTGTGTTCGGAGAAACCAAGAATCAAGCCCGTTCACAGTGGGCACCCAGCAACATGAGGAGTCCCTGTGATGTAATGGTGCATTGAAGATTATGATGAATGGACAATTTAATATTTCAGTTGCTATACAATGATTTAAAACTGATTGAATTACTTACTGCAGGTCAAAGGGTGTGTTTCCATAGATGTTTCTTGTGACAACAGTTTCCGTTTGGCACCAGCTGTTAGTATAAGCACTTCGGCCATTAGAGCTGCTATCGATTTTACCTTGTCCATTTGTGTATTCATTGCCACAATTCCCGGAGGCACAGTACCACCAACCATAATCACACCAGTCATAGGTTCGCTTGATTCGAAACTCAACCTGTTGGCAGAACACTAGTAGAGTTAGAACATCAATATAGTAGAGTTAAAGCATCAACACTAGTAGAGTTAGAAGATCAATACAGCAAAAAAAAAAATTTTTTTTTTTTGTTTTGTTTTTTTGCTGTATTGATGCATTTATTTTCTATATTTAGGTGTAAAATAGACCAGTCAGAAATACTCTTCACCAATAAATATTATTACATTATTTTAATCAGTTCTCATCTTTTTTTCTTTTTTTTTTTTTTTTTTATAAAATTACGTTACTTTCACCATCTGATTTATTTCCATGATTGCTTCTCCCCATCTCCACTTAAATTTTTTTTAATTTTTTTACTACTTGCACTGTGAACTAACATGAAAAATAAATTAACAGCTGGATTTTTATTAACTAACATTAACAAATATTTAATACTGTAACAAATGTATTGTTCATTGTTAGTTCATGTTAGTTAATACAGCTAATGTTAACAAACAAGACTTTATTGTAGTGTGACCAAATAATTATTAAATCATTACAAAATAATTTAAAAGAAAAGAAAAAATTATTCTAAAATATATTACATTCATTCTACAAGACATTACAACCACTTAAAAAAAAAAAAAAAACAGTAATAATTTGATAAATAAAAAGCAGCATCATATAATTTGTTGTATAATTCCACACTTAATTATTTTTTATGTGAATAAGAAATAAATTCTCACCCTCATGCTCCCATCTGCATTGGCTCCTTTAGGGCTGAAGGTCACTGAGCCTCCATAATGGTGTCCTGCTGAAGCAATGGACACCAGAAGCAGAAGATTCAACAGTAGTGCTGAGGACATCATGGTACCTGAGACCCTGAGCTCACTCTATTGTGAAGTGTGCATGTGCTTTTATACATCTCAGGTGAGCAGGAATTCGGGGATGGGTTGAATCGCTAGGTGATGCATTGAATCACACACACACATACAAAAATAGAAGGTAGTTACTTGCTTCTTCTGAGAAGTCACATGGTTAAACTCTGAAACTAGACACTGATCTGACTGTATTAGCAAAAGCACACACCTTTTCATCCACATGTAAAGAATTCCATTGTCACGAGTGTCCACTAGGGGCAATCTGGTCTTAAAAAATTACTAACTGCTATCAATCTTTTATTGAACAGCTTCAGTGCCAAATATGGTATTACATATCTAACATTTTCAGTGGAGTTGGGAAATAGAAAATATCATTGCAAATAATGGATATCTCTGCATCAGTGGAGAATTTAAGTAGTTCAGTAAATATTTTTTTAGCTCTGTTGTCATTTTTCCTGGATGCCAGCACTCTGTCATAACAATGACCTGACTTAAGACATCAGTCTATTTAGACAATACCAGTTTGTTTTCTCAAATGCCACCTGCCTTACCCACAGTGCAGCGAAAGAGCAAATCTCAAACAAACAAAGTTTATTTCAGACTTTGAAAGGTGCTTGGAATGATAGAACTGCATTAAACTCATAATCATATGTCAAGCTTGAGGGGAAAAAAAGTTTTTGTTTTGATTTTTTGCATGATGGATGTGTCAGTGACGAAAAAGGAAAACATTTTTTACGGAAAACAATGTAGTAAAACCTGTAATTTGAGAATTCCAGGTTAGACAGGTAAATATTCTTTCACTTTTGATTACACAGAATTAAACATAATTAGGCCTGAAATAACCAGCAAAATAAAATAAATTAAAATTCTGCACTTTCCATGAAAATTTGTGAAGATGAAATCTAGAATAATCTTTTTTTTATTATTATTGGATAAAATGTATTCAGTTTTATTGTCAGTAAAATAATTGTTGTTTTATACATTTTTGGGTGCAAATAAATGCTGATTATAAAATGTACATATATTTCATGACATTAAACACTTATTTTACAGAGACTATCCTCATGCCTTTTGTTCTCACATTGGTCTATAATTATGTCAGTTTGCCTAAACGGCACATAAAACCAAAACAAACTGTTGTTGGTCATTATACAGTATGTCAATGAGGCTATTTATTTTACCTTTTTTATCTAGTGGGCAGTTTGTGGTCAGAATAAGTTACATGAAGATGTCCTGTGAGCTGACAAATCTTCCTAATCCCTTGCAATAAATTACATGGACTTTGCTAGAATAAAATATTTGGGATTTTCTGTGTTTGTGGCAGAAGTCTGAGCTCTAGTTTTGAGTATATGCTATTCAGGTTATCATCTGAGCAGTATGGAAACTGATGAATGCATTTCCTTGTAGTGACTAATGCCAAAGGGTTAGTATACCTTAAACATCATAATGACAAGAATGCTTGTCCTGTGTCCTACCCAACCTTGTTAACAATGTATTTGTTATTTTCACTTTAGTTTAACATTAGTTACCTGTTCAGGTGCAGTGTTGTCATAGAGTCACGCAAATAATGAGACCAGTCAGCATTGTCAAAGGTTGCACGAAATGTATGTATTGATTGATTGATTGATTCATTCATTCATTCATTCAAAGGCACTGGTATTGCATTCAATCTACAATTTTTTTTAAAGGTTTAAGGTTGTTAACATTTGTTGATGCATTAGCTTTCAGGAGCTTTAGGCTACCTACAAACCCGATTCCAAAAAAGTTGGGACACTGTACAAATTGTGAATAAAAACAGAATGCAATGATGTGGAAGTTTCAAATTTTAATATTTTATTCCGAATACAACATAGATGACATATCAAATGTTTAAACTGAGAAAATGTATCATTTTAAGGGAAAAATAAGTTGATTTTAAATTTCATGGCATCAACACATCTCAAAAACATGGCCTTGGGACAAGGCAATGTTTACCACTGTGTGGCATCCCCTCTTCTTTTTATAACAGTCTGCAAACGTCTGGGGACTGAGGAGACAAGTTGCTCAAGATTAGGAATAGGAATGTTGTCCCATTCTTGTCTAATACAGGCTTCTAGTTGCTCAACTGTCTTAGGTCTTCTTTGTCGCATCTTCCTCTTTATGATGCACCGAATGCTTTATATGGGTGAAAGATCTGGACTGCAGGCTGGCCATTTCAGTACCCGGATCCTTCTTCTACGCAGCCATGATGTTGTAATTGATGCAGTATGTGGTCTGGCATTGTCATGTTGGAAAATGCAAGGTCTTCCCTGAAAGAGACGACGTCTGGATGGGAGCATATGTTGTTCTAGAACTTGGATATACCTTTCAGCATTGATGGTGCCTTTCCAGATGTGTAAGCTGCCCATGCCACACGCACTCATGCAACCCCATACCATCAGAGATGCAGGCTTCTGAACTGAGCGCTGATAACAACTTGGGTTGTCCTTGTCCTCTTTAGTCCGGATGACATGGCGTCCCAGTTTTCCAAAAAGAACTTCAAATTTTGATTCTTCTGACCACAGAACAGTTTTCCAGTGCCGTCTAAGGGCCCGAAGATCACGGGCATCCAGTATGGTTTTCCAGCCTTGACCTTTACGCAGAGAGATTGTTCCAGATTCTCTGAATCTTTGGATGATATTATGCACTGTAGATGATGATAACTTCAAACTCTTTGCAATTTTTCTCTGAGAAACTCCTTTCTGATATTGCTCCACTATTTTTTGCCACAGCATTGGGGGAATTGGTGATCCTCTGCCCATTTTGACTTCTGAGAGACACTGCCACTCTGAGAGGCTCTTTTGACCTAATAAGTTGCATATTGGTCCTCCAGCTGTTCCTTATATGTACATTTAACTTTTCCGGCCTCTTATTGCTACCTGTCTTATTGCTACCTGCAATAACTTTTTTGGAATGTGTAGCTCTCATGAAATCTAAAATGAGCCAATATTTGGCATGACATTTCAAAATGTCTCACTTTCAACATTATGTTATCTATATTCTATTGTGAATAAAATATAAGTTTATGAGATTTGTAAATTATTGCATTCCTTTTTTTATTCACAATTTGTACAGTGTCCAAACTGTTTTCATGTTTTGCTATAGTTGTTTGTAAAAAAAAAAGGTACATGCTGTAAAAAAAGGTACATGCAACTTTTTATCTCTCAATTTTGACTTTTTTCCCCTCAGAATTGCAAGATTTAAACACATAATTGTATTTTAGTCAGAATTGGGAGATATAAACTCACAACTGCAAGTGACTTTTTTCATGCAATTGCAAGTTTATATCTCACAATTCAGAATTTTCTTGCAATTCAAACTTTTTCTCAAAATTTAGAGTTTAGATGAACAATATCTGAAAAATATTATTAGATATCCTGACGCATCCGAGCTTTATAATGGCAGTAAGTGTTACCAAACGAGTATGGGCTGAAGAATGTGTCTCATCCACATCCATCCATCATAAACATACTCCACACGGCTCCGGGGGGTTAATAAAAGTTATGAAGTCAAGTATCGAGCTTCCGCCAGATTGCATTCCATATTCTACTTACGAAGAAAGTGTAAAACTCTTGCAGTTCAAAAAGCTTACACTACGTCCTACACCTTCCCTGTTCAACTCACGGAAAAAGTGTAACTGACGCAAAGCCAGTTTACACTTTCTTCGTAACTTGAATACGGAACTTGTTAACTTGTTAAATATGGATTTTTTTTTACACAGATGCATTGATTCGCTTCAGAAGGCCTTTATTAACCCCCCGGAGCCGTGTGGAGTACACGTTTATGATAAATGGATGTGGATGGAGACATTTTCTTCAGCTCATACTCGTTTGGTAACACTTTGGTAACATTATAAAGCTCGGATGCGTCAGGATATTTATTAATATTTCTCCGATATTGTTCATCTGAAAGAAGAACGTCATATACACCTAGGATGGCTTGAGGGAGAGTAAAGCTTGGGCCAATTTTCATTTAAAAGTGAACTAATCCTTTAAGATTAAGTTACAAAATGTGGGTTATCTAACGAAATACATTAAAAGTAACCTACCCAGCTCTGTTAGCAGCAGCATCAAATCCTTGTACGGTCTATAATATGTCTGTTTTAAATACATAGAAAGCAGGTGTGTTCATGCTGAAATGAATGACAATAATTTAATTTAATAAAAAGGCATGCTGTAGGCAATATAGTGAATAACGCCTAGTTAAACTAGATTTCTGTTGGTGTGTGACTAATTCTGAAAATCTGCAGTCGGAAGTGGTGCAGTTATTTCGCACACTCGCACCTTCATGTTTGCCTGAGGCACTTAGTCACGTGTAAACTTGATATCTATATGTAGGACAGTTTATTCTGCTTAATACAGTCATTACTACTTCATTTTACTTTTAGTTTATTTCGATAGTCCACTTTAGACAACCTACTAACTAACCAACTACATGTCAGCTACCAGTCATTAGAGTATTAGTAGACTGTCTAATACTCAAATGAGAGTTAGTTGACATGTATTTGCAAATTAATGAAAGTTAGTTGACATGGCAAAGGTACTTATAGTTATTAAAATGTCTAAAGTGGTCTATTGTAATAAAGTGTTGCCTAGGTTTTTATTTATTAATTTTGAGATCATAATTTATACTTTAGATTCTATTGTTCATTGTTAATTCCTTACATTACCTGCTACGTGTCAGATTTCTTTAGCTCAATTAAATGCGGTTGACAGTTTGCACATGGGTGTGCTACATACTAGCAAATCTGAGTATCGATGGATGATGTTGATCACAGTAACAGGTTTTTATTTATGAACACTGAAACTGGACAATAACAAGAACAATTGTTGAACATGTAGAAATTCAACAAATACTGTCACAATCCATTCACTGTCCACCTGATGTGTAAAATGTCTAAAAGGCTGCAACAATCAGTGCTTTTAATGAAGAACTGCATTTGTCAGGCTAGCAGCAGCATCGAATTCTTGTACGGTCTGTAATATGCCTGTTTTAAATACATAGAAAGCAGGTGTGTTTATGCTGGAAAGAATGACAATAATTTAATAAAAGGCATGCTGTAGGATATATGAATAATGAGTGAATAATTCCTAGTTAAACTAGATTTCTGTTGGTGTGTGAATAATCCTGAAAAACTGCACACGGAAATGGCTTAGTTATTTCATAAATTCATCCCTCCACGCTTGCCTGAGGCACTTAGTCATGCGTAAACCTGTTAACAAAATAAAGTAGTACACTCTAAAAATTCTATTTAGAACCGCATGACCCTGAAGAACCCTTTACATGCTGAAATGGTTCTTTTTGTAAGAGTTTAGGGTTCTTTTTCCTGCCTTCTGTATCTGTACCTGTAAAAGCCACATCATTACTGGTTTTCTGTAGCTTACCCATTCAATTACATAGACTGTCAACACACTCTCAACAGGTAAATGGTTTCTTTCGTAAAATGTCTACAAATTTTAACTTTCAAATTGTAACTGCTTTCCTACCAATCACCTTTATCACACTATTGAGGTCCTATTGCACTTTCAAAGCATGGTTATTTATGGAACCTTATAAAAAGGGTTCTATTTAGCACCAAAAAGGGTTCTGCTATTGTTACAAGCTGAAGAACCCTAATTTGATACTGTTTAGAACCATTTTTCTTTAGAGTGTAGTAACTTAATTCATGTAACTTAATAAAATGTAAATTAAGTTTATTCTGCATAATTTTCAGTTACTACTACTTAATTTTATTGCGTTATGTATTTTTTTGTGTTTTATTTTGAGAATAGCCACAATCTTTCCTCACATAATTTAATCTTTAAATATTATGTTTTTCTTTGTTAATTCCCTTTCATTCATAATACCATGATATAGCTTAATTAATTTGTTTAACTTGAAACGTTTAAAACTTTATAGGTAGAAATTAATATTAAAGGATTAGTTCACTTTCAAATGAAAATTACCCAAAGCCATCCTAGATGTATATGACTTTCTCCTTTCTGATGAACACAGTCAGAGAAATATGTTTAAATATCCTGACAACATGAAGTTAGATATCAAGCTTCCGCCAGACCGCCTTCCGTATTCAAATTACGGAAAAACGTAACTGGTGTCACATCAGTTCTGTAAGTTGAATAGGGAAGGCATAAGACATACAGCTTAAGCTTTTTGAAGAATACAGAAGGTGGTCTGGCAGAAGCTAGATATTTTACTTAACTTGTTACATATGGATATTATTTTTACACAAACACATTGCTTCACTTCAGAAGGCCTTTATTAACCCTTGTGTGGAATATGTTTATGATGGATTGAGACATTTTATTCAGCTCATATTCGTTTGGTAATGCATACTGCCATTATAAAGCTCGGATCAGGATATTTATTAATATTTCTAAGATTGTGTTCATCATAAACAAGAAAGTCATATACACCTAGGATGGTTTGAGGGTGAGTAAAGCTTGGGGTAATTTCCATTTGAAAGTGAACTAATCCTTTAACCAAGATAATAAATCCTGCAAAAGTGTTGCTCATTGTCAGTTCATGATACCTAAATGCATTAACTAATATTAAGAAATTGAACCATATTGTAAATTGTTACTTAAATGTCAATGCATATAACTTAGACTCTACTTTATGACTTGTTAGCAGAACTCAGAATAAAGATTCCAGAGAAATTTCACAGCAAACCATTGTAATTGAACAAAAATGTTGTCGATACCTGCTACTGTACGTGTCAGATTTCTTCAGCACAACTGAATGTTATTGACAGTTTGCATATGAATGTGAATGTGTAATAATGTCATATAACTATATTAATTTGTACAACTTCAAGTATATAAATTTTATAGGCATGTAACTTGGATTCCTCTTTATGACTTATTCTCTCTAGCAGAACTCAGAATGAAGAAATTTCACAGCAAACCACTGTAATTCAACAACTATATTGTTGATATTTGCTACTGTACGTATCAGATTTCTTCAGCAAAATTGAATGCTGTTGACAGTTTGTTCATGGAAGTGATACATAGCAAATGGAACAATGCTGGTGAGTAAATGGCAGATAAACAGTCTCTAGAATGATAACTTGGTTGCAGGTGTAGCGAATTAACTCAAAGGGGAAATATTAATAATTATTCATAACTCATTATGATTATTAATTAAGACTTATGAATATTTGAATCAGTTAATCAGATTAACTTGATATAGCTACATTAAAATTACAATCAATCAATCAATCAATCAATCAGTTCATTCTGTGAATATATTGATTATTCATTCTAAGAGAAGGGTATTTTTCATGGTCATAGAAAAATAATTCTTTCTTAGCATTTACAGTGCTTAGAGCTGTTAATAGGTTCGAAATCATTTAAGAGCCAATTTATTCACAGACGGGCAGTCAGAACCAAATATGTATTGTGCACAAGTTTTATTAACTAAATCACTAGCACATAACTACACTAACAAACACATACATACACAAGTTAAATGAGGAATGATAGAGTGGAACCAAAGTGGGAACAGGAAATGGAGCTATGGAGAAGCCAAAAACCAGGAAAGAATCATCAGTATTCATTACAAAACTCCTTTGTTAACAAACTTTAACTAACTAGCAGCAATTTAGTATATTGTAAGATACTTGCATTAGGCCTCAACCTTTTTGAAGAGCGTCCCAAATATACCGTTGCAGTAGAAAGTCCTGAGGGTTCAGTCCGATGGTGCTGAAGTCACAATCGATATCCTCTGCATTGAATGAAGGACCGATGACAAACTTGTATGGTTAGTTTGAATCTTAGAGGGAAAGAGTCCTTTTCTCTCCTAGTTAAGCACATGGCTGGGGTGCAGGGCAGGCCAGTCCCCACCACTTTTTGAAACATCTCATGGATATCTAATACAAAATAAACACCTTTAGTTGATTATCAATTTGTGTTAATTATAGGCGATCTGGCGCTGGGATGTGTTGTTTTTGAAATCATGTTGAGTGCTCGTTGTCGCTGTTATCAGAGGCGCAACAGTGTTCTCTTGGCGCTCGTGCACACTGCGGATTCACACGGACGAGCGCTTCAATCTAACGCTGTTGCGGAGACTCTCTATTCGTTCCGTTGAAATCACAAAACAAATTACACATAAACGTGTCCCTGCTCTTGATATACAATCACTGATGAACATCTTTGGTTTTAATGACAAAAAAAAAAAAATCATACATGGTTGGATTAGAACCCAGAACCTCTTGCACGCTAAATGAAAATGCTGCCACTAGCCCATCAGTACAATCTATTACTAAGAAGCGCATATATCCATGTATATTTATTAATATATTGTATTATAGCTGATACGTATTGTATTATAGCAAATGTAAGGAAGAAACTATCATATTAATTTTAATATCATATTAGTATTATTGTAATAATACAATTACTATACCCCCCCAACATACACATTCCTGTCCCACCCACTTTTTAAAACATAGTTACGCCACTGCCTGTAATACTGATATGTTGCACGGGTATCGACATATCATTTACACAAGCATGTAATCTTCACGATATGAACAATGAACACATAGACCCTAAACATGGCAAGTTGAAGTTACTTTAACCATTGGTTATCCTAAAATATGCATTACAAAAGAATACCATACACAAGACTCTGCACAAAACAGTCATAATCATAAACCCAATGTCTTGGGATGCATGTTCATTTATAGATCAGTTCTATAAATTAATGCAGGTAAGTCTGTTTTGAGGGTTTTCTATGGGTCCATGGGGGAGGGTCCCACAGGCCTCAGAGTGAGTTTTAAAGATTATTTGTTAAATATGACAAATAATTGTGTCTGATTTGTCTCAGTCATTACACAGGTCATGATTGGATGGCGATGATGACTGAAGGATCCGGGGAAGCACACAACTCTGTTTGAGCACAGTAAGTGTACAGATAACACTTTCCCACAGGATTTCAGGCACAAAGATGAAGGAGATTGTTGGAGATTCACAGGTTAGTATCACAGGTAACAGTCTGTATCCACATTCGAGGCCAGACAAAGTGTGCAGTGTTGCCAAATGCTTTCAGTTGAAAGTAGCTAAAACTGGTCGCTAAATGTTGCTAGATGACGTCATACTGATCTATATTATTATAAATATTGATCAGTGGGCGATTCACGGAATCTAGATTAGGTGAAAAAAGTCAAATGGGGTGGGGAAGTCGCTAAATCTAGCGACAAAATCGCTAAATTGGTAGCACTGAAAGTGTGGCTGTGAGGTGTGCTTTTATCCTGGTGCAGATTGGAGTGCTCATGGGGAACAAGTGCTGGTGATAGCCGAGTAAGTAGGTGAGCGACATGAGGGATGCTGGGAAATGTAACTCCTGATTAGATGACTGAACTGGTGAAGAGTGTATGTGATAATTGCAAACTGGCTGTTTTATTTATTATTCTTATAGAACTGAACAGTTACACTTTGTTCTGTTGATTTAACAAAAGTATCTTTTGATGGATGTTGTGAGCAGCTATTTATAAATCAGTTTTCTTACTCTTTTGTTAGTTTGTTTATAATAATAATAATTAATTAATTAATAATTCCTTACATTTATATAGTGCTTTTCTGGGCACTCAAAGCGCTTTACATATTGAAGGGGGAATCTCCTCAACCACCACCAATGTGCAGCATCCAACTGGATGATGCGACGGCAGCCATGTTGAGCCAAAACGCCCACCACACACCAGCTTATTGGTGGAGAGGAGACAGAGTGATGAAGCCAATCAGTGTATGGGGATGATTAGAAGGCCATGATGGACAGAGGCCAATGGGCAAATTTGGCCAGGATGTCAGGGTTACACCCCTACACTTTTCGAAGAACATCCTGGGATTTTTAACGACCACAGAGAGTCAGGACCTTGGATTAACGTCTCATCCGAAGGATGGTGCTTTTTGATAGTATAGTGTCCCCATCACTATACTGGAGCGTTAGGACCCACACTGACCACAGGGTGAGCACCCCCTGCTGGCCTCACTAACACGTCTTCCAGCAGCAACCTTTTCCCAGGAGGTCTCCCATCCAGGTACTAACCAGGCTCAGCCCTGCTTACAGTAGCTTCAGTGGGCAACTAGTCTTAGGCTACAGGGTGATATGTCTGCTGGTTTATAATATTTTTAAAAAATTACATTTCATTTGATATGGCTGCTGGTTTATATTTTTTAAAAATTACATTTCATTTGACGCAACATTTTCTCTTTGGAAAGCTGAGGCAGATCAGAATATATGTGTGTGGATATATACAGTATGTGTGGTAGACAAACTTGTGCCCTTAGAAGTTTAAAAACCAAAGGTTTCTCAACAGTCTTCTTGTGTTTGGGTCTATGTGGTTATTTGGTGTGAATGTGATTTCACCAAGTGCAACATGTTCCTGGAACCATCAACCAGATTTGAGGGGACAGTTTATCAAGTTAAGGCTTACAACCAGGGTTAAGTGATTATTCATCAGTGTTATTCACCTATCTTTTCCCTCTGATTTTAGGGATAATTTATGGGTAGGGTTAGGTTCAGGGGTATGTATAGGGTTAGTACTAAATTTTTGGGCAGGAATGTTGTTCCAGGATCAACAAGATATGTTGATCCATGAACATGTCTTACTTGACAAAATCACGTTGACCGAGTTATTTTTACATGTTTTGATAGTATATTTGTTTGGTGTTGTCATGAAGACTTTTGCACTATTATTTGAATGAAATGATGTTTTTTTTTTTTTTTTTGCAAATCTGGCTATGTGAGACTCAATCTGGTCTCATCACATGTTAGTGCACCTGTTAGAGATGTTTTATAGTGGGGCAATATAGCCAAAAAACAATAACTATTTACAGCATGTTTCCTCTGAAATATGGCTTAAAAGTATGTATCAAAACAGCCATGATGAATCAGAATGTTTAATGCAGAAAGTATAATACAGTAACAATCAAGTTTTCACAAGTTCGTTTGCCCATAATCTTCAAGATATTAAGATTAAACATATTTGGCTTGCTGTCCGCAGTGGAGGGGCTCGAGGAAGCTGCTTCGACTCAAGCTTAGATATTACGTTCACATTACTAAAATGATTACAAATGAAAGAAAAACCCTTTTCCAAATTTTCTCATTCAGAGCTTTCACACCAACTATCTTGTAAATTTTCTCTTTTTTTTCACAGGAAAAATAGAGCATTGCGCTTTGAAAAAAACAAAACAAAAACAAAACTAAACTAAAAACAGCTGACATGCTCAAAACTCATGTGATGGCAAGGGTTGGTATCTGATCCTTGGGCTCCTGGATCTGCAGGCAATCACTCCACACACTATGGCAACTGCTGCCACGAGACAGCTAGCGACCACAACAAGGTTTAGATTCAGACCTTGGGTTACGGTGATCTCTGAAATGTGAGTAAAGGTTGTAACTATTAACGCCATTTTTTTAGTATATAATCATTTGATGCACAAGCTGCGTGAAGTAGAGATGTCTTACGTGATGCACTGCTCCTCTTCAACCGCAGGGGCCCTTGGGAGATCAAGTGGCTGCCAGTCTGGATGGAAGCCTCTCTTTTGTGATGGTGGTGGGATGGTGGAGCGAATGTGCTGTTAACACAACCCTGAGAGCAGCGGGTGTTGGGATTGTTTGCCTCGCATATGATGATTGAGCAGCTGATGTACACCTAGAGAAGAGCAAGAAGAGAGGAAGCCAAAAAGGCCAGTGACAGAGTTAAAGACAAATATATTTTATTTCACTTGTCCATATGAGTCTATATCAGACTATATGAATGGAAACAGAAGTTGATTGATTTTGATGGTTTTCTCTTGCTCCAAAATCACTTAAAAACATGACAATGGCCCATAATGCAAATGCATGACAGCAAGATTTTACCACGTTAAACACAGTGTTACTAGATCATTAACTGTCACAATTAAAGATAAAAATTTAAAAAGATTATTAAAAAATCAATCTAAAATTAAAGATCATTTATATTTGCCACACTTCCTGCTGCCACCAGCTGGTAGCAGGAAGTGTGGCAAATATAAATGATCTTTAATTTTAGATTGATTTTTTAATAATCTTTTTAATTTTTTCTCTGCAAAATTTGTGCAGTTTTTGCCATTTCCAGACGTTGTATTTTAACAAATACAACATCTGGAAATGGCAAAAACTGCACAAATTTTGCAGAGAAAATTCAAAATATCTCACTTCCTGTTGGGTTTTCAGATTTTGCACCATGGGACTTTTTGTAGGTATTGGGCTGTTACATGTTTCTACCGAATTTCATCCCTGTACGTGAAACATAGCATGAAGGGCACTTAATTGAAATTTTGTAGGTGGTGCTATTGAGCCATTTTGCCACACCTAATTCTGAAACCCATATCAGACGTCAATTTTCACCACATCGGATGCATGTGCAAAGTTTCATGAGTGTTCGAGCACGTTTAGGCCCTCAAAAATGCGCTTCATTTCGGACAAGAAGAATAATTGACCGAGCAATTACAATAGGGTCTTCACACCATCGGTGCTCGGGCCCTAAAAATTTTTCTTTGAAAATGAATGACAAGCTTGGGGATGACACACACACACACACACACACACACACACTATATATATATATATATATATATATATATACTCCACTCACATTTTCTGGACTAAATGTCACTCTCACCTGGTCATGGAGCCCAATGAATTTGAAGGCCTCCACTTCAAACTGTACATATGGTTTGTGGCTTGAGAAAAACTGGACGGTTTCATCCACTTTGCATCTGAAATAAGAAAAAGCACTTGATTAATTTGTGTGAAAAACTGAAAAGAGAAGCATATTGTGTAACATACACATGGGTATAATATGTAAATGTTGAAGAGTTTGTAGAATCTCACCCATTGGTGATGATAGGATAAGAGATTGGGTAATTGGGATTATCGTAAGGTGTAGCCACACATGACTCAAGAAAGATCTCAGTGTTTGGGACTGGAGTGACAGGTTCAATCTGCATGTAGATCTTATCTCCCACATTGTACTCAAGTGGGTAGGATTTTGGATCCATGCTGTTTTTGAAACTGCCAGAAGAATAAAACTCAAACTGATAGTTGAATGTGCCAAAACCCTTTTCTGAGAAGATGACTGGTGGTCTGTGAGTATCAAACTCCAGTGTAAGGTTTGTCCTTTTCTGGTACTTGCACAGGATTTCAATTTCTAGCTGATTCTTCCTGGTTATAATGTCCCTGGGATCATCGAATGTAACGATTTTATTCTTGAAGATGAGTTCATTATTGTTCTCCTTCAAAGAAACAGATGTTTTGAAATAGTTTAGCTTTTAGAATTTACAAAATCGCAAATGTTGATTTTAAAACTGTCTCACCTCAAACTGTGTGCCACATTCATTTAGAGGTGTGTTGGCAAAAATGTAAGTACTGTTGGAGTAAACCTGACAAGACGGATCTGTCAGTCTCAAGTGGTTGCCATGGAGTGGTTCGATGGAGGATCTCTCAATTGTCACTGACATTGAGTTCTGTGTGCAGGTTACATGCGCCACAGGTCCTGAAAATAACATTAATAATCATAAATGATGTAGATTTTAAATGTACTATACACACACACACACACACACACACACACACACACACACATATATATATATATATATATATATATATGTGTGTGTGTGTGTGTGTGTGTGTGTGTGTATAGTAGTATATCTGCTAAATATCTGCACACAGAATATAGATACTTTATAGCTAATAAACATGGACTAAATGCCCCAAAATACCACAGAAATAAAATTGAATCACATTTTTTTTTCATATGTTATTTATTTCAGTCATTCATCTATCATTTTGGGTCTGCTTTACCTACCTTCAGCATTCACCTTTGAAACAACGCACCTCATCTCAGAGTGGTATATATCAGACCTTAAAATAGAATGATTTTTTTTTTTATCAACAATCATAACATTATATTAAAGTGGTTGAAAAAAATAAAAAGTACTTTTACACAATGAAGCATACCCATTTTGTCCTTCTGCAATGAAGCAAAATGGAAAGTGTTGGCCATAGTTCTCTGCAGTTGGTGTCCAGTTAATCACATATTCTCCAGTTGTAGTTTTGTACTTTGTGCTGTTCAGAGGTCCACTAATGATGACATCAGTGATTCTAGATAGCAAAAACCACAACAAAACAAAAGCATTGCAAGATGAACAACTTTACTAGTGCACAACCATATTTCAAAATGTCTTAACAATTTTACACCAATTAATCATTGTAGAGTTTGTCTGTGTACCTCTATTTCTCTCTCTCTCTCTCTTTTTTTTTTTTTTTGCAGCTACCAATTTGGACAAGAGATAGCTACAACAGACTGGTGTGCCCCTTTGCTGCCTTCCTGGACTTCTATATGCTAAAAAATGCACAGTCCTTACACACCAAAAAGCACAACCTTGTTGAACTCCAGCCCTCTAGTAGGTGCAGAAGAGCACTGCACCCAAAACAACCAGAATCAGTTTTGATTTTCCCCACAGACCATGGCTGAATTTGGAATAGCATATTAGCCTACTATTCTTTCTATTTCTGCCTTTTCTGCCATTTCTACCTTTATAGCTGGCAGAAAAAGTAGAAGTATGGCAGAAATATGGGGTTCTATGCTAATATGCTAAAATTCAGTTTAGTTAAAAAACACCGTTTAATTTTTGTTTCAAGTATGATTATAAAAAATAGTATGTTTAAATAAAAAGGTTTTTTTTCTTAATACCTTGAAAAATATGCAAAAGCTTTCACTCTGATCTCAAGCTCATGATTTACATGAGCCTGCAGGTGTTCTCCGTGATAAGGCGTTGGGTGGAGGAACCGTGGTAGATATTCACCCTCAATGCAAGATGGTGCTGGACCATCAACTGAAACATATGTACAGTAATTATTTAATCAAACAAACATATCAGGATAATTTTGAAGCACACTTTACAAAACTTCCAAACATACCTTGTAGAGAAAATTGAAGAGGTATTTTGCTCAGTGGTAAAGTGGTTGTTTTTGGTGCAGGGGTTGTTATTGCAGATGTATTTGTTGTTTGTGTAGTAGTGACTACTGTGGTTGTAGTAGTGGTTGTTGTAGGTGTCGTCGTGGTTGTCATGGATGTTGTTGTGGTCGTTTCTGGTGTTGTTGTGGTTGTTGTCGGTGAAGTAGTGGTTGTTTCTGGTGCTGGTGGTGGTGTTGTCATTGTGGTTGTTTCCAGTGTTGTTGTGGTTGTTTCTGGTGTTGTTGTGGTTGTTTCTGGTGGTGGTGTTGTCATTGTGGTTGTTTCCAGTGTTGTTGTGGTTGTTTCTGGTGTTGTTGTGGTTGTTTCTGGTGGTGGTGGTGTTGGTGTCGTTGTGGTTGTTTCTGGTGGTGTTGGTGTTGGTGTCATTGTGGATGTTTCCAGTGTTGTTGTGGTTGTTTCTGGTGTTGTTGTGGTTGTTTCTGGTGTTGTTGTGGTTGTTTCTGGTGTTGTTGTGGTTGTTTCCAGTGTCGTTGTGGTTGTTTCTGGTGTTGTTGTGGTTGTTTCCAGTGTTGTTGTGGTTGTTTCTGGTGTTGTTGTGGTTGTTTCTGGTGTTGTTGTGGTTGTTTCCAGTGTTGTTGTGGTTGTTTCTGGTGTTGTTGTGGTTGTTTCTGGTGTTGTTGTGGTTGTTTCCAGTGTCGTTGTGGTTGTTTCTGGTGTTGTTGTGGTTGTTTCCAGTGTTGTTGTGGTTGTTTCTGGTGTTGTTGTGGTTGTTTCCAGTGTTGTTGTGGTTGTTTCTGGTGTTGTTGTGGTTGTTTCTGGTGTTGTTGTGGTTGTTTCTGGTGTTGTTGTGGTTGTTTCCAGTGTCGTTGTGGTTGTTTCTGGTGTTGTTGTGGTTGTTTCCAGTGTTGTTGTGGTTGTTTCCAGTGTTGTTGTGGTTGTTTCCAGTGTTGTTGTGGTTGTTTCTGTTGTTGTTGTGGTTGTTTCTGGTGTTGTTGTGGTTGTTTCCAGTGTTGTTGTGGTTGTTTCTGGTGTTGTTGTGGTTGTTTCTGGTGTTGTTGTGGTTGTTTCTGGTGTTGTTGTGGTTGTTTCCAGTGTCGTTGTGGTTGTTTCTGGTGTTGTTGTTGGTGTCATTGTGGTTGTTTCCAGTGTCGTTGTGGTTGTTTCTGGTGTTGTTGTGGTTGTTTCTGGTGTTGTTGTGGTTGTTTCCAGTGTCGTTGTGGTTGTTTCTGGTGTTGTTGTTGGCGTCATTGTGGTTGTTTCCAGCATTGTTGTGGTTGTTTCTGGTGTCGTTGTGGTTGTTTCTGGTGTTGTTGTTGGTGTCATTGTGGTTGTTTCCATTGTCATTGTGGTTGTTTCTGGTGTTGTCGTGGTTGTTATCAGTGACGTAGTGGTTGTTGTAGGTGTTGTTGTTGTTGGTGAAATAGTGGTTGTTGGGGATGTCATTGTGGTTGTTGGTGCTGTTGTAGGTGATGTGGTGGTAGTTGTCGTGGTTGTTGCCGGTGTTGTTGTGGTAGTTGTTGGTGTTGTTGTGGTAGTTGTCGGTGTCATCGTGGTAGTTGTCGGTGTCGTCGTGGTAGTTGTCGTGGTTGTTGTCGGTGTTGTTGTGGTAGTTGTCGGTGTCGTCGTGGTAGTTGTCGTGGTAGTTGTCGTGGTTGTTGTCGGTGTAGTCGTGGTAGTTGTCGGTGTTGTCGTGGTTGTCATACGTGTTGTTGTCGTAGTTGTAGTTGTTATGGTTGTACTAGGTGTTGTTTTTGTTGTAAGTAAACCTGGTGGAAAAGCTCCAGTTCCTTGACCCTTACCAGCACGTCGGTTTCTGATTAATCTGATTGGAGATCTTTCCTCTGAAGGCTGGCTGGTGTAGGACAGAGTAATCTTGTGAACAGGGAAATCCTCCAGCACCAGCTCAAATGAATAAACTCCAAGGACTGATGTGTGCATATATGACAGAGAGCAGTTATGCTATATTTTAAAGAAAATACAAATAATGTGTTATAAATAAAAATAGTGTAAATGAACTGTAATACTTCAGTTAAACACTGACCAAAAGCATAGTATTTACTTACAACATACACTACAATGTCTTAGAATGTAATAACTTCAGTCATGGGCATAGAGCTGTGCATTTCATCAGGCAAATGTGTATGCATTTATATTAGTGCTGTCAATTTAACGCATTAACACATGCGATTAATTTTTCAGTTTAATGCGTTAAAAATATTCAAGTGCAATAAAATGCAAAAAAAGCTCATAATATTAAATAAAAAACCTGCTACAGTCTGCCATTAATGTTAATCAAAGAACAAAAGAAAAAGAAAATCACTCACTACTCTTAATTGAATAAATTTTAGCTTTAATAAAAATGAATACAAATTTAATCTAAATTTTAATCTAAATTATGCAGTGAAGACTGTGAAGTGTTTGATAACTTCAATTTAACTTTGACAAATTCAGTTTCTAGACATTTCCTACCTGTTAGATCAAATATTTAAAATACACTGTCTTTATGTTGTTTCCACATTAATTTGGAGATTAAATGTGAAATTATTACAATATAAAAATATATTAAAAACTTTATTGTTATGCCACTGGTTGAGCTCTTAAGAGGTGTAACTTGTACTGTCAATTACTTGAGAAAAAATAAATACTGTTGTTACATAAAGCAATGTAAGTTATTCAATGGTGTTTTACAATTGATTTAATATGTATAATTTTAATGTATATTTATACTTTTTTTTTTTTTAAATTAATCTGTCTTTATCTGTATCTTTTGGTGTGTACACAACAACCTTGAATAAATTCAAAGGGGCATTTTAAACTTTTTATTTTCAGAAATATATTAGATAAATAATAAATTAATAATACATTTCTTTGAATTTGAATTCACATTCAGCAGTTATTTACTTCATGCCTAAAGTGCTTTAAACAATAAGTATTCAATCAAAGGAATCACTTGCTCTTTCAGCTGATTAGATAATATCTATGAATGCCATGTATGCTTGATGTGTTATTATATATTATTATTTGTTTCAAGATGGAGTTGAACTGGAGTTTGTGGATTGATTGATTGATTGATTGTTTGATTATACACAGCAAAATCCCCAGAGTTAAATCAGCTCTGCTCAGAATACATATGGTCCGTCTCTAAATAGTATTAAAGTAACACTGAAGCAGAGTTAAAGTTAATGAGATAATTAAGCAAATAATAAGGCTGTGACTTAAGTCACTTGTAGTTCTTGTGTTTTTTCTTATTTCTTCAGTGATTCTGCTTGTTAACAGCAGGTGTTCATCACTAATGCACAATCATTACTTAATTAATTGCTTAATTATCTCATTAAATTGAACTCTGCTTCAGTGTTACTTTAACACTATTCAGAGAGGGACCACATGTACTCTGAGCAGAGTTGATTTAACTCTGGGGATTTTGCTGTGTAAATGTCTGATCATACTCACTATTGTGTATAAAAAATCTCTGAGAAGTAGTGAATGGGTACACTGAAGAAGGCTGTTAGCTGAAACACTTATATTACTTTTCCCCTTTTGTGATTTATTAAAACATCTGCTGAACATTCTTTAGTGTGCAGACCTTTTTTTTTTTTTGTAACAATAAGCTAAAAAAGGCAGAAAAGAGGTTTGCTCTTCAAGGTTTTTAAATCCTAACCAGTTCAAGTTATTCTTAGATCTATTGATGTAAGATCTAAGAGTATTGCAGCTGAAAAGTACTGTTTGTTCTGAAAGTGCTACAAATACTATCAATTTAAAAAAATAAATAACTTGAAAAATCAATCACAAATATTCAGTATCATTTTTTTTTTCATACCTGATCCAATGTAAAACCATCAGGTTGGTTGCAGATTCCACACTCATTGTTTTGTCCAAGTCCAAATCTGCATCTGACCTGGTCACCATCAGGATCAAATGCTAAGAGATTGTACCTCCTGGGACAGTTCTGAGGAACTCTGCAACATAATATTACAATAAGGCAACATCAATGTAGTATAGTATTGCATTACTTTATCATGTTGAATGCACACCATGATTAAAAAATATAGAAACAGACACTATAAGCTTCCATTAATTCTGTTACAAAAGCTGTTTTACCTAACAAAGGGTAGGGTGGTGGTGATTGGAGATCTGTTGGGCTCTGAGGTGTCCGATCTCACTCCAAGGTCAATGTAAGTGAGAAGATTCCAGTTTCCAGAATTTGTGACTGTGTTGTAAATCCAGCAGCAACTACTTTTGCTGTTGAGATATGTTGACATTTCATTCTTGCATTTTGTTCAGATCTATATTTTGTGAATTAGTGAATGATTTTGTTCTTCTAAATAATAAATTTACTTACAGAAGCTCAAAAGGGCTGTTGGTGGAAACCATCTTTGTTATGACACCTTCAGACTGACACCAGTTATTGCCATTGGGACTCGAATCTACTTGACCAATCACAGTACTGACATCATTTCCACAATCTCCAGAATTGCATGGCCAGTAATCATATGCGCTACATGAATGGTAGGTCGTCTTGAAGCGAAGTTCCACCTGAAATAATAAATGGTTTATAAAATGACAGTATGTTTTTAAACGTGTATGACTGCTGTAAAAATGAGCTACAAACATCTATGAAAGGACTAAACTGTAAAAAAAAAAAAAAAATCCCATTTTAAAGAGTGAGAACTGTCATGTTTGGTGGTTAAGATGGAACTGGTGTGCTTAGTTTATTTTATTATTTACTAATATTTAATATTTTAATACTTAATGTTTTACTGTTATATATGCAACACTGTAAACCCAAATAAGTTGGCAAAACTAAAAAAAAAAATTAAGGGAATCAATTACATCAATTTTTTTAATTTAAAAAATTCAAAGTTTAAAGGTGCCCTAGAACTTTTTTTTAAAAGATGTAATATAAGTCTAAGGTGTCCCCTGAATGTGTCTGTGAAGTTTCAGCTCAAAATACCCCATAGATTTAAAAAAAAAAAAAAAAAATTTTTAACTGCCTATTTTGGGGCATAATTAGAAACGAGCCGATTTCAGGTTGTGGCCCCTTTAAACCCTTAAACAGCATAAACAAAGTTCACACAGCTAATATAACCCTCAAAATGAATCTTTACAAAGTGTTCGTCATGCATACTGAATGCATGCGTCGGATTATGTGAGTATTGTATTTATTTGGGTGTTTACATTTGATATTGAATGAGTTTGAGGCTATGCTCTGTGGCTAACTGGCTAACACTACACTGTTGGAGAGATTTATAAAGAATGAAGTTGTGTTTATGAATTATACAGACTGCAAGTGTTTAATAATGAAAATAACGATGGCTCTTGTCTCCGTGAATACAGTAAGAAACGATGGTAACTTTAACCACATTTAACAGTACATTAGCAACATGCTAACGAAACATTTAGAAAGACAGTTTACAAATATCACTATCATGGATCATGTCAGTTATTATTGCTCCATCTGCCATTTTTCGCTGTTTTCCTTGCTTGCTTACCTAGTCTGATTATTCAGCTGTGCAGATCCAGACGTTAATACTGGCTGCCCTTGTGTAATGCCTTGAACATGGGCTGGCATATGCAAATATTGGGGGCGTACACCCCGACTGTTACGTAACAGTCGGTGTTATGTTGAGATTCGCCTGTTTTCCGGAGGTCTTTTAAACAAATGAGATTTATATAAGAAGGAGGAAACAATGGAGTTTGAAACTCAGCGTATGTCTTTTCCATGTACTGAACTCTTGTTATTTAACTATGCCAATATAAATTCAATTTTTAATTCTAGGGCACCTTTAAGTAAGCAGAACTGGCAGATTTCAGTTTTGTAGTCATACATTTTAATTACTCCTAACTTTAATTTTAAATATTAACACTTAATTTTAGTATTTATTCTCCCTTTCTAGTGTCATGGCAAAGCATGGTGGGAAATAGAAATCCCAACCCAGTTTCAGATAAATTTAAGTTTGTCTAAATTAAAAGAAACAAGTTCATAAAACTCAAAAGAATGAAACAATTTGGATTCCTTAAAATGTGTCAGTTTTGTGAACTCAAAAGAAAAAGAAAGTTCTAAATACTCATAAAAGTTAATTTGATTTAACTAATTTGTTTAATTTGAGTTTGCCCTACTTAAACCAATTAATTATTTTGAGCGTTAAGGTTTACAGTGAATTGCTATATTGACCGTATTTATTTACATGTATTTTGCAATGCATTTTTATTAAAAATCCCTAGCACATAATTGAATTATGTGTGATTGGTCAAAGCATGGAGACATATGAGATTTATCATTTCAAATGTCTTGTTTTAAGTCACTGTTATGGTGATTAGTATTCCTTTTAGTGAAGTTTCTTCAGTTTTGTTGATTGCATTTAACTAACTGTCAGTCATGTTCAAGTTTAATCCAAATAGAGATTAGGTTGACATGTGGCTTTAGTGGTTCCACTTTATATTAGTTGGCCTTAACTACTATGTACTTACATCAAAAAATAAGTACAATGTACTTAATGGGTTCATATTGAATTGCAAAACATTTTTGCTGTTATTGAGGTGGGATACGGGTAAGGTTAGGGAAAGCTTTGGTGGTATGGGTAGGTTTAAGGGTAGTGGTAAGGTGTAAGGGATGGGTCAACAGTGTAATTATAAATGTAATAACAGAAATTAATTACAGATGTAATTACATGCAGGTGTTTTTAAAATATTAGTACAATGTAGAAACATGTATGTACACAGTAAGTGCATTGTATCAAATGATTAATTTAAATGTAAGTACATAGTAGTTAAGGCCACTTAATATAAAGTGGGTCCGCTTTAGTAGAAATGAATGTTTATGAAACAACATACATATGCATAAGTTTAGCCAAACTTTAAAATGCACATTTACTGAATATAAAAACTAAAAATACAATGATGACTAAACATACAAAAACAAAACAAAAACAACAACAGTTGCAAAGCATATTGAGTTACAGAACTTGTTTGAACACATAGATATGTCTTTTCATTTCTTAAAGTTCACTTTATTTAAGTTTTAACAACCTTATAAAGACTATTCATTATGCAGTTTTTCATTTTCTTCAAATATACATGTCAAATGCAAATACATTTTAACAACTTTACAGTGTATTATAATTCACCCAACAAAGAATATGGCTGCTATTTAGTTAAAGTATATTCAAGGAGTTCTCACCTTGTACGATCCATCAGAGTTCCTTCTTGAGTTGAAAGTCATTGAGCCTCCATAGAAGTGTGAGGCTGTTACTATGGTGACCAGCAGAAGCTCGGTCAAGAGCAGAGCGTTGAAAGACATGCTGATCCGAGCTGAGCTCTCACCATCTGAGAACTGGTTTTTATTTTAACGTACCTGATGGAGGAAATGACAATCTATGGTCTGTCATCATTCCAGATAAGGAAAAGATAATCATATTAGTTACTGCTAAGGAATGATTGGCATTTAAATAATTTTCAATTTGCCATTGAGCATACTGCGGTACAATTTTTAATGTATTTATTTTAATATAGTATGTATACAAACATTATAGCTTGCTACTTGCATATCTTGACAATGGATAACCACATTTTATTTTCATGATTTGCACAAACATTTCAAAGGCATATACAATAGGATGCAACCACAAACTCACATCTGACTCAACTGTTTTGTTTAGAAGAGGCGTTGTCTGTTTAAATAAAATATTGTTTTCTTTTGTTGGCAGAATATCAAAGCTTTTGTTGCTCATTCACACTCAAAAACATTTTAAGCCTTTTTTTTTTTGTTAAGATTTATGAATTTCAGTTGTATAGTAAAATTCCATCAAACTGAATTGAATAATCCTAGGACCATTTCAGTTTATGTGATTTGTACAAATCCATTCCCTTTTTTTTCTATTAAGATTTATACAAAATGTTTTATTTAGCTCTATTTTTTTTATTCCTAATATGAATACTATGTAAGGATTATTCAATTCAATAATAGGCTTAAGAACATTTTTGTCTCGAGTTTAAAACAAGGTTTATTGCTAACACATATGACATCCTGAAAAGAAACCAGTTGAGCTAGATGAGCAAATGAATTAACGTACAACTAACTGATAATGAACTTCCTTTTAATCTATCTGCAGCTCATGTTTTTGGAATTTGAACTGTGATTAAAATGTCAATCATCAGCGTTAAGTGAGAGTGAATAAAATATTTTTATATGGAAAACCTATTTAAAGAGGCTGTTCTACATTATTAAGCAAATCACAGTTTTCTTCCTCAATATGGGGAGGAAGAAAAATCTTTCTGAAGATGAAAAGAATGAATTTTTTTTTTTTTGCAGCATAGTGTGTTGTCTTGAATGAAAGTCCTTTTATTTCAGAAGGCACTATCCTTCTTTTTATACCATAGCAGAAAATGGTCAGTTATAAACTCCACATGTCTTGCAGAAGTCATTTTGACACCCTCAGAGACCCATGTCAGTCACTGTTCATGTAGTAAACACAGTGCAGCACTTCCGGGTTCTACGTCAGAACGCTGGCTCAGTATTAGCCGACGTTGTTCACGTGAGCAGCACGACAGCATGCGAGTGATGCTGACGCAGGAGCTGACAGATAGTAAGCCGGCGTTCTGATGTAGAACCCGGAAGTACTGCACTGTATGCGTGAACAGCATAGGAGACTGACAAGAAAGAGAAGAAATTGTTTAATAAAATTGTTATTTTTGTTTGTTTTTTGTACAAAAACAGTTTTATTGTCGCTTCATAACATTAAGGTTGAACCACATGGACTATTTCAACAATGTCTTTACTACCTTTATAGGTAGTGGTAATAACGTTGTCTGTCGGAGGTCAAAAAGCTCTCAGATTTCATCAGAAATATCTTAATTTGTGTTCTGAAGATGAACGAAGGTCTTGCGGGTTTGAAACGACATGGGGGTCAGTAATTAATGACAGAATTTTCATTTATGGGTTAACTAACCCTTTACTAAGCCTTAGTTCTTCTGTGCTCTAAATCACTCACAAATCTTTTGATAGTTCAATAATCTCCATTGAGTTTTCACACAATATTAGTTGTTGTCATGCCTTTTGCAAGACATTGCACCATTTCATGCTTTTTATCTTCAGAAAGATCTTTCTTCCTCTTTCTTCTATTGCATGAGAACTGTGACATGCTTAATGTGGATTGTGGAACAAGCTCTTCAAGTATAGGTTTTCCATTTACCTGGCAAACTATAGTCTGAGATTGATACCAGTTATCTAAAAAGATAGACCTACGAGAAACTAAAATCTGAATGTTTATTGTACTGAAATCCTGCTGATATGTCACTTCCATAATAATTTGGAACACAGTTTATTAACAGTTAAAATATTTTTAATTTTTTAAATTGCACATAAAAAAACTTAAACAGTAGGCCTATTTATAAATCTTTATGTAAACATAGTTTATGTTAACATAGTTCTTTGAAAGCTTCAGAAATCAGATAAAGGCAATATCAAAGAGGAAATCAATGGAAATATCTCTGATTGAAATTGTTAGTTACATTTGCACACAAATAATATCATGATTTATATACTCAATGAAATGCTTGATTCTGATTGGTCAGTTGTCGCAAATATCTGTCAAATATTGTTGTATAATGATGGCTAAATATTATGTTTGCAGTGTTGGGGAGTAGTATGTTATTAACTTAACTACATTTTTTCAGTAGCTTGAGCAGCAAGTAGCTTGACAGTAGCTTTAGTAGATTGATGCTATTAACTTTTTGTTTGATGCTATTAGCTTTTCCAGTAGGCCCATCTAACTACTTTTTCCAGCAAGTAGCATTGTAGCATGACCAAAAACCAACATTCCGGTTTGCGTTTTGACCATAGACTGTAAAAAAAGATGGACAACGCACCTTCACTCTCTTCCATTGTAGTAAATGAAGCCGTCAGTGTGCCAATATGGCCTTGACATCTTGAGTCTCGAGTCTGCGAATAGTGAACTTAGAGCCCGAGTCTGCGCAGTAGTGAGGGTGAAGTGGAGCCACCATATCAAGGTCCCGTACACACTCCCGCAGAATTGGTTAATACTCCAGAACAACCCATTATGTCGGTGTGAATTAAACAGTTCTGGAATTGTAGAAATTAAAGTTAAAAAGATCCATTAAAAAGTCCATTGGTGCTTCAGTGATTACTTCCCTCAGAGAAGCTGTCAATCTCAGCTGTCAATCATGACGTCAAAATCTGCGTTTTTATAGCATCAAATAACTAAAAACAAACGTATTTAAAGAACGAACACTTGAACTAACATCAGCATGATAAAAACTGCCTAAAATGCGTAAAATATTTGACATGTAATTTGACTGTTCAGCTTGTCCCACATCCAATTACATCACATGGAGAGAGCGGGGTTTATGACCTATACCGCATCCAGCCACCTAGGGGTGATCGAGATGCTTTGTAAAAAAAATGCATGTGAAATCTACAGTAATTTACTGTGTTTGTGGAGTAGAATACTGTGTATTCAGTCCAAAATTGCAGCAATAATTGCAGTAAAGAAGTACTGTAATAGACACAGTAATCAGAAATCACATGTAGAAAATCACAGTACCTTCCAATGTTCTGTAGAAAACACAATAATCAATTATGTACTGTAGAAAATCACAGTAACCAACAATATGCTGTAGAAAATCACAGTAACCACTTATGTACTATATAGAGAAGGAAAACAGTACACTGGCAGCGGGGTTGCCTGCCAATTACTGCATTTAAACTGTCCTTACTGTAATTCAATTTCATTTTTACGGTGAATAGAGAATACAGGACACTTATGTATTCTTTAATAAAACTTCAAAAGATGTCAAAAATCACCATAAGGTCACAGACATTTTATTGTTTTCAACTCATCTAGCAATATATAAAGAAAATTCATATACAGTTCACCATTGCTATGGAATTCAAACACCAATAATATAAACCAACCTCTACATTCACTTGAATGAGAAAGGATGTCTAACTTTTTAATGGTTCATTATATCATGGGCAAATAGTGGAGGTTATGTTTATGATTATTTATGTTTATGAAAATCAAGAATAACTGTCTAATGATCATAGCACCATGATTTAAAGTGCTATCAATGAAAGACTTAACACCTGCAGTGACTAGCTTCAGTATTGCTGTATAGCTTCAACTGATTCATCAGTCAGTATTTATGACCACCTGCCCACTCAAACCAACTCAGGACTGAGTATTATGTCTCTGGGAGAGAGCCATAGCTTGCCCTGCTGTCAGGGTTGCTAATGCTACCAGCAGCTCTGTGTGAGAAGGACAAGCTGAGGCTACAGTTAGCCAGTGCTCTAATACTGTCAGACACAGACGAGGACACAGATGAGGTAAGTGCAACAGTGTTTATAGACAGAGGTTTCAGACACAGGTGATGACACAGGTAGAGAATCTTGACACGTAGAACAGACAATAGGTATAACAATGATAACTTTCCTTGGCAGATGACGATGAAGACACAGATGATGACGGGGAACTCAGGACTGGAGATGAAGACAACAGGTAAGTACAAAGTTCAGGTAAGACGAGGTCGAGTGACGTGCAGGGATCGGTGCAAGACCAGACAATGAGTGAACGGGACTGGTGTGCTTATATGTGGCTCTGGTGATGATGCACAGGTGTTCAGTATTCCGGTGATTGTGAACGAGTGGGCGTGGCGTAAGTGTCCATGTCTGAAGGTGCAGGTTGTGTAGCCGTGACAGTACCCCCTCCTCCACGGGCGGCTCCTGACGGCTGGGAACGACGGCGGCGACGGGGTCTACCACGGCTTCGAGGAGCGGGACGGTCGGGATGTTCCTGGTGGAAATCGGTGAGTAGACTGGGGTCAAGGATATCCTGGCGGTTGACCCAGCATCGCTCCTCTGGGCCGTAGTTCTCCCAGTCCACTAGGTATTCCAGTTGGGACCCACGTCGCCGCGAGTCAAGGATAGCTCTCACCCGGTAGATGTTGGTGTCTTCATCGATGGCAGGAGGAGGAGGTACGGCATCATCACCAGGCTCTGTGGAAGGAGGAAATAAAGGGTCAGTGAAGGGTTTGAGAAGTGACACATGGAAGGATGGTGAGATGCGGTACTGTGCTGGGAGTTGGAGACGGTAGGTCACTTCATTCAGCTGCCTTTCGATGGTGAATGGTCCGATATACCGGGGACTCAGCTTACGGCAAGGCAGTCGGAGGCGGATGTCCCGAGTGGAGAGCCAGACTTGCTGTCCTGGTTGATATTGAGGAGTGGGTCGTCGGCGGGCGTCAGCTTGCTCCTTGTGCCTCCGAACTGCCTGCTGGAGGTGCACATGAGCTGAGTCCCAGACCCTCTCGCTCTGTCGGAACCAGTGATCTACCGCTGGGATCTCCGAGGGCTCACCCGACCATGGAAACAAGGGAGGTTGGTATCCTAACACACACTGGAACGGGGTGAGCCCTGTGGTGGACTGCTGGAGGGAATTCTGGGCGTATTCGGCCCAGGGCAGATACTGGCTCCAACAGTCCTGGTTACGGTGACAGTAGACCCTCAGGAACCTCCCGATTTCCTGGATTTTCCGCTCAGTCTGGCCGTTGGTCTGAGGGTGGTATCCTGACGAGAGGCTGACGGATACCCCTAGGAGGCGGAAGAATGCGGTCCAGACCCGGGAGATGAACTGTGGCCCGCGGTCAGAAACGATGTCTTCAGGTAGGCCGAAGTGGCGGAAGACGTTGTGAAAGAGTGCCTCTGCCGTTTCGAAGGCCGTAGGTAGTCCTTTGAGAGGAATGAGCTTACAGGATTTCGAGAATCTATCCACCACTACGAGTATACAGGTGAATCCTTGCGAGGAAGGAAGATCTGTCATAAAGTCTATTCCAATGTGGGTCCAGGGTCGTTCTGGGATGGGCAGAGGCACAAGCTTTCCTTCAGGTAATCTCCTAGGGGTATCCGCGATGGCACAGACTGAGCAACCCTTGATGTACCGGGAGACGTCCTGAAGCATGGATGGCCACCAGTAACGTTGTTGAAGGAGCGAGAGGGTCCTTCTCCTGCCTGGGTGTCCAGAGCCCGGAGATGAGTGAGCTAAGTCCAAGAGGGTGATACGGTGCTGAGGTGGTACGTATATCCTACCCTCTGGACCTCCCGGTGGAGCAGGTTGGAGGAGGTTCTCTTGTTGGATCTGTTGGTTGATGGTCCACTGGATAGGGCTTACGATCATGGCTGGAGGGAGGATAGGCTCTGGAGGTTCAGGATCGGGATCTGCTTGATGAAGACGAGATAGAGCATCAGCACGGTTGTTCTGATTTCCTGGACGGTAGGTGACTTTGAAGTTGAATCTGGTGAAGAATAAGGTCCATCGGGCTTGGCGATGGTTGAGTCTTTTTGCGTCTCGTAGATATTCAAGGTTGCGGTGGTCAGTGATGACTTCAAACGGTTCCTTTGCTCCCTCCAGCCAATGTCGCCACTCCTCCAATGCGAGCTTGATCGCCAGGAGCTCACGATTGCCAATGTCGTAATTCTGCTCCGCCGGGGATAGCTTCTTGGAATAGAAGGCGCATGGATGGAGTCGTGGAGGATCCCCCTGGCGCTGGGACAGTACCGCTCCGACCCCGGTGGAAGAGGCATCTACCTCGACGATGAACTGACGGTTTGGATCGGGATGGACCAGGATCGGAGCGGACTTGAAGGCGAGTTTCAACTGATGGAAGGCGTTCGTGGCCGTGGGGTTCCAGGACAGAGACTTGGGCCGGTTACGGAGAAGAGAGGTGAGTGGTGAACTGAGCATGCTGTAGTTGTTAATGAAACGGCGGTAGAAATTAGCAAAGCCCAGGAACCTCTGAAGCTCCTTGATGGTGTTGGGTTGCTTCCAGTGAGTGATGGCTTCCACCTTCCCCTGGTCCATCTTCACACCATTGGAATCGATGACAAAATCCAAGAACTGGACTGAGGAGGTGTGGAATTCGCATTTTTTCAGTTTAAGGTAGAGTTGGTGTTCACGGAGCTTCTGGAGGACGAGTTTGACATGGTTCACATGGTCTTCATAACGATGAGAATAGATGAGAATGTCGTCGATATATACAATGACGAACTTGTTCAGGTAATCTCGGAAAACTTCATTCATATAATTCTGGAACACAGACGGACTATTGGACAACCCATACGGCATCACCTGATATTCGTAGTGCCTGGACGGGGTGATGAACGCTGTCTTCCACTCTTCCCCTTCCATATGCGAATCAGGTTGTAGGCACTCCTCAAGTCCAGTTTTGAGAAAATGGTGGCTCCACGTAATTGTTCCAGGGCAGCTGGGACCAGAGGAAGGGGATAGCTGAACTTAACGGTCTGTGAATTGAGATGGCGATAGTCAATACACGGCCGCAAGCCTCCGTCCTTCTTGGCCACGAAGAAGAAACTCGACGTGGCAGGGGAAGTCGATGGTCGTATGAACTCCATGGCTTTCTGCTCCGGGATGGACAATGGGTATACTCTTCCCTTTGGTAATGTAGCCCCAGGCAGGAGGTCGATGGCGCAGTCCCATGGCCGATGAGGTGGAAGTTGGGTTGCCAACCGCTTACTGAAGACATCCTGGAACGCCCGATAAGCTGGAGGAATGATTACTTGGACTTGGGTTTCTGGACTTTCGACTGAGGTAGATTGGATCGGCAGTGGTGGTTTTCTGGATGAAGAAGATGATTGAAGGACTCTTACTGGTAAGGTAATGCAGTTTTCATGGCAGTTCTTACCCCACTTGAGGATTTCACCATTTGACCAATGGATGTACGGTTGGTGTTGGTTTAACCATGGGCGTCCCAGGATAATGTCAGCGGTTGACTCCTCCAGCACCATAAATGTGATGTCCTCCACATGCAAGTGACCGACGCGAAGGATGAGTGTGGGGGAGAAGTAACGGACATGACCTCGGCCCAGCGGTTTTCCCTGTATGGTAGTAATTTTCAGGTCGACGGGGCTACGTTGGCGTTTGGCATTCAGTTGATTGAGGGTTTGTTGGCTGATGAAGTTCCCCGCCGACCCGGAGTCAATGAGGGCTTGTACTGAAACAGAAGATTGACAATGTCTTAGGTTCACCCAGGTCTTAGTTAAACGTGCTGTTTGAGGAGGTAATTGAATGGTACTCACCGCTGGACGAGGAGGTCGAACTGGACAGGTGGGTAGTTGATGTCCATCTCCCCCACAATACAGGCACAACTGTAAGTTGATGCGGCGTTGTCGTTCTGAGGTGGTGAGATGGTAAGTGTCAACTTGCATGGGTTCGGGTGCTGGAGGCGCGGCAGATGGTGAGACGGGCGGAGGATTTACAGCGGGAGCGGTGTGACTGCAAGCAGCAAGACTTTGGGAGACCCGGATAGTTTTTTGGATCAAACTCTCTAATCCCAGGGAATCTTCATATACTACGATCAGTTGTTGAACTTCTTCGCGCAATCCATGGCGAAAAGCTGTGAGGAGAGCGGTTTCATTCCAGCCGCTGATATAGGCGAGGGTGCGGAAGCGCACAGCATATGAACTCACGGTCTCGTTCCTTTCTTGACGAATGTTGAATAACTGATCGTGAATGGATAAGTCAGCTGTCTGCTGGCCGAAGACTTCCTTTAACTGGGAACAGAATGAGGACACGGAACCAAGGATCGCAGAATTTGCTTCCCATAATGATTGGGCCCATTGTAGGGCTTTACCTGATAATAGAGTGATGATGAATGCCACCCGGCTTCTTTCGGTGGTGAATAGATGGTTATTGGCTTCCATGTAAAGGGAGCATTGTAGTAGGAACCCGCTGCAATCCTCCGCCGCGCCGCTGTATGTCGCTGGTTTGGCCATGGGACTCGCAGGGGCAGCTGAAGAAGTGAGCGGTGGAGTAGGTGTTGATGATGACGGTGCGGTGGTTGTGGTATTTTGAAGGAGTGAGGACCGTACAGCGTTGACCAGTGCCAGGAAGGGATCCGTGGTGCGGTCCCCGCCTGTGCCTGAAGAGCTCTGCATCTGGTCTGGTCTTCTGTCAGACACAGATGAGGACACAGATGAGGTAAGTGCAACAGTGTTTATAGACAGAGGTTTCAGACACAGGTGATGACACAGGTAGAGAATCTTGACACGCAGAACAGACAATAGGTATAACAATGATAACTTTCCTTGGCAGATGACGATGAAGACACAGATGATGACGGGGAACTCAGGACTGGAGATGAAGACAACAGGTAAGTACAAAGTTCAGGTAAGACGAGGTCGAGTGACGTGCAGGGATCGGTGCAAGACCAGACAATGAGTGAACGGGACTGGTGTGCTTATATGTGGCTCTGGTGATGATGCACAGGTGTTCAGTATTCCGGTGATTGTGAACGAGTGGGCGTGGCGTAAGTGTCCGTGTCTGAAGGTGCAGGTTGTGTAGCCGTGACAGATACTGTATTTATACTTGGCCTGTTAGCTGATCTGAAATATACCTCTGAGTCTTGCCTATAACTGTAGGGGCAGAGAATTTGCCTGAATGGAATTTTCAAATCCAAACAGACAGATTACACTTTGGATTGTGGTGCTATGATATTAGACAGTTTTTAGTTTGAATAAACATAAGTAATCACAAATGTAACCACCAGTATGTGCCCATGTTTAAAGGTGCCCTAGAATTAAAAATTGAACTGACATGATCCATGATAACATGATATTTTTAGTGATATTTGTAAATTGTCTTTCTAAATGTTTCGTTAGCATGTTGCTAATGTACTGTTAAATGTGGTTAAAGTTACCATTGTTTCTTACTGTATTCACGTAGACAAGAGCCGTCGCTATTTTCATTTTTAAACACTTGCAGTCTGTATAATGCATAAACACAACTTCATTCTTTATAAATCTCCAACAGTGTGTAATGTTAGCTTTAGCCACGGAGCAAAACCTCAAACTCATTCAGAATCAAATGTAAACATCCAAATAAATACAATACTCACATAATCCGACGCATGCATGCAGTATGCATGACGAACACTTTGTAAAGATCCATTTTGAGGGTTATATTAACTGTGTAAACTTTGTTTATGCACTGTTTAAGGCAAGTGCGAGCTCCGGGGGCGGAGAGCGCAAGCATTTAAAGGGGCCGCAGCATGAATCGGCGCATTTCTAATTATGCCCCAAAATAGACAGTTAAAAAAATTAATAAAAAAAAATCTATGGGGTATTTTGAGCTGCAACTTCACAGACACATTCAGGGGACACCTTAGACTTATATTACATCTTGTAAAAAAACGTTTGATGGCACCTTTAACAATGTCCAGCAAAATGAGAAACAGTAATCATTCTTTCATGATCACTGGCAACACAAAGTGTAACATTTTATTCATAAACTTGTGGCACACCAGTACTTGAATGAAGAAGCTCCATCAGAGTAGGCCTCAGTTAGGAGAAAACATCAATCATGAGTACTTCCACCTGCTCACCCTCCAAATGTGGAACCACCCACAGCTGTAGCCAATGGCCTAATGGAGATCACCATAAAACCAGGAACCCTGTGGCACTCAAGGTTGGTTTGTCCTGGGTAGATTGCCCATTTTCAGTCAGTTTCTTACAATGTACACTGCAGCTTCACTTGTATGGTTGCATTTTTCAGCATTTCTTAAGTTCACTGGTTTAATTAAGTATAATTGCCTAACACTTGTTGCCTTTAGGGCAACAAGGACAATTATTTCTCAAGAAATGAAACTGATGATATGTTTTAAAATGTATATTAAATGACAGCTGACATGTGGTATATGTCCTTGATGTTATAGGGAAGGTCATAAATAAGCTTTTTATGTCAAAGAAATGACAGCTGACATGTGGTATGTGTCCTTGATGTTAGGGAAGGTCATAAATAAGCTTTTTATGTCAAGGAAACATTGTATCAAATGCATTTTTGGGGCTATTACTTTACAATACATGTGCACTAATATGCATTAATTTACACACAGATAATCTTCAGTTAATATATTACCATTCATTAATGATGCCACATCAGCAACTATCTAATTAATAGATTAAATCAAAAAAATTCTGTTTTAATAAATCATTAGCATGGTTTAGTTCTTTACGAGTCATGCATTAACTCAAGATTATCTGTGCATTAATTAAACATTAAATTAATGTGTATTAGTGCATCTGTATTGTAAAGTGTTTCCTTTTTTTGTAAATGCTTGTCTCGCTATGTGTCTAATAACAGTTTATGAGCAAAATGTAAATCCATTATAAAAAAAAAAAAAATAGTTTGGACTGGAATGAGTATAGACAGTCAATGAAAGCTGTGGAAGTACACATAAATAAATAATTTTGAATTGTTTTATTTAAATGATTTTGTAGCTTTCATTAACTATTTTATTTGATCATTCATGTAAACAAAACAAAAATGAAGGAGATTACAAAGATTTTTTAGATCTCTTATGTTTGCCTTCTACTTTTACTAGCAAATTATTATATCATATAAAACATGATTTAAAAAAAAAATCATTTAATGCATATGACTTTATATGACACATAAAATTGTATAGAAACTCAATGTCATTTAAGGACATGTACTTTCTCTGAAGTCTTAGTTTAAAGATCACTTTTGCACATCCTGTCCAGCAGCTTCTGCTGCATTTTTGTCACATGCATCATTTTTTTTCACTACCATGAGGAGGTTGTGCTTTCTAGTAAGTCACCTGAGGTATAGGTGACATGAATCCAAGATTACTTTCTATTGGTATAGCATTTCAACACCAACCTAATAAGCAGGTTTGTTGCTGAGAGTTGGTGTAACTTTGGGTGTTATTACTTTTGTTTCTTCTATAACCTATAAAAAATTGCAGAGGACACACCCCAGTCATGATGACACTGCAATAGTTTTGAGATTTGAGTGATGTTCTTTTTTTAGATTAAATTGATTCATTTTAACAGATATTGCTATTGTTATTCAAAATAAATATGAATATTTTTTATTAAAACGTGCCCTTTTCTTTATTTAACGTGACCTATCCCTAGTGAAAAAACCTATACCAAAATACATTTAAAATACATTTATTTCACACTTAGTACAAATCCATTAACATGTTTACTGACATATCACTTGAGAATTACTGATATAAATATTATAATTAAACTTTATTTGGAGTACTTCTTTATTGCACTATGCACATTATTAATCCTAAAATGTGTTTTAATATCACTATTGATAGTATGATCACTGTATAATATCTTTAAATGTGTACCTACAGTATACCTGTAATAGTTCCATTTTATATAATCAAATATACTAAGTATATCTGTAGTTGGACCTCAACTAGCTTTGCTTCTGAGTAAGGTAAGGTAAGGTAAGGAGGTAAGGATTTTTTATTGTCATTCCAAAAAACATTGTACATGAGCTTGGAACAAAATTAGATACCAATTTCCAGTTAAAAAACACTCACAAATAAATAACTAAACTACACATCATAATATATACAAATAAAATACAAATAACCATTCATTTACACCCATATATAAACACTAAAAACCTGAAAAATTCACAGCATAGTAATAAAAATGCAATGTACAGTGGTGGTCAGAATTATTGGCTCCCTTGGTAAATATGATCAAAGATGACTGTAAAAATAAATCTGCATTGTTTATCCTTTTGATCTTTAATTCATAAAATGAGTAAAAATCTAACCTTTCATTGAAGGAAAATAATTGAAAGTGGGGGGAAAATCACATTATGAAATAAATGTCAAAACATGTTGGCCATAATTATTGGCACCCCTAGAAGTTTTTACGAGTAAAATATCTCTGAAGTATATTCCCAGTCATATTTACATTTTTTTAGCACACCAGGGTGATCATAAACATGAAATTGTCCAGCCATGACTTCCTGTTCCACAGCAGTATAAACATGAGGAAACACAAAGGCCAAATTCCCTTAATCATTCATCACAATGAGTAAAACCAAAGAATATAGTTCTGATGTGCAGCAAAAGATTGCTGAGCTTCACAATATAGAAAGTAGCTGTAAGAAAATAGCTAAAGCATTGAAAATCCCCATTTCCACTATCAGGGCAATAATTAAGAAGTTCCAATTAACTAAAGATGTTACAAATCTGCCTGGAAGAGGACATGTGTCTAAATTGTCCTAATGCGCGGTGAAGACTCTCCAAGGATCACAGTTGGAGAATTGCAGAGATTAGTTGAGTCTTGAGTCTCAGAAAGCGATAAAAAAATATCAAACAGCACCTACATCACCACAAGTTGTTCAGGCGGTTTTCAAGAAAAATCCTCTGCTCTCATCCAGAAACAATCTCCAGTATATTCAGTTATCAGACATGATTGGAACTTCAAATGGGACTGACTTCTATGGTCAGATGAAACAAAAAAAAAGAGCTTTTTGGCAGCAAACCCACCAGATGGGTTTGGTGCACACATGGATAAAAAGTACCCCAAGTCCACGGTTAAATATACTGCTGGATCTTTAATGTTGTGGGCCTATTTTTCTGCTGGAAGTCCTGGACATCTTGTTCAGATATATGGTATCATGGATTCTACCAAATATCAACAGATAAAAAATCAAAACCTGGCCGCTTCTGCTAGAAATCCTATAATGAGCCATGGTTGGATCTTCCATCAGGACAATGATCCAAAACAAACATCAAAACCAGCACAAAAATGTGTCACTGAGCACAAAATGAAGCTTCTGCCACGGCCATCTCAGTCCCCTGACCTGAACCCTAAAGAAAATGAGTGGAGTGAACTGAAGAGAAGAAGCACCAACATGGAGCTGGGAATCTGAAGGATCTGGAGAGATTCTGTATGAAGGAATGATCTCTGATCTCTTGTCAGGTGTTCTCCAAACTCATCAGGCATTATAGGTGAAGACTCTGAGCTGTTATCTTGGCAAAAGGAGGTTGCAAAAACTATTGAATAAAAGGGTGCCAATAATTGTGGCCAACATGTTTTGGAGAAAAAAACATTTATTTCATAATGTGATTTCCCCCCCACTTTCAATTATTTTTCTTCTATGAAAGGTTAGAGTTTTACTCATTTTATGAATTAAAGATCAAAAGGATAAACAATGCAGATTTATTTTTACAGTCATCTTTGATCATATTTATCAAGGGTGCCAATAATTCTGACCACCACTGTAACTTTGAGACAAAAAGTTTAGTTTGTTCAATTCTAGAGTATGGCAGAGTTAGTAACTCTAACAGCTTCTGTAAAGAAAGAAGTTTTTAACGTGGTTGTTCTAGTTCTGATGCTACACAGCCTCCTGCCTGAAGGGAGAAGGAAAAATAGTCTATTGGCAGGGTGGGAGCAGTCCTTCATGATGCTGGCAGCCCTGGTCCTGTATCTGTTGATGTTTGTGTCACTGACTGCCAGGGTTGCCAGGTTTTCACAACAAAACTCAAAACTAGCCCAAATGCATTTCAGGGGGGGGTCCCATGGTAAAAATCGCGTTCTTGGGGGTAAAATTCGCGTTTTTGGAGGGGCTCCCCTGGTAAAATTCACATTTCAGGGGCTAAATATTACGTTATTTTAGTCGATTCAACCTGCAGACATGAAAAACAACCCGCGGCAACAGTGTAAAAGTAGCCCAATTCCGCAGGAAAACCATGCACTTGGCAACACTGGAGACTGCATCCAATAATTTTCTCTGCCGACTTAACCACACGTTGCAGGATTTTCCTATCTGTAAAAGAGCAGTTCCCATTCCACACTGTAACACACGAAGTGAGAATGCTCTCCACCATACACCTATAAAAGGATGTAAGGACTTTAGTTCCCAAGCCAGCCCATTTAAGCCTCCTCAGAAAATACAGCCTTTGATGGGCCTTCTTTACCAGGCTACGGCAGTTGGTTTTCCAAGTGAGGTTGTCGTTAATTTGTACCCCCAGGTATTTGAAGCTGAAGACGACTTCCACCTCGGCTCCCCCAATGCAGAGGGGAGGGAGGTGGTTCCTGTTGGCCTTTCTGAAGTCCACAATCATTTCTTTAGTTTTTTTCACATTGATGCAGAGATTGTTATCGCTGCACCAGGCCACCATTTGTTTCACCTCTAATCTGACTCTGAGCTGGGAACAATGGGGGAGGACATGATTTTATGGATCTATACAGTCTGCCTTCTATCTGTTAAAAAGTTCAGTACCCAATTGCACAGAGAGTAACTCAGTCCAAGAGTCTACAGTTTATGTATCAGTGGATCAATACACCACTAGTCCAACTGCCTTGAGCATCTGGTGTGTGAGGTCTAAAAATTCGCTCTGATGCCGGAAGTGATCTCTCGTGCATATACCTCAATAAGTGCGAGAGATCACTTCTGGGCGTCAGAGTGCATTCAAACCTCACACACCGGATGCTCAAGGCAGTTGGACATAGTGGTGTATTAGAAGTAAAAAATGATATACTGTTTGGTTTCTCGCACAAACCGATTGTTTCGTGTCTTAGGACATCAGTGTGTCGTCACGAGCCGCAGGGTTTAATTTGGATTTGTCTATGCATGTTTTTTTGACTCTTATAGATGGCGTTCCCATTGCCATGCATTATACGACTGACAGACTGCAACGGTTGGAGTTAAAAATCATCATTTGTGTTCTACTGAAGAAACAGATAAACAGCAAAGCAGATAAACATCAAATTTTCATTTTTGGGTGAACTATCCCTTAAATAAATCCATTTTGTTGTCCAACGCCCAAATATTGGCTAAAAACAAGGGATGGAATCACCAGTCTGTTGTTGTTAACTTACTTTAACTTAGCCAACAGGCTGGCTCACTTGCCCCTCTTCTGCTTCCAAGCACACCGCTTCCTTTTGCCTCTGAGTCGGCGTATAGTGCAGCGCCATGCCAGCTCTGATTTCAGGTTCTGTGGTAGTTTTGCTTCATACTTACTGTTAATATCTCAGAGTTCAAGTGGATTGTATCGCACAAACCTCTCTGCACACATACACTCACTATCTCTTACCGGGAACCGGGAGCTTGAGAAGCCGCTGCACGCTGCCATTACGCTACAGATAACTAGAGTACATGAAGTACAAAATCAGTTGTTCCAATTTAGCAGACTTATCAATTTAGTATACCAAAATACTTTCTTATAATCTGAAAGATTGCAATCGGAATTGGTTTATTGCAATTATATAATAGATAGTGAGTAACAGCAAGGTAAAAGTTGTGCATGTACTGCCAGCATTGGTGAGGGAGTGTGAGAATAAAACAGGTTTGGGTTGATGAGTATGATTGACTTTCATAAAGCAAGTCCCATAAAATATAGCTTTTTAATGTTGAAGATATCAATAGCTTCTTTTCAGTGTCATGTGGTTTATATTTTGATCTCATGAGGAGAAAGTATGCATAAACAATCCAATAAAACCACTTAATTCTTTCAGAATTTTTCTCTGTTTGCTCTTTGTGAGCTACATGCTTCTCTATTGAATCCAGTTCTTTATTTCTTATAATGAATAAAAGTGAAGCAGTTTTCCATGCAATAATGACTGAATAAACACTTTATGTATACAGCATTGACCAAGGAGTGTTTTTCTTTGCAAATTACCACACACCAACACAATAAATACCTCAATGTATATTCTATTCAAGAATACAGAGGCATGCATATTGCTTATCACATAACACCAACATTAATTTTTAAACATTTATTTTCTTCCAACAACATTTTATCCCCAAAATGTCAGATCATTCTCAATATTCAAGTGAAAGTTTTTTTCCCCAATAATTATACATCCCGGTAAGCATGTTATGTTCAGTGAAGCATGTTGAGTGAAAGTGAAGAAGGAAATAAGTGGGGAAAAAATACAATATGCTCAAAGAATTAGGACAATACCAGCCGCACCAAAGGCCATTGTTGTGCATTTATACCATTTCCCCTCAAAAACTGTTCATTTACTGCTCTTGTGTGAGATATGCAATCAAAACAGAAAGACTTTAACTGGTATTTTTAACCTGGTTGGATGTAGGCCTACTCAACCTGGCAACTAAAGGATCTCAGAAAGAGGACAGTAGTTGCATGCGGTCAACTGATCTTGTTCTTTTGGCATTATATACCAACATCCCCACCACCACCGCAATGGAGACAACAAAGAGTCCTGCAAAGACCCCGGTGCTTGTGCTCATGTGTAGAAATCCACTGTCATTTGAGGCTACAAAATGAAAGAGCAACAGAGTTACACAGAAAATAATGAGATAGGAATAATATTATAGTCACGGTTAAAGGAATAATTGAGCCAAAAATGAGAACTGATGTTTTAAAGAAGACCTAGTATGCTTATTTAGAAAAAAGGCATAATTTTATTTTTGGGATGTGCTAGAATAGGTTCTCATGCTTTAAAGTTTAAAAAACACATTATTATTCACATATTTCAGATTGTTGCAGCACCTCTCTTCCCAGTCTGTCAGTAACGCTCTGTTTAATTCCTGTTTCTATGAAGCAATGTGCTCTGATTGGTTAGCTGGATCAGTGTGTTGTGCTTGGGCAAGTGCCTCAAGCACATTTCGTAAATGTCATGCCATAATGTAAGTTTCATATAGAGAATATAGAAACTCGCATTATTCTCTAGATCTGATATAGAGAGTAAATCCCATTGGGGTGACTTTGTGCTTTGCAGACCTTTTTATGCTCAAACAGCAACATTTCACACTAAAGAAAGTTGAACATGTAAAAAAGCCTAATAGGACCCCTTTAAACCATATTCATATACCTGCAGAATTATGAGTCTGTCTTGCCACACGTAGGGGACCCTGGGTGATGTAATGCCTGGCTGTTTCTTGGCTCACGTCTCGCCTACGTCTGCGTGCGGCTTGACCAAGACAGCCTTGGGCACACCTGGAGTTTGGGCTGTCCTTTGCACACAGGATCACTGAGCAACTAATGTACACCTGTTGACAATTATTATAGTGAAAGGTTCCTGCTTAACACAATTTACACTGTATTGTTATGTGAATATGTCATACCTCATCGAAGCCTCCTGTGAACTTGAAAGCTTGGATCTCAAAGTCATATTTTGTGGAGTCACTTGCGTAAACCGTGACTGTTTCATCCGTAACACACCTAAAATAACACAATCAAAGAACCGAATGACTTCTGAACACATCTTGTTCAATTTTATTATTTGTTTCATTACAGTTTCAAACTTACTCAACTTTTTTGATACTGGCGTTCCCATCATGCAATGGGGCATAAATAATTAATAAGGTTGATTTTTTTTTTTGCTGTTTTTTTTTTTTTCCCAGCTGTATTTACACGGTTTTATCATTGCTTTTGTTGTTTATTAACTTGTGGTTTAGTGACTTGTGATATTGTGACATCACTCAATAGCAGATCAAGTGTTTGCTGATTAAGTACTTTGAGTAACTTGACCTTATAATTAAAGCATTAGTTCACTTTCAAATTAAAATTTCCTGATAATTTACTCACCCCCATGTCATCCAAGATGTCCTTGTCCTTCTCTCTTCAGTCGAAAAGAAATTAAGGTTTTTGATGAAAACATTCCAGGATTTTTCTCCATATAGTGGACTTCAATGGCCTCCAAACGGTTGCCCTCCTCGTGTAGAACACTGCAACGAAACTGTAATTTGGACCTTCAACCATTTGGGCTCCATTGAAGTCCACTATATTGAGAAAAATCCTTTTCATCAAAAACCTTAATTTCTCTTCGACTGAAGAGAGAAAGACATGAACATCTTGGATGACATGGGGGTGAGTAAATTATCAGAAAATTTAAATTTGAAAGTGAACTAATCCTTTAAATTACAAATAAGTTTTCTTTCACTATTACAATTCAAACAAGTGTGTTTAGCACAGAAAAAGGGTTAAGGTGTGCAAAATCTTTACCATCACACTTGTTTTTTCACATTACTAAACCACACCTGAAGCCACAGTAAGTGATTAATGGTTTTGAGGAAAGCCATTGTGAGGTTTTCAACAAGCCTTGAAGGCCGACCGTGCATTTAAAGGAGACCATTTATACATGGCCTTGAACCTGAAACCTTTTTGTTAGTAGACAAAAAGCTTAATCCATTGAGCCTTTAATTCTGCAATGATCCTGTAGTGTTTTAAACATTACCAATGACAAGCTTGGGATATAATGAATAAACTTCTTCTCTATCATTAGTGCATGCCATTGCCCATTCTGAAAATTTAGTTCATGATAAAGTCTTACCCATCTTTGATGATGTCATAAAAGACAGGACTGAACGGATTGTCTTCTGGAGTGGCCCTGCAGGACTCAACGAAGAGTGTGACGTCTGGGAGAGCAGTACTGGCTTCAATACCCATGTAGATGGGGTCCATGAGCTGAACTTGCACTGGATACTGGCTGGGATCTACCTGACTATTAAAGCTGCTGTCGGTGAAAACTTCAAATGAGTAACTAAATGTACCAAAGCTGGATTCAGTGAAGATGTAGTCAGATTTATGGTTGACGTAGCGGTTTGACACACTGGCTATTTTGGGATACTGGCAGGAGAAGCCGAATTTAACTTGATTGCGTCTGGTGATAACAGCATTCGGGTTCTCAAAGGAGTTTATCTCGTTTTTGAAGACCATGAAATCTCCAGAGTCCTGATTGGTGATAAATGAAGAAAAAATAATCAAAATGTAAAGGGCTTCAATGCAACACTCATATATTCAAAAAAGAACTTAGAAGAACATAATATGCAGTTTCCATACATCCATCGTAGTGCCACAGGTGTTGAGGGACATTGTTCCCAGGATGTGGGTTTGATTGGAGGTAAGAGAGCAGGTGGGGTCTCGCAGTTGGAGCCAGTTCTGGTCAATGCCATCCATGGAGGCTTTACTGACTACAATGCTGATACTGTTATCGTCACAGATGACCTTTGCTTCACCTTAAAAGATGATGCATTTATTAAGTCACGATTAGAGTATTTTTATGTAACCTGCATTTAAATCATAAAAAAACACCAAAGGATGACACATACAGTGGCTTATTCTATGCAAGTATATCAATGCGAACACACTAGCTACATAATTTGTGAGATGAGCAAGAACGCAATTCATAACTCACTGCAATCTCAGCGGACAGCGATAAATCTATTCTAAATACATTTGAAGGTAATTTGCTTGAGCACAAAGGTTTGTTCATTCCCGCCCAGCAACACAATGTACTGTTAAGTTTGTTTAACCGGACTATACCCATTTGCTAGAAATGGTAAGTATTTTGGTTGATCCACAGCAAAGACTCTAGATATAGAAAGATATAGAAAGACGGTTCACTCCTTTTAGTTATGAATGGGAGAAACTGCAACATGCAATATGGCGGAATACATCCCGCCTTCTAAGTAAAAGAGCCAATCGCTGATTGATATCATTGCATCACTGTGGTTGCCGTTAGAAGCTCCGGTTCCCATAGAAACCTGAGACTCGCGCTTAGGACTGAACCTGTGCATTGGCTCGTCTACCCTGAAAGGTTTTTCAACACTATTTGAGCATAAGAAATAACATTTACGGGACAGTTCATGTCAGATTTTTTTTGCTGATTTGAAATATGTTATTTAATTGTGAGTTCACCAAGCAGTTTTTGAGATTTCAGGATTCCCCCATTCAGAAAGATAGGACTTGGTCTTGGATGCCCGAAATAGCACATATGGCTGCTGAGTGAACAGACTTTCTTTGAAAGGGACTTTGTCCGCAGCGATTCACCAAAAAGATTTGTTCACTAATTAGTTCAGTGGCTCTTTCTACAAGTTATTGTTGCCATTGCGCCAATATGTGGCAATGAGTGAATGTATTTGTACTTTATGAGTGAGCCAAAGAATCATTCAGTTAACCGATTCATCAAAAAATGTTGCGTGTCTACAAATCCAATAATAAAGAGCATTAAAGCACCATTTTCTCCACAAATTACAACAAAGTAGCCTATAACACACTGATAAAAATGATTCTGTGGTGAAGTAAATATTACAAAAAACAAAACAAAAACAAATGTAATTTCTATTGAAAAAATTGAAAATTTAATTAAAAAAAAAAACAAAAAAAAACCCAGAGTAAATTCTGTATTAGCACTCAATTCAAGCTTGTAGAAATTAAAGCGTAAATGTCAATGATATAAAATTAAGTAAAGCCTACTCAACTTTTCTGATACTGGTGTTCCCATCATGCAGTGGGGCATGAATAATTAATAAGGTTGATTTTTTTGCTGTTTTACCATTGCTTTTGTTAGGTTTAGTATCGTGCGATTTTGTGACATCTGGAGTTCATTTTCTACTCAAAATGACACATTCATGTTCAAAGTCGATCTATTGAATAAGTAACACTATACAATAAGGTTTATTAGTTAAGCATTAGTTAATGCATTAACTAACATGAACTAACCATGAGCAATACATCTGTATTTACTAATCTTTGTTAACATTAGTTAATGAAAATACAGTTGTTCATTGTTTGTTCATGTTAGTTCACAGTGCATTAACTAATGTTAACAAGATTTTAATAATGTATTAGTAAATGTTGAAATTAACATTAACAAAGATTAATAAATGCTGTATAAGTGTAGTTCATGATTAGTTCTTGTTAACTAATGTTAACTATTGTAAAGTGTTACATTGAATGTTACCTTTACTGTGCATTGTTTACCAAATATTGAGCAGAGGTGTAAAGTACTTGAGTAAATGTAATTAGTTACTGTATTTAAGTATCTTTTTGGCTACTTTGTAGTTGTACTGAGTATCAAAGATATTGGCAACTTTTACTCTCTACTTGACTACATTTTTGAGCAAGTAAATGTACTTTTTACTCCACTACATTTGTGATGAGTAACGCAATTACAAATTACATTTTTCATGGCAGCTAACGTTTTCTGCAGCAGTTTGTTTCTGATATAAAGAAGCGATATCGCCATCTAAGAGCACTGAAAAGTACTATATCTTGTGCATTTTGCCTTTACACACCTAAAACTTGTCAACAATGCTACTTTACGTGAATGTGAGTGCATTAGCAGATAGTTTCTGATCACAGATGTTTTATTTATTAGATGAGGACATGACTGCAGCACATACAGTAGACTTCGACTATTTGATTTTAATTTACATTGTTTTATTTATCCGCTATATTGACAAGACTGTTTTGAAGGATATTGGTTTATTTATGGCCTTTCTGTGCACTTGAGCTCGACTGAGACTTGAGAGTTTGTAGACGTTTAAAAGGTTGTTGTGTCAACCTTGATTTATTGCAACATTGAGGTGTCGAGTTTTATTTTGATTTTAGAAAATAAACTTGATTCCACATCTTACAAATCAATTGTTTCTTATTTTCACTGGCAGTACCTCAGGACTAGTGCATCTTTGAGTCTACAGTTAAAATCAGATACTTTAAGACTTTTACTCAAGTCGTATTGGAATTGGTTACTTGTAACTTGTAATTGAGTCATTTTCGATGTAAGGTATCAGTACTTTTACTCAAGTATGGTTTTCAGGTACTCTTTACACCTCTGGTATTGAGAACTGTGTTCAGGTGAGTGCTGCATTACTTCTATATGTAGATATGGTGTCACGATATCTGTTGTATTATTAACTTAGATGTTTCTGAGTAAAGCATACACTTTAAAAGCATGCTTATAATTTAAAGGTGCCATCTAACGTTTTTTTACAAGATGTAATATAAGTCTAAGGTGCCCCCTGAATGTGTCTGTGAAGTTTCAGCTCAAAATACCCTATAGATTTAATTAATTTTTTTAACTGCCTATTTTGGGGCATAATTAGAAATGCGCCGATTCAGGCTGCGGCCCCTTTAAATGCTCGTGCTCCCCGCCCCCTCCCGAGCTCTCGACTCTATCATTGCATAAACAAAGTTCACACAGCTAATATAACCCTCAAAATGGATCTTTACAAAGTGTTCGTCATGCATGCTGCATGCATACATCGGATTATGTGAGTATTGTATTTATTTGGATGTTTACATTTGATTCTGAATGAGTTTGAGGCTGTGATCCGTGGCTAACGGCTAACGCTACACTGTTGGAGAGATTTATAAAGAATGAAGTTGTGTTTATAAATTATACAGACTGCAAGTGTTTAATAATGAAAATAATGACAGTCTTGTCTCCGTGAATACAGTAAGAAACTATGGTAACTTTAACCACATTTAACAGTACATTAGCAACATGCTTACGAAAGGCAATTTACAAATATCACTAAAAATATCATGATATCATGGATCATGTCAGTTATTATCGCTCCATCTGCCATTTTTCGCTGTTGTTCTTGCTTGCTTACCTAGTCTGATGATTCAGCTGTGCACATCCAGACGTTAATACTGCCTGCCCTTGTCTAATGCCTTGAACATGGACTAGCATATGCAAATATTGGGAGCGTACATATTAATGAGCCCGACTGTTACGTAACAGTCGGTGTTATGTTGAGATTCGCCTGTTCTTTGGAGGTCTTTTAAACAAATGATATTTATATAAGAAGGAGGAAACAATGGAGTTTGAGACTCACTGTATGTCATTTCCATGTACTGAACTCTTGTTATTTAACTATGCCAAGGTAAATTCAATTTTTAATTCAAGGGACCTTTAATGTTATATAATTTGAGCAAAAAGATAATTTGTTAAATTTACTTAACTTAGATAAGTTGATTTTTTTTAATTGTATATGAGAAATTAAATAAATGAAATATAAATAGTATTTATTAATTTCTTTAGAATGTTAAGTTATAAGTTATAAAAAACACATATTCATTCACAAAAAACACAGAATACACCAGTACTTAAGCATTCACATTTAAGCCATATTCATATGCCTACCTGATAGAACCCTTGCCTTTGCCACAACCACAATAATGCATCTCATTTCTGACTGACTGATGAAGAAAAGACAGAAAAGAACTCTTGAGAAATTATACAGAGAACATGAATAACCGGTGAACTTAAATACAGATTCCAGTTTACCTGTTAAGTGTTTCTGCTGTGAAACACAAAGGTACATGACGATACAGATCCGTCTCCTGCGGAATCCAGGTCAGTGTTGCCATCATAACCCCATTACTTAAACTCGTCAGGGTCTTAGACATATTAGAGGGGCCACTGACCTGGAAGTCAAATATGCTACACAAAAGAAACAGAAAGATCACATAACATTAACTCAAGTGACTGCCACTATGGAAAACCTGCTTCAGCAGACATTGTCAGTTGAGCATATCAAAGTATGCTTTTGATCTAAAGATAAAAAAGAAATTCAGTTCAAATATTCTCCTCACCAAAGTCACTGCACTAAGAAATGACATTTTGATACAGCACATCAACTCTCCCAGCTAACAAAAATGTTCTAAAACCATTTTGCTAATGTTTGCATTTAGTTATTAAAACGTTACTTCAGAATGTTCTTTAAATGTTCACGATTGTAATTTTTTTTTCCTTAAGTTTTGTGTCCATTGTTAAAGACCAGATAACCAAAGGATAATAAGAATGTTTGTTCATAACTTTGAGAGAACAAAGCCAAAAGTCAAAGTTCTGGGAACATTCCATGTTAGCTGGGCTGTTTAAGTTTGGTAGCATCAGAAATGCAATCAAATCCAGAGGTCAAAGACAGTGAAAACTAATTGGCTTACAAAAGTGTGGCAGAGAAATATGTAACACCAAATATTATTCGGACCTGTTGTCTGAGACCTGTGCTCGGAGGGTGATCTCATGAGACTGTCCCACAGCAGCATGATGCACATCTCCATGCAAAGGAGTCGGTGTCAAGAAACTTGGCTTGTTCACCCCTGGCACGCAACTCTGGGCTGGTGGAAGAACTACAAGATGCCGTAGATTGTGTTTAAATCCATGGAAACAATGCACACAATACACGCATTAATGAGCACAACAGACCTGAAATACACATTCAAGTGTTTCATCATCCACAAACTTTTTGTAAGTACAGTATGTTCACTTCTACTTTCAATTACATGTGTTATATAATTAACCACCGAGCCAGTTCATCCACAATTTTTCTTTTGACATGTATTGCATTGTTTCTGGCTCTTGCACGTATGTCAAATGAAAGAAACTGGTTGTTCAGGTTAATTAAACACAAGTGAATGTCTAATGTTCAGTTGGTGGTGATTGATGTCTCAATAGGTGGAATTATACTGTGTCTCTATGTCTAGTTAACACTCCTTCATATGCACACTTTTGACTTTAATTTCTTTATATTTTATCAGTGCCTTTTTTCAACAACAGATTATACATTTCACACCCTCTAGTAATTTTTGCATGGTTCTGAGCCATATATTTTAATGCCTTTTCCATTAGGAATTTTAATCAGAGAGATTGCTCTGAATATTTCTTACTTTTCAAATGAATTCTTCTGATGTTCCTTTCAATTAAATTATTAGACTTTTGTAATTTTGTTTAAAAAACATTTGAAAGAGATTGACCTTAATATTTCTTACTTTTTTATTCATTTGAATCCATTTGTTTGATTTCTGTAAATTTCCTCTTAAGTGCTATATCTATACAATTAGCTTCCTAATTTATTTTATTGCATAACTCTGTTTGACCCATAGCAGATGTGCTAAAATGTGATCCTCACTCACTTTCAACTCCAAACAGCAGAGGCACTTGACTGAGAGCAGTTGGATTACTGTCTGATGCATTACTGACTGAGAAGACTCCATTATCTCCCATCACAGTTATGTTTGAAACAGGATAATCCTCCAGGATGAGCTCAAACACATGCACACCCAGAGCCAGTGAGTCTCCTCTGTGCAAAGTGCATGATTCCTACAAAGCAGAATAAACACACACACACATATATATTATATATATATATATATATATATATATATATATATGTGTGTGTGTGTGTGTGTGTGTGTGTATATAAATTAACATTACCTCGTGAAGATGTATGTTTGGATGTTGATTGGTGTCATTAAACCTGCATCGCACATCATCATCATCTGGGTCATGTGCCAGCAACTGAAGGTTCTGGAAGCAGTTCTGAGGAATCCTGAATATTATCAAAAGGAAGAGCAAAATGCATTATTTATTTATGGAAGTATATGTGTCTGTTAATGAAAATGCAAATGTAAACTATATTAATACATTAAAATGCACAAACCTTATGTTTGGAATTGCTGCTGAAACAGGGGATCTGTTTGGAGACTGAGTGTCAGATCGTCGGCCAGTGTCAACATGAGTGCGAAGGGTCCATCCACTGACACCCTGAACGTTATCCTCCCAGCAGCAACCAGGAGAACTGAAAGAGATATTTGATCAAATGCATATGCATTCTCTTAATGTCATGTATTTTATGTGTTTAAAGGGTTAGTTCACCCAAAAATTAAAATTCTGTCATTAATTATTCACCCTCATGTCGTTCCACACCCGTAAGACCTTCATTCATCTTCAGAACGCAAATTATTTTTGATTAAATCCGAGAGGTATATGACTCGTCCATAGACAGCAATATAACCACCACTTAGATCCATAAAGGTAGTAAAGACATCGATAAAACAGTCGACGTGACTGCAGTGGTTCAACCTTAATATTATGAAGTGACGAGAATACTTTTTGTGTGCAAAAACAAAACAAAAATAACAGCTTTATTCAATAATCTCTTCTCTTCCCTGTCATTATTCTCACGTAGTTGACGCAGTAAGCACAATGAAGGCTTCCATGTTTACGTCCGAATGCCGACTCAGTAGCCTATTGGCCAAAGCTGATCATGTGAGCTGCAAGACGCATGCGTGATGATGACGCAGGAGCCGGCCAATAATGAGTCAGTGTTCTGACGTAGAACCTGGAAGCGCTGGATGTAAACAACGTATGAGAATGACACCGAAGAGAAGATATTGTTGAATAAAGTTAATTTTTGTTTTGTTTTTGCGCACAAAAAGTATTCTTGTTGCTTCATAACATTAAGGTTGAAACACTGCAGTCACATTGATGGTTTTAATGATGTCTTTACCTTTCTGGACCTTGAAAGTGGTGGTTATATTGCTGTTTATGGACAAGTCATATAGCCTACCTCTCGGATTTCATCAAAAAATATCTTAATTTGTGTTCTGAAGATGAACAAAGGTCTTACGGGTGTGGAACGACCCACTTTACAAATTAACTACAGAACTTAGTATAATGACAGTGAATTTTTAAGGTCTTTAGTATGTGCATTTTAGGATTTTATTATTTATTATGAATATTATGTGACCATGTAAGACTATTATCAATAAATTAAGGTAGAATATAATAGTTCTATAATATAAAAGCAGTATCAGAATTACCTCAGAATAAAGGCACCATTAGTAGTGACATTGGTGGCCATGTGAACCTCCGATTGGCACCACAGATCTTCAGGTCCGCTGCTGTCTGTCACCATAGCTTCTATGTTTGTGAGGACGCCACAGGATCCACTCTCACAAATCCAGTTGACTTGAGAACCACAGGGACCCCTGCTGGACTGTCTGTAGTAAAAGTGCATCTGCCAAAACACATGATTCCGGAGTTACCACATGATTTAGTCCAGTAATTTTTTTCCTCAGGAAAGAATATATATATATATATATATATATATATATATATATATATATATATATATATATATATATATATGGCGCCAACTCCTGCGAGGACTTAAGAAGACGCAATCATCTGGATCAACATGCACATTGACCAATTTCTATATCCTAATTATTGTCAATGAAATACATTTTTCCAGGAGCTCATTGCTTCTACTTTCAGTTAAACTGCTAACAGTGATTGTAAATGAATTGCCTAAATTATTACATTATTTGCTAAATGATTGTAAATTGTGATGTTGACATGCATTCTCTGTAATAAAGCTGCTTTGAAATGATATGTATCGTGAAAAGCGCTATACAAACAAATGTGAATTGAATTGAATTGAATAATTTTACTTTAAAATCTAGGCTAAAATGTCATATGTACACTGTTATTGCCAAGGAACAAAAAATACATATGACTAGCAACGCCATTTGTTATTGTTAACTAAAACTATTAAATCATCAATTATCAATATTGATCAGTTTCTCATTTGATCAGTCAATATAACTTCAACTTTAAAAAGTTAAATGAAAATTAGAAATGTTGCCTTGGCAGCTAACTGAAATAAATGTTTAATTCAAAGTATTAAAATGACAAGAACTAAAACTGAAATAAAAATAAATTAAAGCTAAATATTTTCTGAACAAAAACTAAGTACAAAACTAGTACACAGTAGTAAAAAAGCACATAATATTTCTAATAAAAATTAAAATTAAAACTGAAAATACACAAAAAAGCAAATTCAAAATATTAATAAATACTATATATAAATAATTCTAAAATAACAATGCATTGCATCACAGAAACTAAGACTTAACTTCACCAACTATTTACAAGTTAGATTAGCTTAATTTTATGTGCAATTAATCTTACATATTTTGTATGACAGTAAAAATAGAAAATTAGCAAGACTGAGACTCGTTCAGTTCAAAAATGTTAAAACTGGATTTACCTCCACTGATCCATCTGGAAATCTGTTTCCAGGCGTGAACGTCATGGAACCCCCGTAGAAACCTACGGCTGGTCCCACAGCGAGAGTCAAGCTAATCAGCAGCAGCATCGTGCCGTGTGCCATTGTGTCTGAAGAAATCACACGGTGAGCAATGCCATACATAGAGAATTGGGTGGATACTTTCTGTTTCCAAGTTATTGTTTAAGTTGTTCCACCAGCTGAAGACAAGCATGTGATGAATGACAGGAATCAGCTTCCTTGAAAAGCCACATAAACATTGATTATTTATATCTGGTTACTATATTAATGTTGATTTCCTATTACAGAAAAATTATACAGATACAAATATCATTCATGGATAACATGTTATGCATTGCAAAAAAAAAAAAAAAGTTTCTAAGTTAGTATTTTGTCAAAACTGCATAAGATATTAAGTTATATTGTTTTCATAGTAAATAACAAATTTATGATACAATTTATAAACTGATTTTTGCAGTTTACATTCCATTCGAGACTAAACTCACATTCCACAAACAAGATACCAAATATTTCAGATGATCTAACTGTTGATCATACTGGAATGACTAACCATAGTGGCTAAACGTTGATCAGTCAGTATGTTTTACAAAGCAATATAATCTGTAATACTAATCTATAAAAAAAATAAAATTAGGCTATTGTTTACTCAGCCTCATGTCATTGCAAACCTGTATGCTTCCTTTCTTCCATGCAATACAAAAGAAGCGATACACCAATCTGACCTCTGTCCACTGCCGAAAGCACCAACAGTGGGCATGTGAGCATCAGAACTGGACCATGAAGCAATGGAAGAAGGTGGCCTGGTCTGATGAATCATGTTTTCCTTTACATCACGTGGATAGCCGGGTGCGTCTCTTACCTGGGGAACACATGGCACCAGGATGCACTATGCACAGGATGCACACATTGGCTTTGGCCAATGTTCTGCTGGGTCCTGCCATCCATGTGGATAATACTTTGACACGTACCACCTACCCAAACATTGTTGCAGACCATGTTCACCCTTTCATAGACACAGTATTCTCTGGGCTGTGGCCTCTTACAGCAGGATAATGCGCCCTGCAACAAAGCAAAAATGGTTCAGGTTTGAGGAGCACAACAATGAGTTTGAGATGTTGACTTGGCCTCCAAATTCCCCAGATCTCAATCCAAATGAGCATCTGTGGGATGTGTTGAACAAACAAGTCCGATCCATGGAGGCTCCACCTCACAACTTACAGGACTTAAAAGATCTGCTGCTAACATCTTGGTGCCAGATACCACAGCACACCTTCAGGGGTCTAGTGGAGTCCATGTCTTGACGGGTTAGGGCTGATTTGGCAGCAAAAGGGGGACTGACACAAAATTAGGAAGGTGGTCATAATGTTATGCCTGATCGGTGTACAATGACCTCAATCACCTTGCATTTTCAAGGAGAAAATTAAATGAAAGTAAATGGACACCTGGGCTGTCAGTCCTTAACATCTCCTTTTGTAATCAACGGAAAAAAAGAATAAGTCACATAGGTTTGTAAAATAGTAAATTACAGCCTCCCCACCCACCCCCCATTTTTAGATGAGCTTTTTCTTTAATTGAAGGGCAGCTTGTACGTCGTAATGCTTGGGCAAATCTGAGGTTCATATTATAGGCTAATGAACCTTGGCTTATCTCCAGCTCAGGGGTGTCCCAAAGTATTTAAAGAATTTAAAAGGCCCGCAGCTTGTCTATTAAAATATATTATATGCATATATATATCATGCATAATTTACAAATTGTGCAGTTTCACAATGTCAACACAAGGTGGCAGTACTAGATTTTAGGCAAGGGAAACATTAACGTGCCCAAAGCGGAACGAAACAGCGCTACTTGTGCGCACTGCGCATCCGCAGCTCTCTCTGTGATTTAATTCAGTTAAACCCAGTTGAAACAGCGCTGACTTAATTAACAACATCAGGAGAAACATTGAGCAACAATTCAACAACATTTATCATGGATTTACTGTGGTAACACTAACTGTAACCATGGTATTTTGTCAGAAATGTAGGTTAATATCTTTAATTTTTAATAAATGAGTAATAAAGGCCAAATTACAGACTATTGTTTTTCATAAACTTAGAGTTTTGTGCATTTGTATTTATATTAAATGTGTTTATAGACTAAATAAACACATTTAATATATTTATACCATAAAGCCATTCTAGATATAGAAACAATAATTTTACTTTTTACCAGTTAGGTGCCATGTGTGTTTTTTTTGTTTAAATAAGAATAGAGTTCTAACTCAGAAATAACATTTAAATTTCACCCTTTAAAAACTAGGTTAAATTTTTTTACAGATATTGTTTGTGTATTAAATTTACATCTGTGTCCCATCTGTGTCCTATCTCAAGCTACTCTACTCTAGTCTACTCTACTCATGTTTTCAAGAAACAAAATGTTATTATATATATATATATATATATATATATATACACTACCGCTCAAAAGTTTGGGATCGGTAAGATTTTTAATGTTTTTAAAAAAGTTTTGTCTGCTCACCAAGGCTTAATTTATTTAATTAAAAATACATTAAAAACAGTAATATTGTGAAAAATTATTACAATTTAAAATAACTATTTTCTATTTGAATATACTTTACAAAGTAATTTATTTCTGTGTTGGCAAAGCTGAATTTTCAGCATCATTACTCCATTCTTCAGTGTCACATGATCCTTCAGAAATCACTCTAATATGATGATTAGTTCCTCAAGAAATATTTGTTATTATTATCAATGTTGAAAACAGTTGTGTACTTTTTTTTCAGGATTCCTTGATGAATAGAAAGTTCAAAAGAACAGCATTTATCTAAAATACAAAGGTTTTGTAACATTTTACACTACTGTTCAAACGTTTGGGGTCAGTAAGAATTTTTATTTCTATTTTTTTGAAAAGAAATTAAAGAAATTAATACTTTTATTCAGCAAGGATGCATTAAATCAATCAAAAGTGACAGTAAAGACATTTATAATGTTACAAAAGATTAGATTATAAAAATAAACACTGTTCTTTTGAACTTTCTATTCATCAAAGAATCCTGAAAAAAAAAATATTGTACACAAATATTTTGTACAATTGTAAACAATAAATGTTTCTTGAGCAGCAGATCAGCATATTAGAATGATTGAAGGATCATGTGACTCTGAAGACTGGAGTAATGATGCTGAAAATTCAGCTTTGCCAACACAAGAATAAATTACATTTTAAAATATTTTCAAATAGAAAACAGACATTTTAAATTGTAATAATATTTCACAATATTACTGTTTTTACTGTATTTTTAATTAAATAAATGTAGCCTTGGTGAGCAGACGAAACTTCTTTTAAAAACATTAAAAATCTTACCGATCCCAAACTTTTGAGCGGTAGTGTATGTGTATATATATATATATATATATATATATATATATATTTATATATATTATATATATATATATAATAGAAAAGGATCCGGCCCCCAGATGTGTCCACAACATCGAATCTGGCCCCCTCTTAAAAACGTTTGGACACCCCTGCTATAGGTCATGAGTCAGCTCTAACTCATTATTGTAATGCTCAATAATGTTGTTTTATTGTTAAGTCCTGCCTTTAAATTAAAAAGAGCCAACTTACTTTTAATAAACTTCTTTAGCTTTGGTTACCTTTCATAACATTTCCTCAAGTGTAGAGTTGAGAGGGAAAGAGAATGAGAGATCTAAAAAAAAAAAAAAAAAAAAAAAACTAGAAATTTTGTTTGCAAAATGATTAATAAGAAACAGTTGATGGGAACAAAAGGGTTTTGTGTAATGTAGAACATCCACAGCATATTTTCCTCCTGCTGCATTTGTCTAAACAGTCAAAGCGTTTTATTCATTTTGAATAAATCTCCTACAGGCAGTTCCAATGTCTTCTGTGACTGTGTGTGACATTAAAGGAAAAAAAAAAAAGCTTTTATATATTTACAAAATCAAAAAGACTGTTGTAAAGACGCAGCCTTGTGATCTTGCCAGATTATATAAACAATAACACCAGCAATAATAATACATGAATGTTAAAATTACTGAATATTAATGACTTCATTCAGTACTGTATGTAATTATATATGTTATGTGTTTTATGTATTATACACAAAGGCATTCAAAAATGTAAAAGTACCACCACATTTATTAGACAAAAATACAGTAATAGTAATATTATGGAATATTATTATAATTTAAAATGACTCTTTTCTAATTTAATATATTTTAAAATGTAATTATTCCTGTGATGCAAAGCTGAATTTTCAGCATCATTAGGCTACTCCAGTCTTCAGTGTCACTAATCCTTCAGAAATAATTGTAAAATGATGATTTCTTCTTATTATTATTATTACTAATGTTGAAAACAGCAGTGCTGCTTAATGTTTTTGTGGAAATCATAATGCCTTAAGTTTTAAGAAAACAATAGTTTTCGTCTCAAATGAAAACCAGACACACGCCCCTCCCATTAGAGCGAACCTCTTTTGATTGACATGAACCCTGACCAATCAAAGCAATGGAATGTTTGAGGGGCGGGATTTCCTTCAGCGCTGGATGATCTGACTGCTTGCAGCTTTAGGTGACACGTAACGAAAGGTGCGATTAGGCCTCTCTAAACTTAAGATAATTAGTAAAAAAGACTGCTTTTCATTATGTAAACATCTTCACAGAGCTTGGACTAACCACGAGGACCAAATACAACCGGATTCGTTACTTTTTTTAAACTATTGAATGTCTTTGGAAAACTTGGCAAAACGTGAGACATTTCAGAGATATATTTCGTTTGAGCAGCAGTCCAGAAATATAATGTTTCACGAGGAGTCTCGGAGGGGACAGAGTTGTTTCTATACTAAAGAGTGAAGAGAAAATAATTCCCAGGAACGTTTCTGTGGAATCCAGGAGAGGAGGGACCATGGGCAACGGCGTGTGCTCCAGGAAGCAGAAGAAGATTTTCCAATCTCTCTTACTGGTCACGGTGGTGTTCGGGATGATCTATGGTGGGATGGTGTCTTATGAGATGCACAAGCAGCTGAAGAGGACAGAAGAGATGGCCCTGAAATATCAGCAGCACCAGGAGTCTCTCTCCGCACAGCTTCAAGGTAAAAACACACGTCGTCGTGATGACGTCACAGCGCAAGAAACATTCTCCTAAACTTTGGCAAGCAGCGAGATATAAAAAAATATGGAGTTTACTGTAAGTGCTCATCCAGGTGATCCTTTGTTTGTCGTGTTGTTGCTTAGAGGTTAAAGATCTAGAGTGGTAATCCAATGTTTTAGGTTTAAAGCACATAAAAGAATGTCACATACAATCCACCAAATGCATTGAATACACTGACTGTCGTTTCTGCAAGTGTCAAGGCCTTTTCACTAGAATAGAATAGAATAGAATGGGGTAACGTTGTCTAGTGGTTAAGAAAGATCTGGGCTGGTAACCAAAAAAAAAAAAAAGTTTCTGAAAAGTTTCAAATGACATAAAATAATGTCTCACACAAGTTGTTTAATTGGTGACAAATGTTTCTGATCTAAGATGGATCTAAGTCACCATGAAATCAAAATGGACTTAATAGAATATTGCAGTATTTATCTGTGCAGATCTTTTTTTCCCTAAATCATTAGTTTCTTCTCTGATAAATTGTCTATTTACTTACATGTTACTTACATGAGATCACAGCAGTAGCAAACCACAATGATCCAATCAATTCAATATGGACAAAATCAAGTCTCGTCCTGCAATTTTACTTGTTCAAGAAGGCAATTCACTTGAATATATGTCACAATGGGGGGAATGATTGCAACTTCTGTTTCATGGTTAGTTTAAACCAAAGGATTGTCAGACCAAAATGACTCCATAGAGCAATACACAAATGTTATCATCTATGACACTTGACTGACACATATTTAATGAAATGCCGTGGTTTGCAAACTTTTTCATGGAAATCTAACAGGGTTTTGCTGCAAATTCAACTTTGCTGCAATTCACACAGAGCTTGAAACTGATCAGGAAAAAATGTTTTTGGATGTTCAGGTATTGAAATCCTAGAAATGTTTGATTGTTTCTGTGTGTAGCTACTGCAGTGATTTCCTGCAGCTGCCGTTGAAGTTGCTCATTTTTATGCAGAACATTTTGTTGGCAACCACATTGTTTCAACCTGTGCCTAAAATCACAGTCTCTCATTGTCCCAGTCTTACAGAGATTGGCTTCGCAGTTTGTCTGCAAAGAGGGCAAGAAGAAATGGTCCTTGTTTTTAGATGAAATACAAAGGAAGCAGATCTATGGTAAACGGTTGGCATTGACAGAATAAACTATAATTTTGTTACTTTGCAATACTGAGTTAAATGCCACATTTTCTGTTCAGTTATTTTCAAATGTTTGGAGTTTGGAGGGGGTTTTGTGTGTGCGAAGATTTCTTTTTTTCTTCAAATATTATTAAAAATATCTTTAGAATCATATATTTATATTTGTAAAAAAGAAAAAAATATAAAAGTATTATTAATGACTGTAATAAACTATTATGCATAATTTAGCAATGTTAATTATATAACAAATATAAATAATAAAATATTGTACTAAAAAAAATATTTTACTGTAGGAAAATAAATAAATATTTTTGTATGTTCAACTGTAAAACATTTTTAAATACAAAATAAAATAATATTTTCTGTTTTGAAGACACAATCTGACAAGTATAAATATAATAAATATAAAACAATTTATTATAAATGACTGATAAATTATAACTAATTACATAAAAATCATAGAATTAATCAATAAAAAATCTAAATCACTTACTGTAGGAAGTTAAATATTTTATTTTTTACAAATATAAAAATGTTTCCAAAAAAATTATTAATCATATTTGTTGTTGTCAGGATCTAAACTATATAAAAAAATCTAAACTATACAAAATATAATAAAAAATACAAAACAAATATTATTCATGGCTGTTATAAATTATAATGAATTATATAATAACTATAAAATTAATAATTAAAAAAACATCTCAGGTTTCGACTGTAACCTAACCATGGTTCCCTGAGAAGGGGAACGAGACACTGCATCTGGATCGATGTTATGGGGAACGCCATAATAATAACGCTGTAATAATAATGCTTTTTATTATTAAATTTTTTTTTTAATTACTTAATTTTATAGTTATTATAATTCAGTTTTTATAGTTACATTTATGTATTATATTGATAAAGTTAAGTTTTTTTTAATATAGTTCAGATCTTGACAACAATGAATGATGAAAAAAAAATTGTATATTTGTAAAAAAAAAATGTATGAATTTATTTAACTTCCTGTAATGTTTGAATATAATATTTGATAATATTTGTAATATTTGAATATATAAAAATATGTATTTAAAAGGTTTCATTTAGTTTATTATTTTTATTGTTAATAATTATTATAGAATTATGCTAAATTATGCCTAATTAATTTGTCATTAATAATACTTATTTTATATTCATATAAAATATATAGGTTTTTTTAATGTGCTTTGGGAGCCTCAAGCCAACGTATCTTTTATTTCCTGAACATATGCGCTGCTCATTGCAAAACAATTTTACTTTTAATTGTTATTGTAACCACTCAGAGGTCTTGGGATTACTGCCTCCTATGAGTCCTAATCACTGCACAGCCTCTTTAATCAGCATAATAACTACTTGATTTGTCATGTAATGATGATTGTAATGGGAGGATACAGGACAAGAGGCAAGGGGTCGGAGGACGCATACCATGACTTCACTGTAATAATGCTGTTCAAGGAACAGCCTACGCTGCTGGACAAACACAAATATGGGGAGGAAAGCTTCTGTCAGGCTTCATTTCCTGTGGTATTTCAGATTTTGGAGGAGGACTGGCGAAGCTCATGTTACGTGTAAAAAGAGCAGACGGGTCAACCTTTCATTCTGATGCCATTAGAGAGAAATTAAGAGGGTCGGATGTGGCACTCGACGGGTCAGTGGTTCACACAGTGGGGAAAGTATTCATAGCTCAGCTTACTTTACTTTCTGACTGTGGTACTGTAAAAGATTCTGGTTGTGTGAGGAAATTATGTTGGTGAGGGGTATCTAGAAATTTACATCTTTAAATGATATATTTTTTAATCACAGCCTCTATAACCATATGCATTCAGACAGATGTTTTGCGTTCATACTGTTTCACAATTGTTTGCATTAGTCAGTTTACTGTGTTTAGTAAAATCACTTTTTGATGTTGGACTGTGCAAAACTATATATTTTCATGTATAATTGAGCTATATAACTCACCAATTTAGTGTCATGCCCACATAGGACACATTATTGTATTTGAAAACACACATGGTGCATAATACACGGGTTTCAAGACACACCGTCTCAAAAACACAACTCTCATTGTGCCAGATGGTGAAAACAATGGCATGAGATATGACATTAATCATGACAGACAAACACGTTTGTTTGCATTTTTGCTGAGACCAGAAGTTACAAAATAACTCAGACTGTAGCTAAAAGGTAACCGAGATATTTATCTAACCTTTCAAATAATGCACAACACTGTCATAGACCTTTGGATTATGCGTTTAAATTTTAATGTTACACACAAACACACACACACAGCTGATAAGAAATTTGACAATAATTATCTTAAAAGGTGTTGTTAAATGTGGTGAATGAATGTTACTTATGCAGTGCATTGATGGCTGTAAATTCTCTCTAAACTTATCCCCTCTAAAGAAGCATTGTTAAAATATTAAAACAAAAATTAGTATCATACTTGACAAAATTAGTGTCAATTTGTTAGCCAAATTTTGCCATAACAACTGAATGCATTGGTTGGAACTGTTGAGGTCATCAGCGGTCACTTCCATTTTTGATGTTTCTAATAAAGCATATTGTTAATTTATTTTCTTTAAAGAAAAGCATAGGTTGTTTTGAAATAATTTTTGATTATAATGTTTGTGAATAAATATAACAATTTTATATGCATGTCAAACCTGCAGTAATTAAATATTAATTCAAATAAATGTAAAATACGATGTGTTTAATCTTACTTTATTAAACACTTTTTGCTGCTGCTGCTGCTTTGGGAATTTTTGACAATGGGGATTTTTTGAGCGGGTTAATTTGTTTTAAAACATAAAATTAGTGTTGTAACAATGTGTTGAAATGTATGAGAAAGTTACATTTTATAGAATGAAAATGTTTTTCTTGTTCAAGTTAAGCATAAAAGGCAGTGCTAAATATTTTGTCCAGTGCAGATGTTAAATTTAAGTAGGAATATGGTGGCTAATTTAACACATTATTGCAGGAACCATTTAAGTTTAAGTTGACTTTTATTAGACAGAAAGCAGCTACTGTAATACATCTGACCAGGACTAATAACATGCAAAGGTTTATTGTTGTAAATAAGACCCATCAATTAAATTGTTGAGTATTTGACCTTTAAGGCTTAATATTGTGAAATTTAAGACATTTTAAGACTAAAAAATATGCAAGAAAACAGACAATGCTTCAGCAAAGGTGTTTAACAGTTTAATAGACATTGCAAAATGTTTCACTGACTATATATAAAAATATTTCACATTTAAAATTATTTCAACTATGCAACAACTCAGTTTTTACCAACTATGTAAAATTTAACATCTCATCTCACTTAATGAAGTATACACTTTAATCCAGTGTGCCATAGCGTGGAGCTTTACAGGATGGATCAAGGTTACCTAACCTTAACCCATAACCTAATATATAAATAACATTCCCTCATATGACAATGATGTGACTGGAATAAACTAGACTACAAAACCCAAACCTATCCTCTTAATAGCACTGCTGGCTAGCGTGGTGTCTAACTTAAAAAACTCGTCAGCAATAGATACAGCAAAACACAAAAATTCGCTGGAATTTGGGCTGCTGTCATTGACAAGATCATAAATAAAATAGTCAATCATGAGGTTTCTAATAAACATCACGTTGCATGGAATTGTCACTGATTCATCATTTTCTGCACTCTTTTCCGCTGTCACGGAGCAGTCCGGCGACGTGACAAAGGCTCACAGATAGAACCTTATAAAACCAAGTTAGCATTTGACTTTGTAGATAGAACCTTTTTGTTTTCTAAAAAAAGTCCCAAAATGTACACAACTTAAAAAAAAAAGAAATGTCACATAATGTAAATAAGTTGTCACAGAATAAGAATATGTGAATAACTCAATTTTGGTAAAAATGTCAGATAGAATCTTATAATTCCAAGGGGACATTTTGGCAATGTTTGTGTGCTGCTGACGACTAACGAGCTCTTTAAATAACAAAAAATATTGGCATATTTTAATGGCATCAGATATAATGGCATCAGAATAAATATTGTCTATTTCAGTTGCCTCAAATTAGCAACACGCCAACAATGCACAAGAAACACACCTCATATTCAGACCAGCACGCCCATGGGCGCTCAAATGGCCTGAGTGCATTTGCTATTTAATTCAATGTGGCGCAGGATGTGAAAATGATAACTACATCGGGCTGTAACTAGCAAAAAACGAATGCGTCGTACCTGGCGCCGCATTGCGCCGGGTGTAAGTGTGAAAGGACCTTTACATTTGTCAAAATAGAACTTTTGTTTTTGTTTTTTTTTTTTTTTTTTGTTATTAAAAAGTAACGCAGAAGTCATTTAAATTGCTTTCTATAAAAATTAGCCAATGAATTAGCCTGACGTGGTCATACTCAATTCTAGTTCGAATATGAGTCTGATACTGCTCCATTGGGCTTTGATTATGGGGGCGTATTTCAACCGATCCAGGAAAGACCTCAATTGGATAGACCTACAACCAATCAGAGCTACAGAGTAAGTGACGTATGTTGAGCGACGCATAGTTGTCAACAGAACTCTTCTTAGCGACCATCGGGGCCAGCTGATAAATCAAACTTTTGCCGAATCCCGTAGGAAGGACGGCAAAGACATCTTTCCCATCGACAAATGCCTTGATCGCGGTCCTCTGTTCCTCTTTTAAAATTAATGCGCTGTCGATATCTTCTATAACGGACGCGATGGCGGAATCTACACATCTCAGTTCTTCAACAACAGCCATCATTGTTGTAAACTAATTGACCTTTCGCAAAGACTCGCCCCCCTTAGTTACTGTTGCTTTGTCCGACAAGCCGTGGCCCTGTCACGCCACACAGAGTGGAAAATACATCGCGGAGCAAAGAGGAAACTGACAACACATCGACAGATGAGACAGAGCAGGTTACTTATGATATTAAACAAAGTCCCAGCTTTCAAACTGTGTAGTTATTAAAAAAATTCAAACAATAAAAACCGTTTTGTGGCTCTTTAATGTGTTGTGACCATGATCGTGACAGATTGCTGTAGCGCCTCAGCTCAAGAGGCTCGTTAACCGATCATCTCTTCCTACTAGTCCATTTATAGCATCAAATAAACATGAATGAACATGAGAATGAATGTTGTTTCAAACGCGGAAAGACGTCAATATGCACAATTTTTCAAGTTTAACTCCACCGATATTAATCTTCTAACTCCTGACTGCTTTGTCGGACAAAATAGCGGATGCGGCGTTCTGATTGGTTAGATCGCTTGTCAATCAAACTCCCCAAGCGCTCTTTGATGACGTGGGTGATTACGTTTCTGGTGATAATCTGTCAATAGGCTTGTTTGAGATGAGCAAATTCTGCGCAGAATCGATCACCGGTGATCACCGCGAGATGCATGCTGGTTAGAAATGTGTCCGAGGGTGGTCCGCCTTGCTCTGATGTCATGCTGACGTGTGTCAAAAACCTCTCGCGAGGGCGAGGCGGCCTCATCGGATTCTGCAGTCGAGCGCAGTTGCTCTCCACAGACTGCGCTGACCAAAAGCATGATGGGAAACGACTTGATGACGACACAGCTTAAAGCTTATTGGTTTAAACAACCGTGATGTATTGATCTCTTTTAAAATGTTTGATTTTAAAACACTAATGCCATGATTTTATGCGTATAAATTATGTGTGAATATTCCAAAAGTCTCTGACAGTGCGATCTCTCTATGGGTTATATGATTGTTATCATATTTATAAAAATATATAAAAACATGTCTGTAATTAAAATAAAAATGATTGATACACACATCCTTCGAATGGAAAAAATAACAAGTAGCTACTTTGGGTGTATTGTTCATTATGTTTATTTTCATTTAAAAGCAACAGAACGTAAATAACATCCAGTTTATCAGCAATACAGTGCACAAGTGTGAATCCCGCGATATCCGCCTTTGATCTCGCAGGTGTCTGATGCACTACGAGAACGGAGAATTGTCCGTCTTGCCTGCACTTTTTTCACTCCTCCCCTCACTGCAGCCGCCTACTCTCGGCTGAACTTCAGGCGAGGCTAGGCGCATCTCAAACAAGCCTAATCATCGCCCTGACAATGTGATTGGTCCGAACAGTTTCTGTTCGGGCATAATTACTCCTCTACGGATCGAGTCCAGACCGAACTCCCCGACCTCAAAATGTTGTGGGCGGGGCTAAGTTCGGCTGGCATCCAGGCTACCAATGAATGCAATTAGTTATTATGGAGTTGTAACGCATTACTTTACTTTAAAAAGTAACTCTCCCCAACACTGGTCAACACTCAACAACAATACAAAAGACAAATGTATTTATTTTGTTCTCTCTTTCTCTTCCTTTCAGTTGTGTACGAGCATCGCTCCAGGTTGGAGAAGTCTCTTCAGAAGGAGCGGCTGGAGCATAAAAAAGCCAAAGAAGGCAAGATTGTTTATAATGTATGACAACATCAATGACAAATTGATGAAGAGGAAATGATGAAGTGTAATGACATCCTGCAGCTTGCATGATGGATAAACTGGTGCAGCCCAAAGCAGCTATGTTATGCCAAGTGTCAAGTTAATAAAATCCTAAGAGTTTTTGGACTTTTAAGCCACATTTAAAAAGCATAAATGTTTCTCCAAAATAATGACATGCTATAGTTAATAAATTAGCTTAGTAAGTATTGCATTTCTCTCTGCTGTAATACTTGTTTTTGCCTTTTCCTCACAGATTTTCTTGTGTATAAAATAGAGTCTCAGCAGTCTCTCAACAAAGAAAAGGTATGTTGTTTTGAGAGCTACGGCATGAAGAATGATTTTTTTTAAGTAAAAACTTTTGTTGTAAAACTAAATGAAAAGCAGGGGAAGCTACATTTTTTTTGAGAGCCAACACCTACTTGCCCTGCAGTCAAATACTCGTCTGGTTGTTTGTATGCAAATGGCTTATATATTTCTTGAATATCACGGCCTGTGGCTTTCTGGCATGGCATTTAGAGGTACAGTGATGCCATGCTTACAAAATGACGAGGTTTGTTTGTATTTGTTCGTTTACAGCAAGATGCCAGTGTCAGATTTAATTCTCTGCATTCCCAGCATCAGATTTTGAAGGTCAGTGGGAAAAATGCATGCTTGTGATGTACTGTAAAAATATGCAGTATGTCTTTTCTTCCCACAGCAAACACAGATAACAAACTATTGTGTGTGTGTGTGTGTTTACCATCAGAACCAGCATGACGACCTAAAAAAGCAATATTACGAACTACAAGAGCGACATCAGCTACAAGGAGATGAACACAACAAGGCATTAGATGAACATAAACAGAGAATTGACCAGCTTCATCAGACCAAAGAGTCTGAGATTTCTAAGCTCAAAGGTATCATGTTCTCGCCATCTTTCTCTTAGCAACCACAGCCTGGCAACCACCAACTAAAAGACTCTAGCATCATGGTGGAATTACAAGCTATGGTCATTTCAGTTGCCTCTATTTTTCTCTTTCTTCCCCAGAGAATGTATATAACCTACGTGAGGAGAACAAGCAGTTGAGAAAAGCTCATCAGGACGTCTATGTGCAACTTCAGGATACCAGGGTAATGCTGAAAAGCACTAGGTCTTTTTTTTTTTTTTTTTTTTAAAGTACGTAATTCTATAGTAACTCTGTTACTATATATTTAAGTATGTTTATTTAATATATAATATATGTAATACATTTTATATTTATGGTTCTTAAAAATGGACTTCTTTAATACTATATATTTTTTTAAATTTTTTTACTAGTGGGTGCAGGACACTATAGTTCATTTATGTAAGTGAGGATAGCAAAATAAAGTAAACTGTGACATATACTCAAAAATTCTTCATACAGTGGACTACCAATAAAATTTATAAGAAAAATTGGGACCAAAAATTATTCAGACTCCTTGACCTGACCATATTTTGCTTAAGTGTTATCTGTCATAATTAAAATTATTTTTTTTCTGACACAGTTTAACTCTGAGATCTTGTCATATTTTATTACCATTTTTTTAACTTTAGTGAATAAACTGTATTAATGAATGAAATGTTCAAGGTGTCTGAATACATTTTGATGTGACCGTGTGTGTGTGTGTATGTGTATATATATATATATATATATATATATATATATATATATATATATATATATATATACAGTACAGTCCAAAAGTTTGGAACCACTAAGATTTTTAATGTTTTTAAAAGAAGTTTCGTCTGCTCACCAAGGCTACATTTATTTAATTAAAAATACAGTAAAAACAGTAATATTGTGAAATATTATTACAATTTAAAATAACTGTTTTCTATTTGAATATATTTCACAAAGTAATTTATTCCTGTGATGCAAAGCTGAATTTTCAGCATCATTACTCCAGTCTTCAGTGTCACATGATCCTTCAGAAATCATTCTAATATGCTGATCTGCTGCTCAAGAAACATTTAATGTGTACAATTGTACAAAATATTTGTGTACAATATTTTTTTTCAGGATTATTTGATGAATAGAAAGTTCAAAAGAACAGTGTTTATCTGAAATCTAATCTTTTGTAACGTTATAAATGTCTTTACTGCCACTTTTGATTGATTTAATGCATCCTTGCTGAATAAAAGTATTCATTTCTTTAATTTCTTTTCAAAAAAATAAAAATAAAAATTCTTACTGACCCCAAACTTTTGAACGGTAGTGTATAATGCTACAGACGCTTTGTATTTCAGATAAATGCTGTTCTTTTGAACTTTCTATTCATCAAGGAATCCTGAAAAAAAAAAAGTACACAACTGTTTTCAACATTGAAAATAATCATAAATGTTTCTTGAGCAGCAGATCAGCATATTAGAATGATTTCTGAAGGATCATGTGACACTGAAGACTGGAGTAACGGTGCTGAAAATTCAGCTTTGCATCACAGTAATAAATTACTTTGTCAAATATATTCAAATAGAAAACAGTTATTTTAAATTGTAATAATATTTCACAATATTACTGTTTTTTACTGTATTTTTAATTAAATAAATGTAGCCTTGGTGAGCAGACGAAACTTCTTTTAAAAACATTAAAAATCTTAGTGGTTCCAAACTTTTGGACTGTACTGTATATATTAGGGCTGTCAATCGATTAAAAATTTTAATCTAATTAATTAAATACTCTGTGATTAATTAATCTAAATTAATCGCATACATAATTTTTGCTGTGAAAGTATTAAATATTTAAATTCAAATGAATCGATGAATAATCAGCATTAGTGACATTAAATTAAAAAACTCTTTTATTATTATTTTCACTGTTCAAATAATGGCCATAACAATCAACAATATGACCTAATATGCTAAGGAAATAAATTCAAAAGTGGTTCAGGAAGAAGATTTGATGATGTGTGCCGTAACACCAGAGGTTGCGTTAGACTTTAACGAGGTTCGTAAAAAATCCGTCATAATCTATTATTACCCGTAATTTTAATTTTCTATCTTTTAATTATAATAACACATTTAATTGCTTTTATTTTTGTTCACATTTTAATTGGTAATTCACACGTGAAATTTCTCTGTACTGTACTATAGGCTACATGTTGGTAGCCATTAAAGAAAACGTGGTTTCATATTTATGTTTAAATAGTTAAATAGCCTATGTTATGTTTTAAATTCATCTATTTGATTATGAAAAGTGAATATATTGGGAGACATGGAGTGGGTCAGACATTAACTCCTGGATGCTTTGCATTGATGTGGTAGCCTACTTTAGAGTGGACGAACTCCGGTGATATGCAAATTCCTTGCTGCAGACGACTTTATTTTTATCAACACTTCCATCAGGCCGTTTTTTATAAGTAAATGTTCCAGTCAGTGATCCAGGCAGCGCCAGTGTGTTCTCGTCTCCCTCCTTCATTTTACAGTCGAATTGTAGCTAGAACTGCTCCAGGTTCAAAGGTCAATACGAAATGGATTAATCTGCATTATTTTTTTTAACGTGTTATTTTTTCTCCGATTAATTAATCGAAATTAACGCGTTCTTTTGACAGCCCTAATATATATATATATATATATATATATATATATATATATACAGTACAGTCCAAAAGTTTGGAACCACTAAGATTTTTAATGTTTTTAAAAGAAGTTTCGTCTGCTCACCAAGGCTACATTTATTTAATTAAAAATACAGTAAAAAACAGTAATATTGTGAAATATTATTACAATTTAAAATAACTGTGTACTATTTAAATATATTTGACAAAGTAATTTATTCCTGTGATGCAAAGCTGAATTTTCAGCATCGTTACTCCAGTCTTCAGTGTCACATGATCCTTCAGAAATCATTCTAATATGCTGATTTGCTGCTCAATAAACATTTATGATTATTTTCAATGTTGAAAACAGTTGTGTACTTTTTTTTCAGGATTCCTTGATGAATAGAAAGTTCAAAAGAACAGCATTTATCTGAAATACAAAGCGTCTGTAGCATTATACACTACCGTTCAAAAGTTTGGGGTCAGTAAGAATTTTTATTTTTATTTTTTTGAAAAGAAATTAAAGAAATGAATACTTCTATTCAGCAAGGATGCATTAAATCAATCAAAAGTGGCAGTAAAGACATTTATAATGTTACAAAAGATTAGATTTCAGATAAACACTGTTCTTTTGAACTTTCTATTCATCAAATAATCCTGAAAAAAAATATTGTACACAAATATTTTGTACAAGTGTACACATTAAATGTTTCTTGAGCAGCAGATCAGCATATTAGAATGATTTCTGAAGGATCATGTGACACTGAAGACTGGAGTAACGATGCTGAAAATTCAGCTTTACCATCACAGGAATAAATTACTTTGTGAAATATATTAAAATAGAAAACAGTTATTTTAAATTGTAATAATATTTCACAATATTACTGTTTTTTTACTGTATTTTTAATTAAATAAATGTAGCCTTGGTGAGCAGACGAAACTTCTTTTAAAAACATTAAAAATCTTAGTGGTTCCAAACTTTTGGACTGTACTGTATATATATATATACACACACATATACATATATTCTTGTATTTTTATTTTTTGTAAAATGTTTTTTGAACTTTTTCATGAAATTCACCCAGTCAGAATTCATATTCAGCCTAATTTCCATTGCACATCAGGCGTTTGTATTTATGATGATAATTCAGCGTTATCACACTGTCCATACTTATATTCAGTGTGGTTGTCCTGAATGCTTGTATTTGAGATTTGCCTGTGATGGTTCCTCTTGTAGCAACAGCACAAGAACCTAAAATCCTCCCACGACCAGCTTGTGTTGACCCTGGAGGACCACAAGAGTGCGCTAGCTGCTGCCCAGGTGTGTGTGTGTGTATGCGCGCTTTAAGCAGGTGCAAGAGTGTGTGTGCCATGCAGAGGATATTCTGTGGGAAAGGCAAGTGCAGTTTCACACAGCACATGTAAGCAGCAAAAAAAAAAAATGGTGTTATATTTATTTCTAGACCCATATTAGCAGAGTACAATAGTCACAATGTCTTTGTAAGCAACGCAACGCTGTGTATCAGATTTGTAGCTGCAAGTAGTATTTCAGGAATTACTCTATTTTTGCTGCACATAGAGAATTATTTTGCACATGGTGAACATGAGCTGTAAACCTACTTATCTTTTGCAATATTTTGCTATAGTAATTTAATAATTATGGTTGGCACTACACATATACTAATTCAGTGGGTTTGATAAAAGAAAATTAGCAACTAAGCTTCTTTTATTTTTTGTACAAACATGCACAAAACAATTTTGTTATATAATAATTTTAACACAAAATAATTTTTGGTATATTTTATTATATTCGTAAGTAAAGTTGTTTTCTTCCCCATGGAACTGCTTACATTAATGCAATTAATATGATGTATATTAGTAAAAAAGTAAATCTAAGACCGTGATCGAACTGAGAGAAATGTCAGTTATAAATACTTCTACATATAAAAAATATCTCATTCAGTACTGAAAAGCATTGATTAATGGTTAATAGCATTTATAGTTTAGTGTAATTAAATTAGATTATTACATGGATTTTCATAGAGTATTGTCATTAGCTTAACAACATAATATCAAACGCTTACTGTAACTTGCAGCAATTAAGTTGCTTTTCCTGTGCAATTTAGGAGTGTTATTTATGTGGCTTCATCCCAAATCAGTCACACATGACGGTTAGGATGCTGCCTATGTAGGAAGCGAGGCAGCTCACTAGGTTTTGAAACAGCTAATATTTTTATTTTAATTTCTGCATGGCACTTCATATCAGTTTTCAGTAGAAATGCTCTCAGTGTGAAAGCAGCACATGATCCTGCTGATTCAGTTAGACTGCAGTGCTGCTTATGCAAGCTGTTTCAGACTGGACTAAGCCTGCATTTCAAGTCCGGTCGCATTCCACAAGGCCATTATGATCTCTTGCACACACACTCTTTCGTTTCTCAGAACTTCTTGCCCTTGTTTAGTATGCTAAAATGTGCATGAGTCTGATAAGCCATACATGCTGTACTTCCTGTTTACTCGCTCTTTCTCTACGGCTTTGTAAAACCAGATGTACAGATGCTTGTTAATTAGAACTGTCACTATCTGCTTTCTCAGGATGATAGAGAAAGGATGCTGGGAGGCAGTGGGTTTAGTGTGTGTGTGTGTTTGCACTTGTTCTCCTTTCAAACCAACACTTCCAGAGTGATATTTTCGTTCCATATGCTGCCAACAATTGGCACTCAAACAGAAAAGAAAACGGGTACCCTAGTGAAGAAGGACTGGGAGAAAGGTTTGGTTAGGATTAAAGGATCTTGGGTATGAATTGAGAATCATAAAACGATAGTATGGTTTAAAAGAATAGTCTTTTAAAGTCATACATTAGTATTGTGTGAGGAACAGCCCCAAATTTGAAGTCTTTGTTCACTTTGCTTTGAACCTCTTTGTATCTTATTTGTTGTACAAGTTGATGTGCAACGTTTAGTATCAATGACATCAAAAAATTTTTTTAAAGACCTACAATCAATACTAATTTTGAAACCAGAGCAAAAAATATGCTTTTGAATACTTTTATTGAATATAAATATTAAATAAATACATTTAAAACCATAGTTCTCTAGTATTTTTTTTAATTAAATACATTCTGCTTTACGTTCAAAATAAAATGCTTTTTAACAAAATATTTTTATTAAATAATATCAAATAAATAAATAAATACAATAAAACCATGTTGTTGTTTTTCTATTTTTCAATTACATTATTTTTGCCAAATATCTAAATAATATAATTAAAGGATTAGTTCACTTTCAAATAAAATTTTTCTGATAATTTACTCACCACAGATGTTCATGTCCTTCTTTCTACAGTCGAAAAGAAATTAAAGTTTTTTATGAAAACATTCCAGGATTATTCTCCTTATAGTGGACTTTAATGGCCTCCAAAAGGTTGAAGGTCAAAATTACAGTTTCATTAAAGCTTCAAAGGGCTTTAAACGATACCAGACGAGGAATAAGGGTCTTATCTAGTGAAACGATTGGTCATTTTCCAAAAAAATGTAAATGTATATGCTTTATATAAACAAATGATCGCCTTCCAAGTGGTTCCGCCAAAACCGCGTTTTCGTATTCTTCAAAAGCTTACGCTGTATGTCCTACACCTTCCCTATTCTACTGACGGAAAAAATGGAACTGGCGCCGCGTTCATTCCGTAAGTAGAATAGGGAAGGCGTAGGACATACAGCGTAAGCTTTTTGAAGAATACGAAAGTGTGGTTTTGGCGGAACCACTTGGAAGGCGATCGTTTGTTTATATAAAGCATATACATTTACATTTTTTTTTAAAATGACCGATCGTTTCGCTAGATAAGACCCTTATTCCTCGTCTGGTATCGTTTAAAGCCCTTTGAAGCTGCGCTGAAACTGTAAGTTTGACCTTCAACCATTTGGAGGCCATTGAAGTCCACTATAAGGAGAATAATCCTGGAATGTTTTCATCAAAAACCTTAATTTCTTTTCTACTGAAGAATGAAGGACATGGACATCTTGGATGACATGGGGGTGAGTAAATTATCAGGAAAATTTTATTTGAAAGTGAACTAATCCTTTAAATTACATTACATTAGTAAATAAAATGAAAACCATGCAGTTTTGTAGTATTTTTTGTCGGTAACACTTTACAATAAGGTTCTTTAGTTAACATGAACTAATAATGAACTGCACTTAAACATTTATTAATCTTTGTTAATGTTAATTTCGACATTTACTAATACATTATTAAAATCAAGAGTTGTATTTGTTAACATTAGTTACAGCCCTTTGAACTAACATGAACAATGAACTAACATTAACAAAGATTAATAAATACAGTAATATATTGCTCATGGTTAGTTCATGTTAGTTAATACATTACAATAAATTCTTGTTTGTTAACATTAGTTAAAGTGTTATCATTTTGTCAAATAAATGTTGCTTTGGGTTCTCAATTCATTATTCAAGTAATTCTACAATTATTGATATATATTTTTTATAGACATTTTTTTCTGATCTTGATATATTTCCCTCATGATGGGAGGAAATGCTAGGCTTTTGATTTTGGCATGCTGTATTTGTTGTCTATTTCAGCTAACTACCAAACCATCTCTCATGTAACCTTTCACCAGTGTATTTGAAGCCTTCACTCTGATATGTGGTGTTGTACTGATGTAGTGGGTCTCCATGGGTTCCAGGTTCAGGTGGATGAATATAAACAGCTGAAGGAAACGCTCAGTAAGATGCCCAGTCTGAGACATGCTGCAGGGCAGCTCCAGCAACATGAGGCTGCTAAGCCCATCCAGAACGGGAAAGCAGAGGAAAACAGTCAACCCCATGATGCTCAGCCAGAGGTATTGAAGCTGTTTACCTATCATGCAGTCAAAACAGAGTGACACCCACTCATGTCACTGGTTTAAATGGTCAAGAATGAGATCTGTCTCATGTGGATCTCCATCAGAAGGAGAAACATGACGAGGTCGAGAAGCCTCAATCGCACCACAGGGAGGAGGTTGGAGAAATGGGAGGAGCCGAGGAGAGGAGGAGAGAGCTGGCAGAGGAGGAGATGGAGCAGGCGGGGCAGCCTCAGAAACTAGAGGAGGAGTTTGATGGGCCGCATAATGAAGTGGAGGAGGAGGAGGAGCCACAGGCCAACCAACCAGATGAAAACGCACTAGAAAGGGAGCAACGTGACGCTCAGGAGGTCAGAACTCTTGCGACATGATTCTGAATGCAAACATTAGATAAATTACTAGTATACTAGTATGGCTATATTACCGTTCATCTTCGTAACACAAATTAAGATATTGAAAACATATTTGAAACAGTTCATGTGAGTTCAGTGGTTCTATCTTAATATTATAAAGCGACAACAATACTTTTTGTGTGCCAAAAAAACAAAATAAAGACTTTTCAACAATATCTATATGAGCCGATTTCAAAACACTGCTTCGGAGCTTTACGAATCGAATCGTTTGATAGAAGATCCGAATCACTAATTCAAAACAAAAGATTCATTAAGCTCAGAAGCTTCATGAAGCAGTGTTTAAAAATCGGCCTATATTGATATTGTTGAAAAGTTATTTAGTTTTTTTGGTGCACAAAAAGTATTGTTGTCGCTTTATAATATTAAGATAGAACCACTGAACTCACATGAACTGATTTAAATATGTTTTTAGTACCTTTATGGACCTTGAGAGTTGGTCAATGGCTTTGCTCTCAATAGAGGCCTCACTGAGCCATCGGATTTCATCAACAATATCTTAATTTGTGTTCCGAAGATGAACGAAGGACTTACGGGTGTAGAACGACATGAGGGTGAGTAATAAATGACATTATTTTCATTTTTGGGTGAACTAAGCCTTTAATGCATCCTTGCTAAATAGATGTATTAATTTCTTTAAAAACATACACACACACTGACCCCAAACTTTTGAACGGTAGTGTAGCCTAGTAAGCTGCCTACCTAGACAACATTTTTAGCCTTCATAATGTGCTGTTCCAAAGGGCAGGCAGCCAAATTATGCCGTCTTATAAGACAATTGGTCAGAAGGATAAAAAATGTAGTTTTAAATGCTTTTTTATAAAGTATTAATCGAAAACAGTTCCATCCAATTAAAAACACACTATGGCTATGCCAATTTTTTTTTCAAATCTGATTCAAACCACATTTGGAGGTGGTTTTGAAATGCGATTCCAGTCAGATTTTTACAGATTGGCTTCAAATTATCTCTTGCGTGACACAATAATAACGTCAAAACCGGTGACGGAAATGCCGGAAGTATTCATACGGTATTCAGACTAGTTTAAAAGATTTTGGCTGTGACTACAGCATGGAACATCACAGTATATCCCAGTTTTTCTTGTGCAATGAAGTAATTCCCTGTAGTCTGAACATTGTCTATTTCACCCAATATTTGTATGTGCTGCAGTATGTGTTTTCATTCTGTGTGTTTTCATTATTATTATTAATATTGAGTTGTTAGCTTAGTCAGTCCACCTTCCTGCATTGTCCTCCAACATTTAACTCATTTCACTCACTCTTCTGTTCTGCCCCCAGGTGGCACCAGCTGAGGCGCATGTGGAGCACGCACAAGTGGAACGGGTGAAGTCTGCGTATGAACAGCAGCAGGAGCAGCAGCGTCTGGCTGCGCAGCTGGCGGAGGAGCGCAGACAGTTGCACCTGCGTCAGGAAGCCCTGCAGAAACAGCAGCTGCAGCAGCAGAAGGAGAGAGAGCAGAGATTACGTCTGCAGAGAGAGAGAGAGGAACAGCAGAACAGAGAAGCCGATCTCAAAGAGCAACAACTCCAGCAAGAGATGCTCCGGTCAGAGGCCCTCCCTTGAGTTTTGTAGTTATTGATTTAATTTAAGTTTATTTTTATTATGAATGATGTTTTATAAAAACTAAAAGCTATGAGAGGCTGTAGCTTGCTGTGGTTTCCACAGTTAGTCATCAAACCAAATGCAATATTAATAAAGAAAAAAAGTAAATAATCAGTGATTTTCATTTTTTTTAACAATACTTTCAGCATTAATGAAGAATGGTCACGTGTATGTGTTTGTTGGCTATTTTACTTTTCTTGTCACAGTGATCTAAGCCAGGAAATTGTATTGGTTTATTTACTAAATCATTTTATTTTCTGTTTTTACCAGGAAAAAGGCACAGTATGAAAACATGGATGCTGATATAGTCCAGGGAGAAGATGACCCACAGATAAATGAGGAGAAAGGTGACAATTTATGTGGTTTGATGTGATAGCAGTGCTACTTTTACTCATGGTGTCTCAAAAATGTTTTTTTTTAAATCATTTTAACATCTGGTCCCAGTTGTTCAAAAGTAATCTGATCGGATTTCCGCTATCGGATTGGATCAAATCTTGAAAATGCATTGTTCAAAAGAAAAAAAAAATGATTCTGAAATCAGATTGGATCACAAAATTCAATCATGGTTTTGATTTGGATAAAATGGCCAGTTTGTGTTGTTCACTTTTTAGTAAGATTGGGATACCTTTGATCCCCCAAAAAATCTGGATTATCCTGATCCCAGCAGAAGGGTGTATTTCAGTAACAAAAATGTAATAAAACTTTAAAACTGGTCAAAAACACAACATTAGTATCATGTAATATATACACACATTTATATTTTTATTTTTCTCTTGAGTAGTTTAACTGTTAAAGTAATAAAGTACACATTATCCTACCTATTAAGCCTTTCAGTACAGTAAAGTAAAAAAAAAAAGATTTTAGTGCAATAAAATCATCTCCCAAACAGCTGTCAAAATGATACAAAAAAAAAATAATGAAAGTGTTTTTAATTATTACTATAAATTACATTGGCTCAATCATCAAAGATGAACCAGTCAAAAGTAGTTTCTAACAACTGCATCCCTTGTTGCATTCATATTTGTTTGTTTTTGTTGTGGGTCTGAGATGAGGTGCTACGGAAACTCTAAAGAGACATGGTGATGGGAGGAAAAATATGAGGTGGGAGGAAAAATGAATTTTGATGCTTTTGTGTTCTCTGCAAAAGGTTTGCGTTTCCCCAAGCAAATTTGCATTCGCTCTCAGAAGTTGAGTTCTTTGTGAAGTTTGTTGGGGAAATGCAAAACTTTTGCGAGAGAACTAAATATATAAATTATATATTAAAATATAATTTTTTTTTCCATTTCATATTTTTTGTTTCCATCACCATGTCTCTTTTGTGCCTTCATAGGGGACTGATAGTTTAAAGGGTTAGTTGACCCAGAAATGAAATTTCTGTCATTAATTACGCACCCTCATGTCGTTCCACCCCCATAAGACCTTTGTTCATCTTCAGAACACAAATTAAGATATTTTTGATGAAATCCGAGAAGTATTCTTCCATATACATCAATATAACCACCACTTTCAAGGTACAGAAAGACATCGTTAAAACAGTCGATGTGACTGCAGTGGTTCAACCTTAATTTTATGAAGCAACGAGAATACTTTTTGTGCGCAAAAACAAAACAAAAATAACGACTTTATTCAACAATCTCTTTTCTTCCCTGTCATTATGCTTACGTAGTTGACGCAGTAAGCACAACAAAGGCTTCCATGTTTACGTCCGAATGCCGGCTCAGTATTGGCCAAAGCTGATCACGTGAGCAGCACGACACATGCGTGTGATGATGCAGGAGCCGGCCAATAATGAGTCGCCATTCTGACATAGTACCTGGAAACGCTGGACGTAAACACCGTATGAGAATGACACAGAAGAGAAGATATTGTTGAATAAAGTCGTTATTTTTGTTTTGTTTTTGTGCACAAAAAGTATTCTCGTCGCTTTATAAATGGGGTTACATTTCACAATGTAGGCTGCTAAATATGTGAAGAACAACAGGTAGAATAGTCAATGTGGGGTCATTTTAAAGTGTTTTATTTGAAGAGAAAGAAAACAACATAAACAAACAAACATCGCCTTTCCATTTTGAATTTCCTTTAAAGGGTTAGGTCACCCAAAAATGTTCCACACCCATAAGACATTTCGTTCATCTTCAGAACAAAAATTAAGATATTTGTGATGAAATCCGAGAGGTATATGACTTGTCCATAGATTGCAATATAATCACCATTTTCAAGGTCCAGAAAGTTACTAAAGACATTGTTAAAACTGTCGACGTGACTGCAGTGGTTCAACCTTAATTTTGGAGAACTGGTGGATGGATTACCTGATCTTGGATAGCAAAACATGCGATTTCCAAATCTAGATAATTCTGAACCCTATGAAACTTTTTGAACAACTGGGCACTGAGGATTATATTTTTGTATGTCTCTGTCATTTGTAGAGGAGAACGTGCACCATGAGGAGCCGGGGCAAGGTGAAGAGGACCATGCTCACCATGAGGATGAGGTGTGTTCCCTTATGTTATTATAAACACATATAATATCGCTTGATTCATACTTTTAACTTAGAAGCACGTACTTCTAAGTTAAAAAAAATAGGAATACATAAAAAAAATTAAATAATGTACATTTCAAAAAGTACACTAGTTTTTTTTTTATATTTCTGCTTAAATTATGTTGTTATATATTATGTGTGTGTGTGTTATTATTATATATTTTAATGTGGGAACTAGTCCTAAATACACCGGGACTCTTATTTTGAATGTTTTACTATTGCTGGCTGCTCATTTAAAAAGATAATCATGCTCATTCATATAACCATCTACAACATGTTATAATATTAAAGGTGCCCTAGAACCAGTTTTTACAAGATGTAATATAAGTCTAAGGTGTCCCCTGAATGTGTCTGTGAAGTTTCAGCTCAAAATACCCCATAGATTTTTTTTAATTAATTTTTTTAACTGCCTATTTTGGGGCATCATTAATTATGCACCGATTCAGGCTGCGGCCCCTTTAAATCGCGCGCTCCCTGCCCCCCCGAGCTCTCGACTATAATACAGTGCATTTACAAAGTTCACACAGCTAATATAACCCTCAAATGGATCTTTACAAGATGTTCATCATGCATACTGCATGCATGCGTCGGATCATGTGAGTATTGTATTTATTTGGATGTTTACATTTGATTCTGAATGAGTTTGATAGTGCTCCGTGGCTAATGGGCTAACATTACACACTGTTGGAGAGATTTAGACTGCAAGTGTTTAAAAATTAAAATAGCGACGGCTCTTGTCACCGTGAATACAGTAAGAAACGATGGTAACTTTAACCACATTTAACAGTACATTAGCAACATGCTAACGAAACATTTAGAAAGACAATTCACAAATATCACTAAAAATATCATGTAATCATGGATCATGTCAGTTATTATCGCTCCATCTGCCATTTTTCGCTATTGTCCTTGCTTACCTAGTCTGATGATTCAGCTGTGCACAGATCCAGACGTTAATACTGGCTGCCCTTGTCTAATGCCTTGAACATGGGCTGGCATATGCAAATATTGGGGGCGTAAATATTAATGATCCCGACTGTTGCGTAACAGTCGGTGTTATGTTGAGATTCGCCTGTTTTTCGGAGGTCTTTTAAACAAATGAGATTTACATAAGAAGGAGGAAGCAATTGAGTTTGAAACTCAGCGTATGTCTTTTCCATGTACTGAACTCTTGTTATTCAACTATGCCAAGGTAAATTCAATTTTTGATTCTAGGGCACCTTTAATATAAACACCATAAAGTAAACATTGTCACAGTTCATCAACAGTAGATCATAAGCAATCGATTCGCATAAATCGTTGGTATTCATTGATTGCGAACTGCACTGACACTGAGAGCCTGTAGAATGCACAACAACAAAGTGTTTTGACTTTGATTTTTTGTTTTCACTTGATGAGTGACTTTTTAAGGACCCACAGCAAATATTTTTTATTTTTTAATTCAATTCAATTCTTCTTTTATTGTCATTGTAAAAAAAGCATACAACGAAATTATAAACTTCCAACGTATATGTAAACAAAGTGCTTATGCTATTGCACATAGGTGATAGATATAAATATAAAGAGCACAGATGATATTGTCATGAAATGCATGCTCTTGAATATCAAGAATGTGTTGTAGTTGAGCAATGTTTTTTCATTTCAGAGTTCAGTAGGGTAACAGCTTTTGGATAAAAACTGTTCATGTATCTTGTGGTACGTGTTTTAATAGACCTGTAGCATTTTCCAGATGGTATCAGATCAAACAGATGATGAGCAGGTGATGTAAATCCTTCAGAATGTTGTGTGTTTTCTTCAGGCAGCGTGTGATGAATATGTCTTCCAGGGCAGGTAACTGTTGGTTTGTAATGATGTTCTCTGCAGTCTTTATGACTCGCTGCATAGCCTTTTTGTCAGCTGCAGAGCTGCTTCCATACCACACCAGCATGCCATGTGTGAGTACACTCTCAATGGAACAGCGATAGAATGACACCAGAAGCTGCTGTGACAGGTTCATCTTCCTGAGCGTTCTTAAGAAGTACAGTCGCTCGTTGTGCCTTCTTGACTAGCGCCATGATGTTTGTAGTCCATGAGAGGTCCTCTGAGGTGTATGTTCCAAGAAATGTAAAGCTTGACATACTTTCCACCTTCTCCCCATTGATGTACAGTGGTGTGTGTACATCCTGTTTATTTCTGAAGTCAATGATGAGTTCTTTTGTTTTCTTGACGTTTAGAGACAGATTATTTTCTGTGCACCACACCATTAACCTCTGTACCTCCTTTCTGTAGGCAGACTCATCGCTTCTGGTGATCAACCCCACCACAGTCGTATCATCTGCGAATTTGATAATGATGTTAGTATTATAAGATGGTGTACAATCATGAGTATTCAAAGAGTAGAGAAACGGGCTCAGCACACAGCCTTGTGGGATTCCTGTGCTGAGTGTCAGAGTTGAGGAGTGATGTGATCCCGCTGTGTTGAGAAGTCCTTAACCCACAGCCAGATGTTGTGTTGTATGCCTAGGTCAGACATCTTGGAAAATAGTCTGCTAGGTATGATGGTATTGAATGCAGAACTGTAGTCCGCGAACAGCAGTCGTGCATACGTTCCTTGATGTTCCAGGTGGCACAGTACAGTGTGGAGGGCAGTGCAGATGGCATCATCTGTCGACCTGTTGGCCCTGTATGCAAACTGGTGAGGGTCCAGAGTAAGTGGAAGAGCAGCCTTGATGTAATGCAGGACCAGCCTCTCCAGACATTTCATGACTACAGGTGTCAATGCAATGGGCCTATAATCATTGAGGGATGTTATGGCAGCCTGCTTTGGTACTGGCACTATTGTGGATGTCTTCAGGCATGTTGGAACAGTGTGCTGCAACAGAGAAAGGTTAAAGATATTTGTAAATACCTCACCCAACTCTGTGGCACAGTCTCTGAGGACGTGCCCTGGGATGCCATCTGGACCAGCCGCTTTCCGTATGTTGATTTTATGGAGAGTGTAGTAGGTTGGATGATGAGTGCCTGGCTGTTGGTGGCAGGAGCTGGATCGATGTTAGTCTCAGTCCTCTCCACCTCAAAGCGTCCGAAGTACTGGTTGAGCTGCTCCGCTTCTAGAACACTGTTGTTAGTTAGACTGCTGGAGTTATTCTGCCCAGTAATGTGACAAATCCCCTGCCATGCCTATCGGGGGTCTGAAGTTGCTGAAGTGGTTCTCGATTTTCCGCTTATAGGCTGCCTTAGCATCCTTAATATCCTTCTTTAGATTTACCCTGGCTGCACTATTTCAGGCAGAATTTCAGGCCTTCCGCAGGAATTTAACGTTTTTAGTCATCCACGGCTTGCTATTTGTAATTTAAGCTATTGTGAATGTGTACTGATGATAAATACATCGATCTTTCAGCGACCTGTAGAAGCGGATGTTGATCCAGAGGACGACCCCAACAATCAGGGCGAGGATGAGTTTGAGGAGGCTGAGCAGCAGCAGCAGCCCCGAGGAGAAGAAGAGGAGGAGGAAGAGCCGGCACCCGTAGGCCACCCTGACATGCACCTGGCCGAAGAGAATCAACACCAACCGCCCGCTGAAGAACAACTGGTGGTAAGCGACCGGTTATTTGCAGCTGGAGTCTCCTAACTGGCAGATGTGACATGTTTTCAGCATGATGTTTAACAGTGTTTTTTAATTAAAAAAACAGACTTTCAGTGATTTAGTTTGGGAATTTGACTGTTGCCGACATCTAGGGGATATTTATTATGCAATTGTGAATGTCTAACTGAGTTTTGGGTATTTTATGCAGATGGCTGGAAACCCAGACCAACAGGAAGATGCTCTGGATGAGCAGTACCAGGAAGATGGCGATGATGAGGTCGAATAGCAAATGCAAACACAGACGCAGTCCTAAAAACAGAACAAGAATAGTTATTTGTTACCTAATCGGGATGGCTTTCTCTCTCCAGGCTCAAGATGAGCTGGTAGAAAATCAGAAGCATGAGGCGGTACAAGAGGAAGAAGGAGACCCATATAATGAGGAGAATGGAGAACAGGTACAAAATATTTATAATTTGTGGCTTGTTGAGAAGATTAGACTTGATCAGACTTGCACTTATATATATATATATATATATATATATATATATATATATATATATATATATATATTAGGGCTGTCAATCGATTAAAAATTTTAATCTAATTAATTACATACTCTGTGATTAATTAATCTAAATAAATCGCATACATATTTTTTGCTGTGAAAGTATTAAATATTTCAATTCAAATGAATCAATGCAGGGTTTTCCTGGGTCAAAAATGGTCTTCGGTGGTGACAGACATGGTCATCCACACAAACAGTAAAAAGTACCCTACCCACGTGATCTGCGAGCCCGATACTGACAATAAAGTACCCGTCACTCTTACTGTAATTCTTTCTTGCCCTCTTTGCAAAAAAAAAAAAAAAAAAAGTGATTTTATAGCTTTGTAAGAGAAGATGCTTTTTTGCTAAACCTGAAAAGTATTAAAAAGTAGCATTTAGAAGTTATATTAACTAATAATATAATTTTCTACCATATACAATTGAATGCACCTAGCTAACAACAGCTTGCTTTGTTCTGGTTTCACCTCACTCCAGTCTAAATTAACTGATTTTATAGGTAGGCCTAATTTACTACACATTGTCATTTAAATAACCTGAAAATATTGTGGATTATTAAGGCTAATTTTACTAATCACTCTTGCTAAATGGGGTAAGCACACTTATGTTCTCATTTCAGAGTTGTTCGAGTAAATTATTCATTATAGACCGTGTGGACAGATCAGTTGTTGTCATGATTCATTAAAATGAATCTGTTCAAATGAGTCATTAGGTCACGAATTGGACATTAGCAGACGTTGACGTGTTGCGTGTGAATCGCGACTGTTATTAGGACATCGCAAAAGATTTGTCAACACAGAAAACACTTCACCACTGGATAGGATTTTCTTTTTGTTTACTGAAAGTGTGGTTTATGTCAGCTGCACGTGCAGGGCGCCTGTCAGAGAAGATGAGGTGATGTTCTTTTGAGCACTATTCACACCCAGCGGTTATTCAGGAAAAACATTCTCCAAATGTGCCTCGTGAAACATGGATTCGGTCTTACGAACTTTTAGCATTGTGTCAGTTGATTTAGATTATTATGTGTGAGGTAAAGAAAGTGCAAAGACGGTGCTTACTTTGAAGACAGAGAGAGCTCGCGCGCATGAAGGAGGAGCTCTGCTCGTTCTGTCCGTCAGCGCAGCAGTCGTCTCCCCTAGAATGGCTCCAGGTTCAAAGGTCAATATGGAATGGATTAATCTGCATTATTTTTTTTAACCCTTTATTTTTTCTCAGATTAATTCATCGAAATTAATGCGTTATTTTGACAGCCTTAATATATATATAAAAGCAAAGTTTAATATTAATTGTAAATTCATATAATAATTAAATGAATATATTATATTAATTATACATAATTATAATATTAATAAAATAGCAGCAGGCAATTAAAAAAAGAGGCAATTTTGTCTAAAATTCTTTCACTCTAAACTGCTTTAATTTGGAGCAAGAATACAAGGGGAATGGCTTTATTGCGTCAGATTTATTTGCTCACAGCTGATTGGTCCAGTTTTGGTCTGCGATATCTAACCCAGATAAAATCTGCTCAGTTTTGCCGTGTTTGCGTAAGTTGCCATGGTGACAAAACCAGCTAAAAACCAGTCTACCTTCTTGAGCCTGAAAAACCAGAGTTTGCTCAAACTAATCTTAAGCTTTCCTGGGTAGCAACTGAAACCGGCTTCATGCAGCAGGCCACTGACTTGTACTACCTGACTGCTGCAGATTCATTTTGGCGTTGATAATGTTGTCGTAGAATGGCAGAAATCTGAGTCTGAGGACGTGAACAGCTTAGAGTAGAACATCACGGGTTTGGTTCAGGAGGAACTGTAAAAGGCGGCTGCTGTTTGTTAGTGGCACTCAGTGACTGTGTCTGTCTACAACTCTGCATAGCCTCATCTGTGTGAACAGGGTGCGCTGAGGTATGGAAATACATATGTTGACAGGCAGTTAGGACATCCTGTCATTGTATTCAGACCTAATGCAATAATTGGACAAACATTTTTTGGTCCTGAGACTTCCACAGAAGATATATGTACATTTTTATATATATATATATATATATAATATATTTAGACAACTTCCATTATTGATTGCTATCAGGATGTAGAGATTTTCAACCATTATAACAAAAAAAAGTTTATGAAAAATATTGTCTACCCTGGCTTTAAAGCTGCAATCCGTAATTTTTGGCGCTCTAGCGGTTAATAAACAGAACTGCATGCGTCTTGCAGAAGAACCCTCACCCTGAAATATAAAACTTTTGCAACATTATAAATGTCTATACTGTCACTTTTGATCAATTTAATGCATCTTTACAAATCGGCATATGATTTCTGAAGGATCATGTGACACTGAAGAGTAATGATGCTGAAAATTCAGCTTTGCCAACACAGAAATAAATTGCATTTTAAAATGTATTCAAATAGAAAACAGTTATTTTAAATTGTAAAACATTTTCACAATATTACTGTTTTTGCTGTATTGTGGATCAAATAAATGAAGCCTTGGTGAGCAGAAGAGATCTTATCGTTCAAAAACATTTGACCGGTACTGTATTTGGTATTGTTCAAAGGTTTTTTTTTTTTTTGAATACTTTTTTTTTCCAGCAAGGATGCATTAAATTGATGAAAAGTGACAAAGATTTTGACGATGATACACAATCTTGATGATACAAAAAATGCACCATGGTTTCCAGAAAGATATTAAGCAGCTCAACTGTTTTCAGCACTGATAACAACAAGAATGATGAATGTTTAGAATGATTTCTGAAGGATAATGTTCAAAATTCAACTTTCATTTTAAAATTGAAATAGAAAAGTATTTTAAATTGTAATATTTCACAAAATTACTATAGTATTTATACTTTTTTTTTATCAAATAAATGCAGCCTTGGTGAGCATAAGAGACTTCTTTCAGACACAATAAAAAAAAAATTAAACAATACTGTATGCATATTTTAGTATACATTAAATACATTATATGTTAAGCATTATATATTTGTTAATGACTTAAATTAGCAAATAACTGTAGTGTTCATTTACTTTCTTGTCAAAAACGTAGAAGGCAGGACCATGAATCTCTCTAGTTAAGCTGTCTGTTCCAACACAACAATTTTATGGTCTCTGCCACTGTATCACAGAGAGTTATGTAGTGCTTACGTGTGTGTACGTTTTCACTTATTCTTTTGTACAAGCTGCTGCTGTAACTGTAGACTGGTGGCAGTGCCACAGTTGGGTGAGTCAGATCGATTGCAGCGTCCTCCACGGTGTTCAGTTACTTCCATGAGTCCAGCTCCACTTTAAACATCCATCCTCCATTTTCACATCATCTCTTAGATTTAGGGAATGTTCTTCATGCTTTATTCACATCTGTGCACTTTTAAAGTTACAATTCACTCAAAACTGAAAAGTCTGTCATCATTTACTTGCCCTCATGTTAGTCCAAACCCATAGCTGTGTCTGTATAGTAGGTACTACATTTGGTTACATAGTTGAAATGTACTTTGACCAATAAAATAGTATGCTCGATATAGTATAAATGAAATTCGGACATACTACATACGCCACATACTCAGTTGTGCCACTACACTGCCATTCACAAACCTTCTCCTGTGGCCTTGTGGGATAGTAAAGTGTCCAGTGGATGCGCTCTTCAGAATCTTGCTGGAAGTAGTAGGTCATCCGAGTGCTTTTTAGCTACTGTTTCATGAATACTATGAATTCGGACATACTACTTGGCTAAAATAACGTTTTTTGCCTACTATATAGGCATATTCGGATGCAGGGCATCACTTTATTTCTTCTTTGAAATAAATTTGAGGTGATTAGTAACAAAGAACCAGACTCAATGCCAAGTATAGGTGTGTGTAACAAACATTATACTTGATTATTCTTATACAATGCTGTTTTTTGTATCTGTACAGGAAGAGCCTAGAGGTCAGGTTGTGAAGGAGGATAATCAACCCGCCCAACTTCACAATGAAGAGAACTACGAAGAAGAAGAGGAGGAAGAAGAAGGTAACAGGGACAAACCGCCCATTCGCAGGGCAGAAATGTGAGGCGATTGAAGGACAGACAATCGCTGCCACGTTTGGATTGGGTTTCCCCACCCCACCCTCTTAAACATTATGCCTGGAGACGGTTCTGTTGGGTCGTTCTGATGAATAGGAAACCGTTTTTTCTTCCGGTCTGTGTAACTCTGAAACCGAGATGCACCAAAACACCCAAAGACTTACAGACCAAACACCTGCTGTTTGCCTTTACTGTACGTCTGTCTGTTGTTTCTTCTTCTAAGGAGCAGTGAATAAGTTCAGTTTAAATCTCTTGCACTGAAAGATTTGCCATTTTTTATTCAGTTGTGGCTCCACATACAAGATATATTCCATCTTTGAAGTAAACCTTTTAACAGTTATGACTGATTTTGATGGACAGGCAGCAGTCACCAATCAGCCTTAAATCCTCACCTGGCCCTGCCCACATTTGTGTTGGTAATTCATCTATCTTGTTGATGAATAATGCAATGCAGAAATATTGTATCATGGGTGAGTTTGGCAAGGTGCTTGGGTGAACAGACGTCACTACATGAATGTTTACATGTAATTCAAGCAGATAATTGTAGCTGCATTTTTAAATGTTGTACTGTATGTGCTTATTTACCATAGTGGGATTACTGCTGCCTAAACATAAACCAAATTCATTTAGTTAAATACTGATTTTTATTTGCTTTTCACCAAGTGCCTCATCAAGATTATAAGGAAAACTTTCTCAAATGTAGCCCATCTTGCCAGGGGGATTTGGCTCCTGATATCTTTGTCGAATGACTCTGTTATGGTAAACTATTTTTATTGTGGGTTTTTTTCCCCCTCTCTTTTCTTTTCAAGCCGATCTGCCAACTTCTATTCTAGTATAAACTAGTACTAGTGTTCTGTGTGCTACTGGACCTGGTCCTCTAAGTCTTATTGTCACTGTTATGACAGCAGAGAAATGAATGGCACACTGAAAATGAGAATTAATAAGAGACATAATATTCAGATGTAGAATTTGAATATGCAAAAAGTAAACAAAATGGTTGGATTATCTTACTCAAAATGATTTGTTCTGAATGTATGCTAAATCACTACAATATTGAAAAATTGTATTTATTTTGTTTTGTATTTACTTTGTTTTTTATATTATATAAAATGGAATAATCTTGTTTTGTCACCTTTTTATTTTCTGGGACACATGATTTTTAGATTTATTCATTGATGTAATATTGGTGAAACCAGCTTTCCTGTTAAGTGCTCAGCTTTAATACTTTATATTTAAAATAAATATCTGTATGTTCGATTTTTTTTTTCTCAAGTTTTCTGTTCTGAAAGTGATTAACAGAGAAATATTTTTGTGCCGTTTTGTTGATAATGGCATTGTGAGCGGAATAAAAATTGGTGAAGGATTTAACGCTCATCCTCTTTTAATCATGCACAAAGTCTGGCGGGTGTGCTGATGTTTGGAGTAGAGGAAAAATCTCTTTGCTCTGCTTTCATCCTGCAGTTCCTGGAAGGCTGATGAGATGCAGCAGAAGTGACACAGAGGTAATGTGTAGATTCGGGCGAGAGCTCTGCAGTTCTGCATTCAGTCTTAGAGGAGAGCAAGAGCCTTGGATGAAATGGTAAAACAAAATGTACTGTGATCATCCCAAAAACATTTTCTACCTCTCATTCTTCAAGAAACAGACCAAATGTGTCTGGTACATATTGGTATTTCTATCATGACAATGAGTTTAGCATGTTAATGGATATGACAATGTTAATGCATTTGGTCTTGGCGGAATAGATTTGCCACACTGCTGTTGATTATTGCTGCTGCTGCAGAGCAAGTACAGAGACTTGCTACAGCCAATACATACACACATGTAAGACATGCTGTTGCTGCACAAATAGCATATATATATGTAATTACCCGTAGCAGATTTATACAGGTGGAGCTGGGGAAGGTGGAGGGTTTCAGAGGAACTCTGAAGGCACACTGCAAACTGCTACACAAACATTGATCAACTATTTAAATGCTGTTCAGCAAATTCATTGGCTACAGATGCAACAGGAACCAATCAGCATATGTTGTGTAGTTAACAATGTGATTGTCAGCAGGTAGAGTTAAGGACCCCTCAGTCTGCATCATCTAAGGTGTCCGCTGAATGTGTCTGTGAAGTTGCAGCTCAAAATACCCCATAGATTTTTTTAAATTATTTTTTTAACTGCCTATTTTGAGGCATAATTAGAAATGCGCCGATTCAGGCTGCGGCCCCTTTAATTGCTCACGCTCTCCGCCCCCTCCCGAGCTCTCGACTATCATTGCATAAACAAAGTTCACACAGCTAATATAACCCTCAAAATGGATCTTTACAAAGTGTTCATCATGCAGCATGTCTAATCGCGTAAGTATGGTATTTATTTGGATGTTTACATTTGATTCTGAATGAGTTTGATAGTGCTCTGTGGCTAACGGCTAATGCTACACTGTTGAAGAGATTTATAAAGAATGAAGATGTTTATGAATTATACAGACTGCAAGTGTTTAAAAATGAAAATAGCGACGGCTCTTGTCTCTGTGAATACAGTAAGAAACGATGGTAACTTTAACCAACAGTAGCCTACATTAGCAACATGCTAATGAAACATTTAGAAAGACAATTTACAAATATCACTAAAAATATCACATAATCATGGATCATGTCAGTTATTGTCGCTCCATCTGCCATTTTTCGCTATTGTCCTTGCTTGCTTACCTAGTCTGATGATTCAGCTGTGCACAGATCCAGACGTTAATACTGGCTGCCCTTGTGTAATGCCTTGAACATGGGCTGGTATATGCAAATATTGGGGGCGTACATCCCGACTGTTACGTAACAGTTGGTGTTATGTTGAGATTCGCCTGTTCTTCAGAGGTCTTTTAAACAAATGAGATTTATATAAGAAGGAGGAAACAATGGAGTTTGAGACTCACTGTATGTCATTTCCATGTACTGAACTCTTGTTATTCAACTATGCCGAGGTAAATTCAATTTTCAATTCGATGGCACCTTTAAGGAAGGATTTTTTTTGTAACACTTCACAATAAGGTCTCATTTCAGTTGTATTAAATGTAGTTAATGTATTAACTAACATGTACTAAATGTTCATGTTCATGTTCATTCACAGTGCATGAGATTAACATTAAAGGGTTAGTTCATCCAAACATGAAAATTCTGTCATTAATTACTCACCCTCATGTCGTTCCACACCCATAAGACCTTCGTTCATCTTCGGAACACAAATTAAGATATTTTTGATGAAATCTGTGAGCTTTTTGGCGAGAATACTTTTTGTGCGCAAAAAAAACACGACTTAAAATAACGACTTTATTTAAATAAATTGTTGAATAAGTTTGTTTTTTTTTTGTGCACAAAAAGTAGTCGTCATTTTATATTCATTCAACATTGAGGTTGAACCACTGACACAAGGGGCCTCATTTTATAAAGCATGCGTACACACAGATTTGATCTTAGAATGCGCATACACTTCAATCCTCACCAACGCTCATATTTATAAAAACGGTCTTTGACATGGAAAAGTGCTTGGTACCACGTCAGGGTCTGAGCAGACGTACAGACTTTTCCTGGTCAGATTACTGCAGGTTTTTGGAGATCTAAACTATTCTTGCAGCTCGCCAAGGATTTGGACGATGATTGGTGATGTTTTATATGTAAATGACATTAATTAGGTTTCGTTTAAAACGCGGAGAACTGAAACCATTCAGCTGCGCGCAAGTTCAAGATCATTTGCGATTTATAGATTTCGCATCTGAAAGAGAGCCGTACACTCATTTTCTGTGTGTACGTTCATTCTATGAATCACATGTAGGACGGTTTCTCATTTTATAAATGAGGCCCAAGGACTATTTTAATGATGTCTTTGCTACTTTTCTAGGCCTTGAAAGTGGCAATAACGTTGCAGTCTATCGGAGGCCAAAAAGCTCACATATTTCATCAAAAATATCTTAATTTGTAAGCCAAAGATGAACAAAGGTCTTATGGTTTTGGAACGACATGAGGGTGAGTAATTAATGACAGAATTTTCATTTTTGGATGAACTAACCCTTTATCTATAAGATTGATGCTGTAAATGCTGTAGTATTGCTCATTGTTAGTTCATGTTAACCAGTGCTAACAAATATAACCTTATTGTAAAATGTTACCTATATATAGCCTATATATGCTTCTAATGTGTGTCCACTAACATAAATGGGTTAAATGCAGAGGACAAACATATAACGTATATTCACGTCATTTCACTTCGCTTTATACTTATTTTTGTGTAACCCTAGGCCTGTTTCTATTTTTTTTTTTTTTAGCCTTTTTGTTTTTCTGTTGTTGTGAGCTAGCATATCTGCATTGTTATCATTTTTCAGGCAGCTGTAATGAATCCTTTAGGAAACGCTGGGAAAAAAATGCTCTCCGTAGGGAAGCATAGGTCTGCTGACAAACAAAACCGCTTCACAGATTTTAAAAGCTGTAGGCCTAAAATTTTGTCAGATCTCTTGTTTTTCTGTTCCTCGCTTTCCCGCTCACACAGTCTTCTCATCTCAGGTTTCAGTGGCGCTGAAATTGACACCAAAATTAAAACAAAACACTGAAGCGCATATGAATTAGTGATCGCCGCTGAAAAGATAAGCTGAACTTAACAGGACGATGGCTTTTGAATGTGAAGCCTTGATCAAATGCGGTGGTTACATAGCCAGTGTGCGAATTATGCTTTCAATGTTTATATATGAAGGGCATGTAGGGCTATCAATTGAGGTTTATGCTAAACGTCAAGATTAACAAAATACAATGTTTTGTGCCTTTTATACGTAAATCTATGATAAATAATGACAGTAGGCTACCTACATTTCGCTGATGCACGCGGTTGCGTTTGCGACAGCAGGTAAACACATTTTAAAATGTACACATAAATAGAGTACCTCAGATATGACGTGTTTTTGTAGGCCAACCCGGATTAGTGGCGCACGGGTCGCGAAAAATAAGCTGTTTAAAGGATTAGTTCACTTCAAATTAAAATTTCCTGATAATTCCTGATTTACTCACCCCCATGTCATCCAAGATGTCCATGTCCTTCTTTCTTCAGTCAAAAAGAAATTAAGGTTTTTGATGAAAACATTCCAGGATTTTTCTCCATATAGTGGACTTCAATGGAGCACAAACGGTTGAAGGTCAAAATTATAGTTTCAGTGCAGTTTCAAAGCGTTCTACACAATCCCAAATGAAGAATAAGGGTCTTATCTAGAGAAACCATCACTCATTTTCTAAAAAAAATTGTAAAAATTATATACGTTTTAACCATAAATGCTCATCTTGAACTAGCTCTCTTCTTCTCTATTAGAATTCCAGCAGTGTTAGAATTCCAGCTAAGTGTATTACTGCCCTCCACAGGTCAAAGTTTGAACTAATTGTTATATACTTGCACTAGCATATTGTATATGACAATTTAGTTCAAACTTTAACCTGTGGAGGGCAGTAATACACTTAGCAGTGTCTTTGGAATTCAAATAGAGAAGAAGAGGAGAGCTAATTCAAGATGAGCATTTATGATTAAAACGTATAAAATTTTATAATTTTTTTTTTTTAGAAAATGACAGACCCTTATTTCTTGTCTGGGACTGCATAGAACGCTTTGAAGCTGCACTGAAACTGTAATTTTGACCTTCAACCGTTTGGGGTCCATTGAAGTCCACTATATGGAGAAAAATCCTGGAATGATTTCATCAAAAACCTTAATTTCTTTTCGACTGAAGAAAGAAGGACATGGACATCTTGGATGACATGGGGGTGAGTAAATTATCAGGAAATTTTAATTTGAAAGTGAACTAATCCTTTAACAAAGGGTTATGACTCTTACACGTTTTGCCTTTTGTTAAAACAAAATTTATACATTTTGAAGCCTAAATAAAGTCGTCAGATATAAAAAGCTAACAGTAGGCTATAAACGGACTACAGCACACCATGGTCGCGGATCAACGTCGTCACCACCAAGCTTCCTCAAACTTTATTTAAAAAACAACTTTATTTATAAACATGCTCGCTGATTATGATCTGCGCTGTGTGTGAATACTTATCCACTTTTTCATAAGAAATGCAGTCCAAATGTCCCGTTTGTCATGATGACGTCTAAAGTCCCCATCAAAGGAAGTAGTCCCTTTTAGCAACTTGTTAGCAACCGCCGTTTTTAAGACACAATAAAGGTTTAAAAAAATCACAAGCGGGTTATAACTGGTGTGTTTTATGTCATAGATCAAAACATGAAAATATTTAGAGGCTTTGTTAACCACAGACCTTATTTCAGGCGATTTAGCAAAAACCCATTAAAAAAAAAAACAGAGACTTTAGGGCGATGGAACCGTAAGGAAGTCCTAAAATGCGAACTCACTTCCGGGTTTTGCATACAAAAACACATCCTCTCTGAGGTACACTATTGTACTCCGATTATATCTAAGAACAATTATGTTTGTCTTAAAGGAGAACGTGACAGACAAAGCACAAGGCCCAATCTTTCCTGCAGGACCATGGTCACAGTTTTAATTTCAATTTAAGATATTATTCATATGCGTCTGTCCACAGAAGCCTTTGAGAACATGAAACGCTTAGCTGTGACATCATCAGTTTTTATCTGCTGCTAACCGCAGTGTCACATGACTGTATCTGATTTAATCTCTGTGCCCTCTCTTCACACCAGCCAAGCATCAAGCAATACCACCCAAGAATGGACTCGTCTGTCAAAACAGCCCTCAGGACAAAGTGTGAACTTAACAAAGCCAAGGGTTGGCTGGTCATTGAGCAACCAAATAGCCTGAATTACATGCAGCAGACATACTGGGACCTGAACAGTCCTAAATACAATGGAAGCGCTATGATCCATTCTATATGTAGCCACCCATGCTTTGATAATAGTCTTTTTTCAATTTATATCTTGGCTGCTGCTGTCTTAAGTCAATGCAGGTTTATTTTGAGTAGATGAAATGTGTAAATGTGAAGTACAGGTACAAAAATAGCTTTAATAAAAAATGTACTTTTATCAGCTACATTTGAGAGTTTACAACTATATACAAGGGCATTAATGGAGCTTTCACAGTTCACTCTGACGGTACAGTACATTGGATTCAGATCTTGGCTTCAGGGTTTGCTGTTGCGATGTCAGAGAATGGTACACAATCTGGATGCTGCTGGTGAGGAGGGAGGCACGGAATCTTCCGGTAGCTTTGGAATGCCATCCAGAACTTGAAGTTTTGGCAAACAGAAGAACACACTGCGGAAGAAACGGCACAAATCTCAAGGTTAGACTTTAAAGGTTAGACTTGGCTCTCTTTGAACGCTTGGAATGAACTATCAATCTTTGGTCAGCTCTTTTTTTTTTAGTAAATTATATCTTCTGGCATAGCTATTAACTTGGGACATTATACGATTTCTGAGACAAATGATGCTGTATGGCGTTTTATAATAATTAAAATCTGTAATTAGCTGATTAGTTTTAAGCAATCCACTGTTTTGACAGCAAGTTATTAAAAGCTCAGTGGCGATCTATGTGAAATAGAAGTGTGCTTAATTGTACTGAATGTGCACTTGTAGTGTACTTCAAATCTTAAAATATTATATATATATTTTTAAAAACTGTACTTGCAGATAATATATTATGGTGAAATAAAAGACCATTTATTTACAATACACTTTTCAAGTTTCTTAACACACTTAAAAAAAAAAAGAAGAAAATTCTGTCATTGTTTACACTAAAGAAATTTAGAAGAATGTCGGTAACCAAACAGATGATAGGCCCCATTGACTTCCATAGGATTTTTCCCATACTATGGAAGTCAGTGGGGTCCATCAACTGTTTAGTTACCCATATTCTTCCAAATATCTTTTGTGTTCAGCAGAAGAAAGAAATTTATACAGGTTTGGTGCTTACAAACTTACAAACTGCACTTTGTATTTTAGATTATAATGTTTAATATTCTTTTGCTGTGCTTTAAAGAAGTACAATTATTATTTTGATGTGTTGACTAACAAACTAAAGCACATGCAAAGAACTTCATTTTTAACTGTAGCGTGTTATTCAATATTACATTCAAAGTAAATGTATTTTAAATGTACTAAACTGCAATTTCAAATATTTTTAAAAACATGACATAGACATTTCAATAGGAATTACATTAAATTTTAGTTTACCTTAAATATTTGTCAGTATCATTCGCCAGTAAACTGTTAAGAACAATGTAATGAACATTTCAAAGAAGTATATAGAATAGAAGTAATTATGAAATTACATTTAACCCTCTGGTGCTGCTCGTGTGGTGGTCAAAAATAACAGATTATTTTATTTTTTATTATCTCAATTAAATGAATGTACTATATTTTAGTATGATAGTGTTTTTTATTTAATATTTTGTATTTTTAAGCGATTTCATGCTACTAAATTATATTTATGGAATAGTTACGATCCATTTATTACCTAATCACAGACCTAAAAATGAAATTTCCTACTTAAACTGTCATAAATCTTGAATGCTTTGAAGCACAGACTTAGGTCTAGTCTCTTTTTAAAGAAGACACAAGGCAGAATATTGCTGAAGTTAAAAAAGTAAAAAAGAAGTTACAGAAGTTTAAGTTTATTATTATGAAAAATGCATAAAAATACTATTTTTAAATTTTATATGAAATATACATATATTTTTCAAAATAAAATCAAAGCCATGAATCTAAATAAGTTGTGTTCCAAATTTGAGGTTGATATCTCAAAAAATGAGCTTTTAGTAAGATTTTGTTTGGATGCAGTAGCCAACTTTTCCACTAGCTTAATTTTGCTTCCCATTCATTTCCAATGCAATCATTTTTTGACCACGAACAGTACAAGTGTGACTATTTTTCAGGACCATTTAACCTTTTTGAATCATGTCCATAATTTTTGTGTGTGTGTTCACATAGCAAGTCCCAAAACTATTACCAAGTATTGTACCATTCCGATGAAGTAAAACATTTCTCTCACCGTGAGCGGTAGTCCTCCAGAAACTGGCAGGGGTTGCATTTGAGGGTCAGAGATCGGAGCGGCGCGCTCCTCAGCAGGGACAACTCGCCCAGAGAGGAAATACTGTTTTCAGACAGGCACAAGTGCTGGATCTCAGGAACCTTTGGCAGCTGACGAATGGACGTCAAGTTGTTCCGGTGAAGATTCAGGATTTTACATCTATAACACATGCACATTCTCAGTCACAGGTTTTGTTAGTGATTGTAATGTGCCACAATGTTCTGCCTTATATACTAAACTCACATTGTATGAAATTGTATGAATTGTATGAATGCCATTGCACTAGATGATAAAATATTAAAGCAGGATTATTCTAAAGAAAAAAAATACAATGACATTTTTGAAGCCAAATATTTCACACACAAAAAATGTTATGTGTTGATCTACAGTGAAGAGAAAAGATTGACTATATTGTATGTATTATATAAATTATATCTAGTGAAATTATATTCACTGACACTAAGTGTGACCAAATCCTTTTTGGAGCCACTGTATTTATAAGTCTCATTCAGTATGGACGAAAAATATTAATTTTTTTTATATTTAGTTTAGCCCATAAATTGAAATTTATGACATTCCAGAAATTGTGTCTAGAATATCTGCAAGACAATTTGAAGTTCTGGAGAAAACATATGTCAAATTCAATTAATGTCATCATGATTATAAATGAAATATTAATATTATTAATGCAAATATAATCTTTTATCAGTAAGACTCATATTCAAATAAAATAATGAGATTAAAGAGGCTGAGTTTGATGCTGATACATAATTAACAGTTTCCTTCTTACTGTAAAATAAACTGCTCATATGAGATTACAGCACACAGCTAAAGTTGCACTACATGTATTTTTACACAGCCATACACTACAATGTTACAAAACAACCAATGCAATATAATAGGACCACCTCCATTGAAAGATCAAGGGGAATTTGTGTTATAACCAACCAGATCTGCACTCCATCAGCTCATTTCCACAGTGTCATCAGTGTTCAGAGTTACATTCATGAGCACTAAAATAAATACATCTTGCAGTTATTATAGTGTAAAAGTTAGTTTGGTACCTTGGCAGTCTGACAGAACTGAGATCCCTCAGTGCATTATCCACCAGTTGCAGACGTTCCACCCGGATCAGTCTCCTCAGGATGCGGATGAAGTTCTCCAGCTGGTATGGATCTCCCAGGTCCTGATAAGACAAGTTCAGCACCTGCCGTCACAGAGACAGAACTGTGAATGCAATATGAAGCTAGATAGAATTTTCAGTATCGTTACTCCAGTATTCAGTGTCACATGACCCTTCAGAAATCATTCTAATATGCTGATTTGCTACTCAAGAAACATTTCTTATTATTAGCAATGTTAAAAAAAGTTATGCTGATTAATATTTTTGTGGAAACCGTGATACATTTTTTTTCTCCAGGATCCTTTGATTAATATAAATTTCAAAAGAACAGCATTTGTTTGAATTATAAATATTTTGCAATTATTATAAATGTCTTTACTGTCACTTTTGATCAATTTAATGTGTTCTTACTGAATTAAAGTGTTAGTTCCCCCACAAATGAAGATTCTGTCATTAATTACTCACCCTCATGCCGTTCATCTTCGGAACACAAATTAAGATATTTTTGATAAAATCCGATGGCTCAGTTGACAGCAAATAATTAACACGTTCAAACGCCCAAAAAGCTACTAAAAACTTATTTAAAACAGTTCATGTGACTACAGTGGTTCAACCTTAATGTTATGAAGCGACGAGAATACTTTTTGTGCACCAAAAAACAAAACGTCTTTATTCAACAATATCTAATGATGGGCGATTTCAAAACACTGCTTCATGAAGCTTCAAAGCTTTACGAATCTTTTGTTTCGAATCAGTGGTTCAGAGCGCGGATCAAAAAGTCACGCCCCCCAGTGGTGAACCATTGACATTTTGAAACACTTATGATGTAACAAAGCCTCCTTTACTGAAATCACGTGACTTGGGCAGATACACGCTCCGAACCACTGATTGAAAACAAAAGATTCGTAAACCTTCGAAGCTTCATGAAGCAGAGTTTTGAAATCGCCCATCACTAGATATTGTTGAATAAAGTCATTATTTTGTTTTTTTAGCACACAAAAAGTATTCTCGTCACATCATAACATTAAGGTTGAACCACTGTAGTCACATGAACTGTTTTAAATACGTCTTTAGTACCTATCTTGGCATTTGAAAGTGTTAATTATTTGCTGTCAATGCAGGCCTCACTGAGCCATCAGATTTTATCAAAAATATTTTAAAGGTGCCGAAGAACATGTTTTTAAAAGATGTAATATAAGTCTAAGGTGTCCCCTGAATGTGTCTGTGAAGTTTCAGCTCAAAATACCCCATAGTTTTTTTTAATTAATTTTTTTTAACTGCCTATTTTGGGGCATCATTATAAATGCGCCGATTCAGGGTGTGCGGCCCCTTTAATTCTCGTGCTCCATGCCCCAAGAGCTCGCGCTTGCCTTAAACAACATAAAAAAAGTTCACACAGCTAATATAACCCTCAAAATGGATCTTTACAAAGTGTTCGTCATGCAACATGTCTAATCGCGTAAGTATAGTATTTATTTGGATATTTACATTTGATTCTGAATGAGTTTGATGGTGCTCCGTGGCTAAAGCTAACATTACACACTGTTGGAGAGATTTATAAAGAATGAAGTTGTGTTTATGAATTATACAGACTGCAAGTGTTTAAAAAATGAAAATAGCGACAGTCTTGTCTCCGTGAATACAGTAATAAACGATGGTAACTTTAACCACATTTAACAGTACATTAACAACATGCTAACGAAACATTTAGAAAGACAATTTACAAACATCACTAAAGATATCATGTAATCATGGATCATGTCAGTTATTATTGCTCCATCTGCCATTTTTCGCTATTGTTCTTGCTTGCTTACCTAGTCTGATGATTCAGCTGTGCACATCCAGACTTTAATACTGCCTGCCCTTGGGTAATGCTTTGAACATGAGCTGGCATATGCAAATGTTGGGGGCGTACACCGACTTATGTAACAGTCGGTGTTATGTTGAGATTCGCCTGTTCTTCGGAGGTCTTTTAAAAAAATGAGATTTATATAAGAAGGAGGAAACAATGGATTCAATTTTTGGGCACCTTTAATTTGTGTTCTGAAGATGAACGAAAGTCTTACGGTGTGGAACAACCTGAGGGTGAGTAATTAATGACAGAATTTTCATGTTTGGGTGAACTAACCCTTTAAAATATGAATTTCTTTCAAAAAATTAGATAGATAGATAGATAGATAGATAGATAGATATGGATGGATGGATGCTTGTTTGGTGTCTCACCACACAGTTCTCCCAGTTCTCCTGGAGTCTCTCCTCCCATTTCTGTCCTTCATCCTCCCTCCTCTTCCTCCTTCCTCCTCTGAGAAATACATCTTCACCGTTAACAGACAGCTCGTCTTCAGCAGGTCCTGTTTGATGACATCACTGATGGTCTGTGTCCAGTGGTTATATGATGGTAAAACTGAAAAAATGAATAGTGACCCAGAATGTCCTCTTACCCTCTCTGACCCTGGGACAGGCGAGCTGGTCTCCGCGGACATCATGCTCCTCTAGCCAGTGCCACGAGGCAAACCTGAACCGGCTGGATGGCAACTACACAAAACAACCACAACGACAACATTCAATGTCCGTATAGTATAGACATATAAGGTGTCAATCAAACCACACATGATACTTTGCAATCATATTGACTTTGAATTGACTCACTGGTGTGGCAACAATGCCAGAGTCTGGAGTCAGTTCCACAGAGAAAGGAGTGTGTGCGTCACTTAACTCAGAGTAGTGCGAGTGAGACTTCGGAAAGCTTTCACTGCTGGTGTTCACTCCAGAGGAACTAGACAGAGAGAGACTGAAGTCATCACCAAACATTTCATTGGCCTAGTCATGCTTAAAGGGATAGTTCACCCAAAAATGAACATTCTATCATCATTTACTCAACCTCAGGTTGTTCCAAACATTTTTTGTAATGTTGAACACAAAGGAAGATGTTTTGAAGAATGTGTTAAATTGAACAGTTCTGGGGCACCATTGACTTCTATAGTATTTTTTTCCTACTATGGAAGTCAATGATGCCCCAAAGCAGCCTGGTTACAAACTTCAAAATATCTTCCTTTGTGTTCAACAGAACAAAGACATTTTTACAGGTTTGGAACAACTTGAGGGTGAGTAAATGATGACAGAATTTTCATTTTTGGGTGAACTATCCCTTTAACATTCAATTTACATTCAAATTTGAATAGATATGAAAATATAGCTGTTTGACTTCACATTACCTGCTATGATAAGTACAACTAAGTAATATTTGTTAATGTTATTAATGACCAACTATTTTCAATAAATTTGCACAAATAGAGACAGATCCTTGGCTATGTCCCAAAACATAGTGAGTTGACTACCCATTTGTATAAAAATTTTGTCCCTGTTTTTAATTCATATAGGTAATAAAAAGTAACATTTTACTGATATTTTTACCACTAAACTAGGAAATCCCCAGTTCCATTTTAGAAATTCTGTTCAACATACAACATACTGTGCGGTTGTTATAAAGACTTTTTTATTTAAAGCTGTAGTCTGCAAGTTTTGCCTCTTTGTCGCCATCTCTGTTTGAAACCTGCAATTGCAGTTATTTGCGGAATTATCATCTTTACGTGCATGGATTGTACATCGGCATGACTCCTCAGCGCGGATGAATCTAATGTTTTGAAGATATTGTGTGGCTGTCATTCACCGCACCAGTGGACACTATACTTCAGAATAACAGATTGTAGTCTTGGAAGTATGACCAAAATAAGAATTTTCACAGAAAAATGTCATCTGAACAAGTAAGTAACAAATCTGCCACTTTTGTTCTGACCAACTGAGGAAAAAAAGCATTACAATAAATCAAGCTACCAATGGTGATTAAATCTAAAGATCGCTTAGCTCATATCACATCAAACATTATTGTTATACTTTGTTCTCAAATTGTTAATGTTAACAACATCAGCATTGCGTCACTACGTGTATTTAGTGTGTATTAGCGTAACCTGTAGATTTCAGTTTCTGTACAGTCTAATCTCTAATTCTCCATTTGTCATACCATACAATCCGCCATCAAACTGATAAGTTTAATTATTGCAGCAGCTGTGAGAAAACGCTATAAATGATCCGCCACCAAGCAGCATCCTCACATGCCATATAGCCTACTAGCTGAGACAACTCCTTTATGTAAACAGACATGACGTAAAGACGAATGGCTGCATGCTCAAATTTCCCGCGGAAACCTACCAGTACCACTCGAATTAGAAAACATTATTACAAGCTTACTATTATGAATCGGGCTAAGGTAAGGAGATAGTTTTGAACACTGGCTGGTTATGTACTTGCTCAGAAATTGATTTTGTATACTTTTCAACCAAAACAAGTTACGGACTGCAGCTTTAATTATTACTTCCTCTGTTCATTCATTAATTCAGATTCAATCATATTAAATTACCAATTAATTTATATGTTATAATATGACAAAACATCTTCATAATGTACAGTACAACACCTACGCTGCCCAAACATGCTGCCTATGTAGGGAGCTCAGCAGGCTTTGAGACACATCTTCTGTGTGTAATAAGAGCCTGTGCGTCCTTACATCCGCTGGGCTGAGGTTCTGGTGTAGATTACCGTGAACTCTGCACCCTGATCCGGATTAAAGTCACCCACGTCACCCGAGCACACCGGCACATTATATCAGAACATTGTATATAAGACGTGCTCACATTAACGCTGTTATATTGATGATGTGCTAGGATTTGTGAAGCTGTTACTTGTAAATACAAGTTATTTTCACACAATGATTAATTAAAATATCTTGTCATATTTGTAACATGGACATCGATCACATAATGTCTTAATAATATTTTAATATAATGTCTTATATTAACCTAAAGCCTATATAATCCACGAAAGAAAATAGCTTTAAAGATCGATCAGTGGTAATTCCCATAAATTATGCATAAAATTAACTAGCAACTATTCTAAACACGATTAAAGCAGACAGATCTAAAATAAAAGCCAGATGACCATGCGTTTCTGTTCCAGACAGTGTTTAGAAAAGTAAAAAAAATAATACAGCAATTGTGCTCAATATCAGGATATACAAAACTTTCCCTACCTTTCGGACATGTCCGTAGGTTCTGACAGATCCCTTTGGCATTTGACATGCAGTGAAGAGGGTTATTTACAAGGAATATGGTGCGGTTTCCCATTGATGATGGATGAATTGTGTGCAAAAGTGCGACAGGTGAGTGTGAGCTCTGCGCATGCGCGCAGCAGCGTCAGCTTCAGTGATCTGCGCAGGGAGGTCAGCCAGGGCAGCAGTGTGTCTAAGGTTGCACTTCAGTGACTTTTGGAAAATGCAGCTTAGCTGTAAACTGTTAGTATAGCTGTACCCCTATTATTCGATATAGACTATATTTTTGCACTGTACATGCATTTTTTAGATCATATTGAGATTTGTCACACCACAGGACAATTTTAAATAAATTTAATACATAAATATATAAATAAAATATGCATATATCCTTTCAGCAAAGCAAAACTCAAAACCTAATTTTATAAACTAATTTTAGGTATATATATAAATAGGCCTGAGTGGCTTGAATATGTTGTCTGTCAGAGATGATAACGTACATAATAATACATAATTGACTCTCATAAGCACAGATTTAGGAACTTGACAGGTAATTATTATTTCTTATTTATTTATTTATTTTTTATTTATTTATTTATTTATTTTATTTTTATTTTTCTAGTTTGATAACTATCTTCTCAGTTGTTTAAAAGATTAAGGCAATTATCAAAATTTGATAAAACATTGTTTAAATTTTGAAAATAAAAAATGATATTGATAATTGATTTTTAAATAATTTGCTACATTATATGAACTTTTTCTGACTTTTTCTGTTATGTTATATTGGTGATGCGATCTGGGAAAATCCGTCAGATGTCATGATGGAACGTTTTCAGTAAAGTAAAAAAATAGGTCGAATGTCATTTTTGTGTCAAAATTCTATAGCATCTTGTCTATCATCTCTGAAAATAAGTGCAGAAAAATAGCGATTTATAGTGTCAAGGCTGTCTTTCTCTAATGCCTCTGTTTAAGAATACACCCAGTGGAGGTAAAAAAAATAAAAATAAAAAAAACCTCCCATAGCTTTCCCTCTTTTAACACAACAAAGACAGTTCACCTATCAAAATAAGCCACATAACATGTAGAATGAATGTGTATTAAAGGTACAATATGTAATATTTTCTGTCCACCAGAAGTCGCTAGAGGCCTATTCAAAACATAGGCGTAGCTTGATGACGCCAAGTTTGAGCATGGAATCTTGGGACATGTGGTCTTCAACTCACAGCTGGTGGAAATAAATCGGGATAGGACTCGGTAAGAAATCATGTTCATGGATGCGATTATTAACGTTACAGTAGTATGAAGCAGAGCAGGACCAAGTGTTGTGGGAGCTGAACGAGGCCGCTGGAGCCATTGGACAACACATGCCTCACGAGCAGCAGAACTTTTATTATGACACAGTCACCGGCACCGCTTCCGCTTTTCCAGTCATGAGTCTGAGGTAACGCAGATCTGTTTATCATATTAGATACATTTGAGTGTGTTGAAAATGTTATAACATTACTCAGTGCATTCGCTCGGTGGCTGCTGTGAGACACTTGTTGCACACTGCAGTAAGATAGATCGATTTTAGAATATCATATTAAATATTGGATGGCTTGTTGTGTTGAAAAATGGCATGCAATTAATTTTAAAACGTATTGTATGATGGAGAAAATTCTGTATTACTGTTACTGCATCTGATTATGGTATGTTAGCTACTTGACAAAATAGTGTTTTTCTCTGAGGCAAAGCATGGTACTCGCAAAAAAATCAAGAAAATTAGATTTAAACAATAAGACTAAATGTGTTGAGCCATATAACAATGATGTTCCCAAATATCCACATGACTGCAAACGTAACATTAGGTGTGTTCGACATTGGCCGGATGCAACCGAACGGCGAGAGTAGCCCTGTGCAGGTGGGGAGGAGCTGAAAAGGAGCTGACTTTCTGCTTCCCGTAGTGATGCTCGCGCTGCGCTTGCATACTTTATCACAGCTGAAGTGAAATAAATGCAATATTTGACTAAAATCTTTCAAAAATACATTTTCATTCAATACTTTATGTACTGCTTACAGCATATTTTTACAAGAATAAAGTTCAACATAAGCATATATTTTTAAATACCAATGTAGCGGGGTCTACGCTTTTTATCAGTTTTATTTTGATAAACACGACACAATATAATTTTGTGACTACATGAAAAGAGCTTTAACTGTTATAAAAATACAGATTTGTGAGCATTAGTGGAACTGAAGGCGTGACAGCAATAAACATGAAACACACGTGATCGTTGTCATGCGGTGAAACCGGCCAATCATGAAACAACTGTGTCTTCATCAGAACTCGTGCAGCTCCTCTTGAGATGCTGCGCTGAAAAAAAAAAAAAGAAAAAAAAAAAAGATGCTGCGCTGGCTGACTCAGATGGCTGCTCTCGAATCGCTCTCTCGGTACTTTGAAATCATACGTCACAGTCACATCTGGCATGTAATTAATTTTAAAATGTATTGTATGATGGAGAAAATTCTGTATTACTGTTATTAAAAATAAAGCTGCATCTGATTATGCTATGTTAGCTACTTCATAAAATAGTGTTTTTCTCTGAGGCATGGTAAAGTATGGTACTCGCAAAAAATCAAGAAAATTAGATTTAAACAATAACACTAAATGTGTTGAGCTATATAACAATTGAGCTATAATAATTAGTTTTCTGTCTATAAATATATCAAAACAGTTGTTCCCTTGTCTTTTAAAACATATAATATATTAAAGCGTCTTTGGTGTTTCCATGGTTTCTACAAAATAAAACCGGAAACCGAGGGTAACGCGGGTATGACGCAATGGACTATATGCACGGGTTACTTCCTGGTTGTCGTTAAGCCAGCTCGAACACTTCCGGTGAACTGTTAGCTGTTCATTCTGTAGTCGTTGTACATCGACACAAAACCATCTATGGTTGACTTTTTAATGTTGTATTTATATTTTAATGCCGTTATCACATTTACCTAATTTGCCAATAAACCAGTTTTATTGATTGCAATAAAGACGAAGCTATTAGGACCGTTTAAAAACGCCGTGTCTGTAATTAGACACGCACACACATTTTTTCCCCAGCACTTCAAATGTTATTTTTAATGTGATGACCACAAACATTATTTGTTCCTTCTGAGATTGTCCCCATTGTAAAACCGAATGTTTAAAAATGTAGGAAATTTAACATTTGATAGAAAACACTTATTTAAAAATAAAAAAGACAGTAATTAGCACTTTAACCAGCAGGTGGCGGCAAAGTAGCATTTATTTGCGCACATATCAGCCATTTCCTCTAAACGTTTTTCACTTCGTTTTTGACTAAATATTAAACATTATAAAATAACTAGGTTTAAAATACATTTTGTCAATGTGAAGTATGAAATACTCACAAAATCTTATGAAAAACAATAACTTTTATTGTGAATTAATTACACAGAAAGCGAGCACCGCGCTCTCCCTTTGTAATCACAGATCAGTCAGTGCAGCGCAAGATCAATGATTTCAGCACACTTGTGAAAACACACATTTTATTCAATTAATCTAACTAAAGTGCACAATAAATATTTAAATTTTGAAGCTTTTTTCCACATAAAAGTGTGAAAACTAATGGTCGAATTGAATTTAGCCGAGGAGGAACATTGAGGTACGTCTTTATTTTTATATTTTTTTTATGCTGTCTTACGTTTGAATAACTAAATTAATGCTATGCCACACTATTTAAGTGACTATATTCTGATTATAAACTAAGTATTACACTACTGATGCTCAACACACCAGCAAATGACATCTCACCGGAAGTTTTCGAGCTGGCTTATATTAATGCGGAAGTTCTAAAGAACGCTCCGTGCATATAGTCCATTGACAGGCGACTCCTCACACGTCCCGGAGCCTTGGTTAAAATTGCAATTTTCTCACGATTTACAAATAGTTGGAAACATTTGGGATGTTGTAAGTACTCAAGTGAACAAAATATATAACACTGGCCTAGTGGTTTTTGGATATTTTACTGCAAAATTCTTACATATTGCACCTTTAATGCAAATTTCCCGCCAGTCCTGTATGAACTACGGCACGCAAAGATTTTTTTCCCCCCTAATACAACGTTATCGTGAGAAAGCGGAGCACAAGAGAGCAACGGAGCTATAATAAACACACATTATGTTCTAATTATGTGTTTATTAGAGGTTGAATTCAAATCAAATACTGCCATACTGCCCATACTACTTCTGAATAGGATGTCTACTTCATAAAATGTATGAAAATATATGGTTCAGATTACTCAAATAAATGGAGGCATTCTTAAATGGTCAGATATGAAGCTTGGGTGTCATTAAGTGAAAAAGTTTGGTACTGCGCCCAAACAAAATCTTACTGAAAGCTAATTTTTGAAATATTTTAACATAAAATTTGGCATGTTGACATTTTTGGCTTTTAATTTCTTGCAGTTTAAGAGTAAAACATGCCTTGTAATATATTATTATAAAATATAAACAATTATATTTTTACATTTTCATAAACTTCTGTAACTTTATTTCATAATTTATTTCACTTCTACAATAATCTGACTAGTGTCTTCTTTAAAACAAGACAACCTTAGGTCTATATTCCAAGGCATTCTTGAATTATCCATTTATGTTGTGAATTTTCATGTCTGTGCGAAAAAGGGGGCTGAAAATTTAAAATGTATTTAAACCTGTTTTTCTTAAAATCCCGTTACTGAAAATCAGAGCGATCAGCCGACTTCAAATAACCATAACTTTTGTTACAGACAAGCTATGAAAGAAGTAAAAACAGATTTGGAAAGGACTCAAATCCAGCTTTCATATGGTTTTCACAGATCACATCACATTTGCCCGCCAGTAGGTGGTGACAAATGACCATCTTTATGAGTGAATTATTCAATAAAACAAAAGTAATTCATTCTAAATATATATATATATATATATATATATATATATATATATTGAACTAATTTGGTACCAAGTGCTAGGTGGATTCTGAAGGGGTCGGAAAGACTGATGAAGTGGGCAAGGATGTCCTTTAAGCCTACAAAATCAAGATCTGTAGTGCTGAAGAAGGGGAGAGTCTCAGAGAAATTTGTATTCTCAATAGAGGATACCAAATCCCAACCATCACAGAGAATCCTGTTAAAAGCCTTGGGAAGATATCTGATGCAACACTCAAGGACAAGGCAGCAATAAGAGATACTTGTGGGGAGTGTGAGCAGGAAGTTGACAGGAGTGGCCTCCTAGGACGGTTCAAGACTTATACCAAGAATCCTCTGACCACTGCTGATATATGAGTTCCCAATTTCCACTGTTGCCAAATTTGAGATAGTAGTAAGTTGGTTCTTGCAACGATGGCTGGGTTCCTTATTAGGAGCTCCTGCAAACTGAGACTCCCCTTGAAATCTTTAGAAGAGGAGTTCAAGATAATGCGAGTGAGAAAGAGGTGCTGCAGAATCGTGAATCTTCAGATCCAAAGGTTACCGGAGCAAGAGTGGCAGTGAGAATGGGAAGAAAGTGGAGAGCAGAAGCTGTAGTGGAAGGAGCTGAGGCGCGGCTGAACCAGGAGGAGCAGTTGCCAAGGGAAGAGCTGTTCTTGGAAGTGAGTCATTGAATCATTCATTCAAATGATTTATCCAAACACACTGATTCATACACTGCTGTGGGTTTGCTCCACGATGCACAATGGCCGATTCTGCTTTGACTCAATTTAGAAGTTTTTCCATTGGTGGAGCAAAAATACCCTAAAACAACGTCCGTCTGTCTATCTATCTATCTGATGGTCTTAACATAGACACTTTACTCTGTTTGAACACTGCTTTCAGCATCTTCTCTTGCTTTGGCATATAATCTCACTGACATTTATCATACAAAATAGCACACTAGACATATTTTTAAACATTAATAACCTGACTCAATTGGCTTTTTCTCTTTATATTAACTTCCAGCGACATATTGTCAGTAAAGTAATAAATGTTTGTCTTTGAAGTGGTTTGTTAATAGTTTTCAATAGAGGTTATTTTAGACATCAAAAGTGTGTGCTGACAGTGTGTGCACAGCATAGAGGCTTTTTCTGTATCTAAATTTTGCATCAACTCTGAAATTTCAAAACATCTGTCACTAAAGTAGCACAAGACGACAAGTTGAAGACATTCATCTTTATTTCTGAAATAGAGAATACAGCTGGTATTTTTTTCATCATTTATACCAAATGCACTCTCTCTCTCAGTCTGCCTGAGTCTCCATGGCAACAGCGCTTCACTACCTGTACATTCGCAACCTTACATTAAATCAAAAACTCATATTTATATAATAAGGCATATTAGTATGTCAGCAGTAGTTCAGCCGTGTACAAAACCAAACAAAGGGGTGTCTCACATTAAGTGAGTCTACATATAGAGAAGTGCACAAATCCTTGCAATAAATATCAACATTTCTCTACGAAACACAATAGCAAATATACATGAGAAGAAATACAGGAATTACAGGAACAAATGATGCTGGTGTGGAATAAGACGTGATTGAATGTGAGTACATGGAATGCAGTGGCCGCTGAGACTTCAAATATTTACAGCTCTGTATTTCCTGGTACGGTTAAAGCTTATGAGTATCAAAACACAATCACTTTTATAATATAAATATCCTGCTTATATAATATTTTCTTGTGTGTTTAGAAAACCATGGCAAAGTAATGAGTTTCCTTTCTGTGATGTAACTCGTAGTTGGCAGAAGATAAGCATGAACTCGGTTGAGTGTCACGTTGTGATTGCTGGGCTTTTACATGTCAAAGTTGTTGTCAAACGGCTCGATGACTTCAGGATTCATAACTCTGCCCATGAAGAGGATTGATCCTATGAGAAAACAAAACAATTTATAGCACAATATATAATACAATGCAAAAGGCCACCATTAGATGTTATTTTAGCAATGGTATAATGACATTATATACTGTAATTATTTCTCAGTCTCTTTATTAGAATATAACCAGAAAATTTGTATGCAGCATAAAAAACAAAAAAAACAGAAAAAAACGACTTCTATAGGATAAAGTGGCAAGTATTGAGTGACCTCCCCTTACACTTGAGCAAACCTGGCTCTCTTAAACCTAAAAGGAATGGAAAAGGACTGGAAGGCCAAGAAAACTTTCAAAATATGAGGAGAAGTTTCTCAGAGTTTCTTCTTTGAGAAAATGGAAGAAGTTCAGGAGGTCACACTAAATACTGATTTTTGCTCAAAGAAGCCATTTTGTGCTGATTTTTTTTTTTTTTTTTTTTTTTTTGTGTACATATTTAATATATTTTCTGTTTGTATCATAATAAAGATATAAAAATAAATATTATATTAGTAGTAGTAATAAATATTATATTAGTAGTATAGATAGTACACTATCATTCAAAAGTTTGGGGTTAATTTCTTACAGAAAAACTCTATTTCAAGTTAAAAATTTTAATTTTGGACCTGAAAAAAGTATCATGGTTTCCACAATTTAAGCAGCACAACTGTTTTCAACATTAATCATAATAATAAATGTTTCTTGAGCAGCAAATCTGCATATTACAATGATTTCTGAAGGATCATGTGACACTGAATGCTGGAGTAATGATGCTGAAAATTTAGCTTTGCATCACAGAAATAAAACATAAAAAAAAAAAAAAAATCTTTTATTGGCAGTGTATATATTGTTTTGTTTTTAATTTGTGTTATGGTCATGGGTTTTTGAAGATGGCATGTACCTGTTTTTCTATTTCTGATGACGAAGAAGAAAGGGTGGTCAGCCATGACCTGTGGGTAAAGCACCAGCGTCCTCGTCAATGCGATCATACCTGTAGAAGGGCAAACAATAGAGGCTCAGTGATGTGAAACCATTTGTTTTGACTGGAGTAAACAATTTTATGAAATACATTGAATGCATTTTTCATTTTAATGCTCTTTTATGATTTGTTCATCATAAAAGAGCATTAAAATGAAAAGTGCATTCAATGTATTTTATTAAAATTAATTGTGATGTTTTTGTGGGGTTTAAAATGCAGGTGTAAGTCTCATTAAATCCTTGAGGAAAAACTAGTTTAAAGTAGTTTTGGTTTAAAATATCAATATTTAAAAAAATGCTTTGTTCACTAAGAATCTGTTGTTTAGAGTCAATGGCAGGACGCCATTTCTTGTCACGTGACAAGAAAACCGGGAATTATATAATATTTTTCTTTCAGGCCCTCAAGGTTAGAAAGTTCTATGTGAATGATCAAATATGCACTTGATCTGCTAAATGCTATTTAATGGGTATAACCTAATGTAAAGAATGAATTTGCACACAAAGATTTAGGGCAAAAGTTCTCCCAAAAATCTTTACTTTGAAATTTACAAAGGCCACAAAAAGGTATGCATCAATGTGGATATACAGTGGGTACAGAAAGTATTCAGACCCCCTTAAATCTTTCACTCTTTGTTATATTGCAGCCATTTGCTAAAATCATTTTTTTTCCTCATTAATGTACACACAGCACCCCATATTGACAGAAAAACACAGAATTGTTGACATTTTTGCAGATTTATTAAAAAAGCAAAACTGAAATATCACATGGTCCTAAGTATTCAGACCCTTTGATGTGACACTCATATATTTAACTCAGGTGCTGTCCATTTCTTCTGATCATCCTTGAGATGGTTCTACACCTTCATTTGAGTCCAGCTGTGTTTGATTATACTGATTGGATTTGATTAGGAAAGCCACACACCTGTCTATATAAGACCTTACAGCTCACAGTGCATGTCAGAGCAAATGAGAATCATGAGGTCAAAGGAACTGCCTGAAGAGCTCAGAGACAGAATTGTGGCAAGGCACAGATCTGGCCAAGGTTACAAAAAAATATCTGCTGCACTTAAGGTTCCTAAGAGCACAGTGGCCTCCATAATCCTTAAATGGAAGACGTTTGGGACGACCAGAACCCTTCCTAGAGCTGGCCGTCCGGCCAAACTGAGCTATCGGGGGAGAAGAGCCTTGGTGAGAGAGGTAAAGAAGAACCCAAAGATCACTGTGGCTGAGCTCCAGAGATGCAGTCGGGAGATGGGAGAAAGTTGTAGAAAGTCAACCATCACTGCAGCCCTCCACCAGTTGGGGCTTTATGGCAGAGTGGCCCGACGGAAGCCTCTCCTCAGTGCAAGACACATGAAAGCCCGCCTGAAGGACTCCAAGATGGTGAGAAATAAGATTCTCTGGTCTGATGAGACCAAGATAGAACTTTTTGGCCTTAATTCTAAGCGGTATGTGTGGAGAAAACCAGGCACTGCTCATCACCTGTCCAATACAGTCCCAACAGTGAAGCATGGTGGTGGCAGCATCATGCTGTGGGGGTGTTTTTCAGCTGCAGGGACAGGACGACTGGTTGCAATCGAGGGAAAGATGAATGCGGCCAAGTACAGGGATATCCTGGACGAAAACCTTCTTCAGAGTGCTCAGGACCTCCAACTGGGCCGGAGGTTTACCTTCCAACAAGACAATGACCCTAAGCACACAGCTAAAATAACGAAGGAGTGGCTTCACAACAACTCCGTGACTGTTCTTGAATGGCCCAGCCAGAGCCCTGACTTAAACTCTATTGAGCATCTCTGGAGAGACCTAAAAATGGCTGTCCACCAACGTTTACCATCCAACCTGACAGAACTGGAAAGGATCTGCAAGGAGGAATGGCAGAGGATCCCCAAATCCAGGTGTGAAAAACTTGTTGCATCTTTCCCAAAAAGACTCATGGCTGTATTAGATCAAAAGGGTGCTTCTACTAAATACTGAGCAAAGGGTCTGAATACTTAGGACCATGTGATATTTCAGTTTTTCTTTTTTAATAAATCTGCAAAAATGTCAACAATTCTGTGTTTTTCTGTCAATATGGGTGCTGTGTGTACATTAATGAGGAAAAAAAAATGAACTTAAATGATTTTAGCAAATGGCTGCAACATAACAAAGAGTGAAAAATTTAAGATGGTCTGAATACTTTCCGTACCCACTGTATACAACCATGACTCATTTCTATATGTGATAATGGCTTTGATCTTGTATTTGACAATGTATTACATGTATTAGGATGTTTACGGTAATACTGCATGCTTTAAATGGATGGAGGTGTGCAGTTGCAGTATATGGCACTGATGAAGGGTTGATCCTGAAAACGTTTTGCACTTTGCACTTTAATGCACCTGTTTGTGGCCTCTGTAAATTGGAAAGTAAAGATTTTTTTGGAGAACTTTTGCCCCAGTTCTTTGAGTGCAGATCCATTCTTTTCATTTGATTTTGTGTGGGATTTACGCACCTAAGCTTTTTGATGTTGGACTTTGGGACGTACATTTGGTGCTATACCATTCTCTTTACTACTGGTATAACCAACATAAGCTTGAAATTTTTTTTTTTTTTTCCCCCAAATTTTGTTTCACTTTGATACATGAAAAATTAATTAAAAATAAATAAAAACAAAATGCAAATTTCCACCACACCCATCACAGAAAAAAAAAATTTCAGCTGAATAAAAACATGCTGTATTCATTGATTTAATCTTCAAATCTAAGCTTAATAATATTAATAATAATTGTTATTGTTACATCAAATATATAAATAGCTATATAAATTTGTGATTAAAAAGGCACACCATTTGAGTCATTACATTTTTTAATTTGATAATGGTAAAAACATAAAATGAAATCAACCTGAATACAAAGATTAAACATCTAATAATAGGCACATGCATTATTTTTTAAAACCATTTCATATTTTCAGACTTCCTTATTAGTTTTTGACATCAATACAGAACTGATATATAAAAACTAATATTAAAAAGATTTAACCAACACTACATGACTCAACCTTTCATAAACCTTGATTAAAAAGACAAGAATTGAACAGGAGGGGGCGCTTTTAGCTTGTCTGAATGTACAAGATTCTCAAAGCAATTTACTGCAGTGAGAAAAAAAGCGTATAGAGAACAGACGGAAAAAGGAAGGATGGAGGAAAGTAAAGGTGCACAAAAGGCAAAAATGAGAAACAGTGATAAAAAGGACTTGGAAAGAGAAAATTTAAATTAGAAATGCAAAGGATGATGGCTGTGTAGACGAAGACAGACAGAGTGAGAATATTAAATGTGTAATGTAATTATAGTAGAATGTGCCAGTAAAAAAAAAAAAGAAAGAGATAAATGTCACCTGATCCTGCCGCCCCCTCGGCCCCTTCCTCTGTTACCTCCAGGTAAGCCTTCTGTACAGCCTTCCCGATAAACAGATCCTGTCCATCTGTAGACAGACAGAATGTGAAAAAAAAAAAATAAATCTGAATATGCTAAGCAAGTTATTTCCATTTATTTATGAGCTGGTGTAATCAAGGATGCAGAGCAGTGTATAATACACATATAGCTCATTCATTTAATTTAATAGATTTAGTTACATCCTGTCCTTGAGCTGTCAATTACATTTTGACCATCTGTGTACATGTGCAGAATAACAGAGCGTTCTCATAGGTCAGTGGGTGTGTTTTATCGATTACCTGTCACATCGGCTGTCATGGCTGACAGATCGGCATCTTTGGTGAAGATGTTCTTGATGCCCAGCTGCTGCAGTGCGTCTCTCAGATCAATCTTTTGTTCCACCTTGAATCTAAAAATAATCAGGTCAGTGTGAACTTTGTCCAAAAACAACAAGTACACTGGTTTTACATGAATCATAAAGCATTAATAAATGAAATGAAATGAAAAAACACCTGGTAAAACATAACACTGTGTTCCTCACCTGGGCAGGTAGACCTCCACCTTCTGCCTCTTGACATTGTTGGCCCACTCCTCCAGCAGCTGGGCTTTGATGATGGGCTCCAGGGTGGCCAGAGGAACCTCCTGACGGGGCAGAACGATCATCATGCTCATGTCTTCACCTTCATAGAGCATCTCCAGGACCTGGTACACTCCACCCGCCTCTGTGGTGCCGTCGCTGAACTCTCCTGATGATGAAGAACACGGCAAGGTTAGTGATTATTAAATCTACTGAATGTTTGACATGATGGAGAGGATTTCAGTAGGATGAAATCGTATTTTATTTTTTATTTTAGTATGATTGGGATACTATAATAGCTTTTAATGGTTCTGAGTGCCAAAGTCATGTGATTTCAGTAAACGAGGTTTCGTTTACGCGATCTGAACCACTGATTTGAAACAAAAGATTTGTAAAGCCTCGAAGCACTGTTTTGAAATTGCCCGTCACTAGATATTGTTTGAAAAGATGTCATTTTGTATTCGTCGAGAATACAAAAAGTATTCTCGACGCTTCATAACATTAAAAGTGCCCTAGATTCAAAAATTTAATTTACCTCGGCATAGTTGAATAACAAGAGTTCAGTACATGGAAATGACATACAGTGAGTCTCAAACTCCATTGTTTCCTCTTTCTTATATAAATCTCATTTGTTTAAAAGACCTCCGAAGAACAGGCGAATCTCAACATAACACCGACTGTTACGTAACAGTCGGGGTGTACGCCCCCAATATTTGCATATGCCAGCCCATGTTCCCAACATTATGAAAGGCATTAGACAAGGGCAGCCAGTATTAACGTCTGGATCTGTGTAGAGCTGAATCATCAGACTAGGTAAGCAAGCAAGAACAATAGCAAAAAATGGCAGATGGAGCAATAATAACTGATATATAACATGATATTTTTAGTGATATTTGTAAATTGTCTTTCTAAATGTTTCGTTAGCATGTTGCTAATGTACTGTTAAATGTGGTTAAAGTTACCATCGTTTCTTACTGTATTCACGGAGACAAGAGCCGTTGCTATTTTCATTATTAAACACTTGCAGTCTGTATAATTCATAAACACAACTTCATTCTTTATAAATCTCTCCAACAGTGTAGCATTAGCCATTAGCCACGGAGCATAGCCTCAAACCCATTCAGAATCAATGTAAACATCAAAATAAACACTGTACTTATGCGATTAGACATGCTGCATGACGAACACTTTGTAAAGATCCATTTTGAGGGTTATATTAGCTGTGTGAACTTTTTTTATGTTGTTTAAGGCAAGCGCGAGCTCTTGGGGCATGGAGCACGAGATTTAAAGGGCCACACACCCTGAATCGGCTCATTTCTAATTATGCCCCAAAATAGGCGTTTAAAAAAATGAATTAAAAAAAATCTATGGGGTATTTTGAGCTGAAACTTCACAGACACATTCAGGGGACACCTTAGACTTATATTACATCTTTTAAAAAAAAGTTCTAGGGCACCTTTAAGGTTGAACCACTGTACTCACATGGACTGTTTTAAATATGTCTTTAGTAGCTTTCTGGATCTTGAGAGGTTCAGTGACATTGCTGGCAATAGAGGCCTCACTGAGCCATTGGATTTCATCAAAAATATCTTAATTTGTGTTCCGAAGATGAACGAAGGTCTTACGGGTGTGGAACGAGATGAGGGTGAGTAATAAATTACATAATTTTCTTTTTTGGGTGAACTAACCCTTTAAAAGTAATTTTGTTGGATCACTTTTAAGTTTTTGTTTTTTAAAAATGTCTTTATAGTTAAATATGTTGTATTTTATTTCAGTTAATGTTAATTTTGTTTCAAGTAATGAACATTTTTTTATGGTTTTATTTTTATTTTTAGTTAACAATGAGGTGGACAATAGTATAAATGTGAATATGTAATTTGTCCAAGTAGGACATGTTTGCTGGATTGACATACTATGTTGGTCCTGGAAGAGCATTCTTATCAACTAATTAAAGGATTTGTTCATTTTCAAATTAAAATTTCCTGATAATTTACTCATCCCCATGTCATCCAAGATGTCCATGTCCTCCTTTCTTCAGTCGAAAAGAAATTAATGTTTTTGATGAAAACATTCCAGGATTTTTCTCCATATAGTGGACATCAGTGGACCCCAAACGGTTGAAGGTCAAAATTACAGTTTCAGTGCGACTTTAAAGCGTTCTACATGATCCCAGATGAGGAATAAGAGTCTTATCTAGAGAAACCATCACTCATTTTCTAAAAAAAATAAAAAATTATATATGTTTTAACCATAAATGCTCACCTTGAACTAGCTCTCTTCTTCTTCTTCCCTATTAGAATTCCGGCAGTGTAGACACTGCTAAGTGTATTACTGCCCTCCACAGGTCAACCTAATTGTTATATACTTGCACTAGCATACTGAATATGACAATTTAGTTCAAACTTTGACCTGTGGAGGGCAGTAATACACTTAGCAGTGTCTACACTGCTGGAATTCAAATAGAGAAGAAGAGGAAAGCTAGTTCAAGATGAGCATTTATGGTTAAAACGTATAAATTTATTTATTTTTTTTAGAAAATGAGTGATGGTTTCTTTAGATAAGACCCTTATTTCTCATCTGCGATCACGCAGAACGCTTTGAAGCTGCAATGAAACTGTAATTTTGACCTTCAACCGTTTGGGGTCCACTGAAGTCCACTATATGGAGAAAAATCCTAGAATGTTTTCATCAAAAACCTTAATTTCTTTTCAGCTGAAGAAAGAAGGACATGGACATCTTGGATGGCATGGGGGTGAGTAAATTATCAGGAAATTTTAATTTGAAAGTGAACTAATCCTTTAAGGCATTTAGCGGGATGTTTTGAAGCTAAGGTTCTGTACTGAGCCATTATCAATGTCCTCTAAAGCTAGGGTAGGTCATTTCGGAGAGGCTAGCAATATCAAGTTAGCTTTAAAAGCACAAGATCCCACCCTCCCTTCAGAGTACTCTCCAAAGCCACGCCGCCTCCAAAACACATGAACGTGCAAAGCCAGAGCAGAGTCTGCAAAGCGTCACGAAAGACGGCATTAAATTACACATAACATTACAATAATAATGAACGTAAACAATTTACAGAGTTCTTATGTGTGCCACCTGACTGCTGCAGATTCATTTCGGCATTGATACTGTTGCCGTAGAAAGGCAGAAATCCGAGTCTGAGGATGTGAACAGCTCTGAATAGAATGTTACAGGTTCTCTTAATTACAGTAGTTATGGCGTGAACGCAGCATAAGCTCGTTGTTTTGGTTCAGGAGGAAATGTAAAAGGTGGCTGCTGTTTGTATGTGGTGCTCAGTGACTGTCTGTCTACAACTCTGCATAACCTCATCATGGAACACGCTGATGACGTGTGATGTCTGCGCAAGAAGGGTGCGTGGAGGTATGCACATACATACATTGACAGCAGGGTTGCCAGGTCTGTGTAAAAGTAGCCCAATGGCTAGCCAAAAAAAAAATAGCCCAATGCAATTTTCTCCATCAGGCGGCCGAATTATCCACTGAATTTGTACGTGTTGCAGTACGTGCGGGGATAGAAACAAAGTCCCTTTAAGACAAATAATTTCACTCGGCGGCCATCTTTGAAACGCCTCTCGGGCATCTAGTTCCTATCTCTTGGGGAAACATCAAATTCTCTAAAGATGTTTGTTTATTTGAAATCACCAATGAAATCTGACAACAACTGTTTCATACATTTTAAAACGCTCGAATCATGACGAAAAATTTTATTTTTCAGGCTGGATCAACCTAATGCGCATGCGCAGTCCTAAATGCACGTCTCTTGTGCCTTATTTCGGAGACGCGCGTCTGACTGTTTCTATAGGAACCGGAGCTTCTAACGGCCGCTGCAGTGACGCGATGACTTTACCAGTTGGCGATTGGCTCTTATTTAGAAGGCGGGACTTATTCCGCCATATTGCGCGTTGCACTTTCTCCCATTCATAATAATACGAGTGACGCATCTTGTGTTATTCTATAGTCTTTGGTAGAAATCAACCTGCGGAAAAAAAATTAACCCACAGCAAGTCAACTTAAAAGTAGCCCAACTCTGTGGGAAAACCCACAAATACTATGATTGGACGAACAATTTTTGGTCCTGAGACTTCCAAAGAAGATATATGTACATTTTTTGATATTAGACCACTTCTATTATTGATTGCTATCAGGATGTGAAGAGAGTTTCAATCAGTATAACAAAACATTGCCTACCCTAGATTTAATGTGACTCTGATTTTCCCATTTTGAAGAGCTAGAGAATTCAAACATTGAAGACAGCTCTGTGTCTCTCATTTACCATCATCTGTCTTTTTTTGTCGGAGAGATGAATGGGACAAGCGCACTGCAGTGATTCTGTGGGATCTGAAAGTATCAGCCCGACCGATCAGCAGTGAGCAACTCATACTGTATAAAGTACTACTGTTTTTCTCTTCTGCTCACCAAGGCTGCATTTATTTGATTAAAAATACAGTAAAACAGTAATATTACTCTTCTCAAGCCAACATTCAAACTTTCCTTTTCTAGTTAAACTCCTGCAATCACTCCACAGGAAAATTTGTGCAGCATTTTAACAAAACAAATCATCAAAAAACAACTAAATCTACAGACTTAAGCTTGTTTTCTAAACCCTGAGGTGCACTCAAGCCTGTTCTTACCGTAATAGAAGTCTCCCTGCTGGTACATCATCAAGGTCTGAACTTCACTGCCATCATCCTTGGTGAAGGAGAAGGTTCTGGTGTTTTCTGGTCTGAACTGGTTCTTCCAGCTGCCCCTGAAGTACACAGCATTTACTAACATGATCATGGTGGAGCTGCTGAAGTCGTCCGCAGACACCAGGTTGTGGATTTTGCCTGCAACAACAACAACAAAAACCCACACTGAAATAAACACTGCATATCACAATCCTCTTTTTCTCGGAACAGGAAAGACGGCATGATCTCTTCAGTAGCATAAAATCATCTCCCTTCCAAAGCTCTGGGATTTGTGCTGGTATCTGACAGTCCTCCTGCAAAGGCTAAAGCTGACTGTGAGAAAATGGATCTGCCTGGAAACGTCATTATCATGCAGAATATGACTGATCTGCCATTATCTACTTTAGTGTACTTATTCACTAAAGTCATAGTAATTCCTCTTAATGCCATCTATTCATTTGAAGAGAGTTTTACTTGAAAGTAAAATCATTCTAAATTGGATACACTATGTTTTTATTCAGTGCTTAAATGACATGTATATTTCTTTCTATCTAATATATTTGGGGAAATTAATAGTTTTATTCAGGAAGGATGCTATAAATTGATCAAAAGTGACAGTAAAGACATTTATAATGTTACAAAAGATTTCTATTCATCAAATATATTTTTGATAATAAGAAATATTTCTTGAGCAGCAAATCATCATATTAGAATGATTTCTAATGGATCATATGACACTGAAGGTGAATATATTCAAATATAAAAGTTATAGTAATAATTAGGGGTGTGACGAGACAGGTATCTCACGAGACGAGACGAGACTCGAGACTGAGTTCACGAGACGAGACAAGATTTTTACACACTATTTTTAAGAAATCCTCAATGGTGAAATCATGACTAGAAAAAATATTCTGCAGGTGTGTTTGAAATGTTTTAACTAATCGTCTTGTAATGAATGTCATTTCAGTTCTACTTTCTGAGTGTGAATTATCATATGCAGTAAAAGACAACAATACTCAAGCACTGTAAAAGGTTTTGCCACAAACTCAACTGACTGACTTCTCTTCCGTATGATTTCAGTCTCTTCAGACCTTACTGTACATGATTTATGAGCTTCTACAACTTTTGACCTCCTAACTGAACTCCTTTCCACAAACTGATCATAGAAATAAAAACAGTATAAATAAAAATGTTAACACTTTACAATAAGGTCTCATTTATTAACATTAATGCATTAACCAACATCAACTAACAATGAGCAATATATTTGCTACAGTATTTATTAATCTTTGTTTATGTTAGTTAATAAAAAGTCATTCATTGTTAGTTCATAGTTTACAGTGCATTAACTAATGTTAACAAATGAAACCTTATTGTTTGTGCTTAATAAGATTAAGAGAAAACTGTTATTCGTGGTAACACTTTACAATAAGTGCAACCATAATCACACTCTCTCAATATTCAAAGTGCAAATAAGACCAAATTTTTCTTTGATACAGAGCTGAGAGATGGTTACAACTACACTGCCCAGCCTAAAATAGCTTTCATATTGAGAGATACTTGTATTCATCAGGGAGTCGCTTTCAAAATGCGGGGTATTGAAATCGCGTTTGAATGCGCGCTCGCTTGTTTACTTTCACTTTCAGCGATCGCGCGTAACTCTGTAAATATGGAGCGGCGGCGTCCGTTATCCAACTGAATTAAATGTTTTTTTATTTAAATACAAAACAAAACGACAGTGGAGGCGTAATGTAAACGTACCGGTGGCATATTCCTTCCTAATCATCCTAACACTCTGTCATGGCAACATCATGAGACTACTTCGCCTCGACGAGAAATCTCGTTACAGTTTAGTCTCGCGAGATCTCGTGACACGAGATCTCGTCACACCCCTAGTAATAATATTTCACAATAATACTGTTTTTTTTTTAATCAATTAAATGCAGTCTTGGTGAGCATAAGAGACTAAAAACATTAAAAAATACTGCTGACTCCAAACTTTTGAATGGTAGTGTGTGCATATAACTATATTTAAGAATTTTGTGACTTCTAGTCCATGTCTATTACATTTGAGGCCATCTATATGCTTCTATATTTACTTGTAAATGAACAAACCCTTCAAGATATCCAAAGTTGTCAATACAGGAATGAAAACTATTTGTCAAGCCATTCATCAGGTCTATAGTAAATAACAAGGACACAATTTCAAGAAATATTCACAAATACAGCAGCACACAGCCAGTTTGAATATTTTTTTCCAAAGTGATGCAAGATGACTTACTCTCCGTGTGGTTCAGCACCCAAGAGTTGATGCGTTCAGCCACGGCTGCTGACTCACTGAAGTCCACCGTCTCCACCTCCGCTTTGAAGTACTTCTTCATGAGCTGTAGGAAGTCCTCATTGAAGTGAACCCCCCTCTGCAGAAAGAGGGAATTGGCCAGCCGGACCACGTACTGCTCTTCATCTGTGGACAGGGCCTGGGTCAGGTTGCTCAGCAGAGAGAACTCCTCATCTGGAGCAGGTGAAAAAAATAGAGAAAGAAAATACTTTTTTACAAAATGCTGCAATAGTAAGGTCTGGTATTAATAATCTTATTAAAAATTCAAAAACACTTTGAACTTGTCAAGAACATGTCTAGAACATATTTCACTCCAAAATAAAAAAGTAAATTATTATTTTATTATTATTATTATTAATAAATTATTACTTTAAACTGTTTGTATATAACCTCCAAACTTCACGTTTTTAAAAGCATTTTAAAATTTCAGACTAATATTCTCAGCCAAAATCTTTGAAATTTTAAAGTTTAAGCCATTTGTTGTACTGCCTTTAATTGATATAGAATCACTACTAAGAATAATGGGAATCACACAATTTGTGACTGCCTTCCGTATTCAATTCATCAATTATGTAATTGTTGCGTCAATTTTTGTTGCGTTTTTTTTCCATAAGTTGAATATGAAAGGCGTAGGACGTAGTGTAAGCATTTTGAACTGTGAGAGTTTTACACTTTCATTGTAAGTTGAATACAGAAGGCGGTCTGGCGGAAGCTAGATATTCTACTTTATAACTTGTTAAATATGGATATTTTTCTTATACAAACACATCGCTTTGCTTCAGAAGGCCTTTATTTAGCCCCTGGAGCCGTGTGGAGTAGGTTTATGATGGATGGATGCACTTTCTTGAGCTTCATTCTCGTTGTTTCCTGTTCACTGCCATTATAAAGCTCGGATGAGTCAGGATATTTATTAATATAACTCAGATTGTGTTCATCAGAAAGAAGAAAGTCATATACACCTAGGATGGCTTGAGTGTGAGTAAAGCTTGGGGTAATTTTCATTTTAAAGTAAACTAATCCTTTAAGTTTTGATTCTATTTATGCAAAATAATATACATTTTGTTTTTTGATTTGTAAAGGCAGGAACACACCAAGCCGACGGTCGGCCGTCGGGCAGTTTTTGTTCGTCGGCCGACTAAGTTTTTTCAGTGTGTTCCACACCGTTGGCTGAAGTTTGTCCTCGTCGGCTTTTTTCCAGCCAATTCGACATGTTGAATCGGCGTCGGAGCTCGTCGGTCCGTCCGGCCATCTGATCATTGTGATTGGCTGTTAAGCTACTGCCACCTGCTGGTACGGAAAGGCATTTCATCTTAAGCAGGCGCAGAAAGGACGTGCTGTCCGTTGGCTGTCGAGCGTCGGTTTAGTTTGTCAGGGCAACTTTGGACCTAGACGCTGCCGACGTGAGCCAACCCCGCAGTCTGCTTTTGTCACCACTAGTTCGCCGGCGTCGGCTTGGTGTGTTCCTGCCTTAAGTGAAATGTCATTTGTTTTTGTGAGATTTGCTTGTAAAAATCCTTCAAGTCAAACCGAGAATGATACCTATATTTTTTTGTGCTTTGAATCAAATGTTTAAAGGTGCCCTAGAATTAAAAATTAAATTTTCCTCAGCATAGTTAAATAACAAGAGTTCAGTACATGGAAATGACATACAGTGAGTCTCAAACTCCATTGTTTCCTCCTTCTTATATAAATCTCATTTGTTTAAAAGACCTCTGAAGAACAGGCGAATCTCAACATAACACCGACTGTTACGTAACAGTTGGGGTGTACGCCCCCAATATTTGCATATACCAGCCCATGTTCCCAACATTATGAAAGGCATTACACAAGGGCAGCAAGTATTAACGTCTGAATGTGCACAGCTGAATCAACAGACTAGGTAAACAAGCAAGGACAATAGCGAAAAATGGCAGATGGAGTGATAATAACTGACATGATCCATGATATCATGATATTTTTAGTGATATTTGTAAATTGTCTTTCTAAATGTTTCGTTAGCATGTTGCTAATATACTATTAAATGTGGTTAAAGTTACCATTGTTTCTTACTGTATTCACGGAGACAAGAGCCGTCGCTATTTTCATTTTTAAACACTTGCAGTCTGTATAATTCATAAACACAACTTCATTCTTTATAAATCTCTCCAACAGTGTAGCATTAGCCGTTAGCCACGGAGCACAGCCTCAAACTCATTCAGAATCAAATGTAAACATACAAATAAATACTGTACTTACGCGATTAGACATGCTGCATGACAAACACTTTGTAAAGATTCATTTTGAGGGTTACATTAGCTGTGCGAACTTTATTTGTTTAAGGCAAGCGTGAGCTCCGTGGGCGGGGAGCCGTGAGCATTTAAAGGGGCCGCAGCCTGAATCGGTGCATAGTTAATGATACAACAAAAATAGGCAGTTAAAAAAATTATTAAAAAAAATCTATGGGGTATTTTGAGCTGAAACTTCACAGACACATTTAGGGGACACCTTAGACTTATATTACATCTTGTAAAAAAAACATTCGATGGCACCTTTGATGTTATAATTTGTTTAGGAGCTGGTTGGTTTGATGCAGAATTTGCTGAAATGCCATTGGAGAAAATGTATAGAAAAAGTATGTGGTTACTGTTGCGACCAATAGGGAAAAGATGAAAGAGAACAGGTAACCTCTCGTGTACTATAGATTTTGTTAACTGTACCTTCTCTGAAATGACTGTAGCCCACAGCCTGTCTGATCTCCTCTAAAGAAGAGCCGCGGGCGCCCAGCTCCACCATGCCTAGAGCCAGAGCCACGCTCAGTGGGGAGAAGATGATGTTCTCCTCTCCCCCTGTGATCTGGAGCTGGTGGTAAAGTCTGACCGAGAACTCTGCCGTCACATCCTCGGGAACGTCTGCCGCCTGGCAACCACACCCCCGTAGCAACATCAGCGGCAAGAGTCCGAGCAGCAACATGGTAAACGAGGGATGAGCTAACGAGAAACAGGAAAGAAAGAGTGAGTCAGAGTGCGAAGGACATGGTAAATATAACCCCACGCGAATGAGAGGTATCTGTTTAGTTCGAAAGAGACATATCATGAAAATATTCACCATATTCAACATATTCTAATGTTCATGATGCAAAAAAAAGCCGTTTTTACAGAAAACTGCACAGTGTATGATGGCCACAGAACAGGTTATTTACATACAGACATTAAAGGCACAATATGTAATTTTTCACTGCTAGAGGTCACTTAAGGTATGTTCACGTGGCCTCGTAATTCCTGTAGTTATGAGATTCTAGCTTGTAAAAAGCGTTCACATCCTTGTAGAGCTCGTAATTACAGCTTGTAAGCTGGGAGTTTTCTGAAAGCTCCCAGATGTACTACGTGGCCGGTATACCACCTGACCGCTGTAGATTCATTAGGCATTGATAGTGGTGCCATAGAAACACATAATTCCCAGTCAAAGGACGTGAACAGCTCCGAATACAACGTCACGTGTTGTCATCTCAAGAGTTCGGTGAATACAAGGTGGCGTGAACGCAGCATTATTCAAAACAAAGGCGTAGCAGGATGACACATTGATTTCGCGGAATCATGGGAGATGTTGTCTTCATATCTACAGCAGGTGGAAAAGAATTTGATGGGGTTCGGGCAGAAATCATATTAATGGATGAGCTAATGTATTAAAGATTTATTAAAATTATTGTAGTATGAAGCAAGGTGTGGCCAAAGTCTTTATATATAGAAAGACGGTGCACTCGTATTATTAAGAATGGGAGAAAGTTCAATGCGCGATATGGCGGAATAAATCCCGCCTTCTAAATAAGAGCCAAACAGCAATTGGTAAAATCATGGCATCACTGCAGCGGCCATTAGAAGCTCCGGTTCCTGTAGAAACAGTCAGATATGCGCCTCCTATAGAGATTAGGACTGCGCATGTGCATTAGCTTGATCCAGCCTGAAAAATGCATTTTTTTTTTGTCATGATTTGAGCGTTTAGAAACAAAATTTATGAGACAGTTGTTGTCAGATTTCGTTGGTGATCTTAAATATGAAATTTAATCAAAAGCTTGGTGCACAGCTTTGGAGAATTTGATGTTTCCCCATTCAAAGAGATAGGCAGCTGCACTTGCATGCCTGAGAGGTGTTTCAAAGATGGCCGCTGAGTGAAATGACTTGTCTTAAAGGGACTTTGATGTGGCTGAAAGACGTTGGAGTGGAACAAGGCTGCTGGAGCGATTGCTAATGAGAGACACATGGCTCGAGAGCAGTAGAGCTTTTATAATGCTGTAGACGCTTCCGCTTCATCTGGTTGTCATTCCGTAAAACCGGAAATCAAATGTAACGCGGTATGATTGATATCATTGATAGGCGACGCACAGACATGATCCGTGTCCTGGTTAAAATGGCTTATTTCTCTGGATTTAAACATTCTTGGAAACATCCGGGATAATGTAAGTACACAAGTCAACAAAGTATATAACATTGTTCTAGTGTTTTTTGGATATGTTTAACTAAAGTCATTTTGCTTATTTATATGGTTGATTTGGATCACTAACTTGCGTTACTTATTTGAAAAAGTAACTCAGATATTTTGTTGTAAATTTTAAAAGTAATACATTACTTTACTTGTTACTTGAAAAAAGTAATCTGATTACGTAACACACTGGTTTATCAGTGTACATTATTCCAAAGGAAAAAAAGTGTCATTTTTACTAGTACTGAATCACCTTTTTAAGTCCTAATTTAATCAGCATTATTGTTATTCAGTCATATGAGTACATGAGTGAATGAAATTGTGTTTTTCTTCTTACAGTTACTGGTGCAATTTTACATCAAAAAAAGTATGGAAATTGAGACCTGCGCTGAAAGTAAAATAGGTTCAGATACAACAGTGTTAACAGTCTCGCTTCCCCACAGGGTTAATGCCTCTGTTTCTCCCTCTGACTGCATAGCCAATGTTCAATGCACCAGCACACCTGCTTATGCAAGTGAACGAACCCACATTCACCCTCACATGTGCACAGATACAGCTCTACCTTCATCCTAGTCTCCCAGCTTTAGTCGTTGCCTGGCAACAGTGTTTTCCACACAAACAAAGAATGCAGGGGAGAATGTGGCCTTGTGCCATTGTGTGATGGAGATGGATAGGAACAGGCATGCCCTGCATAAAGCTATAGTATGTTCTAGAATTATATGTTTATAAAAATTATAAAACTTTAAAAAAGATTAAATGAAAATTAGACTGAAATAAGTTTATATATTACAATTACTAAAACTGAATTGAAAAAAAAAAATAGTAAAAAATAAATTGACAAAAATCACATAACAAAAGTACTAAAACTTTAAGCTGCTGTCCATAAGTTTTGCCTCTTTGTCGCCATCTATGTTTGAAACCTGCAATTACAGTTATTTGCGGAATTATCATCTTTACGTGGGTTGTACATCGGCACATCTCCTCAGTGAGGATGAATCTAATGTTTGCTGTCAGTCACCACATCTGTGTGGATACTGTACTTCAGAATCACAGATTCTACGTCTTGGAAGTATGACCAAAATAAGAATTTTCACTGGAAAATGTCATCTAAACAAGTAAGTTACATGTCTCCCACTGTTCTGACCAACTGAGAAAAAAAGCATTACAATAAATCATGCTGCATCCTCACATGCCATATAGCCTACTAGCTGGGACTCCTTCTTTATGTAAACAGACGTGACGTAATGACGCAAAGACGAATGACGGCATGCTCGAATTTCCCATGGAAACCCACCAGTACCACCCAAATTATAAAACATTATTAAAAGCTTACCGTTGTGAATCTGGCTAAGGTAAGGAGATAGTTTTGAACACTGGCTGGTTATGTACTTGCTCAAAAATTGATTTTGGATAATTTTTAACCAGAAAAAATTACAGACTGCAGCTTTAAATCAAAAATCTGAAAATATAAAAATAAAACATTAATTTTAACAAATTAAGAAATACTATAATAGAATAAAAAATAATAATAAAAAATAACATTACACTAGTGATAACAGTGACACTGGACCAGAACATTTTAAACTATATTTTACATGAAGAAATATTACATTTTTACTGATCTTTTATTGTTTGCCTATGCAAAGCTTGCTGCCACGTACTTATTATTTCACGTACAAACTTTATTATCAATTCAATTTGTCATTGAACAGAAATTTGCCTTTGACACTATGGCACAGAAAGATTACAGTCATACATACACATAGTACCTACGCATGGAAAAAGACATAAAATAAACAAAATCCAGGCATATAAATTAACATAACAACAGAAGTTTAAAATTTCAGAATAACCAGAAGCAATAAAAAAGCAATAAAATAATAAAAACCCTTTACTTAAAAATAGTACTGTGTTTTATGATGTTGAAAGGGTGTTGTTGCAGTTGCAAGGGTGTTGTTGGTGATTGCCAGGGCAGTGCAATGTGGTTGCTTTGGGAGGTTGCCAGGGCATTGCTATGTGCTTGCTAAGGTGTTCTGATTGGTTTCAGTGCATTGCAATACATTTATATTCGTCCAAATTGACATACAATGTGTTCAAATATGGCTGCTAGGATGTTCTAGGGTGATCTGAAAAACATCTGATGCACCACTCATCAATTTCGAATCTATCAAAACTATATTATTATGTGCATCTATTCAGCACCACAAGGAATTCAAGCGAAACAAACAGCTGATTCAAAAGCTTGGTTTACAATCCACAGACAATTCATCTGTTCTCATTCCTTGAGCTTTCCTGATCTCTCCATTTCAGATACTCTTGGTTTAAGACTCATGTGCGCAGTCTTGTGTAACTGGACCTGACCCTGGTGACCGAGGTCTGGGCTGAAAAACAGATGGTCGCTTGTGAATGGGAGAGAAAAGAGAAAAGTGGGAGGACAAGAGAGGGTTCACCTGTAAACAGCACCAAACCCGCCTGACCTTTCGCTCACCCGTGCGTGATTCTGTACAAAGGTCTGATGACCACCTGGGAAAACTCAATGAGACCACCAACCACCCTAATGGGACCAACCAGAAAGAAATCAGCAACAATGAAATTCTGGCACTTGTGTGATCTGTCCTCTCTGGTGACACTTTGTCAGTAGAATTTCACTGAGCGTAACAACATTAGTGGTGCCAGCACATGCAAATCCATGTCGTATTTGGTGTGTTGCTAACTGCAATGCAGTTGCTTGGGTGGTTGCTAAGGCTCCATGAAATTCTGTCTCTAGATATTAGGGGTGTAACTGTATATTTATTCTTCCTGTTTCACGGTTTGGTGCATGCAGTCAGATGACGAATATAGTCGGCAGTGTTGCCAAATGCTTTCAGTTGAAAGTAGCTAAAACTGGTCACTAAGTGACGCTACTATCATACTGGCGAGTCCACTGATCTATATTAATATAAATATAGATCAGTGGGCGAGTCACGGAATCTAGATAAGGTTTGTCCAAGAAGTTGCTAGATTTGTCGCTATAGGCTTTTGAAAAAAGTCTCAAAAGGGGCACTAAAAAATGCTAAATTGGTAGCATGACAGTCACAGGCGATCCACACTCCAATCCAGAAGGGGGCGCACGGTAACAACAGGAAAAAGCGCAGAAGAAGAACATATGCTCTATGCATAGTCTAGATATATTTATATTATAAAAAAGAAGAAAGAAAGAGGAAATTTACAGAAATTTTATCCCCTGTACTGAACCATGACTTCAGTACCGAGGTACGTACCGAACCGTCATGTTTGTGTACTGTTACGCCCGTTTCACACCGCAAGATTGAACGGCGTGTGAGCAGTGCGTGAGCAGCTCATGAGCGCAGTGACACTGCATTCACATGGAGCATCGGTGTTAACGCTTCTCATTTACTTTGAATGGGTGATGTCATGCTTTGCCGAACTGAATTGTGGGTTCCGTCGCGTTGCTTCACTCGCGTTGCTCCCGGCAGAAGTTGAAGATTTCTCAACTTTTTAAACGCCTACGCAGGTGTCAGCCAATCAGATCGCCTTATGCAAACACTCTAGAGCAGTCGCTAGCCAACTGCGTTCATGCAACACCGGAAAGTAATGTGATTGGCTGTTATCACTTTAACGGTCGCTGTCAACACAAGCTTCAAACACGCCCTCCGTCAAGCGTTGACTGCTGACGCCCCGTGTGAATGCAGCGAGTAATTCAAGCCTTGTTTACACTGCACACGTCTGTGGCACATCACGGCTCTGGCGAGGTTTTGTTCCGTCCTCTAGGTGGTGCCAACTTACACAAGGAGCATTTTAGGAGCGAAGTGACAGGATTCGCGAGACCACGCGATTTACCTGTCCTAAGTTGTTTTTCTCTAATTTTGAGTTAGAGAAAAACAACTTTTAATTTTATGTTCTAAAATGGGTAAGTTAAATGTTTGTTTTGTCCAGTTTAATTCTGTTTATTGTTGTGTTTTTGCTATCTCACATGAGTCTGCATGGGGTGTTTATTTTGAAATTGACAGGATTTTGGACCTTTATTTTTTATTTAATGCCTGGCTTAATGCCGCGCCGCAGCCGTAACGCTGTTTACAACAGCCACACCGCGGCACGTTTCAGAAGCGTCCCAGAAGCGGCTCGCCTCGCCACTTCGGTAAAGATAGGTGCCTCGCCTATTTTTGACGGACGCAGCGTTGAAGCCGCGCAGTAAATACAAAATAAAAGTCCAAAATCCTGTCAATTTCAAAATAAACACCCCGTGCAGACTCATGTGGGATAGCAAAAACACAACAATAAACAGAATTAAACTGGACAAAACAAACATTTAACTTACTAAAAATTTGAGAAAAACAACACAGGACAGACAAATTACATGGTCTTGCGAATCCTGTAGCTTCGCTCCTAAAATGCTCCTGGTTTGAGTTGGCACCACCTAGAGGACGGAACAAAAGCTCGCCAGAGCCATGACGTGCCGCAGACGTGTACAGTGTAAACAAGGCTCAGTCTACACCCCTACTAGATATGGATCCCATTTTCAGTTTTTGCTGTTTTATGGTCTGCCAGGTGAAAATCATCTGTTTGCTTTATTTGAGATGTCATTAATGAGGTATAATTTATAACAAATAGTGAGGAATGAGTTTGATGGCAAAGTTTATTACTTTTGTTCAGAAAGTGCCAGTGCTTTTATTACCTCAAAGCACAACTCCAAAATTTTTCTGAGCATGTCTGAAATCTGGCTGTAATCTCAAGCAAAGCCTAGACAAACCTGTCAGTATCTGCTCAAGTGAAATCAAGCTTCAAAGTGCCACAAAACTCTTCTCAATTCCTTTCACACACGCACAGAGCAATTGCTCTAAATATTCTCCCAACTGCCTTCTAAATGTACTCAACTAGCAAGCACATAGTGAAGACGCCTCCAAAATGGGGGCAGCGTAGGCGCCCTTTTCATCTCTTACTTTTTTAAGCTTTTCCTTTTGAGCTCAAGCCGAAATACAAAAGAATAGAAGGATATAGAAAGACAATCTGATGGGAGACCAGCTTACATATCATGAATATCCATGCTTGATAGCCAATATTTCAATGTTGAAAGGCAAAGACACAGAGAACAATAAAATACTGCTATTTCCTAACTCAGGAAACTTTTATAAGAAACCTTTGGAAAAGTAAGAATGATAAAATTGGGAATTGAGACAAAATTGAAAATTGTTATAATACATAAATAATAATATAAATGCATTTAATTTATACATACATGGACAGACATCTCAGTTTGCTGTCGAGATGAAACAATTACAGAGATCTTCATATTAATTTTTCTTTTCTAAGCAGAGCGATATTTTAAATGTTAAATCTTTAACAGTGGAGGCAAACCAAAGCCAACAAACTTGGTTTTCCATCAAGTTCCGAATGGAGCTCTTATTTCCCAAAGATGATCATTCATTCATACAGGTGCCTCTGTCATCATCAGAGGGAGAATCACAGTTGGTGGCACCAGAACACTTCCACATCCATCAACCTCCTCTCTCCTGACATGATGGCCCAGATAGCGCAAAGCATGCTGGGTAAACTGCCATCTCTCTGCTTTTCTAGCTCCAAAAGTCTCCAGAGGACAGACCCAGTGGTGCAGTGCTGTTTAGAAGGGGACACGGAAAAAGACGGAGCGGGAGCAGGATTTGACTGCAAGTGAAATGTCAAGCAGGTTGAGGAATCGGAATGAGACCAAAAATATTCAGACAGAAGGCTGCAGAGGAGAAGACATACTAGTTGAGGAGTTAAAGAGCCATGCACTGACAGTGCAGTGTGAGGAAACTCCACTGGAGACCAGAGAAGTGCAAGACATGGGTCAGCTTTAATTAAACTCTATTCAAGCGACTGACACCCACAGGAACCTGCTGAACACTATAACAAATGACCGTTATCACTCTGAAGATGCAAATGCAGAAAACTGAGCTAAACAGACATATCAAGACTTTCAGACATACGTTTTTGCTGCCTTCAAGTGCACATGGGAATTTTTTACTTCTGAGTTATGACATTGAGTTAAGAGTTTGTTATGACATGAAGCTTTATTTATTTATATTTATTTTATTTTTTTATTTATTATTTATTGTACATTTTTATTTGACATTTTCATTTATGCATGGTATCTAACAAAAAACCTTTCACATAAAACGTGACTGGTTAACTTTGTGTTTGTTGTCTATACACTCTTTTGTACATAATGCATTCATATTATTTTTAAAATACAGCATGGAAATTAATAAAAAATGAGCAGTGTAGTCCGATTACTGAACGAATAACTCTAATAAGTTGATTGTTTCAATTGACTCAGTCACATACAGCTAATTGCGAGACTCAAATGAGTAGTTACTAAGATGCACATTTTATAAAATATAAATAAAAGATGTTACTAATTTTTTTTGTTTATAGTGGTTAATTGGATTGGCACCTCTAAAAACGTAATTAAAAAGTTTTAAAGGCACAATATGTAAGAATTTTGCAGTAAAATATCCAAAAACCACTAGGCCAGTGTTATATATTTTGTTCAGTTGAGTACTTACAATATCCCAAATGTTACCAACTATTTGTAAATCATGAGAAAATCGCGATTTTAACCAAGACGTGTCCGGGAGCTGCCTGTCAATGGCGTCGTACCCGTGGTAACCTTCGGATTCTGGTTTTATTTTGTAGAAACCATGGAAACACCAAAGACGCTTTAATATATTACATGTTTTATTAGACGATGGAACAACTGTTTGGTTACATTTATAGACAGAAAATTAATTATTGTTATATAGCTCAACACCTTTAGTCTTATTGTTTAAATCTAGTTGTCTTGATTTTCCGAGAGTACCATGCTTTTACCATGCCTCAGAGAAAAACATTATTTTGTCAAGTAGCTAAGTAATACAGCATTTTCTCCAGAGAAACGTTCTAACATAATTTTCAACACAGTCAAATGTGTCTAATATGATAAACAGCGCAGTGTTACCTCATACTAAATGACCGGAAGACTGACGACTACGGCATAACAAAAGTTTCGCTGTTCGCGAGGCGTCGCGTTTGTCTCTCATTACGAATCGCTCCAGTGGCCTCGTTCAGTTCCCACAGCACTTGGCCCCACTCTGCTTCATACTAAATTAACGATAATAATCTCATCCATGAACATGATTTCTGCTCAAGTCCCATCCCGATTCTTTTCCACTGGCTGTGAGGTGAAGACGACATTTCCCAAGATTCTGCGCTCAAACTCTGTGTCATCAAGCTACGCCTTTGTTTTGAATAGGCAACCTCTAGCGGCAAAATACTACATATTGTAGCTTTAACCTTTTACAATTAAAAAAAAAAAAAAAATGTATTTATTTGTCATGATTACCAGCTAGAATGCCCTTGATAGCCACCAGAGGGCACTCCACCCCAGACTATTATCATTCCCTCACAAACTACATTTTCCAGAACTCACTGCCTGTTCTCATCATGCTGGATTGTTCTCAGCTGGTTCTCATTACCTTGTCAGTCTCTGCCTATTTAAGCCTGGTTCATTTTGTCATTCATTGCAAAGTCTTGTATGTGTCACCACTGCATTTCTGAGCACTCCAACTGCCTTGAGCATCCGTCATCAGAGCGCCATCAGACCTCACACACCGGATGTTCAAGGCAGTTGGACATAGTGGTGTATTAGAGGTAAAAAATGATATAAATACTGTTGGGTTTCTTGCACAAACTGATCGTTTCGTGTCTTAGGACGTGAATGTGTCGTCACGAGCCGCAGGGTTTAATTTGGATTTGTCTGTGCATGTTTTTTTTACTCTTATAGACAAAGTTCCCATTGCCATGCATTATACGACTTACATACCGCAACGGTTGGAGTTAAAAATCATCATTTGTGTTCTACTGAAGAAACAAAGTCATCTACATCTTGGATGCCCTGGGGGTAAGCAGATAAACATCAGATTTTCATTTTTAGGTGAACTATCCCTTTAAAGGGTTCTTTTGGCATAAAGTGCTCTTTAAAATTAAGTCTAGAACCTGCTGAATCTTTTTCACTAAGAGTGCAGAGGAATTTCTAATTAATTGGAGCAGAATCGTTAAGAGGAATCTAAATTTAATTCTTTATGATTCCCATCCCTACGTTTAAATCAGTCCAGTGGGAAATATTTGTAGGCTCAAAACCAAAGAAATACAGATTGTATGGTTTTAAAGTAGCCGAGCTCTCATCCTGCCAGCAGTCCTGTACCACCCAGGTCAACACATGGCAGCATCCATCTATCATTAGAGGGTCAGCATCTGGCTCGTCCTGACAACGTTGTGGCAGAGGTTCAAAATAAGAGGCTTTGACCGCAGTATGTGTGTGTTTTTGATAATATCTCCTTCCGTCTACACTGGCACAGCTGTCCAAAAGCATTGCCCACTGCTGAAAAATAAACAAAGCAGGGCCATAAATCGCTGCCACCAAAGAGACCACCAGGCTGATGCATGTCACTCTATTATAAATGATATGGGATATCTTTGCTCACTTATGCTAGCAACACATCTCTGTTTTCATCTGTCATTTGAAAGTCATTTCCTTTGACCTTTGCCTGCACTTCCTTAAAGGAACAGTTCGTCATCATTTACTCACGGTTAGATGCTTTATTTTTTCAGTGAAGCTCAAACTTAGCTCATATAGCAAGATACAATTCATAGCGACCACATCTGTTAAAGGTGCCCTAGATTCAAAAATTGAATTTACCTTGGCATAGTTGAATAACAAGAGTTCAGTACATGGAAAAGACATACAGTGAGTCTCAAACTCCATTGTTTCCTCCTTCTTATATAAATCTCATTTGTTCAAAAGACCTCCGAAGAACAGGCAAATCTCAACATAATACCGACTGTTACGTAACATTCGGGGTGTACGCCCCCAATATTTGCATATGCCAGCCCATGTTCCCAACATTATGAAAGGCATTAGACAAGGGCACCCAGTCTGGATGTGCACAGCTGAATCATCAGACTAGGTAAGCAAGCAAGAACAACAGCGAAAAATGGCAGATGGAGCAATAATAACTGACATGATCCATGATTACATGATATTTTTAGTGATATTTGTAAATTGTCTTTCTAAATGTTTTGTTAGCATGTTGCTAATGTACTGTTAAATGTGGTTAAAGTTACACCGTTTCTTACTGTATTCACGGAGACAAGAGCTGTCACTATTTTCATTTTTAAACACTTGCAGTCTGTATAATTCATAAACACAACTTCATTCTTTATAAATGGGGTGGTTTAACCTTAATTTTATGAAGCGAAGAGAATAATTTTTGTCTGCAAAAACAAAAATAAAGACTTTATTCAACAGTCTCTTCCCTGTCATTATCCTTACGTAGTTGCCGCAGTAAACACAGTGAAGGCTTCCGTGTTCATGTCCGAATGCCGGCTCAGTATTGGCCAAGGCTGTGATGCTGACGCAGGAGCCGGCTAGTAATGAGTCTGTGTTCTGACATAGAACCTGGAAGCGCTGGATGTAAACAACGTGTGAGAATGACACAGAAGAGAAGATATTGTTGAATAAATTTATTTTTGTTTTGTTTTTGCACACAAAAAGTATTCTTGGCACTTCATAAAATTAAGGTCGAACCACTGCAGTCACGACGGTTTTATGTCTTTAGTACCCTTCTGGACCTTGAAAGTGGTGGTTAAATTGCTGTCAATGGAGGAGTCATATAACTCTCGGATTTCATCAAAAATATCTTAATTTGTGTTCAGAAGATGAATGAGGGTCTTACGGGTGTGGAACGACATGAGGGTGAGTAATAATTGACAGAAATTTCATTTTTGGGTGAACAAACCCTTCAAGCTTTAAAAGTGGCAACAGCTGCTATAGTTAAACAGCTACTATAACACACACACACGTGTGTGTGAAATGCTTTAAGACAGCAAATTACCTGAGTTTGACTTTACCTCTCCCTGCAACCCAGAGTTAAAAACCTTTTATCCTTCCCAAGTTCAAAGGCAGAGTCGCTTCCTCCCCTGTGCTGACGAGTGAAGACGTGACTCAGAAATGCAGGCGTCCTTCAAAACCACCCCCAAGAGGGTAAAACAGTGACAAACCCAATTGCTCATGGGCTGCCAATAGTCAGACACTTCAAATCTCCTCATCAACATTCACGCCAATTCAGCGGTTCTAAAGGAGGTTTATATCAGTGGCAGAACAGCCTAAAACATATAACAAAGTCAGCAATGCTTCTATTTTAATTAATTAATAAAAATCTATAATTTAAACTACTTAATTAAAATATTCTGGGTTCACTACAGCTTACGATTAAAAATAATGAAATGTATTTTTTAAAATACATTTTAAATATTTGAAAATTTTATATATAACAGACACATGAAACTACATAAAGTATTAAAATATTTTAGGTTCACTACAGCTTATTATTAATAATAATTAAAAAATATTAAAATATACAAAATATTTTTAACATTTAAATATAAATAAAATATAATTATTAAACAAATAAGCATACAACTACTTACTAAAATAGAATTAAAATATTACGGTTACACTACAGCTTATTATTTAAAAAATATAAAAAATAATACTATAAATTTTGAATATAAATAAAAATCTATTTGTAATTTGCAAATAAGATTAGTGTGATACAATGGAATAAAGATTAACTCCTCTCATGATCATATTAAGCCTATAAAACTTTCACACGATTTGCACAAGGATATCAGTAAGCAATAAGGTATGAGAGGCTGTGCGCTTCGCGTCGTGCCCATAGGTCGTGCCTAACAACGCCCTTCAGCCATGACTTACTCACAATACAGCACTAGCCTCGAGTACCTTATTGCTTTTATAAAACGGTTACCACACAATACAAATATTATAGCCAGAAATATGTATTAATGCAACTTTCATGAAGCAAACCTTTTCTAAAAGCCTTCCTTCTGCCGGAAAAAATAGTCCCTGACCTTGAACAGCAACAGAAGTTACATTATCACGCCATTAGATGGCGGCAAAGACTGTCTTTATGAGTGTGTCAGTCAGTAGCGAAGACTTTTACATTGAAAAGACTAAATTGTTGTGAACACAGAACAAGACGCAACTGACAAATGCTTTGACTACCGCTGTTAGTCAGGTGAAAACCCCTTAAATGTTAAAAAGACAAGATGATACAACAGATTTTTTATTATGAACATAGGACTGACCTGAAGGAAAATGTTAAATCTGAATGTAGGTAATAAACTTGCTCACTCGATCTTTTTCTCACAACACTCTTCTACATAATACAGTAAGCTTCAATGAACAATATCAATTGAGAACAAACAGTTTACGTTGCTAAGGGTGGTTGCTAAGGGTGTTGTGTAGTGATGCACAGAACCGTTGGGTGAATAAAACACAGCTATTGACCAATCAGAATCAAGGACAGGAACTAACCGTTTTATAAGAGAAAAATATAATAAATATATAAATATTATTAATTCAAGGACTATAGCCCTATATATAAACTACACAACAAAAAGGAGGTATTATTTATTCGTATTTTATCTGCTATAATTCATCCACACCTTATTATTGCACACATTGACTGAGTTTTATTGATGGAATTGGATCTTCCATCACACAATCCTGACTGAGAGGAGAGCAGCACAGCTGTACTCAATGCAGAGGACAGAGAAAATAAGAAAGATGGAGATTAAATTAAAATGTACTCGCTTTCCAGAAAACAAGTCTGCATCCACTTAGAAGCAGAGAAATAATTGTTCCATGTCGGTCAGTTGTTCTGACCCAGTCTGCTTTCTGCTATAGACCGTATTCAGAGCAGAGCCATAACAGGTGTGAAAGTGAGGCGGTGGGGGAAAGACTTAGCATATTATCAATGGCATCTGCTTTGAAAAGCTGCATAAAGCTCCTAGATCATTTATAATTTTCCACAGCACATGTTGTCTGGAGTTTTTTTCTACTTAAATTTCTTGGAAAGATATTTTGGCAGTGTTTCATTAGCAGAACAATCCAAAAACACAAACAGCACAACCCACTGAAGAGATGTATGTCTATCCCTCACAGCCTGACTTACATTCTCCTTAAAAATCAAAGATATAATTTTTCGAATAAGGTAAGGATAAGGTCTATAGGGCATGTTTAGCAGATGCGGTTCACAGGCTTGACACATAACTGAACAGTGATCAATAACAGGAGTTTTGCAAACTGTGTTTAGAAAGGCCATCACAGATGCTCAAGGAACATGTTCAAAAAGCAACAGTGAAGTTCAATATATTCTGCACACTTAGTGACAAAGCCTTTGAGAGAACACAGATGTTTTTAATACTCTTTATGCCATCTGTGCTGTCCTGAGGCCAAGCGAGTGTTGGCGGGAAGACAGTACTCAGTCAGACCTGAAAAAAAAAATCCCTTCACCACGGCTGAAATCCGACAATATATTGTTTTTTAAAAAAGGAAAACATCAGCTAAAGCATGCAACAAATGATAAAATATAAAATAAAATAAAAAGTAATATCACGCCACACTTCAACAAGCACCATGATTTTAGAAATCATTTGTTTGTAGCAAAAATGGGGCAGAACAAGTTACACACTTAAAGGGTTAGTTCACCCAAAAATTAAAATTCTCTCATTAATTACTCACACTCATGTCGTTCCAAACTCATAAGACTTGTTCATCTTCAGAACACAAATTAAGATTATGTATATATATATATATATATATATATATATATATATATATATATATATATATATATATATATATATACACACATATATTTATTATTTTTTTATTATAAATGATTTTCTTCTGTACAATAATACACAATAATAATTAAAATCAATTACAAGTTTAAAATGTAAACAGATTCTGTATTTATTTATACTCTCATGGTGCAAACAGTTTCAAAAATAGTGCAAACAGCAAAAGTAAATCACCAACCATGTCTTTAGTTGTGTTTCAAAATTACAACTGCAAATGAATTTTGATAAAGTAACAAACATGTTAAAGTAACCTGATAAAGTTTCAGTGTGAAACAGTCAATAACACACTCTTAGAATGTAAATATAATACGTATGTGGAACATGCTACCACCAATTAGCCTACTAGGTAGTTACATTTTCAACGTTCTTGTCCCATGGAACAAATTGTAAAAAAAAATAATGCAAATACTGTATCAAAAAGTAACGATCCCAACTATGTCTTCATAATACAGCTGTGACGCAGCTCTCCGTGTACGCGCTTCGGATGAGTCTCCTCACAGCGCGCACAAGTTCTCTTTTGAGTCTTATGGTTGAATGTTTAAACTGGCAAGGTTTAAATTAGTTTAGTTTAAACACAGATAGCAAGGTATTTGAATTTTCAACGGTATATCGCAAACGATAAGATATCGCTCATCCCTACTATGCAACTACCACTTCAAAAAGTTCATAAAGAGATTGTAAAACTAATCCATATAAATTGAGCAGTTTAGTCTAATTTTTTTGAAGAGACCCGATCACTTTATATGATGAACAGATCGAATTTAGGCTTTTATTCACATATAAACATTAATCAACTCACACATCAGTTGTGGTAAACGATAGCTCAAGCATGTTTGCTTGATGTGCGAGAACCAATGAGGTTCATTCTCATGTGTCACGCAGCAACGTTTGAGCTTCTGCAAGAGGTTTGTTCTCACGCATCAAGCAGGTTCGGTCAAGCTTCTTCTTATGCTCGCTTATCAATGTTTATATTTTGGAATAAAAGCCTAAATTAAATCTGAAATAAGAAAATTTGAACTAAACCACTCAATTCATATGGTTTAGCTTTACAATCTCGTTATGAACTTTTTGAATCGTCAAAGCGTCAGCTGCGTAGCTGTCAATGGAGGTACAGAAATTTCATCAAAAAGATCTTCATTTCATCAAAAAGATCTTCAAATGTGTTCAGAAGATGAACAAAGAAATGAGAGTGAGTAATTAATCAGAATTTTCATATTGGGTGGACTATCCCTTTAAATATATTAAACCCTATACATGCAATAATAAAAACAGTGATGCTTGTCATTTTTTTTTAATTAATTATAAAAACATATAGTGCAATATTTCCTGTATATGTTGCAAACTGTGTTGATTCTGTCAATACATTTGAGAAAGCACTTGAACTGTGACTGTTATTCAGGCTTTCAAATGAATGGCTCATGCACGCTTGCAAACCAGCAATCAATCTAGGAATCAATACCCACTAATTGGAGGTGACCACCAAGGAGTCCACATATGTATAGTGTGAGTGTGATTGCGAGCCCTGAAAAGCGCTGCAGTTCTGTTCCAACTCCTTTGCACCTTGCAGCTTTTTCCCACCGTTCCTTTTTAGTCCTCTCTCTTTCCTCATCCTTTTCCTATCGATCCCTCGCTTTCATTGCCTCCCTACTCATACCGATTGCACTTTAACACCTCATTTTCCCTTACCTCTCCTTTAGTGGCCTCTCTCTCTCATATACTCCACATTACCCACACTCTCCAGCACACCTAATCTCCACGTGAATGCGTCCCACAGAACAAACCAGCTATTTTACACCAGCAGTAGCAAGGAGGGTTTGGAAAGGAGGTGCGTTCACCGTTCTGCTCTCCCCGCGTGTCTCATTTACAGAAACATGAAATAGGATTTTCTTGCAGGAGATGATTTACGCATCCCCAGATACGCCCAGATGTGGGGATGCATTGCTGTCTGCGGTTTGCACATACCCTCCGCTGCCCTTTCTGATTCAATACAATCATTTGAATTATTGAATCAATAACGAGAGGGTTTAAAATAGAAAATGAAGAAAAAGCCAAAGAATAATCACTAAAAACAACACTACATGCTCAAAGAGACCAGGAGAATAAATGGGTAAAAGATATTAAACAACAGCAGAATTATCCTGAATTTTCTTCACCAAGGATTGTGATGTTTTTGATTATTTTATGCAGAAAAGATGTATGTGAATTGCATGTAAAACTGCAAATGCATTTAATATTATTGCAAGTACAATTCTAAGCTTTAAAGAAATGTTGTATTATGAATGTACAATCAGACCAGAAAAACATTTGAGAGGAAAATGTATACATAGATTCAAAAAAACCCATCACTTGTTATTAAAGGACATTCACATCTGCACACCTTGTAAAGAATAAACCCATTACACCAATAACATAATGATGAATTATAAACCTTACGGAACACATTTGTCCTTGTATTTCTGAAAAGATGATATTTGGATAACATAAAAAGACGATGCGTGGATGTCTCTTACCGTGAGATGCTGATGCTCTGGGATGCTGATGTTAAATCCTGCTCGTCTCTGCACCCTCACACACCTTTATTATGAGAGGCAGCCCTGCCCCTTTTCTCTTCTGATTGGTCAGGCCTAACCTTCGCTTTGAAGCGCCCTTTTTTATTGACAGCTTTTTTGGTTTTCGTCTTTTATTTGTTATCTAACGCGTACTATTTTTTATCTTAAATAAATCTTACTGCATTTAATTTAACATTTAAAATACAGAAATACACATTAACCAAACAGAGTTTGCATGAATACTGCGATATGGCGAAACAGACGCCAGTCTTTTGACAGCACGTAGTAAGCTTTAGAAATGGCGGTCGTGGGAGTTGTAGTTCTTTGTCAAAATTATGCGCATTACCTTGCACCGTTTGAAGTCTTTTAAAGGACTACTAAACGTCACACCTCACGCCTCGCCGTTCTCTGATTGGTGCGCACCACCGCATAGCTCCGCCCCTCATTCTTCAGATTGGTCATGCAGAAAACTTCCGTCTTTAGCGAGCGATTCCAATCCTCACAGAAAGGAAAATATTCAAAAGAGTTACCGAGCTCATCGGCAGTCAAATAAACATCTATACGAGCTTCACACAGGTAGGAGAGGCTAAAAAACACACTTTTAAATTTAACCTTGAATTAACGATGACGTTTCGCTGCGGTTTCTATGAAAATAATTTGTGTTGGGACTAGCAATCACCTAGCTAACAGAGACTTTAGCAATCCAGCTAATCAGAGCCTCACAATAGATCACAAAGTAAGTAAAGTAATGATGTTTTAATTTGATTTATTGTGTTTTATACAAGGCCAGGAAGCCCGTCTCGGATCAGTAATTACCAGGCGTCAAGTTCTAATGGAGAGTAAATCAGTTTTGAAGACAGTAAAAGCAGGCCTGCTGAAGACTGAGAGAAAATATAATGGGAATTTACTCAATCAGCTTGAGAATGACACAGTTTAAATATTACACAGCCTTTGGTCTTATACCAATCATTCATCAGAATCAGGTTAGATGGCTGTTAGAACGTTACAAATGTTGAAACGTTGATATCCTGAATCTGTTTCAGACGTTAGAATCAAGCTGCTGTTACAGTGTTTCACACAATTGCAGTTTTGATAAATATGATGACGTCACAGTTGGGTGTAAACCTGAAACATCTTGACAGCTTAAATCAGTCATCAGAATCTGTTTTGATGCCATTATCCACTTATGTAAGAGTCAGATATAGTTGAGTGTATAACGACCCGTTTATGCTGTGTGAGGAAAAATAGCAGGATTGAGTAAATTGAGGTGAAGGAGACCTATGATATATATCAAATATTTGTATACGTTTGTTGTTACAAATGTATGCACACACACACACACACACACACACACACACACACACATATATATATATATATATATATATATATATATATATATATATATATATATATATATATATACACACACACACACACACACACACACACACACACATTGTTTTGTTACAATTGTATATATTTTTAATACTGAGGGTCCGTGAATTGTCTGAGAATCCCTGGCTCTTTGAAAGTTGAAAAAAAAAAAAAAAAATTCTAGAGCGACAATGACAACTAGATTTTTTGTTAACTGACCAATTTTTGTCAGTTTAAAAATGCTTGAATGGAAGAAATTATTGTTTTTAATCACAATACAAACTTTTTTTTTTTTTTTTTTTTGGTGTGTATTTACAGAAAACTGAGCTAGAAATGACTGATGGAAAATGTTCCTGCTCAGGAAAATGTATTGATTTATTACTGTAACAAGCATTAAGAGCTGATTTGTGACAGCTAGTCAACATCAGATTGAAAAACCATCATGCTCTAACATATTCAAGCATAATAATGTATAAAAGCTGCTTTTTAGATGTATAGAGCATGACAGTATTTATATAATTACAGGTACAGCATTGTGAGATACTAAAAAGATGTAATCAAAATTACAACAGTGCAATAAACAAAAACGAGATGACCTATTGTCATGCATAGCTGCATTATTATTTTATATTGTGGTGGTTTACAAACTTCCCTCACTTTACAGTGAATATGTTGTTTCACTTTAAATTCACTTCTTTAATCTACAATGCATTATAAGGTAAAAATGTAGTATAGGTGGATCTGATTCAGGATTCACCTGTATTAGGGTGTTACCCATTTCAGTGCCAAGGTCAGACTCTGACTAGAGACACTACAGGAATCAGGTGTTGGTTGGCCTTTGTCAAGAGGAAAAAGGTGAGTCATAATAATGCATATGTAACCAGGCAACCATGTTTTATAAGAGGAGTGGTGGTATTTCCAACCATTAAGTGAAGCAACAGCCTGCTCTATGTGAAGACGTCACAGTGATCCCTATGAATGTCACCCAGATAAGGCTGCCTCCCACAGTGGGGCCAAAGGCCTTCCGATCAGGTGGGAATGACTCACGGCCTCCTGTCCATTAGCCTGAATCGGCGGCATTGAGATAAGCGTGCCTCGCTTTCAATGGTTTGTAAAGTTCCTTGTAGCTTGAGAGGAACTGTGACCTTCTGCAGATAACAAGAAGCGCTATTGTTTCACACTTGTTGGGTGAAGGAATAAACACTTTGGCATGTTCTTGTAGACTCTGAGAAGAAATAAAGTGACTTAAGGCCCGTTCACACCAAGGACGATGACTATATAACTAATAATCATTCTTTGAGAAGTTCATACCACAATGATGACTGAATACTGAAGAGCGATATTGTTTCACAGACTGTGATGATGCTTTTCCATAGTTGCCAACATAAATCTAGCAAAGAGTTTATTATTTTCATATTTATGAAAAAAAAATAATGTACATTTATAGCACTATACTTTATCATTTCTTACCTTGGAATTAAATTACAGAAAATGGGTTAGTGACAGCAGATTTAAAGTCATTCTTCTGACCACTAATCAGTCTCTTTTTTGGATTTTTTTTCTTTTGCTATTGGGGCAAATGGGAATGCAAAAGTTATATTTGTCGTAGTTTCCCTTTACCACTATAGAAGTTTAACCAACTATGATGACTTCTGCTTCTGGGAACTCTGGAAATGTGAAAAGGGTACATTTGTTGAATTCAGTAATGTGTACTTAAAATTATCCTTACAATCTGTGTTGCCTTCGGGCTGTACAACCTGAGAAGGATAATTCAAAATCTAACATTATCATCATAAAGTCATGGGCGCACCATCCAGGAAATAGCCTTTATTTTTCTTACACTGGCCACGTGTCTCATACCTTTAATCTTGAGGGGCCCAAATCGCCTAAATCTCACCGAAAACTTGGCGCTTTCCCATGGCTATCACGTCTACCTTTGAACGCAGGTTGAAAATGTCATTTCCTTACTTGTGAAATGGAATCCTGCTACCCTTTTATAATCTCTTCCTCATTGGTGCCCCTTTCAGAGATCGTCTGGGCCCCCCTCATCCCGAGCCCCCCAGGAGTGAATGACGCTCCCCCCGTCCCTTCCGTGCCCTGACGAGGATGACAATGGAAGAGATGAAGAATGAAGCGGACGCAACCTCGATGGTATCCATGACTCTCTACGCTGTGATGTACCCTGTCTTCAATGAGGTATGGTGGTTATTTTCCAGTAGGAGAGAGTTCAGTTATGGATTTGTTGACATAGACCAAGGATCAGGATTGGGATTAGTGCAAATGATGCACACCCACATGCTCAGGAAGGTCTGAGGAAGTGTAGTCACACTCATTTTACAGCACTGCTAGTTCTGGTTGTACTAATATTATTTTAACAGACAAGTTGGATGCTGAAGTTATTATCTGGCTGGCCAGAATCTTTGAATATTTTTGAATGTTTTTAAATAAAATGGAAAAAAAAATTCATATTATAGAATCCATTTTACTTAAAGGTGCAATATGTAATATTTTTGCAGTAAAATATCCAAAAACCACTAGGCCAGTGTTGTACATTTTGTTCACTTGAGCACTTTCAATATCCCAGATGTTTCCAACTATTTGTAAATCGTGAGAAAATTCAATTTTAACCAAGTCTCCGGGACGTGTGAGGAGTCGCCTGTCAATTGCGTCATACCCGCGTTACCCCTCGGTTTTATTTTGTAGAAACCATGGAAACACCAAAGACGCTTTAATATATTACACATTTTAATAGACAAGGGGACGACTGTTTTGATATATTTATAGACAGAAAACAAATTGTTATATAGCTCAACACGTTTAGTCTTATTGTTTAATTCTAATTTTTTTGCAAGTACCATGCTTTACCATGCCTCAGAGAAAAACAGAAAAAGCACATGCCTTTAATTCGTTTTTAATTCATATCAGCAAAATTGGTGATTTTTGTAAAATGCAGTCTAATGCTGCCAAATTGCGGGATGTGTTTGATAAAAAGACGCACAAGAGATGCTTTCCCAAGACGACTTTCTGTGCTCCGAAACGGACCGCGACTAGACAAGCAAATTATACTTTGGGCTTTGGCTGTGCGTCTAAACGATCAATACACACAAAAATATGTCAAAATGACCAGCTTGGGGAGTATTCACTTAAACACAGTCCAATAAACCTCGGATGCCACTTGGGCCATTGATATGAATCAAACAACAAAAGACAGAGAAAATCACTCACTGCTCTTGACTGAATAACTTTAGCTTTAACAAGCATTAATATATCAATTTATACAGTGAAGACCGCACAGTATTATTTTAAATTTTGAACAGTAAAGTTAATAGACGTTCCTGAAAAAAATTAAAGCACTGTTTATTTCATTTGTATATTTGTTATATTGTATTTATTTGTCAGTTTGTTTGTACTTTGTTTCTTTGTTCTTGTTCTTATTGTATGTTATCTTATGCATATAAAACTCTAAAAATGCCAGCACACTGGTGCATTTATTTTACATTTCAGAATATATAAAGCAATGTTAATTCTTAATTTGTTTCTTTATTTTTAATAACAAAATACAGCAAAAAGAACCAATAAGAATACAGTTAAAGTACCTAATCGATAAGCAGTATTGTTGAGATTAGTAATACCGTTAAAAACTTAACGATACCATCCCTATTCCTGTCACATTATATCATATTTTTTGTAGCTAAATAAATGTTTTGAGTTAAGTATTAAATGTAGCTGTTTTTCACAATTTCCAAATAGTTCAAGGATTTTTTATTTGTAATTCAATTGATTTAGATGGTTAGGCCTGCAAAATTAATGTATTTAGCTGCTTTTGTTTGTAACTTGTATTGTGTGTGTGTGTGTGTGTGTGTATATATATATATATATATATATATACACACACACACACACACACACACACACACACACACACATATATATATATATATATATATATATATATATATATATATATATATATATATATATATATATATATATATATATATATATATATATATATATATTCTGTTTTAATATATTTTAAAATGTCATTTATTATCATCATTGGTTTTCTACTCAAGAAACATTTATTATTATTATCAATGTTGAAAACAGTTTAATATTGTTTAATATACAGTATACAGTACAGTCCAAAAGTTTGGAACCACTAAGATTTTTAATGTTTTTAAAAGAAGTTTCGTCTGCTCACCAAGGCTACATTTATTTAATTAAAAATACAGTAAAAACAGTAATATTGTGAAATACTATTACAATTTAAAATAACTGTTTTCTATTTGAATATATTTCACAAAGTAATTATTCCTGTGATGGCAAAGCTGAATTTTCAGCATCATTACTCCAGTCTTCAGTGTCACATGATCCTTCAGAAATCATTCTAATATGCTGATCTGCTGCTCAAGAAACATTTAATGTGTACAATTGTACAAAATATTTGTGTACAATATTTTTTTTCAGGATTATTTGATGAATAGAAAGTTCAAAAGAACAGTGTTTATCTGAAATCTAATCTTTTGTAACATTATAAATGTCTTTACTGCCACTTTTGATTTATTTAATGCATCCTTGCTGAATAAAAGTATTCATTTCTTTAATTTCTTTTCAAAAAAATAAAAATAAAAATAAAAATCCTTACTGACCCCAAACTTTTGAACGGTAGTGTATAATGCTACAGAAGCTTTGTATTTCAGATAAATGCTGTTCTTTTGAACTTTCTATTCATCAAGGAATCCTGAAAAAAAAAAAGTACACAACTGTTTTCAACATTGAAAATAATCATAAATGTTTATTGAGCAGCAAATCAGCATATTAGAATGATTTCTGAAGGATCATGTGACACTGAAGACTGGAGTAACGATGCTGAAAATTCAGCTTTGCATCACAGGAATAAATTACTTTGTCAAATATATTTAAATAGTACACAGTTATTTTAAATTGTAATAATATTACACAATATTACTGTTTTTTACTGTATTTTTAATTAAATAAATGTAGCCTTGGTGAGCAGACGAAACTTCTTTTAAAAACATAAAAAATCTTAGTGGTTCCAAACTTTTGGACTGTACTGTATGTTATATATTTTTGCTTAAATTGATATATATATATATATATATATATATATATATATATATATATATATATATATATATATATATATATATATATATATATAATATATAATATATTTTGAGGATTCTTTGAAGAACTTTCAAAAGAACAGCATATTGCTATACATACTTTGCTACGTGGTACATTGTAATTTGAGATAAAATTTTGGGGTTGTATTTACTGCAAAAATAGTTCTGTTGAAATATATACTGTTACAGTCATAATATTTCTGTCAAACCCTATAATGCAATAGATTATGGTTGAACACACTATGCTGGATTATTAACTTTGGTGATTTTCTTTCTTCAAGAAGAGAAATGCAAATATAGTACTGTCTTCTAAAAATCTGATAACCATTAAAGTTGTCCCATTTTATCACAAAATAAGTACGCTGATTCAATAACATTGGCTAACACTGGAACATTAAGCATGTCATATTCTTTAGTCATAAATGATCTTCATACTCACTTATGAGCACAGTTAACACACAGCACACATGCTTTTTACACAGTCTACATGTGCTGCTGTGGATTAATTCATGTCTCTTTAATTAGAGGCAAAATCTACACCCACGACCAACTATATTTCCATTTTAGTGTGGTGATAATGACTATGCATAACGTATGCAACACTAAAACCAAACAACCTGTTTTATCTGGCAGTAAATTAAGATGGCTTGTGTGTGGGTGTGTGTTACAGCTGGAGAGAGTAAATCTGTCTGCAGCACAGACTCTGAGAGCAGCTTTCATAAAGGTGAGTAAACACGCCGTGATTCTGTCATTACCTGATCGACAAAACCCTACGCTCTTCGGCTTGATTTTTTTTCTTCTTCATATATTTAATTTGTCAGAAAATCACCTTCAGACCATCTGAATTTTAACTACCTCAAGGTAAAATCAAAATGAACTCCATAAACTTGTTTAATACCCATTCCTGGTCTTATTGCGCATGATTCATCAGTGCATGTTATTTCAATGTCTAATGTAAAAACTTGCTCCACCTCTAAAACAAATTTCCTTTCCTGCTGATGTCACCAAGGCCAGAAAGTAATGTTAGTCAGAAATCAAAAAGCTATTTAGGGATTAGTTTCCATCTGTTTTCATTGATCTCTTGAGAAAAGAGTTAAATGTACTTTGTAGGCTTAGATGAAAAATCTAAAGGTGCAATCTAAGCTTGCAGAAAGAGGGTCATTTAGAAATGGTCACGTAAGTGACATATGAACATAATGTATGTTAAAGTGTTCACATATGCCTGCTGATTTTACATTTCATTTTTAGCAACTTTGCCTATCCTGATAGACCTGAAATACCCTGTGCGGTAACACTTTATAATAACTGCACACTATGGCTTACTAATGTCTATTAATGTTTTATAAATGATGAATTGACTATTTACTAATGCTTAACTAATGATTCATAGTGTGAGTTATTCTAAAGTGTTACCAACTGTGCTGATAGGCTAAGGTAGCCAATCATAACAGGACATTTGCACACAAAGATTACATTTCAAACATACATTAGAAAAACGGCCAGTTTAATTCTGAATTCTGAAGAAAATTGGTCATGAGTTGGTTTTAATGCAAGTAACCTTGACTAACATTATAAGTATACCACAGGGGAAAAATAAAATGCTACAAAAGCATCATTTAAGTTTTGATTCAGAGTCTTCAGAATCAAAGAGCTTTGTAAAATTTCAGCAAAAAAAAAAAAAAAAAAGAAAATGGAGCAGACTGCTTTTGCTGTCTCAGCAGCACCATTTCTGCTCATGGCTTTGAAATATAGTTGTGCAACAGTAATAAATTAATGTTAGAAGACAGATTTATGAATCATGAAAGCATTTTGACATGGTTATCTTTTCCTGATAGTAATATACATAAGTTTATTTGTCTTAAAGGGGTTAGTTCTGTCATTAATTACTCACCCTCATTTTCTTCCACACCAGTAAGACCTTTGTTCATCTTCAGAACACAAATTAAGATATTTTTGATAAAATCCGATGGCTCAGTGAGGCCTGCATAGACAGCAAGATAATTAACACTTTCAATGCCCAGAAAGCTACTAAAAACATTTAAAACAGTTCATGTGAGTACAGTGGTTCAACCTTAATGTTATGAAGCGTTGAGAATACTTTTTGTGCGCCAAAAAAAAAAAAAAAAAAAACTGCTGAAATCACCTGACTTTGGCAGTTTGATACAGGCTCCGAACCACTGATTCAAAACAAAAGATTCGTAAAGCTTCGAAGCTTCATGAAGCAGTGTTTTGAAATCGTCCATCACTAGATATTGTTGAATAAAGTCGCTTTTTTGTTTTTTTGGTGCACAAAAAGTATTCTTGTCGCTTCATAACATTAAGGTTGAACCACTGTAGTCACATGAACTGTTTTGAATATGTCTTTAGTAGCTTTCTGGACATTGAAAGTGTTAATTACCTTGCTGGCTATGCAGGCCTCACTGAGCCGTCGGATTTTATGAAAAATATCTTAATTTGTGTTCTGAAGATGAACGAAGGTCTTAAGGGTGTGGAACGTCATGAGGGTGAGTAATTAATGACAGAATTTTCATTTTTGGGTGAACTTACCCTTTAAGTTTCAATATAAGAATAGTATGTAGATCAAATTATGAAACTCTTATTAAAACAAATATTGTTTATTGTTAGGTTTTCCTCTTCGTAATTTGGCGCTTAAAATGTTTATTTTTTTAAATATCAGAAATGCTTTATTTGTTGTTTTGCATTGATTTGTGCTCTTTGTTTGTCCATGTCAGGCAGAGAAGGAGAACCCTGGACTGACTCAGGATATTATCATGAAAATTCTGGAGAAGAAGAACGTGGACATCAACTTCACAGAGTCTTTATTACGCATGGCTGCCGACGATGTTGAGGGTGTGTTTGAGTTTTTACATATTTGAAGAGGAGAAGAACATGCTTGTATGGTATGGTATGGTTTGCAATGCAAAGTCTTGTTGAAGTCGCAGCCTCGTGCCTCTAGGTGGAGCTGTTTCCCCATGAATTAAAACAGTAATGACTAATGCATTTTCCCCTCATAATTTAATTTCTTCCTTTTTGCAAGTGTTTTGGACATGTTCAGATGTATTCCACTAATGAATGCACAGAAACGCACTGGGTTTCTGGGTAATGCTCATTTTTGTTGATTTAAAATGTAAAGAATACTAAATGTACCTCCAAATTTAATCCAAGCCAATTGTAAAATCCTTGTTTTGCTCTTCCTACTGTAATCTATCCTTGTGTACTTTGCGTTTATGAGGTGCCTGATTGTGTTTACAGGATAATATAGAAGTTTCTGCTTTGTTACATTTATAGAGCCATCTGCAGTGCATTTAACATTTCAGCATTTGTTCAATTGCATGTATTATGGTCTCAATTCAGATGGTTGTCCATTATGATTGGCCATTAAAAGTAGTTAAAAGTTCTATTATGTCACATTTTAATGACAGGTCATTAGAATTAAACTGTTGTTGCCATGGTGACTGAGTGTTTCTTGTGGGCGTGTTCTTTGTGTGCAGAGTACATGATTGACAGGCCCGAGCGGGAGTTCCAGGACCTGAACGAAAGAGCTCGCGCACTGAAACAGATCCTCAGCAAAATCCCTGATGAAATCAATGACAGAGTCCGTTTCCTGCAGACAATCAAGTGAGAACATATTCATGCTCACATTCACACATTTAATAACAAAAAAACTCACTTGCCTTTTTTTTTTTCTCCATTTGTGTCATGACTTTCATATCATTTCGTCAGTCTTTGCTTGCACACTTGCCCTGACAGAGTTTCTTTTTGAAGTATTTATTTAATCTTTAAAGAAATGTCTGGCTCATGTTTCACTCTAAAATCAAACGAAAAAAGAAAAAATAGGACATATTTGATAATATAAAATGAAGCCTGAAGAGCAGTTAGTTTTCTTTTTCCTTAGATTTTTTGGGTGATTTTTCTTTCTTTTTCTTTTTTTCCATTAGACTTTTTTTTCCAGCCAGTTTTAAAATGTAAGAATTGTTGTATGTAATGAGCAGTAACAGTAAAATCTTAAGTATTCACCACAATTACTTTTCCCCACTGATGGTCATAAATATGGCTTATGAGTGGAAAAGTCACATGTCTCAGACATTGATACAATATGTCTGAACATTTGTTTAATTGGTGTCCACAGAGATATAGCCAGTGCCATAAAAGAACTACTGGACACAGTGAACAACGTCTTTAAGAAATACCAGTACCAGAACAGAAGGGTGAGTGAGTGACAACACACACACACACACACACACACACACACACACACACACACACACACACACACACACACACACAGTCATTATTAAATCGATGCAGCCAGTATACTGTCTCACTTACTGAAGGAAGAAATGAAAATGGCTTTGTGTTTTTCAGGCACTTGAGCATCAGAAGAAAGAGTTTGTGAAACACTCAAAAAGCTTCAGCGACACTCTGAAAACCTACTTCAAAGACGGAAAGTATGGAAGTTTTAAGAATTGCCCATTATCTTCACTGCACTTCACTCTTTTTTTTTTTCTTTTCTTTTCTTGCCAAAGTTGTTTTTTTCTCCATATAAATTCATAATGGGTAGTTCTTGGCTTAATTCTTGTCATCTTTTGTGCTTCCATCAGAGCATGCCATGATATTTAACACAACAAAGAACTAGTAAATTGAATTTGATTTGGAAATTAAATAACAATTATATGCATAGATGAAATTATTGTCACACAGTACTTCTGGATTTTTCAGAAAAGCAGCATTGTGGTTCCAATGATCTGTTAGGAATTAAATAAATGGCAGTGATGTTTGATCATTTTAATTAAAGTTACAGTGATAGCTATGTTTTTTTTTTTTTGTTAACAACCAATTTCAACGTAACTAATTATTGCGTAGCACTTAATATTATTCTCCATAAAATGCATGGAGAAATGTGGCATATTAAAGTAAAAAATAAGTTAAAAGTACCCTTTAGAGACACGTGTGATATGCATTTGACAATAAATAGTAGTATTCAAAAGTTTAGGGCCAGTAAGATTTTTATAAAATGTTTTGTTTTAACAAAGGCTGCATTTATTTGATATAAAATACAATAAAAACAGTAATATTGTGAAATATTATTGCAATATCAAATAACTGTTTTTTTATTTAAATATATTATAAAATGTAATTTATTCCTGTGACGCAAAGCTGAATTTTCAGCATCATTACTTCAGTCTTCAGTCACAGTGTCACGTGATCTTTCAGAAATCATTCTACTATGCTAATTTTCTTCTCTACATTTATAATTATTATCATTGTTGAAAACAGTTGTCCTGCTTAATATTTTTGTGGAAACTGATACATTTTTTTTGCAGGATTCTTTGAATAGAAAGAACAGCATTTACAAAATAGAAAGCTTTACTCTCTTTGTGCTGTCTTTACTGTCACTGTTGATCAATTTAATGCATCTGTGCTAAAACTAACTATCTTACTGACTGCTTTTAAACAGTAGTGTACCTTATTAGCACTGAGAGACTTTAAAAATTATAATCATTTGAGCAGTTGCGACAATAATGATGGTGGTTTATGAACTCATAATTTGTATCAAATTTTTGTCTTTCCATCTTTTTGGAAATGGCATTTAACCCACACTGCACTTTTCAGCTCATTTTGTAAATGAGCTGCATAACATTTGTAATATCACCTGTAACATTAATGTGTTCAGATCTAATTCGTATTCCTTCCCTCTCCACCTTTCTTCCAGGGCAATAAACGTGTTTGCCAGTGCCAACCGGCTCATCCACCAAACCAACTTGATACTGCAGACCTTCAAAACTGTCGCGTAGGAGTCGTAGAAGTGTATTTTTTTTTAATAACCTTTATATGAACAATGTAAAAAAAACACACACATTTGGACTGTAATTTATGATTCTTTTCTCCTGGCAGTAACACTTAAGGCAGGATGGCTTCTATTATGGTTTCTAATCCCATTTAAATCTAATCTGCTTCATGAGCTGGAGTGACCGCCCAGTGTTTCTCATATCCTGAGCTTTACAGTCACACTATCGCTGTAGACTCTCTTGCTTGCTTTCTCCCCCTCTCTAGCTTCCGAAGTGTTTTTGTTCTGTCCGGTCAGTCCAAGAGAAAGCCAAATGCCTGGGGGCCTTAATGGTGAGGGACACGGGGTGTTCCAGACGTGCTTGTAAATGCTGGGGTTTAGCTGTCTCCTCTGATGCTTTGAACTTGAATGAAAGATGTATATTTAATAGATATTTGGTAACAGAATTGTTCAAATAAACAGCACATGTCAAACAAAAGTTGTTTGGATTTGTTCTTTTTAAAAATTATTTTTAGTCCCCATTAAGCATTAAGAATAGCTAAGGTAAGAATTACTATTCCTACCTTAAAACTATTACTCGCACTTATGGTTAAGCATTTTTCAAGGCCCCTAACCTTCAGTATTCAACTTTGGGTGCACATAAATGATACTTTATTCATGCTAATACTTTGGAAGGAAAAAAAAAATGGATGGGGAAAAACTGATATGGGCATGCACAAATTTTATATTTAACATTTCTGAGCTAATTTTGGACGAGTTCTGACCGTATTTGTCAGTGAATTTTAGGATTCGCTTCAACACAATGAATTTAGCATCTGGCGTGCCTATAATTTCTTGAAATGTCCCTGAATGGTAAATAATCGTTAGTTTTATGTGATGTCGTTCTAAGCAAAGAAATTAGACAAATTACATTTTTTTTTTTTTTTTTTTTTTTATGTCTACTGAGATAAACTAATCAATGTTTCTTAATGTGTTTGCTTTGGCTTATTTTAATGTTGAACAAGATCCAAGCTTCACTTTAACAATTATTTTTAACAGTTGCAAATTGTGTCCAAAGTGTGTGAAGCTACTGCTATAAATTTAACTTTAACCAGTGTTGGGGAAAGTTACTTTTAAAAGTAATGCATTACAATATTGTGTTATTCCCTAACAAAAGTAACTAATTGTTAGTTAGTTACATTTTATGGAAAATTATGTTATGTTACTTTTGTGTTACTTTTTCTCACCTGGGCTTGGCATGCTTGTTAACGACAACAAAAAGTTCTATTTTTGCAAATATAATGGCCCTTTCACAACAAAAGTGAAATGAATAAACCTCAGGCTGAAGGAAATGCAAATTCACACCTGGCCCTAAACAGTAGATGGCGCAGCTCAAACCTTTCAGATGTGCAGCCGTTCTGAATTGCAGAAGAATAGGATGCAGGAGAAGAAAGTTCAACACTCTTACTTCAGCAATAAAAAACAAAAAATGAAACAAATATAAGGTCATTTTTGCTTATTAGTATGGTTGAATTGGATCACCAAAGGTCAGCAGCAAAGACATTGGTTAATAAAGTGACATTAAGTACATAAAGTATATTTGTGTTATTTAACATTCAATTATTACAGGTTTGTGTAATATTCTGAGTTTGCTTTTCAGGGTTTTTATTCAATTTTGAAGAATACTGCCCACATTTATTCTAGAACAACCATCATGTTTACACTGCGCACACAATGCCTCTGCTTACTACCGATTTCTCTCAACATGGAGACAGGAGAGGTGTCAGTCAATAAATTAAAAAAACGAAGTAACTTGCGTTACTTATTTGAAAAAGTAACATTTTGTTCAAATTTAAAAGTAATCCGTTACTCATTACTTAAAGTAATCTGATTACATAACTCACGTTACTTGTAATGTGTTACCCCCAAAACTGACTGTGTTGGGAATATTGTGCTCTGGTCTCTAACATGCTCTTTTCTTCTGAATGGAGAAATGTGTGAACATACACAGTCTTCACTCACTCATATCCTGATTTAAATGAGACATACCCAGGGCTTTGAATGAGGACTGGTAATGAAAGGCTTTGACATTGCTGACAGTTCCCTCATTCTCTCTGGACATACTCCTACTCGTGCCTCACTTACTTTGTCCATCTCTCTTACTCTAGGAGCTTGAACTTAAGATCTTGGTGTTCTCCACAGCAGTGTAGAAATCTGTAAAGATCAGAGTTTTGGATGATAAGTAGGAGGTGGATTTTAAGTTGTGTTAAATCAGCTTTGTATTTTTATGAGAACTAGTCCAGTTTTGCACCTGTTCTTCCATTCCTTTATGATCTTGATGCCTTGAGAACCTTTATATGGTCCAACAAAGTTATTTTATTACTATTCCTTACCTTTATGATCTTAATCATTTTAAAACTGCCCTTTTAAAAATGATGCTAGGCATCATTTTTAAAAGGGCAGTTTTAAAATGATTAAGATCATAAAAGTAAGGAATAGTAATAAAATAAAATAAGGTTCTCTAAAGTTTTCTGCCAAGTATCGATCTAAAAATCCTCAATGTTCCCTCAAGTTATACTTTTATATAGTTGGTGTTCTTTACATTTATGATCATTGATAACTTGAAGACTTCTTCAAGGTTTCAATCAGTGTGGCTTTATAAAGACCCTTGAATGGTCCTTCAAGGTGTTTTCATGTTTACAGTGTTTCTTCCTTCCCCATTATAATTCTCACCTATAGATTATCCAAAGGACATTCTGAATGATCTTAAATGGTCCAACAAAGTAATTTTTTAATAATATGTTTCTTCCTTCCTTTTATTCTGCTAATGATTTAAAAGCTCTTTTTAAAAGGGTGTCTTAAGTTCTCCAAATATTTCTGCCAAGTTCCAATCTGAAGACCCTCAATGGTCCCTCAAGTTATCTTTTCATTTATGATATTTCTTCCTTTCTTTGATGATCATTGATACCTTGAGACCTTCAGAGATCCTTCAAAGGATTCCATCATTGTGGCATCCTAAAGAACCACAGATGGGCCATCAGGGCTATGTTTTCATGTTTAATGTGTTGCTTCGGTACCTTGAGAAACAAGCTTTGAAATGACACCATACAATAACATGGCTTTGTTTTGTAGTTCCCATAGATTTGACTTTAGGTTCTGCGCAGTACTGTGTGCCTACATTTTATTCAAAGCAACTTCGAATACTGCAACACAAGAGATTCATCGTAAGCCAATACTTGCACTGTTCTGGAATATGTGTGACTATAGTTGTACCCATTATACTGTATGCTTTAGTCTCCTGCAGTGGAGCGGTTTTGCCATTCCTCTTAAGGTTCTTCTTTCCATAGTCAGACTGCAGTGTATCAGGATCTTACTACCATCCCTTATTCACAGCATGTCCTACTGTTTCTCCTCAGGTGTTCTCCCTATTGCTGTAATGCATAATGCATGTTCTCCCTGTATGAACTCTAGGCTCCATGTCCCAGAGCAACTTCCCCCCTCTTCACTGCACTTTGATTGACAGCTGTTATGGGCCGAAACCATGGAGACCGCGAGTGTTTGGAATATCTCCTGACTGCAGAGGACCTTGTGAATACGCCAAGGCTCTTGTTGTGAGAGGGAATATTTTAACGTGAGCGGCAGAGCTTTTGAAGTCCACTTTGATAGAGCATGTCTGAGTTTTAAAGCTGTCTATTCCAGCTCAGAATGCATTAGGTGGCTTTTGTAGGTGATGTCTGATCTCTGTGTTTACTGAATCTTGGGATGTGTGAAACTTTAAACTTAGGTTTTGGCAGTGCATATTTTAATAGAATTTTTGAAACCTGCATTGCAGTTTGAGTTTCAACCAATAACACAAATAACACAAGGCCGTAAACCAGATTTACATGAATCAATATATGGGAAGCCTGATTTATAAAAAGATGCTATCTAAGATTTACTAATAAATAAAAGGTTGCTGATTGACTTTTGGGCAAAATATTTTCAACTCTCAATAAGATTTTTTTTTTCTTAAATGTTCCATTGTGATGATCAAAAATGATTATTATTATTAATTCCATTGCAAGCATCATAAAGTGTCAATGTACTAATAAACAAAAGCTTGTTAAATGACTTTTCAGCCAAATTATAATACTATCAACTCAATTAGATCCTTTTTTGTCTCCACAGAAGTCATAAAATTATTAGCAATACATTATCAGTATAAGGCTATATTTTTGTACAATATACCAGGGGTATATTGCAATTATTGTTTAATCTCAAACTAATGTTTCTAAAAAAAACAATGCATTACAAATAAATCAACATAAGTTCAGCTAAATGTTTTATTGTCCTTCCCACCTAAAATGGTTTTATATGCAAAAGTGATGGTCAAAATTATTTTAATGACTTTGTGAGCATTGTAAAGTATGTAAATATAGTACACTCTAAAAAATGCTGGGTTAAATACAACCCAAGTTGGGTTGAAAATGGACCCATTTAATATTTAACATTAAACCCAACCTGCTGGACAATTTTATTTAACCCAACTATTGATTAAAAATTACTATATGGCTGGCTTAAAATGAACCCAATATAGGTTGGAAATTAATAATCAGACACATAATTACTAGAGGCAACAATTATAATCAAAAGGTGAACATTTATTAATTCAATAAATGTTTATTGTTTAATTATTATTCATTAACATGTTAGCGTTCCACTGTACCGCCCCAGTACACAATAGTTCAAGAACAGCATGCAATTTACTTTTGGTATGCCTTTTTTTAGGCTTTTTAGGAAAATTTTACAGGAATTCTAAGGGGTTAATAAATGTTCATTTATTAAACATATTAATAAATGTTAATTTCCAACATATTTTGGGTTCATTTTAAGCAAGCAATACAGTAATTTTTAAACAACAGTTGAGTTAAATAAAACTACCCAGCAGGTTGGGCAAACATTTAACCCAACAACCCAATCGCTGGGTTTGTCCATTTTCAACCCAACTTGGGTTGGTTTTAAAACAGCATTTTTTAGAGTTGATTATGCTTATTTTATTAAAATTCATTGAAAATAAGTTTACTTCTACCTAAACTTCTACCTAAAAAAGTTAAGTTAAATGTTTCATTGTTTCTCAAGCCAAAAATATTTTACGTGATGATAAAATCTATTTTAATGCCTTTACAAGCATTGTAAAGTAAATAAAGTAATATGGTATCATACTCAGTTTTATGAACACTGTAAAAAAAATCCCAGTAAAATTTACGGTAAAATAACGAATTTCATTAACTGATATAATGTTAATTTACCAACCTAATGAAGTACTAATATCTGTTTTGTACCTTTATAATACACTGACAGTCACCAAACACAGTGGTGATAAGAGTCACATGATGAATCAAAGTTCATCTCAAGCTGAGAAGGACAACACTAATATATCGAAGGTGCACACAGTGTCATTCACACACACACACTAAACACCATCATGGTAACATGCATGAAATTTTAAAAATGCAATAAACATTAATTTAACAACATTAGATGTAACATAAAACCCTAATGTACATAACTGATTAGAAAAAAATGAGAAAAACTAAGAAGAAACAGTTATTTCAACGAAAATATATCAAATGTGAAGTGTCACGCAGGGAATTGTGGGAATGTCAATTTACGTTTTTTCACTGTAAATTTTACAATGAATTGTTATTTTTCACTTCCAAAAACTGTGAATTTAACGGTATTTTACCGTAAAATTACATTAAATGTACCGTTAGATCTATTACAGTTATTCAACGTATATAGTACGGAAACTTTCTGTAAACCAATTGACAGTTTTTCACTGCAGCATTTTTACAGTCTTTTACTGTTAAAATCACGGTCATTTTTTACAGTGAATGTAACAGTCCTGTCCTTCCTCTTTATCCATGAATTGTACTCAGGTTAAAGATCCCTAAAATGTAACAGTGTACATTCTTAAGGAGTCAATTTTATGGTTTTAACACTGGTGTTGTGTTTGTTTTGAAGATTAATAGGATTTGTTTTAGGTCGCCGCTCATTCTTTATTCTTTGGTGTTGAGACTTGTTTATCATCATGAAATACTACTGCGACACAGTGGATGTTTTGAAGATTCTCAAGTTACAGGAGTTTCAGGTAAACTCCAACCTGACATAATTCTACTTCCTGTGTCACTTTGACAAATTCCTGTTATTTTTCCAGAGAGCCGCAGGTAATGAACACATCACTGTCCAAGTGTCTAAATATCTTACGACGTGTCATGCCAACTCACGTTTAGGCGGACGGGGAGTATGAAGGACGCAACATCTCGCATCGCTGGCATTGTGCACTTCCCGCATATCAATTAATATGCAAATCAGTGGCGCTTTACTCTCAAGGCAATCAAGTAGATGCCTCACTGGCTTTTTTTCTTTTCTTTTTATGTCTTTTTGATGTCACACCCAATGAGTTTCAACAGGGCAATTAGGCGTTTTAATGCCTCACTAATATGAAAGATCATGTTGTCGCTCTTGCATAAGCACACATACATGACCCCCTATTGAATTATATAAGGAGCGCTCGTCACTCATAACTGCGCTTTTCATGATAAAGGCCCTCGAGCGATTGCTCACTTTAGCCGTCAGCACTTCTTTTTGCCTCTGCATTCAGCCTTGTCATCAAAAATGTGCTGGGGTTATGCCCTGTTGCCTCACGGGATATCGCCCCCCGTTTTCTTGCAACATGTAGATGAGTTGTTAACTCCTTTTACTGACTTTCGCTTCATTTTTTGTTTAATTTCATTTAACGGCAGACCTTTCTCAGTCCATGGAAATCACAGCCCGAGGTGTATACTTTCCGGGGAGATACATTTTCCGGGTTTTTCTGTAGATATTATTGACAGACATGCACAACAAGAAGTCGACAGTGAGTATCTTGGGACTGTAGCCTGAAGCCATGATGCAAACGCTCTGATGCGGGCTGTTATCGTTATTTATCATCGTTACAGTAAGGGACCATAACTCGCCGCTTGATATGCGTCTCACAGTGTGAAGAAGACAATTTGTGTTCGTTTCTTCGTGTGTGGGTACTTTTGCCCTGGAAGATAGCGAAAGGAATGATGGAAAGAATAGAATTTTAAATAAACAAGAAAAACAAACCGAGGGAACACAACAAAACATGAAAAAGACTAGTTAATTGAAAATTGTGGGGTGCTTTATCTCTGTAGCTGTGGGCGGGATCCTTTTTGAAGTCTCACCTCCTTGGGGAATCGTCTAGTGTTCGGGATTAGACACGCAGCACGTCTCAGTGTGTCTGTGTGTGCGTGGAGTCCCAATCCTGTTGGCACTCTGGCCCGGTAGATGTTATTTCCCATAATCCCTCAGTCACTCGAGTTTACGGCATCAGCGTTTGATTTGCTTTATTTAGAGTCCTTTGTTGGTTACATCAATCTGATACGTTTTAAAAGCCAATGCATCTCTCAGCTCTATGTCGGTGCTTCAGGATGCAGATTTTACACTGGACATCCTTTAGCAACCCAACATGGTGCTAAAATTGTTTATGATACAATGGCAAAGAATGACTATGTTTACAGGTCACCGTGATTTTGCCAAGTATAAGACATGTTCCTGGATCACCATATTTTGTTGATCCTGGAACAACATTCCTGTCTGAAATTTTGTCTTAAAGGATTAGTTCACTTTCAAATTAAAATTTCCTGATGATTACTCACCCCCATATCATCCAAGATGTTCATGACTTTCTTTCTTCAGTCAAAAAGAAATTAAGGTTTTTTATGAAAACATTCCAGGATTTTTCTCCATATAGTGGACTTCAATGGAGCCCAAACAGTTGAAGGTCAAAATTACAGTTTACAGTGATCCCAGACGAGAAATAAGGGTCTTATCTAGAGAAACCATCACTCATTTTCTAAATTTTTTTTTTTTAAATTTTATACGTTTTAACCATAAATGCTCATCTTGAACTAGCTCTCTTCTTCTTTTCTATTTGAATTCCAGCAGTGTTGACACTGCTAAGTGTATTACTGCCCTCCACAGGTCAAAGTTTGAACTAAATTGTCATTTTAGAGGGTATGCAACGACGTCACTTTCCCGCCGAAAACGTGCTCCCTCAGCTGGACTGAGTGGCAAAAGAACCTGCTGCATGACTGGATTTAATAGAGGAAACTGCGAAAACGTGACTAAAACTAACGAATTACTAAAGGTTGGACTCGAAAGTGTTCCTTATAACATGTCAAATAAACCTAATCCATGGATATTGACATGCAGCCAGGAATCGTGTTTCCTGACATTTATATGTGCCTGATTTCGACGCCGGGGAAATACATAAAGCAAATCTGCCTGTGAATATTTTATATAACTCCAATTTTAGTAGGTCTAAATCCGCGTAATCACTTATATCAATGTTATATCGTCATATTGTCCAGCCTTAAAACATATATAGTTTTATAGTATAGTTTTTGTCAGCGTTGTTTATTTAAAAACACCAAATTTTGCAGAATATAAGATGGCAAATATTTAATTGATGAGTTGTCAACATAATATATAACAATACAATATATACGGTATGATTTTACCTCAAAATCCAACAATTTGACACAAAATGATAACTGCAAATCCATGTTTCTCTGCTGGAGTCCAGTTGTTTCTGTGAATTTCAGTAATCCATTTGCTTATTTTTCTGTTGCTTTCTGCAGTTTTTAAATATATACCTCAGGTTTTGTGTCAAAGCTATTTGTACAGTCAATCAAAAAGCTCTTTCCCGTTTTGGAAGTGTTTTGTGCGTTTTTCGCGACATTCACGCTGAAAACAAACGTTGCCGCTCAGTCTTTTGCCACTCAGTTGCCGTGACCGCAGTCGTAACGGTCGACGGTGACGTCACGTGCATACCCTCTACAATATGCTAGTGCAAGTATGTAACTTTAACTTTAACCTGTGGAGGGCAGTAATACACTTAGCAGTGTCTACACTGCCGGAATTCCAATAGAGAAGAAGAAGATGAGAGCTAGTTCAAGATGAGCATTTATGGTTATTTTTTTTTAGAAAATGAGCGATGGTTTCTCTAGATAAGACCCTTATTCCTCGTCTGGGATCGTGTAGAACATTTTGAAGCTGCAATGAAACTAATTTTGACCTTCAACCGTTTGGGATCCATTGAAGTCCACTATATGGAGAAAAATCCTGGAATGTTTTCATCAAAAACCTTAACTTCTTTTCGACTGAAGAAAGAAGTACATGAACATCTTGGATGACATGGGGGTGAGTAAATTATCAGGAAATTTTAATTTGAAAGTGAACTAATCCTTTAACCCTATTCCTACCCCTAAACCTAATCCTACCCATGACTTATCCCTACAATCAGAGGGGAAAGATATGTGAATAACACTGATGTAGAAGCACCTAACCCTGGTTGCAAGTCTAAACTTGACATAAATGGTAAACTTGTCCCTCAAATCTGATTGGTTGGTTGAAATGTTTTTCCAGGATCAACAAAGATGTTGTAGCTACTTGGTGAAAATCACATTCACCATGTTTACATGTGCAACAATAATGTGAATAATGTGTTTTTCTGATTATTCTCTAAGAATTGTGGTCATTTTACCGCCATTAGCTATTTACATACCCCAATGCCAGTGGCGTGGCGTGCAGTGCTGTGGTGTTCTGAAATGAGTATATGTATTTGATGTATCTTTTAATTATAGAAAGTTCATGAAGACAGAAAAAACATCAGCTCATTTTATCCAAAGGCAAAGTGAGAAGGAGGGAAAAACAACGAGGAAGATGATAGAACCGAGAGATGCTGACAGAGGGAATGAGACTGCCGAGGTGACGAAGAACTGAAGAGGTGATGGGGAGGAGGAGGAGGCGTCAAACAGAAGCGTCAAGATTAGAACCGTGAGAAGGAGAAAAGTTTTGAACGAAAGGTGAAAATGACACGTTAGAGGAAAGGTTTGGGCTGTGCTCAAGAGAATGTTCTGTCAAGTTTTTATTTTTAACTCAATAAACACTTGATTTAATTGTTTTACTGTGTGATGTTGGTGGAGCTCTCTCTTACCCCGTTTCTGGTGGAGATATTTAGCGCCTTTTCAGCTGGAAAAATCAACAAGTTATGCATTTAACATGTCGCTGAAATCTTCTCAAAGATTCAGGAATGATTTCATGAAACTTATTTTTATCTCCTCCCACAGCTCACTGCTTCTCCGTGGTCGCGTCACCTGCGTCTTGTACAGTTCTGTGTTAAGACAGGAGGGGGCAGTGTGGAGCTGCGCATCATATTCCGCTCTTGTTTACATGCTCAAACCTTTGTGATATTTGAGGGAATTTTACCGCATTTCATTGGATTAAATGTTTACATAATGATTTATAGTGTTTAAGAATCACGTTAACTTTTAAAATAAAATGCTATTTAAAAGATGGGGAAATTGAAAATGGGATTTCTTTATTATATCACTTGTTTCTAGATAAGATTAATAAAGAGAGACTAGATATAGGGTTTTATTTAAATCTGTTTAACCAAAAGAAAATATCCTAGTATCACATCACCCTTCAGGTTCAGGAGAGTCTCAACATCTCAAATTGTGTTTAGATTTGCCAAGACACAAACATCTGCAAACGTTAGTAAATGTTAATAACCCTGGCCTGTAGACAAAATTCAAAAATCTCACTATGAACTCCCATTAAAATTAACCCAATATTAAATGATCTGAGATGCTATCTCAGATGACTATCTATAATATAGCTCCCTTGTTGTATGACAAAAATTGTCTTGTACCTGTTTTCTCTAATGTATTTTAGGAACATCAGAGATAAAGTTGATACTTAAAAGAAACAGAATTTCTTAATTTTCCTCTGGGAATATGAGCGATAACACAGAGGACTGTAACTTGATAGTTCTCTAGACTCTTATTCCTGTCTAATACTAACTGAATCTTTAACTGAAACACTGAAGGATCATGTAGTCCATAATGCTCTTGTCTTGCTTCTCCTTTAAGGTCATTTGTGGGGTTTCAAGCTCTGCAGTTACGTGTTGGCTGGAGGACGCAAGTCAAAAGGTCAGCCAATTTACCTGTTGTCATGGCAGCACAGGTTTTAACCGCGGCGCTGGACGAGAGGCAGATACTACAGGCATGGAAGGTCGGAGGTCATTGATACAGGTAAGATGTTCTGCGATGCCACATACTAAATGCAATTTAAAACTATTTTAAATAGCATTCAGGTATTATTATGCATGGTTTTTATGATCTAATATTAATTGAGAATACCTGTAATGAAAAATATGGTTCATTTAATTAACAAAAAAAAAAAAAAAGTAATGTAAAAATCATGAAAAATGTGTGTTTTTGGCCATTAGCAGGGAGTCGACATCTTATTATCTAAACAGAACTGTGTGTGTTTGTGTCTTTCTTAGTTTCTCTGAACATTTGTTATCTGTGTGTCAGTGTCTGACAGCATCTTCATCTTTCATTTTGCTCTCATACTGATGGAACAAAGTTGTTTGTTGTTGGTTATATCACTTTTATTGTCGAGACACAGTTAACAGGGTTGTAGGAAGAATAACAGGTAGAGAAGCAGATGCGACAGTGAGAGTGAAAATGTTTGTTTGGGCTTGTCTTTTGCCTGTGGTTCTCAAGGCACACGCACACACACACACACACACACACACACACGCATGTTTGTTTTTGTGAATTGTGGGGACTTTCCATAGACTTCAATGCATTTTACACTGAACAAACTGTACATTCTATCCCCCTACCCTGCCCCTACCCCTAAACCTAACCCTCACAGGAAACTGTGCAAACTTTTACTTTTTCACAAAAACTCATTCTATATGATTTATAAACCCATTTACATTGTGGGGACCGCTGGCTGGTCCCCACGATGTAGGTGAACTCAGGTTTATATTACATCATGGGGACATTTGGTCCCCACAATGTAATATAAACAAAAGCACACACACACACACACACACACACACACACACACACACACACACACACACACACATTTACACCTTTACACTAACATTTTACATTTTCAAAAAAACACATTTTATTATGTTTATTTATCAATTTTCCTTGTGAGGACCTCACAAAGTCCTCACAAAGTAGGGAATCTCAAGTTTTACTATCCTTGTGGGGGACATTTGGTTCTCACAATTATAGCTAAACATGCCCACACACACACACACACACGTGTTTTTGTGTTTTTTGTTTTTCTGAATTGAGGGGACATTCCATAGGCGTAATGGTTTTTATACTGTACAAACCGTATTTTCTATCGCCCTACACTACCCCTACTCCTAAACCTACCCATCACAGAAAACTGTGCACATTTTTACATTATCAAAAAAACTCATTCTGTATGATTTATAAGCCTTTTGAAAAATGGAGACATGGGGTAATGTCCTCATAAGTCACCCTCTCCTTGTAATACCTGTCATACCCATGTCATTATACAAAGTCATCTCACCATCTTCTCCAAACACACAGAATTTCTTGCTTTATTGTCTCGCACTGTTTTTCCCTCCTTTTCAATATAGCTGATTTTTCTACAGGAGTGGTTGATGTGAAAATGAAAATTATCATTATTTATACTCAATATAATGTTGTATGATGTAAAGATATGATGATGCAGACTTCCCTTATGTAAAGGCTGCATTTATTTGATCAAAATTACATTAAAAACAATGTTATTACAATTTAAACTAGTTGTTTTCTATTTTAATATATTTAAAAATATATAATTTATTCCTGTGATGGCAAGGCTGAATTTTTGGCATCATTACTCCGGTTTTCAGTGTCACATGATCCTTCAGAAATCATTGCTAATTTGCTGCTCAAGAAATATTTCTTATTATTATCAATATTATCTGCCTCATATCTTTTTGTGGAAACCGTGATACTTAAAAAAAGTATATATTTTTTTCAGGATATTGTTTTTTTCAGTATTCTTTGATGAATAGAAAGCTCAAAAGAGCAGCATTTATTTGAAATAAGTCTTTTGTAGCATTATAAATTATTTTACGGTCACTTTTTTCATCAATTTAATGCATTAAATTAACCACAGTTATAAAAAATGACAGTTCTTCCATCAGTCAATTACTGTATATAATTACAGTATATAGTGTATATTATAATTATTATACATAAATATGCAAAAAAAAATATAATCTTTAAAGTTGTCCAAATTAAGTCCTTAGCAACGCATATCCACTCACAAAAATAAATATTTGATATATTTACGGGAGGAAATTTACAAAATACCTTCATGGAACATGATCTTTACTTAATATCCTAATGATTTTTGGCATAAAGGAAAAATCGATCATTTTGACCCATACAGTGTATTGTTGGCTATTGCTACAAATATACCCATGCGACTTATGACTGGTTTTGTGGTCCAGCGTCACAAATAAAATATATAGACAAAATTTACACTATATATTTGAAGACTTCAGATGCAAAAGCCTCTAAGTGCCATCTGAAATTTTCTTCTAAAATGAGCATTTTTATCAAGCTCGTATGTTTAATTTCAGTAATTTCACTTTAATGGCAATTAATAGGTCATTTTCATTGCCATTAAAATGAAATAACTGAACATAAACATACGATCTTGATAAAAATGCTCATTTTAGAAGAAAATTTCAGATGGCACTTAGAGACTTTTGCATCTGAAGTTTTCATTTGTAAATAAAATGTTTGAGTTTAGATGGATAGGGATAAAATTGTAGCTGTATTCACCATTTTATCGTGTGTTGCTTCACCACACTAGACATTTCCATTCCATTGACATTTCCATCTTTCTTGATTATAATGGGAAATTTTGTTTTGCTAGACTTCTAGAACTAGTAGTTCTTGTTCTGAGTACCATTATTATACAGTTAATTATAGCGTTTGATGACCAGCAGGTTTTAGGGCCCACAGTGTGGAGGTGATTTTTCCAACACCCGGTTGGTGGAAAAGTGTCTGGGGTGGACGGGTGGCGTGTGCCACAGCAATGGTGCTCCTCGCAGGCATAAACGCCTCTCATCTCTCATTCTGCCCATGTCCTGCAGTCCTCCTCTGCCCTATGGCCCTCTTGTCTCTCTCGTCCTCATTTTCTGGAAGATATAACCAGCAGGAGGTGTTTGAAGAGGCTTCATCTGTTTCACCAGTGTTATTTGGCATCTTAACATAATGTGCTTGTCTCTGTCCAAGACTCATCAAAGAGAAAATCAAAACAGCTCGCTTTTATCTCTGTCCGGGTGTCTCAGAAAGACACAAAACAGTTTGCGTTTATGTAAATGAAAGTCTGTCTGTCTGTCTGTCTGTCTGTCTGTGTGTACGTCTATGCGTCTGTGTTGAACGCTCACGCTCATCAAAGACAATCTCAAACAAATTCACCCGGGCACTGAAAAAGAATCTGAGAATGATAAAAGCTTCATTAGTATCTGCTCTTGTTTTATCAAAGCTTGCTATGTGTTTGTGTGTTCACTTCCTCCCTGTGATGCTGAAATGCATGTTGCCTTCCTCTAAAGGAAACAATACATATTCTACGGCGTAATGAACTCCGGTTCAACTCCACGAATACACAGAAACACGCACGCTGGGTTTAATAATGCAAGTTATCTCAGACTACACAGTCTTTCCAGGAGGCAAAAACATTTTTGCTCAATGGTTTGAGTTTTTGGGGCTTTTTTTCCAAAGACATCATGGACTGTTGAAAATTTTACTATTCTGGGGTGTGTTTCACATACAACAACGTAACTCGCTGCTTCACTACCATATATGATACATCGTTGAACAAATCAACTAGCTAGTCATGACTGTTTCCTGAAACCGTACTGTTGCAAACCTGTCGTTCAGCTATGTTGGTGAATGATGTCATGCTGGTGGTGGAGTAATTACGGTGGCCGAGAGAGCTCAACACGCTGCAACTGAAGAAAACACATGCAAATAGAAAAAACACCAGCAAATAATGAAAACATCTTCATCAGTTTGACAAAACATGTGTTGCAAAAGTTCACAATGCACCCAAATACAAAAATGCGCTGCAAGTATTCACGACACAACCAAATACAGAAATGCTCTGCAAATACTCACAACACAACCAAATACAGAAATGCTCTGCAAATACTCACAACACAACCAAATACAGAAATGCTCTGCAAATACTCACAACACAACCAAATACAGAAAAACTCTGCAAATACTCACAACACAACCAAATACAGAAATGCTCTGCAAATGCTCATAACACAACCAAATACAGAAATGTGCTGCAAAAGTTCATAACACTACCAAATACAGAAACGCTCTGCAAATACTCAAAACACAACCAAATACAGAAACGCGCTGCAAAAGTTCATAACACAACCAAATACAGAAAAACTCTGCAAATACTCACAACACAACCAAATACAGAAATGCGCTGCAAAAGTTCATAACACAACCAAATACAGAAACGCTCCGCAAATACTTAAAACACAACCAAATACAGAAAAACTCTGCAAATACTTACAACACAACCAAATACAGAAACGCTCTGCAAATACTCACAACACAACCAAATACAGAAAAACTCTGCAAATACTCACAACACAACCAAATACAGAAATGCTCTGCAAATACTCACAACACAACCAAATACAGAAACGCGCTGCAAAAGTTCATAACACTACCAAATACAGAAAAACTCTGCAAATACTCACAACACAACCAAATACAGAAAAACTCTGCAAATACTCACAACACAACCAAATACAGAAACGCGCTGCAAAAGTTCATAACACTACCAAATACAGAAAAACTCTGCAAATACTCACAACACAACCAAATACAGAAAAACTCTGCAAATACTCACAACACAACCAAATACAGAAACGCGCTGCAAAAGTTCATAACACAACCAAATACAGAAACGCTCTGCAAATACTTAAAACACAACCAAATACAGAAAAACTCTGCAAATACTTACAACACAACCAAATACAGAAACGCTCTGCAAATACTCACAACACAACCAAATACAGAAAAATTCTGCAAATACTCACAACACAACCAAATACAGAAATGCTCTGCAAATACTCACAACACAACCAAATACAGAAAAACTCTGCAAATACTCACAACACAATCAAATACAGAAAAACTCTGCAAATACTCACAACACAACCAAATACAGAAATGCTCTGCAAATACTCACAACACAACTAAATACAGAAACGTGCTGCAAAAGTTCACAACACAACCAAATACAGAAACGAGCTGCAAAAGTTCACAACACAACCAAATCCAGAAACGCTCTGCAAATACTCACAACACAACCAAATACAGAAACGCGCGGCAAATACTCACACCACAACCAAATACAGAAACGCTCTGCAAATACTCACAACACAACCAAATACAGAAACGCGCGGCAAATACTCACAACACAACCAAATACAGAAACGCTCTGCAAATACTCACAACACAACCAAATACAGAAACGCGTGGCAAATACTCACAACACAACCAAATACAGAAACGCGCTGTAAATACTCACAACACAACCAAATACAGGAACACTCTGCAAATACTCACAACACAACCAAATACAGAAATGTGCTGCAAAAGTTCATAACACAACCAAATACAGAAACAGTCTGCAAATACTTAAAACACAACCAAATACAGAAAAACTCTGCAAATACTCACAACACAACCAAATACAGAAACGCTCTGCAAATACTCACAACACAACCAAATACAGAAAAACTCTGCAAATACTCACAACACAACCAAATACAGAAATGCTCTGCAAATACTCACAACACAACCAAATACAGAAACGTGCTGCAAAAGTTCATAACACAACCAAATACAGAAATGCTCTGCAAATACTCACAACACAACCAAATACAGAAATGCTCTGCAAATACTCACAACACAACCAAATACAGAAATGCTCTGCAAATACTCACAACACTACCAAATACAGAAAAACTCAGCAAATACTCACAACACAACCAAATACAGAAATGCTCTGCAAATACTCACAACACAACCAAATACAGAAAAACTCTGCAAATACTCACAACACAACCAAATACAGAAATGCTCTGCAAATACTCACAACACAACCAAATACAGAAACGTGCTGCAAAAGTTCATAACACAACCAAATACAGAAATGCTCTGCAAATACTCACAACACAACCAAATACAGAAATGCTCTGCAAATACTCACAACACAACCAAATACAGAAAAACTCTGCAAATACTCACAACACAACCAAATACAGAAAAACTCTGCAAATACTCACAACACAACCAAATACAGAAACACGCTGCAAAAGTTCACAACACAACCAAATACAGAAACGCGCTGCAAATACTCACAACACAACCAAATACAGAAACGAGCTGCAAAAGTTCACAACACAACCAAATACAGAAACGCGCTGCAAAAGTTCATAACACAACCAAATACAGAAACGCTCCGCAAATACTTAAAACACAACCAAATACAGAAAAACTCTGCAAATACTTACAACACAACCAAATACAGAAATGCTCTGCAAATACTCACAACACAACCAAATACAGAAAAACTCTGCAAATACTCACAACACAACCAAATACAGAAAAACTCTGCAAATACTTACAACACAACCAAATACAGAAACGCTCTGCAAATACTCACAACACAACCAAATACAGAAAAATTCTGCAAATACTCACAACACAACCAAATACAGAAATGCTCTGCAAATACTCACAACACAACCAAATACAGAAAAACTCTGCAAATACTCACAACACAATCAAATACAGAAAAACTCTGCAAATACTCACAACACAACCAAATACAGAAATGCTCTGCAAATACTCACAACACAACTAAATACAGAAACGCGCTGCAAAAGTTCACAACACAACCAAATACAGAAACGAGCTGCAAAAGTTCACAACACAACCAAATCCAGAAACGCTCTGCAAATACTCACAACACAACCAAATACAGAAACGCGCGGCAAATACTCACACCACAACCAAATACAGAAACGCTCTGCAAATACTCACAACACAACCAAATACAGAAACGCGCGGCAAATACTCACAACACAACCAAATACAGAAACGCTCTGCAAATACTCACAACACAACCAAATACAGAAACGCGTGGCAAATACTCACAACACAACCAAATACAGAAACGCGCTGTAAATACTCACAACACAACCAAATACAGGAACACTCTGCAAATACTCACAACACAACCAAATACAGAAATGTGCTGCAAAAGTTCATAACACAACCAAATACAGAAACAGTCTGCAAATACTTAAAACACAACCAAATACAGAAAAACTCTGCAAATACTCACAACACAACCAAATACAGAAACGCTCTGCAAATACTCACAACACAACCAAATACAGAAAAACTCTGCAAATACTCACAACACAACCAAATACAGAAATGCTCTGCAAATACTCACAACACAACCAAATACAGAAACGTGCTGCAAAAGTTCATAACACAACCAAATACAGAAATGCTCTGCAAATACTCACAACACAACCAAATACAGAAATGCTCTGCAAATACTCACAACACAACCAAATACAGAAATGCTCTGCAAATACTCACAACACTACCAAATACAGAAAAACTCAGCAAATACTCACAACACAACCAAATACAGAAATGCTCTGCAAATACTCACAACACAATCAAATACAGAAAAACTCTGCAAATACTCACAACACAACCAAATACAGAAATGCTCTGCAAATACTCACAACACAACCAAATACAGAAACGTGCTGCAAAAGTTCATAACACAACCAAATACAGAAATGCTCTGCAAATACTCACAACACAACCAAATACAGAAATGCTCTGCAAATACTCACAACACAACCAAATACAGAAAAACTCTGCAAATACTCACAACACAACCAAATACAGAAAAACTCTGCAAATACTCACAACACAACCAAATACAGAAACACGCTGCAAAAGTTCACAACACAACCAAATACAGAAACGCGCTGCAAATACTCACAACACAACCAAATACAGAAACGAGCTGCAAAAGTTCACAACACAACCAAATACAGAAACGCGCTGCAAAAGTTCATAACACAACCAAATACAGAAACGCTCCGCAAATACTTAAAACACAACCAAATACAGAAAAACTCTGCAAATACTTACAACACAACCAAATACAGAAACGCTCTGCAAATACTCACAACACAACCAAATACAGAAAAACTCTGCAAATACTCACAACACAACCAAATACAGAAATGCTCTGCAAATACTCACAACACAACCAAATACAGAAATGCGCTGCAAAAGTTCATAACACTACCAAATACAGAAAAACTCTGCAAATACTCACAACACAACCAAATACAGAAAAACTCTGCAAATACTCACAACACAACCAAATACAGAAACGCGCTGCAAAAGTTCATAACACAACCAAATACAGAAACGCTCTGCAAATACTTAAAACACAACCAAATACAGAAAAACTCTGCAAATACTTACAACACAACCAAATACAGAAACGCTCTGCAAATACTCACAACACAACCAAATACAGAAAAACTCTGCAAATACTCACAACACAACCAAATACAGAAATGCTCTGCAAATACTCACAACACAACCAAATACAGAAAAACTCTGCAAATACTCACAACACAATCAAATACAGAAAAACTCTGCAAATACTCACAACACAACCAAATACAGAAATGCTCTGCAAATACTCACAACACAACTAAATACAGAAACGCGCTGCAAAAGTTCACAACACAACCAAATACAGAAACGAGCTGCAAAAGTTCACAACACAACCAAATCCAGAAACGCTCTGCAAATACTCACAACACAACCAAATACAGAAACGCTCTGCAAATACTCACAACACAACCAAATACAGAAACGCGCGGCAAATACTCACAACACAACCAAATACAGAAACGCTCTGCAAATACTCACAACACAACCAAATACAGAAACGCGCGGCAAATACTCACAACACAACCAAATACAGAAACGCGCTGTAAATACTCACAACACAACCAAATACAGGAACACTCTGCAAATACTCACAACACAACCAAATACAGAAATGTGCTGCAAAAGTTCATAACACAACCAAATACAGAAACAGTCTGCAAATACTTAAAACACAACCAAATACAGAAAAACTCTGCAAATACTCACAACACAACCAAATACAGAAAAACTCTGCAAATACTCACAACACAACCAAATACAGAAATGCTCTGCAAATACTCACAACACAACCAAATACAGAAATGCTCTGCAAATACTCACAACACAACCAAATACAGAAATGCTCTGCAAATACTCACAACACACCCAAATACAGAAATGCTCTGCAAATACTCACAACACAACCAAATACAGAAATGCTCTGCAAATACTCACAACACTACCAAATACAGAAAAACTCTGCAAATACTCACAACACAACCAAATACAGAAATGCTCTGCAAATACTCACAACACAACCAAATACAGAAAAACTCTGCAAATACTCACAACACAACCAAATACAGAAATGCTCTGCAAATACTCACAACACAACCAAATACAGAAACGTGCTGCAAAAGTTCATAACACAACCAAATACAGAAATGCTCTGCAAATACTCACAACACAACCAAATACAGAAATGCTCTGCAAATACTCACAACACAACCAAATACAGAAAAACTCTGCAAATACTCACAACACAACCAAATACAGAAAAACTCTGCAAATACTCACAACACAACCAAATACAGAAACACACTGCAAAAGTTCACAACACAACCAAATACAGAAACGCGCTGCAAATACTCACAACACAACCAAATACAGAAACGAGCTGCAAAAGTTCACAACACAACCAAATCCAGAAATGCTCTGCAAATACTCACAACACAACCAAATACAGAAACGCGCTGTAAATACTCACAACACAACCAAATACAGGAACACTCTGCAAATACTCACAACACAACCAAATACAGAAACGCGCTGCAAAAGTTCACAACACAACCAAATACAGAAATGCTCTGCAAATACTCACAACACAACCAAATACAGAAACGCTCTGCAAATAGCACAGACCAAGCCCGGTAATGTTCATTTGAACAATGGTTTCGGGAAACACCAAATCGTTGAACTATGTTAGTAACACACCCCTGATTGGCCAATTGACCCTTCACCAGGAGTTTGATTGACAGGCGATCTAACCAGTCATAATGCCGAATCCGCCATTTTGTGGAGTTAGCAGATTAATGTAGTTGGACTTGAACTTTAAAAATGGTGTGTACTGAAGTCTTTCCGCGATTGAAACAACATTCGTTATGATGTTCATTCATGTTTATTTGATGCTATAAATGAACTAGTAGGAAGAGATGATCAGTTCACAAGCCGCTTGAACTGAGGCACTACAGCGATCTGTCATGACACATTAAAGAGCCACAAAATGGTATTTATTGTTTAAATTTCTTTAAAAATGACAACATTTGAAATTTGAGACTTTGTTTCATATCAAAAGTAGCCTCTGTCTTGTCTGTCGATGCGTTGTCAATGTCCTCTTTGCTCCACAAAGTATTTTTCACTGCTTGAGAAAATGATGTGTAGCAAAAGATCAGGGCTTGTCGGACATAGCAACAGTAACTAAAGGGGGCGGGTCTTTGCGAACGGTCAATTGCGAAATTCTCCAGGATAATATTATAGCACAGTGACAACTAAACTTGACTTTTGCCCTGTACTCTTTCTTCTGTGCATAATAAAAAAAAAATTCAAGTCAAATTGATATTTTTTTATTTATTGTTTTATTTTGCCTCATTTTTATTGTATTTATTATTTATTACTATTTTATGTTTTTATTTTAGTTTTTGCTTTGCTTGTTTTTGTTTTAGTTTATATATTTTTACTTATTTATATATATTTTTTCATGTTATTATTGTTTTTTGTTTATTTTTATTTTATGTTTTATTTATTATTTTTGTTTTAATTTAGTTTTAATTTTATTTTTTTGCTTTGCTTGCATATGTTATTTGTTTTGTTTTGTTTATTTAGGTACTTGTTTATTTAGGTACACACACACACACACACACACACACATATGTAGTATATATATTTTATAAATGAATGAGGCGTATATGTACACTAGTATTTTGAAAGCCATTGAAGAGTAGAAAGAATGCACCAGGGTTCAGTTTGTCCTGCAATTGAAAACTTCACAGAACACTGAGGGGACAATTAGAGGGTGATAAAGTGGAGATTTTGTGTGTGCGTGCTTCTGAAAGAGGGGACGCACTGCAGTGTGAACGGAGCATAACTAACAAGCTATTTGAAACATTCCTCCTGTCTGGATTATACTGATGCTCAAATTAAATTATGTTTACTGGAGCGTCCCAGGCGTGGATGGCGGTGCAGTGAATCTGCATAAGAGAGAAGCCACTTTTCCTCATCAATATTCAAATTCACTGACTTTTTCTCTCACACAGACGCGGCTGCGACAGCGACGCTCGCGGCCAAGCACACGTCAAGACTGTGGCTGCACTCTGTAGTGAGTTTTTTACACAAATGCACACATTTTTTCACTGCAAGTGTTTGTTGACTTTACTGTATGTCAAACTACATGATTATGTTCGCAGAAAACACACTGTCCATCTGTATTTCTAGCTTTTCATAACTAAATTTCAGATCCATGAAAGGGCATGAAAAAAACAAAAGCAATGCTCAAAGTCTGAACTATTAAAGGAATTGTTCAGCCAAAAATGAAAATTATGCCAACGTTCATGTCATTCTAACCCCGGTGATTTTCTTTTTTCAATTTCAATATAATGTAAGCGAACAACTGAAGCAAAAAAAGGACATAAAAGTAGCCCATACTAATATATTTATCAAAAGTTTGGGATTGGTAAGATTCTTAAAGTTTTTTAAAGAAGTCTCTTATGCTCACCAAAGTAATTTATTTCAATAAAAATAAAGTAAAAACTGTAATATTGTGAAATATTATTACAATTTAAAATAACTGTTTTCTATTGTAATACATTTTAAAATGTAATTTATTCCTGTGATGCAAAGCTGAATTTTCAGCATCAATTTTTCTTAAAGGGTTAGTTCACCCTAAAATGAAAATTATCCCATAATTTACTCACCCTCAAGCCATTCTAGGTGTATAAGTCTTTGTTCTTTCAGCCACACACAAGTTATATTAAAAAATATCCTGGCTCTTGCAAGCTTTATAATGGAAGTAAATGGTACCCTAGAGTTTGAAGCCCAAAAAAGCGCATCCATCCATCATAAAAGTAATCCATAAGGCTCCAGGAGATCTGAAGCAAAGCGATGTGTTTTTGTAAGATAAATATCCATATTTATAACTTTATAAACTGTAATCATTAGCTTCTGTTATTGGCCATTTGCACGTTCATGAGAGATTCGAGTTATGGCGGAAGGGTGACCTCTGACCAGACATATGACGAAGGTGTAGCGTAAGCTCAGGTGAGAACTGATGAATGCAGAAGCACAGAAGATATAGCAAAACAAAATTGTAAAAAGTCTAAAATGAGAAATTTTAAAGAAAAATGTTCAGAGGATTTCGATATATATCAGAAGAGGAGCTATGTCATACATCTGGTCAGAGGTCACTCTTCTGCTGTAACTCGACACGGGTACCATTCACTCCCATTATAAAGCTTGGAAGAGACAGGATATTTTTTAATATAACTCCGATTGTGTGTGGCTGAAAGAAGAAAGCAACATGATAGCTTTTTACAGGATCTTTTGTTGAATAGAAAGTTCAGAAGAACAGTATTTATTTGAAATATAAATCTTTTCTAACATAAAAGTCTTTACTGTCACGTTTGATCAATTTAATGCTTTCTAGCTGAATAAAACTATTAATTTCTTTAAAAAATATATCTAAAAATAAAAATGATAAATCTTACTGACCCCCAAATTTTGCATGGTAGTATATATATATATAATTTGTGACTGAGTCATTCTATTGTGTCAGATTTTATCAATAATTTTGTTGACCCAGTGTACAAAACGGACAAATCGAATTAGCCCGATTTGGTTTTTGAACTCAAATGATTCAATGACCCGATTGCAGGTAACAGTCCAATGGAATGGGAGTTTATCACTGAATTACAACTTAAATTTGTGTCTGTTTGTTACACAAAGTTATATTACGTCTTAAAAAGACTTGAAATATAGCATTTAAAGCTCCAGTTTTCATTCATTGTTATTGCATGTAAAAGAAAAACCAGTTTTATTCAAAATATCTTTATTTGTGTTCCATAGAAGATCACTTACGATCTCAAACCGAGGGTATTAGTGTGAGTAAATTACTGAATTTTGATGAACTATTGATTTAACATTAACATTGTGAATCACAAGGTTTGAGTGTACGATATTCACCCAAGAGAGTTGAGATGCCGGCCACTGCCTTTTCTGCACACCTCAGCGGCTGCATTAGCACACTGATTGGAATGGATGACTAGCGTGTATGGGACAGTTGTTCGGGACCTTGAATAAGTATATGGCCAGTGGGCAGATGAATAATGGAAGTTGTGTGCCGTGGCTTATTTTCTCCACACCAGAAGCCATAACACAGACGTCTTTAACATTCCTCGCGTTGCTCTCATGTGTTCAGCATCTGAGTTTGACACACAAAATGAGAACTTTTTGAAATGAGAGTTTGATGGTGTTTTTTGTTAGGAGCAGTGATGGCGAGATGATTGTGTATATATACATATATACTGTATAACAGCACAGAAAATGCCTGCAGAAACGTCGAGGCCCAAGGGCAAAACCTTTGTCATATGCACTTTGCAACTTAACAAGTGAGCTGTCAGAATCCTGTCTTTCAACCAAACCTTTCAATGCGCAGACTATCAATACAGTTGATGTTTAACTTATCAGAGAGATCACTTCTTCCTCTTCTTTTTTGCAGACACTGCCTTATGCTGCATTCAGGTCCTGTCAGGAAGTTGTAATTAAGAGGGGATTTTGGTCAGAATAAAATGCACTGACCAACCCAGGAAGCTTTTTAGCAACACTTCAGTAAAATGAGCATAGGGTGCACATTAGATGTGTAATTGAAGCTTTTTCTGTGTATTTTATCATTTTCATGCTGCCACAGGGAATGATGACAAATGTTGTTCGGTTATACGAGTGCCTCCTCATCAACTGACTAAATGAGTAGTGTTTTCTGGCAAGCTTCATCACTATTCTTCATTAAAAGTACATAAAATGAGTACAACATTCACAGTTTAAAACTTACGATCAATACTAATTTGCTTTCTTAAATTCATCATATTCAGTGCTTAAAGGAAAATCAAGTGCTAATTATGTCTTTATTGCGTCGTTAATGTGTGCTTATCTTGTAAATACAATCATTCTGACTTGACTTGAATGCAGCATTCATAAAATTCTTATTTTTCTCATTTATTTGATTGATTTTGGACTTTTCTGTCTTTTGTAGTGTGAGGAACTTCAGACCCTTTTTCCTAAGGGGAACACAAAGGTGTAGCAGCATCAAGAAGGTCACAGACGATGTGATGGTGTTGGACGCTTACAATGATGGTATCGGGTTGTAAAACTATGGTGTTAACATGATACTCATAGATACAGTACACTGTTCAAAAGTTTGTAGTCAGTAAGATTTTTTTTAAAGCTGCAGTCCGTAACTTTTGTTGGATAAAAATGATCCCAAATCAATTTTTGAGCAAGTACCAGCCAGTGTTCAAAACTATCTCCTTATTTTAGCCCGATTCACAACGGTAAGCTTGTAATAACTTTTTCTAAATATAGTGAACAGACGTCACGTCTGTTTACATAAAGGAGTCCCAGCTAGTAGGCTATAGGGCATGTGGATAATTTATAGCCTTTTCTCACAGCAGCTGCAATAATTAAACTTATCATTTTGATGGCGGATTGTAATCCAGAAAGGTCCAAATAACAATCATCAGTGACAACTGGAGATTCACCCGTAGTCAAAAGCAAAAGACTTTGGACTGTGGAGTGGCTACAGAAATTGAAATCTACAGGTAACGCTAATACACACTAAATACACATAGTTATGCAATGCTGATGTTGTTAACATTAACAATTTGAGAACGAAGTATAACAATAATAATAATTTGCATGGTTTGACGTGATCTGAGCTAAGCAATCGTTAGATTTACTCACCATTGGCAGCGCAATTTATTGTAATACTTTTTTCTCAGTTGGTCAGAACAAAAGTGCCAAACATGTTACTTACTTGTTTAGGTGACATTTTCTGGTGAAAATTCTTATTTTGGTCATACTTCCAAGATGTAGAATCTGTGATTCTGAAGTACAGTATCCACACTGATGTGGTGACTGACAGTAAACATTAGATTCAACCGCTGAGGAGCCGTGCCGATGCACAACCCACGTAAAGATGATAATTCCGCAAATAACTGCAATTGCAGGTTTCAAACAGAGATGGCGACAAAGAGGCAAAACTTACAGACTGTAGCTTTAAATTAAATTGATCAAAAGTGACAGTAAAGACATTTATAGTTTATAATTTGTTTTTCAAATAATTGCAATTCTTTTGAACTTTCTCATTAAAGAATCCTGAAAAAAAGCAACCATCACGTTTCCACAACAATAACAACTGTTATCAATATTGAAATAGTTACTTCACATAGAAAAGTTATTTTCTATTGTAGTAATATTTCAGTATTACTGTTTTTACTGTATTTTATTTAAATAAATACAGCCTTGGTGAGTATAAGAGGCTTCTTTCAAACAGTGTTATTTTATTACATTATAGTTTTTTTTTTACATAGTTACCCAAGTATTTTATTTTTTTTTTTGTTATTTTTATTATTGTTTTTTTTTTTTTTTTTTTTTATATGTCTATAGAGTTTATACTAATTTTTAATTTAGTTTTAGTTTTAGTACCAGTATATTAAATTAAACTAAATGAAAACTATAATAATCCTGCTTTCAAAAACATTAAAAAATCTCACCAACCCTAAACATTTCGAAAGGTAGTGTACTTCATGGTATTAACATGGGAAATGTCCAAATACATGACAATAGCAGTTTCGGTAATTGGCTTATACCATAACCCTTATTTTCATTTAACCTCATTAGCTTATACCATAACCTCATAATAGTTTTTTATCTGAAGTTCTTCCACAGGAGAGCAGATCTAGTGTTGTTTTGGAGTTTCAGTGAAGGAACGAAGTATCTTCTTTTGTGTTTTTTACTGAAACAAAGTAATACAGATAATGACAGAATTTTCATTTTGGGGTGAATAATCCCTTTATCTCAGGGTTGCTCCAAGCAGATTGTTCCTATAGTTGACATGTACTTTAAGTTGCTTCAAATGGAAAAGTGTCTGCTGAATGAATGATAATAGTGAAAGCTGATGCACGACTCTTACGTTAGCCATAAACCTCCCTCTCAGTTAAATCCATCGATTCTGCTTGTAAGCACAACTCAAAAAAATCATTACCATCTTCATGACGGATGATATTTTTCGGAGAGAAATGTTTCTGCTCATCAGCGCTACTGTCGGATGTACCCTTTTGTCCTTGAAAGACAAAGCGGGCCTAACATCACAATAGAGTGATTGATGACTGAAGAGAGGGGTGTTTGTCAATTCCCCATAACTTTTGCCGAAATATAACCGCTCCTTCCAATGAGGATGAATTGGATATTCATTTTCATTTTACTGCTATAACAACTCATGATAATTTGTGGCTCCACATTTAGCGGTTAGACAGCACGCTTGTTTGATGTAATGGCCTAACAGACCATGTAATGGATTACTACGGTATCTCTCCAAGAGAATATGGCAGCGGTTCAGATACCTGTCTGTCTCTCTTTGTTGAGTTGCAAAGTTGTGTTTAAAACTTATTTGCCTTTTAGAAACTTTGTGGAAAGGGGTCAAAGGTCAGCCTGGTTTGTCTGTGTCCTCCATAAGTTGCTTTGACTTTACACTGATGTTTTCTGCATACTAAGTTCTTGCATATGTTGCATAAAAATCTAACACAATAATATTTTCTGTAACAAACAAAGTAGGTTTCTGGTCTGACAACTGCAGTAGACCAATAATCATCATGTGTCGTAGTATATGTGCTTACCGCCATAGATTTAATGGGCCAGTCTTATTTTAAGATTGTTTTAGATATTTTTTTTATGGGATTATATATACTTAATCTTACCTCTCCACTCCAGTAGGAAGAGCACTTGCACCTAGGATGTCTAGTTAGCTTCAACATTATGTGAGCAAAAAGTCAGTTTCTGTTTAGGTTTTTGTTTTATTTATTTAGCTCTTAAAGCAGAACTAAGTAACTTTTTTTACCTTCATAAATAGTTTTCTAAGTCCTTACAATGGTTAATTGACTTGTAGTGGTGTGTTTGAGGCGAGCACTAACCCCCTCTGGCAGGTCTACGCCAAAATACAGCACTTGCAAGTTGAGCTGCATCGACCCGACACAATCTCGCCTCATGTTCACGTTAACGCGAGAGTGACAAAATGCTTTACGGTAATTCAAAAACAATGTATATATTATGACTTTATAAGACAATTTCGAAAATTACCCACCTCCATCGAGTGTACTGTATTTGCATATTACCCACCTCATCTTTCTTATACTGTATTTGCAAAACTACTGCGCTGGTGAGCGTTGTAGTCGTTGTAGTCCAAAACTGCGCTTGGAGTATTTACGACAGTGTGATTCACTGAAGGAAACTGTAGGGGGAGCTTCGCATATCTTACTGAGTTCCGCTTTAATTGTAGACATTTACACGTGAATGGATTATTTTGCCGCAGCATTTTAAACAAATGTTTATATCATTATCCCCTCAAACCCCCCTAGCAAGTTGAATTTTGGGACCACTGTAATTATAAAACCCTGTATAAGGCCCTGCTGCTATTGTGTTATGAAATGTAGTTTTAAAAGTTTTTTAGGCTAGAATGTAGTTGTTTAAAGCTCAAATATGTGGTTTATTCATAAAGATAGTGCCTTCTTTATTCTGGTGAACACAAAAGAAGATATTTTGAAGAATAAGAGTTACCAAACAGTTGATGGGCCCCATTGACTTCCGTAGTATGAAAAGTAAATAAATAAACAAATAAATATACAGTGGGTACGGAAAGTATTCAGACCCCCTTAAATTTTTCACTCTTTGTTATATTGCAGCCATTTGCTAAAATCATTTAAGTTCATTTTTTTCCTCATTAATGTACATACAGCACCCCATATTGACAGAAAAACACAGAATTGTTGACATTTTTGCAGATTTATTAAAAAAGAAAAACTGAAATATCACATGGTCCTAAGTATTCAGACCCTTTGCTCAGTATTTAGTAGAAGCACCCTTTTGATCTAATACAGCCATGAGTCTTTTTGGGAAAGATGCAACAAGTTTTTCACACCTGGATTTGGGGATCCTCTGCCATTCCTCCTTGCAGATCCTCTCCAGTTCTGTCAGGTTGGATGGTAAACGTTAGTGGACAGCCATTTTTAGGTCTCTCCAGAGATGCTCAATTGGGTTTAAGTCAGGGCTCTGGCTGGGCCATTCAAGAACAGTCATGGAGTTGTTGTGAAGCCACTCCTTCGTTATTTTAGCTGTGTGCTTAGGGTCATTGTCTTGTTGGAAGGTAAACCTTCGGCCCAGTCGGAGGTCCTGAGCACTCTGGAGAAGGTTTTCGTCCAGGATATCCCTGTACTTGGCCGCATTCATCTTTCCCTCGATTGCAACCAGTCGTCCTGTCCCTGCAGCTGAAAAACACCCCCACAGCATGATGCTGCCACCACCATGCTTCACTGTTGGGACTGTATTGGACAGGTGATGAGCAGTGCCTGATTTTCTCCACAAATACTGCTTAGAATTAAGGCCAAAAAGTTCTATCTTGGTCTCATCAGACCAGAGAATATTTCTCACCATCTTGGAGTCCTTCAGGTGTTTTTTTCAACTGTTTGGTTACTGTCATTCTTCAAAATACCCTCTTTTATGTTAAAGGTGCTAAAGAGGATGTTTTGTTTTATACATTTTTGCAATATTACTTGAAACTGTCTTTACTAACTGATAAAAGACTATTTATTAGGTGCACTGAAAGGAATAATATTAATATACATCATCTGTGCACGAGGTAGGGCCATAAAAACATCAGCCAATGATGGCCCTCTGGCTTGTCAATCACTGCCGTGACGTTCCTTGTGAGAGAAGAGCGCGGCTGCGCGCTCCAGTAACTTTCCACACTCCACAGGCACCGCATGCGATGTTTTTGTCCGGAGACAGGAGTAACAACTGCAGATTATGAGTTACCTGCGGTGAGTCCGACATAATGAATCCACTAACACGACACAGCGAATGCCGGTGGTAAACACTCATGTTCCAGCACTCGTGCACGAGTTTTGGGAGGCGTTCCCTCGAAAGGAAGGGGGGGGGGTTGTTCTTACGCATGCGCTCATTTCAAAAACTCAGTAACAGTCTTTGGTTTCTCAGTCAACGAAAAGATCCTCTTTATCACCTTTAAGCAGAAGAAAGAAATTCATACAGGTTTGGAAAAAATTGAGGGTGAGTAAATAATAACAGAATTTTCACCAACGGCAGCTCATCCCTCCCTTCGAAGCAAAATAGAGATGCTACGGTGGCCGTCTGGCCGACACAAGTCAAAGATGTTGTCGTCTGACACAGCAGAGAGTATGTTAGCCAGTCAAGCAATGAGATTTCTTCTTACTAGAACGGTCTGATAAACTAGACGACTTCTACTACTACTTCTTTGTGCGTATTCAATGTAGTGACGATGCAAGCTGCCTCTAAAAACATGAACGATTTAGAAGAAGAACAACATAGTGACGAAACGCACTCTGTAGAGTGTTTGTCCGTTTAGGGCTACTATAGAAACATGCCGGTGCATAATGGCGACTTGACATGGAGGGGGGACCCACAGTGCATGTAGATATAAATGGCTTCTGTCATGACAACTCTCTAGTGTTTGGTATGGTAATGGAAATGACAATGTTGATATGTTTGGTCTTGGCGGAATAGATGTTGCTGCTGCTGCAAAGCAAGTACGGGACTTCTTGCTACTGCCAGTACATACATGACATGCTGCTGTGAGCAAGCTGTACAATATAGCATACATGAATTACCCATAGCAGATCTATACAGGTGGAGCTGGGGAAGGCGGAGGGGTTTCTGAATGCGCACTGCACTGCTAAGGCAAATGCTACTCATGTATTTGAAGATTGAGCACGCAAGCTTATTGGCTACTAATACAGCAGGAACCAATCATCTGTGTCCTACAGATAATGATGTGATTACAAGCAGGTTGAGTTAACCCTTAAATGCATGGCTGTTTCGCCAATCATTCTTACATATTCGGGTCTTTAACGACCCAGATCTATATCTAACACGGAAGGATCTCTACCTGTCGTGATAATATAAAACTCCTCTGATATTAGAGTAGCAAATACAGAAGAATAAAATAAATCATACTTTGTTACCTTTTGGAGCTTAAAAGGGTTCAGTTTGAGCAGATGTTTTATGCCATCATCACTGTCCTCATCAGAGCTCATTTCCCAGTAAATTCAGCAAATAATAGGCTAGTTTTATGTTTGAGGTCGCAAATATGAGCCTATTCGCGATCTCAAACATATTCTCAGAACTATATAATTTTCAACATCTTCAAAATCAATATTTTGATCACTAACAGCTTCACCAGATCCATCCAGTGACAGTTACAGTCATATTTGATTGCGTTTAGTACTTGCTCTGCAGTAAATCACTGAGCCATTTCATGTTTTTCTTATTATTTCGTTTTCTGTCTGAACGAGTCGTCACTTCAGCATTGTGTATCAGACATTGCCACCTTGTGGAATAAAGGTGAATTGCACTTATTTCGTCATCTAAGATTCAATTATTGTTGTGCAGAAAAAATATATGTACACTGATACACACCTCGGGTCGTTAGCGACCCTATACAATTTTTACAAAAAATGAATTAAAAAATAGGCATTCTTTTATAATTTTATGATTTTTTTCATGTTATATTCTTTATAATGAATCGATTGAGGAATACCAAGAAGGTTGAAGTCTAACTTTAAAAAATGAATGAGGAGGAGGGTAGTGAATGACGTCCCGGGTCACTAAAGACCCAAGGTATGCATTTAAGGGTTAAGGACCTATTAGCCTGCGCATCTAGAGTTTCATGACAGAACTTTGTATTTTTGTATATTATATTGCATTTCTGTCAACAGATCCTCCTAAAATTTTACACATTGCACCTTTAACAAAAAGAGACAGGTTTGTGTTTATGTCTTATTTATTACCTTTATTACCTGAATGTAATGTATAAAATACTTATGGCTGTATTGTTAATAATCCGTTTTATAAAATATAGAAGAGATTTATTTACATCTTGCATTGCATTTCTGCAGGGGACCATGCGGATGGAGTCAGGACAAGCTCTAAATGCACTGAATCTGTGGAATGTGGTAATCTGCTCTTTACACATAGTGAGATTAGCCTCCTACATCATGCTGTGCAGAATATGTGCACTTATAAAGCAGATGTATTTTTAATAAGGGGCCGAAAGCTTAAGTCAGCGTTCAGAATGACCTCTGGATTAATTATGTGAGGCTCGTAACCAGCAAGGTTTTGAAATTTATATATTCCGCTTTTATCCTTTGATCCGATGGCCTCATGCAGAGACTTTTGTGACATTTAAAGTTCTTTCTTTCACACACGGAGCAGGAGGTAATGGATCACACAGATTTATGAGATTTCAAGCAGATATGAGGAACGTCTCATGGTGGTAAGCAACTTGAGAACTACATCAGGGGTAAATAACTCCCTGAGGTCCCTGTGAGATCAATTATTCTGACAAATTTTGGAGAATCAGGGATTTTTGTGTGTATCACAGGAAAAAAATCTAAATAGCTGCTGTTTTCACTTCATATCTAAAATGGAAACAGAATTCACTGTTTACTTTCAAAATACCTGGTCTCTCTGAGATAACTTTCCTAATGAGTTTTTAGTACATTTAATATGCAAGTTATGGCAATAATAGCAAATACTTATAGACAATGCCTGAATGAATTATTTTGTGCCTCATGCTGACTTTTTAAAAGCATTTGTCTTTCTAATCTGTGTTAACTTGCTAAGGACAGGCTGAATACCCAGACAAGCTGTATCATTTGTGCATCCAAATGAATAGTATCTCCTCCAGAGAAATCAAGTGTGTGTGTGTGTGTGTTGTGCTTTGTCTAGATGAGTTTAGTCATACAGTACCAGATGTTAGGACAGACCTGCTGGTCACCTGGTTGTCCTTTTACTCTGTCTGTTTCTATAACAGCTGCTCGGTTTTGTAGGGCTGATAGAAACCAGGAAGCCTTTAAAGTATCCAATTTTTATATGATGGAAATGATTTATATTATGATTGGCTTCATGTGCTGCTATGGTTCAAGTTGCTGAATACTTATTAATCACTGATGTCTAAATGTGGGTGGTCACATGTTAACATCCCCTACTCTCATATATCTGGGATTTTGTCGTTCTTATACGAAACTGAATAATATATTGATATCTGCTAATTAAGTCAGCATTTGCAGTCTTTATTGCTGTCTCAACTTTGATACTGTTATTGAGCTGAACCGAATCAACAATGAACTGACTTCAGTTGAATGTCTTTTTTAGAGCTGCATTACAGCAGAATTTGAATTTCTCATATTTAATGTTTGCATCGTTGATCGTATTTGCCCCTGTGAAGCTGATTTGAAACAATCTGTATTGTATAAAGTGCTATATAAATGAAGGTGACTTGACTTGACATGAAACGTGGGTGATAAATTCCAGAATGGAGTGAAAGCTGAATGTGAGTTTAAAACAATGTCTTAATAGCCATTTGTCTATTAGTTAACCTTGACCAATTAGCCTGTGTGTCCTCCGTGACATCAGCTGAAAGGAAAGTAATTTCAAATGCAGAGCAAGATATTTCATTTTGATTACATTAAAATTGTGTGCACTGATGAGTACAACCAGCAATGTATTAAGAGTACAAATGCTTTAAGAAGTGTTTGATTTCTGCCTTTTTGCATTTCCTGTGCACTCTTAAGAACTAAATCTATACATCAGTGTTTTTGTAAGCAAGTGGTTGTTCTTTCAGACCAAACAAATCTTTCTAAAGCTTTGCGAGAGAGTTTAATTGTTGTCCTCCATGTTTCATTTGCCACTGTCAGGTGCATTTACTGTGTTGAGGACTGATGTGTTGGAGAAAGTGCCACAGAAGTGGTTAATTTGGGCAATTCCCATTTGAATTTTGGCAAGACATGGAGGTCCTGGTTACTCAAGACGGTAAGAAAATACATGATTTTGCTTTACTGTTATTTTTAAGTTTTAAGTTCTAAGTATTTTGAGTTTTTGTGGTATAATTTCATGTGTAATTTAATAATAATTATTATTATTGTTATATGAGTTTGAGTAATTATATTAAACTTATAAATTAGTCATAAACGATTATTTTCCTTGGTGATGCAATAATGCCATAATGGATTGATATGTGGCAAAATGTTGGCGATTTGTGACTTTACAAAATTAATTTACCTATATAATAATAATATGTTTATTATTATTCATATTCAGTGTTGGGGAAGTTGCTTTTAAAAGTAATGCATTACAATGTTATGTTACTCCCTAAAAAAGTAACTAATTGAGTTACTTAGTTACTTTTTAAGAAAAGTAATGTGTTACATTACTTTTGCGTTACTTTTTCTCGTCTAGGCTTATCCTGCTGGTTTGTTTTGTAATAACAACAAATTAGTTCTATTTTTGGCAAATGTAAAGGCCCTTTCACACCAAAAGTGAAATGAATAAGCCTCAGGCCAAAGGAAATGCATATTTACACCTGTACAGAAAAAAGAATAGGATACAGGAGATGGAAGTTCAACACTCTTTTTTCTAAATCTAATCTAAAGTAATTTCTGCTTATTAGTATGGTTGAATTAGATCATTGCTTATTTAAAGGTGCCTAGAACCAGTTTTTACAAGATGTAATATAAGTCTAAGGTGTCCCCTGAATGTGTCTGTGAAGTTTCAGCTCAAAATACCCCATAGATTTTTTTTAATTAATTTTTTTAACTGCCTATTTTGGGGCATCATTAACTATGCACCGATTCAGGCTGTGGCCCCTTTAAATCGCACTCTTGTTATTCAACTATGCCAAGGTAAATTCAATTTTTGATTCTAGGGCACTTTTAAAAAAGTAACTTAGATATTTTTGTTGTAAACTGAAAAAGTAATGCGTTACTTTACTAGTTACTTGAAAAAGTAATCTGATTACTTAAAGGTGCAGTATGTAAGAAGGACAGCTAGTGGTTGAAATGGGCACTGCAGTCCAAATTCAAAATATTGTTTGCCCCGCCCAGTTTGAGGACACATAACAGGAGCGAGTTCAATTGACATTGGAAGGCGAGGAGACTTACACACTGTAAGCTGATTAGTTGATTTATTGATTTATGATGAGTTGATATAGCGTTTTAATATGCTCCCATTCATAGAGATTTTTAGATGGATGCTGAGGCTTTTTAGCTCGGGTAGAACCTGCGGACACTGACCCAGTTTGTTTGCTGGCTTCCATGGCTGCAATTCGCTGCATGTGTTTTCCACCAACTGGCAACCCGGGGTGGTGAAATACTATTGGGTGAAGTGGCAACTTGCGGTCTTGCACAGACCAAAACAAAAACAGACATTCTGACACGGAGCACACATTTCAAAGTAAAATAACTGGCTGTAGCATTGGTTTTCAGAGAAACGTGTATGTAAACTCAGCCTGTTTCTTAAATACCTGCAAACATATTATGGTATTTTTATGCTTTAGTAAAGTCAAAAACATACATATAGCACCTTTAACTCAAGTTACTTGTAATGCGTTACCCCAACACTGTTCATAATACATACCTAGTGTTTTACAGAAATGGTATGCAGTTTTTAAAGTTTAATAACTTTTGAGAATATTTCTTTGGAATGAATTACAGTAGCTGCCAGTGATTGTGTTGTTTTGTTGAACAGTAGCAGGGAATCCAGCTGTGTCGGATAGATTTACATCCCTTGTGGCTCTCTGTTCATTTGTGTGTGTGTTCGGTCTGTGTCCAGGTGTTGTGTTTTGGCAGGCCTTGCTGAACAGATGCTATGGTGTGTGTCTCTGCATACTGTGATATCACTGTGTCCTTGAGTTAGCAAATTAGCAAATTCCAGAGATCTCCTCTCAAGCTGTTTGTGTGAGTGTCCATCTAGATGTATGTGTGTGTGCCTCTTTGTTAAAACGCTCCTCTTGCAGCAATTAGCTTCATACTATCATGATGTGTTGCTGTCTGATATGTGGGGCCGACGATGTGTCATCTTAATGACATTAGTAATATTCAGATTCAGAAAGTGTTTACATGTAATGTGAGCATTAGGATTTGATTCACACAGTAAACACTAGGGCAAAGATCACATGCTTATAAAAGTCGGAAAGCAGTTTTGGCTTATGCTATGTTCATGTTGATTCCCATCTGTTCACATCCTCAAACTTATCAATTATTCCTTTCCATGGTGATGCTAATGCCAAATGGATCCATGTGTGGCTTTGTTGTAATGATGACAAAATGCTTGAAATCAGTGATTTAACTACAGACCTTATGCGCAAGAATAACAAGCGCTTTACAATTTTGTGTTTGAACTTTCATTTTAGGGGGAGCTCTGTATATTTCTATAGGATCACTGTTGAGTATGAAGTGGATTAACTTATTATAGGGTTAGCGAAAGTTATCATGAGCATTGTAATGTTTGAAGTGGATGTCACAACAAATGTCAGTAGACCAGGAAGATTTTAAAACAAGCGGTTCATTCATAAATCCGTAGGATCTTACCTTCATACTGTGGAAATAAAAACTGAAAGACAGACAGCTGAAAAGGGGCGGGGCTACATAAGGTCTATGCATTAATCTTTAATTCATCAAAATAGGTTCCTAACTATCTTTAAAAACCAAAAACCAAAAAATAATTTGGTGCTCAAGAAACATTTCTTATGATTATCATTGTTGAGAACAATTGTGTAATATATGTAATATTTTTTGTGGAAACCATTGAAACTGCCATTCAAATGTTTAGGGTAGGTAAGATTTAAAAAGAAAAAATAAATTAATGCTTTTATTTAGCATTAAGGACGCACTAAATGGATAAAAAATGTGACAGTAAAGACATTTATACATTTCTATTTCAAATAAATTTGGCTCTTTTGTATTTTCTGTTCATCAAATAATCCTGAGTTTAACAGTTTCCATGTATGTATTATTCATTTTATCAATAATTTTGTGGCTTTAAATCCATGACTGTTAGCTTTAGCTATATAATCAATGTTTATTTACTGTATATAGTACACTGTAAAAAATGACCGTGATTTTAACAGTAAAAGACTAAAAATGCTGCAGTGAAAAACTGTCAATTGGTTTCCAGAAAGTTTCCATACTATATACGGTGAATAACAGTAATAGATCTAACGGTACATTTAATGTAATTTTACGGTAAAATACCGTTAAATTCACAGTTTTTGGAAGTGAAAAATAACAATTCATTGTAAAATTTACAGTGAAAAAACGTAAATTGACATTCCCACAATTCCCTGCGTGACACTTCACATTTGATATATTTTCGTTGAAATAACTCTGTTTCTTCTTAGTTTTTCTCATTTTTTTCTAATCAGTTATGTACATTAGGGTTTTATGCTACATCTAATGTTGTTAAATTAATGTTTATTGCATTTTTAAAATTTCATGCATGTTACCATGATGGTGTTTAGTGTGTGTGTGTGTGAATGACACTGTGTGCACCTTCGATATGTTAGTGTTGTCCTTCTCAGCTTGTGGAAAATCTGCTTGTGATGAACTTTGATTCATCATGTGACTCTTATCACCACTGTGTTTGGTGACTGTCAGTGTATTATAAAGGTACAAAACAGATATTAGTACTTCATTAGGTTGGTAAATTAACATTATATCAGTTAATGAAATACATTATTTTACTGTAAATTTAACAGATTTTTTTTTACGTTGCTACTGTATTTTTACGGTAAAGTTCTGGCAACCACAGCTGCCGTTTTTTTACCGTAAATTTTACTGGGATTTTTTTTACAGTGTACATTTAAAGGGATAGTTCACCCAAAAGGTGATTAAATACTCACCCTCATGAAAGAAATTAATTGTCATTAATATATATATTAATGACATGAGGGTGAGTAATTAATGCGGTCATTAATTACTCACCCTCATGACTTTTCAAACCCGTAAGACATTCGTTCTTCACAAATGAAGATCTTTTTAATGAAATCTGAGAGTTTTCTGTCCATCCATTGACAGCCTATATGCAACTACCACTTTCAAGCCAAAAGATATTAAAGACATTCAAGCAACAACGCCTGCTCTCGCATCAACAAAACACGCATGCATTGGAGATTAATATTTTGTAAATAAAGTGGTAAATTATATTTTTTCACCGACATGAGGGCGAGTATTTAATCACCTTATTTAATTTCATTTTTGGGTGAACTATCCCTTTAAATGAACTGTTTACAAGTAAATAAAAATTGACTATAAAGCTAACAATCACAGATTTAAAGCCACAAAATTATTGATAAAATGAATAATTTAATATCATGGGGTCTTTGACTGTTGAAGCTGCTGTTGTTTTGGTTGGTTTTACGTAATAGTCAAAACTTTCATAAAATTCTGAATTTCCAAGTTTCAGTTACGAGTTTGAAAAATACATGATTTTTCTAGTCTAAATCTCCGGAAGTAACCTCAAAATGACATGAACAGAGCATTAAACTGTATTCAATATGAAGTGATTTGCTAGGTCAGTAAGTCTCGTGATTAGAACCTGTTTCCAGTATCTTTAGAATGATTTAAAGTTAGTCTGCATTTAATTAATAAGGTTAATGAACTCTGCATTATTGTGCAAAACTGTAATATATAGAGGAATCCTGCTTGCAGGTACAATGAAACAAATGTAGTTATCTTTTTAAAACAGGAAGCAGTGCAGGTTTTCGGGTCCTGGAGTTGTGGCTTCCAAAGCAAAATAGAAGAAAATTAAAAATCGGGCTACCAAACTCAACTGAGATTAGTTCCCCTACTCGGCTTTGCGCAGGAAGCAATTGGGTTGGTGTTTTGGATGTATGCCAGTCTGCGGGAGAAAAAATGGGTGCAGTTCATCAGAGCGGTGATTCTGCCGTGAATAAGACCATCCGTCCGTTACCAAGCAACGGTTCCACTCGCTCCATCATCAGTGCTGGCCCGGGAGACGGGTGCAGAAACGTTGTTATTGATGGCTCCGTACACCCGTCTAATCTCTCGGCTGACACAGAGGGTTTAAATAACCACGAGAGAAATGAGGACAGACGCCCACGACTACGCAAGCCGCCTGTGCCCCCACTGGCAGAAGAGTCAATTAAAGTTGAGGAACTTTTGGATGGGAGTTAAAAGTCAAAAGTGACGTGGATAGAAGCCAATTACTAACCAAATCTTTCCTTTGTGCAATGTATTCCAGATGCCGAGTGCACCTGTTGCTTTAGTGAGTCCTGAGAGATGGGAGGCAGTCATGTGGAAACATCCATAAATGTATGTTCATGCATTGTAACTATAAGGTGATATTGACATTTTTGACATTCTACTCTAACATGTTCCTACACTACTGGCATTGATGATTCTATGAAGAACTTTTAATGTCTATGAAACCTTTGCATTCAACAAAAGGTTATAGTGGAAAAAGGTTATTTAGTTTTTAAAATGTACTGCACGCTTAAGGTTCTTTGGGGAACCGAAAATGATTCTTTTATGGCATTGCTGCGAAAACACCCTTTTGGAGCTTTTATTTTTAAGAATATATTGACATTCACTCTCCCACGTGATGACATCAGTTTCTTGGCATCAAGTCACTGTTGGGCACTACAATCCTCTGGTTCTGCTTCCAATGTGTATTATATTGGCACAGTTCATTGTAGCACCTATAAACAGCCATGTACATTAGGATCTTTCACAGGTGAGTTGCTTTATTTGTAATGCAGTAAACATCAGGCTTATAATGCATATGAGGATTTACTTGTTTTCTTCTCCTGTTTGGTAATACATATGTTCTTTGGATTTTATTCCTGGTAGACAAGCATTATATCCTTATAGCAAGATGGTGAGACACTATACACTACCTGGTCAGCTGCTTCGGATATATTTTTTGTGGAAACCGTGATACCATTCAAAAGTTTGAAGAAGCAAGATTTAAAAAAAAAAAAAAAAAAAGAAAGAAAAGAAAAAAAAAGAAAGAAAAAAAAAGCTGCAGTCTGTAACTTTTTTGGTAAAAAATGATCCAAAATCAATTTTTGAGCAAGTACATAACCAGCCAGTGTTCAAAACTATCTCCTTATTTTAGCCCGATTCACAACGGTAAGCTTGTAATAATGTTTTCTAATTCGAGTGGTACTGGTAGGTTTCCGCGGGAAATTTGAGCATGCCGTCGTTCGTCTTTGCGTCATTACGTCACGTCTGTTTACATAAAGAAGGAGTTTCAGCTAGTAGGCTATATGGCATGTGAGGATGCTGCAGGTGGCGGATCGTTTATAGTCTTTTCTCACAGCAGCTGTAATAATTAAACTTATAATTTTGGGTTATGCATCGGCATGGCTCCTCAGCGCGGATGAATCTAAGGTTCTTCCATCCTGTGTTGTCAGGGCCATCAGACTGTCATACCCTTCTCCATCAGAACAAAAACACCTCTAAAATGCTTTTGCTCAGTAACGGTGGAAATTCATTTTGTCCGGTAGTGCAGTGAGATGGAAACAGGGACTCACCAGCTGTGTCTCATTTCGAAGGTTGCATACGTCATTGAGGCTGTATCGTTTCAGAAAAGTAAGTAGAACTCTCCGAACGCGACCTTGGAATGCGTCCTTCTTTCACAGGAATTCGGAGGATGCATGAGGTGTATCCTTCGCTGCTGCAGATAGCCCTCAATTCTTTGCATCACTGTTAACAACAGCCATTTATTTGAAAAAAATAAAAAATAAATGGCGGCGTCGGCAAATGTACATACAAGCAAAGATGTGTTTAAATGTAAGTAGTTTCATGCTTGTTTTTGTTTTAAACTTTGTTCTTCCTAATATACTCCTCTTTTGTCTCTGTAACAGATATCTGTTGTACATAAGCCAGCTCCTCAAGCATTAACCAAAATAAAAAATTAACCATTGCTGAGAGCGCAACGAGGCTGCCGAGAACGCGTTGGCATAGCAACGATATACTTACTGTTTCCTTTCCTGCCTGTGTGTCCTACAAAGAACGTCTCGTTCAATTCTGGCTAAGGACACTCCATATACCGCATCCTTCACAGGATTTGTCCTCTTGAGGATGCAGCCTTCTAAATTAAATGAAATGAGACACAGCTACTGACTGATTAACTACTGACTCGGTACTTCCGCCTATGTCAAGCGTGACCTTTTCAACGTAATTGCGTATTACGTGACGTCACGAACGCGCATCGCAGAACAGAGCAAGGCGAGCAATTGTGCTTATAAAACTTAAACTTTTTTTTTTTTTAAATGACCGATCGTTTCGCTAGATAAGACCCTTATGTCTGGTTCAGACTACACGATTTTTTTGTCTGTTACGATAGTCACTGTGTCAGATTACGCAATTTTGACTCCAAAAATCTTGTCGTGTCCTGGACTTGAAACATGTCAGACTACACGTTGCTACGCGACCAATCGTCGCTTGTTGTCACAACGCGCGTGAGAAACAAGAGCGTAAACAATGACTGAAGCGGCGTGTTTTGTACTGGCTGTCTTATGTTTAGAAAAGCGCAAAAAAAGAAAGAAAACCTGAACATGGACACGTTCCTGGCTTGCTCGAAGAGGACAGTATGGGTATCGTTCTTTTCATATTAAATATTTTGTTATTAGCCAGTAGTAAAAGCTTGCCATAAGTTACAGCTAATTTCAGTACTCACCGGGTTGCTGAAGGGCTTCCGCTATCGTTCGCCAACATTTTTCTTTCTTTAATCTGTCGTGGTAGTCCCTCGATGAGACATCGTACAGGCAGGAGCACTGTTGCCACAGCCGCACCATCATCTCTCTTGCGTTTCGCCATGTTTGAAAGTTGTGTACAAAAAGCGTCTGTGCTCCGATTGGTCAGCGTCACCCATGTGACGGAACCTGTCGTGAAGGACCGCAAAAAAATTCAACATGCTAGTCTTTCTGCCGTGACGTCGTGAACTATCGCAGACGCGGTTTCGGTTGTCATATACTATGACACACTATACGAGATGAAACGATCAATTCTTGCGTCCCGACGTCCATTGTCGTTTACGAATCCTTACGACACCTTACGTCAAACGGATCGTGCCAGATTCGGGCTGAAAATCGTGTAGTCTGAACCAGGCATTATTCATCGTCTGGTATCATCTGGTATCCCACACAGCAAAAGGACTCCGCAGTGGATCGGCCACAGAGGTATCGCGGCTTCCGAAACGTATCCGTGAACGCACCCGTATCGGCGTCCACTTGCGCGCAGTGACGGATCCGCAACGAAGGCGGATCGCGGACCCGCCGTGGCGCCGCGCTGCATCCGCGATTAAAACCTTACCTCCGCGGCGGGTCCGTTTGCGACCCGCAAATTGATACAACTGTTACAGTAAAGGCGCGTGCGCGTCCGCGGATCTGACATTAGGTCCTCTCAGAATCCGCTGATTGACAGTAGAATTTACGGCGCCGCCCGGAGGCGGAGCTGATCCTCTGTGCGGCTCCAAAACGAATGTGACAGTCACGCGGGTTTGGCGACTTGAATGCGGATCCGCCTAAGAGTCTCCTGCTGTGTGGGATCGTTTAAAGCTCTTTGAAGCTGCACTGAAACTGTCATTGGGACCTTGAACCGTTTGGTGCCCATTGAAGCCCATTATATGGAGAAAAATCCTGGAATGTTTTCATCAAAAACCTTAATTTCTTTTCGACTGAAGAAAGAAAGACATGGACATCGTGGATGACATGGGGGTGAGTAAATTATCAGCAAAAGTTTATTTAGAGGTGCCCTCGAATGAAAAATTGAATTTATCTTGGCATAGTCAAATAACAAGAGTTCAGTACATGGAAATGACATACAGTGAGTCTCAAACTCCATTGTTTCCTCCTTCTTATATAAATCTCATTTGTTTAAAAGACCTTCGAAGAACAGGTGAATCTCAACATAACACCGACTGTTATGTAACAGTCGGGGTGTACGCCCCCAATATTTGCATATGCCAGCCCATGTTCCCAACATTATGAAAGGTATTAGACAAGGGCAGCCAGTATTAACGTCTGGATCTGCACAGGTGAATCAACAGACTAGGTAAGCAAGCAAGAACAATAGTGAAAAATGGCAGATGGAGCAATAATAACTGACATGATCCATGATATCATGATATTTTTAGTGATATTTGTAAATTTTCTTTCTAAATGTTTCGTTAGCATGTTGCTAATGTACTGTTAAATGTGGTTAAAGTTACCATCGTTTCTTACTGTATTCACGGAGACAAGAGCCGTCGCTATTTTCATTTTTAAACACTTGCAGACTGTATAATTCATAAACAACTTCATTCTTTATAAATCTCTCCAACAGTGTAGCATTAGCCGTTAGCCACGGAGCACAGCCTCAAATTCATTCAGAATCAAACATAAACAATATAACAGTATACAATACTCACATAATCCGACGCATGCATGCCGCATGCATGACGAACACTTTGTAAAGATCCATTTGAGGGTTATATTAGCTGTGTAAACTGTGTTTATGCTGTTCAAGGCAAGCGTGAGCTCCGTGGGCGTGGAGCACGAGAATTAAAAGGGCCAGTAGCCCTGAATCGGCTCATTTATAATGATGCCCCAAAATAGGCAGTTAAAAAAATGAATTAAAAAAAATCTATGGGGTATTTTGAGCTGAAACTTCACAGACACATTCAGGGGACACCTTATATTACATCTTTTTAAAAAAAAGTTCTAGGGCACCTTTAAAAGTGAACTAATCCTTTAATTACTCACTCTCATGTCATTCCAAAACTGTAAGATTTTCATTAATCTGAAATCTGAAAGCTTTGAGTCCTTCCACTGACAGCCTATATGCAACTACCAATTTCAAGGCCCAGAAAGGTAGTAAAGAGATAATTAAAGTAATCCATTTGACTCCAGTGGTTTAACCTCAATTGTATGAATTGACGCAAGTGCTTTGTATAAAGTTTATGTTGAATGCGTTTGCCGGTTTCCGCCTCCTTCTTCCCTGAACACAAACCTCGTAAAAAAATTATTTTAAATTAATAGCAATAATATTTGACAATATTACCTTTTACTCTATTTTTAGCATAGGAGACTTCTCTCAAAAACGTACAAAATCCCCGTAATTATTCCAAACTTTTGACCGGTCGTGTATGTGCATTTAATGGCTCTTGAAGAGGACCATTTTCTGACTATCTAATTGCATCTTCACATCATGAAATGTATGGAAACCATTAAAGATTGCTTGGTCAGCAAAACCACGTTAAACGGACGATCACACTAGACTTTATGTCCCATTCATTGCCATTCATATGCATGTTCAAGTTTTGTGGAGCTGCAAATTTGCATAACGAAAAGACATTTGAGCAGTAGACAATGTTAACACCACAGATTGACTCTTGACTCAGAATGAAATTCTCATTTTGGCAATACAAGTTAAAGGATGCAAACTTCAATTAAGAAGATATGCTGTGGTTTGCAGTCATGGAAAAACTGATGTAGATGGCATATTTTAACCTTCTGAATTTATAATACACAACAGAAGCCTTGGAGCATCATATCCTGCCAATATTTGTTGTGGACACAAAATAATTTTGCATATTTAAATTGTAGTGTGACCGCTTTTTTCCCCCATCTCTGCCTCTTCTAGGAGTTATTGCGTGAGGTTTCTCGATCTCATTACGTATGCCGTTCTCACTCACTAGCATTTGGCCCTATTTTGCTGCCGTTAAGATGGGCTGTTGGGTGCTGCGGTTCCACTTTAACTAATCTGCTAAAATGATCTCAGCAATGCATGCTGGATGAATGCTGCGAAACTCATTATCATTCTCGCATCACTCCTTTGCAAACTCCTGCCTGAAGAAGCATGTTCATGAAGGGGGAAAATACGCCACTGTACTCATCTGAAATTCAAATTTGCTCTGTACGAATTATTTGAGGCCCAAATTCTCAATTAATTTTATCCACAGCGTATAATATATGTGCTGCATACAGCTTTCAGGTGAAATACAAAAGGAGTAATTGCCTGAAAGGGAATTTCGTAGTCGTGTGCATTAGCTCATGCCAGTATTAGCATTTCAAATTGAGTTATGTGCTTAAACAAGCAATGGAGTTGCTCCTGGTGCTCTTTTCAAGAGACCACTGTTGTTTGTCTTGCATGCCTAAAAAGCTGCCGTTGGGCTGTTTTTACTGCAGTATTTGTTTGAACACTTACAAAAAAAAGAGTCATAAAGTACCATGGTATTAGGGTGTTTTTCCCCCCCGCACATAGTAATACCATGTTTTTGTTTTCTTGGACAATTTTTAATGGTTTTCCATTTCATTTGAATACCCTAGTACATTAACATGGTAATCATTATGTAAGGGATACGGCATTTTAATGCACGACGTAGAGGCGAAGAACTGTATGTCGTGCATTAAAATCCTTTAATGCATGGCTAGCCGTGGATTATTCCGCTTATACCTTGGTTATTTGCCAAGTTAAAAACAAGTTAAAGCTGTAACTAATGTTTACAGTGTAATTTTTTAACAGACGGGTAAAAATGACAGTTATTTTCTTAAGTCACGGCTCGTTAGTTCTAGCACTCCGTCCGCTTTAAATAAAGTAGAGCCATCGGATTGCTTTTATTTTAACGAATTATCACATTTATTTAAATTCATTATTAAAAGAGAGACACATAGAACTGAAAGAGAAAGATCAGAGAGAGAGATGCATGCGCGAGTTACCTGCACTGTGTGAGTCTCTTCTTTAGTAGATTTGGTATCTTACACCATAACACTGGCAAATAGTTCATAAATCTTAAAAGATCACATGAAATCACTAGATAGGGAGAGTTTTCTTTGCTGTGTTGATTTCCTATTGAAATAGGAAGTATTGAAGGAATGTACTATAGCATATTGTCCTCAAATTTGACAGATAAGGACTAAAAGCCACAGAAAAATATTAATTCATGAGGTCTTTTATATTCTCCCCTGACACCCATTACAGAAGTGGTTAATTTGGGCAAATAAAATTTCATGTCCTATAAGATTAATAAATGTTAAGAAGATCTCCTCTGCCTACTGTAGGCCTAACGATCCTCTACACTGTCATAACATTACCAAGGCATCAAAGATGGTGTTTTAATGCCCACTCTCTGTCCTTGCTCCCAGCATTCAACGATATGATGCCATTATTGTTGTTTGTAATTAAGCAATTTTATATAAGTGAGTGAAAAAATACGTTAATTAAATTTCTGTTCAAATCATAAGTGCAATGCTGAGGGGGCTGAAATTTATGCAGATTACTGTGAGATGCTTCTTCTCACACTCGTGCACACACACACACACACACACACACACACACACATGTTTGTTTTTGTGAATTGTGGGGACTTTCCATAGACTTCAATGCATTTTACACTGAACAAACTGTACATTCTATCCCCCTACCCTGCCCCTACCCCTAAACCTAACCCTCACAGGAAACTGTGCAAACTTTTACTTTTTCACAAAAACTCATTCTATATGATTTATAAACCCATTTACATTGTGGGGACCGCTGGCTGGTCCCCACGATGTAGGTGAACTCAGGTTTATATTACATCATGGGGACATTTGGTCCCCACAATGTAATATAAACAAAAGCACACACACACACACACACACACACACACACACACACACACACACACACACACACACACACACACACACACACACAAACTCACAGACTGTGTGCAGAAAACCAGGAACTTACACTTGCATATGAACAAAGACAGCATTATATTTTATCCTTTTCACACAGATGTGCTGTGGGAGAATGAAATGTATATGAGCAGTTCTTTATTTTCTCCACCACATACTAAATGTCATTTTGATGTTAACTATTTCTAAGCTTTCAGTGGGTTTACATACATTAGTATTCTATTTAAAACACACAGTGATCTTATGGAATTCCTTATGCATGTATAATTTAAATGATGCAATGAAGTGAATATTTATGCCTCCATTAAATGTTCATGTGAAATGTCATGTATATGTATATACTGTATAGCTGGGGAATTAAGGTCAAATACACTTCTCTGTACTTTAGGTGCTTAGTAGAGAGTGAGGTAAAATTTGTGAGCTCTTTTGGGATAATGTTCGGAAAAAATGCTGTGGGTGTTTTTTTTAGCCCAATTGTAACATGATGATGCTGATGTTGTTTGTTTATATATATATATATATATATATATATATATATATTGTGTAAATTCATAGAGGTGGTTTGTAAGTCAACTGGTCTAAGGGATGTAGTTAGGTTTTAATAAGTAAAAAGATAATATGATTGGACCATTTATGCTGTCCTCATTTGCCCCTTTTTATGTAAATGAATGCAGACACCACTTACAACATTAAGTCGTTAGCATTGGTTTGTTGATTCACATTTTTATTTGCTGTTTGATTGCCAGTAAACATAACCTTTTCTGCACTGCAGCTGCTAATGGATTTTTGGATAATTTTGGCATATATAGGATGGCCTTCTCAGATTTTTCTACCAATTAGGTTTTGTTTGTGAATGGGTGTCTGAAATATTTCTCTGGATTCTCTGTCATAGTTGGACTTTTGACTATCAGCAGTCCACATTGTGTGATTTGAAGCCAAGAACAGGGATATATTTTCTAGACAAACAAACAAAAGGTGTTTTCATTTGCTTTCATTGACTCTTGCACATTTTAAATGCTTTTCAAGCTGAAAATGTCACCACTAACAAGAGGTAAGCTTAATGTAATAAACTTTTTTTTGAGCATGTACACCAGTTTAAGGCAAACTGGACAAAAAAAAAAAAAAAAAAAATTCAAAGGTGCCATCCTGGATGGTTTCAGCCTACTTCAACCCCTCTATGTGGCACCTATAGCCATCTAAGCCAGAGATTTCACTGAGGAACACATCCACATGTAAGCCCACATGAAAATCACAGACTGTGAAGGTTACGAGTCGTAGAAGGTAACCAGCCCAGGTATGATACAGGCAGCGATTTGCATTTTCACAGTAAACGATCAGCAGGGCTTTTGAAGAATCTGTGAATACTGTCAAACTTCTGGTCCACAGAGCTAAGCTGAATGATAGCAGTGAAGCAAAAGAGGAGGGAGTCCATTAGTGAGACGTCAAGAGATATATATTTTAGCCGCTTGTCTTCCTCACTTCTATGCAGAGGTAACAAGATCTGAGACTACTTTTCCTTCTTTGTGTCTTTCTCTCAAAGCTCACGTAATTTTAGTTTTTTTTGTCTCTTTGCTCAGATAAGAGAGGGGTTTCCCCTGGACGACGGGTGATCAGGGAGATAAACAGGCTGAGAGCAAATGGAATCTGAAGAGAACTTGTTCAGGAGGCCTTTGTGTGGGAGCACAGATGGGGAAGAGGTGTCAAAAGTGCCTCTTCATGTCTCACTGCTGACAAAGGCAGATGAGAGCCAGATGAGAGGCAGAAATGAAGGGGTGGCCTTTACTGGTAATAAGAACAAAACACACTTTCAAGGAGAAGTGCAGCTCAGCATATAAAGGGAAATGTGCTGTACACAAGCGGTGAACTGCAAATTGATGAATTCTGGACAAAGTAGCGTTCTTGATTCTGACATTTCCTTTTTATAGCAATGAGTACAGATCTGCTGCTCAGTTTATAAAGCATGATGCTTCTCTGGGAATTCACATACTGATAATATATACCGTGAATGCAATGTAAGTCACTTTGGATAAGCGCATCTGTCAGATGAAAATGTTTTAAGCTGACATTTATTTTCCCGCATTTCAGGTGCATCAGAAGGCTTGCTTTTCCTGAATGTCAGAGGGACGTTTGACCCTGTGGGTGAATGTTTAGAGATGACAGGTAGGACATTTTAGATTTTTTTTTAAAACCCAAAGTTACTGAACTTTTCAAGGCAAATACTAGTAACACTGAGATGAGTTCAATTCTCAGGTAATGCATGAAGATGAATTGTGCACTTTGAATGCAAATTAAATAAATGCATGCACTACCTTTCAAAAGTCTGCGGTAGTTGTTGGTATATAAAGGTATATAAATTGACAAAAGAGAAAGTGAAGATTTATAATGTTACACATGCTTCTATTTCAAATAAATGCTTTAAAATAAAAAAATAATAACTTTCTATTCATCAAAGAATCCTAAAAATCCTTAAAAAAAATGTGTATCACGATTTCCACAAAAATATTAAGCAGCACAACACAACTGTTTTCAACAATGACAATAATAAGAAATGTTTCTTGAGCAAAAAAAATCAGCATATTAGAATGATTTCTGAAGGATCATGTGACAACGATGACTGAACTAATAATGCTGAGAATTCAGCTTTGCCATCACAGAAATACATTACGTACATGTTAAAATGTATTCAAATAGAAAACTTTTTTTTACAGTGTCCGTTACATGTGTTACATGTACTTACTATAGTAATAACAGTAATTTATACATAATTACAAGCAACTAACCCTAAACCAAAACATATTCCTAACCCTATTCTATAGTAAGTACATGTTGTTAATGAATATTACTGAGTACTTAAATGTATAATTACTCTGTGATACAGAAAATAAAGTGTAACCGAAAACAGTTATTTGAAATTTTATTTTTATTATTTTTATTTTTTACAATATCACAGTTTGTACTGTATTTTTGATCAAATAAATGCAGACTTGGTGAACATAAGAGACCTACTTTCAAAAATGTCTCAGGTTACGACTGTAACCATGGTTCCCCGAGAAAGGGAACGAGACACTGTGCCTGGATCGATGCTATGGGGAATACCATCAGTGTGACCGGTGTCTGAAGCATGTGTGCCAACAAAACAATTTCAGTGGCTGAAGACAGTCCATGACGTCACTGCTGGACTGAAAATCCACTAACAAATACCCACTCTGCCGTGCTGAGGGAATGCCTTCCTCATTAGCTGTGCCTATGCACAAACATAATGGGCATAGCATAAATTAGCTCTACAGAGGTGCCACTCTCCTGGCCTCTCCACGACTTCTCCACCTCAGCAAAATTAAAAAAAAACAATTGTTGAATAATGTCATTATTTTTATTTTTTTATTTTTTTTTTGTGCACAAAAATGATTTTTCTTCACTTCATAACATTAAAGGTGCCCTAGAACTTTTTTTAAAGATGTAATATAAGTCTAAGGTGTCCCCTGAATGTGTCTGTGAAGTTTCAGCTCAAAATACCTCAGATTTTTTTTAATTCATTTTTTTAACTGCCTATTCTCCTGTTCTTCTGAGGTCTTTTAAACAAATGAGATTTATATAAGAAGGAGGAAACAATGGAGTTTGAGACTCACTGTATGTCTTTTCCATGTACTGAACTCTTGTTATTTAACTATGCCGAGGTAAATTCAATTTTTGAATCTAGGGCACCTTTAAAGTTGAACCACTGTAGTCACATGGACTATTTTAACGATGTCTTTACTACTTTTCTGGACCTTGAATGTAATTTCATTGCTTTCTATGGGAGATAAAAAAATCTGTATTTCCCAAATGCACTTTGAGAACTTGGGTTGTTGAGTTTTGAAATGTTGAATTTTCAGAATTTGTAGAATTTAACGAGGACTTATTTCAGTAATAAACTGACAGCAACTGTGGAAAGGCGTAACTTCTCTGTCTTTTTGTGTTTTGTTGTGTTGGCACAAGTGCTTCAGACACCGGTCACGCTGACGCCGTTCCCAATAGTGTCGATCCAGACACAGTGTTGAGTTCCCCTTCAAAAGGGAACACAGAATCTCACGAATGCCAAACTTTTGATCTGCAGTGTATGTGCATTTATTTACCATAGCTTATGTCTCTTTGCACACATGCTCCATCCCAATTGCTTGCTTGCATACTTACTGTTGAAGGTAAAGTAGCCTACATACTTTACCTACAAGACATACAGCATGTTGCTTCATGCTGCTTTCTTAGCCTGATTCTAATCTCACTGCCAACCTTTCACAACAAAGTTTGACTCAGAAACACGCTTATAATGCTAAAATGCTGCCTACAAAGGCAGCTCAGTAGGTTTTGGAACAGAGCGATATTCTTCATATGCAATCTGCCATAGCTCAGAGTCTCTGACAAATAAAGATGCACAGAGAGTCTCTTCATGTATAGACAGTTATTTGAGTATTTGCCTTTCTGCCTTCGCTGTCACTGTTTGTGTATGTGTGTGTGTGTGGCAGGAGTGCATCAGAGGCCTGGGTGCAGAACAAAGAGACAGGCTCATTAGAGTTTGATCTGTTCAGCGGAGTGACTGACTGCTCTGTCTCTTTTTCTCTCTTGCTCTTGACTGCAAGGGAATGTGGTCCTAATGATGTGATTCCTCGTCTCTGATCACCCTCTTCCTGACTCTCATTACCGCAGGGTGGCCAGACTGTCACAGCCCACCCGTGCCCACGCATACCCACTTACTTACATACACTTCAGTGTGATTAGGACTTTGGCTTAGATGTCTGAAACCATGTGCGGTGAAACTCACTCATGCCGAACCATAAGTGGACTGGCCCATAGGGAAGAAAAAATCATTGTTAACAGTTTTACTATGGTAAACTAAACTAAATGAAATCATTACATTTATACATATGGATTTGTGCAAAAAAATAGGTTTATTGGACAAAAGATATGAAAGCATTTTCTCGCTTTTAAAGTTGATTTTTATTTTGCTATACTATTATGCATGGTTATAAGATAATGGGGCGGTTTCCCGGACAGAGATTAAGCCTAGTCCTAGAATAAAATGGCCATTTAAACCAGATTAACAGAAATCTGTTTTCTCTGTCATGGTTTAAATTAGTCCTAGACTTAGTATAGTCCAGAGTTTACTAAGCTGATTTCCTGGAGGAAGACTAGAGCTACTCCAGGACTAAATTGAGGTTTAAATTAAACCTACCAGGAGGCAGGTTTAACTTCAGATTAACGTTGTGTTTCAAAGAAGACTCGTGTTTCTTTTATATATATATATATATATATATATATATATATATATATAATAATTTTTGTTGTGCTGTTCACTTTATTTAAACAATTTATTTTGATTTAACACCTTTATTTCTGGTTCAAATGTGATTGCTTCATGTTAAATTGACTTGAAATGGTTACTAGAACTCACTTGATGTTTTCATTTTGAAATAACATGTTTCAGTCAAGTAACCCAATCAAACAGGACTTTCACTTCCCATCATGCTTTCCACCGGGCTGAATTGGGAGAGTAAATGTTGAAAAAGTGTTATTTTATGCTTTTTTTTTTAGAAAGATGAGAATATGGAGAAATGTCTTACTGTTTGTTGTTCTATTATGTAAAAGTTTTTGTTATGTTAGTGTTTTTTGGAGATTACCGTTGTGGTGAAGTGTTGAGCTTGTGCTTGGGTTGAGGACCTGCTGACAAGAATTGCTTTCTTTATATGATGAAGTAACCACTATGATAGTGCTTTGGATCAAACCAGTGTCATTTCTAGACTGCCAACACTGATCATCGCATGTGTAAATAGTTATGTTTAGTTTGTTGCTATGTAAAGGACAAAACAAAAGCATTAATAATCATATGATTATTATATATATATAGAATTAATCTATTTAAAAAGAATTCATTACAAACAGATTTCCAGGCATTTCTTTTTTCACAGCTGATGTATTTTGCTTGCTTTAAAAAATAAATGTCTCTTGTGTAGTTAAGTTTTTATGGAGTCTTTTTTGCTGCCATTGTTTTCCTTGGATTTGCTTCTCAGTTCCATGCAATTTTAAGCTTTTCTTGGTTCATTCCATGTTTTCTAGGCAACCTCTCTCATGCTAATTCAGATTAGCACAGTTGGTTTTAAATTAATCTGGTTTATTTTAAATCAGGACTCTATAGTCCAGGTTTTAGTAATCTGTACTTAATCTGTGTTTCAGAAAGACATTTTTAAACCACGATTAACTATTCTGGATTAAGGCCTATCCTGGCTTAATTTAAACCCTGTCCAGGAAGCCGCCCCTAGGTGTATTAGATTTTTTGCATAACTTCCATGCGACTCATATTTGCATAATCACACACCAGTTGAGAACCATTGATTTAGATGTTAATGACATTTAGTTGAAATCAAATACTTATAAATCTCCTGCTTCTCATGTTTGTGCTCAGAAAAAAACGTTCTAATTTCACATCTCCAGTTGCTGAAGAGATCTCAACAATATCTCAAACTATGCTCAGATTTGCCAAAATGCTAAATCTGCAATCAAAAATCAAATATTTATTATCAAATTTTAACTATTAATTAATAACTATGGAGGAAGTACTGCAGGACAAATGAGTTGTACTATATTAACTACTACTAATAACTAGTATGGAAACAAGATTAACTATTCAGTAAATAACAGCCAATTTAGGACTGAGATACTGTATTTCCTTATTAGGCAATCAATAATTGCTGAATGAGATTTGCCTCATTAAGAACTATTAACTAACTATGACCAATTATAAAGAATTACCAATTAATTACTAATCACAACATTAATTAATGTAATTTATGTATTCATTTATTTACATAGCAAACCCAATAAAAACCCTGGCATCCTTCATTTCATCTTAAAAAAATTGTAAAACATGTCTAGTTTCTATTCATTTTTCGGTCCCACTTTATATTAAGTGGCCTTAACTACTATGTACTTACATTTAAATTAACCATTCGATACAATGCACTTATTGTGTACATACATGTTTTTACATTGTACTTATATTTTAAAAACACCTGCATGTAATTACATCTGTAATTAATTTCTGTAATTACATTTATAATTACACTGTTGACCCATCCCTTACACCTTACCCCTATCCTTAAACCTACCCATACCACCAAAGCTTTCCCTAACCTTACCCGTATCCCACATCAATAGCAGCAAAAGTGTTTTGCAATTCAATATGAACCCAATAAGTACATTGTACTTATTTTTTGATGTAAGTACATAGTTGTTAAGGCCACTTAATATAAAGTGGGACCCATTTTTCCTTTAGGGAACATTATGAGATGTTTGATACTTGAACGAATCGCGATTGAAAACTCGATTAAGTTAGTGAGTTGAAAGAGCAACCTCTGGGATTAGTCGGTTGAGTTTGACCTGAACTTTTAATCTAGATCTTTTTGTGAAGCTAATGACATGTCAATATCTAGCTTATTCAATCTTTCACTGACTGATTTCATCTGCTATGTCTCTCATTGCTCTTTCCCCCCTCTTTCTCTCAATCTCTTTTTTTGTCATTCTTTCAGCCCTTCATCTTCTACAGATACTAGTCAACTGCTCATCTCGACAGCTGTCTGTCAGACCATCACTGAGGTTAATGAGAAGGAGAACCGAGCCAAAACCTCACACTTTTCCCCAGCTATCCCTCGTCTACCCGGCACTTTCATCATCTTGACTTGAGGGAGAGGGCCATTAGGACAGTGACAGATGATTATGCCGACCAGTCGCAAACTGAGATTGATAGATGTGCGTGTGTGTGTGTGTGTGTGCACGCTCATGGGTTCATTCATAAGGAGCCACTGTTGCAGCCATCTTCAAGGTCATTGATTCATGGATAACCGTTTTTTTTTTTGTTTGTTTTTTTGTTATTCGACAGACCCACACATTTAACTACCGAAATTAAATGATCTCTTCTTTTGTGTTCCACAGAAAAATATCATATGGGTTTGAAACGACATGAGGGTGAGTAAATGAGTTTTCATTTTTGGGTGTGCAATCCCTTTTATAGGTGGTGTCATTTGTTAAAAATGATTTCTTTTATCTCGATAAAAAATGGAGAGACGTAGTCTGGAAGTTACATCTGTGAAACTGGCTTAATCTCCATATACATCTTCTGTGGCATGTTGTCCATTATACGAAAAAGAAAATAATTTCTACACGTCCCTTAGCACCGCTAGCACCACGAGTAAACATTAAAATATGCATCTATTACACAGTGTTACAGAAAGTATAATGCAACCATTAAACATTACGGCCTTGTTTCACAGACAGGGCTTAGATTAAGCCAGGATTAGGTCTTAGTTCAATTTAGACATTTAAGTAGCTTTGATAAACATGCATTAGGAAATAAAAAACATTACTGGTGTGCATCTTGAGATAAAACAATAGCTAAGACATATTTTAAGATATGTCAGTGCAAGTTGCTTTCAGTTAAAACAGCTCAAACATGCATTTTAGACTGGGACTAGGCTTAAGCCTTGGAAATGATAAAACTGATGGTTGTGCAAAGTTATAAGTAGGCCTATACAGAAGCTGTACACTTTTCATACTTTCTCTGTTGATTGTAAGGGGGAAATTCAGTAGAATTTGCATATGATAAAATGTGTTAAACAGAGCTGTGAGGAATTTATGCAAAACTCTTTGAAATTCAATTAAGCAAATAAAGGAGTTTGCAAGTTTTGGGGGATGTGTTGAATTTTGTGAATGTTGGGCCTTTGAATTCATCATTCTACATACTTTTTAGTGGCATCAAAAATGCTTTTCAACCATCATGCCAAACTGTTCTGAGCATGATAGATAATGGTTCTAGTTGCTTTTCCACTTGTGCAAGACGCAGCGTGAAACTTCGCAAACTGTTCCCAGCTGGGCTAGCTAAAGGTTGAAAAGTCAGAGTCAGTCAGCTGACTGACTGTCAGCTGTTTTTTGACAGTTGAGGTTGACAGATTGTGGGCACAGACAGTTTTTTAGGCTTCAGACTATTAATCCTTCCAATCGGAGGATATCAAACATGTTATATTTTGAGCCGATTTTAGAACACTTTTTTTTTTTCATTTGTAATTCATCTCCTAGCAATCAGGCTAATGTTTCTGCTTCAGTTTATGTTCAAAATGACATGAAAGTCTAGTGTGTGTGATCCTTCGTTTTAGTGTATGATGCCTAGTTTTTCTTTGTAACCATTTACAAAGTCGGCAAGTGTATGATACATAGTGTTTTAAAATCTGTTCCAATTATAATTTACTCCACATTTGTCATGCAGTGTATTCCAGCCTTAACTGTATGCTCAACCATCCTGGTGGAACTCCTGTATTGACTAGATGATTGTTTTGTAGTGTAGTTTTCCACACAGCTTTTGTCAAGGTATATTACTTTTTATCATTACAACAGTATACTTATAATATTATGTCAACAAATGTACTTTGTAGCTAGTAAATCTGTGAAATTTTACCTTTCTGTGTGTTGTCATACATACATAACCCCTTAGTATTTTAAGGTAAACCTCTCGCTTTCTATTTGCTTCCTGTTTGGCGTAAAAGGCTGTATAATTTCTGGTTGTCATGAGGATTTTCATGTTGCATCAATTGTAATGGACATGTAAAAAAATGAGTTGAAAAAAAATCTTTTTTTTTTTTTTTAATTCATTTCCACATTGAAAAAGAGCAAATATCAAGTAGTAATTTGAGTTAATTATTTGAGTAATTAGAACCTGAACTCCTCTAAACGTCAATGCTGCATATAGCATATGTTTAAATAGAAAATTGATGGAAAATCAGAGCAAAAACTTGTTCTGTGTGAATAGCCACTATTCTGTTTTTGCAGCACCGCATTAGCTGGGTTTCCATCCAAACATGAAGCGAATCTTTTCAGCATAAACAGCCGATTAGTCATGTGGGTTTTTATGTTTGCTACATAAGAATTTATTCGGCAAATGCATTTCCATCTCCCATTATTCGCATTAACTTTTTTGGGGGGTAACGCATTACAAGTAATGCGAGTAACGTAATCAGATTACTTTTTTCAAGTAACTAGTAAAGTAACGCATTACTTTTAAATTTACAACAAAATATCTGAGTTACTTTTTCAAATAAGTATCGCAAGTTACTTTGTTTTCCCATTTATTGACTGACACATCTCCATGTTGTGAGAAATTGGGAATAAGTGCAGAGGCGTTGTGTGTGCATTGTAAACATGATGGTTATTCTAGACTATTCTAGACTAAATGTGATCATACATTTACTCATTTACTTCTTCTCCTGCATCCTATTCTTCTGTATTCCTGAATGGCAGCACAGCTGAAAGGCTTGTTCGTTTGAGCTGCGCCCTCTACTGTACAGGCATGAATTTGCATTTCGTTCAGCCTGAGGCTTATTCATTTCACTTTTGATGTGAAAGTGCCTTTACATTTGCCAAAAAATATAACTTTTTTTTGCTATAAAAACAAACAAACAGCCCAGCACAGATGAGGAAAAGTAACATAAAAGTAAAGTAATGCATTACTTTCCATAAAAAGTAACTAAGTAATTCAATTAGTTACTTTTTTAGGGAGCAATGCAATATTGTAATGCTTTACTTTTAAAAGTAACTTTCCCCAACACTTCTAGTGACAATAAGTAACCATAATCGTGCCGGCTGGCCCAACTCGACATGGAATGGCTTGCAACAAGAACCATTCGGCACGATAGTAGAGAAGCGGCTCGTGGGAGGATAGCCTATGATGGCAGAAGATCTGGGGCCGTATTCACAAAACATTTTATCTTACCACTAAGAGTTCTCCTAAATAGCAGTAAAAGATCTTAGCTAAGAGTTTTCTCTTAAAACCTATTCACAAAGCTGCTGAGACAAACTTTTCTAAGGAACAGAGAGAAGTCTTAAGCTAAGAGTAAGGGCGGGGTTGACCTCGTTGCTATGGAGCATACACACAGTGATTGGCTGATGGGGAGGAGTCAGCGATTTAATCATAGAAATATTGTAGAGTGAGGTGTCATGTTTCCACATTAAAATAAAGGTTTTAAAACACAAATATTGCCCTATTCAAATAAATATTTTTTAATAAAAATGTTGCCATAGTCAAAATAAAATGTTGCCATAAAGGTTTTAAAATGTAGGCTAAGTGTCACTAATTAAACTAGTATATACAGTTAATTGTCCACCTCTTGGGTGTCTGCATCTCAACAGAATGCAGAATTCAAGCGACAAATTATGTTTTATAAACAAAGTTTAGCAGAAACACATTCAAACGGTCTTTCTAATCAGCTCGAGAGGAGGCATATATACACAGATGAGAGCTGACTCGCCTATAGTTATTTCGACAGTTTTCTGTATCCCTCCGCCAACCCGCTCCTCACTCTCAGCTGGGGATACAGGGAGAACTTTGGGCTAAATTCCAAGCTTGGAGCCCTCGATCCCCTTGAACAGCACACCAAATACATAATAAATATATATATATATATATATATATATATATATATATACAGTATATATATTTTTTACTCTATTCAATCATTTGTAAGTGTGAACTCATGAAAACCACAGGTAATCAGAAAATATTAATGTATTTGTTAAAGGTTCTTTTTTTTTTTTTGACGCCTCGTCGTAGATTCAAATCTATAAATCAAAATGTATTGCATTTATGAGGAAAAGGTTCAGCACCTAAGGCTCTATTGCTATTTCCTCATGGTGTACAGTGTCTTTGGGTGGATTAGGACTGTTTGTGATTTGGTTTTAGTGACTTAGGAGTTCTCTTGACTACTCCTAACGTTTCACAGATTTAAGAGCTAGTTTTATCGATAAAATGCTTTGTAAAAATACTCTTAGAGCAAAAATTTAGGACTCCTAAAATTAGGACTGACACGCCCATTATTTTTAAGAGTTTCTCCTAAATCGGCAAGTTAGGAGCTACTTTAAGCCTTAAGATGTTTTGTGAATACGGCCCCTGGACTCCATCTCAGCTTTCATTGGCCAAGGACCACCCAAGAGGATGTCTGACCGAGATGTAAAGCAACCAGTCACACTTCATTTTGTTTCCATGTCATGTTTAGGGGCTAAAAAATTTAAAGCCTATGGGCCTATCATAACAGACCGGCGTGCATCTAATAAATTATTCATTCAAGAAAGTAGTGCAAGATTACTGCAACAATGGAGCTTCAAACTTCACATACTCCAGTACCATCAGAGCGATTCATAAGCATACAGAGCTTTATTTACGGTAATTACGACATGGTGTGATCGCAAAATATTTCCCATTTTATGGCCAGACAAGATCAGCAACGAAGATCTGTGGCAACACCCGTGGAAGACGACATCCTCCAAAGACGCTAGAGGTGGATTGGACATACCCTTCGCAGGCTTGCAGACTGCATCACAAGCCCACACCTGGAACCCCTCAAGGGATGCCAACTAAGAAACACCTGGTGCCATGATCTGGAGGCAGACCTGAGGAGGATGGGCCACACCCGTGGATGCAGCTGGAATGGCCGAGACATCTGGAGAAAGCTTGTTTGGTGGCCTATGCCCCTGACGGAGCCACTGGCAGAAAGAGAGAGAGAGAGAGTGCCCATGCATCAGACGTTCAACCCACGGGCCGTGGGCGTGATGTCTGAGGCTGAGACTAACTATAAATGGACATGAATGGGACATGACGAAACTCTCTGTAAAGAACTGTGTACATGACTCAGTTCATCCATTTGAAAAACTAGTTTCATCGCAAAAGGATGATGCAAACTACTTTACAACTCAAATAACAAACATTTCTACTGAAGATTTTATGTAAGTGCTTTAACAGAAATACAAGCAGCACATTTTGGCTTTTAAACCCTTCTTGCATTGTGCATTACTGTAAACATGCTTTCCATTAGTCTTTACAAACCGAGGGAAAAGTCAAAATGATTTTTTGTGATAACAGACAGCGGGTTGTTGATGCTGTCTGTTCACATTAAATTCTAAATAACTCGAGACATTCCTATGAACTCTTCGCAGTACATGTTTCCTACTTTCAGAAGCAACATTAATGTATAATGCAGCCTGGTGTGTATCTCTCATGCCAGCGGAGAGGTTGTAGTAGACTACATTTTCTATTCAGACGACATGAGAGCGTTAAGGAGATGCATTAGCGCCTGGATATTACTCTGTGGGTGCTGTGTCATTTCAGTGTGTTAAATCATTCAGGAGAGCTATGGCTTTTACCTGCTCTGCCAGAAAAATACCCAGAATGCAGTGTGACAGTGCAGCCCCTCGGCCACGTCCACAGATATAACTTCAGCTCTAATATCTCTCCTTGTCCAATTTCTGTGGGTATGGGGCAGAGGGGCATGGGAAGGGTTATGCATACAGAACATTTAGTCCTCCTCCTCTGGTTCACACTGTTATCGCATTCCCTGGAGAGACACCCAGCCGCTCGGAGAGCTCCGAATAATAAACTCTCACACAAATAGGATGCTGTCAGCAAGCACTCATTTTAAGTGACTGGTCTCGGTTGGGAATCGAGAGCCGGATCCTTTTATGAAATAAATACCGGAACCAAATTATTTTTATAACCATCATTTCTGTTAATGGTATTTGAATGTCTGTATTATTCTATTGATGGAATGTTGTGTAACACCATCTTTACTGTTGTCATGACGATCAGTGCACATATTGTATTAAGACCATAGAAGATCTTTCCAGTGTTTGTGATTCCTGTGCAAATAGGCCTATATATTTTATTCTTGGTATATGCCACTTTGGATTGTTTTGCAAGTGTAACATCTAACAAATGAAGAGTTTCGTTGCAAAACGAGATAACTCCGTTTTTAACATTTTTGTCAAAACATGTTTATTATTATGTTATCATGTTATTATTTTGTTTTATGGTGCTACTTAGCTGTATTTTTTTAAGTTATGAAGGTTTAAATCAAAACAAACCAACTGCAGTTGAATTGATATTAATTGGAATGCACAACCAAAAAACAAGATTTTTGAAAAATTAAAAAAACGGAGTTATCTCGTTTTGCAACGAAACTCTTCAATTGGTGGTGATTTATTATTTATTGTTATTTTCAACAGCTTGGGGTTATAAGTAACCACCCAGAACACACTAGCAACGCCTTAACAACCACTCAGAAGTTAGAATGTTATTGCTGAAGTTATTTTGAATTGCTGTTTTGTATTGGCCACTATACATAAGCCGTCCACCATATTGGCATGGTCATAGCCAGTCCGTGAACACTTGAAAGCAAGTTGTCTGCAACCGTAGTTTACAACCGTAGATGCATTTATGAATATCTATATTTCCTGTAGACTTCAGCACATGATTTTGCTAAACTAACACAATACAAGATGAAGGCATCAGCTAACACAACATTAAAATGTTACCATTGTAAAAGTAAAAACATTAAAAAGAACCATAGTAAAAACCTGTAATATTCAGTTAAAGGGTTAGTTCACCCAAAAATGAAAATAATGTCATTTATTACTCACCCTCATGTCGTTCTACACCCGTAAGACCTTCGTTCATCTTCAGGTTAAGATATTTTTGATGAAATCCGATGGCTCAGTGAGGCCTCTATTGCCAGCAATGTCACCGAACCTGTCAAGATCCAGAAAGGTACTCAAAACATATTTAAAACTGTTCATGTGAGTACAGTGGTTCAACTTTAATATTATAAAGCGACGGGAATACTTTTTGTGTGCCAAAAAAACAAAATAACGACTTTTCAACAATATATAGTGATAGCTGATTTCAAAACACTGCTTTGAAGCTTTGCGAATCTTTTGTTTCGAATCAGTGATTCGGATTGTGTATCAAACTGCCAAACTGCTGAAATCACGTGACTTTGGTGCTCCGAACAACTGATTCGAAACAAAAGATTCGTAAAGCTTTGAAGCTTCATGAAGCAGTGTTTTGACATTGCCCATCACTAGATATTGTTGAAAAGTCGTTATTTTGTTTTTTTTGGCGCACAAAAAGTATTCTCGTCGCTTCATAACATTAAGGTTGAACAACTAGTCACATGCACTGTTTTAAATATGTTTTGAGTACCTTTCTGGATCTTGAGAAGTTCGGTGACATTGCTGGCAATGGAGGCCTCACTGAGCCGTTGGATTTCATCAAAAATATCTTAATTTGTGTAATTTGAAGATGAACAAAGGTCTTATGAGTGTAGAAGAACATGAGGGTGAGTAATTAATAACAGAATTTTCAGAATTAACAGTTAATTAACAGAATTAACCCTTTAATACATAGAAAAACAAACCAACCTGTGAAAGGTTATCCCATTTCTTTGGGAATTTAAATCTTTACAGTTTCACAACCAGAAGATACGCAACGTTGTTGCATCATTGATTCTTACTGTGAGTGATGACACACTGACCATTCCAAGATGGCGGACACGCTTACGTGTCTGGAGCATTCAAATGTGGCATTTACATATACATATCCCCTCCCCTCCCAGAATGTTTGAAAGGAATCTGAATCAGAATCAAATTTGTTTTTCCATCCTAGCTGAACTCCCTTGTGTTCCATCTGTGCACTTTTTCGTTTTATTTTGTCTACAGTTTTGTAGTTTGCCTTTATTTTCGCCTCTTTTTACACTTTCTTTCCTTCCTCTTCCTAATTTTGGATATTATAATGCTCCTTTCTTGTTTAAATCAACAAATCTTTTGGTCTTTTAAACATTTATGCTGGGTAAGTTTAAAGGGAAAACACTGGCGTGTCAGAAATGGATAGTCGCTGTGGAGGAGGATGCATATATTGTTATGATCATTTACTTTATGATACAGTTTACGGAGTTGATAATTACCGAGATGTTTCGCATTCAACGAGGCAGAAACAGCTCAACTTTTAGAAGGAGATGGTTTAAAATCAGAATGATCGAAAACTTCATGAGGCTCTGTGTGGGACGGTGCTGTTTTTGAGCTGTCTAATGTGGCACAAAGCATTGTGGGTTTGTTTATCTTGTGGGGGGAGTTTGACTCATGCCTACTCTGCTAATTAAATCTCAGTAACACATCAAAGCAGGGCTAAGCTAATGTTTCCACCGGCTTACTCTTGAGGTAAGACTCCGCGCTAATTCATAATGAGGGAATTAAAAGATTATCCTAAGAAGATTACAATGATGCATTGTATCACCAAAGTTTTATTACATATTATAAATAATGCAAGCCATTTATTTGCCATAATAATCACTGCGCTTGGAGGCTAGAGGAAAGAACTCGGTGTGTCAGGTTTTCCTTCGAGGGGCACTTCATCACTTTTCAAAACATCCATTATGAAAAAATTACCTTATAGGAAAACAGCATCATTTAGTGGTCCATCAAAGGCTGTTGAGATGCAGGACGCTGCAGGCCTGCGGCGCTGATAGAGACGGCTGCATGCTTCCATAGTCAATTCCAAACTTGCTAAACAAATTTTTCTCTCACTGAACATTTGATACTCATAACACATTTTTAATTAATGTGAGGTGCCAGGGGCCACTGAGACTTGATTTAATAGTAATTGTGCCTCATAATTGCTGCTCGATGCTTGTAACTTCAGTATAGTGTTGCATAAACACTATAATTAAACTCATTCCAAAAGGTTTGCTAGAACATTACGAAAAGTTACAGTTTTGTAACAGTAGTTTTGTTATTATAAGAATTAACATGATGAAAATATACTATGTAGTTTTTGCATAGTAAAAATGTGATGTTATTATGAAGAAAACTAAGTCATTGCTTGATAGTGAGGTGGTAGTGACGCTGTCATTTTAAATTGTGTATGATAATATTTTTAGCTATCAATTATAGCTATTTATTTATTTAGAAATTAAATACATTTATTTTAATTAAATAAATCTTTTTAAGAATATTAGAAAGATGTATTTATTGATTTAAAATAAAATATATTATTATTTTTATAATATTAATATTATTTTATTTAAAGAATTTTGTTTTGAGAATATCAGAAAGATTTTAGTTTTATGGCTATGAAATTCATTCATTCATTCATTCACTCACTCACTCACTCGTTCACTCCATTCATTCACTCACTCACTCCATTCACTCACTCACTCACTCACTCACTCACTCACTCAATTCATTGACTCACTCACTCACTCGTTCACTCCATTCATTCACTTCATTCATTCACTCACTCACTCACCAAATTCATTCATTCATTCACTCACTCACTCACTCAATTCATTCACTCATTCACTCACTCACTCACTCACTCACTCAATTCATTCACTCACTCACTCACTCACTCACCCAATTCATTCATTCATTCACTCACTCAATTCATTGACTCACTCACTCACTCACTGACTCACTTACTCGTTCACTCCATTCATTCACTCCATTCATTCACTCACTCACTCCATTCACTCATTCACTCACTCACTCACTCACCCAATTCATTCATTCATTCATTCACTCACTCATTCACTCACTCACTCACTCAATTCCTTCATTCACTCACTCACTCAGTCACTCACTCAATTCATTCATTCACTCCATTCATTCACTCACTCACTCACTCACTCACTCACTCACTCCATTCACTCATTCACTCACTCACTCACTCCATTCACTCATTCACTCCCTCACTCACTCACTCACTCACTCACTCAATTCCTTCATTCACTCACTCACTCACTCACTCACTCACTCACTCAATTCATTCATTCACTCATTCACTCACTCCATTCACTCATTCACTCACTCAATTCATTCATTCATTCATTCACTCACTCACTCACTCACTCAATTCCTTCATTCATTCACTCACTCACTCACTCAATTCCTTCCTTCCTTCATTCATTCACTCACTCACTCACTCACTCAATTCTTTCATTCATTCATTCACTCACTCACTCACTCACTCACTCACTCACTCACTCAATTAATTAATTCATTCATTTACTCACTCACTCACTCACTCATTTCCTTCATTCATTCACTCACTCACTCCACTCAATTCATACATTCATTCATTCATTCATTCATTCATTCACTCACTCACTCACTCACTCAATTCCTTCATTCATTCACTCACTCACTCACTCAATTCCTTCCTTCCTTCATTCACTCACTCACTCACTCACTCACTCAATTCTTTCATTCATTCATTCACTCACTCATTCACTCACTCACTCACTCACTCACTCACTCACTCACTCACTCACCCAATTCATTCATTCATTCATTCACTCACTCACTCATTCACTCACTCACTCACTCACTCAATTCCTTCATTCACTCAGTCACTCAGTCACTCACTCAATTCATTCATTCACTCCATTCATTCACTCACTCACTCACTCACTCACTCACTCCATTCACTCATTCACTCACTCACTCACTCCATTCACTCATTCACTCCCTCACTCACTCACTCACTCACTCACTCACTCAATTCCTTCATTCACTCACTCACTCACTCACTCACTCACTCAATTCATTCATTCACTCATTCACTCACTCCATTCACTCATTCACTCACTCAATTCATTCATTCATTCATTCTCACTCACTCACTCACTCACTCACTCACTCAATCCTTCTCATTCACTCACTCACTCACTCATTCCTTCCTTCCTTCATTCATTCACTCACTCACTCACTCACTCAATTCTTTCATTCATCCTTCATCATCACTCACTCATTCACTCACTCACTCACTCACTCACTCACTCACTCACTCAATTAATTCCTTCCTTCATTCATTCACTCACTCACTCACTCACTCAATTCTTTCATTCATTCATTCACTCACTCACTCACTCATTCACTCACTCACTCACTCACTCACTCACTCACTCAATTAATTCCTTCCTTCATTCATTCACTCACTCACTCACTCACTCAATTCTTTCATTCATTCATTCACTCACTCACTCACTCACTCATTCACTCACTCACTCACTCACTCACTCACTCACTCACTCACTCACTCACTCACTCACTCAATTAATTAATTCATTCATTTACTCACTCACTCACTCATTTCCTTCATTCATTCACTCACTCACTCACTCAATTCATTCATTCATTCATTCATTCATTCACTCACTCACTCACTCACTCACTCAATTCCTTCATTCATTCACTCACTCACTCACTCACTCAATTCCTTCCTTCCTTCATTCACTCACTCACTCACTCACTCACTCACTCAATTCTTTCATTCATTCATTCATTCACTCACTCACTCACTCACTCACTCACTCACTCACTCACTCACTCACTCACTCAATTAATTAATTAATTCATTTACTCACTCACTCACTCACTCATTTCCTTCATTCATTCACTCACTCACTCACTCACTCACTCACTCACTCACTCACTCACTCACTCACTCAATTCATACATTCATTCATTCATTCATTCATTCACTTACTCCAATTTTTAAAAAGCACACAACAGGTTTACATGTTTCATGTATGATTATAATTTATATTACAGAACAAAACGTCTGTTTAGAATTAAATCCAGTTTGCAGTCAAATGACTCTTGTGAGAGCTTTGTTACAGTATGGTTGCTAAGGTCTTATGAGTGGTTACTATGGAGTTGTTAAGTGATTGCTAAATAGTTTTGGGTGGTTGGCTTCTATTTCTTCTTATATGGACCTTTAATTTTATAATATTGTATTGTAAAGTATTATATGTGTTTTATATTTATTCTTATTCTATTTTTTTTGATAACATTTAATTTCCTTGCCTCATTAATAAAAAAAGATTTACTGTAACTCTTTTTTTTTTCCTATTATAAGTCTGAAAACTAAAAGCACACCTTTCCTCAACAAGCTGCATGATTTGAGGAATCATTCATGTCTGTTGCATCAACTTTTCACCCTAAATTCTATAGGAACTACAATAAGCGTTATAATAGTAAACCCATGGTAAACTTTCGTAAGTGGGTAGTTGAGCGTCTGTGCACAGATATATTCACACAATTCTTAAAAGAAACCCAGCTTCTAGACTATCAGCCTCTGGTGAATGGTATCACCCGTGTTGGACGTCCATGGCTGCTGGTCACATGGGGACATGTTTCTTATCTCCCTACAGCAGCCCTGACTGTGAAGAGGTCGTCACACTTATCTTCATGCTGTCTTTTTTTTTTTTTTTTTTTTTAATAAAAATCATGCTTAATCAAACCTCAGGTGAGAAACCAACCTTCTGGCCTAATAAATAAATAATGCAAGGATCAAACACATGGTAATCTCCTTTGACTTATAAATGAAGGGATGGTTTGATGTTTTTAATCAATTCTGGCTAGAAAAATGGCAAAATGGACATTAAAGATCCTGCGTAAAAGACATTCTGGTAAAATCTGGCCAAATTGTTCCAGTAGTGACCTCTAGATGGCAGTGTGGTTATTAAAACAGTTTAGCTGAGCAATTCAGTGAAGTATATTTATCTGTTTCTAAAGTAATTGAATTGCTCTATGTAACCCAAACAGGTTCGATGCTCAGAAAATGCTCGAAAAGGTAAGGTTTTTAAGGTCAAATCATGTTGTTTTCATCGATTATAATGAACAGCATAAGAAAACATCCTGGAAGGAAATAGCCATGCCAGATCGAGTGTTTTTATCGAGGACTGTGGGGTGATTTACTTTCTCAGATGCTGAGCAGCACCTGAAACTTGCCAGAGGTGAAATAGGAACGTCATAAATTTTCATGAACATCATAACAAAGTCGTTTGGTCACACCCTAAAAAGATTATACGGGATGGAAATGGACGTTGTCTGGAGTGCAGAAGTGTGTCCTCAAAGTCCTGGGGCTTTAGTGAAGAGATGTCTGTCTGTCTGCCAGGTCTGAAACATAGGATGAGGCCTGACACATTTGGCAGGTGCCTGTGTCAGTGCTTTAGCAGACTCTCCTTTTAGATGTGACACTATTTTTTTTTTTTTTTTACCAGTCCTCACTACCTAACTACTTTTTGTCCATTCTTTTTCAAGATACATCTTAAATATTTTTTTCAATGACTTTCTGAATAAATTAAGTAAAATAAATATTAAAGCACTCACGTTTTAATTAAATTATCCATATTTTGTTTGTGTTTTCTGTATACTTTTTAAATATTTTTCTTGACTCGTCCACTGCACTGTTGATTTTTTCCAATGACATTCTAAAAACATTAAATTACAATAAATTAATAAAATTTTTTAAATTTTTAAAAAAGTAAAATCTTAAAGGGGTGGTTGATTATGATTTCACTTTTTTAACTTTAGTCAGTAGTGTAATGTTGCTGTATGAGCATAAACAACATTTGCAAAGTTACAACGCTCAAAGTTCAATGCAAAGGGAGATATTTTCTTTCATAGAAATCACTTTTTAAGGACTACAACAAACGGCTGGTAGGGACTACAACGAGCTTCTTCCCAGGTTAGTGACATCACAAACCCCACAATTTACATAAACCTCCGGGAACATGCGACAAAAGGGAAACCATTCGGCAACCATTCAGTGAGAAACGTCCAGTTGCGTTCTAAAAGTTGTAACTTCTTCCTGAGTCTCTCCATCAGTGTCAGACTCCGGTTTGAACAATGTAAAACTGAACACTGTTACTGACAATCATCATTATGGCTGCGTGAGATTCTCCAGCTTTGTTGTTGTTGAGCAACCAAAGCGCAAGCTGTTAAAGCTCTTCGGGAGCAGAAGCTCATTTGCATTTAAAGGGACACACAAAAATGGCGTGTTTTTGCTCACACCCAAATAGGGGCAAATTTGACAAGCTATAATAAATGATCTGTAGGGTATTTTGAACTGAAACTTCATAGACATTCTGAGGACTTGTAAAATGGGCATTATAGGTCCTCTTTATGATCTAATTTGTATTTGTTCTATATTTTTAGCATACTTTTTAATATTTTCATTGAATCGTTGATAATCTTAAATTATTACTTTTTAGTGACCTTCTAAAAAAGTTAAATAAATAACAATAAATAAATAAATATTGGTTAAATATTAATATTTTAAATAATTTTATCCACACCTTTTCTGTAAATGTTTTTCTCGACTCCATTTTTTTCCCCAACAAACTTTCAATGCACTTGAGTGTACTTTTGGGAGGCTTTTGACTAGGATGTTCAGGTCAGTGTCAAATTTGCCCTTCATAGGCATAACAGAAGAGAACACTCTTGAAAATAAAGGTTCTTTATTGGCATTGATGGTTCCATGAAAAACCTTTTACATCCATAGAACCTTTCCATTACCCAAAAGGATCTTGACAGTGGAAAAAAGTTCTCCAGATTATTAAGATTATTTAAAAAGTTTTGTACGGAAGAGGATTAGGGCCAAGCAATAATAAAAAAATAAAACCTCAAGATTAAATTTGTTAAATTTCGAGAAAAAAGTCAAAATAAAATGTTGAGAATAAAGTCATTAAATTATGAGAATAAAGTCATTAAATTACGAGAAAAAAGTCGTTAAATTATGAGAACAAATTTGTAATTTAACAAATTTATTAACGACTTTTTTCTCATAATTTAATGACTTTATTCTCAACATTTTATCTCGACTTTTTTCTCGAAATTTAACGAGTTTTTTCTCGAAATTTAACAACTTTAATCTCGAGATGGTTTTATTATTTTTTTTTATTATTGCTTGGCCCTAATCCTCTTCTGTACTTTTGGAACCTTTATTTTGAAGGAAAGTTGTTTCAGAGATGGTGGAAGTTAATACAATTTGATAAAGGACTAAGAAGCCAAATTTTTCTTTAGAATAACATGCACTGACAAATCGCTCACAATATGAACAGGAATATATTAAGATCAGTTTTGATTTCCTAATGACTTTAATCGTGCCCTCTAACATTTTTTCTTTCCAGATTTCAGGAGGACAGTCATGACAGGATGTTGTGTTAATCTGAGGAGTGAAAACACACCCCTCAATGTCAGTGGATCTGAGCCAGTGACAGCATCATCAGAACGCTAGTCTGTCACAACCGGCTGCTTTGGCTCAGGACCGTGGCTTTGTGGAGCCCAGTGGGCCGCAGGCTTCCAGACCCTGATCAGAGGAAACTTTCACGCCTGTCTGATTTCCATCAGTTTCATATTTCTCAACATAATCTCTCACTCTGCAATAGTCAGTCTCTCATAGCACGCTTATCTCTTACCCCATACTATTCTCTCTCTCGCTAACAGTGGTGAGGTTTGGAAATCCTCCTGTCAAAAAGAGTGTCTGTTTTGCGAGTGAAAAGGTCACTTTTTCCTGCTTTTTCCCCAGAGCGGCCAGCACTACATGCGTTTTTTGCCCTTATATCACGTTAATCTCTGGCTGCTCCGAGATTGACGCATTTTGACAATCTGACCCTTGGACTTTTGCGACCTTGTGACCTCTCCTCACTGGCAGCATGGTGGAGGTCACTGAGTGGTGAGAAAAATCTGACCAAGATGAACTAGCTTGTCAAATCGACCCATCAGTTTTAGACCACAGCATCTATTACAAGGTCTGCATACCTTTATTTTTATAAGCACCATGATCACTACACCGCTGTCTACTGCTTCCATAGGCATCTGTCTTCTAAGACAACATCCTAACTGAAATGGAACCTCATAAGTAATTGATTTGGAATGCTCTACATAGGCAATAGGCGACTACACGTGTCCATTAGGAGACTCAACTTACATCTGATTCCCACAGACATTGATGTTAGCATGATGTTTAGCAGATGACATGATGTTGTAATGTGAAATTGGTGAAATAATCACTTTTTAATTGAATTATTTTAAATGTAGTTTTCTGTTTTCAATATTAAAGGGTTAGTTCACCCAAAAATGAAAATTATGTCATTAATGACTCACCCTCATGTCGTTCCAAACCCGTAAGACCTCCGTTCATCTTCGGAACACAGTTTAAGATATTTTAGATTTAGTCCCTCCATTGAAAGTGTATGTAATAAAGTCGTAGTTTTTGTTATTTTTGGACCAAAATGTATTTTCAATGCTTCAAAAACTTCTAACTAACCCACTGATGTCACATGGACTACTTTGATGATGTTTTTATTACCTTTCTGGACATTGACAGTATACCGTACATACATTTTCAATGGAGGGACAGAAAGCTCTCGGACTAAATCTAAAATATCTTAAACTGTGTTCCGAAGATGAATGGAGGTCTTACGGGTTTGCAATGACATGAGGGTGAGTCATTAATGACATAATTTTCATTTTTGGGTGAACTAACCCTTTAAATAATTGGAATTAACTTTTTCAATGAACTAAAGAAATAAATAGCATTCACAAATACTGGTTAGTTAAAATTTTATATTTTATCCATAATTTTTCTGTACTTTCAGTATACTTTTCAAAATTTTCTTAATTTTGAAATATTTAGAAAAAACAACAACTTCCAAATAGCATGCACAAATATTGGTTAGAATAGTTTCTTTCACTTTTTAATTGATTTTTTTTTATCCATTTTTCAGATATTTTTAAAACTTTTTTATATTATTTAGTTTTCTATTTTGTTTATAATTCTCTATTTTGAATGAATTTTTCTTAATAACAAGCAATAAATAACACTGTGCATAATTTTTTAAAAAATAGTTATATTTCAGTATTTCATAACCACCCCCCCCCCCCCCCCCCCCCCAATAAAATTATACAAAATTTTATAAAATTATAATTTTATTGATACTTTTCTGTGTTTTCAATATACTTTTCTGCACTTTCTTTTATTGTCCACTATCTTGCATGATTTTTTTTCTTTCAGTGCATTCTGGGATTGCAGTCGCTATAAGATACACATGACGCTGCCTTGGAATTTGGCCAAAAGACAATACCTTTATGACTATTTAAAGGTGCAGTGTGTGAATTTTAGGAGGATCTATTGACAGAAATGCAATATAATATACCTAACTATGTTTTCAGTGGTGTATAAAGACCTTAAATAATGAACCGTTATGTTTTTATTACCTTATTACCATTTCTGTCTACATAAATGTAACGAGGTTAGTAGATGTGGGAAGAAGGAGGCGGGAACCGGCGAACGTTCAACAAAACTTTAATCTCAAAATAACCAAACAAAACGAAAGTAATGCCGGCAGACCCTCGCGGACGTCTGCCGGCCACACAAACATAATAAAACATAAAATAAAGTCCAGGCCTGGTCCTCTCTCGTCCTTCACTGTAGTCGCTCCTCCTTTTATGCTCCCGGAGCTTCTCCGTGAGGGACTCAAGGCCGGTGCGCCTCCCAGGTGAAGCTCATTAACACTCGCGCCACCGGCCTCGCGCCGTTCCCTCACGGCTCTCGCCCGCCCTGGTCGCCACAATAAACCGCGGCTCCCCTTACATGTTACGACGCCATTTTGTATCTGCATGTTTCTACTGTAGCCCTAAATGGACAAACTGCTCTACAGAGCGCATTTCCTCACTATGTTGTTGTTCTTCTTCGTTGGTATTTTTAGAGGCAGCCTGCATCATCACTACGTTGAATACACATGAAGAAGAAGAAGTAGTAGTAGTAGTCATCTGGTAAATTAGAAGCAGAAACCGTTTATTGTTAGAAGTAAGAAGAAACATCATTGCTTGACTGGCTACTCTCTGCTGTCTTAGACATCTTTGTCCTGTGTCGGCCACCGTAGCTTCAACCTCACCGCTAGATGCCGCTAAAATTTACACACTGCACCTTTAATGTTTCATTTTTAATTTAATAACCCTTTATAAAACAAGAGATATAAGTGTTTTTTTGTTTTTTTTTTGGGAACGTGTAATATGCAGCACAATATGTGTGTAAATGCTAAGAAATAGAATGTCTTGTTAATAATGGTACATTTCCACCTAGTCAGACTAATGATTTTAAATTGCTAACCGCCCTCTGGTCATAGTTCAGCAGATTTCACAATATTTTAAAATCAGTCGTCCCGTATGAAAGCCAGAGTTAACAAATGACATTTGAATCAGCCGCTGTGATCGAGCACCATAATGGATTAAATAGCCTTGACATTTCAACACATGCGCCACATTTTAGCTCTCATCTGTCACTGTTACACCACATGACCTCTGTGCTTTTAATCTCTCTCTCTCTCTCTCTTTCTCTGATTGTAATGTCCAGCTCATTTGTATGCTGTCCTAGCCTGAGTGTCTTGCTGGTGGCTGGCGCCAAAGTTGTGGCATTGGATAGATTTGAATAGATATTAGAGTGAATCTCACAAAACTGTCAACATATCTGGGTCGTATTTAATAAGATATTTTGCTCAAAGACTGTGAAGCTTATTTTTAGGACCAATATGATTTGTTTTTGCACTGTGACATTATTATATCACAAGTAAGCACATTCCCTCAATCAATCAATCAATGAAATCAAATTATCAATGAAATCAAATTAATCAGATTACTGTAGGCCGGAGATTGTTTGGGAGTCTTTTAACAATAATTATTTTTGCTATTCCAATTGTTGCACAGAAATTACTTATTTAAAAAAAAAATGTTGTAAAAATAACCTTCTTTTATTTTATGCAAAACATTTGTTTGTTTGTTTGTTTGTTTGTTCATTTAGGGGTGTAGTATGACCATGTTTTTGTGAGATTCATATTTCATTCATTTTTCTCATGTAACAAATCAGGTCAAATATATATATATATATATATATATATATATATATATATATATATATAGGTCACAAACTGTTTGGTCAGTGTCATGCAGGATGGTGAAGCAGATGGGGAAGGCAAAATCTACCATCAACCTTCATCTGTGTTGCCTTGAGAAAGGGAGGGCAATGCCTGCCTTCCCTCTCTCTTTCGTCTTAGTACAGAGAGAGGCAGGGAAGCAGCAAGGAAAGAGGAACGGAGAGGCAAGACCAGATCTGGAAGAATACCTTTGCAATAGCAGATCTGAAAGTTTGAACACCAGCTGAATACAAATGAGGATGGCCTGTGTTGAGGATGGCGCAGGCTGAGTTTCTCTTAAGGGACACATCCGTGAGCACACACACACACTCACACTTTACGTCAGGGTCCCGATCACAAAGTTGGGGTTTAGTTTTCAATAACGAGTGATTATTACACGGCTGCAAATAAATAAATAAATGGACATGAAATATTGATTGGATTTTAAATTAGTTTATTATGTGCGAAGAAGGAGAGCACAGAGTGATGCGAGAGACTTGAAACTACCACAGCTGTGTTGGAAATCATTTTCCTGGGACGATGCACAATATACAGTTTAGCATCAATATGCAAAAATAATCAATCAGGAAAAAACAATCAGGCCAAAATATCTGTATGTGGCTCTGAGCATTTTATTTGGCAGTCAATTTAATTTATATAATTACATCTGAATAATTTGAAGCGTAAACATTTTTGTACTATATCACCAGCTAGACATTGTTACAAGTTTACACTGAATTTGCTTATTGTTTCAAATATGAATTAAAGCAGGCTATTGTGTGGTTAATTATATAATAATGTATTTAAATAGAATATGATTATTCAAAGATGAATACATTTGATGAATGAAAATAAATGTTGAACTGAAATGGCTGACACAAAACTCTCGAGAAAACAAAACAGTACACTAATTTTTGTAGACTAATTGAGACATACGGTGCTGACGCTTTAATGAGTGTTCTTATGACTGCAATCAAAACATCCACATGAAATTTGATTTTAGTGCTGAAATGATTTTAATTAGGGAAATCAAGCTGTCCATAATTACAAGAGCAACAGAGGTCTCTCTCCTCTGTGTCAGAAAGCCACAGGATGTTTGATGTACATCAGGACTTCATTAGCACAGACATTAGAGTTGCCAAACACAAAGAAAACAGTCAAACTCTGCTATTTATGTTCCCTCAAGAAACTTTTTAACAACCCCTCACACAATGTAAGCTCACATTCTCTGTCAAAAACACCTCAACACAAGCTCCTTTCTGTCATTTGGGTTTTAAAGGTTATGTAGCCTATTTATTGTTCAGCATTTCATACGCATTTAGGTTATAGAACATTTAAATTTAGGCAAATTACGTTTTTCCACTTATATCATGTAGCCTATTGTTCCTTCTTATTACTATTAATATTTTTGTCGTTATTCCTGTTGTTCTTTGTTGTTGTAATCATTTATATGGTTGTAACCATAGACATATGGATGTAATAACAAAGAATAGTGTAATCAGTCGGCTCAATGCACGAGCACCTGCGCATGCCCGCTGCTGGAAAATCTCTCGCGAGACGCGTTGCTATAACGACAGATGTACACAGTTTCCACAAGCGGTATTTCGGGAGGAAGATGTGTTAAGGTAAGTGCTTTAAAAACCAATTTTGATAAAATATTGTTGAAAAAGTTCCTTTTAACTCTGTACAGTAAGTGCAACAACTCTCGCCTTTGTTTTGGAAAGCTCTTATAATAATTCTAACGTTCAGGAAATAAGACTAATGAGAATATGTTTATCAGCTTTCTCTCTTGTAGCTGCTATTTCTTCAATCTTAAATGGTTAACAAGCAGAAAACTACAAAACGGGAAGGTACTGTGGTAATACCACGTTTTTTTTTAGACATCTTTCCATATTATATTATTATATTACAAGTTCCATATTATATTACAATATGTCAAAAGTTTACATTAGGAAAATGGCTCAAAATAGTTTTTTTTTGTTTTTGTTTTTTGGTCATGTGGTACCCTGGTAGCCTATTCTTTGACATAGAGTACCTTTGAGTACCATGCAAATGCCATGCCATTTATGTCAAATGTTTGCAATAACAAAATGGCACTACCATGGTTTTTGGAGTACCATGAAAATACCTTTGCATATACCTAAATAAATATGCTAATCATTCAGTACCATGATATGATACCATCACTGCACTATGGTAATGTAAAAGTATTTTTTTATTATTGTAAAGGTTTGCTGCTGTTTTTCATTTCATTGGCCTTTTTGTAGGTAAATTCAGTGAAATTTGTTCTGTTCTGTGCTGTGTGTTTCACAGATCTCTCTCTCTTCTTTTTTTTTCTCAGGACACTTCAGTGGAAATTACAGCCTGTGAAGCTTACAGTCTGATCAGAGAGCACCATGAATTTAAACAACTTTGTGGTACTTCCCAGCAAGCCCAAGTCAATGAAGTTAAATGTCAGGTTTGAACAGTCGGTTCCCTTGAGTTTCTTTTCACGCTTCAGATTTTTCACATTATTAGCACGTAACACGTCGCTTTTGCAAATGGCGGCGCTCCAAGTAGTCTGTTGAAAATTACATGATTTTGTGTATTCAGTTGAATGATTTTCTACTACGGACTGACACAAATAAAACAGGAAAAAATCAAGGTCACGTTGGTTTGTATAAGTAAATATGCAGTAGGTTATCAAATAGTATATTTCTGTATGTGTATGTTTTTCATAGGAATCTTCGGGAACTGCGTATGGAAACAGTGCAGTTGGATCAGCATGCCAAGGAGATGGAGAGCAGACTGGAGGAGCTCAGACAGCGCATGAACCAGGAGAAAGAGGAGAGGGAGTGAGTAAAATAGGGAGGGGAGGGACAGCTTGTTGAATTAATGAATGAATGAGTAGATGAATAAATTAACTAGCCAAACAATGACTGTGACAGAGAGCGTAGAGATAAAAGAGAAAATGTAAACAATGAAACTGATGAATAAAATGAAAAACGTAGGAAGAGATAGCAAGTGAATGAGAGATTATGAGGGTAGGTGTGGAGGCAAAGACAGGAATTGAAATGAATAATTCACCCAGAATTAATATTCTGTTAGTGTTTTTTCACCCTCCCAAAACTTGTGTGCAGATGTTTTTCTGCCTTGAATTTTTTTTAAAGATTTTTTCCCCCCATACAGTGACAGTTTACAGTGACCATGGCTGTCAAACTCCAAAAAAAAAAAAAAAAAAAAAGAAACAACAAAATCTCCATAGTCCGTATGACATAAGTCTTTTGAAGCAATGCATTTACATTTACTGTATGCAGTTGGCAGACACTTTTATCAAAAGCAACTTACCTTGAAGCCATACATTTTTACCAGTTTATGCATTCTCTGGGAATTGAACCCCTGACCTTGACGTTGCAAGCACCATGCTTTACTTTTCGAACTTTGTGTGATAAACTTATTTAAATTTAAATTTTACTACTAAAAACTTATGTAAATCTACCCCGGTTACCAGGTTGGCATCAATCACGTTTGATCAAGAGACACATGAGAACCAATGAGACATCAGAACCCAACATGATGTGCCAAATGCCGCTATATTTGACTATATTTGACCTCTATCATGTGACTTCAGAAGACTTAAAATATATGGCACTCCTGCCATATATTTCGTATGGGCTATATCACTATATATATATATATATATATATATATATATATATATATATATATATATATATATATATATATATTTTATCCACCTTATTCCTGACTAGCCTACTGCGTTTCAAATTATGGGTTGGTTGCACTTCCGGTTTGGGGAACTTCCATTTAAAAAGACTGAAACGAATCATTTCAAATCATAAGGTTGCCCTACAAATAAAGCTTATCCGTCAGTTTGACTGAATGAGCTGTCAGTTTTTCTTTCATGTTTTATTTTCAGACATCGTGAGTATAATGTAACACTTGGTATTTTAACGTAACAGGTTATAACAAGAATATCTATGGTAAGAGCTTTTTTCAGTCACTACTTTCTATCCTCGTGATGCTGTAATAGTATGAAAAAGGACAACATATGCTGCACATTTGTGGTCTGTTCTCCTGATATAATTTATGATATATCCCATTAATAATTCACTGGAATGCACAAAGAATCTCTTGTTTTTCTCCTCAAAGCCTCACATCTCTTTCCAGGTTTGGTTTCACAGGTAAATACAATTTATTATCTGTAAAAATGATGGAAATCACTTTGAAATAGTATCACGCAATGCTGAAGTTCATGAAAATTTTTTATTAAGGCAATGTATATTACATATATATTACCGATATATTACCGCTATAGTTATATGTAACCCGTCCGTTATTGCTGTGGAAAGAGTCACGCTTTTTCATGGCCTGTTGAAAGTACCTTGTTGATGCTTTTACACTTTTAAATGTCCTTTTAATGTTCATTGGTTGAAGGGTGAGTCAAGTAATGTCATCTCATTGTACCCAGTTTTAAAAAAACGTATTGCGTTCATAAAGCGAGCCTTTCACTGACCGTTTACAGCTTAACGGAAGTTACACCCATAATTTGTGCAAAGCGTCATGGGGTGTAAGAATAAGGTGGATAGAGCTTGACTTTTGTGGTTACTATGAACCACACATTATATAAACTCAAAAATATTCATTTTAATGTTTTACATCTTTATTTTTTTAAAGCATTTTAATTAAGATTATTTTAATTTAACAGAATGCAAACACTTTTAATACTGTAAGTTTGCAGAGGCCCCCTAGTGGGCCCTTGCTCCCTGGTTCAGAACCGCTGCTTTATACTGTATTTGATTCAGAATATTACTGTATTATAAGGGGATGTGGTCTTAAAGGGATAGTTCCCTCAAAAATGAAAATTATGCATGTGCTTTATTTCTGCATCTCATGTGAGGAAAGAAAATCAGATTTTGGGCCACATTTAACTGCTGTGTAAACATACAGCTCCAGGGGGTTAATAAAGGCCTTCTGAAGCTAAGCGATGCGTTTTTTTAAAGAAAAAATATCCATATTTAAAACTTTATAAATTCCGGTGGACGACCATACGCATACTACGCAAGTCGACTTGCGGCAAATGAGTAACCCCTGGAGCGATGTATGACGAAGGGTGTAGGAGTATCGTAAGCTTAGACACCTCTCACGGCAGTGGCGTAGCAAGTTAGCCCTCGGCCTGTATGCAAAAAATTTTCACGGGCCCCCCTCGGTTTCGCGCGGGGTGGAGGGGATGTGCGTCGAATGAGTCCCAGGATTTTAATATGAATAAGATATTATCACTAACATGCAGACAAAACTTGTTTAAAAAAAAAAAAAAAAAAACATTTCTAGGAATGACAATATTATATGCTGTCCTCCATCATTTTGACTTTGCATTTAAAAAAATGTCAAAAAAACGGCTTTTCAACACAGTCTAAATTTGAATTCGACCGATTCGCTCTGGCTTTGGAATTTAAGAATGATCATAGCATCATTTCAGATGCGATGAGTCCTAAGATTTATGTTATTAAGTTATGAATTAATTATTCTGTCACAGACTTTTTTTAATGCACGTTTTCCTAATAAATTTACTAAAAGTTTCTTCTCTAAATATGTTTCCGCCATGTTTTATGTGCATTTTATTTAGTTGAATAAAGACTATCTACCCCAACGAGTACGAGTTACTTTTATTCACATCTTGAAATGTGCAGACGTAGTCGTTTTTTTTTTTTTTTTTTTCTCAGAAAACCATTATGACTCATTTAAAATTCTGTGCTACTTACATTACTGCATGCATACGTTTCAGAAACCCACTTGAAAAACGGCAGAAATGGTCCATTTATTCAGATTCTTAATGATTTTCAGTACATTTAAAATAGATAGGCTATAGCAAGTTATTGACAACATTAATAATATACTTCATTTTTCTGAACATGTACACGGATTCTGTCTCGCGCACAGACGTGCGTGCGAGCCTTTGAAAGTATTTGGCTACAGAAAGACGCGTTCGGCGTGTGCACTGCGCACTATCTAGTGGACTTTTGTTTTTAAGCACTCAATTCACTCTCGCATGGGCTGTTGTACAGTACACACACTGTCCATGCCATCACGAAAATTGGGCTGCACGCGGACGGGGAGTGCGGACGTCCGCAAACCCTCCTGATGATGAATGTTTGTGATGCGGACGGTGCGCGGACGCCCGAAGTATACTTTGGGGTTAAGCCCGTAATAGCGGGCCCCCAATCCGCCCGGGCCCATATGCACGTGCATACCTTGCATGCCCAGACGCTACACCACTGTCTCATGGTCAAAACAGATAGGTCTGTGCGTCTGAAAGAAGATAGTCATATACACCTAAGATGGCTTGAGGGTGAGTAAATCATGGAATAATTTTAATTTTTGGGTGAATTTTAATTTTTTGGGTTTACACGGCAGTTATATGTGGTCCAAATCTGATTTTCTTTCCTCGCATGACATGCAGAAATAAAGCACATGCATATAAGTATTTTTTTGCAATGTGACTTTGTAAATATACATTAATCTAACTTGACATTCGTCATAAAATGTCAATCCATCAAACCCAATGCATACAGTACAAACGTTCTCAAGGGTATGGGTCACCTACTGTAAGTGCAGTGCCTTGCAGAAAAGCACTGACATATACAGTTCAAAGACATCCTAAAGTTTTCAGAGTTCCAATTGTACATCCGTACACTTCTGTTCTGTTCCATAGAATTGTCTGATGAACATGTTTGGGTTAGTTTAAGACCAGATATGCACAACATTTAACAATTTATGTAAACAACTGGCTACATTTTAATACTTAGGATAACGTGAGAAGCTGGAAACGGCACGTACATATGTGAGTATATGTAGCCAAGGTAGAAAACAAATGGAAATGGAGTGACAGAGATGACATTAGCTTTAAAATCTGATCGGCACATGGAGTATGCAGCTCCTGGCCTGCTCTGCAGGCAATCTCGGGTGATGGTTTGACTTCTTAGCGATCTGGTTTGATGGAATCAGCATAGCCATCGAGTGGAAGGAAATTGAGTCATCTCGGCTCCAGCAGCTCTGCTCTCGCCACACATCCCTGCTTGTCTTCCCATTTCTCCCAAAACAAATTAAGATTAAGTGGGACCCTATGCCAAAACGGGGAAGGCAGGAAATTAGTTTTCTGTCAAAATAAAAGAATAGGAAAAAAATAACATCAGTAGTTATTAATTTGATGTCTCTCTCCCTTTTTCTCTTCTCAGCCCGGCCCCTTTCCTACAGCACTTCATTAATAACACTAAAATGTGACCTGTGTAGGTCCACCTCATGAATTTATAGTGGCGGCCGTTTTAGGTGTACGTATCAGCTCATAACTCAACAGGGGTGGAAAACAGTACGGTAATGGGGTAGATGCAGTGAATACATCATATTTCCATATATACTTCCAAACAAACGCAAACATATACATGTAGTCGGTCAGGATGAATTATGTTGTGGTAGCGTGAGGAATGAATTTCCGAATGAATTATGTTGAGAAAGCATGAAGAATGAATTTATCAGTAATTTAACATATTTGTGCCCGCAAAGTGGATATATCAGTGAGGCGGAGACAATAGCATGAAGCTATACCTGTGAGTTCTTCACAGGGATGGACGGTGCCAATTGCACCTGTATCAATAACACAAGATAGCGCTTTCCGATAATCAGATGAATGAATGCAGCAAGAATGCAGCTACAGACAAGATGTCTGTGACATCTGGGCTGCGTACCAGAACTGTCATATTAAGGAATGTAAGCGGTACCATATCTAAATTACGATTGCCTCCATATGGACGTTTTTAAATAAAACTCTTTTAGATTAGCTCTTATCAGCAGCCATTAATCAAAGCAGAACTTCTGTTGTGGGTGCCATGCTGGGAATGGTTGATGTTATCTTCCTCCATGCTCAACCTGCTCGCTGTTTATTGTAGTGAAGGCAGAGGACTAAAGGGCCACAGGTGAATTCATAAGAGTAGATGAGAGCCGATAGACTCTGGCCTTGTGCTCGGTGTAAGTTGCGCTTACAAATTGAGCCTTTTTTTATACTTTGTTGTTGTCTGTCCTTTCAGAGCTGGTCATCAGTATACACTACCATTTAGAAGTTTGGTCAAAAGTGACATTTATTATGTCACATGTGTCAATTAAATGCTGTTCTTATGAACTTTCTATTCATCAAAGAATCTGGAAAAATATGTCTACAAAAATATGAAGCAGCACAACTGTTTTCAACATTGATAATAATAAGAAATGTTTCTTGAGCAGCAAATCAGCACATTAGAATGATTTCTGAAGGGTCATGTGACACTGAAGACTGGAGTAAATTCAGCTTTGCCATCACAAAGATAGATTACATTTTAATTGATTTATCACAAGGTTAAATGTGCAGTAGTTTAACCTCTCACCTGTCCCACTATGTACTCGAGTGGCAGAAGAGTTGGATTTCTGTGACCCTGACAGGAGATAAGTGTTTGTCTTGTTGGTTGGCACTCAGTGTGTGCGCCTGATGGTAATCCGCCAGTTGTTAGCACAACTGCCACGTTGCTTGTGCGTTTCCCCATAATGCTGACAGGCAGGCTTGAGCGCGGTTAATCCCATCCCAAACGCCCGTCTCCATCAGACTGATAAAGGCCAGCACATAAACAGCCCTTAATGAGAGTGGACAGCACGCAGAGGAAGTGTCCTCTCTCCCTGCTGCCCCTTCCGAAGTCTCTGACTTTCTCACTCTTTTATAATATAAGATGGATTTAAGTGGAGCTGCTGAGCTGTGTATTTTTAGTATGATAAGGCATGAGCTATTCATGACTTTTCCTGTTGCTCATTCTTAGGGTTAGGTATTTAAGATGGTTCCAGCCTCCTCTATAGTTAGTGTACTGTTAATCACTTTGACAAATTAGTAAATCAGTTATTAATAAAAACTCAAACATGAGTCCCTCCCTACTTCCTCTGAACACGTGAACACATTGTGCTCAAGCATTTCTGTGGTAAAAAGTCACATGATCTGTCACCGAGTACACATTCCTCTGGGATTTTGATATGGATTTTTTCAGAATTTTCCAGGCAGCTATCCAAACAGTTCCACGACCCCGGAGTGGTACCAACATGAGAGAAAGATACATTTCAACAGCACGGTTACGTCTTTACTTCTCGAAAAATTATATCGTACAAGCAAACACACATAACATACATTTCCATCCTTTGAACACACTCAGGCTTGCGGCTCTACGCCAACATGACAACCCACCCTAAACAAACGGCCTCCCCCGCAATCACACCGTGAATTATTTAGACTGTTGATTTGATGTGGCAACCAAAACAACAAATCAGAAAACAAATGAAGTCGACCTCCATCTGTGTATCTGTGTGAATTATGTAGGGCAAAAGCTTTCATGTACTGTTTGTGTTTGTTTTTCACCATTTGACATGTGCTTAATTAAAAGTTACTAATCAGCAAGTGTTCTTGTTCTGAGTTTATTCTTTCTTTTTATTTATATATTGTCTGAGTGAAAGTCACCGCCACAATGCTAGGATGGTGGATAGTTACCAGGGCGTTGCTATGCAGCTACTATGGTGTTCTGAATGGTTGCAAGGGTGTTGCTTACTGGCTCAAGTCAAAAGAGATATGTCTTCTTTAAGTTTATGGGATTTTCGCTTGTTTCATCATCTGTCAAGCAAAAATTATATGTTTGATTTGCTCTCCATAGCACAGATGTGGAAGAGTTAAAGGGTTAGTTCACCCAAAAATGAAAATTATGTCATTAATGACTCACCCTCATGTTGTTCCAAACCCGTAAGACCTCCGTTCATCTTCGGAACACAGTTTAAGATATTTTAGATTTAGTCAGAGAGCTTTCTGTCCCTCTATTGAAAATGTATGTACGGTATACTGTCCATGTCCAGAAAGGTAATAAAAACATTATCAAAGTAGTCCATGTGACATCAGAGGGTCAGTTAGAGTTTGTTGAAGCATCGAAAATACATTTTGGTCCAAAAATAACAAAAACTATGACTTTATTCAGCATTGTATTCTCTTCCGGAATCCTTTCCATTGAATTGATTCCATTGAATTGATTCCATTGAATCCTTTCATCTGTCGGCATTGGTAATGCACTTTTATGTCGCCGTGGTTGTTTTTGGCGATTAGGACATTCGCGACATTTTGAAGCATCGAAAATACATTTTGGTCCAAAAATAACAAAAACTACGACTTTATTCAGCATTGTATTCTCTTCCGGGTCTGTTGTCAATCCGCGTTCACGACTCCTCCTCTTCTTCTTCTTCTTTCCTGTTTTACGGCGGTTGGCATCCAGCTTATTGGTGCATTACCGCCCCCTTCTGCTCCGGAGTGTGGTTCACGACTCCACAGTGACGCTGCTGACGCAAGACGCTGCTGACGCAAGACGCTGCTGACGTGTTATCCGGTGTGCCCGAGCTTCGTTTACAGTCTGAGGGAGACGCACGCTGTATTCAAGCTATTCTACATTGTTTGTATTTTGGTATTGCTATATTTTTTAAAATGGTGCGTAAGTGTGCATGTTGCGGATGTCCTAATCGCTAAAAACAACCACGGCAACGTAAAAGTGCATTACCAACGCCGACAGATGAAAGGATTCAATGGAATCAATTCAATGGAAAGGATTCCGGAAGAGAATACAATGCTGAATAAAGTCATAGTTTTTGTTATTTTTGGACCAAAATGTATTTTCGATGCTTCAAAAAATTCTAACTGACCCTCTGATGTCACATGGACTACTTTGATGATGTTTTTATTACCTTTCTGGACATGGACAGTATACCGTACATACATTTTCAATGGAGGGACAGAAAGCTCTCGAACTAAATCTAAAATATCTTAAACTGTGTTCCGAAGATGAACGGAGGTCTTACGGGTTTGGAACGACATGAGGGTGAGTCATTAATGACATATTTTTCATTTTTGGGTGAACTAATCCTTTAAGCACTGGATTTTAAAACTTAGGGCTAAGCTTTTTTCAAAATGTAAAATAGTACACAAGTACTCTAAATGATGCAGTTCTGTGCTGAACTGAGCAACTTTCTGTGATATTTCCACACAGGAAGATGGGAGCTTCTCACTGGCGTTCTGCACAGGCTCTCGCCCCTGCATTTCAAAGTGTCAAGACGAACAAGGGGAACGCACCTCACAGAGTAAGTCTTTTCTCATCAGATATTATCTTTTCATGCACACACATAAACTCTCTGTTTATAAGGCCGACTTCACCTTCATTCATGCCAGTGATGGCCCAAATCTTTGGATGCACTTTATAGAATTAACTGCTTGAACAATTTAATGGTGGTTTTGGTGATAATGTGGTGTTTGAAATATGTTGTTTCGGGTAGCTCTCTCCAGGCAAGATGAAGATTAGAGTGCTGAAGGATGAGTCTGTGCCAGGTGGGTGGAGTGGAATCTGAGATGTGTTTTGCCCGGTTTGTTTTGAACTCTTTTTTTCTCAAATTTATCACTTGGACACTAGTATAGTAAAGTCTTAGCTTCATACCCCTTCCTTTTCTGTGTGTGAACTCATTTCAGAATGGTGTGAGCCAAAATTGTCTTTAGCACTGTTCCAAACTCTTGTAAGCTAACTATTTCATGACACAAAGCTTGTTCCAAACAATAGACAGCATAACTATTGGCATCACGTGTACTATCACAGAGACTGGACTGCAAAATGTAATTTTCTTGATCATTATTTTGACTTGTTTTCGTCTCTGAAAACAAGAAAGAAATAAAGATAACAATAATGGTCTTTTGCAGAGTTAAAAAAGTAATGCAAAGTAAATGTCAGTTATACATATACTTGTATTTTATCAAAGTTTTTATAAAAATGGCTCTATCTAATTATAAATTGACTATTTTACCCAAACGTTTTGTATTGTTAGAGTACTGAAGTGTATAGAAGTCATGATTTTTTTTGTGTTTATATAAATGCAGCAGTTCAGAAGCAGGAACCAGCCAGCAAGGCACATGGCACTAACAGGAAGCTTAAACTGAGTGGAAAAGTCTGTGGACAGTGTGAAGTTCAACTGGCTGGACTGGTGAGTTTTCATCCGTTCTGTTATTTGAACTATTTTTAATCCTAAGCTATGCATCCCTTTCATTCATCATGCATCATGTCTCAGAAGTCTCTTTTTCTCAACAAGGCTACATTTATTTAATCGAAAATCCAGTAAAACATAGTAATATTGTGAAATATTACTACATTTCTTCTTAAATATTTTATTGTTTGAATACATTTTAAAATGTAATTTATTCTTCTGATGGTAAAGCTGGATTTACAGCATCATTACTCCAGTCTTCAGTGTCACGATCCTCCAGAAATCATTCTAATATGCTGTGCTGATTTGCCGATTTTTGCAAGGTTCATGGAGATTCATCTTTTAAAACACATTCAATAATTCTCTTTGAGCCACTTTGTAGCAAGTAAACAAGATGTCCTTGAGCAACAGTTTGTTTGTGAAACTAACATGATGTATTTCTGCATGTACAAACATTCATACATAGAGGGCTTTCTGTACATCTCTTCATGAGGAATGCCGTGCCACTTCAGTTAATGTCTGTTATTATGGGATCATCAATTTGACCCAGACATCAGACATATCAGTCAAACAGTCTTTCTCGACCAGAATAAGCTTAAGGGTGGACCAGACTTCATAACAATAGTCAAACGTCTGGTTCTGCAAGACTAAAGTGCATGACACAAAGGTTTGTTCACACTTTCTACTCGGAGCCATGACTGGCACCAGTAGATTGAACTGCTCCCAAATACAATGCTGCAAATATATTCCTACTCATCCGACATAATTTCTTAGCAAAGAATACATGAACTGCATATTCTATAGTCCGGAAGCCCTCTTAAAAATCAGTTTGGGGAGAATGCTGCTGCTGTCCGCCACTGTGCTGCTGTAATTTATTTCAGTGGTGTCGTGGTGAAATGAGACCTTTTTTTATGTGGCCATTAAAAGAGCTGGTAATGGGCACAGCTGTAGATTCACAGAGCAGCACTGTATTTACCCTTTTCTTTATTCACTGAGTGTGTGTGCGTGCTTGTGTGGTCGTATTAAAGGGGACCCTATCACCCCTGGGAGATATGGGACTTTCATGCACTCCTCGACTCTGTGTGTGTGTGTGTGTGTGTGTGTGTGAATGGGACTTGAGTGCTTTGAGACAGACAGTCTCGAGGGGACATGTACCTGTGGAATTTGCACACAGGCATTTGGCTGTCAAAGACAGCAAGTGTGTTAAAGTGAATGTTTGGGGTGTGTGTGTGTGTGTCTGTCTCAATGTATTTATGGATGTGTAGAGAGCCAAAGCTTCCTAAGGGTTTTCTCCATGCCTACTCACACAACCCTAGAGGAACCCACCAGAACTAAAGTTGAGCTGAAAGCTGTTGTTCTGTTGTTATTTTGTGAAATGTACTATTTACTGCAAACTGCATAGTATACACTGGATACTGCCTGCTTTTTTAAATGGTATGTGAAATATAGTTCTACCAGAAAGACTCGGGGAGGTAAGATAACGTAACAACCATATTTATTAACGATCAGCAAGCAAAATGTTGTAAGAAAGTTCTTTGGCGTAGACCCCGTCCGTAGCTCAGATCCTAAAGGGTTGCAGACTCTGCATTTCCTGCCTGAAGATGAAGGCAGAGGCATAGCCAACCCCCCTGGGAGGTATGGAGAGGGACCATCCTGGTGGTGGTGGGAAGGATGGAGGTGAAGGTTTGCGTCAGCATCTGCGGACTCAAACATGTGTCAGCAATCTTATATACTCCAAGAGCAAGATAATGATTGGTTAGCTCTAAACTAATTGGTGACGTAACATTGAGTCTTCCTGGCAGAACTTACGCTAGAGCTTTCATTTTCAGACATCATGCTTACAGATCTGCCCTGTCTGATGCACAAAACTGTACACAAAAATGACAAGCACTTGCCGATACTGTATCTAGTGGCTTTGTTTAAAGTTCTAGGTGGAAAGTAAACTAGAAATCCACAAGCAGAATTTTATTTTTAGATTCGTTAACATTTGTACACACATTACAAAGCCTACATATTTCCACTCATCTTTTGTTTCTGAATGAGTTATTACTTCATTAACTAGTCCTTAAATGGCATGTAAAAACAAAACAAACAGCTGGTTGTTTTACTAGTCAGTTGATCTCTTCTTGTCTACATACTAACTTTATAGCTTTTTTTTATCTGGGTGAAATAGTGAGAGTTCCAAATTCAGTCTTATTTTAAAGGTGCCCTTGATCATGTTTTTAAAAGATGTAATATAAGTCTAAAGTGTCTCCTGAATGTGTCTGTGAAGTTTCAGCTCAAAATACCCCATAGTTTTTTTTTTTATTAATTTTTTTAACTGCCTATTTTGGGGCATCATTAGCTATGCACTGATTTTCACTCGACCCCGCCCCCTGCCAATCGCATCTTCCCAGCCACACGAGCTCTGGACTATATTACAGCGCATTTACAGAGTTCACACAGCTAATATAACCATCAAATGGATCTTTACAAGATGTTCGTCATGCATGCTGCATGCATGCTTCGAATTATGTGAGTAAAGTATATATTTGGATGTTAAACGTTTGATTCTGCATGAGTTTGAGGCTGTGCTCCGTGGCTAACGGCTAATGAGGAGAGATTTATAAAGAATGAAGTTGTGTTTATGAATTATACAGACTGCAAGTGTTTAAAAATGAAAATAGCGACGGCTCTGGTCTCCGTGAATACAGTAAGAAACGATGGTAACTTTAACCACATTTAACAGTACATTAGCAACATGCTAACGAAACATTTAGAAAAACAGTTTAAAAATATCACTAAAAATATCATGTTATCATGGATCATGTCAGTTAATATTGGTCCATCTGCCCTTTTTTGCTATTGTCATCGCTTGCTTACCTAGTCTGTTGATTCTGCTTTGCACATCCAGACGTTCTGCCCTTTCTAATGGCTTGAATATGAGCTGGCAACGGCATAGGCCTATGCAAATATTGGGGCGGAGCCCCCGACTTTTACGCAACAGTCGGTGTTATGTTGAGATCCGTGTGTTTTCCGGAAGTCTTTTAAACAAATGAGATTTATATAAGAAGGAGGAAACAATGGGGTTTGAGACTCACTGTATGTCTTTTCCATGTACTGAACTCTTGTTATTTAACTATGCCGAGGTAAATTCAATTTTTGAATCAAGGGCACCTTTAAGTTGCAAAATTATTTCCAGTTATAGTCAGTGTTATTTTACTATTATTTCTGTGCAGTTATTGTTATTTTGTTATTTTATGTCAGTTAGTTGCAAAAACATTTCATTTATAATTTCATTTAGTTTTTTATTTATTTAATATTAATATTTTATTTTATTTTAGCGTTATTTCAATTAACAAAAGTCAGTTTTAGCTAATGATAACACAGACTATGTCATTCTGCATTCTTGTTGTTTAATTTTTTAATGTTTAATTTTGTGTTAATCAAGTCTTGATAAACTAGAAGTTAAGAAGCCGATGAGTTTATTTGTTATGCTGGTTAAAGGTCAAGCAGAGCACATTGCATTGTGAAACGGTATTTTGCGCAAGGTGCTCTGCATATACTTCACATTTTGATATATTATGTTATAGGTTAAACATATATTCAGTGCATACAGAATATTCACGTATGCCTACTGTGCACAGTGCACATATATACTATTTCTGCAGTATAACATATTCAAAGTCTGTCCCAAAAAATTCAAACTCTTCCAAGAATTATGCATCTCTCAAGCTGAAGTGCTGCATCATCATACAGAGAGGGCATGCAGACGTTCAGACCAAATTAATCAAGACAGCATTGCTGGCTACATACATTTACAAGTGGCTCTTCAGCTGTGGGTTTGATCGACCTTCCTTTAAATTCATGTGCCGATATGCAGTCTGTCTCTCTACCCGTCTGTCCATCAAAAGGATTCTCTTATCGCCCTCCGCGCTCATTTACAATCGGTAACAAAATAATGAGCTCCCTTAAGATATGTGCAACTCCCTTCTCTCCATTTTAATATGTATCGTGTTGAGCAAAAAGTGCAAGATATTTAAATATATTGCTGATAATGAAGTTTTTGGGGTAAATATACCTTGCCGTACATATCCTGGGTTTATTTAATTGTTTTTGATCTGTTTCAGATGTGTTCGGAATGCGGAGAGGATTATTGTGTGGGCTGCTTTGTCAGATTCCACCAGAAGGGGGCACTAAAGCGCCATCGCATGGTTCCTGTACAGGTGAGGAGGTGTTCTGGCAACCTTCGTCCTTCCCACGCAAACACACACACACACACACACCTACACACGCCTGCAGCAGCGCCAGGCACAAACCCCGTCACTGAGCAGATTCCATCTTCCTCCTCATTCCGTTTCTCAGAAATGTAGAACGCTGGTCACCATTAGTGGACAATCTGCTCACTGTAACTCTACTCTGATTACACACACCTGTTTCCGGGTTAGAGAGCAGCCACACAAACACGCAGCACGAAGGACAGCTGATGTGTGTTCACACACACGCTCTCGTCAGCTGGAGTTTGTTTTAGAGACTTGAGCAGCCCCGTGGTGAGGTGTTTGATTGAAGCTTTTATCAGGCGGTCAATACATCCATCATTGCATCGGATCGGAACATCAGTGCCAGAGGAGGGGGTGCTGTAGGGACCATTGCAGTCCTGTTAGCAAAAGATCCACAAACCTTAGTTTTTCTTCAGTCTTTGCAGTCACATTCCCTGCTAAAAAAACAACATAGATTCAAAGACATTAATTTTAACCCCAGCAGGTGTTTTTATTAACAAAAATGAAAGAAAAAAGTCAAAGATACATTTTTATGTTGACTTGACTGCCTTCTTTGGGAAGAAAAAAACTTAAAAAGTGTTATTATGCCTTACAGACATACATATTGTAGATTTATGAAACAAGGTGTAAGAATTTATTTGTTGAATTTTTGTTGAATTTCTTGAAATTGCAATTCAGAAAAGACTCTTTCTGTCATTTAAATTTCAATTCTAAAACATTGCTAAGTTGGTTAAAGTGGTTGTAGTGTGTCGCTATGTGGACACTAGGGTGTTGCTAGGTGATTTAAAGACTTCAGAGTGGTTGTTAGGGTGTTTGTATGCAGTTACTAGGGTGCTCTAGGTGGTTGCTTAAGGCTGGAATACACCACATGACTTTTGTTCAGATTTTTGCCCAGATTTGTAGTCTGGATGAGTTGACAATAGTTGTCGAAAACTGGAGTACCGGTAACTTTCTATATTTTCTTAAAAAGCCACATGTTTTGAGGTTTTATTCATGTTCAGGACAGGTTACTATAGTGCAATAGATGCTTGCCTAGTAAGCAGCATAATAAATTTTTTTTTCCTTTTCTTAATTTCTCTTTGTATCCATTAAATTAACTGTGTGTATGTAAAAATAACTGTGCTCATTAAATTACCTTTAAGCTTTATGTGATTTTAATATTATAGTATCACTCTGAACTACAGTTACTTAATTGATAGTGATTTGAAGGTTGACACTAATTACACTAACTTTTGTGTACAGAACTATGTATAACTGTAATTAGTACATTTCTTCCAAGAAAAGAAAATCAACAAACACTATACCGATATACGATTAAAAAAAAAGAGAGTTTTTTAAGCAGTTTCTTATGCTCACCAACGCGGCATTTATTTGATCAAAAATACAGTAATACAGTAATATTTTGAAATATTATTACAATATGGCCCACCACAGATCAGTCTCTTCACATCATGGCCGCCACGCCAGAGGTTCTTCACATCATGGCCACCACGCCAGAGCTTCTTCACATCATGGCCGCCACGCCAGAGCTTCTTCACATCATGGCCGCCACGCCAGAGCTTCTTCACATCATGGCCGCCACGCCAGAGCCTTCAGCCATCAGGGACGATATGCTAGAGTCTCCAGCCATCATGGATGCTGCACCTGAAGCTACTAAGGTGGTTCCTAGGCATTTGAGACTAGCTTCTAGTTTGGCGGACCCACCACTGATGTCGGTGCGAACATCTTCAGTCACGTCTACTCTGCTGTGGTGGTCATCTGCTCCGCCATGGTGGTCTTCAGCTCTGCTGAGATGGTCTTCAGTACTGTCAGCTCCGCCCTGGCCACCTGACCTGCCTGCTCCACCCTGGCCATCTACTCTGCTGGCTCCACCCTGACTCTGCCTCAGTCTCCTGTGTTGCCTCTTCTCCATGGACCTGGCCCTCCATCCGGCCCCTCTCCACCTCCCTCCTGTATTTCTGTGACTTTCGAATACACTCCCTAAAGGGTTAGTTCACCCAAAAATGAAATTCCTGTCATTAATTACTCACCTTCATGTTCCACACCCGTAAGACCTTTGTTCATCTTCAGAATACAAATGAAGATATTTTTGATAAAATCCGAGAGGTATATGACTCATCCATAGATAGCAATATAATCACCACTTTCAAGGTCCTGAAAGGTACTAAAGACATCGTTAAAACAGTCGACGTGACTGCAGTGGTTCAACCTTAATATTATGAAGCGACGAGAATACTTTTTCTTGGGTGAACTAACCCTTTAATGGTGGTGGGGGTATGTCTTTACCAGAGAGCACTCCTCCCATCTTATTTGTTTCACTGTCTACCTGTGTTCTGGACTTTGTTGATATTTGGATCTTTTGCCTATTATATGGATTATGATTCTGCATTGCCCTAATAAAGCTGCGTTTGAATCTTCAACCTCTGAAAATGTAGCATTGCCATCACAGGAATGAATTACATTTTAAAATATAGAAAACAATTATTTTAAGTTGTAATAATATTTGATAATATAACTATTTTACTGTATTTTTTATTAAATAAATGTAGCCTTGGTGAGCAAAAGAGACCCAACCGACCCAAACTATACTCTTTCAAACCAAGCAGTCGGATAATCTCTGAGTCATTCAGACTGTGTTGAGTCTATACTGGGAGAAATCAGCTCATTATGGCCTCCATCGCAAGTTAAGCGCTAACCCTAGGGCATACAGGAAACATATGCCTCACAATGGACACATGACCAAAAGCTCCACATAAGCTATAAATATGTATATACATCATCACGTGTGTCAGTGTTGTTTGGAGCATGTGAGTTGCTCCAATTATTGCATACTGCAGGTATGCTGGCAAGGTGTGGTGATTGGCTCTTCCTGGGAGAGGATGACTCTGAGTGACCCACATAAGCCCTTCACATCTGTCCTCATGTTTACGTCTATTCAGCATTAGGTAGCACATGTGCACCACCAAACTTCCTTTTGCCCTGCTTGACACTTACTCGGCACTGCCGTGTGCTGGAAGATGTTAAAGTAGTTACACAAACACAAGCAAACAAGTCTAGATAGCGGAGAAACAGAAGAACCCATAGGCTCTATTCATAAACCTAGTGACTTGCCTGTTATTTATGTACATTTACATTATCCAAAGTGACTTACATTGCATCGAAGGCATACATTTTATCAGTTCATGCTTTCCCTTGGAATCAAACCCATGACCTTGGTGATGCTAGTACCATACTCTATACTGTTTGAGCTATAGGAATGTACAAAGGTGCTGAAGAAGGTGCACTGAGTGAAAGAGAGATAATGAGTGAAATCGAGATTATCAGAGAAAGAGAGAGCAGTCAAAACTTTGCGCTCACTTGGCAAGAAACCGAGAATTGTATTTAACTATGCTCGGCTCTAATGCAGCTTTATGCATCTTAATCCTGTTTAATTTGCTTCCTTGGGGGAAAAAGAGAACAAATATTAATATTTTCGTCCTCGGGTTTGTTCTTTGCAATCTTGGTTTGTCTTCGTCTATCTTTGACAGAGACGTTTCCCCATCTGCTTTTGATTCATTCTCTTTTATCTCTGTTTTCAAGTTGCATGCACTTCTTCCCCCATTAATAGTTTCCTATTGCTTGCTATTGTCTGCAAATATAAACTACTGATATTCAGAGATAAACTAATTAATTTGCTAATGTTTACTCTAGTTTGAGTGCATAATAAAAATGTATTCACAAGACAGTAGAGGTCTTATCTGATGTGGTAAGAGAAAGCATTATTCAGCAGCCCTGACCACCATAATGGCCACTAACAATGTTATCTTAAGGACATGATGTCGTAAAGAGGAATTAGACGAATGGCTATCGGTTATTGGGTTAATTATATAATTTAATCAAGCTTTTCTTCTGGGCTAATATTCATTTGCACATTTTACAGAGATATTTGATCATTTTTGCAGTAATCAGTAATAAAAACTGCAATTACCTGGTGTGAATGTGATAAACTCAAAGAAATCCTACCAAGCTACCTGTAGTTGGTTTTGTGGTTGAAAGCCTGAAAATCGATGTGTATTGCTTTTTGCAACCTATTTTACTTCTTTAGTATGACTTATGTCATGGTGGCTGTAATTTCAAAGCGAGAAGTGTGTATTTTAATATTTTTCCCATGTACAATGTCCTGCATTATAGACTTCCTTTGTAAGTGCATTATTGTTTACATGATTGTTGTTGTTTCTACGAACTGATAGATGAAAATTTCACTGGAACCGACAGCATGCTAAAGATGTTGTCTATAAAGCTTGTTTTGAACACAGGATATCCATTTAATGATTTGGATGAATGCTTTACCTACAGAGAGTGTGCATTCATTTGGTTGCATCAGTACATTAGCCGAGTCATTAACAGAATGCATTTGTGCACTTTGAATTAAAGGTCTGTTTGAAATCTATGTTTCATCCCCCAGGCAGAGCTCCAGACCCCTGTCAGCACTCGGGATGTGTTGGGTCACCTCCAGCAGCAGGTAAGCGGTGAGGAGAGTCAACTTGCACAAGCTCAAGGTGCATTCTCCAAATCCGCTGATGAAAGAGAAGCCACAGAGGAAAGATCAGCTCCTAGGCCCATGTCTGATAACCAAACACACCACACACAGGTGAGTGGATGGTACATCAAAGTCCTTATAAACTAAATGATAAATTTAGCTTCTTTAGGTCACATCCAGTTAGAAATGTAGACAGTCCTGGGACGGGCAGCTTAAGTTAGCCGGGTCAGAATTATTTACTGTCACACACTGACCTAATCAGCTTCAATCAGACAGAGCTTTAAATGCTCTCTAATCCAGCATATCACAATAATACTCACTTTTCTCTCTTCTATGTGACTTTTTCATTATATTTCCTAGCTTCCTCTTGTTTTGTGTGATCTTTCACTTGCTGATAGTCAACTGAAGTCCTAATTGGATGGCTGCGTGTTCACCTAACAGTGCTAAGCTAACATTATAGCAAAGTCCCTTTAAGACAAGTCATTTCACTCGGCGGCCATCTTTGAAATGCCTCTCGGGCATCCTGGGCATCATGCAGCTCTTTGAATGAGGAAACATCAAATTCTCCAAAGCTGTTTGCCAAGCTTTCGATTAAATTTCATATTTGTAATCACAAATCAAATCTAACAACAACTGTCTCATAATTTTTTTTCCAAACGCTCGAATAATGAAAAAAAAAAACACGGTATTTTTCAGGCTGGATCAAGCTAATGCGCATGCGCAGACGTAAATGCGCGTCTCCTGTGCCTCATTTCTGAGGCGCGCGTCTGGCTGTTTCTATAGAAACTGGTGCTTCTAACAGCCGCTGCAGTGACGCGATGACTTCACCAGTCGGCGATTGGCTCTTATTTAGAAGGCGGGACTTATTCCGCCATATTGTGCGTTTCACTTTCTCCCATTCAAAACAATTCGAGTGACACGTCTTGTGTAATTCTATAGTCTTTGGCATAATGTATTAAATAGGTATTCATAATGTACATTGTAACGCATTATATCTTTTCATAAATAATTGTCAAGTGATAGGCCTTTGTATTCTTCCGTGTTTGCAAGAAAATAAAAAACAAAAAAAACAAAAAAAATACTTCAATATCAGTATTCTGTATATTTAACCTATATCAGTGTCAGCATCAATATTTTCTTTCATTGATGTATAATTCTTCACAAATCCATCTAAAAAGACATGAGGCCAGTTCCATAAACTTTGTCACTATGTTAAGACTGTGTCATAAAGGGATAGTTCACGCAAAAATGAAAATTCTGTCTTTTACTCACATTGTTGGTTTAGCCCACAATTTCTGAAGAGACACAATCACTTTGTATGATGAACAGATTGAATTTAGGCTTTTATTCACATTATAAACATTGATCGGCGAACATAAACAGAAGCTCGATCGAACCTGCGAAAGCTCAAACGTTCTGCGTAACGCAAGCATGCTAGAGCTTCTGTTTACCATAACTAATATGTGCGTTGATGAATATTTAAATGTGAATAAAGCCTAAATTCAATCTGTTCATCATATAAAGCAATCAAGTCTCTTCAGAAGATTAGGACTAAACTGCTCAATTCATATGGATCAGTTTTATGATCACTTTATGAACTTTTTGAAGCGTCAAAGTGGTAGTTGCGAAGCTGTCAATGGAGGGACATTGTGTTCTGAAGATGAACGAAAGTCTTACTGGTTTGGAACGACATGAGGGTGAGTAATTAATCACAGGTGATTAATTTTTGGGTGAACTAACCCTTTAAGAACTAGTTTTACCAACTAGCAGTTAACCAAGGGGTAATCAGTCTTACTTTCCCAATTCCAATTTACCAATAGACCAATCTACCATTTTATGTAACTGACTTTAAAAAGTCTTGATGAAAAAAAAAAAAACCTTAAAAAAACAAACAAAACAAAAAACTGACTAACTTTTAAGACTAGTCTAAGCAGTTTATGCAACCGGCCTTTATCTCAGCTTCTAATGAATGCCCATAAATGACAAAACAAATAAAACTTTTTAAATATTTTAATATATGTTTTGATTTTTTAAATTTAACACATTTAGCATAGAATGAAAACAAGAGGACATAATGCATATTAAAGAGCATTAGAAGAAGGCAATTTAATTTATTCCTCCAATGACCAAACTGAATTTTCAGCATCATTACTCCAGTCTTCAGTGTCACATGATCCTTCAGAAATCATTCTATTATGCTGATTTGCTGCTCAAGAAACATTTCTTATTTTTTCAGTGTTGAAAATAGTTGTGCTGCTTAATATTTGTGTAAAAACAGTGATATGTTTTTTTTTCAGGTTTCTTTGATGAATAGAACAGTGTTTATTTGAAATATAAATCTTTGTAGCATTATAAATGTCTTTACTGTCACTTTTGATCAATTTAATGCACCCTTACTGAATAATTTTTTTTTCTTACTGAACCCAAACTTTAAATGGTTTCCAGTCCAGAGTTTTGGTGCTAGCATTCAACAAAATAAAGAGCAAAGGATGTGCATTAGGTGTCTAATTGTATTTTATCATCATTGTACTGCCACACAGAATGATGGGAAATGAATTTTTATTGCACACATACAGTATGTTGCCTCATAAAACATTCAAACAAACATTTCTAGCCAGCTGTATCTCTGTTCAGCATCGAATATCAATTGATATCTCCCAACTCCTAACGTCTCTTTCTTATACTGTTTCTTTGTAGATTCAGTTTTATTGGTAAGTTTTTGTTGGAAGGAAGGAAGTAGACATTTGAACACGTACCTGCTCTCAACTTTCTGTCCAGTGCGGAAACTTGGCCATGTGCTCCATTTAATTTAGTCTCCTTCTCTCACTCTCTCTGTCACTCTCATTGTGTTCTCTGTGTCTCGCCTCAGGTGTTGTTTGTGAATGACGGTGTTGACGTGGAGGATGAGGAGACTGGTGAGGAAGAGGACAGCTCTCTTTTGAGAGGAAGCTTTGATGAAGAGCAGTCAGCCAGGTCCTTCCAGGAGGCTCTGAAAGAGTGGAGAGAGAGAGGGCAGAGACCAGGTAACAAACACACACACATGCAGCTGAGTCTGTGCGAATATGCTACAGTCAAACCACAGTAATACAATGACATGCTGTCAGGTTTGTGTGAGCTGCGACATATATTCTGTGGCAGGCTGTCAGAACACACACAAACAGTCTCTCATAAAGCATACTCATGTGTGGCATTGACTGAAATAACGCACGCCTCGAGCATGACAGCGCCACTGATTGGTTGCCAGGTAACTACATATATGCATGACAAACATGTGCTCTGTGACGGTGCATGTGTGTTTCCAGGTGCTGTGTACAGTTTGCAGAATTGCCTCTGTGATTTGACAACTAATGACACAATGAGTTTGAGAAATTATTTGCAGAAACTTGAACGATGATGCCAGGTCACAGGAATTCAATCTGTTAGGGATATTAGTCGAGAACCGCTGGATGCAGAGGTTTTTGTTGCTAAATGAAAGCAGACATGACGTTTCCACTCACTTGACTCCTTTAAGAGAATCACTTTACCTCTGACATTTTCATTATATATATATATATATATATATATATATATATATATATACTGAATAAAAAAAAAAAAAAAAAAAAAAAAATATATATATATATATATAGTATACTATATATACTGTATACTATATGTATAGTATATATATATACTGAATAAAATCTATAGCAGTCATCTCACACATGTGATATTTGTAATCAAAGTAAATTTATTTTACTTGGACAGGGAAAATAACAATAACATGGGTGGAGTGTCTCTGCAGCATGTCAGCAAATATAAATGGGAGGTCTGTTAACTGAAGGTGCACCTCCTAACATATATTTTATGTTTTTTGGGGGGAGTTAAAATTAAATAGGATAGCTGTTCTTACACTCCTTTAAGCTTAATGGTCAGATCATACTGTATCTAAAATCTAAAATAACTCCTTATCCTTTGTCAGACTCGTTGCGTTTATTCCTTTCTCTGACTTCTCTTTCTGTACTTGGCTAGCAGGAGTCTCACCCGCTGCAGTGCTGCTTGGCTTGTGCTCAGTGTGATAATGACTGCTGTGTTAAGGGGGTTTCAAATGCACTGAAGTCTAACCGGCCTTTATATCCTCACAATACAGCAAAAGAACTCTCAAAACAAAGGCAGAATTATGTCAATAGTACTGCTTGAATTCTGCACCAGACAGCTTATTTTTCTCATTTAGTCTCATGTGTCTGTGTTTAATATAAATTCTTTAGTGGTTTGCTTTATGCTCTGGATGGTAGTACTGTATGTAATCGGGTTATACACACTGCAGCTAAATATGATTACTATCCTGTTCTGTATGCACACAGTTCAGATTTGAAGACTTGATTGGTGTCTTTTTTCTTTCTAGTGTCTGTGATGGAAACACAAACAGAGAAAGGATCCCATCAGTTAATTCATGTAGAGTTCAAGGAGGACACTCTGAGCTACATGGAGAAACTCCTCCTGAAAAAACACCGCAGGTTAGCTCTTGACACTTCACACTTTATAACCGAACAGACACCAATTGAATAAGAGCATTACAAGCTTCATTTACCTTCCCAGGCCCCAATTAAGGTCCATTTAAGATCAGTTAATGACTTATGTTTGCTAATTACATGGCCTCACTTTTAAGTTGTTCCACCACAGAGTCGCTGGAATTTATTGAGCTAATCAGCACCAAAGCAGTTTCGTGGTATTGTTTAACTTTGTAAAATGACTCTTAAACACACACCGGCACTGTTCCAAAACCTAGTAAGCTGCACATGTAGGGACTATTTTAATGTACTGTTTACATTAACACTGTTTCAAATGGTAGGCAGCAACATGCTGCCTTCTAAGATAGCTTATTTTGGTATTCTAAGACAGCATTCATAGAGAATGCAAACCCAGAATTAATGAATGAGAGAAATGTAATTTTAGAATAATTGAAACATATTTAAATTAAGCACAAAAAAATATATAAATATTACAGGAAATACGTAAACTTTAAAAACTTAACATTAGTTTAAGTACTAAAATGAAGTAAAAATAAATTAAGCTAAATAGAAATATAAAAAGAAAATAATAAAAATGACAAAAGCACAAAAAATTGCTAAAACTAAAATGAAAAATGAAAATTTACAAGATTCCGTTTCAGTTAGGGTGCTGCCTTTGAAGACAGCTACCTATGTACGCCGCACACTAAGTTTGAAATGGAGCCAATAAACAGTTGTTCTGCCCCCCAAAAGATTGCAATGCTCGCCTACGAAATGAGAAAGCCTGACAAAAGCACGCAAAATACTCAAACACAGTATCTGTAAACCCTCCTAAGCGCTTTGAACTGCATCTCGAGCTTCTGGAGTGTTATGGTATCTGTGACAGCGGTGGTATTTAGGTCGGCTATTCAAGAAGGGTCTAATTGTGAATCCATTAAATTGCCTTCTTTTGAGGCCGGGTGTGTGAAGAATCACGGAACAGGAAGCTGGATTTTTCAAGCAAGCGTGTGTGTGTGTGTGTTTGGGTTCTGTGGGAGGAGGGCAGACGTGTGGCCCAGGGCTGCAGCTCACACTCTGGAGGAATGGAGTGTGTGATAGGGGAGTCTAATCCCTTCACATGCTCACAAACACACACACGCACACACACAATGAGGAAAGCAGGTTGTGCTGCTGAGGCAGCAAGAGTTGGCTTCAGGAAAGGAAACGAGAGCACAACGAAAGAGATAGAGAGAGACTTGTGTTTGGGAAGACAGAGGGCTGATGGCTTTTCTGCTAATGCGTTTGTATGGTAAATCACCGGTAAACGGACAGAAAAGGTTTAAAGGACTAAACCTGTGTGTCTGGGGAATCTGGCTGAGCTGAGATTTAATCACAAACAGGAAGACTGGGTCATCAACTTCCTTCAGCCCGTTTCAAATTGTCGATTTCTTTGTATGCATACACTGTTTGTAATGTGACATAGTACGAGTACAAGTGTGTGTGTGTGTGTGTATACCACTGTTCAAAAGTTTAGAGTCAGTACATTTATTCAGCAAAGATGCATTAAATTGATCAAAGTGGCAGTAGTGACATTTATAACAATACAAAAGATTTCTGTTTCAAATAAATGCTGTTCTTTTGAACTTTCTATTAATTAACGAATACTGAAAAAAGTTTCCACAAAAATATTTAACAGCAAAAACAGTTTTCAATAATAATAATAAGAAATGTTGGAGTAATTGACTAAGTGATTGAAAATTCACATTTTAAAATAAATTCAAATTTCAAATTAAATTAAAAAAAGTCATTTTAAATTATAACACTATTTCACAATATTTTTGCTTTTACTGTATTTTTTATCAAATAAATGCAGCCTTGGTGAGACTTACAAATTAATATATGCTGCAAAAAGCCTAGTTTTAAATATTAAAGTATGCATATCTAAACAAACTATGGCAAATAGCAAAACTTATCAAATTGTTTTTTCAAGTTGTTTTTAAATATTTATACTGAAATCAAGAAAAGTGTTAAGATTATTTATCTTTATTATTTAATAATCTTCATATTCATAAATCATAGTGTATCATAAATTACTCTATTAAAGGGCTGTGTTTAGCGTCAATATTTCACTAATAAACACAATTGTATTTGGAAAAGATGATCCAAAACTGGCTTAATTTTACAGACCGTATTGAACACTTACAAGCAGAGCTGCATAAATAATCGTAAAAAGATCGCGATCTTGATTCAAACACCCACGCGATCTTATTTTATTAATGATGGCGATTAGCCCATATATTAAACCTTTGACAAAATCATACCTGAACATTCAAATATTTGTTTTGACCCACACAGTAGTTATTTCTGTGTTACAAATATTCAGATTATCACAGAGGTACTGAGAGAAAAGTTTAAAGTTAGGATATAAACACTGATGTCTAAGATAGCGATCAAAATAGAGCAAACCACCTTTTGAAGCTAACTTGGCGCCTCAAATAAAGGTTGTTTCAATTACATTTGTGTAAATGGTGGCGACAAGTGACTGTTCAAAAATGTATTTGTCATTGAATCATTCATTCAAAAGATTCATTCAAGAACAATGGTTCATCAATGAAACAAGTATTTATTAATGAGTCATTGAATTCATTCAGAACCATTTTTGATAAATTAAACATGTTTCCAGCAATTAGATTCCAGCTATTAATATTTTGTCAGCAGCTTTAGTAAATTACATGTTATTTTGTTTAGTTTTATATTCAGAATCGTTGGAGAATTGTGATCTCTATTTGAAATAAAAAATCCTGATTCTCATTTTATCCAGAAACGTGCAGCTAAACCAGACAGCCCATCAACTAGCTTTTTTTCAAAAAGCGTAGTTGTACATATTCCTAAAATAATGTAGGGCAGGACTTGATTTTATATATCAGAAATGGATTTGATCATGAAAACTGAAAAAAGTGAAACATGTCAGCCTATTACATTATTGGTTGATAATATTTTTACCCTACTGGTGAAAGATTTTTCAGAGGTGGATAAAGCTATTACTAAAGTGCTGTGCTGCGCTGAAATGTTGTTTATTTATAGTTGCACTGTTGAGGAAAGGGAGGCTGATTAATTATCCTCAAATTTCTGAGTGTGATTTACTGGGAACAGCATTATTTTTTTCTCCCTCAGAGGACAAATTGAAGAATTTCAGCCCTTGTCTGTCATCCAACGCCGGCCAGAGCCACCCACACCTCCACCTGCAGAGACGGATGAACTGAGCCAACAACTGACAGGTGTGACCCCTTTCATCACACACACACGCACACACAATTTTAGGATATACATTTTTTCTTGCAAGCATTAGATAATGATTACTTGTGCAAAGTTTAAAACAAAAACTACAGTATATGTATGTATTTTGTCGCTGGAAACATTTTGTGTCATACATGGTTTGGACAAAGGATGATAAGGAGTAGGGGGTGACTGGTCATGTACATGCCATGCAGCAGGTGTGATTCACAAAGACTCATACAACTGCACTCTCTCCAAAAAGTTGGAGAAATGAGCTGTGAGAGTCAGTGCGGAGGGCAGCTCTCCTCTCACAGCCGGCAACTCGGATCCATCACTGCGTCCCTGAAGTGTAATCACAGAGCTCTTATTACACTGGAGGGAGGGCGATCGTCTGACAGAGCACTCCGACAGCTGATTGAGAGAAGTTTCTAGGTGCTTCTGGGAGGCCAGTTGATCACAGCTGTCAAAGATTTGACCACCTTCAGCTTTTCCCAAACAGCCCCATGATGAGCGCCGTCTCTCTTCATCTGCACCAGCCCAAGCCTGTCACATCTTTTCTGAAGCCCACATCCCTGATGCTTATGCGCAAAACATTTTTCAGTTACTTTTTACTTTTTCAAATGCAAAGGCGTTATTCTGAGCATTCGTCTGATTTGGGTTCTAATGACTGGTCACCTGTTCAGTCTGCTGATAACTTGTTTTGACTCTGTTTTGAATTTAAAGACATACAACGGCATTTGCAAAGCATCTCACTTCTGTAATGTTACATTCTTCTGACTGCAACATAATATGCAGCAAGAATTTGATAAGATCATTAAGTAATTGGTTTCTATTATTTTCCCCCTCTTGTACGGCCTTGTTTACATAAAAAAACAATGTTTCAAAGGTGAACAGTTTATTATAAACTACCCTTTAAAATCAGTACAATGTACTAATGTTTTTAAAAGAAGCCTCTTATGCTCACCAAGGCTGCATTTATTTGTATTTATACATTTTTTACAGTATTTATACAACATTTATAAATATTATTACAATTTAAAATATCTGTTATGTCATCTTTACTGATTCCAGATCTTTGAATGGTAGTGTATTTTAAAGAAATATTATGAAAACAATCACTTTTTCTACAAGTAATATGAATTTTGCACAGGTGTGGTATTTATTCATAAAATATGTGACCATGGACCACAAAACCAGTCATAAGTCGCACGAGTATATTTGTAGCAATAGTCAACAATACATTGTATGGGTCAAAATGACGATTTTTCTTTTATGCCAAAAATCATTAGGATATTAAGTAAAGATCATGTTCCATGAAGGTATTTTTTAAATTTCCTATACCGTAAATATATCAAAAATGTATTTTTGTGAGTGGATATGCATTGCTAAGGACTTCATTTGGACAACTTTAAAGCTGATTTTCTCAATATTTTTTGCACCTTCAGATTCCAGATTTTCAAATAGTTGTATCTCGGCCAGATATTGTCCTATCCTAACAAACCATACATCAATGGAAAGATGTATAAATGTATAAAATTGTCCCTTATGATTGGTTTTGCACTGAAATAAATCAAATTCAGCTATTTTTCCAATGTACAGTATAATTCAGAAATGTAATGTCTTTTAATGTTAATGTAATAGTTTTCTGCAGTTATAGCAAATAATTATAGATTTGAATTCTGGTATGAAATGCCTATTTTACACTATCCAATCAAATCATGATTAATAAAATCAAGTCCTGCCCTACTCCCCCATTGAATACTAGTTCATGAATCTTCACGTCATGTGTTCTTAGATCTGTCACTCTGTATTATGAATAAATACACACATTTACAGCAATAAGGCCATTCTGATTATTGAGCTGAATTAATTTAATTGACCATAAATCTGTTTTACTGCATCTGATTTGCAGCAGAGCGGATGGAGTTGCACAAATACTTTAACTCTCTCTTCACAATCGATCTCGCTGAAGATGATGGGAAAGTGGACAGCCCTGCAGAATCCTGTTTAAGCATCCTAGAGTTAGATGAGGTAATTATGAACCCCATCACCCCAGTCTTTGTAATGGACTGCTGGACGATGGCCAGTGAATGACTCCTCAATGCCGTTTCCATACACTTATCATTCTGTCTTCTCCATTTCTCCTGTCATTTTTTTTTTTTTTTTTGTCGCTTAGATGGTTGGAGAAGCTGAAACGCACAGATCTTTTGGAGTCAAGCAGGGAAATAAGAGCAAAATGTAAGAAACAAAAGATCAAGGTGAAAAACTGAGACTTTTTGAAAGGAAACAACAAAAATGTTGAATCTTGAAGCAGGAATATAATTGAAGAAGCTGTTTTTTTCTCAAATCAGAACTGACACTAATACAGTGTCATGTAGACATATGTATCAGCCACAACTAGACTTAAAATGAGGCTGTTAACTGTGGCAGTATGTTTCAGACTTGTTAGATGCTTTATATGCTTGTCTGTTTTTCTTCCTAAAGGTTTGCGACTGTTGAAAATGAAGATTTATCTGGAGGAGGAGAATTTGGATTTTCAGTTTTGACTTCCACACCGTCCTTCTCTACAATGACCAAAGGATTGTTCCGGGAAAGTAATTCTGACATAAATATCAACTCTTCTCATGAGATGTGGCCGCCTTCACAAGAGACTGAAAAATTTACGTCATCATTGTCAAGATCAGAAAGCTTTTCTCCACTTCAAATGAGGCTTCAGAGATCACAGCACCTTTTGACTACCTCAGAACCATTTCTGTCAAATTCACGAAGAGGAGGCCAGAAAGCAGAACTGAGTGACGCTCCAAAACCAAACCCACAGACAAGGTTTTCTACAGCACAACCAGACAAACCCTTAGAGATTCTGCCAACATCATCTCCTTCACTCCCAAAACCCAAATTGAATCAAACATTTCCAGACTCTGAGGACCATATTTCTTTTGTCAGCCCCTCTTCTGCTAGAGTACCGTCTGCTAGGTCTTCTCAATGTCATTCCCCTGCATTTCTTCTCATCCCTAAACGAAGTCCAAAACCTCCAGGCTCTCCGTCCCCAAGGTCTAGACCTGTATCCTCTCTGGTCAACCCAATCCAATCTAGATCTGCTCATTCAACACCAGATTCTGGAACGAAACTAGCTCAACTCTCTCCAGAAAGTGCCATCACTTCCCCAAGTACTGCAGTTCCTTCATTAAGGCAGTTACCTAGAGAATCATCACAGTTTGGTTCAGTCTCAGATAGAGGTACATCTACTATGCCTGTCCATGAGTCCGTGAGGTCCTCTACACCAAGGGTTGAATCCTCTCATACTGATGGGCACCATTCACCCCACCCCTCCAAATGGTTAAAGGGCTCACGAAGGGCACCCAAAACTACTGTGCTCTCCCTACAGCTGAGCATGTCAGGTTAGTTTAACTTCTACTGGTAGATTTTTATTAAAGTTGACTGAACATTGAAAATAGCAGTGTCTAATTGCAATTTAGTTCTTCTGGTGCTTGAGCTACTGTTCAAAAGTGTTTGTGAGCAATGAAGACTGTTTTCCTAATGTAATGATTAGCAATAAGCCACCTAAGTCTGTGTGTTACAGTGTTTTTCCAGGTTTGCAAGGTATATTTAGACAGAATATGAAGGCTTTTACCATTTAACCATTGCAACATCACTGTAATAAACATCTGGCTCATTGCTTTTATAAAATGGTGACAGCAGCATTATGATAAATGGCACCACTGTTTAATACATAATAAATAATTTCAAATAATAATTTAAATTCAGTAACTAGATAAAGTTAATCACGAAAAACTTTGATGCTAGCATGAGAAAGCCTGGCGAAAAGTAGTTTTAAAAGCTAGATTTAAAGTTTTAAAGTAGTTTTAAAAGCTTGAGTTCAGTTGCTAAGAATAAAGAGAGTGTGGAGTGATAAGAGAGACATGAAACTAGCATAGCTTTGAAGTAAATCCGATGCTTCATTGTACAAAATATTTGAAAGCCAAATGCAAGATTGACCAAGCTGAATCAAATATTTAATAAACATTGAAAAATTCTTTCTAAATGACAAGAACCTGATTTCCAGCATCCCTTGGGGTCCAGTACATCTGCATCAGAGAGTAATGATTATGAGAAAACAGCAGTGTAGACATCACCCTTCATTCACACAGCGGTTGTTTCTGCAGTATTTGCTGACTAGCAGAATGATGGAAACTGTGTAGGATAAGCATTATTAATGCAGGAGGCAGCAGACGGGAAGCAGGGAAGAGAAACATACAAGCTCTGCTAGACCATGTCCAGGCGGCTCGCTGCGAGCATTAGATAAGGACGTATGTTTGCATCCTCACTGCTGGCCTCCTGCTGGAACATCTCTTCTCTGCCTCAGTGTTTTCTCTCCTCCTGTTCTCATGGTTTCTCCTCTCTCACTATTTGTCACTGCTCAGATTCAGAAGAGGAAATGACAGGTGAAGATGCTTTCCTGGTGCCCAGTGAGGAAGACTCATCTGATGAAGAACTGAAACGAATCACGGATTCAGAAGAACAAAAGAATGACGTTTCCTCTCCACGTCCCACCACAAACCCTCCAACAGATTTCGCTTTCTCGAGCTTCTCAAAGTCAGAACACAACAACACAGAACCGGTCCTGGTTACAGGATCTTCACAGGTGAACTTCAGTTACTTGTAACAGGTTACCACCAAAACAATTTTAAAACAGTTAAAAGACTACAATTCAAAAGGTTGTGGTCAGTAAGATTTAAAACATTGTTATGTTTATATCTCTTATGCCCATGAACGCTGCAATTATTTGATAAAAAATTCAATAAAAACAAATATATTTAGAAATATAATTATGTTCAATGCTGGTTTGGTGCTCAAGAAAAAAAATCTTATCAATGTTGAAATAAAAAATAAAAAACAGCATTTATTTGAAATATAAATCTTTTGTAAAATTATAAATGTCTGTACTATCAATTTTGATAAACTTAATGCATCCTTACTGAATATTAATTTCTTAAAAAAAAATCGTAGCCTACTGTTCCCAAACATTGTATAGCTAATATAGTCATGATAGCTGCTTTGATGGAAATGCAACCACACTAATGTAGTAAAAAACTTGATCTTTCGCAGACTCTGTTTGAACTATTAAGGCCAATTCACACCATGCCGATGAACAGCAACAGACACTTCATCGGATTTTGTCGGATCAGGGTGGTACCCCTGTTGGAGTCTGTTGGCGTCTGTCGGAGCTTGTTTTCTCTGAATGAACATGCTGAATCGGATTTAGAATGTCTGAGAAGTGATGTGCTGTAATCTGGTGACTCTCGCCATTGGTCTTCTTCTGTCAGTGCAGTGTGAATTGACCTTTACAAAGAGAATATGAGAACTATAAAAAGAATTCTTTTGGTAATATTGAATGGTCTTGCAGGAAACTCTCGGATACCAAAGACTTGATCAATTAGATATTTCAAATAGATACTCCTATATAATTTAATTGCAAGCTGTGTGAAAGGTAACAGCAGGCACTGACTACTCTCAGATCTACTCAGCTGATGAGGGACGAGAAGAAACACAACCATCAAGTCAGCCGAAAATGGACTATCAGAGTTTAATGGCATAACAGAAAGAGAGAGAAAAGAAAATGAATTAAACACCTGAAATTAAATGTCTTATCAGAAAGTGGACTTATCGCTGCTCGTTTGTCTGAAGATCAGAAAATTTGTGTTCTTAATTACCCCCCGCAGATTCTTTTTTCCGCTACCTCATTTTCCATTTAAAGGACACCAAATGGGACTCAATCAAAACATAATTGTTTCTCATTTTCTTTCAATTTAATATATATATATATATATATATATATATATATATATATACTGTATACAGTATCTCACAGAAGTGAGTACACCCCTCACATTTTTGTAAATATTTTATTATATCTTTTCATGTGACAACACTGAAGAAATGACACTTTGCTACAATGTAATTATGTAAAGTAGTGAGTGTACAGCTTGTATAACAGTGTAAATTTGCTGTTCCCTCAAAATAGCTCAACACACAGCCATTAATGTCTAAACCACTGGCCACAAAAGTGAGTACACCCCTAAGTGAAAATGTCCAAATTGGGCCCAATTAGCCATTTTCTCTCCCCGGTGTCATGTGACGCATTAGTGTTACAAGGTGTGAATGGGGAGCAGGTGTGTTAAATTTAGTGTTATCGCTCTCACTCTCTCATACTGGTCACTGGAAGTTCAACATGGCACCTCATGGCAAAGAACTCTCTGAGGATCTGAAAAAAAAGAATTGTTGCTCTACATAAAGATTGCGTAGGCTATAAGAAGATTGCCAAGACCCTGAAACTGAGCTGAAGCACTGTGGCCAAGACCATACCGTGGTTTTATTGGTCTGCATGGCTGTCGTCCCAGAAGGAAGCCTCTTCTACAGATGATACACAAGAAAGCCTGCAAACAGTTTGCTCAAGATAAGCAGACTAAGGAAATGGATTACTGCAACCATGTCCTGTGGTCTGATGAGACCAAGATAAACTTATTTGGTTCAGACGGTGTCAAGCGTGTGTGGCGGCAACCAGGTAAGGAGTACAAAGACAAGCGTGTCTTGCCTACAGTCAAGCTTGGTGGTGGGAGTGTCATGGTCTGGGGCTGCATGAGTGCTGCCAGCACTGGGGAGCTACAGTTCATTAAGGAAACCATGAATGAGCAGAGCATGATCCCCTCCCTTCGGAGACTGGGCCGCAGGGCAGTATTCCAAACACACCTCCAAGACGACCACTGCCTTGCTAAAGAAGCTGAGGGTAAAGGTGATGGACTGGCCAAGCATGTCTCCAGACCTAAACCCTATTGAGCATCTGTGGAGCACCCTCAAACGGAAGGTGGAGGAGCGCAAGGTCTCTAACATCCACCAGCTCCGTCGTCATGGAGGAGTGGAAGAGGACTCCAGTGGCAACCTGTGAAGCTCTGGTGAACTCCATGCCCAAGAGGGTTAAGGCAGTGCTGGAAAATAATGGTGGCCACACAAAATATTGACACTTTGGGCCCAATTTGGACATTTTCACTTAGGGGTGTACTCACTTTTGTGGCCAGCGGGTTAAACATTAATGGCTGTGTGTCGAGTTATTTTGAGGGGACAGCAAATTTACACTGTTATACAAGCTGTACACTCACTACTTTACATTGTAGCAAAGTGTTGTTTCTTCAGTGTTGTCACATGAAAAGATATAATAAAATATTTACAAAAATGTGAGGGGTGTACTCACTTCTGTGAGATACTGTATATAACCACAAATCGGTGACAGGTTGTTGGGCTCATCGTTGCACGAGGGCAACAAAGGCTATTCCATCTGCAGACCAATCAGAGTTCCTATGATGACCCCTGTCCACCGTCAAAAGCACCTACAATGGGTATGAGAGCGTTGGAACTGGACCTTGAAGCAGTAGAAGAAGTTTGCCTGGTCTGATGAGTCCCGCTTTCTTTTACATCACATGGATGGCCGTGTACATGTGTGCCATTTACCTGGGGAAATGATGGCACCAGGATGCACTATGGGACGACGACAAGCCAGTGGAGGGAGTGTGATGCTCTCAATGTTCTGCTGGGAAACCCTGGGTCTGGCCATTCCTGCCACCTACCTAAACATTGTTGCAGGCCAAGTACACCCCTTCATGACAATGTATGTGTTCCCTGATAGCAGTGTTCTGTTTCAGTAGTATAATGCACCTTGCCACACTGCACAAATTGTTCAGGAATGGTTTGAGCAACATGATGAAGAGTTCAAGGTTTACCCTGACCTCCAAATTCCCCAGATCTCAATCCAATTGAGCATCTATGGGATGTGCTAACCAACAAGTTCGATCCATGACGGTGCCACCTCGCAACCTACAGAACTTGAAGGATCTGCTGCTAATGTCTTTGTGCAAGATACCAAGGGTCTTGTAGAGTCCATGTCTTGGCGGGTCAGCGCTGTTTTGGCAACATGCGGAGGACCAGCAGCATATTAGCTCATTGGTCTGTCTGACTGTCTTTCTGTCTGTCTATCTATCTATCTATCTATCTATCTTAATACTTCTCTTCAGCAAGAATGCATTAAATTGATCAAAAGAGACAGTAAAGACTTTTTGAAAATTTCTATTTCAAATAAATGCTGTTTATTTCCACATTTTTTTAGCAGCACAAGTTTTCAACATTGATAATAATATTAATACATTTTTCTTGAGCACCAAATCGGCATATTCAAATGTTTTCTAAAAGATCACATGACACTGAAGACTGGTGTAATGATGCTGAAAATTCAGCTTTTTCACAGGAATAAATTACATTTTAAAACATATTCAAATAGAAAACTGTTATTTTAAATTGTAATAATATATCACACTATAACTTTTTTTTTCTGTATTCTTGATCAAAATGGCATTGGCAAAGATTAAAAAATCTTTCAGACCTTAAACTTTTAAATGGTAGTGTATACAGTATGGCACTGAGATAATTAGAAATGTGCTTTGTTTTTTAAAGAATTTTTAATGTTTTTTTTCTTAATTATGACAGTGATTACCATCCACACATTTTTTACTTTAAGCCTCACAGAAATATTAAATGAATTTTAATGCAGAAATTGAAATTTTCTTCTCCCCCACAGGCCCTCCATTCTGTATCCCAGCGACATCACATCCAGTCGGGGCAGTACCAAGACCTAGAAGGGTTCCTCACGCTGGGGCTGGATCCTGGAGTCCTGCAACACAGTCCAGCTCCAGCTCAAACCCCTAGAGAAGAGCAGAACGACATGGAGAGTTATCTCGGTATGTAGAGAAACAAAATAAAGGCTCTGTTCTGGCAAAACAAAGCTATGTATTTCTATAGGATTAGAGGGCAGGATATAGTCCTTTTTAAAAGTGGAAATTATATAAATTCAGTCAAACAGCTTAGAACTTCCCATTTTAAAGAAGCTCTTGACATTTTTGTGTAAAGTACACCTGAGATGGTTGGATCAAGATGCCTCTACTCTTAATAATATTTGTAGAGACACGAAACATTCTGTACACTTCAGTAAGGTTCAGTATAGTCAAGTTTTACTGTGCAAACAGCACATTATTCTGTATAAAGCCCTGAAGAAGGGCTGACCGCATGGCAGATTTCACAGGAGCACAAGTACACTGAATATGAATTTTCATAATAACAGAGTTTCATAATAACAAGTTAAAATACACCATAATCTGACAAAGACAAGAGGTTAACAACTTCACACTGAAGTCTGAACATTCATAATGGATCAGATGCAATCTTAAAAAAAAACATGCACTACTGTATGTCTATTATGCTAACCAAGGCTGCATTTATTCGCATAGAAAAAAAAAAACACTGGATGGAAATGCCGAGATGCACAAAAATTCTAAAAAATGTGCATAAAAAAATGCACATCGATTTTATTCGATTTGATTTTATTCGATAAGAAGACATGCACATAAAACTGCCCAAGAAACATTTTTTATTATTATCAATGTTAAAAACAGTATTATAAAAAAACATATTTTTGTGTAAACCGTGATCATTTTTTTAGGATTCACTGATTTATAGAAAGTTCAAAAGGATAGCATTTATTTGAAATATAAATCTTTTGTGACATTATAAATGTCTGTACTGATCCATTGGATGCGTCCTTGCTTAATAAAATAATTTATTTCTTACAAAAAAAGAAAAAAGAAGAAGTTTTTGAACAGTAGTGTACACACTCCAAATCATGCCTATAAAACCATACTCACTGCAAATTCAATACTAGGTGTTATTTAAAACATCAACTGTGTGCTATTTACATCCTTACCATTACAAATGCATCCCATATGCTCTAATAATAGAGATAAGACATTTGGAATGCAGCACTTATGTGGTTCCAACACTAATATATGACCACACTTTAATGAAAACCACAACCATCTCTCTTAACAGTGCATTTTGTGCAGCAAGTGTTGTTTAGATACCTAATTATTCCATACTTAGATGGATTGGCCATTGAAGAGAGCTGCTAGCTTAAAGATGAGTGTAAAATATGCCTCTTTCTTATACATTCATTATTTCCTGGAATTATCCTTTAGCTCCTTACCGTTAATGTGCTACCTTGGCGAGGCCATTATCCCATCTGTAAACACTAATATATCTCTTTAAACAGCTGAATTTAAAGCCTTTATTTGAGTAGGCAGAATCTAAATATGCAAAAAGGCAGTTTTTATCTAATATACCGTAAAAAAATGAGGCATCTATTTGGTTCATTGAGCTTCAAGGTTAATGAAAACCAAGGACAAATAAGTCCCTGTTTCAGTTTCGTCTCTGTTTTCATTGGCTGGTAAGTCACTCCATCAGTTTCCTGCAAAGTCTTTTCCTTTTCTCATTTTTTTTCTCTGTTACAGTCGAGTTGTTTTTATCGGCCTGTCTATGCATCTGCAATCCCTGACGTGCACTGACAGGAGCAGCGGCCAGTCGGTCGGAAAAAGGCTTAATTACAGCGGGCGTTTAAGATGGCAATAGAAGGCACACATGTTTAACCTTCAAACAGTCACTGTGTGCAGTCATGCTGGTGTGTGTTGGCTCATGTGGTTTTCCAGCTAAAGCTTAGGGCTGGCAACCAGTAGTTTGATGGTTTGAAGCCCACAAGGAGTGAGCCATGAACTGCTATTGTGTCCTTGAACCCCAGGTTAAATTAGTCCCTTTAAATGATGTACTCCAAGTCATTTATGATAAGAGTGAATCTCTAAAACCAAGAACATGCCCGGTTCACATTTCACACCAAAATCAAAAGAACAAAAGGTAACACTTTAGAATAGTTCCGTCATTAATGAATAACTACACAGGAACAAATGAGTAACGCAATATTAACATTCTAGTAATTACTATTTTTTCATACCTCCCAGAGGACTACTAAGAACTACTACATACAGGTTCATAATTAATGTGAATAATGCATAATATATAATTAAAGGTGGACTCAGTAGAATAAAAAAAAAAAAAAAAAAAACTGTTTGGAAGTTAGTCAGGCCGACTAACTTCCAAACAGTGTTAGTCACCAACAACAAACGTCTAACCAATCAGCATTAGGGGGGTATATGATGGCCGAGGAGAGAGAATGAGCAAGAGGGAGATTTAGAAAAAAACAAACAAAAAAACAACAACTGCAGAACGAGAGATGGAACACAATACAAAAGCTCAAAAGAATATCACTGGAATGAAGGTTTATGACTGGGCAAGCACTTTAGGACCACGTTTATATTAGAAAAGCTTTCCAGGGCTGGAGAGAGCTAAGTGGGAAGGCCTGAAAACAGACGTGGAGGCTGCTTTAAAACTGCTTCAAATGTGAGTAACACTGAGTTTGATTGTCTGGAGCTGCTGTGTTATTGGCGACTAACAAGGAACACTTTGGGCCCTATAATACACCCAGCACAATGCGACGCAAGGCGCAGCGCAAGTGTGTTTGCTAGTTTGCGTCCGGCGCCGTTCGCGTTTTCCCGTTCAGCGCCACGTCCTTAAATTAGTAAATGCATTTGCGCCAGTTAGTGCGCCCATGGGCGTGCTGGTCTAAAAAAGAGGTGTGTTCAGGCGCATTGCCGGCGCATTGCTATTTTAAGGAGCTGAAAATAGACTGCGCCATAGACCATCTCAAACCTGGTCTAAAGTCTAAAGTCAATGGCGCAATATTTTTTTGTTAGAGCGCGTTGGTAGAAACTGCGCCTCTGGGCGCGTCCACAGTGCGCGTTGACTTTGCTTATTACACACAGGGATGCGCATCACACAAACATGCCAAATATTAAAAACAAAAGGATTACAGTGTAAAAGAATATTATTGTGTAGGCTACATAAATATAAAAATGTAATGATGAATAGTCATTGCGTGTATTAGAATTAGGCTACCTATTTCAATTCAGCCTATTACTACTTATAATGATGAACGAAATTGGCTAATTAATTGAACAATCGTGCCAATACACACACATATATATTAACTGACTCATCGCGCGGAGCTATTTGAAAGCCTGCATTTGCAAGCCCGCTTTAACTTCGCGCACGAGCAGATCGGTTTCTTCGCTTGAAAAGCGTTCAGCTTTTCCGCCAACAAATTCCGCCATGTAAATAGCAATCCGCCATGGCGCGAGCGCATCTCGCTCTTAAAGGGAATGGGAGATGACACTCTGATTGGTTTATTGAACGTTACGCCCATTACTCATTAAGAGAATAGGGACAACCCATTTCAAAAATGCGCCCCGGCGCACGGACCGTTTTTCCGTCGTTAAAATAGCAAAAGTGGATTTGGACACGGCCTGAGTGCACCTGCGCCGTGCGCTTTACACTTTGCGTTTAGATCGTTAAAATAGGGCCCTTTGTATTTACTCTTGTGTACTGTACGTTCATTTTTTGTGCAATCTTGTCGTTCATTCATCATCTGCACTTTATTTTTCGTGAAGCATTTTGTTGCGCGTCATCTGTGATGTGCAGGTAAACCACAGAGAGTTGTGCAGGTAAACCACCACACACTGACGACTGCCAGAGAATATGGTGTTTAGCGTCGTTGTTATGATTGTTGCAGCGATCGGGCCGGGGTTCGAGACCAACTCAGAGCAGGGTGGTTAGGATTGGTATGTAAGTTTTGGGTTGGGTGTGGTGGGTTTGTTTGGGTTGATTTCAAATATCAGCAATGTCCAGTGTTTTTCAAAATCTACTGATCCCACCTTTAATTCTAGAGTGAAGAACATGGTAACCCACTAGTAATGACTCAAGTATTACCAAATCTTTCAGAAGGAATTACTTATTATTTGGAACAGTTTTCTAAAGGGAAAACAATGATAACTCTCTAGTAATGGCTGAAGTCATTGTAAACTTTTGAGGTTTTTGTAAAATTTTGGATAATTGGTTCTGACGGATTTGGTAATACTTGAGTCATTACTAGTGGGTTACCATGATATACACATTTTAGTACTTTTCCAAATAATTAGTAATTTCTTCAGAAGGATATAGTAACACTTGGGTCATTACTAGTGGGTGACCATGGTTCACTTTAGTAACACTTACTATTACTATCCAAAACCTTACAAAAAGTAGGGAGTTATCTTGCTTTTCACTTTAGAATATGGTTCCAAATAATTAGTAATTACTTATGAAGGATTTAGTAACACTTGAGTCAGTACTAGTGGGTTACCATGATCTTTACTTTAGAATCAATTATACATTGTGCATTACTCTCATTAATTATGAACTTCCTATATAGTAATTATTAGTAGTCTTCTTGGAGGTATGAAATAAATAGTAGTTACTGATTAGCTAATAGTGAACTACCTCATTCAACTAAGCGCAATTACTTACTAATTCATTAACCAGAGTTTAGTTAATAGTAGTTACTAGAATGTTAATATTGCATTACTCATTTGTTCCTGTGTAGTTATTCATTAATGACGGAACAGTATTCTAAAGTGTTACCTTTTGTTCTTTTGATTTTGGTGTGAAATGTGAACCGGCATGTTCTTGGTTTTAGAGATTCACTCTTATCGTAACTTGGTGACTTGCAGTACATCATTTATAGGGACTAATCTAACCTGGGGTTCAAGGACACAATAGCAGTTCTCTAAATAACAGTATTATAAAGTGTTACCAAACAAAATAATAAATAATATTTTTCTTGCATTGTGTTAATTTTTTTGACGAGTCATTAGAGTATTAGTAGGCTGTCTGCTTAATATCACTTTGTTTTGACACTCCTATAAGCAACTTTTCAAGTGCTACTGTTCTACTGTTTAAATTCTACTAAGCCTAACCTAACAGTCTACTAAAACTCTAATGAGAGTTAGTTGACACATACTTGCAAAGTTACTAACAGTTAGTAGAATGTCTAAAGTAGACTATCAAAATAAAATGTAACCTTATATTTACCTTAAAGGGTTAGTTCACCCAAAAATGAAAATTCTGTCATTAATTACTCACCCTCATGTCGTTCCACACCCGTAAGACCTTCGTTCATCTTCAGAACATAAATTAAGATATTTTTGATGAAATCCGAGAGGATTGTAAACTATTTCTATAACTATAACTATAAACTAATGACAGAATTTTCATTTTTGGGTGAACTAACCCTTTAAGCTTAGTTGATGGTGACAAAGAGAAGTGGATGTAGAGGTCAGATAGCTGGTGCATAGTGTGCACACAAACGGTGTGTGTGTGAGTTTTGCTAAAGAAGGGCCAGCTTATATCTTCTGGCACAAAAATCCTTTCCAACGTTTGTATTTGTTTGAATGTGGTCCTCTTGCCTTCTGAAGTTGAGTAACTCTAATCTGAGTCTGCATGGGATGCTGTTAGGAGGTTACACATTCAGTGAGAATATTTAGAGCTGTGAACTTCTAGTAAACTGTATGTTAGTTCTGATCGTGGCTCACCTTCAAGACAACAGTATATGATGATTGTTGTCTTACTGTGTGGAGATCTCATTGTTTGTTTTCTTGCATCATTTTCTTGGTACTGTAGTTGCAGGGCAGGAGTCCTGGAGATCTAGCAGCAGTTTTCAGCATCACGCAGAGGAAGGGCAAGTCACTACACAGGTGAACGGCAGACCCATCAGTAGCACCCCTCGTCCATTCACACCATGCTATGGCAGAATGTCATCACAGAGGTTGTGCTTCTCAGGTAATTAGCCTTCATTTCTTGAGAAATTTTAGATTTAATTTGATGTGAGTGAAAAGGGGCTGTGAAGAACATAACCTTATTTTGTGACTTATTATTTGTTTCTCAGGATTCTTTGATGAATAGAAAGTTGATGAATAGCATTTATTTGAAATAGAAATCTAAAATTATCAATTGAATTCATCCATGCTAAATATTTTTTTTCACAAAAGAAATAAATCAATAAAAATATAACTACTGACCCCAATGTTTGAAGAAGTGTAATTCCAAATGAGAAAGTGTAAGATTTTCAATGAATTAATCTCCTATGTAATGCACAAGTCTTATGAACTACTTTCATGGTGCTTTTTCATACTGTTTTAAGTTTGAAATCCCCTGGTCACTGTCTGCTTCCATTGAATGGACAATTTTTTGTGTGTGCTCCAAAATCAAACCGGTTTGGAAGACATGACGATGAATAAACAATGACAGAATTTTCATTTTTTGATGAACTATCCCTTCAAGGGAAGGTGTCTATTGTATTAATTGTTTCCTATAGTCTATTTACCACATCTAGGCCCTTGTCCTACACTAGAAAACAATCTAAGTAAAATAAAACCTTCAACTCTCCTCTTTCTTTCCCTTCTGTGTGCAGACTTAATCCAGACTTATACAGCTAAATCAGTGTTTAAAATGTTGAGCCTGCCTGATGTCATATCTTTGCCGTGACTAAACGATCATTTACAGAGAGTGTCCGCCAACCCTTCGGACACGCCGTTACGGCCAACGGGACATCAATGACATGGCTGTAGAAGAGTCGCGCTAACGCTCGGCAATAGCATGATTTATTGGCTCGTGCCCGTAATTAAAGCCGAGCTGATTCCTGAGCTTTCTGTGCCAGCACACGCGGCTGAGGTTTCATAAAGAGATTACTGTGGGTTGCTGTATGCGGGAGTGCAGGGAATGCGTCCAACGGCGCGCTCCTCAATCTCTCAGCTCAGCTCAGATCAGCTCAGCTAGCCAGCTTGGATTATCAGTCTTGCTTTCTCTACCTCTCGACATGTCTTCCTCTCTGTCTCTCGGCTCATCACTTGCAGGTCTGCAGAGGAGGGAAAAATAATCTGTTTAACAGCATGACAGCTGTGATTTCGGCTGGTGCAAATCAAAGCGTCAGATATCTGTCCATGCTCTCTTGCCTGCTTTTCTCTTTCTCTCTCTCCCATTCATTCTCTTTTTGTCTCATATACTTGTGTCAGGTTAGACACGGTAGAATGAGCCTTGTGCATTGGGGGACACTCAATATTTCCAAAGTCCAAATCGTAGGAAGTGATATCAGCTAATACACAATCACTCCTGCTACAGTATGTCACTTGGGCATTTTAGTTTTTAAATAAATCTTTTAGGTCAATGAATCATTCTTGCTTGCTTCTACACTACTGTTCAAATTTTTGGGATCAGTAACATTCTTTAAAGAAATTTATTCAGCAGGGACGCATTAAATTGATCAAAAGTGACAGCAAATACGTTTATAATAATAATAATAATAATAATATATATATATATATATATATATAATCTACTTAAAATAAATGTTGTTCTCCTGAACTTTCTCTTCATCAAACAATCATGAAAAATTGTTTGACACATATTGACACATATTTTTAAGTTATATCAACTTGATAAACTTGATAAAATTACTTTTAAATGATTCAGTTGATTCATATTATGGAAAAAAAAAATACTCACTGGTTGCCACTTACAGATGTAATGATGCAACCTACAAAAAGGAGTCACTAAACAAATGAACAGTCTTTGGTGAACTGATTCAAAAGGTTCAATCTGTTTCTTCACCCCTACTATAATCAAAGACTATAGAATAACACAAGACGTGTCCCGTATTGTTTTGAATGGGAGAAAGTGTAACACACAATCATAGACTGTAAAAAAATATGGACGTAGTGTCCGTGACGTCACCCATAGAGTTCTGAACAGCAGTTTTGACGCGTAAATGAGGCCGCGGCCATCTTAGCTGCACGCGACCGCACATCACTCCTGGATAACTGAAAATGGGCAAAGAGGCGGGATGTAGTTGGAGCCCATGCGACTTGTTGCTGTGGGGTGTGCAAATAACACAAAAAAATCAACTGGGACTTCATACCTTTAATGAAAAAGAGATCGCGAGATGAATCCAATCCGTTGGACTTGGGTAAAATGTCCATTTCAAAACATAAAAAAACTACTTTTTGTTCATGAAAGCGTTAAATCCATGAAATCTTTATATATTATCCATCGTTTGCATTACATATCTAAGGAATGATTTGCTCTCCATCATCGTTCTTCAAGAAGGGATGCAATCTGAGCATCGTTTATAATGTAAAACTCTATACGTACAGTACCAGATATCTGTATAACTCTCAAATGTTCTCTCAAACTAATGAGCACGTGTCCAAAGTATAATTTTTCAAAATAGTGCAGCAGTTTTAGTTATAATATCCAAGCAGTGCTGTCGGAGTTGTATATCCTCCTGGTATTGTCATTGTAGTAAATCTCAGGAACAAAACTTTTAGCCAATGCCACGACGATCCAACAACGTGTTCCGCATGCGAGCACATGTACACAGACTGACATCTGTCTCGAGTATGCAGCAAGCCATATATTGTATAAAATAATACAGAAAAAAAGCACAAATACGGCTGAGATGCCAAATTCAGCAGCTGGAATTAGCTGAGGTAACATGACGGCTCACAGACAGCAGCGCCAATCCACCTGTCACTCAAGTGACCACGCCCTTAATTATGCAGAACTTTAAGGCTTAATATAATTTGAATGGATGAGTTATAAAAAAATTCACCCCCCTCAGAGTTGTCTTGAAAGGCAAAATTAGCAGTATAGACCAAAACACAATTTGAACCAGAGTGTAAACTTTTTTTTTTCTGCTGTTAACTTGGCTGTTTTAACATGATGGTCAATGAGATTCTGCTCCCTTTTGCAGCCTGACCCTAGCGGCCAGTCGATGAATCGCAGTTTAAGTTACTTCCGTATTGGCTTCACGAGAAACTTGGGGAGGATGCTGCTTGCGCGCAATATGATGGAATAAGTCCCGCCTTCTAAATAAGAGCCAATCGCCGACTGGTAAAGTCATCGCGTCACTTCAGCGGCCGTCAGAATCTCCGGTTTCTATAGAAACAGTCAGATGCGCGCCTCCGAAGAGACGCGCATTTAGGTCTGCGCATGCGCATTAGCTTGATCCAGCCTGAAAAATACAGTTTTTTTGTCATGATTCGAGCGTTTAGAAACTAAATTTATGAGCCGGTTGTTGTTAGATTTCATTGGTGATTTCAAATATGAAATTTAATCGTAAGGTTGGCGAGCAGTTTTGGAGAATTTGATGTTTCCCCATTCAAAGAGATCGGAGCTGCATGATGCCCAGGATGCCCGAGAGGCATTTCAAAGATGGCCGCCGAGTGAAATGACTTGTCTTAAAGGGACTTTGCTATAATGTTAGCTTAGCACTGTTAGGTGAACACGCAGCCATCCAATTAGGACTTCAGTTGACTATCAGCAAGTGAAAGATCACACAAAACAAGAGGAAGCTAGGAAATATAATGAAAAAGTCACATAGAAGAGAGAAAAGTGAGTATTATTGTGATATGCTGGATTAGAGAGCATTTAAAGCTCTGTCTGATTGAAGCTGATTAGGTCAGTGTGTGACAGTAAATAATTCTGACCCGGCTAACTTAAGCTGCCCGTCCCAGGACTGTCTTCCAATGTCGTCTTCTCTGTCACTTGCTTTAATATCTCTCTCTTTCTCTCTCTCCCATAATCTCTCTATTTATTGCTAGCCACAATTATTAGTATTTGCTAGAAACTAGCCCTATTACTGTTATTCATACTTGGGGTTAGGAATCTGAACAGACAATTTACTGAACAAATTACTAACCATAATTATTAAACTTTGATATGTAACTCACCTTGTTCTGTCATTAGTAACATAGTTCAAAGATTTGGTGTTTGCCAAAACCATAGTTCAAATGAACATTCGCAAACTACATCGCAAACTTTTGTGGTTGGAATGACAGCTCTTGAGTTGTGGTTAGAAGCATAGTTTCTTGTTTTTATGACGTGTGGACTTAAATCGTTATCTTGAGCAAAATAAGCAAGTTGACATTAAATACAATGTATATCTTTTATTTTGAATATATACAAATTTCATTTACATATTTTAGTTTGTCAAGAGATTTTAAGCATCGTTTTTGTAGAGTGTGCATGTGCGAACATGCTCTAGTACATAAGACCGAGCCTATGTTTGAATCTGGAAATAAAGCAAAATAACTGAGGAAAATGAGAATTAGTCCTCAGATGCCATGTCCATAATTTATTGCAAAAAATCTTGCATTAATTTGATCTCAAACAGATTAATTTAAAGAAGTTATTACTCCACCACCTGCGTGATCATTCATCATCATTCACTGAAAAGACAGGCTGAAAGACAGGTTTGTGACTATACGGTTTCAGAAAACAGTCGTGACTAGGTAGTTGATTTGTTCAACGATGTGTCTTACTATGGTGGTGAAGCAGCGAGTTATGTCGTTGTACAGAAAAACACACCCCTGGTTGGGCCAGACATGAATGATTCCCCAAATCAGAGGGTGTGTTAGCAGCTGTTTTCTTACTGTTTCTCTCACATGTCTTCTTGTATTCTCATCCATCTCTTATTATTCATTTTAGGCACCATAAGCAGATGTTCTCCCATCTCTTTTCGGCCCCCGAGCACCGAGTCTCGTCGGCCTGACTCGTCAAACTTCCCACTATCTCGTGCCGCCCAGGAGATCAGGGAGGTCCAGACTGTGGAGCAGCTCGATCTCCAGGACTCTGATGAGGAAGAGGAGGATTGCCTGGCCCTGGCCTGCCTTGAAGAAGAGTTCAGAAATATAAGCACTACACCATTAGATCAGGGTGAGGAGGCTTAGTAGCTTAGACTTAATTTTTCAAAATAAAATCAATATTCATATTTTTTTAAAGATCAGTGTAATATAAATAATGGACAAGATGATATGAATGTTAGATCTATAGTGTATAGTTAGTTAGGCTTTTATAGATATTAATAGCTATTATTTGGTGCAGATTATTACAATAAAATATTAGACATATTAGTTCAATTTCAAGATTTCTCTTTTTTGGGGGCGGGAGAACTGTCACTAAAGCCCTATTTGGACGGGATTAGTTTTACGTGGGGATGTGGAGTAAAGTAATTTTACCTCAGGACGTCTGTAATATTAATTGGCCAGTTCGCACGGGACAAGGCATCTCAGTAAAACTAGCAGAAGTGGGAATGGGTAACTCGATTTACGCACCGCCGTCACCTCTCTGTCGTCATGTGGGTATACGTTGCTTTCTGATACCATATGTGCAAACACATATGATCTAAATATATAAACTATAAATACCAGTTAGGTCCGATTTATTAATTAAATTCTGATTGGAATATGATGGTAATAGGCACTTAGCTAAAGATAAAATTAGTTTTGTGCCTCTGACAATTGCTTCGATCTTCTTTTTGCTCTGAATGGTATGTGGAAAATACTTGAGGTTTGCCACAGACTTGTCTTATCACCTACAACACAAATGAATGTTTCTTCAAGTGCTTCCGTGCTTGAAAAATGCACAGAAAACGACATTTAAACAGGAAATGACATAATTTTACCGTACATATTTACAGCGGGTCTATTCGAACGGGATTAGTATTACCTGAGGTAATTTTTCCGGACCTTTGTACAGAAGGTAAAAGTCGCCGTATTCTTTACTGACATTGTCCGTAATGATTACCGAGATGGCACATTCGGACGGGACTAAAATCTCTGAGAAGCTCTGGTAATAATTACTTTACCCCCACCTCCCCATGTAAAACTAATCCCGTCCGAATTGGGCTTAAGTGATAAGGGCTTTCAATGCTGCAAAAATAAAAATATTGTTAAACATTTGTATATGAATTCTGAAACCTTCTGCTGTTGTTTACTGAGTAAGAACCAAATATATTTTCTAATATCTACTCCCATATTAAATATCAGTAACACTTTAGTTTAGGGTCCAGTTCTCACTATCAACTAGTGCTTATTGGCTGTTTATTAGTACTTACAAAGCACTTATTAATGCCTCTCATCTGCATGACCCTTAATCCTACCCAATACCTAAACTTGACAACTACCTTACTAACTATTATTAAGCAGTAATTAGGAGTTTATTCATAGTTAATAGTTAGTTAATAGTGAGAATTGGACCCTAATCTAAAGTATGACCCAAATATTCATTTCATATGAACTGCAGTGAAATTATACTACAATATGGTACACTTTATAATAACACCTATATAATTTCAAACATTATATACTGTAAATACATAATTAAATACATTTTATATATACTGCTAGATTTTTTAAATGTTTTTGAAGTATCTTTTGCTCACCAATTACAATTACAATAAAAACAGTAATATTGTGAAATATTACAGTTTAAAATAATTGTTTTCTATTTTAATGTATTTTAAAGTGTAATTTATTCCTGTGATGCAAAGCTGAACTTTCAGCATCATTACTCTAGTCTTCAGTGTCACATGATCCTTCGGAAATCATTCTAATATGCTGATTTGCTCAAGAAACATTTCTTATTATTACCAAAGTTGAAAACAGTTGTGCTGCTTAAAAATTAAATGTTTATTAAAATTAATAAACCATGATACATATTTTTCAGGATTCTTTCATGAATATAAAGTTCAAAAGAACAGCATTTATTTGAAATAAAATTATAACATTATAAATCACTTTACTGTCACTTTTGATTCATTTAATGCATATAATGAATGTACATAATGTACATGCATCATTAAGAATGTTTGTTAATAACTTTCATGAATGATAAATGAAAGTCTGTTACCTATAACATTAATATGTTCTGATTTTTCCCTAGCACATACATATTTGCCTAACCACCCATCTGTGTGACGAGAGATTCAGAGATGCACGTGTCCCGCAAAACAGCACACACCATGCGCTGGGTACCTGCTACCGTGGCAACTCTCTCATTAGATCCCCTTATTAGAGTCAGCTCATTAGTGTTCAGTCTGCACACTCATTAAAAAAAGCCTCTCTAGCCCAGCACACGCGTTCAACCTTGATTAATTTGCTTATTTCAGCATTCATTCACATCCCGTAGGTGAACAGACACACTTATACAACTGCCGAGACCCACCGCAGAGGTACAGCTCTCACGCGCACACACATGTAAATCCAGCTAAACCTAGCCAGATCTCATCTTCTCTTCCAAGATTACTGCCGAAATCTGTGTGCTATGGTTCTCATTCGCTTTTAAAAGAGATTCAGCAATTTAGTAATGACATACAGAAAGAAAGAAACCTTGAGTGGATATCTTTGTGTATTTTTCATAACATGGTTGCAAAGAGTTTTTTTTTTATAACCAGAATATTTTTGGAAAGTTGTATTTTCTAAGTTGTGTCGGTTAAATGATCGGCAGAAATAAAAAACATGACAATTAATGATATGACAATGTCATGTGCACTACCATTCAAAAATTTGGGGTCAGTAAGATTTTTAAATGTTTTTGAAAGACGTTTCTTCTGATCACCAAGGCTGCGTTTATTTGATCCAAAATACAGTAAAAACAGTAATACTGAGGAATATTAATAGTTTAAAACAATTTCCTATTTGAATATAGTTTAAAATATAATTTTTTTTTTCTGTTAAGGCAAAGCAGAAAATTACGGAAGAGGGCCAAGCAATAATAAAAAAATAAAACCATCTTGAGATTAAAGTTGTTAAATTTAGAGAAAAAACTCATTAAATTTCGAGAAAAAAGTCGAGATAAAATGTTGAGAATAATGTCATTAAATTACGAGAAAAAAGTTGTTAAATTACGAGAACAAACTTGTTAAATTTCGAGAAAAAAGTCGAGATAAAATGTTGAGAATAAAGTCGTTAAATTACGAGAACAGATTCGTTAAAATATGAGAATAAATTTGTTAATTTAATGACTTTATTCTCAACATTTTATCTCAACTTTTTTCTCGAAATTTAACGACATTTTTCTCATAATTTAACGAATTTGTTCTCGTAATTTAACGACTTTTTTCTCGTAATTTAATGACTTTATTCTCAACATTTTATCTCGACTTTTTTCTCGAAATTTAACGAGTTTTTTTCTCGTAATTTAACGAGTTTATTCTCAACATTTTATCTCGACTTTTTTCTTGAAATTTAACGAGTTTTTTCTCGTAATTAAACGAGTTTATTCTCAACATTTTATCTCGACTTTTTTCTTGAAATTTAACAACTGTAATCTTAAGATGGTTTTATTTTTTTATTATTGCTTGGCCCTAATCCTCTTCCGTAGAAAATCATTCAGAAATCACTCTAATATGCTGATTTGCTGATGTTGAAAATAGTTGCACAGCTTAATGTTTGTGGAAGCTGTGATACATTTCTTTCAGAATTCTTTGATGAACAAAGTTAAAAAAACAAAACAAAACAGCATTTGAGATAGAAATATTTAGCAACAGTATGGGCCCCATCATTCATCTGGCACAAAGTAAAGTGTTTTTCCTAATTTCAGCCCGACGCAGTTATTTTCAGTTTAAGTAGCAAATGCACTCATGCCCATCTGTTCATGCTGGTCTAAAAACAAGGTGTGTTCAGCCGCATTGTTGGTGTGTTGCTATTTTGAGGCAACTGAAAACAACTGCGCCATTTACCAACAAAAATCTTTTCTAATCTGCCATGGCGCTTTTAAAGTGGATTCGGACATTCCCTAAGTGAACCTGCGTCATGAGCTTCAGACCATGCGCTTAGATCGTTAAAATAGGGCCCTATATATGTCTTTACTGTCACTTTTGGTCAATTTAATGCATCCTTGCTGAATAAAAGCATTAATTTTGTTAAAAAAAGAAAACATTTCACCTACCCTAAACTTTTGTATGATATATTTCTAATGATTTCTCTTGACTCGTTCACCATATTTGATTATTTTTTCACAAAACTTGTTGCAGTTCATTCTGCTAAATGCCTTATATCTGTGAAGGGGGAATGTGATGCTGTATACAAAATGAGGTATGTTAGAAGGTAGTCTACAGTAAAGTAACCTAAAATGTTGTCTAGGTAGGAAGCTAGGAGAAAGATTTACCAAACACCTCCCCCCTCTGTTGCCAACATCATCCACATTCTTAAATTTCAAGATTGCTACAAGCGTTTGTTAAAGCATAAGTTGTAAACCATGACAGCTTGCTCTGAGCAATAATTTAAAGTGTGTGTTTGTTGTTGTAATGACGGTATAGATGGTACACATTGGTCCTCCAGCAGTGTTGCTTTACCTTTCCTGTCAACATTATGCGTGTAATATAATATTAGCATGTCTAAAGGCTGTGGCATATTTTTGGAAAGTGTTTTGTATTTTCACCATGGCTCAAGAATTGCCTGCAAAACGGTCTTATCTGTGAGCCTCGTTTGTGCACGATTAGACAGACAAATCTCTGCTGGAGGCTGACTGCTGCTTTGCTTTTGTTGCGTAGTGTGCTGTATGGTGCTGTAACGGGATTATAAGGCCTACTGAACACAGTATTTGTGTGTGTGTGTACAGGAGTATAAAATATCTCTTCTATCAACACACTTTCAGACTGACCAGAGCTCTGTGCCCGACATGCACGCTGCCACACACAATACATCTTTACTCTTTTATATTTTTCTCTCACTTTATGTAAAAATTTTCACAAACAAGAACATTAATATCTATGTCACACTTTCACTCATGTTTCTTTCATGTCATGGCAGCAAGAGCATGTGTGTGTGGGTGAATCTTGTGGAAGCTGAAAAGAAATGTCCTGGTTATTTCACGCCAAAGTCAAACGAGAAATTATATTTTGCAAAACCACTTTGAAGCTGAATTTAAAAATTCGGATGCATTTATTTTGCTTGAATGACAGCAACACTAGAGCTGACATGAACAAAACCTGAGGTTGATCATGTTCTCCAGAAAGATTTGAGATGATCCAAAGAGAACTTTGTGCTTCAATGGAAGATCTAACCATCTGTACAAAGAGTCACATGATCAGTGCCAGTAATTATTTGTTTAGTGTCCCAGGAAGAGTGCAGAGACTAAAATATTTCTTTGTCATTTCACACCATAATTTTTAACATTTTTCAAAATAGTAAAACTGTCACGTTGTGTTGTTGTTTCAGATGCAGTTTCAAGGACCTTTATGCTGTGCCCAAAACAAAGACTATAGAATAACACAAGACACATCACTAGTATTGTTTTGAATGGGAGAAAGTGCAACGCACAATATGGCGGAATAAGTTCTGCCTTCTAAATAAGAGCCAATCGCCGATTGGTAAAGTCATCTCGTCACGGCAGCGGCAGTTAGAAGCTCCGGTTCCCATTCAGTCGGTCACGTTCGACGTATGTCGGACAGACCGACGAATAGGAATCCCGCTAGAGAGGCCAATCTACTTCGAGCGTAACTAAAACGAGCCAATGCACATTGGCATGCAATCATTTACAGCAGCTGCTCTGCACGGGTATATACACTGTGTTCCAAATTATTATGCAAGTGACATATCAGTAGAATTTCAGTACAATAAACATTCAGTTTTTAGTTTTTCTAAGAAAGTGTTTGTTTGTTTGTTTATTTATCCATGTCTTTTTAGATAACTGGTATCAATCTCAGACAACATAATTTGCCAGGTCTACTTAGGCAAATAGAAACCCTACTTAGAGGTTGTTCCACATTATTAAGCAAGTCACAGTTCTCATGCAATATGGGGAGGAAGAAAGATCTTTCTGAAGATGAAAAGCATGAAATGGTGCAATGTTGTGCAAAAGGCATGAAAACAACTAATACTGTGTGAAAAGTGAATGGAGATTATCGAACTATCATAAGATTTGTGAGTGATTTAGAGCACAGCAGAACTCGGTCAGATAAAGGCTTATTAAGGAAAGTTTCTGTCAAACAAGTTAATTGTATTAAAAGGGCAGTTATAAAAAAAAAAAAAAAAAACAGTGTTGAGCAGCAAACAGGTATTTGAAGCTGCTGGTGTCTCTGGAGTCTTGAGAACCTCACCATGCAGGCTGGCAGTTATGTGTAAAATTGCATTTTAGCCACCCCTAACCAAAGCTCACAAAGAAAAACATTTACAGTGGGTTTAGAAATACATGAAGACTCATTTTTAAATAGTTTTAGATTCTATAGCCTTCGTGTTGAGCCGGTCTCCTTCTGTGTTCTCACCTCAACCGGTCAGAGACTCAGAGAGGCTGCGCTTATATGTGCTTATTGCTCCAGAGAGTCCCTACAAGGCAGACCCTGTTGAGTCCTCCGCTCAGCGTTCGGCAGCCAGACGTGGCGGAGCGTCCGGCGCCAGGCCTATACTCCGTTGTATCCTTGAGAACCGGATTTAGGCTGGGTATCATATGTGTGACCCTACAGGGATCCCATATGTGTAATTCCATGGTTGCTCCTAAACGAAGCCCGTGTCTTTCCCTTTGGGAGAACCCACCTCTCATTAGGTTGCAGTCACCCCAGTAACTTCCATTTGTAGTACAGCCTACGGGGTTAGTCCATATGTACATCCCCACATAACTCCTTCGGGGAAGGATGTGGCTTCCGCAGCGTTCCTTTCCCAGTGAAAGGGTACGCTTTCCCACTGTTATCCAAAAGTTTTATTGAATGGGTTGTGTGGAACAACAGTGATCGACACACTCTGTGTTAGCCCTGTCCCACCGTCCTTTAGGCAAGGGGGTGCAGGAGGCTTGCACAGAGCACTGGAAGGGGGCAGCGCCTGTGGCGCTTGGTAGGGATTCCTATTTGTCTATTCAACTGAATGGGAACATCTCGATTATAAAGGTTACCCTTATTCCCTGAAGGAGAGAACGGAGACGTACGTCCCGTCACCACAGACGCTGTACCCCGCTGCATGACCAGCTCACCTGCTCAGCTCCTCAGCGAAAACCTAAAGATGCAATGCACCTGCTGCTCGTTATATACCTGTGCAGAGCAGGGCAGAGCAGCTGCTGCAAATGATTGACTCCTTGATCAGTACCCTGAATACTGAACTAGGGAGCTGATTGAGACACACCCTTCATTATTTTCCTTTGTTGTTATGGTTACTAAGCATATCTTCAATGGTTGTCATGGTGATTCATTGGTTTATTGATTCTCACACCTGTTTCTTTTCAGTTCATTATCTTGTGTATATATTGCCCTTAGTTTTTTCAGTTCTTTGTCTAGTGTCATTTGTGTTTGTTTAAGCTGCTGTTAAAGATCCGCTACACCTTGCCTCATCATCATCATCATCATCATCATCATCATCATCATCATAATGTGACATGTGCTGCATCCCAATTCACCTACTTATACTACTCCCTAAAGGTATGTACTGTTTTGTGAAGAAAAAGTACATACTTTTGAGTGTGTAGCAGAAGAGTATGCAAGCTTTGGGACATACTACTTCGTCATAATTACGTCTTTAACAGACACTCTGTCGCTTAGTTACGTGCATCCTGTCACCGTTTAAACTGCCCTGTCAATCATCTTGTCACAGTTACAATCCTCCACATTCAAATAAATTTAATTTCCTTCTGTTTCGGAGAGAAATGTATCACGTTGTTCTGCCAGTCATGGGTCTTATATACAGAGAACTCTCTTCATGTTTATGCATTTAAAAGTTAATGACCAAACACATTGTTATGAAAGTTCACAATCCTATTAAATATAATGTAGATAACATTTAATAAATATTTTTTCGTCAGGTTAGATACTGATTATTAATCACTCAAACCCCTTTATCTTAACCGTCGGTCTCGCACATCCGTCATGTTTGAAGGTTGTTTTTTTTTTAACACTTTTTATTTGTGTTTGTAATTTAAATCGAATCCTCATCCACAGTGCAATGGGCTGTGGGCAATATTAGCCATTAAGAATTTGCATGGATCTGCACCTTGGATTCTAACTGGAAAAAGTAGATAATCCAGGTATGTTTTCAATACTCATTTCAACAATTTGGGACATAATAATTATATTTTCGAATACTATTTAGGACGGATAGCATGCGAATTGGGACGCAGCAAAAGACTTTCTATAAAACTGTCTGTTTCCATTATTCAATTAGAATTTGAATCACATCTTTTCAGGGTGATCTTAGATGTGTGGACTTCACAATAAAATTATTTAACTCTAGATTCCTTAACAATTTATGGGTTCAACAGGAAATATATTATGATTAAATTGTAATACTATATTGTAAGTAAATTATAAATTACATTTGTAGGTATCAGTGATATTTTATTATTTATATAAAATTATAGTATTTATTCATATTTTGAGTTAGCTTTTATTTTTATATTTTCAGTTTTTATTTTAAATTTAGTTTGTTTTAGAAAATGTATGTGCTTTTGTCACCTATTAGTAAATTATAGTTACTAATAAATATAAAAATAAAATAATATAAAAAATAATGTAAAATTATATTTATTAGTAATTAAATATTTAAATATTTTTATTTCAGTTTTAGTTTTAGTAATTTTAGTACTCCTGCTTCAACTTATTTTATTTCACTTATTTGCCAAAGCAGCATTACTAATTTTAAGGGTTTTTTTTAGTTTAAGTTTTTTAATTTAATATTTATATTTTATTTTATTTCAGTTTTAGTTAATAATAACAACACTGTATGGTAGTAGTATTTAATTTATGCTTACATAATAATAATAATAATTATTATTATTGTTGTCATCATTGTCTGCATGGAATGCTTTTCATTATTATATTGTTTTTTATTTGAGGGGAGAATAAAAATAAAACATTGCTTCATTTTTTTTTTTCTGTGCAAAATATATTTCTCTTTTCCCCTCTTTTGATTGTAAGGTGAAATATGACATTTCTTTCTGGATATTTGTTCATCAGTGCATACAGTATGTGTGTGTGGGTTTTTAAGGGGTTTTAGTGGCTTCCAGACACCGGCGGCTCAAAGCTTCATCTCTCTCTTTGATGTGGCATGAGTATTGACAGGGTCACACAGATGAAGAGGAGGAGATCTTCATCAAGAATGCTCTTGCTATGGGGCTTCTGATGACCTGAGATTGATTTCCAGGCCGTGATTACAGCACTATCTCTATCCTCTTGGAATCTGTCCAAAAAAGTCAAAACCATAAAAAGTCCCTCCATGCTACCTTCCTCTGTGATTATGGTTTTGTTCCTAAGTAAAGTGCAAAGATATTCACACTCAGTCAGTTTGTTTTCATAGAAACTGTTTTTAGATATTCACACACTGGTGGAATTCTCCATCACCACTTTGCCCTGGAGCTGGAGGCTTTACCCCGGGCTTGGAAAGTGTGCTGCTTGTTGCTTTTGTCACTGGTAAACTATCTGCTAAATGACTAGAATCCAATTGCTGCTTCAACTTTTCTAATTAACTGCTTATGGCTTGACAGGGTTCATGAGAGTTCTGGAGGAAGGGAAGATGAAAGCGCTTAAGACATGCACAAAGCAACAGCGTGCAAATGAAGGATGGAAAGCAGAGGGATTTCCCCTACAGAGAGCACTGGTCACTGAGAGCAGACAGGAAGCCATTAGCACCGACATAAGTGGTCCCGCCTGAGGTAAAAAACCAAGAATAAGAGAGAGAGAGAGAGGAATCCTCATTTTGAGGGACATCAGGCAGGCAGAAAAGAGTTAGTACTGAGAAGATGGTCCTTGAATTCAGTGAGGCTATATTTACAATGGCTGTATAGAATAAAAAATGTCTTTATCAAATATTGAAACCATTATTTTACCCTATTTATTATTTAAAAAAGGGACTTTGTTAGCCAAACATCTCTTAGACATAAAATATTTACTTGAATAATTTAGATAAAATATTTAATCTTTTTTAGTAAGTGTTTTATTTTGATGTATTTATTTGAAAATTATTTATATATATGTCTGCACATATATACTGCTTCCTCTTCTATTATTAAATTCTTCACTTTCAAACGATCAAATCCTCAAGCTTTTATTTAGACGGAATACTGGTTAACGTCAACAATTCTTCAATAACGAGTTAGAATTCAACCACTAATAAAAGCAACCGACATTACAACAAAACAACAATATACTGGAGGATTTAACTATTCATCCTGTAAATTCAAGGTCCAAAATTTTGTGGACTTTTGCCATTCCTGCCAGTGAGAAGGGAATTTTTACCAACTTTAAATATTTTATTTTGTATTTTTTTTTACCCATTAAACTATTTTGATTTTGACTATTATGATTTTTTTTTAATACATTTTTTTTTATCTTCATTGAACAAGTTTTCTGAAGGAACAAAATGTGTTATAACAGATAATTTTGTAGTTGTGAAAATGTTTTGCACAGTCTCCATTCTCTTTGATTTCAGATGAGAATAATATGCAAGCTCAACCATATTATTGTGCAATTGCAAAAGTTACTGAGTGGTGTAATTGAATCTGTTTGTGCTTATATGTTTGTATAAGAAAATATGTTTCTCTGTTGTGGATCTTACTTCACTGTCAATTAAACAATTATACTGTTTTATTTTTTATTAAAAAGTAAAAGTCACATTTATGACTTTTTGCTGTATTTTTAACAACTCTGAGGTCATGGTGAGTCTTGAAGTGTTCATACATTATCAATTCAGTCTCTATGCTAATTTTAAAAGGAAACCCTACAGTATGATGTTCTCTATCACAGAAGCACAAGTCAATATCAAAGTACCAGAAAAGACAGGACAATCACAAAAATAACAAATCTGGAGATTCAAAATGACCAAATCTTTCTTTGTCTCCCATCCAGATGCCTTCATAACCGGTGAAAGTGAGAATTAACTTGGTCATTGTTCTCCCAGGACAGCTAGTTCCTGCAGCCTTGGACTCATGGTCTCTGAAAATAATGGCTTTTATAGTTCTCACCCTTCACTGGGTCTGTTTTCTTTCAGAGACACAAGAGATGCGGCCCGTGACCCGGTTCATTGATTCCTATCAGAGACGGGCTTGCAGAGGCAGTGTATGGAAGTGCCCGTTATGACAGATACACACTATTACATTTTTAAAACACTACTGTTGTCGTTGTTGTTGTTTTTTTTACTGCACTCTCACTTTTCACTTCTCAGTGCATTGTGGGAAATAGCTGCTGGGGTTTTGACACTCATACAAGGTTTTGCCCAGAGGACATACACAACACGTGTAATATTTTTACTCTATGTTTTTTTTGTTTTTTGGTCCTACCTTTATATCTGTAGTATAACTTATAATTCATCATGTAATCAATTCATGCATTTTAAACTAATTCATTATATTTGAGGCCAACTGATGGATGGAAGTAAATGGAGTAGTTGCAAAATGAGGCATTTGTTAACTGAAATATGCACAATGCATTTATTGTATACAGGTAAGTTGAAATGACTTATTTGTGGTCTAAATGCATGTATATTCCCTGTGTGTTTATGCATAAATTTACTCTGTGCTTTGTCGCTCCAGAGCTAATCAATCATTCCGGTGATGGTCTCTATCCGGACACGTGGACAGATCTCTTCTACCTTGTGCATAATCCTGCTGCTAGAGAACAGCAGAGACTATCACTCATGGATCACTCATGCCATTATATGTCACAGAAGGTTTGTTGATGTATATGTTTACACAAAGGAACGCTTGGCTATGTGTTTGTGTCTGCATCCACTCGTGTTAGCATGTATTTATATGAGAATGTTTGAGTTTGATTAAATGTAATGCAATGAACAAACAGTGTGCAGTGGAGGGTTTATTTCTATAATCCAATCCACAAATCGAGAAACAGACATAAGCGATGGTCAAATAGAGACAAACTGTGTAGTTAGGAACTGAAAGAAATATAGACAAACAAGGCATGGATATATTAAACATTCAGAGCACCAGACAGTGATCATATACAAAGAGATGTTTCTTAAACAAAATAAATGATTAAATAAAGAATAATAAAAAATAAGATTGAATCAAAAGGGCATAAAGAGGGTGGAAAATGCTCATGAAAATTAAATTATTATAATATCAATAGAATATTATATATATCTTATATATAAACACACACACACACACACACACACATTTATTGCCAAAAGTTTTGGGATGCCTGCCTTGTGCACATGAACTTTAATGACATCCCATTCTTAATCCGTAGGGTTTAATATGGATTTGGCCCACCCTTTGCAGCTGTAACAGCCTCAACTCTTCTGGGAAGGCTTTCCACAAGGTTTATGAGTGTGTTTATGGGAATTTTTGACCATTCTTCTAGAAGTGCATTTGTGAGGTCAGGCAGTGATGTTGGTGAGAAGGCCTGGCTCGCAGTCTCCGCTCTAATTCATCCCAAAGGTATTCTATCGGGTTGAGGTCAAGTTTCCCCACACCAAACTCGCTCATCCATGTCTTTATGGACCTTGATTTGTGCACTGGTGCGTAGTCATGTTGGAACAGGAAGGGGCCATCCCCAAACTGTTTCCACAAAGTTGGGAGCATGAAATTGTCCAAAATGTCTTGATATGCTGAAGCATTAAGTGTTCCTTTCACTGGAACTAAGGGGCCAAGCCCAACCCCTGAAAAACAACCCCACACCATAATCCCCCCTCCACCAAACTTTACACTTGGCACAATGCAGTCAGGCAAGTACCGTTCTCCTGGCAACCACCAAACCCAGACTCGTCCATCGGATTACCAGATGGAGAAGTGTGATTCGTCACTCCAGAGAACACATCTCCACTGCTCTAGAGTCCAGTGGTGGCGTGCTTTACACCACTGCATCCGATGCTTTGCATTGCACTTGGTGATGTAAGGCTTGAATGCAGCTGCCAAGGAAACCCATTCCATGAAGCTCTCTACGCACTGTTCTTGAGCTAATCTGAAGGCCACACGAAGTTTGAAGGTCTGTAGCTATTGACTCTGCAGAAAGTTGGCGACTTCTGCGCACTGTGTGCCTCAGCATGTGCTCTGTGATTTTACATGGCCTACCACTTTGTGGCTGATTTGCTGTTGTTCCCAGTTGACCCTTCGCCGGGAGTTTGATTGACAAGCGATCTAACCAATCAGAACGCCGAATCCGCCATTTTATCCGACAAAGCAGTCAGGAATTAGAAGATTAACCTCAGTGGACTTAAACTTGAAAAATGGTGTGAACTGACGTCTTTCCACGTTTGAAACAACATTCCTTCTCATGTTCATTCATGTTTATTTGATTCTATAAATTAACTAGTAGAAAGAGATGATCGGTTTACGAGCCTCTTGAGCTGAGGCGCTACAGCAATCTGTCACAACACATTAAAGAGCCACAAAACGGTTTTTATTGTTTGAATTTCTTAAAAAACTACACAGTTTGAAAGCTGGGACTTTGTTTAATATCATAAGTAACCTGCTTTGTCTTGTCTGTCGACGTGTTGTCAGTATCCTTTTTGCTCCGCGATGTATTTTTCACTGCGTGTTGCGTGACAGCGCCACGGCTTGTTGGACAAAGCAACAGTAACTAAGGGGGGCGGGTCTTTGCAAAGGTCAATTGCTCCCACTTTGTTATGATACCACTAACAGTTGACCGTGGAATATTTAGTAGTGAGGAAATTTCACGAATAGACTTATTGCACAGGTGGCATAATACCACGCTTGAATTCACTGAGCTCCTGAGAGCGAACCATTCTTTCACAAATGTTTGTAGAAGCAGTCTGCATGCCTAGGTGCTTGATTTTATACACCTGTGGCCATGGAAGTGATTGGAACACCTGAATTCAATGATTTGGAGGGGTGTCCCAATACTTTTGGCAATATAGTGTATATATGATATTGTGATATTTCTAATATGTATATGAGCAATATCACACAAGTAGCCAGAAAGGTTCTCAAATCTGACTGGCTGAGAGGTCTTTCCAGCCATGCGATATTCTACCAATATTTCCACAGGAACTGTTTCACTGTTTGAATCACTCCGCTGTCAACATTCTCACAGCGAGTGTCACGACGGACAAGCAACCCCACCATATTTTTATAGATGCTACTGTTATTTTGTAACGGAATGTAGTTTTAAGAGTTTATTTGGTGAGAATGTAGTTGTTTAGAGCTCAGATATGCGATTTATATGTAAACATAGCGGCTATTCGAAAATTTGTTTAGACGCTAATTTGCGAGAGTCTGTTAGTGATTTCGACTTCAGTAAAAGTGAATTTAAAGGTGCCCTAGAACCAGTTTTTACAAGATGTAACATAAGTCTGAATGTGTCTGTGAAGTTTCAGCTCAAAATACCCCATAGATTTTTTTTTTATTAATTTTTTTAACTGCCTATTTTGGGGCATCATTAACTATGCACCGATTCAGGCTGCGGCCCCTTTAAATCGCGCGCTCCCTGCCCCCCGAGCTCTCGACTATAATACAGTGCATTTACAAAGTTCACACAGCTAATATAACCCTCAAATGGATCTTTACAAGATGTTCGTCATACTGCATGCATGCGTCGGATCATGTGAGTATAGTATTTATTTGGATGTTTACATTTGATTCTGAATGAGTTTGAGGCTGTGCTAACATTACACACTGTTGGAGAGATTTATAAAGAATGAAGTTGTGTTCTTGTCTCCGTGAATACAGTAAGAAACAATGTTAACTTTAACCACATTTAACAGTACATTAGCAACATGCGAACGAAATATTTATAAAGACAATTTACAAATATCACTAAAAATATCATGTAATCATGGATCATGTCAGTTATTATTGCTCCATGTGCCATTTTTCGCTATTGTTCTTGCTTGCTTACCTAGTCTGATGATTCAGCTGTGCAGCTCCAGACGTTAATACTGGCTGCCCTTGTGTAATGCCTTGAACATGGGCTGGCATATGCAAATATTGGGGTCATACATATTAATGACCCCGACTGTTACGTAACAGTCGGTGTTATGTTGAGATTCGCCTGTTCTTCGGAGGTCTTTTTAACAAATGAGATTTACACAAGAAGGAGGAAACTAGGGATGTCCCGATCACGTTTTTTTGCCCTCGAGTCCGAGTCATTTGATTTTGAGTATCTACCGATACCGAGTCCCGATCCGATACTTCTATAATACATAAAAAGAATAAAGAAGAGCGAAAAAACAGATCCAGGATCCAGGAACAGTGCTTTTCAGGTTTTTCAGGTATCTAACAGTAGTTTTCACGTACAGAAAATGGATAAAGTTATCAAATATTAAATATCACTGCATATTATCTTTACTGTATAAAATAAATAAAGATTAATCATTATTGAAGTTACAAAAACTATTCAGTCAAGAGCAGTGAGTGATTTCTTTGTTATTTGTTGTTTGATTTAACATTAAAAACAGGCAGCAGGAATAGTTTTTTTCCCTATAAGACATGCACGATCCAGTATATACTGTTACACATGCGCTGTCTTTCTCGACTAATATACGTTCACTTAAGATATAACCGACTATGTTTGCTAGGATACTCGCTAAGATGGGCATGTTGACATAATTTTTGTATGAATTTGTCCGCTGAAGCGCAAGACTTGAAAGAGAACTCAGTATTTGCGCGCTGACTGAAATAAGCGTGTGCGCGCTTCGGATGAGCGCACACAAATCTTCTCACAGCGCGCGAGCACTCTTTCGCGTCTTGTTCTTGAAGGTTTAAATCAGCAAGGCTTAAATGAGTTAGTTTAAACACAGATAGCAACGTGTGCTGTTCAGGTCTCACCTGTGCTCGCGCTATCAACGGCGATGACGGCGTAAATGACTGGACATTAGAGCAGACAGCACTCGCAGTTAACAGTTTACAAAGAGTAACTGTTTTGTCCACGCTTTCTGATTATCGTTGTTGTAACGTTTTGCGCATCCATCGACTGAAACATACATTATCTGAACTCTGTCTGTTTTCCACATTGCTATTTTAAACAAACCATATTAACCAATAGATGCGTCGTCATTCGAGATGCCAAGGTAAATTAAATTTTTGATTCTAGGGCACCTTTAATACGGCATTAGATAGAGGCAAAGACTGTATTTGTGAGTGAGTCAGTCAGTTGCAAAGACTTTTATATTGAGATGGACTGAAACAAGGACGTTAAACAACTTTTTTACTGTTTTTACTTTAAACAACATCTTACGAGACGCAACTGACGAATGCATTGACTAGCGCTGTAATGGAAATGTCTTAAATGTTAAAAGGACAAAGACCAAGATATTGCTTTCCTCAGCAGACATTCAAACTGATGTTGTGATTATGATTGCCTCAAAGAATATCAGCTAGATGCAGGTAATGCACTCGCTTAGTCGATCTCTCTGTCTTATAATACTTTACTACATATCACATTCGTAGCCTTGCAATATTGTACAATGTGTCGGCACTCGGCCTGCAGCCTCGTACGGCCGAATCACAGCTGTGGTGATATACATCTATATCGCACGGCTACGAGTGCGATATTGCTCACATATTATACATACATATATTATATATATATATATATATATATATATATATATATATATATATATATTAGGGCTGTCAACATTAACGATCAAGCTTTTGAAAAAAGCTGAAAAATACAGTTTTGTGAAAATCACACTTCAATCTGATGGTTTACTTTGCGGAATATAGGCAATGATGGCAAAATGGACGTGTTAAACAAGATAAATGATGTATGCTTAATTTTACGATAAGTGTGCAATTAATCGCGATTAAAATTTTTTATCTATTGACAGCCCTAATATATACAGCCTATGTTTTTACTACTGAAAAAATGAACCAGGTTCATTCTGTTCTTGTTGATTTAGGCTCGTCTCGTTAAGACAAATCAGGTCTGTTTGAAATGTGAATTTTCATCTGAACCACAACACCCTTTTATATAGAGAAAGAAGCTGATGGAGAAAAAGAAAATGAGGGGTGAAGAAATGAGTCAGTGTCCTTCAGAAGGATCTGCAAGATAAATTAACATTTTTTAAAGAGGGTCTTTGGAGAAGTCACAACATATTTGATGTACTGAAACTTTTGGTTTGACAGGAAACATATAATCAAATCCACAAATAAGCCCATTTTATTGGCAACATTTCAACTCATCTGCCTTTATCAGAAATCTATTTACGCACCAAAAACTACAGTAGTTTTGTCACGTAAACAAGCCATCTATGAACCAATTGAGTCACTCTCTGTCCTTTCATTAGACAGTTCTTTTATGTACCAGAAGGTCACGTAGGCTGTTTATTTGTCATCTTGTCTCATTGTCCTCCAATCAGGTGTGCTATGAAGAATGAGCTAATGAATGGGAGTGTGATATTTTCTCAGTGGGGTGTGAGAGCTGAAGCTGACCAACGTAATGGGCACTGAAGGCAGAGGGCAACTAACAGGTGCTTCTCATTACTGAAAACAAGAATAGAAGAAAACAAATGAGGGAGCACAACTGAAAGTGTTTCATTAGCGGCCGTCTGTTTGACTTTAAAATGGAGCAGATGTACAGAGTTTTACAACATAACATTCAAAAGTTTGGGGTTGGTAAGATTTTTTAAATATGTTTAAATATGCCTCTTACGCTCACCAAAGCTGCATTTATTTGATTAAAAAGCATTAATTAATGCTGTAATTATAATATTATACAGTCATGTGAAAAAGAAAGTGCACTCTTTTGAATTCTATGGCATTACATATCAGGACATAAGAAATCATCTGGTCCTTGGCAGGTCTTAAAATTATGTAGATACAACCTCAGACAAACAACCACACATGACATATTACACCATGTCATGGTTAATTTAACAAAAACTTGGCCAAAATGGAGAAGCCATGTGTGACAAACTAAGTACATCCTTACTGCTTCCATAGGAATTAAGGGTGCGTTCACACTTGTAGTTTGGTTCGTTTGGTTCATTTGGTCCGGACCAAAGAAGAAAAAAAAAAAACATTTAGTCCTGGTCCGATTAGCGTTCAGATTGGCAAATTTTATCACCGAACCAAAAAATACCGAACCTTAAGGCATAGGGATACATTCTCAACGTGATTAGTCGGATTTTATGACGTACAGTATTGCCTATTTTGAGAAGGAACTTACCGAACATCCAAAACAATGCTGTTTGCTGAGGTAAATGCACTCGTGTGTGCGTAGCGGTGCGTAGCCTGCATGTGATGGTATTTTGACCAGCTGGGAACTCGTGAAGAGCTTATAAAATGTGTAAAGGAGTCAAAACAGCGGCGGGAATCCATCCGTCACACACACAAACGATCTGCTGCCTGTCATGGGCAAACTCGCGTCTATGACGAGAAAAACCGACATGCGTGAGGATTCTGTCCTTTTTAGGCTCTCGTCTTCCTGTTTTTGGTTCGGTTACATGTCTTTGGTCCGTGTTGCGTTCATATATCATTCGAACCGCACCAGAGTTCGTTTGGAAGCGGACCGAGACCCATCTTTTCAGCGGTCTCGGTCCGCTTGTTTGGTGCGCACCAGGGTTCGGATGGCAGCGTTCACACATGTTCAAATGAACCGCACTAACAGAGCAACCGCACCAGGGTTCGTTTTAATCGAACCAAACATGACAAGTGTGAACGCACCCTAAGAGAGTAAGTAGAAGCCAGGTGCTGCTAATCAAATGCCTTTGATTAATTGATCATCAGCAAGTGTGGCCAACTCTGTAAAAGCAGAAGTTTTGGCAATTTGCTGATCTGAAACATTCAGGTGTGTGTTAAAACAATGCTAAGGAGGCATCAGCAATGATCTTAGAGAAGCAATTGCTGCTGCCATCAATCTGAGAAAGGTTATATGGCCATTTCCAAACAATTTGAAGTCCATTATTCTATAGTGAGGAAGACTATTCACAGAGTGAAGAGTGGATGTCCCAGCAAATTCACCCCAAGCTCAGACTGTGCACTGCTCAGAGGAACTACAAAAAACCCTTGAGCTACATCTTAGACTCTACAGGCTTCAGTTAGCATGTTAAAGGGTTAGTTCACCCAAAAATGAAAATAATGTCATTTATTACTCCCTCATGCCGTTCCACATCCGTAAAACCTTCGTTAATCTTTGGAATACAAATTAAGATATTTTTGTTGAAGTCCGATGGCTCAGTTAGGCCTCCATAGCCAGCAATGACATTTCCTCTCTCAAGATCCATTAATGTACTAAAAACATATTTAAATCAGTTCATGTGAGTACAGTGGTTCAATATTAATATTATAAAGCGACAAGAATATTTTTGGTGCGCCAAAAAAACAAAATAACTTATATAGTGATGGCCGATTTAAAAAAACTGCTTCATTAAGCTTCAGAGCATTATGAATCAGTGTATTGAATCATGATTCGGATCGCGTGTCAAACCGCCAAACTGCTGAAATCACGTGACTTTGGCACTCCGAAACGCTGATTTGACACGCTGATTCATTATGCTCCGAAGCTTCCTGAAGCAGTGCTTTGAAATCGGCCATCACTATATAAGTTATTTTGTTTTTTTTAGCGCACCAAAAATATTCTCGTCACTTTATAATAGTAATATTGAACCTCTGTACTCACATGAACTGATTTAAATATGTTTTTAGTACATTAATGGATGTTGAGAGAGGAAGTGTCATTGCTGGCTATGCAGGCCATCAGATTTCAACTAAAATATCTTAATTTGCGTTCCGAAGATTAACGAAGGTCTTATGGGTGTGGAATGGCATGAGGGTGAGTAATAAATGACAGAATTTTCATTTTTGGGTGAACTAACCCTTTAAATTTTAAAGTTCATGACAGTATATAATGAGAAAAAGACTAAACAAGTATGGCATGTTTGGAAGGGTTACCAGGAGAAAGCCTTTCCTCTCTAAAAAGAACATGGCAGCACTGCTTAGGTTTGCAAAATTTCAAATGAACAAACTACAAGACTTCTGAAACAATGTCCTTTGGACAGACGAGACCAAAGTGGAGATGTTTGGCAATAATGCACAGCGACAATTTTGGTGTAAACCAAACACAGCATATCAGAACAAACACCTTAAGCATGCTGGTGGAAGGGTGATGAGTTGGGTTTGTTTTGCAGCCACAGGACCTGGGCATCTTGCAGTCATTCAGTCGACCATGAACTCCTCTGCATACCAAGGTATTCTAGAGTCAAATGTGAGGCCATCTGTCTGGCTTGGCCGAAACTGGATCATGCAACAGGACAATGAACACAAGCACACCAGCAAATCTACAACAGAATCTCAAATGATCTCAACCTGATTGAAATGCTGTGGCAGGACTTTAAGTATCTATCTATCTATCTATCTATCTATCTATCTATCTATCTATCTATCTATCTATCTATCTATCTATCTATCTATCTATCTATCTATCTATCCATCTATCCATCCATCCATCCATCCATCCATCCATCCATCCATCCATCCATCCCAAAATCTGGATGGATTTTATGGAATGTGATTTGTTGTATTTAAAGTCAGTACAATAATTTGTTTAATGTCATTTCATTTATTTGATACACTTAAAGCCAATTAGTCCTTATTTATTATTTAGTTCTTTTAGGGCAGAGTTTCTCCATCATTTAATTAAGAGTGAGCATTGCACCAATATCTTATTTGTTAATTTAATTCTCTTACTTAATTATAAAGTGAATGTAATAATAAAATTAAATCACCCAAAGCAATTTTTAGAGGCAGTTTGAGTAATAAAACTGCAAAAAGGAGCTGTTATAACTTGCACCAGTATGTTGTCAGGGGCAACCATCAAATATATTTTAGTGGTCATTATATGAAAATATTTGCTGTGATCAGAATCAAGTAGTCCAGATAGTAACATTGCTGCTAAAATGAGTTAGAAACAAGAAACAATCATCTCTTCATGTACACAGAGAAATTATACACATCAATACAAAGGATAACTTTAGACTCCTATCATTTGATTTGACATGACTGCAGTGTGCAAAGAAGATGAGCTACCTATTAACCTTGTATTCCCCCATTTCCCTCATTTGGCTGCTGCCAGGGCAGTAACTTGGATCTTGCCAATGCAGGTGGAAGGGGTAGAGCTAGTTAAACTCATTAGACCAGGAATCGATGTTAGTGATGCATTGATTCATCTCAGAGGGATGTGGAAGCCATGGAGAGTCACCAAGGTCTTTAATCCTTGTTCTTAGAACATCAGGATGTTTCTCTCTGTGGGAAATGGGTAAAGAGCCTTCTCAATGTATTCCTAACCTGTCCTGAAAAGTCACTATGAAGACTACAGTGGTTAGTGGGCTTATGCCTCTCAACAATGGTTTAAGAAGAAAATGTAGAGAAAGCTGTGTTGACATTTCATTTTGAAACATTACTTTTTAAAAAATTCTTAGTTGACAAATTACAGAAACGTTCACTAAAGATCAGAAAGTTTAGTTTACATTTGATTATTTATGCAATATAAAGATCACATATAATATCCATGCCTATTTGAAAAGTGTCAAATATTGTATCACTCACCTTACAGTTTTAATCCAAAACGATCCAATATTGGAATTCGCCCTCACTGTGCAAAACAATGACCAATAGTATTTTTGTGAAATATTTGTATTATTGTAAGAATACCATTTACTACTACACAACTTTGCTATGAATATATATTTTAATTGCACATTGTCATGTGAGCAACCAGTTTTACAAACCTATATCACAGTAGCAGTTCCTGATTCATTTTGAATCGGACCAAAATAATAATAATAATAATAATAACAAAAGACTCGCGGTTCAATAAAACAGTCAGTAACGGCCTTGAACTACTGAGTGAGCCTGATTCAAAATGCTAAATAATAAGCAAGATTGTTTTGACTTACTCATTAAAATAATCACATGTGCTGTGCTCGTTTTAATGTGAAACACTGCCGCAAGAAGATATCTGACACATATGCACCCACACAAAGTTTTACCGGATGTATTTTTACTTTGCTTTAAAGCTTTTGTTATTGTTGTTGTTGTGGCCATTTTAGTTGCATTCTGGATTCCTGATATGCCTAGGTATTAGCTCCTTTATTTATTTTTACAAGTCCACATGGTGCCACTAGTGGCAAAAGAATTACACAAATATAAACAAAACAATTAGATCTGCAGAGCGCTGTACTGAGAGGTTTGTACTGTATACTGTACCATAAGCCAATTGTTTAGATGCTCTAATGAGCATGCGCTCCCCGTGGTCTCTGATTGGATGAGTGGACGGCCAGGGGTAAACTGAGACAGCAGATGCTTTGTGTTCTCATTAACAACTGATTTACTCCCACTTTTCACTCTTTTTATGTTTTGCCAGTCTGTGCTAGAGTTCTAATTAAGAAACCACATAATTACTGTTTTTGTTTTAGTGCTACCACCTCATTGACAATTAACTCCTCTCATTCTTAGAATTTTCAAGTGTAGAAAAAGCAATGAGAACCATAATCAAGATGATCTGCTGCTGCTACACCTCCTTGACTTGACCAGTCTGGTCTTCTGCATCAATTAGGGCCACATGAAGGGCAAGTGCTGAATTCTGATAGCTAATTTGATGAGACACGCTTGAAACATCGACTGGACAGGTGAGAAGGTTAAATGATCAACAATGTGTTTGATCCTCAGATTTATCCTGGATGGATCGCCAGTCATCAAACGCATGTTGCTGTCTCGCCAAATTCAATAACTCCCCCATCATGTCATGAAAATCTCATTATCTGCCACTGAACGATCTCTAGATATTGATTTCTCTGATTGCTGCCTTCTTTCTTTCTTTCTTTCTCCTCCTGTCTGGCTTTGTCATTTGTTTTCAGCTTCTTTGTGAGCTGGTTGGCAGTGAGTATGTTAATGTAGATGATGAACAGGAACCAGCCAAAGCACTTCACACTGACTGAATACGATCATAGACCTATTCTTCCATGCTAATAGAAACAAAGTGAAGGGATTTGTAATATGGACCGGCTATGTATCAAATATTCATGAGTTCAGGCAACATCATGAATATTATAATAATTTAAACCTACTTTTATTTGGTCATTAAGTTTTATTACACATTACACATTAGATTAGTTTTGTGACCTTTCTTTGTCTCGTGAGTAAGAGAAAGTTTAGCCAGATGCTTCATCTCTGATTTAAACTTATTGAATAATGTAAGTTTGATTCATTTGTCTCCAGTGAATCAAACTGTAACTTCAACTGTGAACTGATTAAAAACTCAGATTCAGTGATTCAAACATGTGACTATATAATGATGTAATTTATATATATATATATATATATATATATATATATATATATATATATATATATATATATATATATATATATATAAAGATTTTGTTATGATATAGACACGGAGGCAGAGATAAAAGCAATCCAGGTGAGTTTATTTGAATAATATGAGAGCACAGAGAGGTTATGACTGTTATCAGGTACTTGAGAGATGAATAGAGAGTAATACTGTCCTTGTATGGCTTGTTAATCCAGGAGCTGAGATGAGTTGAAGAGAGACGTTGGAGACACTCACACACACAGAAGGGTAAGCACATGAAGGGACCAGGAGACGAAGGAGATGAAGGAGATCGCTGGAGCAGGTAAGTCAGATGAAGGGGAGTCCTTAAGGTAAGCATTAACACAAGGTATTGCAAACGAGACCGGACAGTGAGTGTGTGTGAGTGTGGTGGTTTTGAAGTGCTGGTGATTGCAGAGTGAATGAGATGCAGGTGGCGGTGATTAGTATGCTGGTGATTGGGTGCGTGGGTACTGTGGTGAGGTGGAGCCTGGCGTGTCTGTGACAGTACCCCCCCTCCCACGGCCCGCTCCTGAGGGCCGCGGACCCCGACGTCGTGGTGGTCTTCCCCTGGGTCGTGGGGCAGGTCTGTCTGGATGGTTAGTATGGAAGTTCTGTAACAGAAGAGGATCAAGGATATCGTTCCTGGGAATCCATGAGCGTTCCTCGGGACCATAGTCCTCCCAGTCCACGAGGTATTCGAGCTTACCACCACGGCGCCGGGAATCCAGGATCTCGTGGACCACGTAGGCTGTGCCGTCTTCTAGGAGAAGTGGAAGGGGGGGCTCGGCGGCTGCCACGTCAGGCTCTGTGGAGGGAACAACAGAAGGGTGGTAAGGTTTGAGTAGGGACACGTGAAATGTAGGGTGAATTCTGCTATACTGTGCCGGGAGTTGGAGACGATAGGTGACGGGGTTGATCTGCCGAAGGATGGTGAATGGGCCAATGAAGCGGGGACTCAGCTTCTTGCAGGGCAGACGCATCCTGATGTCCCGGGTGGACAGCCAGACCTTCTGCCCCGGCTGGTAGTCAGGAGCCTCGGAGCGACGAAGGTCGGCTGCCATCTTGCGTCTGCGCAGGGCTCTCTGCAGCTGGTGGTGAGCTGAGTCCCACACCCTCTCGCTCTCCCGGAACCAGTAGTCGACTGCCGGAACGTCGGAGGGTTCCCCGTCCCAGGGGAACATCGGGGGTTGGTAGCCGAGTACGCACTGGAAGGGTGTTAGTCCAGTTGAGGCTTGGCGGAGGGAGTTCTGTGCGTACTCGGCCCAACCCAGGTACTGGTTCCAGGAGTTCTGGTGGCCGTGACAGAAGGTACGCAGGAAGCGGCCGATCTCCTGGATCTTCCGTTCCGTCTGCCCGTTCGACTGAGGATGGTATCCAGACGATAGGCTGACGGTCACACCCAGGAGGGAGAAGAAGGCTTTCCAGACGTGGGAGATAAACTGGGGTCCTCTGTCGGAGACGATGTCTTCAGGTAATCCATAATAGCGAAAGACATGATTAAACATTAGTTCTGCGGTGGCCATGGCGGTAGGTAGACCTTCCAGAGGTATTAATCGGCAGGACTTTGAGAAGCGGTCTACTACCACCAGGATGCACGTGTGACCGTCAGACTCGGGGAGGTCGGTGACGAAGTCCACTCCCAGGTGTGACCAGGGTCTCTCAGGAACGGGCAGAGGAAAGAGCTTGCCGGTGGGAAGATGGCGTGGGCTCTTGGAGATGGCGCACTCCCTGCAGCCCTGCACGTACCTCCTGACGTCGTTGGCCATGTTGGGCCACCAGAAGCGTTGTTTGAGCAACGAGAGGGTCTCCTTGACCCCCGGGTGACCAGTGCCAAGTGAAGAGTGAACGTTGTGCAGGAGTGGAGTGCGACGTGCCCGTGTGATGTACTGCAAGCCCGGTGGGCAACCCGGCGGAGTGCGTGTGGAGGCATTGGCGGAGGGAATGGTTTCTTCGGACCACTGGATAGGGCTCACGAAGATGGACTCCGGCAGAATAGTATCAGGTTTTTCGGGCTTTTCCTCAGGAGCATAGAGGCGAGATAAGGCATCAGCCTTCGTATTCTTAGAACCAGGACGGTAGGAGATGGAGAAGTTGAATCTAGAGAAGAACATAGCCCAGCGAGCTTGGCGAGGGTTGAGTCTTTTAGCGGCCTTCAGATATTCGAGGTTCTTGTGATCAGTGAGAACTTGAAATGGGTGAGTAGCTCCCTCCAACCAATGCCTCCACTCTTCAAGGGCAAGCTTGACGGCCAGGAGTTCGCGGTCACCGATGTCGTAGTTGACCTCCGCCGGGTTGAGCTTGCGGGAGAAGAAGGCGCATGGATGGAGTCTACTTGGTGTCCCCTGCTGCTGTGAAAGGACCGCTCCCACTCCGGTGGTAGATGCGTCCACCTCTACTATGAACGGGAGGTCCGGGTTAGGGTGGACGAGGAGGGGAGCGGTGGTGAAGGCTTTCTTCAGGGTCTCAAAGGCGTTGGTGGCTAGTGGAGACCAGGACAGAGACTTGGGCTGGTGACGGAGTAGGTTGGTGAGTGGACTGACGATAGTGCTGTAATTCTTGATGAACCGGCGATAGAAATTGGAGAAGCCTAGGAATCTTTGGAGTTCTTTGATAGTGGTAGGAGTGGGCCAGGACTGTATGGCGGAGACCTTCCCCTCGTCCATCCGGATGCCACTGTGATCAATCACGTACCCCAGGAACTGGACGGAGGGTTGATGAAATGAGCATTTTTCAGCCTTGAGGAAGAGATGGAACTGCCGTAAGCGCTGGAGGACCTCCGCAACGTGGTGGCGATGTTCGGCCAAGCTCCGGGAGTAGATGAGGATGTCATCTATATAAACCAGAACGGACTTATGGAGAAACTCCCGGAGCACCTCGTGGATGAAATCCTGGAATACGGAGGGGGCGTTGACCAGGCCATACGGCATCACGAGGTATTCGTAGTGTCCTGTGGGCGTGACAAAGGCGGTCTTCCACTCGTCCCCCTCACGTATCCGGATGAGGTTATACGCGCTGCGGAGGTCCAACTTGGTGAACACAGTGGCACCGCGGAGATGTTCCAGGGCCGCTGGGACGAGGGGAAGTGGATAGCGGAACTTTATGGTGATCTTGTTGAGTGCTCGGTAATCGATGCAGGGCCTCAAGCCTCCGTCCTTCTTTGCCACGAAGAAGAAGCTTGAAGCAGCAGGGGAAGTAGACGGGCGGATGTAACCTTGTTCGAGTGCCTCTTTGATGTATTCCTCCATGGCCTTCTCCTCCGGTATGGACAGGGGGTATATGCGTCCCCTGGGCACTGGTTCACCCGGCAGCAGATCGATGGCGCAGTCCCATGGCCGGTGTGGAGGAAGCTTGGAGGCGCGTTGCGGGCAGAAAACGTCGCTGAAGGGGGCGTAGTCAGGGGGAACATCCACGGAGCGCTTCTCAACAGGGCTCTCGATGGACGTGGCATTCACGAGAAGAGACTTGGAGAATGGAGGTTTCGGAACAGGAAGCGCTGGGAAGCAGTCTGGGAAGCAGTGATCGCCCCACTTCAGGACTTCGCCCGTGCGGCAGGAGATGTTGGGGTTGTGTTGTTCCAGCCACGGGCGCCCTAGAACCACGTCAGCGGTGGATTCCTCCAGAACCAGCAAATGGATGTGTTCAGTGTGCAGGATACCGATGCTGAGTTGAAGTGGACCCACGCAGTGACGGATGTGTCTGCGGCTTAGGGGTTTGCCCGTGATGGAGTGGATTTGATAGCTCGTCGGTGAAGGAGAGATCTTAAGGTTGAGTTGTCTACAGAGGGTGCCTGAGATGAAGTTTCCGGCTGACCCTGAATCAAGGAGCGCCACCACTGGAACAGAGATGTTAGCAGCAGTAAGGGTTACAGTTGTAGTGAGTGGTTTCATTTTCTGAATGGAGGGAAATATTGCACTCACCACGGGTCGAGGAGGACGGATTGGGCATGTGGAGAGATTATGCCCCATAGTTCCGCAATAGAGACAGAGATTCAGGGCCAGCCTTCTTTGTCTTTCGTTTGGGGTGAGACGAGAATGATCTATTTGCATGGGTTCGTTGGCTGGTTCTGGGGAGCTGACGGGTTCGGACCGACGGAGGAGGTTGGTGGTGGATGACTGGCCCTGGTGTTCTTGAATGCACGACTGCATACGGGACCCCACGCGGATGGCGAGTTGGATGAAGCGTTCTAATCCCATGGAGTCCTCGTATGCAGCGAGATGCAGCCGCACGGAGGGTTCCAGCCCCTGACGGAAAGTGGTGATGAGGGCTTGCTCGTTCCATCCGCTGGTGGCGGCTAGCGTTCGAAACTGCAAGGCATATTCGTTAACAGATAGGTTTCTTTGCTTTAGATTATAAAGTTTCTCACCAGTCGAGGAATCAGTCAGAGGTTTCCCGAATACTTCCCGGAAGTGGGAGACGAACGCCGAATAGGATTGGACGACTGGGCCTTTCTGGGTCCATAACGAATCTGCCCATTGTAGAGCCTTCCCTTGCAGTTGTGAAATAATGAACGCTATTTTAGCCGTGTCTGTGGTGTAGAGGTGCGGCTGCATCTCCAGGACCAGCTCACATTGGAGAAGGAATCCGCTGCATTCCTCCGCCGATCCAGAGTAGGGCGCCGGTTTGGCCATGGGACTGGCGGTGAATGCAGGTGAAGGAGTGGTGCTGGTGGGTGCGGAGACAGCCGTGTTGAGGGATGACGATGTTGAGGGCTGTGGTGTGAGTGCTCGACGCAGCACGTCCACGAGTTCCTGGAATGGATCGTTAGTACTCATGCCGTTAGTTGTTATGGTCCGGTCTTCTGTTATGATATAGACACGGAGGCAGAGATAAAAGCAATCCAGGTGAGTTTATTTGAATAATATGAGAGCACAGAGAGGTTATGACTGTTATCAGGTACTTGAGAGATGAATAGAGAGTAATACTGTCCTTGTATGGCTTGTTAATCCAGGAGCTGAGATGAGTTGAAGAGAGACGTTGGAGACACTCACACACACAGAAGGGTAAGCACATGAAGGGACCAGGAGACGAAGGAGATGAAGGAGATCGCTGGAGCAGGTAAGTCAGATGAAGGGGAGTCCTTAAGGTAAGCATTAACACAAGGTATTGCAAACGAGACCGGACAGTGAGTGTGTGTGAGTGTGGTGGTTTTGAAGTGCTGGTGATTGCAGAGTGAATGAGATGCAGGTGGCGGTGATTAGTATGCTGGTGATTGGGTGCGTGGGTACTGTGGTGAGGTGGAGCCTGGCGTGTCTGTGACAGATTTATTTTTATCCTCTTAATTAGGGTTACGGCATTAAACTTTAAATACTAACTAATACATTTACACTAAATTCAACTAATAAAAAGTAAGTATTTTGCTTCTTTGCCAGCAGCTTGAATTACATGAACTGTCTGAATGAACAAATTCAATACAATTAATCTGATGTCCCAGTGTAACATATGAGAAAAAGGAGACCATTTAGAAATTCACGTTTAGAAGATTATATGAGCACACAGCTATATACCTGCTCTGTTTCTCTCTTGCCAGAGCAAATATTCCAACTGTACTGCAGGATTGTGCTTTTGTCTGGGACATACGTTATTAAGGAACAATAATGTCTTTGGAAAGACACTCTGTGCTTGTGACCGCTGCTTTATTCCTCTATGGACAAAAGAGTTGAGGAAATAAAGTCCAGCTAAAAGAAAAATGAAGAAAAGAAACAGACACTCTTCTTAAAAGCTGTAAAACTCCAAATGAACTTCCTCTGAACTTTCATTTGACATCATAAAAAAATCACAACAACTACGCCAACCTCCAGAGGGATGATTTAAAAATGAAATAAAAGGGTTGTCTCTTTTTTCATCTCACAACCTCTGTGTTTATCCTCAGTCCAGCAAGCTGAGTGTGAGGAAACAACAGCATGAGGGCCTGCAGGAGGTTTTCATTTACTGCCATGGAGTCTTCGCCTGTTGTAGCAGTTGCCGCTGTTGAGTCTCTGGGGTCTGTCATTTCAAAAACAAGGCTGCTAATTAGCGGCTTCACAAACTTTTTAAGTCTGTATAACTCAACATACTGTAGGCTAGGGTTGGGCAATATAGCTCAAAACATTATATCTCGATATTTCTCAGCCTTTTTTTTTGATGATATTTGGTATACAGTCAAACCAAAAATTATTCATACATTTTTGATTTTTACTAGTGGGTGCAGGACACGATAGTTTATTTATGTAAGTGAGGATAGCAAAATAAACTGTGACATATTATACCCAAAAATTCTTCATACAGTGGACTACCAGTAAAACTGATACAAATTTGGAACCAAAAATTATTCAGACACTTTGACCCGAGCATATTTTGCTTGTGTTATCTGACAAAAATAAGATTAATTTCTTTCTGATACAGTTTAACTCTGAGATCTTGTCATATTTTATTACCATTTTTTTTTAATTATTGTGAATAAACTATATTAATTAATGAAATGTTCAAGGTATATATATATATATATATATATATATATATATATTTATATATATAATATATTACCATGCAATGCAGGGATTCCTCAACTTTTTTGTCAGCTGAACCTCCTGAGATAGATAATAAGTTAGGCCAATAATAATAATAATAATAATTAGCAGCAGAAGAAATAATAATAATAATAGTAATAATAAAATTAAGTTCACGGTTTCTATTTATATTTTTATATCAATATGGTACAAGATTATCCTACTCAAATCAATGTCATAAATGAGTTTGGTCAAAAGTAATCTAAAAGTGATCAAAAAGTAGTCAGATTACATTACCTTAAATGTGTAATGTAGTGGATTACGTTACTGACTAAAATTTTTGTCATGTAATTTGGTATCAGAAACTGATTACCAGAGCTGTGTAGTAACGGATCACATGTAATCTGAATTACGTAATCAGATTCCAAAAATCAAGTACTTGTAATTAGGGTAAGCTACTTTTTAAAATACTTGTAATCAGACTACAGTTACTTTTTTATGGATTACATGATTACATATTATTTGCACAATGGCAGTAAGTTGTTCACAATTCACTATTTGTCCTAATTTTTCATTTTTTTTTTTTTACGTTTATATTTTTTTCATAATAAACCTGTCGCTTATATACGTTATGATTCTTCGAGTTTTTCCGGTGGTAAGGGGGAAATATAAATGAAATATAGATTAATATAATTAATATAATTATAGATGATATATATATATATATATATATATATATATATATATATATATAATATATGAAATATAGATGAAATATTCGATGTAGAATTGATATTGATGTGAATTTCATGTTTTTCAATATTTGTTTTTGTAATGTTTCTGTTTTCTAAATTTACTTAATTTTAAGTAAATATGTTTTAAAATCATAAGATGTGATTTTGTTTTATTCAGTGTTACTATCAGCAAACACTATCAGGTACATTAATGTTAGTATTTTGAAGTATTAACTGTATTAATCTGTTGAGGCTCTTGTTGGTGAATATATATTTTTTGGAATATATTTTTTCTTTGTATCTGTCAATAGTAAAAGATTATATGTGACATCAAATAATGGTTATCGCAAAAATAATCTAAATGTAATCCAAAAGTAGTCAGATTATGTTACCAAAAATGTGTAATCTAAGAGATTATATTACAATTTTTGTCATGTAATTAGTAATCAGTAACTGATTACAAGCTGCATTTATTGATCAAAATACAGTCAAAACTATAATATTGTAAAATATTATCATAGTTTACAGCAATTTTAAGTAATACTTTTCTAAGTGGATTCTGTATTTTTTTTATAACTGTTTTTTAATGTTTATTGTCTGACCCCATGTATCCCTCCCCCCCTTCACATTTTTTGTGTTAATCAACATTATATCATGTGTAAACATTTAACATTTATATAGAATTTATCAGCATGCATTTGGCAGACACAGACTATATCCAAAGTGACTTTACATAGTAGCATTCAAGGTATATCTGTTAATTAATTCCTTGGAGATTGACCATATGACCTTGGTGTTGGTGCTATATATGCTTTACAGCAAGGGTAAACTCAGTCCTGGAGGGCCACTGTCCTGCAGAGTTTAGTTACAACTTACCTCAGCACACCTACTTGGAGGTTTCTAGCCTATAATGAGACCTTGAGTTGGTGCAGGTGTGTTTAATTAGGGTTGGAGCTGAACTCTGCAGGACATTGGCCCTCCAGGAGCAGAATCGGACACCCCTTGCTCTACAGTTTGAGCTACAGGAATTTATATATATATAAAAATGCCAAAGTAAACTTAACATTTTAGAGATTCCTAAACTTTTAACAAAAGTAGAGTTAACAAAAGTAAAACAAAGTTAAACAAAAGCCCACAGTAGTGGAGCACAAATGTTTGTTTTTTTCTTCTTTCTAGATTCTAGAGTCTCGCTTGCAGTTATAGAAGAGGAGCTTATCTTAACACATTCCTGAGCTTGAGGTAAACTGACTGAAATTTTGATTGAGTTTTAATGTTGTGTCCACATCTAAAAGATGCAGGTGACAGCAGCGCTCCAGTCGTAGGATCTCTCATTCTCTCTAATGTTTCCCTCTATCTGTTTACTCTGGGGGTAAAGCTAAAATAATAGAGAGGCTTTTGTAAATAATCGAGATGTGTTTTGCTTTTGATATTAGTTTCAGCTCAGATGCAAACTCCCCGCTGATGGAGCCAAGAGAGGATTTACATTTTCACTCTGCATGTTTGCAGAGGATGAGAATGACTAAAAGAGAAACCTCAGTGTTAAGCTAGTCATTGAAATTACTGATGACAGGTCAGGTTATTTTGTTTTTGATTCAGAGTAATGTACTAAAATGAACGAATATGGCATGACAAAACATTGACTAAATTGAAAGGACATATTTTGTCAGTCATAAAAACATGCAAAATTCCTACAATACACTGGAAAAAAAAATTGAGGTAGAAACAATTTTTCACAGTTTCACTATTAATTACAAAGAAATGGCAAGTAACACATTGGGCCCTATTTTAACGATCTAAGCGCATGCTCTATAGTGCATGGCGCAGGTGCACTTAGGGCCTTGCTAGTTTAACGATGGAAAAATGGTCCAAAAGGGTTGTATCTAGTCTCTTAATGAGTCATGGTTGTGTTTAGGGCGTAATGTGCAATAAACTAATCAGAGTCTCATTTCCCATTCTCTTTAAAAGCCAGTTGCGCTTGCACCATGGTGGATTCGCTATTTACATGGCTGAATTTGCAAACGGAAAGACTGAATGCTCTCCAGAGAGGAATCCTTTTATTTTTAATATTTAAAAATGTATGTGCTGCTGCACATCCCTGTGTATGTAACAAGCAGTGTTGAGCTCATTAGCCAAAAACTGTAATTTATTACTTGTTACTAGTTACTCCTTTCAAAAGTAATAATATTACTTTCTTTATTACTTTCTGGCAACAGTAATAAGTTACACTACTAGTTATATTACTTTTCCTTCACACCTCACAGAAGTTGTAATTGTGTATCTTCCCCATAACATTCTTCTATAAATGTTACTAACAACATATTTCTGCCTCATCATTTGACTAAAATTCACATCACACAGTCAGAAGTTATTACAAACACTCAATGGTGATTGATAGTGACTTTTAAGTAAAAGTGTTGTATTAATCTCATTAATTGTCATCTGTAGTTTAAAGTTAATTGTAGCTATATTTCATGATGCATTTTATCAAAAGAAATCACATAAGTTCTAAGAAAAGGATTTGTTTTCCAAAAAGATTTTTAATTATAGTAATATAATTTATTTTGGGATCAGAGGGATGTGGATGGGCAAGCCATGTAATGCCAGAGTAAAGTAATGCCACAACTTACACAACAGTGTTCAGATCATCTTTTCTCCTGACAAAATTTATGTAATGGCTACGCTTTTCCATATTCCAAGCTTGCTTGCTGCACTGGTGACTTCATGCACTTGTGCAAATCATAAAAATTATGAAAATAAATCTAGTAATTATTGGATTGTTAGATTTCAAATCAGTAGGAGTTGAGGCATCAAAAGTAACTAAGTAATGATCTTAAATCTTACCTATTAATCTTATTACTAGTTACTGCCCAACAGTGGTAACAAGTAGATTGTATGCATGTTGTGCACCCATCTATAGGCGCATATTACTAACACGCCCTTTAAATAACAAAACAATACTGCGCCATTGACTTTAGACCAGGTTTTTGTTGGTCAATGGCACAGTATTTTTTTGTTATTTAAAGGGCGCGTTAGTAATATGCGCCTATAGACGCATACACTCTGCATGATACCAGTGTTGTGCACTAGTAACTAGTTACAAGTAACTAGTTACAGAAATATTACTTTTTCAGTTGCCTCAAAATAGTGAACACACCTCATTTTCAGACCAGCACGCCCATGGGCGAGCAGATGGGCATGAGTGCATTTGCTATTGGATGTGAAAATGATAACTGCTTTGGGCTGAAACTAGCAAAAAACACATTCGTGTCGGGTGTATGATAGGACCCATTGAATTAAATGTGACATTTTTAAGTAGAAAGACTAAAATTGTATTTTCTTGTAAAACGTACACCAATAAAATTAGAAAAATGTTATTGGTATAGTGTGTTTTAAACAGAATTAACTTAAAATGAATATACATTTTAACCTAAAATCTTGGTTTTGATTAAAAAAAGTTCATGGACATGTATTGGAGATGGTGAAAGTATTTACTTGTCTGTATTTTTCTGGCTCAGAATAAAGAATAAGGGCTGAGCCTGATCATGGGAGACCTCCTGGGAAAACTAGGTTGCTGCTAGAAGAGGTGTTAGTGAGGCCACCAGGGGATGCTCACGCTCCTAATGCCCCAGTATAGTGATTGGGAAACTATACTGTAAATAGGCACTGTCCTTCGGATAAGGTCTCTGTGGTCATTAAAAATCCCATGGCACTTATCGTTTAGAGTAGGGTTTAACCCCAGTGTCCTGACCAAATTCCCTCCATTGGCCTTTATCAATCATGGTCTCCTAATAATCCCTATCCACTGAATTGGCTCTATCAATCTCTCTCCTCTCCACCTATAGCTGGTGTGTGTTGAGCGCATTAGCACTGTTGCACTGTGGATGCCATCACATTATCCTTGTGGATGCTGCACACTGATGGTGGGTGAGGAGAGACTCCTGGTTGTAAAGTGCTTTGGGTGTACAACAGTGCATAATAAAAGCACTAAATGAATGCTTCCTTCCTTCCTTCCTTCCTTCCTTCCTATTTCAACCCGAGCTGAAGACATGATCTCCACTTGACTCTGAACTACTGTTTGCCCTTTGACTTTTCATCTTTTTCTACAGCACTTGCTTTATTGAGACCCTGGAATGTTGAACTTCAACCACCTTCAACACCATTTTATCTCTCTGTTTTTGTACTCCAAACTTTTATAAAACTTTGTGTTTGAACTATTTTTTATAATATATATATATATATATATATATATATATATATATATATACAGTATATATAAAAGACAAAGAAGACTGAACCTGTGAAGACAAACAGGGTTTTAAAGTGAATTGATTTAAAAAGAAACACCAATTTAAAATAGATAAAAAAGATATAGCCTATACCTGTCTCGTATTTTATTCTTCAAATCAGTGCAGATGTTCAAGTTCACACTTTGTTCTTTAAATAATTCCTGACCATCTAAAAATGGTATTTCTACCTTCCTGTTAAAATCAATTATCCCCTGCCATGACCGCTGAGCTATTTTCAGAATTGAGCTGAGCATAATGTGAACTTTTAATGTTTGCTGCTCATTAAAAGAGTTTCTGCATGATTGTCTTAAGCATGTCGCTATTATTACTTCTCAAATTGGTTTGGGGGACTCAAAATCTCTCCACCTCAAAGAACAGTGATGAAACCTTCAAATAAGTTCTTTGAAGAGCACATAATTGATTGTGTCTTGATGTAGTGCTTTTATCTTTCATAGACTGATTCATTTATATATCAGTTTGTATTTAATAACTCTATTTCTGCAAATGGCAGTTTAAAGGTGCCCTTGATTCAAAAATTGAATTTACCTCGGCATAGTTAAATAACAAGAGTTCAGTACATGGAAAAGACATACAGTGAGTCTCAAACTCCATTGTTTCCTCCTTCTTTTATAAATCTCATTTGTTTAAAAGACTTCCGGAAAACACTCGGATTTCAACATAACACCGACTGTTACGTAACAGTCGGGGGCTCCACCCCAATATTTGCATAATGCCAGTGTTCAAATGCATTACACAAGGACAGCCAGTAACGTCTGGATCTGCACAGATGAATCATCAGACTAGGTAAGCAAGAACAACAGCGAAAAATGACAGATGGAGCGATAATAACTGACATGATCCATGATATCATGATATTTTTAGTTATATTTGTAAATTGACTTTCTAAATGTTTCGTTAGCATGTTGCTAATGTAGGCTACTGTTGGTTAAAGTTACACCGTTTATTACTGTATTCACGGAGACAAGAGCGTCGCTATTTTCATTTTTAAACACTTGCAGTCTGTATAAATTATAAACACAACTTCATTCTTTATAAATCTCTCCAACAGTGTAGCATTAGCCGTTAGCCACGGAACACAGCCTCAAACTCACTCAAAATAAAACGTTGACATCCAAATATATACTTTACTCACATAATTCGAAGCATACATGCAGCATGCATGACGAACATCTTGTAAAGATCCATTTGAGGGTTATATTAGTTGTGTGAACTTTGTAAATGCACTGTAATATAGTCAACAACTCATGTGGCAGGGAACACGCTCGCTCTTAAAGGGGCGGCGTCAGTGAAAATCAGTGCATTGTTAATGATGCCCCAAAATAGGCAGTTAAAAAAATTAATAAAAAAAAAACTATGGGGTATTTTGAGCTGAAACTTCACAGACACATTCAGGAGACACCTTAGACTTATATTACATCTTTTAAAAACATGTTCAAGGGGACCTTTAATGATATCAACGATTGTGTGGATCTTTTTAAGTGAAATTTCTAGGTGGTTACATGGCGAGCCGATACAGACTGGCCCTTCCACAGACATCAGATCGATAAATCTCTATGTATTTCTTGATGTCGATCAATAGAGTTGCCCTCTCCGCAAAATACTGCTTCTGTGTCTCCCATCTACCTTGAGTCACCTAAAGGTTGGGAGAAATCCATACTGCCTTGCTGTCAACAACACTGGTGTAATTTTTATATATTTGTCGAGAGCTGCTGAAAGCACACGCGGTGAAAGCTGCCATCAACTGTCTGAAAGTGTGAAACTTTATAATTGGATCCATGCTTCGTTTTAACCTCACACATGAACTGTTTCCTCTTAATGAATAGTTTTAACTGTTGCACCTTCAGACAATATGTTTTGCATGACAGCAAAAAAAAAAAAAAAAAAGGCAGCAGGGTAGGATTCATGGTGTGTGTGTGTGTATGATGTATATATAATGCCACCGGAAATATCACAAATGCTCCAGATGTCAACAAATGCCTCTGTTATGTATTTAATGCATCTGTGGACACCATAGTGACCTGTATCTGTCAGATTTGTTTCAGAGCTGAATGTTGTTTAACATGCTTTCTGATGAGAATGTTCTAAAATAAGCTCTGAAATCACTGGAACAACTCAAAAGAACTGCTGAATCTTAACTGGACTAATTCTTTAAAAACATATTATTTTTATTATGTATCTATATCTTGGACATTATTTACAGCTACTGTTGTATTAGCTGTTGATTAGATAATGGCCATAATTGTTCAGATTGAGAATAATGGATAGATGAAGTTGAAATAGGTGGAAATGCTCTCTCTTTTTTGATTTTGACACTGCTTTGCAGATACAGATACTTAAAGTCTGAGACCACAAGTAAAAATATGTCTATTTAATATTTTAATACAAATTAATACAAATGTATTCATTACAAGATATATTATCAGCATAAAATTTCCAGTGAAAAGTCTAGCTGAAAATTTTAAATTAATGAAACTTTTTATTTTTAGGTTTAAATTAGATGTTCAATCCCTGATTTTTAAACTTTTGGACCCCATATTTGTGAAACCTGCATATGTCATGAATCACATTGAGTTTCCGGATCTTATTGTCTCATTTGGATGTTCCTGCGTGTGGCTTCATGTCTTTATATGCTTAACAAGATCTGTGACCCAACTATGTTCACAGCAAATTGGGTGTAAAAACAGTTAAAGTGAGCCATAACATACAAGCCTTGTTATTTTAGACTGTGACCCTTATCTCTCTTGCACCCAGTGTCACCATTGCATGGCACAATTTTTTTTTTTATATTACTCTACACCTTGAATAGCATCTTTCATACATGTTATTTTACATTAAATCAGTCAATACATCATCAATCCTTCTTCCAAATGTGCTTTTTTCTTACTCTAATTCACTATGGTTAGCTTATTAAAAATGTTTATATTTTAGACCTGTTGGGATGTTTTTGCAGGAATTTGTGTTCATCATCATATTTGTGAATAGAGAAAAGTTGCTCCAGCTACTTGACGCATATATGGTGTGGGAGTGGCATGTGTTAGTTGTCACAATGAGCAAGAAAGGTTGACATGGAGCATGCAAAATCTTGAACCTCCAAGGAATCACCTGAACAGAAGAGAGTCTACTGGCAAAAACAGAAAGTGACAGAGCTCGTAATAAAACAAGAATCAACATTGGCTTGGCTTTTTGTAGATGGCGAAGACAGAGGGAGAAATGTTGTAAAGGCAATGCAGAGATGGCGTTTTTATTACTCAACAGGTGAGTGAGGTATTTTATTGAACAGATAAAACATTATGTATCTTTCTAACAGAGTTCATTGTAAAGCATTATCTATAGTGAAAGGCAGTGGGAGAGAGGGCCTAAACTATTATAAAAATAAATAATAGTTTAAAAAGTTAAAACTTTTTTAATAAAAGTCATCAGTTCTAACGTTATTTTAGGAATTTATAATTTGACAATAAACATCTAAACCTTTTTGAGGATATAAGCATTTCAAATCTGCCTATTCAGTTTGAGTTGTGTTGATGTCCATTTTCTCCATATTAGGATGTTTCTGCCTAACACTTTCAGCTCTGTGATTGGTGGTCCAGCTGTGAAATTACAAAGGGCCAAGCCATAGTAAGTAAATGAGAGACGAATTTGAACTGACAGGAAAACTGACCAATCATATCGTCCCTTTTAATAGGTGGGGCTTGTTATCAGTAGGTTTATGATGCATTCTGCCTGCTGTGGGGAACTCAAACAGCTTATAAAACATCTAGTGCTATTTGCTATGGAAACCGCAAGCAACATTAATGATGAGGATATTGTTGCTAATTTATTTTCGAGATTAACTTTTAAAGAAAAGCTGAAGTTAATCAGCAAAGGAAGACCTACACCAGAGATTAATTTTGTGCAGAAAGCCAAAGCTTTTGAAAGCAATTATAAGAGATAGATACCCCTGGATGATGACAGCAGCAATCAAGAAGCTAAAGCTTTACGGTTGAAATTGTTTGCTGTTTGGGTAAGTTATTTAAAATCTAATAGGATACGTGACTGATTTATTCTGGCCGCCACTTCCACGGTTATATGTTAAGCTTTAGTTGAGAAAACAGTTATTTTGCATAATTACAGGTCGGTCTGTAAATTTACAAATTTAGTGATCTGTAGTAATTTTACTTTCGCCCATCCAAGGATGCTAAGTAAAATAGGGATTGGTAGTCATGTCACCGCTGACGTTGTGATTTTTGGATCACACGTCACTTAAGGTGTGGTTATGAGTACATCAGATGACCACTTCCCCCTTCTCCAAGTTCAGGGCACAGGTCTTTTACCTTGGCAGTATAAGAACACTCCCAACAGGAGGCTGTTCAATCATTTAGAATTAATGTAAAGTGGTCAGCTGATTTATCTGAAAGATTGTTGAGATTGCTAACTTGTAGAGCCTCTTCTGTATTATCAGCACAAGGAAGACACAAGTGTAATAAAATCAATTTTATTAACAAAAGATAAACAAGAATAACTAACACAACTACTAAATGAATCCTGTGAATGGTAAAGGAATAAAGTGCATAAGATACATATAATACAAGTTATTAAGTTGGGTGTGGCTATGGAAGAGTTAAAGGGTCAGTCAAAGAATCCTAAAATCTGGAACACACAGATGAGGCCCTGGCAAAAATACAGAAGGTCCTTGCTTGAAGTGAAGGTTTGCTCTCCTGAGCTTAACCTTGTTGCAAGTGTCTCTGTTTGTCTTCTGCCTCTCTGGGCCAGACACTCAGAACTTAGTCAATCCGCTTTTGTCTCTCAGTAGTCGTTATTGTCTCGTTAGACAAAAACTCTGAACATAGTGTTTGTTAATGTCTCTTTCCTCGCAGGCTGGAGGCTCAGAATGTGGTCGTCTCTGTTGCTGCCTCACAAGCTGTAGACTCAGATCATGGGATCTGTTGTTGTCTCTCTGGACAAACCAGAGGCTCAGAATTTTACAATGTATCTGTTATGTCTCAGCTTCGCAGGCCGGGTCTCAGAATGGCATATCTGTTATGTCTCACCCGATGGGAGACTCAGAACTTGGTTGATCTGTTTCTGTCTCACTCGAGGGGAGACTCAGAACAAGGAGTGTCTGTTGAAAGGGTACCTTTATCCCTTTCCGATGAGGAGGAGATTGCAAATTGGCACTTCTCCATTCCAGTGCTGTGATTGGCTGCTGGCATCAGAGGGGGCACACACTGTGGCCCACCCTTCTTTCCCCTGTGGAACTCATTTGCATAAAGCACAAAGTTGGAGGTCTTTAAAGTGTATTTAAAGTTTACCAATGCATTTCTTACTTCCCAAACCACCATCAGAATACCTTTGACAATATTCTAAACAAATAGTGACCAAACATGATGAGAAAAGATTGAACTGTCATGCATTCATTCATTTGTACATTGACAGCTGAATTTGTGTCAGATGTTGCATTACAAATAGCTGTCACCGAGAATGCTAAATTCTCTGAATAAGTATGAAAGGGATGTGTGTAGGTTACATCAGTTTTAAGGTTTCCAAAAATAGTTATGAATGGTTTTGGATGAATCATTGTGATATTTTGTTTCACACACTGCTGCTGAGGTCCTGAGGAATTTTTATGGTGATCACTTAGGATCTAAGGACTAAACCTTAGGAATTAGTCTCTAGATGGCTGAAGGGCAGAAACTGCATGTGGACCAATGAGAAGTCCTGTCCTTCCTGGGCTTGGTACCAGAGGTCTTCTTCTTGCCCTCTAATGGCGCTTTTCCACTGCATGGTATGGCTCGGTACGGCTCGATAAGGCTCACTTTTTGGCAGTAGAGGCGGCGCAACTATAATGATCAGTCTATAATCACCCACTTTGAAGCGGGACTAACTGCAATGGAAAAGCAAACCGAAACTAAAGCAAGCCAAGCTGTGCCGTACTGAGCCAAGCCGAGTAGTACCACGCAGCGGAAAAGCGCCATAAGAGGTGTCTGGCTGTTGTCCTAGCATCTTTATCTGATTGCGTTGGACAGTTTGTATTAGTCCACCAAGATCCAATCAAAATGTTGCAAACCTTTGTCCACTGTTATGGACAGAGAGGGGCCCGGCCATAAACTTGGTCTGAGTGCTGTCATGATTTGTTGGCTTGCAATAAATTTTGTTGGTTTTGTGGCCAGTTGTCACCACTGAAAGGACACAACGATTGTGGATGATGCAATTTTTTGTAATGATGATTTGCACTTTATTACTTTTTGTTTAATTTTAGTGATAACTCTCACAATCACTCTGATGTTTGCTTGTGGCATTTCTTGTCAAAGGTAACATGCAGTATTATAGAAGAGAACACAGTAAGCTAGAATGATTTTAGGCTGAGTTTACTTTTTCCCCGATGGGGGAAGGGGGTCAAGGTTCGAGAGTCACGGTTTGGCACTGGTGAAGGGTCATATTCATCTGAACAGTTATGCAGAGCCGAAGCGCAACCAAAACAACGCATGCAGTTTTGTTTTTTAACTGCTAAAAGTTACATAGTGTACCTTTAACTGAGTCAAGAGTGCAATGTCATTAGTAATCTCTGTTTTCTCAAGTTAGAATGTACAGACCAGAATATCACAGAGGCACTTTTGACTTGGACTAGTAAGCTAACAGTTTTGCATGTGTAAGCACCACTTACATTTAATTTAAAAATGTAGTTTGAACTACATGAAAGTGCCTCACATTTGATGGCCTTCTCCAATTTTTAATGCTCACGTTGCATTTTTAAATGGTCTGGTTATGGGTGTCTTTGATTGGCAGTTTGGAGTATGAAGGGCTCTTGACAGAACTCCCATCCGCCTCTTCCATCTAAAATCCATCAGAAAGCAGTTCACTATAAGAGGCCTGAAGGAGAGAGGAAATCTAATTAAAAACTCCAGAGGCATCAGAAGAAGGTTCTCTGGTAACAAAAAGGCAAAGTTTAATTCAGTCCAGTTAATTGAATCTACAAGCCGTCCACCACTTTTTGCTGCTCAGGCGTTCTGTGATGTTGACTCTAAAGGACCCTTCTTTCTCCACTCGTTCCTTTCCATTTCAGTGCTTCTCGAGGATGAAATCAATTTCATTCAGGGGTCACTTTTGAGTGCCCTTCTGTAACATACACAGAGCTGTTTAGTAAAGGGTCACTGCTGAAATTTTTACTATATGTAATACCAGGGTTTGGTTAAGGAAAATTAAAAGGTGTCATTAAAGGTACACTATGTAAAATTGGTGATTCCTCTGAGGTTTGGGATTTAACATGCTCCAGCTAACCTATGCTACACCATACACACAACTATTCTCTTTTTAAAGATATGATGAGACCCAATTTTCTGCAAAAACCATGCTGACAGGTCTAAAATAAAAACACTTATAAAGTCAAGACAAATAAGACAAAAACATGTTTTGGAAGAAGGATTGATTTATTGACTCATTTTTTTTTTTTTTTTTAGTTTGTTAATTTTAAATAAAAAAGGTTACAATAGTAATCACCTTCACTTGTATGCCCAGCTGTGATGGATTCTGACCCAGCGATGCAAAAAGCACACAGCGGTACCTTGACTAAGTGACTATCTGTGCACATATTGACAGACTGTTTTCACTCTTCAAGTTTGAGAACAAAAATAAAAAACACCACTTTCTCAACAAACCAAACGTACCAAACTACAGTGTCAGCTGAACTCATTTCTGTACCAAAAACTCAATTTTGTTTTGTAAAAATAAAGGTTCTTTATTGGCATTGATGTTTCCATAAATTCCATGGAACCTTTTCATGGAATTCCATGGAATTTTTCTTTTTTTCTTTTTAATGGACAAAAAAGGTTCTTTAGATTTTTAAAATGATTTTCACGCTAAGAAGAAAAAGTTGGTAACACTTTACAATAAGGTTTCATTAGTTAATATTAGTTATCTACTTTCGTTAAAGCTGCAGTCTGCGTTTTTTTGGCCCTCTAGCGGTTAATAAACAGAACTGCATGCATCTTGCGGAAGAACATTGTAGCCGGAGCTACTTTTCTCAGTGTATGTCTATGGCGAGTCACGCAGTTACTGTGATACTCTGCGGTGGGTCCTACCAGTCCAGTCTGAAATAGTCAGAATATAAACACTTATTATAAGTGTACCATAATGATTCAGGGTAAGACAAAAACACGGTTTTGGAAAATGGATTCTTTGGGCCCTATTTTAACGATCTAAACGCAAAGTGTAAAGCGCACGGCGCAGGTGCACTCAGGCCGTGTCCAAATCCACTTTTGCTATTTTAACGACGGAAAAACGGTCCGTGCGCCGGGGCGCATTTTTGAAATGGGTTGTCCCTATTCTCTTAATGAGTAATGGGCGTAACGTTTAATAAACCAATCAGAGTGTCATCTCCCATTCCCTTTAAGAGCGAGATGCGCTCGCGCCATGGCGGATTGCTATTTACATGGCGGAATTTGTTGGTGGAAAAGCTGAACGCTTTTCAAGCGAAGAAACCGATCTGCTCGTGCGTGAAGTTAAAGCGCGCGAGCAGATCATCTACGGGACAAGCAGGAATCTACCAAAGCTTCCCGAGGTGAAGAAGGCGTGGGATGAATTAGCAGTGATTGTGTCCTCGTCTTCTGGCCTAATTCTAATACACGCAATGATTATTCATCATTACATTTTTATATTTATGTAGCCTACACAATAATATTCTTTTACACTGTAATCCTTTTGTTTTTAATATTTGGCATGTTTGTGTGATGCGCATCCCTGTGTGTAATAAGCAAAGTCAACGCGCACTGTGGACGCGCCCAGAGGCGCAGTTTCTACCAACGCGCTCTAACAAAAAAATATTGCGCCATTGACTTTAGACTTTAGACCAGATTTGAGTTGGTCTATGGCGCAGTCTATTTTCAGCTCCTTAAAATAGCAATGTGCCAGCTATGCGCCTGAACACACCTCTTTTTTAGACCAGCACGCCCATGGGCGCACTAACTAGTGCAAATGCATTTACTAATATAAGGACGTGGCGCTGAACGGGAAAACGCGAACGGCGCCGGACGCAAACTAGCAAACACACTTGTGCTGCGCCTTGCGTCGCATTGCGCCAGGTGTATTATAGGGCCCATGTTGTACATTCTCTTTATATAATTTTTGTAAATTTTGAACACAAAAAAAGTTGTGGACAGCAGCTTTAACATGAACTATGAATGAAAAATACTTCTACAGCATGTATTAATATTAGTTAATGTTAATTCAACATTTACTAATACATTATTAAAATCAAAAGTTGTATTAGTTAACATTAATTAATGCGCTGTGAACTAACATGAACAAACAATGAACAACTATTTTTATTCATTTAACATTGGTTAGTTCACCCAAAAATGGAATTTCATTTCATTTATTCCATTAATTTATCATTAATTACTCATCCCCATGTTGTTCCACACCTGTAAGACCTTCGTTCATCTTTGGAACACAAATTTTTGATGCTTTTTTATTTATTTATTTTTTTTATCTCCCATAGAAAGCAATGTAATTACAAAGTAAAAACATTGTTAAAATAGTCAGTGTGACAACAGTGGTTCAGCCTTTAATGTTATGAAGCAACGAGAATACTTTTTGTGTGCAAAAACAAAAGCACTGGACATAAACAGCGTAGCAGAATGACAGGGGAAAGAAGATATTGTTGAATAAAGTTGTTATTTTTGTTTTGTTTTTGCACACAAAAAAATATTCTTGTTGCTTCATAACATTAATGTTGAACCACTGAAGTCAAGTCGCCATATTTTAACAATGTTTTACTACTTTTCTGGACCTTGAATAACGTTGTTTTCTATGGGAGATAAAAAAACCTCTTGGATTTCTATGGCATCGTGGCAAACACCCCCTTTTGGAACTTCTATTTAAGAGTTTAGCGTGAAAGCACCATAACACACTTTTGAGATTACTTTATAATCAACATGAAATCAAAATTAAACCTGTTTAACCTACTTTCTTAATGCAAATTCCTGGTTTTATTGTGAATGATTCCTCTGTGTTTGATTTGCAATGAAAATTATGTTAAAATAATGTTAAACAATAGTCAAATAATTATTTAACCATTTATTTATTTATTTGTTTTTATTCTGGCCTGTCTCTTTCTGTTACATAACAACCACTTTTTAAAATCCAATTAATTCCTAATGGATAAAATTTAATCCCAACCTGCATTTTCTTTCTTGTGAAATATCCTGTTTCTCTTCGAAATGCATCACATTACAAACTTATTTTAAAATTGGAAGCAAACATCAATTTGCAATGACTTGAAAGCTTTTAGTATCTTGATTTCAATATACTCTTGCTCTTACGAACATCAAATATACAACCTGAGCTCTTTTCCTGTCATCTCATACTTTGGCATGGAGTGGATTTCATATAGTGCTCTCAAAGTCAAACCTTGAATATCATCCATCTGCACCACCTTCACTATTGAATACACCCACATGCACATACATTTTATCTTGTGCCACAGCTCTTACCGCATGAAGGCAGCGTACTTTACTCTTTCAGTCATCTGTCCATCTTCTCGGGAAAAGGCAGTACATTACATTACCTCTGTGGCTCATCGATTCGCTTTCACTCGTAAAGTACTATTGACTGAAATGCTCACGCTCTGTAGTGGAACTCTTGCAATCGTGAACCAGCAGTGGACGAAAACCAGTCTAGCCTTTGATCCTTCTCACCCCCACACCACTTTTCACTTTTCATGCAATTATAAATAACCACAGAAGGTTTTTCCTCAAAACCAAAACTCGCTTCTATGCTTTAAGCTGGAGTGAGGGTATTGTTTTCAGAGGCAGGTGTAGAGTACTCTGTGGTTTTCCTATGGTTTGGCTTCAGGATGCAAATTTCACATTGAACTTGAAGTGCCAACTATATGTTTATTCGACAAAAGTGAAAATAATTATCCTTAAAACATTGAAATGTGTTTCTGTGACTTTTTCTTCAGGGTACATCGCTAGTAGGTGGCAATAAGTATTTTTATGAGTGATTTGCTGCATCCAAAATTGCATAATTCCCTTTATAGTAGGCAAAAAACAGTATATGACAAGTATTTCCAAATTCATAGTACTCATAAAAGAGTAGGCAAAAAAGAGCCCAGATGGCCTACTTCTTCTGGCAAGATTCTGAAGTGTGCATACAATTGACACTTTACTATCCTACGAGGCCACAGGAGAAGATTTGTGACTGGCAGTGAAGCAATGCAACTGACACTGGTAGGTTACATGTTAATAACAACACGGCAAATGTAGTACGTCCGGATTACATTCATACTAAACATATTCATAGAACATACTTTTTTAGCAGTCACAAATACCCCTTTTCCACCAAGGCCGTTTGAGTGCTGGTTCGGAGCCAGAGCCAAGTTTCAAATCAGTTCTTTGTCTTTCGACACACAAAGCACCAGCTCCGAACCAGGAAAAGTGGTTCGTAAGTAGCACCAAAACGTTGCTGGGCTAGAAGTAAGAACCACTTGTGTCAGGGGCTAGGGGCGGGGTTACCGTGACCAACAAGACACCTGTGACCTCCATTTTTGAAATAGCAGCTAATCGAGCTAATAGCAGCTCGATTGTAATCTCCGTCTATATACAAATTATGGCGAGCCGTGTTTGGATGCCGATGTAGGTTCGTAAAGCCATGAGCATCAACAGCAGTGAAACATCCGCGATTGTTGATAGAATGCTTGTTCGAGATGCATCGGAGCAGCGCGGACCGATTCGGCGGGTGCCGCGGATCCGCGGGAGCGTTTGTAGAGCATACGACTCCTTGTGCTTTTGGATCGTTCTCGCGGAGCTTTGATGTCATGCGCCGATCGCTATGCGAGAAGCCGATGCATCTCAAACAAGCCTGGTGTGTTTGTGTTTGGCGCTGCAGCGCTAGCTTTGCTGTGAAATATGAGACGTATACAGTGACGTAACACCTGGATCTGTGCTGGCTCTCTAGCACTTGGGTAAAGTTGGTTTTATATTCGCACATTCGGACTTCTGATAAATTCAGACTTTCCAATAAATGTGCAATAAATTAATGTTTGCGAATTTTAAGCAGCGACATGATATTGACAACCAACGATTGTCAGCTTACAACATTTTTCACAGTCGATCAAAATAGGCAAGTATTGTTTTAATGGCATATTTACTTGTGAATGTCCACTGAATGTCCAATGTAGTGTGATTAACAAGGGTATTGAATATGGATGTCCGAATGTGCGAATATAAAACCAACTTTACCCATGTCTCTCTAGCCTGTGGAAAGGCAAACTGGTTCTTAGAAGGCTCGTCAGTTGAACCAACTCCAAACTGGCACTAGCACTAGCTCTGAACTAGCACCCGGTTCGTGCTGGTGGAAAGGGGGTAAAAGTAAGTACTTAATCAAAATATATACCTACTGAAGTGAATATGCGATTTCAGACTCAGTCATTGTCTTTATAAATCACTGAATTAGATTTCAATCAAGTCATTAAAAAATGCTGAATTATTCATGACTGAAACATGCCTGTTTTTGTGAGTGGGTCATTGAATCGTTCATTTAACCAATTCGTTCAAACTGATTCACCCAAGAGCGAAGCGTGTAATGTCTTTATGAGTGTATCATTCATTCAACTGATTTGTTCAAACGCTAACTGTAACTGAGGAACTAAATCCTGGTGTGAGTTGCTCGTGATGTTTCAGGGTTTTTTTTTTTTTTTTTTTGCATAAATCAACCACAAAATTAACTGTTTATTAATTGTATTTTTTGGTAATCTTTTGGATTTCGATAGTTTTATTAAGTGTTTGAACAACGAATTTAGGACCTTTAAAAAGTGCCTTATTATCCTATTTTCTTAAGGAGCTGTTATTTTATGCCCAGTACACATTGTTTGATTTTGTATTGTCCCATATCGTGGCTCCCAAAGAATGGTCCAACTTTGTACAGGGAGAGCGGTTCAAAGACGTCCATTGTCAGGGTCTTGCGACTAAAGATAGCCTGTGATAATTTTCTGACAGTGTCAGAAATTTAGAATGAAAATCTCACAGGGTGTTTGCTGCTATGACCTACGTCTACTGACTAGCCAATAAAAATACAACATGAAATGGCATATTGATCAATGCAACATGGCACTAAAACTTAAGAGGCATGCCAAGTTGGCCTCTTTTCCCTAGCCAAGACTGTTTTCTTATTCTCCTTTTTCACATCCTCCTCTTTTTTTCAGTTAACATAAAAACCACAATTGCCAAATTGCGATTCATCTTCTTTACCACAAGTGCATGCTGATGACTTTTATTCTTCTATACTAAAGCCGGGGACACGCCTAACGATTTCGCTGAAACATTCTAAGACTGAACTGAACACACATACCGATTGATTCCTTCGACTGGAGCCGATTTATATACTCACACATGGAATTTGAACACCGACTGTAATCACAGACTGAACGCAACTGGCTCTGACTGGACGCGTTTGAGCACGATCAGTCATAAGTATCAATTTACATTCATAATTGGCCTTACAATCGTTAAGTGTGTGCGCGGCTTAACTTGCGTCATAGCCTACGATTCAGTTGGTGTCAGCATCGTACAGTCTACATATATGTCGTACCCAAGTTTATTATATCCATGGTGTACAGTGAATTTGTAATGATTGCCGAAATCTTGCAGTCTGTAGCAGACTTTAAAGATGATACATTTAAACCAAATGTAAAACAGTGACAGTAGGCTGACTTATTTATGCTTTGCTGACATATCATTCGATACTGAACCAGTAAGAAACAGTTTTGTGCGCTAATTAATTTGTAACCTAATCTTTGTGGTTATTATAGCTCAAAAAGGTTATTTGGATCAATACACATGTAATATGTAGAATTAAAACTGTTTATAAGTGCTTCGAAAAAGATCCCCTTCCAATCTTTTGTTTTGACTTCTTGGGGAGGTGGCACTATTGTTAGACCCCTCAAATCCTCCCGTAATCCTGGTTTCATTCTCTTGGTTATCAATAATTCACCAATGGGGTGAGCACAAACCATATAAAGTATACAGTATCCTTGTTGCCAGTGGGCAAGTTTGTTGTTTGTTGGTGGTTTTTGAGGATGTCACAAAGCCTATCTATCCTGGTATGTTTGATTTGACTAGTTTTATCAATTAACCATAGAGTTTGATTGGACTCACAAGCTTTGGTATCAACAAAAGAAATGGGGATTCTTTTTTCTCCTTTTGTTAAAAGATTAGGCCTAAACGCCATTTTGTTTTGCAGTCCTTTTTGTTTTGCAACCCCACCAGTTGAGAACCACTGGTTTAGATCATAGCTTTCCAGCTGAGAAATCAGAGCGCTTGAAACCACAGCAGAGAGATTTTAATTAGGAGTCCTAATTCAGTCTGGGTGAGGTGCCAGGAAAAGGCAATGCCACGTGGACTGGCACAGTCAGTACAAGCTTGACTCACTGTGTGTGCATGTTCAAGAAAGAAAGAATGTGTGAACGGAGAGTTTTAGGGTTTTAGAGTTGCTTGGCAGTCATATTGGATGCTGGATGTTACACCTCAGTGAGAGGTGCTTCTCTGAATGGCCCAATCAAGTCAGTTGGCATTAAAATAAATGCAGTGACAAGCAATCTTTCACATTCATTGAAAAGCAAAGCATTGTGTTTTGACTGTTTTCTCCTATTCATGTTTCGTGCATAAAAATGTTCTGAATAAGTTTAATGTGTGACTGCAAGCCACTGACAGATTTAAAAATCTGTAATCACTACCTGTCAAAAGTTTGGAATCATTACGTTTTTTAAATGTTCTTGAAAGAAGTCTGCTCACCAAGGCTGTATTTATCTGATCAAAATACAGTAAAACAGTAATATTGTGAAATATTACTAGAATTTAAAAATGTGTTTTTATTTAAATTAATTATTATTTTTTTAATCACAATTAATCGTGCACTCTTAATCGCGATTAATCGCACACTTATCGTAAAATTAAGCATACACAATTTATCTTGTTTAAAGGTGCCATCGAATTGAAAATTGAATTTACCTCGGCATAGTTGAATAACAAGAGTTCAGTACATGGAAATGACATACAGTGAGTCTCAAACTCCATTGTTTCCTCCTTCTTATATAAATCTCATTTGTTTAAAAGACCTCCGAAGAACAGTTGCTGAATCTCAACATAACACCAACTGTTACATAACAGTCGGGGTGTACGCCCCCAATATTTGCATATGCCAGCCCATGTTCAAAGAATTAGACAAGGGCAGCCAGTATTAACGTCTGGATGTGCACAGCTGAATCATCAGACTAGGTAAGCAAGCAAGAACAACAGCGAAAAAGGCAGATGGAGCGATAATAACTGACATGATCCATGATAACATGATATTATTAGTGATATTTGTAAATTGTCTTTCTAAATGTTTCGTTAGCATGTTGCTAATGTACTGTTAAATGTGGTTAAAGTTACCATCGTTTCTTACTGTATTCACGGAGAGACAAGAGCCGTCGCTATTTTCATTTTTAAACACTTGCAGTATAATGCATAAACACAACTTCGTTCTTTATAAATCTCTCCAAAAGTGTAGCATTAGCCGTTAGCCACGGAGCACTATCAAACTCATTCAGAATCAAATGTAAACATCCAAATAAACACTGTACTTACGCGATTAGACATGCTGCATGACGAACACTTTGTAAAGATCCATTTTGAGGGTTATATTAGCTGTGTGAACTTTGTTTATGCAGTGATAGAGTCGAGAGCTCGGGAGGGGGCGGAGAGCGCACGATTTAAAGGGGCCGCAGCATGAATCGGCGCATTTCTAATTATGCCTCAAAATAGGCAGTTAAAAAATTAATTTAAAAAAATCTAGGGGGTATTTTGAGCTGCAACTTCACAGACACATTCAGGGGACACCTTAGACTTATATTACATCTTGTAAAAAAACGTTCGATGGCACCTTTAACACGTCCATTTTGCCATCATTGCCTATATCCAGCAAAGTAAACCATCAGATCAAAAAAGGTTTAAAAAAAAAAAGATTAAAAAAAAAAGGTTTCAAAAAAGATCAAAAAAGTGTTTTTCCAAAAAAGGACACCAAATAACCAAATTATATATTTGTGGAACACATGATATACATTATTCAAGATTATCTGATCAATAGAAAGAAAGAAACATTATAAATGTATTTACTGTCACTTTTGATCAATTCAGTGTGTCATTGCATGAAAGCAACCATTACAAAAATCATTTGTACCAGTATCTATTAATATTTTTAATAGTAAGATGTAGTAATTGGTATGGCATTCTTTAAATGTGTATTTTTAAATGATGTGTTAAATGTTGTTATTGTGTGTTGTATTGTGGTTTATTATGCATCATTGCAGCTTCAGAGGCTAAGACAAATAAAGTAAAACTCTGGCAATGTGTGTATGATTTTTATTTAATGGAGACACATAATTAATGTCACTAATTTGTTTGTTTGATTAAAATGTTTTAAATTTAACAGACCCCAATATGGTGTGTTTTGTAGTGCACTGTAGATATGCCGAAGCTTTGACAGATACTGTGCTATCTCTGATGCTCTCACTATAGCTACAGCACTTCTTACAGCCTCTTTAGACTAGTAATCTTAAGGCTGTGCGTCTCTGACTCACAGACACACTGATACAGCAGCGAGGCAGAGATTACGAGCCCTTTAAGATGAAGACGCATCTCTTTCTGGGTTTGTATGGGAGTGCTTTGGTTATCAGGAAGTATTCCAAAGGGCTTTCACATCAAAAAACACTCCTGGGTTCCTTTGCTCTCTCGCTATGTCCTTCCAAAGTCTGCTGTTCATGTCTGTGTGATAATGTTAACAAGTCTCTAAAGCCTTGTACCAAACTCGGTAACACTTTAGAACAATGGTCATTAATAAGTAACTATGCAGGAAGTAATGCAGGACTAATGAGTAGTACTGCATTAACACTTCAGCTACTATTATCTAATATAGAAACAAGCTTAACTAATCAGTAAGTAATATCGAATTTAGTACTAAGATAGTTCCTTATTCGCTAATCAATAGAGAATGAGATTGGCATCATTAAGAACTAATAGGTAACTATGACAAATTATAAAGAATTACTAATTAATTACTAATCACTTCAGCCTTCAGCTGTCCTTTCTTGTGGCCTTTGTCTACTCATCTACTGCATCTGTGAGGACTTCAGATGATGCAAGCTCTGGATCAACATGCACCATTCCAAATTTTTCTATATATCTTAATTATTGTTAACATGTATTCATTATTTCCATGAGCTTATTGTTTCTACGTTAAAATAATCCATTACTTAAACTAATACATTGTTAGCTAACTGTGTTATTTGTATATGTACATTTCTGAAATTACATAATTTGGACACAGTCACCTCTGATGACAGATTACTCTAACTTGTAATGGTGACATGCATTTTCTGTAAAGCAGCTTTGAAACGATATGTATTGTGAAAAGCGTTATACAAATAAATTTGAATTAAAGTTAAACTGCATACTGCTGACAGCTGAGGTAAAAATGATACATTTCATTAAATTTGCTCACAGTAATAGGACTAGGTGTTACAATCCCTAACAAGTGGCCTTGACTCCGTTAAAGAAGTCTTCTTAGGTGGGTTAACTTGCAGCCACATTCCTGGAAAAACACAATAACAATCCAGTTCTACAATATTTCACAGCACAACTGCCACAGAACTAAAGGAAGCACCAAAACCGGATCTTCACACCAGTGCGACACATCATCAGTTGTGTACCACTGCAGCCCACCTCCACTTCTCTGCTTCAGCTGCCAACGTGGCATACCTCAGCTTCTTCCTTTCATAATCCTCCTCAATACATTCCTCCCAAGGGACTGTCAGTTCCACGATGAAGACACAATGGCAAGAGTTAGACCAGAGGACCAGGTCTGGGTGCAGGTTGATTACCACGATTTCGGGTATCAAAATATCAGTTTTATTTATTTATTTATTTTGTTTTTTGGTGCTTATTCAAGTATTGCATCATTAGCTTAGCAATGCCAAACATATCTGTGAGCATTAGTGGAGTCTCTTGTGTGCTAAGAATGCTATGCTATGCTCTCTAAGCATAACCTTTTCTTGCTTTGTTTGGGCCTTCAGCTGTCCTTTCTTGTGGCCTTTCTGTACTCATCTATTGCATCTGAAATCGCATACCGTCTGAGTAGGTTACATTTGAGAACTTCATGACTGTTAAAAAGTATGCATGTGTATAGTATGAATAAAATATCATCAAGCATGCATGTGTGTAGTATTAATGCAATCTGAATGTACTACATCTGCTGCCATGTTGCCATTGCCATGTGAGCTATAGAGCGAGTTCCCTGCCAGTCAAAAGTCACGACTCTTTTCCCATAGTCTATTGATAGTAAAGTGCCATGTGAACTTCAGAATCATGGCAGAAGTAGTAGATCATCCAGGTACTTTTTTTGCTTACTGTTTTATGAATACTGTGAATTCAGACATACTACAACATGTCACATACTGCTTTCCTACTATGTAGTAGGGAGATATGCATATTCAAACATGGGGTTGGTGTCTGATACAAATTCTTGGCTCAGAGAAAAAAAAAGTCATTTATATATATATATATATATATAAATTGACAATGTATCAAAAAAAAAAAAAAAATCAAAATTCCATAGGAAATTAATACAGGTCAGTTTGACCCCCCATATGCATTCTTGGAGTAGTGATACAAAAATGATTTTTTTCCCCTTCTTATGACCAAGAAATATGAAAATGACATTGATGAGGGTCCGAAACAAGTTTTCATGGAATATCAAATAAATTAATGTTTTCAGTGATAAAATATTTAAAAAAAAAAACTCAGCATGCAGTGTCAATTTGACCCCCTTTATGCATTCTATGGCTATAAAAACCAAAGTGTCAGATCCTTGAACCTCACTCACACTCATTTAACACACATCGACACTCATTACTAATGCTGTAAAGGCCCATAAGATGCTGTAATTGAGCATTGGAAGTGACATGCTGTTTACGAGCATATTAATGGATAAAACATTTTAGCGTCCGGCAATATGCCATATGGTTAGTGCCTTTGAGGCTCATGAGAAATCATGCATGTGTTGAAGCACTTCTCATACTTGTATGCTGTGTGTGTTTCAGGCCTTAGAGGCGGTCTGCGCATTTTTTTTGCGCAAAACTTTTACTCGTTTTTGAATCACATTTTGTAACAGTTCTGCTGCCCTTTGCAACACTCTTGGGAGAACTATGTGGCACAATTTCACTTTTACTGCATCAAGAAGCCATTATTTGAATCACATTTGCAGACTCTTGTTAAACGAATGAAAAGGATAAAAGGGTTTCTCGAAATTTACGCAGAAAAACCGACTGAAGGGCGCGCTGATTGCGAGAGTGAAAAAAAAAATACTATTAAGAGTTTCTGACAGGAAGAAACGGGACCCCCTACAGGAGCAGTGAGCTGTTGAAAACCTCACTGCGTCCAACAGAGCAGGTAATAGTTGGACATTTCAGTTCTGGTCCCTTAAGCACTTTTTTGCTGGCCTTTTGGATAGCGAGTGCAACTAAAAAAATCAAGTGTGTCATTTGGTGAGACAGAAAAAATGTGTGTAGAAACGCATCGGGATCCGTTTGATATGCCTTCGCAGCTCTTGTTTAACCTCACCTCACATTCCTGTCCCGTCTCATCGTAAAAAGCATCTGCAGAAAGTTTCTCAATGTTCCGGCTGTCTTCGTCTGAGCTCTCACCCTCTGACCTGTTTTATTTCCTTCGAAATGCCGTTACGGAAAGGTGCCTTGACATTCCGGGCTGCAGACATTCATCTGTTTTATTGTTCTCGGTCTCATTTCCTATAGCTTGTGTTGTCAAGTGTTCATTTAATAAATTCTGCTTGCCACTCTTGTTTTAGGCAGTTGTGAAGAGCATATGAGCTCTCTTGTGAAGATAACCAAACTCATTATCTGCTGTTTTTTTGTGAGCATCGGTTAACATGTAACGATTTCTCTCTGTTGTCTGATGAACTTGAAGACATTGTGACCTCTCAGATGTGTATCGCACCAATACAAGAACACACTCATTTGATTTCTGGGGAAAAGAATTTGCTCTGGCTGTTTTCCCATCAATAGGATGCACTGTTACGGATAAAACCTACACTGAGAGAATTTCCTGTCAATATCAACACAATGGGGTTACTAACACAGTATCACAGTATAGGTAAATCTCACAAAGATATCCAGGGCACATTTCCCAACAAATTGACATTATTGTCATGACAAACTAGCACATGTCCACCCCCCGATGAAAGATATAGCACAAATATGCTTTATTACTGAAATATGGCTATATATATATATATATATATATTGCTCAGTATTTAGTAGAAGCACCCTTGTGATCTAATACAGCCATGAATCTTTTTGGGAAAGATGCAACAAGTTTTTTACACCTGGATTTGGGGATCCTCTGCCATTCCTCCTCGCAGATCCTCTCCAGTTCTGTCAGGTTGGATGCTAAATGTTGATGGACAGCCATTTTTAGGTCTCTCCAGAGATGCTCAATTGGGTTTAAGTCAGGGCTCTGGCTGGGCCATTCAAGAACAGTCACGGAGTTGTTGTGAAGCCACTCCTTCGTTATTTTAGCTGTGTGCTTAGGGTCATTGTCTTGTTGGAAGGTAAACCTTCGGCCCAGTCTGAGGTCCTGAGCACTCTGGAGAAGGTTTTCATCCAGGATATCCCTGTACTTGGCCGCATTCATCTTTCCCTTGATTGCAACCAGTCGTCCTGTCCCTGCAGCTGAAAAACACCCCCACAGCATGATGCTGCCACCACCATGCTTCACTGTTGGGACTGTATTGGACAGGTGATGAGCAGTGCCTGGTTTTCTCCACACGTACCGCTTAGAATTAAGGCCAAAAAGTTGGAGTCCTTCAGGTGTTTTTTTTAGCAAACTTCATGCGGGCTTTCATGTGTCTTGCACTGAGGAGAGGCTTCCGTCGGGCCACTCTGCCATAAAGCCCAGACTGGTGGAGGGCTGCAGTGATGGTTGACTTTCTACAACTTTCTCCCATCTCCCGACTGCATCTCTGGAGCTCAGCCACAGTGATCTTTGGGTTCTTCTTTACCTCTCTCACCAAGGCTCTTCTCCCCTGATAGCTCAGTTTGGCTGGACGGCCAGCTCTAGGAAGGGTTCTGGTCGTTCCGAACATCTTCCATTTAAGGATTATGGAGGCCACTGTGCTCTTAGGAACCTTAAGTGCAGCAGAAATTTTTTTGTAACCTTGGCCAGATCTGTGCCTTGCCACAATTCTGTCTCTGAGCTCTTCAGGCAGTTCCTTTGACCTCATGATTCTCATTTGCTCTGACATGCACTGTGAGCTGTAAGGTCTTATATAGACAGGTGTGTGGCTTTCCTAATCAAGTCCAATCAGTATAATCAAACACAGCTCGAATCAAATGAAGGTGTAGAACCATCTCAATGATGATCAGAAGAAATGGACAGCACCTGAGTCAAATATATGAGTGTCACAGCAAAGGGTCTGAATACTTAGGACCATGTGATATTTCAGTTTTTCTTTTTTTAAAAATCTGCAAAAATGTCAACAATTCTATGTTTTTCTGTCAATATGGGGTGCTGTGTGTACATTAATGAGGAAAAAAAATGAACTTAAATGATTTTAGCAAATGGCTGCAATATAACAAAGAGTGAAAAATTTAAGGGGGTCTGAATACTTTCCGTACCCACTGTATATATATATATATATATATATATATATATGTATATATATATATTGTCATATATTGGACATACATGCATATTTTACAGTAACGGTGGTCGATACGCGTTCTTCCGATCATTAATTAGAATGGCCAAGTCGCGTTTCATATTGACAGATGAATACGCTCAGTGTATTAAATAGCCTACGTCTTAGTTTAGTAAATACGCTTAGTTTATTTAATATTAATTATAAATTTATTAAATGTCTCTTGCAAACTATGAAGGGACAATGAATCAATACACTGACATGGTAATGCTAGACAGATACTTTGTTTGCACAGTCGTACCGTAATTTTGTCACTCCTAGACGTACGTCTGGCGTCAGGGGGGAAACGTTTACCTCGATAAAGGAAAGTCATTGTCTCACCAGGCTATGTTTATTTGTAACCTCACAGTGTTATTCGGCTATCCAGTGCTGAGCTTCGATGAAACTTCACGAGACCGGCGAGATGCTTCCACAGGGCGGGAGATACACTGTGTGATTGACAGCTTTGACACCAAATGGATATACGTGAAAATCAGATGACATGATTTCACAACTTTTCATTGGCCATTTAGATATGTGAAGCATACTGTATATGGAAATGAACCTGGACATTCAATCCGTCGAAAAATCTCAAAATCGGCAAAATGGACATACGTGGTTTTCATCGGACAGCGACGATATATATATATATATATATATATATATATATATATATATATATATATATATATACATATATATATATATATATATATATATATATATATATATATATATATATATATATTTTTTTTTTTTTTTTTCGGGTTGTGAGGGGAAAAGGGGTGCTTAATTGTTAATATAAAATAATAGTCACAATGCTAAAAAAGCAAAATAAAAATAAGCAAAATAAACTTGTATATTATGTAACTGCAATAAAATATATTTTTAATATAGATTGATCACTTTACTGATATGAAGTACATTTCGATATTGTACAGAAATACAAATGACCCATTTCAGTTTAGTAAAGTGTAAATTAAGAGTTTAGAAGAGAGATCATGTATAATACAGGTATTTGTACATGTGTGCATTGACAAAAAAAAAATCCAGGTCAGTTTTCTGATTAAATGTGTGCTATTCTGTGGTGTTCCCCAGGGATCTGTTTTGGTCCCTTTGCTTTTTGTATTATATCTGCTGCCGTTAGGGCAATGAACATTTAAGGGTGTTGGCTATCATTGTTAGGAGATGATATTCAATAACATATTTCTTTAAGGCCCATGATAAGCCCCATAATTGTCTTTTAAATAGTATAAAACTGTATGAAGATTGGATGGCAAACAATTACTTGCAGTTAAATACTGAAAAAAACAGAAGTACTTATTTCGGCTCCTGCTGGTGTTCTCCCTAAGGTAATGGAAAGTCTTGGCCCTTTATCTCTCTCTGTTAAACCTACCCTTCGTAATTTAGGTGTTCATATGGGACAGGCCTTGAGTCTTGATCAACACATTAACTCTCTGGTTCGCACATGTTTTTATCAGTTGAGAAACATTGCTAAACTGAAGCCAGTTGTGTCCACAGTGGAGATGATTATACATGCTTTCATTTCTTCCCACCTTGATTATTGTAAATCTCTTTTTACTTGTCTTAGTAATTCATCCATGAAACGATTACAAGTGGTTCAAAATGCTGTTGCTAAGCGTTTAACTATAAGTCATCAAAGAGATCACATGTAACACCAATTTTAATTTCCTTACAGTGGCTCCAAGGCAGATTTAGAATTAAATTTAAAATCATTGTGATTGTGTTTAGAGCATTGTATGGCCAAGCTCCTGTTTATATAAAAGAGTTGTTGCAACCTTATAGCTCCAGCAGGAATCCGAATCCTCCAAACAGTTCGACCAGAAAGACTCGGGAGGCAAGATAACGAAACAATGATATTTATTACCATTCAGCAAGCAAAATATCACAAGATAAGGTTCTTTGGCATAGGCCCCATCTGTAGCTCACATCCTGAGGGTTGCGGACTTTGCGTTTCCTGCCTGAAGATGAAGGCAGGGGTGTAGCAGACCCCCGGGAAGTATGGACAGGGACCATCCTGGTGGTGGTGGTGGGGAGGATGGAGGTGAAGGATTGCATCAGCATCTGCGAACTCAGACATGTGTAAGTACCGATCTTTTATACTCCAAGTGTTAGATAATGATTGGTTAGAGCTGAACTAATAGGTGACGTAACATTTGTGTCTTCCCGGCAGAACTTGCGCTAGAGTTTCATTTCTTGTTAGCTGTCCCTCGTTCCAGATTAAAGACTAAAGTTGACTTTGCCTTTGAGACTGTTGCTCCTAAACTGTGGAAAGCTCTTCCCTTGAATCTAAGATCTGTGGACACTTTTAAAAATCAGCTAAAAACTCACTTGTTTAACTTGCTTTTATCTGATTGTTTGCTTTTTAATGTCTGTTTTTCTTATTTTGTTTCCTTTTTATTTTTTGGATGTAAAGCACTTTGTGACCTTTGATGGTGTTATAGAAATAAAAATTACTTACTAAATCACTGCTTGTTAGCATGAAAATGTGCCTTAGTGTATCTGAATAGTTTGGCATAAATAATTTAATATATATTTAATTATAACCATAATCATATGTTTCATACCCATAAAGTCACAGCCTTGAGAGGTGTCTCTTATCTTGGGAGCATGGAAGAAACTACATCCATGAATTATGAATCAGATTACAGTATTACAGTACATCTCGATCCCACCTCTTTTTACAGGCGCATGCTGATTTTAAACCAGGACAGTTTCTTATATTGTGGGCCATGAAATATTCAGCAACTGAAATGGAGTGCAGCTATTAATGTTGTACGTGAGCGCAATATCTCTTGTGTGCATCAGCGGTGAGTTCTGAAATAATAAACGCTACACAAAACCACATGTTCCACATGTGAGAGTTCAAAATGAACAGAAAACAGATCACCTGCTAATAGATGAACATGAGCGGGACTAACTAAAATCAGTGATTCAGCAGTCTGATTCATTCTGGTAAATCGGTTAAGGAGGGGAAGATTAACTTGTTAGCTAACTAAAAGCAGCGATTTTGTAGTCTGATTCATTCTAGTCAATTAGTTTGTTCAAATAAAAAATATAAGAATTCAGTACGTGGCATGTTAGTTCTTTTAATGCAGAAATATTTAGTTTAATGGTGCTGTTAATTATTATAGTGGCCAAAAGTGATTCCCAGAGGGATTATTTGTTTTTAATGACCCTACACATTTGATTAAACCATAAAAATGTGAGGAAAATATTTTAAATATGAGGAAAGAACAAAGCACTAAACTTGGTTAAGGTATTTATCTAATTTATTTTACTATGCAAAAACAACAACAACAACAACAAAAAAAAAACAGAAAAACAAAAAGCTCACATCAGGAAAAAGCATATATATATTTACAACAATCAGTTAGTAATATTTAGTTGGTTCTTGTTCTTGTGTTCATAATTTCTTTGTATGACAGCCTGGCCACACAATCACTCCAAACACATCTACACAATATGCTTACAAAATCTTTTATAATGTTTGAATAAAGGGTGAAGCTGCCAATTTTCCTAGGCTGTGCATCACTTTCGGACACTACTGTAGGTAGTTTGCTAGTTTGTGACTGTTATATGTGTGTATACTTTTTTTTTAGTTGCACTTTGTGTGAATTTGAGATCATTGAGTTCATTCATTCAAAACATTCATTTTTGTACTAGAAAAATACAGCTTTGATCATCAGATAATTGCTGTATATATTTATATTTAGGAAAATGCATTGACCAAGTGTGGGAACCCTGCTATAATGACCTTTGTGCTAATAATGCAGAGAGAAGACAGAAAGATAAGCAAAGTTTCTTCACATTCTGAACTTGAATTATGAGTCTTGAACAAATATTGAGTCATCAGGCAATTTAGCTTGACATTGACTTAAAATCACCTCTCCGAAAGCACTATCAAATCCAATTCACTATTAAGATCTCAGATAGATGGCGGCTTTGGTATAAGGGAGAAAATGACAACACAGGAAGAAAACTATTCATTTGTTCTCTATTTCTATGTCCTTGACAGTACTCAGAATTTACCTCGAAAAATGAACTGCGTCCCATGATCTCAAATGCATTATGGATCCAGCAAGCTTTCCGTCCTCATTAATGCTGGAACATCTGCAGTCCACTCACAGATGGCCCATGGGACTCCAGTGGATGCCTTTAAACAAAGACGCCCGGTGAAAGAATAAAGGTTCGCTGAATTTCCTTCCTTCTTTTTAGTCTTTAGTCTCTGTTAATGCACGCATTTCACACTGGGAGATTGTCTCTGTTTCCATAACTTCTTTGTCTGCGAGGAAGTTATGAAAGTGACAAAAATTGAGATTGACCAGCAGGGTAATGTGTGGAAATAAGACAGCTTTTTTTTTTTTTTTTTTTGTTCTATTGCCAATTATTTAGTACTGTAGGGAGCCGAAAATGACTGAGAAACTGTCAAGAGAGTCTTTATCAAATCTGTTTAGAGGGCTATTGATATAAAGCAAGACCAGTTGAAAGCTTATGTATGAAATAATGTTTGTGCTATTAATACTGACTGCTAATTTAGCCATGTCCACCTATCAAGATAATTACCTTGTTAACTAATGGTCATCTGCCGGTTTACTGGCATGTTTGTAGCTGTTAGAAGCTCCTCTTTAGCACCCTCCTCTCAATATTTTCATATATATATATATATATATAATATACCAATAAGGCAAAACATTATGACCTCCTTCCTAATATTGTGTTGGTCCCCCTTTTGCAGCCAAAACAGCTCTGACCCATCAAGGCATGGACTCCACTAGACCCCTGAAGGTGTGCTGTGGTATCTGGCACCAAGATGTTAGCAGCAGATCTTTTAAGTCCTGTAAGTTGCGAGGTGGGGCGTCCATGGATCAGACTTGTTTGTTCAGCACATCCCACAGATGCTCGTTTGGATTGAGATCTGGGGAATTTGGAGGCCAAGTCAACACCTCAAACTCATTGTTTTGCTCCTCAAACCATTCCTGAACCATTTTTGCTTTGTGTCAGGGCTCATTATCCTGCTGAATGAGGCCACAGCCACCAGGGAATACTGTTTCAATGAAAGGGTTTACATGGTCTGCATCAATGCTTAGGTAGGTGGTATGTGAAAAAAAAGCATCCACATGGATGGCGATTCATCAGACCAGGCCACCTTCTTCCATTGCTCCGTGGTCCAGTTCTGATGCTTACGTGCCCACTGTTGGTGCTTTCGGTGGTGGACAGGGGTCAACATGGGCACCCTGACTGGTCTGCAGCTATGCAACCCCCATACGCAACAAACTGTGATGCACTCTGTATTCTGACACCTTTCCTTACGCCTGCCAATTTTTCTTTATATTTATATTATATATATATATATATATATATATATATATATATATATATATATACACACACACACACGCACACACATATTGTGTGTATGAAAAATTATATATTTTATATAATTCTATGCATTTTTTAACCCTATATTTAAATAAAACTAAAAAACGATACTATTATTTAAACATAAAATATTAAAATATACTTGTGTATAATATTAGTATTATATTTAATTATATTAGTATTATTTTATAATTTATGTTTAAATAATTTTATCATTTTACATATATTCAATGAACTTTCGCAATGCATGAGGGATGAATACAAAACTGTTTTCGATTTCATCAAAAAAATTTGCTGCCTCCTACCTCTGACGTGCTCTGTGATTTCACTCTGAAATATAAAGATCTCCTTGTAACGTACGTATCGACCGGTGGCACTTGGACTTTGATGACAATCATTTGTTGGCACAGAGATTAGCAGAGATTGAGCTGATAACAGGAGAGTGATAGGTTAATTCACCTGCTCTCACTCCTACCATACCATGAAGAGAACAAAATGCTGGCCTCTGCTTTTATCGAGCTAGTCCCACACCATTTTTGCACCCCAAATATGTGATGAACAATGCTATAAAGTGCAGTCATTCAGTCGTTACTGTACTTGAATGAACAATTTTTTACCGAATAAGAAAAGCAACCGACATTTTCCTTCAAGAGACCGAAATGTACTGTTTCTCCAGCTAAAATTATCATTTATCCAGCTGAGCAGAGAAAAGCAGGCTAATGAACAAAAGGCAATCATGAATAACGAGACGGCCTGGAGTCTGAGCAGACAAAGGAATAACATAGAATGGGTTTCCTTTCGTAATCCATTCATGTCAGAACAAAGCATGACCTTGAGAGTTTGCTGAAACCACAGTCACGGTTGGCGAGAGGAACTGTACAGTATAAGGTGGAATATAAGTCAATTTCTTTGCCCTAACTGACATCCGCTGCATACTGTTACTCGGGTGTCTGAACATAACTGATAGTCAATAGCTTCCTTTCACCAGAATCAGACACATCCAGGAAGCTGTTAATTATAGCTGACAATACCAAAGTACCAAGAGGGAAGAAGAGAAGGTCAAGTTGAGTGAATTAATAAATCACAGAGGAGGAGTGAGACAGGAAAACATGAAATTAAGACATGAAATAAATACCATGTACTTTATGAAATACTGAAAGTTTTATGAAACGCCATATTTACGTTCGACTGAAACTACGTATAGGCAACTGTATAATTTTCTTCTCTGGTATCCATTTCTAAATGTAATACGTCAGAGCGACATTCTCATTTTGATGCATCTGCCATGACACGTGCAGTAGCGGAGCATCTAAAGACTTGTCAGACGAACATATGAACACAATTCCCATTCAGTCATATGCCAAACAGCACAGTGAATCATTTTGTCCTAGACTGATGTTGTGTGACGTGCCGATTATTCATCTCTAAACTCTGACCTGCTAACTGGCCTTTACTAGATCATCATCTGCTTGGGTTGTTGGGCGCTGAATGCTTCCCCTCTCCTACCTCACATCATTTAATGCTGGTTTACCATGTAAAAAACTAAATGGGGGAATGGTAACACTTTGCAACAAGGTTCCATTTGTTAACATTATTTAACTACATTGCATCTTATAAAGCATCCAAGCTTTATAATGGCAGTGAACGGGACCCATGAGTAGGAGCTGAAGAAAATGCTTCCATCCACATCCATCCATCATTAACGTGTACTCCACATGGCTCTGGGGGGTTAATAAAGGCTTTCTGAAGCGAAGCTTCCACCCGACCGCCTTCCCTATTCAACTTACGGAAAAAGTTTAACTGACGCAATGCCAGTTTACATCAATTACACACCAAACCTCTTATTATATAGCACATGAAAAGAATGCTATTCATTACGTGAACAACCTTAGCAAAGGCAGCATCCATTACAAGCAAAAAAAAATCGATGAATGACATGCAACCTTCATCTGAGGCAACACTGCCTTTTTACTCAAAAGCAATTTTCCTTAATGACACCCACTGGATCACTATCTGATATGCCTGATATTTCTATTACCCGCATTTAAATGATGCACTGCTCATCATCTTTGTTTGAATGTATAAATCTAATGTGTAAATCTAATGTGTAATTCATTACAGATTGTTCCCTTGAGGTTATGAATCTTTTAAATCATTAAGATGTGCCGATTGAGCTTTCGTAAGTCCAATTAGTTTGTTTCCAATTGCTTTTAAAGGGCTGGTTGATTATGATTTCACTTTTTTAACTTTAGTTAGTGTGTAATGTTGCTGTTTGAGCATAAACAACATCTGCAAAGTTACGATGCTCAAAGTTCAATGCAAAGGGAGATATTTACTTTAGAAATCGCTTTTTAAGGACTACAACAAATGGCTGGCAGGGACTATAAAGTTTAGTGACATCACTAACCCTAAAATTGACATAAACCCTACCCCGAGAACATGCAACAAAGAGGTGAGGCCATGTTATTGCAATACAGTACACAACACAAATGCAATAGCATGTCATAAAATGACAACATAAGTTATAACGGTAATTAAACTAAATTATACCTGTTCTATCTTCATGCAGCATATATTCTCTAGCTCTGAAGGCATCTTTCAACAGTTCCCACACAAGCAATTTATAGATTATCATGACAGAATATGCTAATCAATGACTTTAAGATAATTAACTCCACATCAGCTACATAAATTCATCAACTAACCATTCAGAAACATCCTGTTGCATTCTACTTCTTCTTGAGTCTCTCCATCATTGTCCGACTCCGGTTTGAACATAAAAGGCTGAATAGACCCCTTAAAAGTTTGTAAACATTGCAACGTTTCCTGGTGGGCGGGGCTTAGCTGGAGGCAAAAAGAGACGCTGGACTCAATGTTGACAAGCGTAAGCTAGCATGTTTTAGGAGGGATTTATTAAACATAGATGCAGAAGAAGGTTCAGAACTGTCCGAATATGTACAGTCACTGACTCTGCGGGACCGTGACAGCTATTTTTGTAAATTAACTTAAGTTTTGGATATTTCCTATACAACATATGAATTACTTTCGGGTGGTTCGGGGAATTTGGTCAATGCTTATTGTCTAATGTAACCTAACGCTGGGCTAACTATGATTATGGCTAGCAATGTGGATTATTTTAAGAGACCATTCAAAGGATGGCACACACATCTATCGCTGTATGTTTGTTTAACATTTAAACTAGCTAGTGCGCTGAAAGTTGGTGACTTTTCACCTATAAAACAGAAACTTGGTGATTTGTACTAGATAAAACCAACACACCATTACATATGCATCGATTATTTTACCTGATATAAAGTGTGCACTGCAAACACGAGTATTATTTATGATCATCTCCGTCCAGTCTGTACGCCGTATTGCTTTCCACCACAATTATCTTTTTGATTTCTGTGAAGGAATGTCTGCCGGGATTTGGTAAAACTTTAGTTTTGAACCAAAAGTCCTGTTCCTTCTATTCTGGCAGCCAAAAACACAACAGGACGACATTTTAAAGTCAAAACCTCAAACTTTAAGCACGCCTGCTATGAGTTCTTATTTATGTTTTGCCTCCAGCTAGAGCGGTGACGTCACCGTGACGTAGGCGATCAAGGGGTCTATAGTTTCTGACATTTTCAGTGAGTCTGCGTGAGCTGCTGCTAACACAGACTCTTGAAACTCTGCCCTCTTCTTGGGAGCAGAAGCTCATTTGCATTTAAAGGGACACACCCAAAAACAGAGCATTTTTGCTCACCCTCAAAAAGTGATAAATTTAACATGCTATAAAAATTATCTGTGAGGTATTTTGAGCTAAAACTTCACATACACACTCTGGGGACATCAGAGACTTATTTTACATCTTGTAAAAGTGGCATTATATGACTGCTTTAAACTGACCTGGCTCTGTTTACACCCTCAAAATTCATCTTATGCATTTACGTCTAAAAATGCAAAATTGCATGACTAAAAATGCTAACAAAATATCTGCAAACTGACTGTAAAAAGGTTGTCAACAAATTTTTTTTTGCCTCACAGCATATTTTAATAGTTGGACAAAGTCTTTGAGCAGTTTTGGGTTAATTCAGTTGGAAACGCGGCTGTGTTCTTGTGTTTTGAACATATGTTTGTGTTATTGACATGGTGACAGTGTTTATCTGATTGGGTATGCCGCTCTGCTCAGATTCTCAGCTCTATCCCATTGCTCCTTTATTTTTCCAATCAAGCCCTTGAAGAGGAATCCATCTGAAATTCCTGTCTAAAAATGAAAGTATAAGCATCTCATCGATGTGGTTCTAAATGACTGCTCTCTCACATATCCCTTGATTGATGATATTAAAAAACTAGTGAGAAGAGGAAAGTAAGTGAGCAAAATAGATTGAGAGAGGGGAGAGAAATCGTTAGACTGTTCCTGGCAGCCAAGCAAGCCTCCCGTTGATGCGGCCGAGTTTAAGGCTGAAATATCCTTGAATTGCTCTCTGACTGCCAAGTATAGCTTTTGCATTTTTGATATTTCTTTGCCATTTCTGTTTTTAAGCATATTTTTATATGCTTCATTGTCATGAAAAAAAAATGTCACAATGCTTACAATCATAATGGTCCTTAAAATAGGCTTAATTTTCATGGGAAATATAATTTATTCCTTTCTTTTGGTCTTAAGAGTGAAATACAGTATGACCCAAACATTTCTCTAGAGATTTCGTTCGGATTCATCTGGTTTCACAGTACCAGTGGATTGTGAAATTAGCAAATGTAAAGTGCTGTGAAAAACTGGAGCCTTTATGGACCATGAAATGCAACATTTTGTTTCATTGAGGTCTGGTGTTTCACTTGATTGTTAGCTGCCTTTCATCAGCAATCCTCCCTCAGCACATCCCCACAATCCACCACAACAGTTTTCCAATGTGTGCTTGTGATCTGGGCCGGAGTCCAGCGTCATGGAGTGGTGTGTGTTAAAGGAGAGTTACTGTAACCCTACTGCCCACAAAAACATAGGGAATACAGTGGGTACGGAAAGTATTCAGACCCCCTTAAATTTTTCACTCTTTGTTATATTGCAGCCATTTGCTAAAATCATTTAAGTTCATTTTTTTTCCTCATCAATGTTGTGTACAGCACCCCATATTGACAGAAAAACACAGAATTGTTGACATTTTTGCAGATTTATTAAAAAAGAAAAACTGAAATATCACATGGTCCTAAGTATTCAGACCCTTTGCTCAGTATTTAGTAGAAGCACCCTTTTGATCTAATACAGTCAAGAGTCTTTTTGGGGATCCTCTGCCATTCCTCCTTTCAGATCCTCTCCAGTTCTGTTAGGTTGGATGGTAAACGTTGGTGAACAGCCATTTTTAGGTCTCTCCAGAGATGCTCAATTGGGTTTAAGTCAGGGCTCTGGCTGGGCCATTCAAGAACAGTCACGGAGTTGTTGTGAAGCCACTCCTTCGTTATTTTAGCTGTGTGCTTAGGGTCATTGTTTTGTTGGAAGGTAAACCTTCAGCCCAGTCTGAGGTCCTGAGCACTCTGGAGAAGGTTTTCGTCCAGGATATCCCTGTACTTGGCCGCATTCATCTTTCCCTCGATTGCAACCAGTCGTCCTGTCCCTGCAGCTGAAAAACACCCCCACAGCATGATGCTGCCACCACCATGCTTCACTGTTGGGACTGTATTGGACAGGTGATGAGCAGTGCCTGGTTTTCTCCACACATACCGCTTAGAATTAAGGCCAAAAAGTTCTATCTTGGTCTCATCAGACCAGAGAATATTTCTCACCATCTTGGAGTCCTTCAGGTGTTTTTTAGCAAACTCCATGTGTAGTCAAATGTTGCTACCGCCTATCTGAGTTTGACAGATCTAGCACAAACAACCACTGAGTTACTGATGCTAAAAAAAAGGTGTTACTACCCCAATACATCAGGACAAGACATGTCTGGCTACAAACTGATCTTCCAACTGATCTTGATCTGTATCTGGTATGTTTCTGCACAAGCCCTGCAAGATGGCAATATTTAATTAAATTCAAGTACTGAAATACGTGCTGAAATCACTTCCATTGAGGAAAAGGCAAAACATACAAGACAGAAAAACAAACAGACAATGAGAACAGCTAACCTCCTCGTGATGGGCCATAGATATTGACTGTTAGTCACTAGGTAAGCATTGTTTAAAGCTAACTTTACACTTTGAATCCAGCTAATGAGTCCCTGTGGATCGGCCCTCAGTTGTTTGCTGAGTTTGAACTTCCTCAGTATGAAAGAAGCAACCTTTATCAGCCTGACACTGTGCATGCTAAAGGCTGATTTATACTTCTGCGTCAGACCTATGACAAAGCCTCTGTGCAGCGGATAGGCTATGCGTCTGTTTTCATTTATACTTTTGCGTCATTGTCTGCGTCGACATGCATGCAGACCACTAGTAGGCAGTGTCTGCGGTCATGTTGAGTATCAAGGCAAAAGCCGAAGAAGAAGCAGCTTGTCATGTATGTTGTCAGAGAAGCTTACAAATAGAAGCGAAAGAGAAGCAGCAAATAGGTAACGACTTTTGTTGCAGTTTGACTGTATGTGTCCCCTGAAACAGAGCATTTTTTAATTCTTATGGAAGTTGAAAATGCTTGCTCTTCTCTGAGTGCTCCATACTAGTTTTTTGACCTGAGGGAGGGGTTCAGTGTTGCCAAGTCCGCGGTTTTCCTGTGGAATTGGGCTACATTTACACTGTTGCTACGGGTTGTTTTTCATGTCCGTGGGTTGAATCGACCCAAAATAAAGTGATATTTAGTCCCTGGAATGCGGATTTTACCAGGGGAGCCCCGCCAAAAACGCAAATTTTTACCCTAGTTTTGAGAAGAAATTGGGCGGGTTTTGTTGTGAAAACCTGCCAACCCTGGAGGGGTTCTTGCAGACCAATCACAGCGCTTGGGGTCCGCGTAGAATTGATGCATTGTTAAGGCTGATTTATACTTCTGCGTCGAGTGTATGCCGTAGCTACAGCGTAGGCTGTGTGTAGCACGTGTAGCTCATGACGTAGCCTGACGTGCACCTCTTCAAATATGTAACAACGAGTCAATTCTACGCAATTCTCTGCTAGAACTGGCGCGGAGCAATTGGAAAAGAGCGAGCATTTACAACTTCCATATGAATGAAAAAACACTCTGTTTCAGGGGACACATACAGTCAAACTGCAACAAAAGTCGTTACCTATTTGCCGCTTCTCTGCCATTTCTATTTGTAAGCTTCTCTGACAACGTACTGTACATGACAAGCTGCTTCTTCTTCGGCTTTTGCCTTGATACTCAACATTACCGCGGACACTGCCTCCTAGTGGTCTACATGCATGTCGACGCAGAAGTATAAATGAAAACAGACGCATAGCCTACGGCACAGAGGCTCCGGCGTAGGTCCGACGCAGGAGTATAAATCAGCCTTTACATTTTTGAAGACGTGCACGTCAGGCTACGTCGTAGGCTACGTGTGGTACACACAGGACACAGCCTACGCCGTAGCTACGGCGTACACTCGACACAGAAGTATAAATCAGCTTTAAACCTGTGTGTGACTAAAGAAAAAACCCTGAAATCCATTACTGAATTTCTCTTTGTCAGACAACCTTGACTGCATTTATCTATTCTAAAGTTTCTGAGTCGCACAGTTTAGTCCTACCAGTGGTTTCTTTCAGTCAGTGATGACTACACAGCTGTACCATTTGGTTGAGATCAAAAAGACATGGGCCTCTTATAACTAGAAAGCAATTATATAAAGAACACAAACAGACTCCCAAACCCGACAACTGAAAGCTTCCCGCAGCATGTCTCAATCCTAGAGCTTTACAATGTGAAATGGCACAGCTATATAGGATATCCTGTAGAGATGAAGGGTTCCTGCTCGGTGTTTCTGTAATGAGACCCCATGACACTGTGGTACCGTGCGCCCTCTTGGCTTGTGATAACACATATATGCCTGCTGGCGGTCTCCGCAACCCATCGTAATTGTCACATCAGATGAGCGTCCTATTGACCCAGCGGTGAAGAGTTGATTTTTGATGAAACGTGATGTTTTTGACATTGTAGCTGTTACCATGGAAGAATGAGCATCTTTATATATATATATATATATATAGCTCCAATTCATCTTTTTTTTTGTGTGTGTGTTGATTTGGATGGAGGTTTGGCTTTTTAGTTTCAGTACTTAGATGCTGTAACTGCACCATTAGGCTGGAAACAATCACCTTTCTCGATTGATGACCATTCAAATGTAGCCATGTATTCTGACTAAGTAAATTTTGTTTAAGGAATATACAAATCACAATTTTATTTTATTTTATTTGGAGGGCTGGAAAATATTTTCAACTATGGTACTATTATTTCCTTATATCAGTATATATATATATATATATATATATATATAATTTTATTATTTTATTTTTTGGTCCCACTTTATATTAGGTGTCCTTAAAGGGATAGTTCACCCAAAAATGAATTCACCCAAATTTATTCACCCTCAAGCCATCCTAGGTGTATATGACTATCTTCTTTCAGATGAACACAATCAGAGATATATTTAAAAATATCTTTAGTCCTCCAAGGTTTATAATGGTTATGATTGGGGGACCGCGTTTTGAAGCCAAAAATAATCCATATGACCCCAGTGAGTTAATAAAGGCCTTCTGAAGCAAAGCGATGCATTTTTGTAAAAAAAAAATACAGAGCAACCACTGAACATGACGCAATGACGAATGCGGAGGTGCAGAAGAGAGAGCAAAACAAAACACCGGTCATGAATTAGAAGTCTAAAACGAGAAATTTTAAAGAGAAATGTAGACAGATTTCAATATAAGAGAAGAGGAGCTAAAATTTGTTGCACAGCCCTATTTGTGTCTAAGCTTACATTACTCCTACATCCATGCGTCATACATCGCGTCAGAGGATTACTCATTTGGTGCAAGTTGACTTGCGCATTCTGCGTACGGTCGTCCACCAGAAGCTAGCTATTTGAATTTATAAAGTTTTATATGATTTAAAAATCGTTATTTTTCTTACAAAAACGAATCGCTTCACTTCAGAAGGCCTTTATTAACCCCCTGGAGTTGTATGGATTACTTTTTTTTATGGATGGATCCATTATTTTTGACTTCAAAACATGGCCCCCATTCACAACCATTATAAATCTGGGAGGACTAAGGATATTTTTAAATATATCTCTGATTGTGTTCGTCTGAAAGAAGATAGTCATAAACACCTTGGATTGCTTGAGGGTGAGTAAATCCTTTTTTATTTTTGGGTGAACTATCCTATTAACTACTACTTTCATCAAAAAATAAGTACAATATATATTCATATTGTATTGCAAAAAACTTTTGCTGCTATTGAAACGGGATAAGGTCAGGGACAGGTTTGGTGGTATGTGTAGGTTTAAGGGTGGGTTAAGGTGTAAGGGATGGGTCAACAGTGTAATTATAAAAGTAGTTACAGAATTAATTACAGATGTAATTACATGAAGGTATTTTTAAAATATAAGTACAATGTAAAAACTTGTATGTACACAATAAGTGCAATGTAACAAATGATTAATTTAAATGTTAGTACATAGTTTTGTTATTTTATTTTATTTGGATGGCTCTAATATTTTGAACTATGTATGGAACTAATATTTTCTTATATCAATATTTTCTTATATTTCTCTGGCATTTTATTTTATTATTTTATCTCTAATATTTCAACCTATTTATGAGACAAATATTTCCTTACCAATATTTTATTTTATCTCCCTTATTAGATGGCACAGCTCATGCAAAGCAAATATGGCAATATTGGATGGCAAGCACTAACCAAGTAGCTGTCATTGAGATGAATGTGGATGCTAAAGGCTAGCTCTCTCAAGGTATTATAGGCCTTCTCAGTTGGGTGTCTAATTCTTAACCTTCAGCAATAAATTTCATGAAAATTACTGTCAGATTTTAGTTCCATCCATCCATCCATCCATCTTAAGTATACTGTATAGTCAAAGCACACAGACCACGCACTTTTCCCTGACCACTAAAACACTAAAATTATTTAGTTATAAATCAACTGGCTGTCACACTTTGGCTGTCCCTCCCCCCCAAGAATCATGTCTGATCTGGTGCACATGACTTTAAATCAACCTAATTATACTGGGCTTGCTTACCGTTACTTTACTGTTTGGTCAACCCTTGACTAGGCACATGCCTGCCCTCTTCACGCTATTCAGTTCATATCAGGCAGGTAGAGCTCTAGAGACACTAATCTACAGTTAGACTCTATTAGCTCAGTACTTCAAGAGAGTTTGGAGCCCTAGAGGGAAGGATTGATTGTGACACATTGGTTCACCTGTTCTGAGCTTTCGAGAGGCCACAAACAGGTGTCAGCACATGGAGGGAAACTGACTAATTAAGAACAAAGGATTTTTGAGAGTCGAGTCTTCAGGCATGGAGCGTAACGCCAGATGCTTTACCTGTTTGATGCCTCAAAAACAGATCTGAGAGTGGGCAGACAGATAGTGAAGAGAGGTCGGTAATTTCACACGCCGAACGCTTTGTGTTTTGTTCTTGTCATTGCTGCCCACTGACAATTATGGAGCGACCTATAAATTGCAGCTGCAGCTTGATTGATCTTGCCAAATAGTGCTGTGCAGATGCTCTCATATATTGCTTCTTTTTCCTTACAATATTACATCAAAATCCTTTTTTTTGTGGACACTGCAACTTGAGCTTTGACGCTTCAAAAAGTTCATTAAGAGATCAGAAAACTATTCCATATGAATCGAGTCCAAATTTTCTGAAGAGACTCAATTGCTTTTTATGAAAAGATATAGTTTAGGCTTTTACTCGCATATAAACCTTGATCAGCGAACCTAAACAGATGCTCAACTGAACATGAATGACGCAGGAGAACAAACCTCTCCCGGAAGCTCAAACGTGCTGCATAACCAATGAGGTTTATTCTCGTGTGTTATAAGATTTCGTCAAAAAGATCTTCATTTGTGTTTCGAAGATGAACAAAAATCTTACGAGTCTGGAATGACATGAGCGTGAGTAATTAATGACAGAATTTTCTTTTCGGGGTGCACTAACCCTTTATATGCTCTACCTTCTGTTCACATTACTAGGCATATTGGGATTACATATGCCATTGTGCTTGACTTTAGTGGAGTTATTAAACTTTTTATAATATTTTGATGTAAATACATTTTTAATTAAAAGCATAAAACAAAGCAAGGATACATTAAATTGAACAAAAGTGACAATAAAGACATTGTTACAAAACATATTTATCTTTTGAACTTGGTATTTATAAAAGAATCCTGAAAATAATGTATTACAGTTTCAACAGAAATATAACTGTTTTCTATGGAAGCCCGTTTCCGCCACTAAAAAAAAAAAAAAAAAAAAAAACTCCACTAAAAAAATAAATAAATAAAAAGCCACTAAAAAAAAAAAAAAGATGAATTGCGACTTTTTATCTCAGAATTCTGACTTTTTAACTCACAATTGCGAGTTATAAAGTCAGAATTCTGAGATATAAAGTCGCAATTGCGTGATAAAAAGTCAGAATTCTGAGATATAAAGTCGCAATTGCGTGATATAAAGTCAGAATTGCGAGATATAAAGTCGCAAATGCGAGTTATAAAGTCAGAATTCTGAGATATAAAGTCGCAATTGCGAGTTATAAAGTCAGAATTCTGAGATATAAAGTCGCAATTGCGTGATAAAAAGTCAGAATTCTGAGATAAAAAGTCGCAATTGCGAGTTAAAAAGTCAGAATTCTGAGATATAAAGTCGCAATTGCGTGATAAAAAGTCAGAATTCTGAGATAATTAATCTTTTTTTTTTTTTTTTTTGTGGCGGAAACGGGCTTCCATAGTTTTCAGTACAATTTTCTTGAGCAGCAAATCATTATATGATTTCTGAAGGATCATGTGACACTGAAGATTGGAGTACTATTTCAATACTAATACTAATTTTAATACTATTTCAAAATATTACAGTTTTTACTGTATTTTGATCAAATAAATGCAGCCTTTGTGAGCAGAAGAGACTTCTTTCAAAAACATTTAAAATAAAATCTTCCCAACACCAAACTTTTGAATGGTAGTGCATATATAATTAAGACTAATTAATAATTTGACCATTAAAGGGTTAGTTCACCCAAAAATGAAAATTCTGTCATTTATTACTCACCCTCATGTCGTTTCACACCCTTAAGACCTTTGTTAATCTTCAGAATACAAATTAAGATATTTTAGTTGAAATCCGATGGCTCTGTGAGGCCTCCATAGGGAGCAATGTCACTTCCTCTGTCAAGATCCATAAAGGTACTAAAAACATATCTAAATCAGTTCATGTGAGTACAGTGGCTCAATATTAATATTATAAAGCGATGAGAATACTTTTGGTGCGGCAAAAAACAAAATAACGACTTATTTAGTGATGGCCGATTTCAAAACAATGCTTCAGAAAGCATCGGAGCATTGTGAATCAGTGTGTCGAATCTGCAGTTCGGAGCGCCAAAGTCACGTGATTTCAGCAGTTTGGCGGTTTGACCCGTGATCCGATTCATGATTCGATACACTGATTCATTTATGCTCCGATGCTTTCTAAAGCAGTGTTTTGAAATCGGTCATCACTAAATAAGTCGTTTTGTTTTCTTGCCGCACCAAAAGTATTCTCGTCGCTTTATAATATTAATATTGAGTCACTGTACTCACATGAACTGATTTAAATATGTTTTTAGTACCCTTTATGGATCTTGACAGAGGAAGTGACATTGCTCCCTATGGAGGCCTCACGGAGCCATCGGATTTCAACTAAAATATCTTAATTTGTGTTCCAAAGATTAACGAAGGTCTTGCAGGTGTGAAACGACATGAGGGTAAGTAATAATCTTCAAACTTTTCAAAAACTGTGTTCTTTGTGAATGTTATGCTCATTTTAGAATACCTGCTAACCTGTGGCTTTATTTCTCATCCTTATTATTAATATATGTGTCTATTTTTCTCCTCAGCAGCTTTTATTTCCCCACAGGAGAGTCTGAAACAGCAATATTTGTCTCCACCATTGACCAGAATATTCATTCCACTCTGACAATGATGCAGCTACAGTACAGTATGTGTGTGATACTTGAGGGTAAGTCAACAACTGTTATATGTCACAGACAGATTTTATGGCACATTTGGCTATTCTACGCTGCTATTTTTCCTTTCCTATCAGCATTTGGTGACACGTAGCCAAGAGAGTGCACATACTGCCAAATGCATTCTCAAAATCGATGCAGCATCCGAGGTTTGAAAATTGAGACCTTGACGACAATTTCCCGCCTTGATGTTGCAGTTAGTGTCATGCTGTTATAAACTCTGACCTGATGAGGGCAGTATGGATCTGATTAACAACGCTGTGACTGTTCGCTCTACTAGTGGACACAGACAAGCTTGTAAAAACTAGATCCCTCTAGCGTATCCTCTTCCTGGATACAATCAGTGGAGAATATTCTGCTGTTATTGTGCTGCCGGCCTGTGCTGCTAAATAATTGATGGGATTCTCGTGGGCAAAGCTTTGTGTATGTTTGGAGCTCTAGAACAGTCACTTTGATGGAGGACATTCACTGGCTGTTGCTGAAGTGTGCGGAGTGTGTGTGTGCGTGTGCAATCCTGACTCATCAAACAGCAGAGCAAACACGTGGGTTTAAACATTTGCTCTGCTTTATAAACATGCTAAAATGTAAATTGCCAGGGATACACCCATTCAGATGTGTTCTTTCTGATCCGGGCTGCAGCATCTGCCTCTGCTAAATAAATGTATACCATTTTGTGTATATATATTTGAACGGAACAGATTGTAAACAAGTCATGGCCTGGAGCTACTAAAGCTTGAAAGAGAGATGAGACTGTGGAGACAATGCAGATTTCACATTTCTTAATTAAATACTATTTAGTGACACAGGAAGTATGTTTGTATACAAACTGTTGAATCAGGAGCCAAAAGGGCCACATTTATTCCACAAAAGGCTGTCCATTTTATATAAAATGTCATTTGAATATGTATAGACCCTATTCCAATTTGATCCCAAATGATATAATTAATAAATCTGCTGTTTATCATATTTCTGTGGCCTCTGCTTTCCAAATAGGGCCAGTTTCATTTCAAATACCGCCACATTATTCAGCATCATCGACATAAGCTTTTCTTACCCTTGAGCTTTCAGATTAAATGAAATTTTTTGGCATGTTACATCAGTCAGAAAAGCTGCATTGTGCATTAATGTGTCATCTATGAAGGGTGCTAGTAAATTATGTCTCTGTCCACATTTTCAGAAGCGATCAAGGACCTTTTCATGACTAAAGCGTAGTTTAGAACATGGTAAAGACATAGCTCTTTCTGTCACTACCATCATCAATCAAGATACAAAACATGTCAAACTGAAAGAAAACTCTCACAACGCAAAGTTAGCATTCACAATTACAACAATATTGCATTAGACGCAGAGTTAAAAATGCACTGCTTAATTTTAATATGACATTTGGGAGCTAATTATAACAAATATACATTCATAAGCACATGTGTGGGGCTGAGAATAAAGGCAGACGGGCCAGATGCGGCCCACAGGCTGCATATTGAGTGTCTGTTGACTTCAACAGTGCTCTCAGTGTTTAGCTAATTATCCCGTTCATTGATTTCTCCACTCTAATGTTCTTCATTCAAGAGATGAATATCGTGCTTCATAACTGGACATGCATCAGATCAGTTTACAGATATGTCAAAGGGAACCAACTGCTGCTGCTGTCAGTGAATAGTCATGTATTTCCACCCTTAGCAATGCAATTAGTATCATTCTTGTGGACGTGTCAAAGGTCAGACAAATGCTAGTTTATGTCTGTTTTGTAACAGCATGGCATCAGCGGCTCAGCTGTTCCTTATTATGTAGTTAATGCGGCCTGGCTGGAAGATTTTTGGTCAGTTTAGTCCAGTTTTAATCTGTCCACCAAATATAATGGTTGTGTCAAAGCCTATAGCAGTTAGCAAACATGCTCTGACACACTGTTATGTGAATCAAGCTTACAACATTTGATACTCTTAACAGTTTTTTACCATTTGTTTTTTGTACGCCACTGTATGTAATAATAATTGAGAGTGACAATATGGTATATTTGCAAACTAGGCTCATTGGAAATATTTACCTATATTTTTGCAAAACTCCAAAAAAATGTAACGGTCCCACTTTATATTAGGTGGCCTTAAGTACTATGTACTTACATCAAAGTACAATGTACTTCATATTGAATTGCAAAACACTTTTGCTGCTATTGAGGTGGGATACGGGTAAAGATAGGGAAAGCTTTGGTTGTGTGGGTAGGTTTAAGGGTAGGGGTAAGGTGTAAGGGATGGGTCAACAGTGTAATTATAAATGTACAGTAATTACATAAATTAATTACAGATGTAATTACATGCAAGTGTTTTTAAAATATAAGTACAATGTAAAAACATATATTTACACAATAAGTGCATTGTATCAAATGATTAATTTAAATGTAAGTATATAGTAGTTAAGGCCACTTAATGTAAATAATGTAAACTTGGGACCAATGTAGCTATACATACAATTCACTGCAGTTTCCAGCTAAAAATGAACACTAGTCTCCGGTTTTATTTTGTAAAAACCATGGAAACCCCAAAGACGCTTTAATATATTACATGTTTTATTAGACAAGGGAACAACTGATTGGTTACGTTTATAGACAGAAAACTAATTGTTGTTATATAGCTCAACACGTTTAGTCTTATTGTTTAAATATAATTTTCTTGATTTTTTTGGGGTTTTTTGCGAGTACCATGCTTTACCATGCCTCAGAGAAAAACACTATTTTGTCAAGTAGCTAAAATAGCATAATCAGATGCAGCTTTATTTTTAGTAACAGTAATACATAATTTTCTCCATCATATAATACATTTTAAAATTAACTGCATGCCATTTATCAATACAAGCCATCCAGCATTTAATATGATATTCTAAAATCGATCTATCTTACTGCAGTGTGCAACAGTGTCTCACAGCAGCTGCAGAGCGAACGCACAGAGTAATGTTATAACATTTTCAACACACTCAAAATATATCTAATAATAAGCAGAGCTGCGTTACCTCATACACATGACCGGAAAAGACTTGGTGAACACAAAGCATTTATGCTACATGTATGCGTCAATATAGACGTGCAGTTCTGTTGACCGTATTAAAACGTTTTCATTTGTCACCGTGACGTTCTCCATGCTGATTAGTGACCTTCCTGTGAGGAGTCTTGCTAGGTTGGGGTTTAGCATCTCTCACTTTCAAGACCCTCTTATTCAATCAATTATTTCTTCTTGGGGTCCTTCATTATGGCATTCTGGGTTTTAATTAACAGTCTCCTGGTAATTACACAATCTAAGAGTAATTAGGGACGGTGGATGATAAAAGTTAGCCAGCGTAATGGGGGATTAGCAAAGACGCAGCGGAACGGCTGCCGTCTCTGAAACCAAACCCTCATTTAGAGCTAATTTAGTAATGGCAGACCGCCTCACGCTGAGAAAAGCAAGAGGCGTTTGACATTTTTAATCTATGCTCTCTCCATTCTAAAGCCATTCTTCAAAATTTTACATTTGTAGCTCAAGAAAGACCTTGTTTCCTTTTAATGAGACATTTAATGAATCCCATACACTAATAAATAGTGCAATTATGACATGTCATGATGATGATGTTGTATTTACTGCTGGATGAATTTGAACTTTTTTTTTTTTACTTGTCATTGGCTTTCATTTAACATTGAACCTTAAGGAAGATATTATTGATACTTTCAATGTTAAAATATAATTTTTATCTTTTTGATAAAAGACTTCCTGAAGAATGTAATGCTGTGGCTTGCCTTGCTGTTTGATTGAGCGGTCCAATATATCACCCTCTGGCTCAACCAATGGTGTGAGTTTGAGACAGGACTATCTGTTTGTGTCAAGTCATGTTACCTTTATTTATGTAGTGCTTTATACAATACAGGTTGTTTCAAAGCAGCTTAATAAACAGGAAAATTATAGAATCATTGATTCAAACTTCATCAAATATGAAACAAATTCAAATTCTGCTGTAAAGAAGCTCTACATACAACAATAGTGTCATTAGTATTATGTCAGTTCAGTACAGTTTAATAACTGTGTAAAGTTCATCAACTATAAAACAAGTTCAATTCAGATAAGCAGCTCAACAGAAGGCAATAGTGATGTTATTCGGTTCAAGTCAGTTCAATTCAGTTCAGTTCAATAACAGTGTCAATGTTACAAGCTCATCAATCATGAAACAACTTTGATTTAGCCAAAAAAACAGCTATACAGAAGTGTCACTGTTCAGCATTATTAATTTCACATTTTGTGCGGTGAATGGAAGCCAAGACTTTGATGCCAATACTTTGATTCTACCCAGAATACTCTAGTAACATCTCTAAATACCATAGTAATTAATCACTGAGGATTGCCCTATCAACAACTCCCTAGTATTGGGTTGGCAAATACAGTCAATGTTTGTTACATACACAATTACCTCCAATTTTGTGCTGGTTGCACTGCTATTTTCTTCTGAAAATATAAAATGCTGTTATATTAGCAATTCTGTTTGGTGCCTCCAGTGATACAGAAATTACACACTTCACCTTTGATAGGTATCCTTCACATGTGCAACATGAGGAATATCATCTCTGAAGATCACATTTTTAGACAGGTAATATGATATGCCTTGAATCACAAGTGTATGTGAAAAAGACTGCCTCTCATAAATGACTGCAGAGCATCACTTGATTTCTGATGATTAATCAAATAATCCATAGAAAACATAAAGGATATACTGTATCATGAGACACAGTAAACACTTTAGACATCTTGAAGACTTAATATCATCATATTATTGTTACGGGATACAGGAGACGGACACAGATGTAAACGAGAGGGTTTCATTGACCCCCGGGTGACCAGTGCCAAGTGACGTGTGAGCTGAGTGAATGGTGGGAGTGCGTCGTGTCTGTGGGATGTACAGCAAGCCGGGTGGACAGCCCGGCGGAGGGTTCGTGGAGGCATTGGAGGAGGGGATGGTCTCTTCTGACCAGGTAATAGGACTCACGATGAGAGAGCTCGGAATGATAGGTTCGGGTTCTTCGGTCTTTTCTTCTGGAGCATGGAGACGGGAGAGGGCATCTGCTTTGACATTTTTGGTACCTGGATGGTAGGAGATGGTGTAATTGAATCGGGAGAAGAACATGGCCCAGCGAGCTTGTCTTGGGTTTAGTCTCTTAGCAGACCGAAGATATTCAAGGTTTTTATGGTCTGTCAGCACCAGGAACGCATGTTTGGCTCCCTCCAGCCAATGCCTCCACTCTTCCAAGGCAAGCTTAACAGCAAGAAGTTCCCTGTCACCGATGGAGTAGTTGACTTCCGCCGGGCTGAGCTTGCGGGAGAAGAAGGCGCATGGATGGAGTCTACTTGGCGTCCCCTGCTGCTGTGACAACATCGCTCCCACTCCAGTGATCGAGGCATCCACTTCGACGATGAACTGTTTCTCGGGGTCTGGATGGACGAGTAAGGGAGTGGTGGTGAAGGCTTCTTTCAGAAGGTTGAAGGCGTTGGTGGCTACTGGGTTCCAGGACAGAGACTTGGGCTTATTACGGAGCAGGCTGGTGAGTGGATGGGCAATGGAACTGTAATCCTTCTGTAAAACCGTCTGTAAAAGTTGGAGAATCCGAGAAAGCACTGTAATTCCTTGATGGTGGTGGGTTCTGGCCAGTTGGTGATGGATTCCACCTTCCTCTCGTCCATCCGGATGCCACTGTGGTCGATGTTATAACCCAGGAATGAGACGGAAGGTTGGTGGAAAGAACACTTCTCTGCCTTGAGGAACAGGTTGTACTGACAAAGCCGGGTGAGGACCTCCGCAATTTGTCGGCGATGTTCGGCCTGGCTCCGGGAGTAGATGAGTATGTCGTCGATGTACACCAAGACGAAGCGATGGAGAAACTCCCGGAGCACCTCATGGATGAAATCCTGGAATACGGAGGGGACGTTGACCAGACCAAATGGCATGACAAGATATTCGTAGTGGCCAGTAGGGGTGATGAAGGCGGTCTTCCACTCGTCCCCCTCACGTATCCGGATGAGGTTGTACGCGCTGCGGAGGTCCAGCTTTGTAAACACAGTGGCACCACGGAGATGTTCCAGGGCCGCTGGGACGAGAGGAAGGGGATACCGGAACTTGACTGTTATCTTGTTAAGAGAGCGGTAATCAATGCATGGCTGCAAGCCTCCGTCCTTTTTAGCCACAAAGAAGAAACTGGAAGCAGCAGGGGAAGTAGACGGCCTGATGTAACCTTGGGCGAGGGCTTCCTTGATGTAATCCTCCATGGCCTTCTCCTCCGGGATGGAGAGTGGGTATATCTTACCCTTTGGCACTGGTTCACCCGGAAGCAGGTTGATGGCGCAGTCCCATGGCCGGTGTGGAGGCAGCTTGGAAGCCCGTTGTGGGCAGAAGACATCGCTGAAGGGGGCGTAACACTTGGGGATGTCGATGGAGCGTTGTTCCACTGGACTTTCGATGGATGTGGCGTAGAGAGAGAGATCAGGCGAAGGAGACGGTGGAACCGGGAGTTCAGTCAGACAGCGAGAGAAGCATGTGTCGCCCCACTTCAGGATTTCGCCCGTTTTCCAGGAGATGGTTGGGTTATGCTGCTCCAACCAGGGGCGCCCTAGAACCACGTCAGCGGTGGAATCCTCCAGAACCAGCAGATGGATATCCTCTTGATGCAATAGACCAACTCGGAGTGTAACTGGACCAGCCACGGTACAGACGCGCTTACGACTCAGGGGTTTGCCAGTTATTGAGTTGATCTTGTAGATGGTCGGAGACGTAGCTGCCGACAGATGGCGCCGGAGACGAAGTTGCCGGCTGACCCTGAGTCGAGGAGCGCGACCACTGAAAGGGAGACAGTAGCGGCAGTAAGATTGACGACAGTAGTGAGTGGCTTCATTTTATGAGTAGCAGGAATAATGGCACTCACCAGGGGTCGCGGTGGTCATGTGGGGCATGCTGCTATCACATGCCCGGGGCCTCCACAATACAGACAGAGATGCAGGGTCAGCCGACGGCGGCGTTCTTTGGAGGAAAGACGTGAATTTTCAACTTCCATGGGCTCTTGGGCTGGTTCTGGAGTGCTGACGGGTTCGGATCGACAGAGGAGCATGTTGGAAAGTGCCTGGTCCTGGTGCTCTTGAATGCACGTCTGCATGCGAGTGGCGCAGCGAATGGAGAGCTGGATGAATTTTTCGAGGCCAATGGAGTCCTCGCATGCAGCGAGATGCAGCCGTACCCGAGGTTCTAGTCCTTGACGATAGGTTGTTATCAGGGCTTGTTCATTCCATCCGCTGAGTGCTGCAAGCATTCTGAAGTGCAAAGCATAATCGTAAATAGACATTGATCCTTGTTTCAAATTATAGAGTTTCTCACCAGCTGAAGAATCTGTGATCGGTTTCCTGAACACTTCCCGGAAGTGGGAAATAAACGCCGAGTAGGATTGGGTTACAGCGCCCCGCTGGGACCAGAAGGAATCGGCCCACTTCAATACTTTGCCGCTGAGCTGAGAAATGATGAACGCAATCTTGGATGTATCACTCAGGTACAGGTGCGGCTGCATCTCCAGGACCAGTGTGCATTGCAGCAGGAATCCGCTGCAATCCTCCGCCGATCCTGAGAAGGGCGCCGGTTTGGCCATGGGACTGGCGTACGGCGGTAGTGAAGGAGAACTGTTGACATCGGTGGTAGTGTTAGCTGGTGCAGGTGAGGGGACAGGAACTGGAGATGGTGGTGGTGGATTGATGGTAAGTGTACGTCGCAGCGCATCCACCAGTTCTTGGAATGGGTCCAGCTGGCTCATACTGGGTCTGCGGTGTTGGTCCGGTCACGGACACAGATGTAACAGGTAATGGTAGATTTATTGACCACAGTAGAGCCTGAGACAACAAACAGGTGAGTGAACTGGTGATAGATGATATTGAGCAGATGATATGAGGAATAGTTACTGTCCTTTCTTTTGCAGGTAGGAGTACGTTGGAACTTGGAGATCGCTGGAGTTACTTGGAGCTGGCTGACACACACCCACAAAGCAGACGAGGCACACGAAGGGAAGGAGAGACGCTGGAGACAGGTGAGTATACGAAGAGGAGTCCTTAAGGTAAGCATCACATGGAGTATATGCGAACGAGACCGGACATAGAGTGCTGTGTGCGTGTGAGTTAAATAGTGCTGCTGATGAGTGAGGTGATGAGGTGCAGGTGGCGGTGATCAGTACTCTGGAGACAGCGTGCGTTGTGATTGGGTGACGTTGGAACCTGACGTGTCTGTGACAATTATATGCAGTTATGCTTTCATTATACATTTTAGTTTTACTAGAATCAACTTGACGTTAAGAGGCAGCATTATTGTTTATGGATGCTGTGATTTGCAGCAGACGTGTAGAGCTGGTGCTAGAAGTAACTAAGGAAATTTACCTTTGATTAGTTGGCTATTGCTTACAGAGCAACTTGTGACTGGAATATACTTTCAGCTGGTTTTAAAGACAGAAAATGTTTGGGTTTTTTTAAGGTAAAAATATGATTACAGTAGTGTCAAACCAAAATTGAGAATATAACATTACTTCATATAGGCCCAGTTTCACAGACAAGGGCTAGATTAAGCCAAACATGCATTTTAGTCTGCTTTAGTCTGCATTCAAACATGCATTTTAGTCTGCTTCCAATTCTGGAACTAGGCTTAAGCCTGGTCTGTGAAACCGGCCAATATAGCTGCCTATAAAATTGTATTGGTTGGGCTATTTGTTTTTATATGTTTTGAAATTTGATGCTGTGATTTGTTTTGGACTAGTCATTCTCATCTAGGGGGGCGGTTGGAAGCAAACTTCCAAGGTGGCCTCAAAATGACTTAAATATTATTTAATAAGAAATAAAAAAACAAGCATTAAAATAAAGCAAAACAACTAAATATCAAGATATTTTACTGAATAAATGAGGTAGCCTTATTGTAAAACGGTTTTACTTGGGAAAAGTAATGTGAATTCATTAAATCTTTTTCAATGAATAATGAAAATTAATTAAGCCAAGCTATGCAATATTTTATCAGGTTGAAATTGTAAGTAAAAATATTTTTAAAAAATCTTTATCCTTAATCCTTTTCCAGTAAATCACCTGGAAAAGTCATGGGTGCTTCAAATGTTGTTGTGAAAAATGCTGTATGATTTTATTTCTTACAAAAAAAAAAAAACAAAGTTGTAATGAACAGGGGCTGAAGATTTAAGCTTCAAAAAGAACACAAAGGCACCATAAAATTGGTCCATACAACATATGCACAGTACTGCTATAGGGAGGTTTAGCTTGGACAGCAAGCCAAGTATGTTTACCATTAACTATTCAGACTGAATGGGCAGGCAAACTTGTGTACAAGTCACTGACAAAACTGGAAAAGTATTGTTGTGGACAATGGGAAGCCTTGGAATCAAAAGGTTGACAACAACTGTTTTAGACTGTTATGTTGGTTTAAGTTTTTACATATTTGGCTAATAGGGTTGTAAACATCATCCTGCCCAGAATCAGCAGGTGAAAACAAGCAATTTATGGCTAAATCTAGCACATTTACTGTATAGTATCAGTTGAACGTTAATTAACAGAAATACTGTACAATACAAACATGTTCTTTCTTGAGACTGTAATTTTTGTCCTTTGTTTTCCAATGCTGTTCTAATATCCATCTTTTGTCTCCCTCTATCCCTTTTTCTCTTTGTCTCAATTTCCTAGTTCCCATTTTTCCTAAATATCCGTTTCTTCATTGTTGCGCAGTCCTGCAGTGCATTTCTTTCCACCCGTCTGCCTCTCGTCTCTCTCTTGCTGTTGTGTGTTCAGTTTCTGAGCCCATCACTCCTGCAGCTCCACCATTATGGAGTGTTCAGACGCTGATGAAACAACCCAGTGAGTCAGCAACCGTGGGATCAGAAGAATTCACCTGCACCAAACACACAGTAATCATGGGAGAAAAAAGCAGTTCTTTCATTCTCATTGTCTGACTATTTTATACTTTGCACCCAGACTAGAGTTGGGAACAGAAGTTGTTCTCAAAAACCGGTTCCATTTTTGTAAAGAATACTGGACTCAAATCATTTGCAACCGACTTTCTTCGCATCTCTTCAATTTCATCCACAGCAGACTAATGTAAGTGTTGTTATATGCATACCAACATTTTGTAGTACAACCAAAGAGGTACAAAAAAGTATTAAAGGGTTAGTAGTTCACCCAAAAATGAACATTCTGTCATTAATTACTCACCCTCATGTCGTTCCACACTCCATGTTCGTCTTTGGAACACAAATTAAGATATTTTTGATAAAAGCCGATGGCTCAGTGAGGCCTGCATTGACAGCAAGGTAATTAACACTTTCAGATGACCAGAGAGGTACTAAAGTTATATTTAAAACAGTTCATGTGACTACAGTGGTTCAACCTTAATGTTATGAAGTGACGAGAATACTTTTTGTGCGCCAAAAAGACAAAATAATGACTTTACTCAACAATATATAGTTATGGCCTATTTCAAAACACTGCTTCATGAAGCTTCAAAGCTTTACGAATCTTTTGTTTCGAATCAGTGGTTCGGAGCGCGTATCAAACCAAAGTCATGTGAACCACTGACGTTTTTTAAAACACTTATGACGTAACAAATCCTCATTTACTGAAAGCATGTGACTTTGGTGCTCCGAACCACTGATTCAAAACAAAAGATTTGTAAAGCTTTGAAGCTTCATGAAACAGTGTTTTGAATCACTAGATATTGTTGAATAAAGTTATTTTGTTTTTTGGTGCACAAAAAGTATTCTTGTCACTTCATAACATTAAGGTTGAACCACTGTAGTCACATGAACTGTTTTAAATATAATTTATCTTTCTGGCCATTTGAAAGTGTTAATTAACTTGCTGTCAATGGAGGCCTCACTGAGCCATCGGATTTTATCAAAAATATCTTAATTTGTGTTCCGAAGATGAACAAAGGTCTTATGGGTGTGGAACGACATGAGGGTGAGTAATTATTGACAGAATTTTCACTGAAAATTTAGTTTACCCACAAATTAATATCATTTGCACTGTCATGTTGTTCCAAACCCATATGATTTCTTCTACAAAACACAAAAGTTTTTTTTTTTTTTCTCATGCAATTATAATAAACAGGGTCTAAAGCTTTTAAGCTACGAAAAGAACACAAAAGCCATACAATTGAAATTAAAAATGCAACTTATTTCAAGTCTACTGACAGCTTTGCCAGTAGATGATAGATTTATGTGAGAAACAAAATAAAATGGAAGAAAATCCTGAAAATCTTTGAGTTGTATTGTTTAATGAATCGGTTGATGCAGTTCACAAAAACTGAGGGATTCATTCATTCACAAATCACATAGATATGGTTCTTGAGTTAAACTCACTGAAACAGTGATCTCATTGCAGAGGTTAACAGCTCATTGGAGGTGAAGATTATCAGTGAATAGCAAGTTAAATTCCAATGTGTTCTTTATTCAAATCTTTCACATGGCTTTAGAAGACTAGGAATATAGCACACAAGCCATAGACAGCATTTTTTATACTTTTGTGGTGCTTTTGCATCTTTTTTTGAAACTTGTAAGTTATACAGGTTTGAGTGCACCAAGGTGCATAAATGATGACCACATTTTTGTGTGACATAATCCTTTAAATCTGAACAGAAATCTGCAGGGACTAGAGGAGGTGGGCAGAATTAGTTTTGAACCATCTACCATCTGACATGGTATATATGAGAAGATTATGTACTTTAGTGTTTTCAGTCTATTTTTTTTAGTCCATTTGATTTTAATTCATTTTTTGAGCAGTTTCATCACGCTCTAGTCATCAAAGCGCAATTGTACTGACAGAATATTTATGTGAATCACACAGAAGAACAGACAGTCTGCTGGTGCTTGATCAGGTGCACAGTGAGGGCAGTAACTTTCATTTCTCAGTAATCTCATTTCTGTCTCGCTCGTATAAATGCAAATATATTCTTATCAAATTTGGCTCGATCTATAGAGTTTGTATTTATGTATACTGCACCCACTATAGGCAGGAGAAAAAAATCGATTCATCTATGCATTGTGATTCTTTCACAAACAATTCTGGAAAAGCTCAAAATTTGAATTGTGTAATGCATCAAAAACCGTTTTGGAATTGGAATAGAGTTCAAATCATTAGGTGCCTAAAGATTCCCACCACTAGTACCCACAATGCAAGACTTTTAAGACTTTTTAAAACATGTTTTTATTTCTAGTACACAAAGGTACTCTTAGTGATTATGCTTTTCATCTTCCTTCCTCTTGTCTACAGCCTTTCTGTTCTCAATCTTCTTTTCTGTTCTTTTTGATTTTCTTTGAGATGAATGGATTCCCCCCTCCTCACAAATTGACTTCTGAAGTTTCAGAGCAATCCGTCCCCCTGCTTTCCCATAGATGCATATCCTAAATCCTCCTAGTACGCTGACATATTTTAGCTGACGTTCTGCTCGCTAAATTAATTTGAGCTGAAAAGAAGATGATTAATGGCTCGTATCTTTCCTTAATATTCACATTAGCGCTATCATTCCGGTGGCTGTTATAATACTGTAGTTGTTATTGTCATCATATTTATGAGACGGAAATCACTCTTCATCATGATAAAACGCTGTGTCAGTGTAATGGCAGACAGAGCATTGTAAATGGTTTCTTAACAGTCTTTAGGAAAACAAAGGTATAAATGTGAGACATGAAAAATAATTTATGTGAGCCTGACATAATCATTAGTATACTCATATTTCTCATATTATTTTTTTTTTGCTCACCTTTACAGTATTTCTCTTTTCTGACATTTGGCCCTTATTTTTCATTCTTACTATTTAGGATTTTTTTTTGTTGTTGTTTTGTTTAATGTGTTGGATAAAATGATAGGCTCACATATGATGGAAATCACAATTAAGTGAACATATGGGTGAATGTTAACAAATTTGGTAACACTTTATTTTACAGTGCTGTAGTTACACGTTACTTCATGTACTTACTATAGTAATAACAGTAAATTATGCATAATTACAAGTAACTAACCCCTAACCCTAACTGTAACTCTATAGTAAGTACACTGTAAAAAAAATCCCAGTAAAATTTACGGTAAAAAACTGGCAGCTGTGGTTGCCAGAACTTTACCATAAAAAATACAGTAGCAACGCAAAAAAAAAAAATAAAAAATCTGTTAAATTTACGGTAAAATAACATATTTCATTAACTGATATAATGTTAATTTACCAACCTAATTAAGTACTAATATCTGTTTTGTACCTTTATAATACACTGACAGTCACCAAACACAGTGGTGATAAGAGTCACATGATGAATCAAAGTTCATCACAAGCAGATTTTCCACAAGTTGAGAAGGACAGCACTAACATATAGAAGGTGCACACAGTGTCATTCACACACACACACACACACACACACACACTAAACACCATCATGGTAACATGCATGAAATTTTAAAAATGCAATTAACATTAATTTAACAACATTAGATGTAACATAAAACCCTAATGTACATAACTGATTAGAAAAAAATGAGAAAAACTAAGAAGAAACAGAGTTATTTCAACGGAAATATATCAAATGTGAAGTGTCACGCAGGGAATTGTGGTAATGTCAATTTATGGTTTTTCACTGTAAATTTTACAATGAATTGTTATTTTTCACTTCCAAAAACTGTGAATTTAATGGTAAAATGTAATTTTACCGTAAAATTACATTAAATGTACCGTTAGATCTATTACAGTTATTCACCGTATATAGTACGGAAACTTTCTGTAAGCCAATTGACAGTTTTTCACCGCAGCATTTTTACAGTCTTTTACTGTTAAAATCACGGTCATTTTTTACAGTGTACATATAGGTAATTAATAGTACTCAGTACTTATTTTAGTTATTACAACTACGGCACTGTAAAATAAAGTGTAACCACAAATTTTACTAAAAAAAAAAAAAAAAAAAAAAAAAAAAATGCTGGGAACATGTTTTTTTGGGAATAATGTTTTAATTGGTAATCAGTTTAGAAGTTGTGCTTCTGTCAATTCAAGTCCTTTGTAATATTCCTTAAAAAAAGCCTGATCTCAATGATATCTTCTTCCAGGAAGTGACATCATTTTAGAGGGAAAACAACAGCACAAACATCAATAAGTGTTAGCAATACATGTGATGAATGTATTCGTTTTTGATGTATTTGTGTGTGTGTGTGTGTGTGTGTGTGTGTGCTATAAAGGTTAAAAAGAGAGAGGCCAGTACGTTTTATTTTATTATTTTTTTAAAGAAATTATTACTTTTTTCAGCAAGGACACATTAAATTGGTCAAAGGTGACAGTAAATACTTTTATAATATTACAAAATATTTCTATTTCCAATAAATACTGTTCTTATATTACATTAAATAAATGTATTACAGTTTCCACAAAAATTCAGCACAACTGTTTTCAACATTGATCATAATAAGAAATGTTTCTTGTGCAGCAAATATATCAGCATATTAATGATTTCATGAATTATATATATATATATATATATATATATATATATATATATATATATTCAAATAGTTCTAGAGTGACAATTGCTTCATATTACACATGCAGCACTATACCAGTTCAGATTGAACCTGGTTAAAATGGATTGCAAGTGGTTAGTGATTCACACTCAGAAGAGGCTGTTTAGTGAATTCCCCCAACAGAGATCAAAGGTTCTCTCTCTTGCTCTCTATCTCTCTCTCTTTTTTTGCAGCTGTGAGAACTGCCTTTTACTTATTATTGATGGCTACCCCTCGCATGCACCCACTTTCACCCCTTCCACTTGGGTGACGTCCCCATCCCTGTCTTCATCTGTTCTCCTTGTTCTCTCTCCTTTCCTTTCTTGCACAGCTTCTCCTCTCTGTTTGAACTCTCATCTGTCAGCCTGTCCCTGCGGCGGACGGCCCCTGGGGAACCTCCTTTAGGTAGGCACTCCTAGTCTGCAGAGTCATGATAAAAATTCACATACAGGGTCACCTTCAAAGTGTTCAGTCTTACTCCTCATTTTACAAAAATTTATTACTTTGATCACTGCTGTTCACAACAGAACTCAGTGGAGTCTCTCTATAAAAGAAATAGGATTTCTTTTTTGAAGCGTGAGAACTGTATTATTAGTGCCTAGTGGGCATAGACACACATATCAGATATGCTACCATTCATAAGGTTTTTTTTAAAAAAGTTTTTAAAATGTAATTCATTCCTGTGATGGCATCATCACTCCAGTATCACATGATCCTTCAGAAATGGTTATTTGCTGCTCAATAAACATTTCTTATTATTATCAATGTTAAAAACAGTTGTGCTGCTTCATATTTTTGTTGAAACTGTGATACATTTTTTTCAGTGAAACATTTTTTTTCAGAGCATTATTTTTTTAAAACTTTTGATTAATTGAATGTGTCCTAGCTGAATAAAAGTATTAAATAAAATAAAATAAAATAAAATAAAACACTCTCTTGCTTTCTTCAAGGAATACTAAAATAATTTATAATCACCAATCACCAATACTAAAATAATCAAACAGAGTTTCCTGCAATACTCATTAAATGGCACCACAACACCACTACTGAATCTGCGGCACAATCACTATAGTCCGATTACAGAACAAGTGATTCTTTTTAGTGAACTGAACACATAGCGTGCAACCAAAGTAGAAATGACTGTGATGAGTCAATTCTATTCTAACACACATTCACACTGTCATTTTTTGAGATTGACAACCGCATTCACTTACAGGTGTGAGTGTCGAAATGTCCCATTCACACTTAGCTTCTCGAACACTGTCTGTATGAACGTGCAACGAGAGTCAAGCACCTATTCTCTTACTAGTAACCATAATGACAGTGACCAACGTAATATTAAAGATGTCAACATCCATAAAACTGAAAAGTCTTATCACTTTTGACATGACAAGATACCATTTGAACCGCGAGTTCATCCATCAAAACTTAATTAACCAACAGCAGCATCAATGTAAACATGCGCTAGCCGGAGTCTTTACCCGTTGCACTCGCGTCTCACGTCCTTTGCTGCGTCTCGCGCATGATACAGTATTTGAATTGCACAAAGAAACACAAAACTGACGGGAGCCAGTCCGGTGGAGAACAGCGACTGGATCTAACATCTTAAGATGACGCACAGCTCATATCTCCGTCGAATTTTGTGTTTCTTTTTCAAATTCAAATCACTGTAGTTACTAATTTTCAAGTGACAATATGTAGTTAAAGTTGCACTGTTTAATAAAATAAATTAATGAAATTATTACCATTTTTGTGTAATGTTTTTGTTTAAAATAATTAAGGCCAATTAACAGATTGTAAAATTCTTCTTTCTTTTCGAACTCATCCTAGTCTATCCGATTTTCACCAAATTGGGTTAGATCATCTTCAGACCTTGCTGCCAAAAATCATTAAAAGCTTATTATTATTATTATTATTTAAAATCAGCATTTGGCAATGCCTCTTTTTTTTTGCCAAGTTTTGATAAAAGAATTGTTAATTATTTCTTTAAATTTCCCATTACATAGATTGACAACTACTCAATCAATTGTTATTATTATTATAACCTTTATTTTATCAGGAAAAGCACATTGAGATTAAAAAAATCTCTTTTACAAGATATTTGTCAGATAACTAGGTACGTAGATAGATAGACAACCACTCTCACAGTCACAATTACTCATAGCTGACCAAAGGAGGGCTGGTAAACTCACTTTATAAACTCTAAATTTACAAATTCCATTGCAGACATCCCATATGGAAAATTGAAGGAAATTGTGCCTTTATATCCCCCAGACTGTAATCTTCTGTTTAAAGCAGCGTAATGCATGTCTGTCTCCAGAATCCTTCGTATTTCTTTCATGTTATTATGGCTGTGCGTAACAGGCGGATGAGTGCCAGAGGTTGAAGGATAGAGACAGAGGGCGCAACAGAACCGGAACAGGTCCCTTTCTTGCCAGTTGGCTGATCCCAATTAATATGTAAAAGGCATTTTCCAGTTTGAATACAGACATTCCACAAATCAAAGGCTTTCTTCTCTTTTGGAATGTTAATATGGGATGTGCGTGTGAGAGAACAAAGGTGACAGAATTACCGTTATTGAACTTATCCACTTTGTGTCAAGCCAGACGTTTTTTTTTTCCCCCCACACGTTTTAAAGGGTAAATGAATAAGACAGTTCTGTAGCCATTAGAGATGGGGGAAAAGAGACTGAATGGATTTATATTCGAAAGGCTGAATACACACTATTCAGATTTGTCAGCGTTAATTAGGTGCAGAGACCTGTGCCTTGTGTGTTTTTGAGTCCTCGTGTTCTAACTTGATTCTAATTACCTTTTGATACTTTAATTAGATACATTTGTAGTCAATTTAAATGCACAGATCATGCTCAAAGCTCTCTCATTTGTTATTCATTTCTCACAACACCACGCTGCCACAAGTACCTCTACTATTGTTGCAAATGTCTTTGCTTTGAATGAAACCAGGGTTCTGCAAACTTACTTACTAATAGCGCTTTACAAAAGTTATGAGAAACTGAGATATTTCTTGATTCCAAATTAATTTTATAATTAATATAAAATCTAGTTATTAGCATTATTATTTCCTCTTAATTTTATTATAAATTGTATTTTTTTTTAATCTTTATACAGTTTTTTATTTATTTAATTTAGGCCTATACATAACTGTGCTTCAACCTCTTCAACCTCCCCTTGTTTTGACATGTACTACATAGATAAACATTGAGTCAAAATGTAGTTGTTTGGTTGATCTGTCACTGTAATACTGAAAATACACTTAGTACTTGTAGCTGTTCATGCATTATTTTGTTAAAAAATCAGAACGTTAGTTCTTAATCCAATGGAAGTTCAGTGTTGTCACTAGAGGCATCTTGTTTAGTTTTATCTTTCTGATCAACTACTGTCATTCCGGAGCAACAATTCTTGCTGACAATCTTGCTGAGCAGGTTAGTTAAAGTTAGTTTAATTGTCAACATTACTCATCTTAATAATAATACTGCCACAAGAAGCACAATGCATTAAGAAAATTCAGTTCCCATTCAGTCAGTCACGTTCGATGTTACATCGATACTGACGTAATGGGGTCTCACTTGGGAGTCCTGTCCCCTCCAAGTGGTACCAAACGAGCCAATGGGAATTGGCCAGTGAGATTTAAATGCCGCGTCACTGATGGCCACGATCGCTGTCTCACATGCCTGGGCAAACAGCATGCTGAGTCGGTGCTCGTGGATTGTACATTCAATTCAATTCAGTTCACATTTATTTGTATAGCGCTTTTCACGATACATATCATTTTAAAGCAGCTTTACAGAGAATGCATGTCAACATTACAGTTTAAAGAATGCAGTTAGCAAATAATGTAATAATTTAGGCAATTAATTTACAATCACTGTTAGCAGTTTAACTGAAGGTAGAAGCAATGAGCTCCTGGAAAAATGAATTACATATTAACAATAATTAGGATATATAGAAATTTGGCAATGTGCATGTTGATCCAGATGATTGCGTCTTCTGAAGTCCTCGCAGGAGTTGGCGCCGTCTCTTCATAGGTGTTGGTCATCTGAGGTCTTCTTAAGAGGCCGGATCCAAACTAAAGCTGATGTCCTCTCTAGTCACAGGTAAAACATAAAAGCAAATGGAGAATAATTAGCGTAGCTGCTGTTCATAACATTAAGCAAAGATAGTCATGTGCAATTGATCTGGTATGAGATGCATTATGTGAATGCTTGGCTAAAGAGATACGTCTTTAATCTAGATTTAAACTGGGTGAGCGAGTCTGAGCCCCTAACATTATCAGGAAGGCTATTCCAGAGTTTCGGAGCCAAATGTGAAAACGCTCTCCCTTCTTTAGTGGACTTAGATATCCTAGGTACAACCAGAAATCCAGAGTTTTGTGATCTTAAAGAGCGTGAAGGATTATAGGGCAATAGAAGATCGGCTAAGTACACAGGAGCTAAACCATTTAGAGCCTTATAGGTCATTAGCAATACTTTATAATCGATACGGAACTTAATGGGTAACCAGTGTAGAGATGATAAAATTGGTGATATATGATCATATTTTCTTGACCTGGTAAGAACTCTAGCAGCTGCATTTTGTACTAATTGTAGCTTATTTATTGAGGAAGCAGGACAACCAGCTAATAATGCATTACAGTAATCTAGTCGAGATGTCATGAAAGCATGAACTAATTTTTCTGCATCAGAAATAGATAACATATTCCGTATCTTAGCAATGTTTCTGAGGTGGAAGAAGGCTGTTTTTGTAACATATGAAATATGATTTTCAAAGGACAAGTTGCTGTCTAATATAACACCCAGGTATTTAACTGTCGAGGATGGAGTAACAGTAAATCCTTCTAAATGCAGATTGTAGTCTGAAAGATTCTGTGTTCTGTGAAAGTTTTTGGCCCAATAAGTAATACTTCAGTTTTATCTGAATTTAATAGAAGAAAATTACTAGTCATCCAATGTTTTACTTCTTTAACACACTCTGTCAGATTGGATAATTTAGAGATTTCATCTGGTTGTGTTGAAATATATAGCTATCATCGGCATAGCAGTGGAAACTAATTCCATGTTTTTTTATAATATTGCAGAGTGGCAGCATGTATATTGAAAATATAAAGGGCCTAACACAGATCCTTGCGGCACTCCATAGTTTACTATCGCTATCTTAGATTTTTCCCCATTTAAATAAACAAAATTGTGACCGTCTGATAGGTATGACCTAAACCACCGTAATGCCTGGCCTTGTATACCAGTATAATTTTGTAGTCGATCTAGGAGTATTTTATGATCTATAGTGTCGAACGCAGCACTGAGATCAAGTAACACTAGTATTGATATACAGCCTTGGTCAGAAGCTAGAAGTAAGTCATTTGTAATTTTAACGAGCGCAGTTTCTGTGCTATGATGAGGCCTGAATCCTGACTGAAATTTTTCATAGATAGCGTTTTTTTGCAAGAAGGAGCGCAATTGGACCGACACCACTTTTTCTAGTATTTTAGACATAAATGGAAGATTTGAAATGGGTCTGTAATTTGCCAATACATTTGGATCTAATTGTGGTTTCTTAATGTGAGGCTTAATAACTGCTAACTTGAACGGTCTTGGGACATGACCTAGAGATAAAGACGAGTTGATAATATTGAGAAGAGGCTCTTCTGCTACAGATATCAATTCTTTCAGTAGTTTAGTGGGTATTGGATCTAATAAACATGTTGTTGGTTTAGATGCAGTGATACGTTTATTTAGCTCTTGCAGTTGTAAAGCACTGCAAGTGTTCTTGGGGGGGTGATAACTGAGGCTGAATCAAACTCTGTTAAAGGTTGTACATTTACAATTGTATTTCTGATACTTTTTTTGCGGAGATGCTCGGCCCTGGCTGCTTTTAGAGTCTTTCTATAACAGGTGAGCTGTCTTTCCATGCGATTCTGAAGACCTCCAAACGAGTTTGTCTCCATTTGCGTTCTTGATTACGAGTTTCTCTTTTGATAGCGTGAGTAATACTGTTGTACCAAGGTACAGTATTTTTCTCTCTAACCTTTTTAAATCTCATCGGTGCAACAGTATCTAATGTACTAGTGAAAATGGTGCACATGCTGCTAGTCATTTTCTCGAGATCATTTGTGTGTTTAGGTACGATGAGCAGCTGAGACAGATCAGGCAGTTTATTTGTGAATTTATCTATAGTTGTCGGGAGAATTGTTCTGCCTAGTCGATATTGCGGTGTAATTTGACAAATATCATCAGTAGGCAGTACGCATCCTACCGATATAGAAATTCTACCGCAAAGTGATGATGTTTCTGATCACTACCTTGTAGTGATCAGAGACATCATCACTTTGCGGTAGAACTATCACCTTGTAGTGATCAGAGACATCATCACTTTGCGGTAGAACTATCACCTTGTAGTGATCAGAGACATCATCACTTTGCGGTAGAACTATCACCTTGTAGTGATCAGAGACATCATCACTTTGCGGTAGAACTATCACCTTGTAGTGATCAGAGACATCATCACTTTGCGGTAGAATTTCTATATCGGTAGGATTGATTCCATGTGATATAATTAAATCTAGAGTATGTTTAAAACTGTGAGTGGGTCCAGTGACATTTTGTTTGACCCCAAAGGAGTTTAGTTACTCTGTAAACGCAGCCCCTAATGCATCATTTGTATTCATGTCTACATGAATGTTAAAATCTCCAACAATCAGCGCTTTATCGACGTTGATCAATAGGTCTGAGAGAAAGTCTGCAAACTCTTTTAGGAAATCAGCATAAGGCCCCGGAGGTCTATAAATGGTAGCTAAAGCAATAGTAGCGACTTTTTACTTATATCTGAGAATGTAACATTTAGCATAAGAATTTCAAATGAATTAAATCTGTAGTTTGTTTTTTGAGTATTGTTAAGAATATCTCTATAGATTGTTGCTACACCACCGCCACGGCCAATCGGACGGCATTTATTTTTATAACAGTAGCCAGGTGGACAAGACTCATTAAGACCAAAATAATCATTTGGTTTATGCCATGTTTCAGTAAGGCAAATTACATCAAGACTATTATCTGTGATCATTTCATTTATAATAACCGCTGTCAGCGATCTAATGTTTAGTACCCCTAGCTTTAGAAATTGTTTTTGTTCAGTAATTTTGTGAATTTTGACCACTGTGAGGGCATGTCCATGTTGGCGTTGTGATCGTGACTCTCCTTCTTTAACCCTCTGGAGTCTGAGGCTGATTTGGGGCCTGGAGAAGTTTTGACATGCCCTGACATTTGTGCTTTTTTCAGTTGTTCATAAACATATTAATGGAAAAAGTGTCATTACACTGTATTCAGCACAAACTAGGCTACAATAATATGTGAGGAACATGTATGTACATGTTTGTGTTTTTGAAGGAATAACATTTATGCGTGGTTGTTGAAAAAACAAAAAACTTAAGTCACTGAAATAAGGCCAAAAAAAGTATAGTAAATCTGTGTTCACAAGACTTTAGGGTATTGGAGGTTGTAAACTAGAGTTTTTGCTTCAAAATTATGTAAAAATTATGCTGCTTACTCCTTCATATAAAACAATATATTGATTTAGTTTTTGTAAGACACTTTTTGCCAAGAAACACAGTATGCGAGGAGGCGTGAATCACCACTGAAAATGGGCCATTCTCACCCGAGAAGACAAAAGAATTGGATAGTAATGAGCTGAAATGACTTGCATATTAATGAGGCCTTTCAGTCAGGTAGGGTGTGAAAAAAAACCTTCTGTGATGTCTCAAGCTCATTATGATACATGAAACATACAGAAAAATATTATTACAATATAAAGTAATGGTTTTATATTATACTTTAAAGTATAATGTATTTCTGTGATGCAAAGAGTCTGAATATAGGCTTTTAGTTTAAAAGCATGCACATTTGGAGAAATATTGGATTCTCATATGTTTATGTCAATTTTCTATACAGAGGAGTTATATTAATTTAATATTCATTGTCATTACTATGAGCGCTGGTGTTTTCAATTCATCCTTGAAGTCGGAGGGCGCTCTGTGCATTTTAGTCCACAAATTCATCTAAAAGAAGAAGAGGCTATTCCATGAATTGAGTTTCCAATACATACTGCAGCCGGAGGGCGCTAAAGAAACAAAAACTCATCTAAAATTCATCTATAGAAGAAAAAAAAACAGGAACTAACTGCATGTCTTCTAGAGATCGCTAACCATTGCTTTAACATCCAAATAAACACTTTTCAAGACAATAAATACACGATTGAGACGATGAATGCATGTGTTGACTGAATTTGCGTCTGAATAGCGCTGGCTCCGTGGGCGTGGCCGCATTAGCGGATAATGAGCTGAATCACGGATTTCTGACATGGCTCTCTTTTCATACAGATTACATAAACACAGAAGGTTTGTTTTTGATTTGACTTACATGATTTAAAACCTGACATCTTAACGTTTTTTTAGACATAAGTGTAATTTTTTTGTCATTAGTATTCACTAAGTTACAGTTCATTTTCTGAGAACTATCAGATTGGAGTTCGTTCAGAGGGAGATGAGAGATCACGCATCATGTTAGTTTTCTTTATTTTACAAAAAGCACAACATTCTGTTTTTACTCTGAGTGTACACAAATGAAAGAAGATATTCCACAGATTAAAATGGTGTATAACTCTTAATTGTATGTGCAACATTGACGGAGTATTTTGAGTCTCTTTCACACTGATAAGAAAAAAACCACGGTGGTATCGCCGGCGATACCGTCAGACCTCAGAGTGTTAACATGGAGGCACGAGTTCCCTCTGTTGCTACCCAGACGCCCACGGCTTCAAAAGCTGCTGGTCTGGTTAGCACTCTGGGAGATCTGAGGGTTACAGTAGAAGCTTCTTCGTCGGGTCCGCCCCCATGAACCTCCCACTCCTCTAGCACGCCATGTGCAGTCGAGTTGCCGGCTGCTGCCGTGGGACCCTCTTCAGAGGTTCCCGCGTCACATTCAGTGCTCCGAATTAGGATCTGATGTCGATCACTGCATTGAAGAGTGGGCTTTTGGACTCTGAAGAGGATGAGGAAGCCGAACTTCTGCCCTACGGGTGGTCATTTAGGCTGAATCGGATTCAGAGTTGACGGCCATGCTTGCACCGTGTTCCGAACACTCGCGGTTGGATGTTTGGTTTCTGGGTGTGTGGCATGGTTCTTAGCCACGTGCTGCCTCAGTGCCATTCTTCCTGGATGTGGAGGTTCAGAAACCTCAACTCTCACTACCCTCGATGGTGAAGCTGCCAAGGGTTACGTGGACATTTCACAGGTGGAGCGTGCAATTGTGGTGCACTTGTGCCCGTAGTCTGCTGCCACCTGGCGGAATTGTCCGCGCCCCACGTCCAAGGTGAGTAAGACGACGGCAGCTCTGCCTGCTAAGGCTTACTCTGCCGCTGGACAGGCAGCCTCCGCCCTGTAGGCCATGTCCATCTTGCAGGTCCATCAGGCGAAAGATCTGAAAGAGCTGCACGAGGGTAGTTCTGAGCCAGGGCTACTGCAAGAACTGTGCATGGCAACTGACCTCGCCCTCCAGGCAATGGCTCCCCAACCTGTCCCGTTGGCTCATTCGAACAGTCAGACACGGCTATGCAATTCGGTTCGCCAGGCGTTCCCCCTGGTTCAGCAGTGTCCTGTACACCTCAGTGGCAGGCAAGGACACCCCTGTCCTGCAGGCAGAAATTGTGATCCTCTTGGCGAAGGAAGCAATAGAGCCTGTCCCTCCAGCCGAGATGAATTCAGGGTTTTACAGCCCATACTTCATAGTACCCAAGAAAGGCGAGGGATCACGACCAATCTTGGATCTGCGTGTCTTGAATCGGGCCCTTCATAAGCTCCCATTCAAGATGCTCAAACGCATCCTCAACTATCTCGACAACTGGCTCATCTTGGCCCAGTCTCGAGACCAGTTGTGTGAACACAGGGACTTGGCACTCAGGCACATCAGCCAGTTGGGGCTTCGGGTCAACTGGGAAAAGAGCATACTCTCCCCCATGCAGAGTATCTCTTTTCTCAGTGTGGAGCTGGACTCAGTCAACATGAAGGCACGTCTCACCAACGAGCGTGCACAGTCAGTGCTGAACTGCCTGAATACATTCTCACAGAAAACAGCGGCTCCACTGAAGCAATTTCAGAGGCTCCTGGGACATATGGCATCCGCAGCCGCGGTCACACCACTTGGATTGCTGCATATGAGACTGCTTCAGCAATGGCTACACAGACGAGTCCCGAGTTGGGCATGGCGCCATGGCATGCTTCGTGTGGTCATCACACTGTGTTGTCGCCGTACATTCAGACCCAGCTCTCATGTTACTGTGTCCCGTTCGTGCTTTGCACGTCTATGTGGACCGCACGCAGAGCTTCAGAAGCTCTAAGCAACTCTTTGTCTACTTTGGAGGTCAGCAGAATGGAAAGGCTGTCTCCTAACAGAGGTTGGCCCATTGAATAGTGGATGTCATCGCCTTGGCATACCAGTCCCAAGGCGAGCCATGCCCCCTCGGGCTGGGCAACACCAAACACATTTGCAAGGTTTTATAATCTCAGAGTGGACCCAGTGTCCAAGTAGATAGCCACGGGTTCTCGCTGGCTGTGCCATTTCCCTCGGACGAGGGAATACGAGCACTTTTCTGCTCCTCAGTTCAGTTCCCCAGATGGTTAACCCTGTGGAGTTCCTCCTGCATCCTGTGGCAGTCAGACACGGCGGAGGCGTCCGACACCAGGTCCAGTACTCATGTGCATGCCCGGTTGGTCAGCCCTTCTACTGGGCTAGATGCCCATATAATGTGATTCCCTGCAAGTAATCCCATTTGTGTTTTGTCCACAGTATGGTTTCCCTGATGGTAAACCCGTGTCTTTCCCTGGGCGGCTCTGCCTTGCCCTTTCTCTGTACTGTATAGTTTCTCCCTGGTTAGGTAGGTACTACCTCAGAGATTTCCATATGCGTTACTGCCCCATGGGTCAGTCCATATGAGTGTTCCACATGCCACCTACCTTCAGGCAGGGTGTGGTCTCCATAGCATTCCCCTCCATTTGGACTGGGAATGCTTCCCTAGCATTTTGGTCACGGCTAAATAAACATGGGAATTGAGTCCCAAAGCACTCTTCCCCAGGGGTAAGGAACAGCAGTTTCGACCATCCCCTGAGTAACACCTGAGTAACGTCTCCGTTCCCTCCTTCAGGGAACGGGAGTTGCAATAATAACCTAGACGTTATTTACTCACCTCCATGTGGTTCCAAACTTGTATGAATCTGTGGTACGTAAAAGAAGATATTTTGAAGAATATGCAGTCCAGTGTTGTTTGGACCCCAAGGGTAAATGACATCATTTAAAATTTTGGGTGATCTATCCCATGACCACATGTTTGCAATTCTTTGGCCTTTGTATTTGCACATTTGTGTAGAGTTTCATTTTATGTTTAATTTTATCTATGCTATTTTTAGAGGTAGCCTACTTCACGTGCTGTCCTTTTAGCATCTTATACTAAGCAATTTTATCTTGCCAGTATGATCATAATTTAGTCATAGAAAGTAAAATGATGCTTTAATAAAGTATCCCTCTGAAGAGAATCTACCTCCTTAGAAAATCTACCTCCATTGGAAGCTCCCTTGGGAAGTCAGGGTGGGGTGAAATTAAATTAATAGACGACACTAGTTAAACTAGAGTAGCCCTCAGCTCAGTGGGGTCTCTGCACCATTTTATTGCTCATAAATAGCTACACTCTGCAAATGGTCCATTAAAAAGCAGGCCGGCCTGAGGGCTGTGTCAAATTAAAACATGGCTGCCATGCCATCAGCTTCAGGCATGCGTTCCGATTGCCCAATCAGCAGAGCCTTTGATAGTTTTATAGTGGAGAAAAGATAAACATAAAAGTAAGTCGGCCATCAAACTCTTGGCCCCAGCCTCTGTGCACCATATAAGAACTTTATACAGCTTTGTTGGGTAATGGCAAACCCTCTCGTTTGTCAGCGCACCCGTGATGATGAAAAACAACTTTAATCCACTTCAATTTATGCCCTCCCAGTTTTCCCAGCAGGCTTTGAGATTTACAGCACCGTGTCTTTCCTGCATGTATGTTTAATGGTGAAATGGTGCGGAGCAATTTGATAAGTTACGACATCTTACATCACTTCCCCGCGAACTGTTAGCTTCTGTTTATTTAGCCAAGAAGCACCAGGCCTTGCAGAAACTGATGTATAATTTCTGTATGCATACAATGTAAGTGGGTGGAACTCCCTCTTGCCTTTTATGGCTGATTGATGGCATGAAACGGCCAGTCAAATGCTCAATTCTGCTTGCTCCTCCTCCATGTGACAGCATGTGTAATAGCTGTTCTCATTTGATGACTGCCATAAACTGTCTTTACGTGTTGTGCAGCCAGCATCCGGTAATAGCTTCGGAGTGGTGCTGTCATGTTCAGAGTGGTTTCTTTAAATAACATAATTTAATTTACAGTGTAAACTGGGTTTGTGTACACAATATTCATATTAGAGCTTTTTTGAGTTCATATGCAAAGCCTCTCTGGTTTTATACTTGGTAGTGAAGCAACCAACCATGTAAAGCAACCAACCATAATTGGTTTTGTTTTTACATGCTTTTGCATTTTGGCAAAGAAAACTATTTAAAACAAAAAGTTTAGTGTATCAAATAAAGCATAAAATCTGGTAGTGGGGGTAAGAAAAAATCTTAGTTAAAAGGAAAAACAGTTTTCTTTCTTAACTCATTAGCACATATTTTTCCTTGTTTTAAGTATAATCTCATTTTTTATACTTTTTTTTCCTTCAGAAAACAAGGCTTATTATCTTATGTCATTTTGCTTCTCACGTAAATGCATTTAGATTAAGATATTTATTCTGGAAAGCAAGACAAATCATTATTATTATTATTATTATTATTATTTTTTTTACAGTGTTCTGCTAATGAATGTCTAGTTTACTTGCTAACAAGTGCCTCAAACAAACCTCTGAACATCATTTGATGCCAGTAACCAGGCAAAAATTGACATAGGTTCATAGTTGCAAAAGCAGACCTTTTATTTTACATTCACCTCTCTGGTGATGATTTATTTTTAGGAAGGCACATGCTGTAATTTAAACACTTTAGAAAATCTTGCATGTTTTGCTTTATCACTGAACTTTTTTCTCATTTGCTTCAACCTGATTTGGAGAGTCAGTTTGTACAGCAAGTGAAACTGCTTAGGGAGGTAAGTTTTCTTTTTGAGAGTGCCATAATAGCATTAGAACAACACAAATATGTCATTGTTCAGTGTATGGGTGGATCATGATTATGCTATTTCAGCAGAATATTCAGGATGTGATAGCACAGGATATGGAGATGTGGCCACTTGCCAAAGGAGAACTTTGAAATAATGGATCGATTTCAGCTTCTCTAATGACTGTGGTGGTAAGGATTTATTGAGTTGATGCAGGACCTTGAGTAACCCTATTAAAGGCAATAAATAAATAAATAAATAAAAATAAACATATCCTCTATTGGCAGAGTTTGTTTCATCCAATAATGACTTCTCCTTTCTGAGCTGTCAAACCTCTCTGTTTGCAGTGTCTACTCTTGCAGACTCTCTCTCTCTTTGAGGCATGGAGAAAAAATAAATAAATAAATAAATAAATAAATAAAAAGGGAGAGATCCAGGGACGTCACCCTAGTGAGTAATGGTGGAAGTGGGCATGTAAGAGAAACAGCCATCACTAAAAATCATTTTCATTTGGGCTTCACAGACAAATTCTAAAAGTGGTTGTTCATTTACAGGCATGCATATACACATGGAACAATTCTAACCTTCTATGCTTGAATGTTTTTGGTCATTGCATCATGTCTCACTGTTTTTCCTGCACTCCATAAACAGTTTGAGAAAAAAAAAAAAAAGTCTCTTACAAACTTTGCATTTCGTTCCATCCGTTGCACTTCATCTAGCTGTCCTTAAAGGGTTAGTTCACCCAAAAATGAAATTTCTAAATTCCAAACCCGTAAGACCTTCGTTCATCTTCAGAACACCGAAAGCAACGTAATTACCATCATTCAAGGTCCAGAAAAGTAGTAAAAACATCATTAAAATAGTCAATGTGACTACAGTGGATCAACCTTAACGTTATGAAGTGACGAGAATACTTTTTGTGCACGAAAACAAAACAAAAATAACAACTTCATTCAACAAATTTGTCTCTCCCCTGTAATTCTCCTATGCTGTTTATGTTCAGTGCTTCCAGGTTCTACGTCAGAACGCCGGCTCAGTATTGGCCAGCTCCTGCATCAGCATCACACACACAAAAAAAAGTATTCTCGTCGCTTCATAACTTTAAGGTTGAACCACTGTAGTCACGTTGACTATTTTAACGATGTCTTACTACTTTTCTGGACCATGAATGATGGTAATTATGTTGATTTCTTTTGAAAAACGATTTGGATTTCATCAAAAATTCCGAAGATGAATGAAGGTCTTTATGCATTTGGAAAGACATGAGGGTGAGTACTTAATGACAGAAATTTCATTTTTGGGTGAACTAACCCTTTAAATGCAAGAACCAATTCAGTATGTACATCTCTCACTTTTTTTTGCCACCCTGCTTACTCATTTGTCAAGTGAAATACTGTCCACTGGCTCTAACCTCTTTCAGACTGGTCTTGAGCCATTCTTGTTGTTGAAAGCCACCATCTTACAAAAATGGCAAGAACTTTCTAAAAATGGCATGTTTTGGCTTGAGCAAGAAATTGAAATCCACAGAGGTAAGAGATTTTTTTTTTTCCATTTTGCCAGTTTTCCTAGTCTGAATGAGTTCATTTTGTTCTAAATTGCAATTTGAATTTAATAATTAATAACTGCGTGTCCACCTTGGCAATGCCTTGTTTGAAAGTTTTTGAAATAAAGTTCAAAAAGTCTTGAAATTTGAAGGTTTATTGGCTATAGATACATACATACATACATACATACACATACATAATTTGCATTCAGTTTATAAATTTCATCTTTAATAATTTAACTTTTGTAGATCCGGATGGAAGAACCCTCCATTTCCTAGATCACATTACCTTTGAATTTCAGTTCAGTAATTCCTTATCCTGTCATTCTAATGATAATTCCAATTCTACTTCCTTAATTTTGCCTAGGATTTTTATACCTCCTTGACACGATCAATAAAAATGACAATATTGCCAATAAAAATCTGAACTTGCATACGTACAATGTAATGACTGCCTGTGATTAATTTAGACAAGTACAGTAGGTAGGAAAAAGGGAAATGTTGAAAGAAAGAGCAGGAGGAAGTAAATGATAAGTCATTATTGTCATTATCACTGAGCTCTGGGTCAGGCTTCAGCTGATAGGCACTTGAACCACTTAATGTTTTCCGTTGATGTGTGCTCTCATCTGAAAGCTTGAATCAATACTAACTCTTGCCCTCCAAATTGCGCAAATGACTGTTAGATAAAGGCAGCTCATAGATATACCCCCCACCACCACCACCTCTGCACCGCCAAAAGCCATAAGAGCAGAATAATCCATTATGGCTTCCCTTGTGGCGGTTATTATCCAGAGCTGTGCAATGTTAACAATCAGAATCCCATAACCACACTCACGTAAACACACATTCATGTCCACTTGCACAACATCGGCTTTTGTTGTGTGTAAAAAGAAATAACAGGTTGTTGCAATTGACTCTGAGATTACTGTAATGTGCTTGTGTGTTTTTATTGCTGTGGTTTGTGATGTATAGGAAGCATCAAGGTGATAAATGTCATGCTGAGTTGCTTGCTGTCTTAGGATTGTCTTCAAGATACTCACAGTAGTCAGTTTAAAAAAAATAATAAAGTGTTCAAATTGGCCAATTATTTGAAGGGATAGTGAAGCGTCTATCAGTAGTTTTCAAATCTTAAAACTTGCCATGCATATTCAAACTTGTCATGCTCCATATTTTAGATTTAAAAGCTGAAATGGAGTGAAAAGATTTACTGCAAATGACTTAAATTTCTTCCATTTTCCTATTGTATCCTTTCAGAAGACTTAAAGGATTAGTTCACTTTCAAATGAAAATTTGCCCAAGCTTTACTCACCCTCAAGCCATCCTAGGTGTATATGACTTTCTTCTTTCTGACAAAGACAATCTGAGAAATATTAATAAATATCCTGATGTACCCGAGCTTTATAATGGCACGATGCATTACCAAACGAGTATGAGCTGAAGAAAGTGTCTCCATCCACATCCATCCATCATAAACATATTCCACACGGCTCTGGAGGGTTAATAAAGGCCTTCTGTAGTGTAGCGATGCATTTGTGTAAAAAAAAATATTCATATTTAACAAGTTATGAAGTAAAATATCTAGCTTCCGCTAGACCGTCTTCCATATTCAAATTAGGGAAAAAACAGAACTGGCGTCGTGTCAGTTCCATAAGTTGAATAGGGAAGGCGTAAGCTTTTTGAAGAATACGGAAGGCGGTCAGGTGGAAGCTATATATTTTACTTCATAACTTGTTAAATATGGATATTTTTTTTACACAAACACATCGCTTTGCTTCAGAAGGCCTTTATTAACCCTCCGGAGCCGTGTGGAATATATTTATGATTTCCGGATGTGAATGGAGACACTTTCTTCAGCTCATACTCATTTGGTAATGCATACTGCCATTATAAAGCTCGGATGGGTCAGGATATTTATTAATATTTCTATGATTGTGTTTGTCAGAATAAAGAAAGTAATATACACCTAGGATGGCTTGAGGGTGAGTAAAGCTTGGGCTAATTTTCATTTGACAGTGAACTAATCCTTTAAGCATACAAGCTGTACAGGCTACATGTAAAAAATAAATAAATAAAAAATCAGTTAAATTGATGGTAAAAAACTAGCAGCTGTGGTTGAAAAATATGGTAGCAACATTTTACAGATTTAACTTTAAAAAAAAAATGTATTTCATTAACTACTATAATGTTAAATTACGAACCTATTGAAGTACTCATCAAACAGGTGGTGATGAGAAAGTCACATGATGAATCAAAGCTCAGGCAGCTTTTCCACAAGCTGAGAAGGACAATACTAATATATATAAGGTGCACAGTATCATTCACACAAACACTAAACACCATCATGGTAAAAAAACATAACATTAAAAAATGCAATAAACATTAATTTAACAACATTAGAAGTAACATAAAACCCTAATGAACATAACTGATTAGAAAAAAAAAAAGAATTCTGGAAATGTCAATTTGCAGTTTTTCACTGTAAATTATACATTGACTTGTTCTTTTACACTTTCAAAAACTGTAAATTTAACAGTATTTTACTGTAAAATTACATTAAATGGACAGTTAGATCTATTACAGTTATTCACTGTATATAGTACAGAAACTTTCTGTTAAACTAACAGTTTTTTACCATAGCATTTTACAGTCTTTTACCGTTAAATTCATGATTATTTTTTAACTACTTTTATGATATTTTGGGGTCATTAGGGGTTTTCTGGTCATTATTGGAGCATAACAGCATCTGTTCCCTCATTCTCTTTTATTGTATGAAAAAGAGCAGCATGAACATAAAACCTAACATCCTCTTTTTTCACAGAAGTCACAGCTTTGGATTTAATTTTGAATTAAATGTATTTGTATTACTCCATTTCAAGATTGCCTGATGTTTTTGTTAGATTATTGCTTAAAATAATTGAATGGTTTCAAACGCAGGCCACATTAGGCCATTGCCACATAAACAATTAATGTTTTTCATCTAAAAAGATTTGGGTGTTATTTTGCCATATATTCAGTCACAATGTGATGATCTCATGTATATGTCTGGTTTCCTTTTATTTATTCAGTACAAGAATTTAATTTAAAACTCATTACTACCGGTAAATGAGAACACTGTGACGGTTTCCCCAGTAATAAAAGAAATGAGAAACTGAAGGGAGAGAAAATGCTCATGTGGATTTTTTATTGGATGTGTAAACACACGAAAATAAAACTGCACTTGCTGAACATCTTGTAGTCAGACACTATAAAAAAGGATTTTACAAGATTTAAGAGTAATTTCTTACAGTAAAATACTGTATTTTGATTTGTTGACAATGGTTTAATGTTATGTGGCTGTCTGAATGGCTTCAAAAGTAAGGCAGTGGCTTTGTGATCAAGCAAATTAAATCCACAGAGGTCAGAGACAATATCTATCCTTCTGAAAAGGTCTTTCATTTTGCCAGTTTTCCCAGTCTTTATGAGATCGTTTTGTCTTAAAGTTCCAGAGGGCGAGTTAAACTTCAGCTGATGGAAGGCAGTCGTTTGGTTAAAGCATCAGTACAGACATTGATTTTGACCTCTGTTGCCGTACAGCTCTAGGTGTAATTAAGGCTCATTATGGTGCAGTGTTGTACACGCTGGCTGCTGCCGCTGCTGATGAGACAGATGGCAAATATCAGACTCACAGTGGCATTGGGTTGAGCTGTGCCCACACACTGACTATTGAACCATTCATCTGAAAGTCTGGAACTGTGAGCCATGGTCAGACCACCAGCTTACGTCAAGTTATTTGGCAGAGACTTTTATAAAAAGTGACTTACAGTCTGTTCAAGGTGTACATTTATTACAGGAAGTACTTTTAGATGTGCAAATTAAGACCTAGGTATATTCATGATTTCATAATGTTTGAACCATGGATTGTTTTCTTTGCCAGTTATACTGTACATTCAACATGAGAAAAGTCCCTTATTTCATTTAGAAAGAGCAAAAAAACAAAAGTTACATTGATGCAATTACAATGGAAGTAAATAGGGACAATTTTTAGAGGAATTAAGAGAAAAAAGCTTATAAACATTGTAGTGGTGTTCATGTGCTTTCACCTCGTAAATACGATCTTTTCGACATGACTTGAACGCACCATATGAGTTCACTGTCTTTCTAAACTTTTTCCACTTTTGATGTCAATTCTAGTGATAAATGACTATTAAATATTCACTTAGCTATCACCAAAGCTCTTTCTATTTTGTTGTAGATCATTAAACCGTTACAGTGTCTCAGAAGTCTGTTCGAAATCAGTTTTGTGAGGTATCGTCATGCGTAAACACTGCCTGTGCATTCAGTAGGTGAGTTCGACTTAATGCTGCACCACGCAGACCAATCGGTGCTTGACAAACGCAATGCATTCTGGTTAGAAAGTTTGTCTGACTTTGATCAGCGCCGCTGCTTCATAATCATATGTGCCATCAAAGTACCAGCTGCCTGGGTCAGGTTCTGCAGTTGCTCCAAATCAGCTGCACAAGCTTTGATGACGACACACCTTATTCCTTATTGGCCAGACTCTCTGATGACAATGATGGCGCATGTTTCATGTTTATTCTGACAATTTCAGTTGCACTAATGCTGGCAAAATCATGTTTTTATAACAGTAAAAAACTCTTCATGTAATCTTAATGTTATATTGTGTCATAAAAATATAGATCCCACTGTATTTGTATTTAAATATTGTTTGTACATAAATACATTGTATTAAGCAATACATTGAAGTATTGAATGGAAAGTGTTTCTGTTGCTACATGAGAACATCTGAAATGTCTGTGTACTTGACAAATATTGCATCTAATCCACTTATCTGTGATAAAGTAAGCAAACACATCACTATGGGAAACAGAAAATGTCTGATTTCACGTCTCTGTTTTTAACTCCTCCCCACCTGCAACCGGCAGATCTCGCCCTTTTGTGGAAGACTATTATAGTTCAACTGGTCCCACTTTATATTAAGTGGCCTTAATTACTATGTAATTACATTTAAATTAACCATTTAATACAATGCACTTAATGTGTAAATACATGTTTTTACATTGTACTTATATGTTAAAAATACCTGCATGTAATTACATCTGTAATTAATTTCTGTAATTACATTTATAATTTCACTGTTGACCCATCCCTTACACGTTAACCCACCCTTAAACCTACCCATACCACCAAACCTGTCCCTAACCTTACCCGTATCCACCTCAATAGCAGCAAAAGTGTTTTGCAATACAGTATGAACACAATAAGTACACTGTACTTATTTTTTGACGTAAGTACATAGTAGTTAAGGCCACTTAATATAAAGCCTAAGCTTTCTGACACAGCTGACTTCACATCTCTGTTTTCAACTCCTCCACGACTGCAAGTGGCAAATCTTGCCGATCAATTTTAGCATTTTAGCATGAATTAATCCTTTAATGTTTACGGATTGGCCATCCTTTGTAAGTTTCGCTCTTTTTTTTTTTTTTTTTTAAGAAAGTAGAAATTAATTTGGTAATCAACATTATGACAGAATATTCCATTGACACTATTGATAATTAAGTCTAACATCACCTGTGTGACTCATGAGATCTCTTATCAAAAAACCTTTATTCACCATGCAGCCTCTCATACTGAAATCTTTTCAGTGTTGAGTTAAAAATAGCCCCCCACCTCCAAATCTACGCCTGTGCATATAAGTACACATGACAAATGTTTGAATGTGTTTCTAAGCACAGGGAATGGGGGTCTTTTTTCCCCCAGTTTTGCCTGAGGTATCATGTCAGTCAAACTTAGAATTCAACTCCCACTGAATGTGTATCAAATATGCTGATGCAAATGAAGCCGCTTTATTTCACTAGCTTTCTCGCTCTTTTCCCCCTTTGTCTCAAGGTGGATGTGAGTATCAGAAATAACAATCTTCCAATTCATTAATAAAGTGCCTTGGAGAGAATGGAAATGACAGAGAAAGCCAAAGAGAAAATAGAGAGCATTTGAAAACAATGAACAAGACAGGACTGTGAGCGGCAAGGGCTGTGATCCCCCTGCGGGATCCAAGGAGAAAATAAATTTGCTCTAATTTCCTAATGGAGAACAAGCTTGTTAACTATCGTTCTGCTAATTTTCGTTACCTCCCTTTCGCTTCACGCGGTGTGTGCTCTTTGTAATCTCTGAGGTCACTTGGCTTTACCCAGAATTCTTAGAATCTACCCACCATGGGATCCATACTGCAGAGAAGCAACACACAAAGAGGTTGTGCGGCATTAAAGGCAAATGAGAAAGTCTCGCACAGTAGTGGTACATAAAGAAATGAAGTACAAAATACACTGGGTTTTAAGCCACCTGTAAGCTTAAGTTCAGCAGGTGCTTAGTGAAAGTTTTTCAGTCACACATTACTTGTCTCAGTAATTAATAAGTTTTGTTGCATCTTCTGCTCCAACTTGAAAATTATATACGGAAGAACACCAGTTATCCATTCGCTTTGCTCTCATTCAAGAAACTTCAAGAACCACACACACACACACACACACACCTACACACACATTTTTGAGTTTGTTGTCTAAGCTAAACTGCCACACTGCCACTGTGTACTTATACCCTCAGTTATCTTCTAGGATCTCCTAGACTACTGGAGAAGACTGACAGCTAGTGTGAGGGATCCACAAATGAGGTCAGTGCAAGTGGTCGGTATGCCAAATCCAACGATCTCAGCACTACCAAGTCTGGTGGTCTCAGCGCTACCAAGTCAAGTGGTCTCAACACTGCCAAGTCAAGTGGACTCAGCGGCCTCAAGTTTGTTAATCCTAGTCAGGTGGTCCCAGAGTTGATGCCACTGCCATCTGCGCTGTATGCGATGGCTACTGCCATCTTGTGTGTTTGAGCTCCTGAGGCAGCAGCATCTGCTTATGAACTCTTTATTTTACCGGTGCTCCCTGTTGTCTCTGTCATGGACAAGGAGGCCAAATTGGAACACACTGTCACAGCCAATGAGGCCGAATATAAACTCTCTACCTGCTTTGTTATGGCCCTTGTGCTCCCAGTTGCCTCTGTTATGGCCACAGAGTCCATCAATAAACTCTCTATGTTAAAGGTTGCAGTTTTGTCGTGGTGGTCTTCTGCTCCGCTGTGGGGATCTTCAGTCCTGTCTTTTCAGGTGTGGTGGTCTTCAGCGCCGCCATAGGGGTCTTCAGTCCCATCTGCTCGGTTGTGGTGGTCTTCAGCTCCGGCTGCACTGGCTTGGAAAGCTTCAGCTTTGCCTACTCTGCTTTGGAAGTCTTCAGCTTCGCCTGCTCCGTCGTGGGGGTATTCATTCCTGTCTGCTCAGCTGTGGTGGTCTTCAGCTCCGCCTTGGAAGGTCTTCAACTTCACCTACTCTGCTGTGGGGGTCTTCAGCTCTGCCGTGGTGGTCTTCAGCTCCACCCTGGCTCCCTGAACTGCCGGATTGGCCTTAGCCCTCGGAACTGCTGGATTTGCTTTGGTCTTTGAGCCCACTTCCGCTGCGTGGACCTGTCCCTCTGTCCCTCCGCCTGTTTTGAACTTTAATTTGAACTTGTTTCCTTTTCGGCACCAGGAGTTGCCTTTGAACAAATTCTCTGTGTCTATGTCCGTGGACTTTTATTTTGATATTCTTTTGTTTTACATTGCCTGTTCAGTTCCATTGTTCATATTTCCTTGGTTGCCATAGTTATTCATTGTTTCATTGTTTAACTGATTATAGTCTCACCTGTCCCACATTTGCACTGTGTATTTATACCCTCAGTTAGCTTCTGTTCTTTGTCTTGTGTTAACGTTACTAGCTGGTATGCTTGGTTGATTCTTGGTTTCTATTAAATGTTACTTAACTGTCCATCTTCAAGTCTCTTTACTCTGGATCATCTAGCCAGGCCAGCACCTTAATTTTCAAATGTTAACCGATTTTGGTTTTATTTAACTCTGCAGCATTATTTACTAGTGTGTTATTGTAATCATTGCACATGTTTAATCATCAAATGTTGCTCATTCATAGCTCAGAATTTTGTTTGGGATGTTTCTTAGTATTTTCTTAAACAATTAAGATCCCCTTTGTGTGTGTGTGTGTGTGTGTGTGTGTGTCTTTTTTTTCAGACAGAAATTCATGTCTTTATAGTCATGCGTTATGCAAGAAGCCAAAGAGTAGAAATGAAGGGTACACAGAACATGGTGTTTAGATACAGCGGGATGTCATGGCTTAAAGCTCCTTTGACCGCGGGTGAGTGATTCGACCATGAAGTCTGTGCAGCAGGGGAATATCACTGTAATTGTAGAGCAGCTTTTGTCACATATATAAATCCATGTTTGAGATTCAGAGGGATTAAAGTCTAACGAAACTTCCACTGTTCCTCCCTGACCAGAGCTGTCTCTCTTTTGACAGATAGCATCCATAATTTACCTTCTAAATGTACCTTTACAAGATGTACGTGAGGTAAATTAAATAGGCCATATTGTATGTACTGCAGATAAATGGTGTACAGGTGAATTCATTTTATTTGAGGTAAATTTAGCTTGTGCTTATGCTACAGCAAAAATGGCAAAAAGGTAAATTTACTTAAAGCCTATATAGACTACTACTGTTCAAAAGTTTGTGGTCAGTAAGATATTTTTTAATGTTTTAAAATAAGCCTCACTAAGGCTGCATTTATTTGATCATAAATACAGTAAAAACATTACTATTGTAAAAAATCATTACAATTTAAAATGTCTGTTTTCCAGGATACTCACTTTTGACCAATTTAATGCATTTTTGATTAATAAAATAATTTCTTAAACACTGAATATTAGTGTAATATGCATGCATTTTTTAAATGCATTAAAAAAAAAAGAAAAGATCTCTAAGGTCTTCTGGTTGCTAGAAATGTCTTTCTTGAGTGTAACTGTCTTGGCAATTTGAGTTAATAAAACAGTATGATAATTTATTATACCTGTAAGTCAGGTTGCAAATACCTAAGATATAATGCACCCTAGTGCTTATTAAAAAGCATCGTCCATACCTTTTTAATGCATGTACAGGCTTTAAGTAGACCATGACTAAACAGGAATCATCAGTAATCATCTCTTTGAAGGATGAACAATTTTGGACACTCTGTATTAGAGCAACAGCAAGTTTATTATGTCCGTGTCCTTTTGAAGTTGTTTTTAGCAGCTCGAGAGTGAAGTGTCAGCCTGATAACAGCAGCTGTCTCGCCCCGAGGGGTGTGATGCAGATTAAGGGTGGATTAGTTGCTCTGGGCCGTGTTGCATGTGTTGTAATTGCAAGGATGATAGTGGCCAGGCACCAGAAGCGCCGTCCTGCGTGTTCAAAAGGGCCCTTGTGTCTCCAGAGTTCGGACCTCTTAAGCACCTTGCAAATTAAATCGGCCTTTCTCGGCTACATGCAGCTTAGTTTGCTGATGATTGCTTGAGGCTTCTTTTAAAGATTAAAAAAGAGAAACTGACAGTTCAGACTCTGAATTCTGATTGGATAAGCCACAATTGATATGCAAAAATAGGTGATATGTAAAATAGGTGATATGTACTCTAAATAGGTGATATGTACTCTATTATTCAAAAAAGGGCAGAAGACAAATTAAATGCAGAAGACAAATTCTTAGTATGGGTTACCATACTTGGCCTTCACATATCACTTTCACTTTCAAAAGTTTGGGGTTGGTAAGTTTTTTGTAAGAAGTCTCTTTTGCTCACCAAAGCTGCATGTATTGGATCAAAATTACAGTCAAATCTAATATTTTGAAATGATTACATTTTAAAATAATTGTTTTCTATTTAAATATATTTTAAAATGTAATTTAGTCCTGTGATGCAAAGCTGAATTTTCAGCTTCCTTACTCCAGTCTTCAGTGTCACATGCTCCTTCAGAAATCATTCTAATATGCTTATTATAATCGAGCAGAGATTTGCCTGTTGCAGTCGGGGAGGAGTTAAATACGTGAAGACGAGATGTGAAGTCACACACTTTCTGCTTCCCGTAGTGACACTTGCAAGGTGTTTGGTACTTTGTCATATATGATGTGGAATCCACATTGTGGATTAGATGCAATATTAGTAAGATACACAGAAGTTTCAGATGGTTTCATGAACAGGATTTCTCCTTCCTATCATGAAAAAAAAACGAGTTGGACGTATGACGGAGTATTTCTGTGCCAAATACACTCCTTCAGAGTTCGTACAAGTTTTGGAAAGTGCACTCTCGATATTTGTCATTAAAATAACCATAGAAACCTCCTTAAATTAACTATCAAAATAAGGATAAAGTAAGGATAAAGTTGCACTTTTTTATTGGTTAAAATGAATGGAGAATATCTTGTGTTTTTCCGTGGCTGCTCGAGCCCTCAGGATCGGTGCTTATGGTTTTATAAACAAGGCCCATTTCGACGCTGGATTTGCAGATCGTTTGAAACTGAAAGATGGAGCGGACACAGCAATAATGATCCCGGTCATGAACCAAGTCTCAGCATGTACACTTCAGGAAGATCCATAGACCACAATGCAACATGATTGTGACATCACAGCAGATCGCGCTTAATTTACCTCGATCCCACACAACTCTAGTGTAGAGAATACAATTTCTTTGAAATGTTTTGTAACATTATAATCGACTTTACTGTAACTTGTTGATCAATATAATGCATCCTTGCTGAATAAATATATTTGGAGCTCCAAATATATTGTATTGCTGAATAAATCTATTTGTGGTTATTTTTATTTATATTTAAAAAGCAGTCGTGGCCTAATGGTTAGAGAGTCAGAATGGTAACCTGAATGTTGTGGGTTCAATTCTCAATACTGGCAGGAAATGAAATGAGGTGCCCTTGAGCAAGGCACCTAACCCCCAATCGCTCCCTGGGCACCACAGCAAAAATGGTTGCCCACTGCTCCGGGTGTGTGTCCACAGTTTGCAGTGTGTGTGTGTGCACTAACTTTGGATGGATTAAACACAGAGGACAAATACCGAGTATGGGTTACCATACTTGGCCTTCACATATCACTTTACCTAATAGTGTTAATTTCTTTTTATATATATTTATATATATATATATAAAAAGTTTACTGACCCAAAATGTTTGATGGGTAGTGTATCTGTAACTGCGGATTAGTTGAATTCTTATTAATACTACTTCTAAACAATAAACAGTGTGCAGACTGCACAAACAAGCACTGAAGGTTAATACTCAAGGTTAAGTGTTTATCATATCTCTAACCCTAAATGAGCATTAATAAAAGTGCTTGACTTATATTCGTAGTCACACCTTTAAGGGTATTAAATGCCTGTAGTGCGTTTATGGTGCCATAAACACATCCTCCCACACATGAGCTCATTTTGAAGTGTAGTAAAGCCTCTGTCCTCATGTAATAGCTCTCAGTGATCAGACATGCTGCTGTGTTCTCATCTGGAGCCGGAAGACTGCTTATGAAACCTCAGCAGGCATATCTGGGATGTTTCTCTGAAGAAAAGCTTCTCCCTGAGCCATTGTGTGGCTCATTATTTAAAATAACGTAGAGAGAAGTCCCTTTCAGCCTAGTAATTATCCTGCGTGGATGAGTGAGAGCGGATTAGAGAATACTGTGATCCGGGCGAAGCTGCCGTTTCGTCTCTGTTTACGCAAAAGCGCCGCCACACCAGCTTACTATTGCAATTGGACAATGTTTTCCTCTAAATGAATTACATGCTCTATTTGAGGAGTTGAATCAAATTAGAGAATGGTGGGAAAACAAACGTTGCTGTGTTCGCAAAAGTCTTCTAATGATTCCTTTGTTTTCAGTGAGCAGCAAAATAGATTAGATCCTAAACAAATGGGTTTTTACCACTTCCAAAAGCCACTTTGTAAAAAGAGACTTAAAAAAGACAAAATGAGAAAATGAGTGAACGTCTTAGCTACATGCTGGAAGGGAATGATGCAAATGGAGCGTCAATGATGAACAGTATTGGGGAAGCTACCTTGAACCTGAAACTACAAACTGGAAATATCTTTTGAATTGCATATATAAATGTAGTGCTTGAGACAGACCAGGCACACAATTATTTGTTGTATTTAGCAAATAACCCAACAAGAAAACACATGAATTAGAATTCTATGGAACTACCCCTGAACTGCAGCTTAAACCCAGATGCAGAACTGGGCCTCTGGTTACCATAGCAGCAAAGACACATCAACAAGAACCCAAAGGAATTTAGAAAGAGAGTTTTACTCTCACTTCATTCACTTTTAAACAAACAAATAAACCCTTTTTAATCCTATACCTTCTATATGAAAAAAATATAAACATGTATTCAGTTTTTCCATCTTCTGATTTTCCTTTAATATTGTCTTGCATATGTTTTAACTCAAACTCTTGGAACGATTCAGAATTGCACACTCCAAGTAAACAAGATCACATGTATAGCATGTTTGGTATCTATAAGCTGCCATTTCAATTTCCTTTATGTTCATTTGTGTTACATTTTGCTAACTCTGTTACACATTAGTATTATAAGAATCTTGAAGGTTCTTCTTTTAACACCCAATTTCATATGCAAAACACCCTGCTAGAAGGCAAAGGATCATAAACTTTCCCTCCAAACTCCTTTTTGGCTCACTCACCCTTCTGAAGGTGTGATATCTTCATGCTTTAAAAGATCACCGATCACAAGATCAGGCACCCTTTTTCTCCTTTTTCTAAGAAAGAAATTCTGACATGAAGATGATGCTGAGCTAGAAGTCTTCTAAGTTTTTGCCAGGACAGCCTTGTCTTTCCAATCATCAAAGACCTTCTACATCAACCCGTATCTCTCTCATCAATACAACTTCAGCCAAGATCAATAAAAGCTTCAACAAATTGCATCTGTACTATTTCAAACTGGCGAGACATGCAAGTAACAGACTTTGCCTTATTATTTGACACCTATCACCTACTTTCTCAAAGGTGTGTGAAAACTAATGTTGGTCCGCTAAATATCAAATACTGCCATAATTTCATGCTTTTATTCTTTACTCTGCTTCAGCTTTAACCCTCTTCCTATTCCCAACTGTAAGCGTGTGTTAAGCCCAGAACACACCAAGCCGACGCCAACGAACTAGTGGCGACGAAATCAGACTGTGGGGTTGGCTCACGTCAGTAGCGTCTGGGTCCAAAGTTGCCATGACACATCAAACCGATGCTCGACACCCGACGGCCAAGTAACACGTTCATTCTGTGCCTGCGTAAGAAGAAATGCCATTCCATACCAGCAGGTGGCAGTAGCTGAACAGCCAATCAGAATGATCAGATGGCCCGACTGATCGACGGGCTCCGACACCGATTTAACATGTCGAATTGGCAAAAAAAAAAAAAAAGGTGACGTGGACCAACTTCAGCCGATGGTGCAGAACACACTGAGAAAACTTAGTCGGCCAATGAACAAAAACTGCCCGATGGCCGACGGCTTGGTGTGTTCTGGGCTTTATGTTACCGGTCTTGTCAGGACTTTTGTTGTATTTCCTGTTTCTTGTGCGATGATTAGTGTCTTGTTAGCTTGTTACCCCTTGTGTATATATAGCCCTTGTGTTCTCTTATATAAAACAAGTATACTTCAAGTTAATTTTATTAAGTATTCTTAAGTTGAATTATATTTTTAAGCACACTTTATGTAGTAAGTATACTAATATCAATGTACTAGTACATGTAAGTTGGGACTAAATTGGTTCACTTTTTAGTGTGGTAGTGTGGTAGTAGGTGTAACTAGTAAACTTTGAGTACACAACTAGTTTACATCTACGGTTTTCATTTGTACTGCAACTATACTACAAGTGAACCTATAGGTATTCTGATTGTTTAGTTAAATACTTGTATATATATATATATATATATATATATTTTAGTATATGAAAGTACGCTTTGAAGTATAGGCTACTCTTAGTAAACTACTAGTTTTTTTAGTAGTAGTAGTTTTATACTGCAAATATACTTGTACGTTTTTTTTAAGTGAACTTGAATCAAACTTAAATTATACTTATAATTTACTAATTATATTTTATGTTTGCACTTACAATGTTCCTATTTAGGTATTTATTTTTTATATGTGAAATATACCTTTAATTGTACTTTAACTCTTTACCTGCCAGCATTTTTTTTTTTTTTTTTTTGCCAGCCAGCCAGCCAGCACCAGCATTCACAAAACTTTCATGACCCCCGGCATATTTTGTTGTATGAATATCTGAACATGCAATATATCAAAAGAAAGAACAGAGCCTCTGCTCTATAAAAAACAAAAAAAATTCTGCTCTAAATTTCATTCTTGTTTCGTGCATTCTTTTTTCTTGAATGTGTGTGTTTCATTAAAAAAAGCAACATTTTGAACAAAACAGTATTGCAGTGAAGAATAATACATTTATGAATTTCTATTGTAACTGTAACGAAGCGGGACTCAGGGTAGGATCCATTTGCAAGCTTTTATTGAACAATGTACGTGGTCAAACAGGCAAGGGTCAAACAGTGGCAAACAGGTACAGCAGGGACAAGGCAGAATTGTGGTTGTGGAACAGGCAGTAGAATCAGGGCAGGCAGATATCAATCACAAATCCAGGAAACAATAAACAGTCCAAAGGCAGGCAGCAGAGAATCGTAGACGTGGAACAGACTAGATCAAAAACAGGCAGATAGACATAATGATAATGCTCAGAAATGCTACAGGACTAAACAAGACCTCGCAATGAGTGTGAGGATGGGAATGGCTTAAATAGTCCAGGTAATGAGCTGTAGCTGGGTGTGGTGATTAGTGATTGGTGGAGTGAGTGCAGGTGATTGCCAGGGAGGATGATGGGAAATGAAGTCCGGGAATGACTGGAACTGTGACAGTAACAAACTGATCTGAGGCCTTCAGTATTTTGTTTTGTCCCCTGGTTTCTTTTGTTTATCCTTCATTGTATAGACACTGTTTAGCTCATTTATGCTCTTTCCATAACTCTTCATATCTGTCTGGGCCTTTTCTCATTACCTCTCTGCATTTCTGTCATCTTACTGTAGATGAATTTGGTATCATCTAGGGTTGCAAAAATTACATATTTATATTTAGTTTACAATTGACTTATTTGCATTATACACCAATCAGCCACAGCAATAAAATCACCTGCCTAATATCATGTAGGCCCCCCTCCTGCTGCCAAAACAGCTCTGATATAAGGACTCCACAAGACCTCTGAATGTGTCCTGTGGTATCAGGTTGCATGGGGCCTCCATGGATCAGATTTTTTCATCAAGCACATCCCATATAGATGCTCAGTCGGATTGAGATATGGGAAATCTGGAGCCCAGATGTCATAGTTATTCTCTGTTTAGTTTGATTTTTTTTTAATGAACTTTTTAATTTGAACTTTTTTGTGTTCCCTTGTTCTCCTTTTCCCGCCACTAATCAGTTGTCATTGACATTCATTTAATGATCACACCTGTATGTATTTAGTTATACATTATCATTGTGTATTTAAGTTTCTGTTTCTCGCATTCATTGTCCGGTATTGTTTGTGTTATGCACACTGTTCATCTATTTTACCTCTTGTTGTTTTACCGGATCTTGGTTCATTTAATAAATAACACCTTAAATTTGATATACTTAATTTATCTTCTTCGTCCTTGAACTAAAACGTGACAGCCTTGAATTCTCTCATGTTCCTCAAACCATTCCTAAACAATTTTTGCAGTGTGGCAGGGTGCATTAGCCTGCTGAAACAGGCCACTGCCATGAACCACCATTGCCATGGTCTGCAGCAATCTTCAGGTAGGTGGTACGTGTCAAAGTAACATCCACATGAATGCCTAAGGTTTCCCAGCAGAACATTACCCTGAGCATCACACTGCCTCTGCCAGCCTGCCTTCTTCCCATAGTGCTCGTGCTATCTTTTGTTGAGTGGTCGAGTTCTGACACTCATATGCCCATTGTAGGCACTTTTGGTGGTGGACAGGGGTCATCATGGTCTGTGGCTATGCAGCAAACAGCTATGCATTGTGTCTGATAATATTCTATCATGAACAGCATTACATTTTTCAGCAATTTTTTGAGCTACAGTAGCTCTTCTGTGTGATCGGACCAGACGGGCTAGCCTTTTCTCCCTGTGCATCAGTGAGCCTTGTCCCTGACGCTGGTTCAGCGGTTGACCTTCCTTGCACCACTTTTGGTGGGTACAAGATCTGTGTCACGTTCACAGTCATTTCCAGACTACATATCCCACAATCCTCCCTGGCAATCACCTGCACTCACTCCACCAATCACCAATTGCCACATACTGCTACAGCACATTATCTGGACTATTTAAACCACACACACCCTCACACACTTTGCGAGGTCTTGTTAACCATTGTTGCAATTCTGAGCATTTCTATCTTGTCTGTCTGCCTGCCTGCCTGTTACTGATCCTGTCTGTTCCCCGTGTTACGATTCCGGCTGCCTGCCCTTTGCACCTTTTGGATTTTTTATTGTTTCCTGGTTTTGTGAATGCTTTCCGCCTGCCCTGATTCATTGCCTGTTCCTCGACTACCATTCTGCCTGCTCTCTGCCATACCTGTTTGCCACTGTTTGACCATTGCCTGTCTTACTATGAGCTCTGTTTAATAAAGCCTGCAGATGGATCTTACCCTGAGTCCCGCCTCTTTACAGAAGACCTCGCCAACACAAGGATCCAGCGGCTTTTCAGGAGAACATTGGCCTGGTATAGACATTGCATATTTACTATTATGTCTCAAGCAAGGCACACGATCGATCGAGAATTACATCACTGAATACCTGGACATTGCATATTATTCAGATATGCCTGACTGTGCACTCATTGACTTTTTCGGTGAGGGTGTTAACCAACCACTCAAAGAACAATTAGTTCGAAATGGACCCCGTTCCTCTCTCAGTCATTTCTTGGATTATGCTTTATTGTCTGTTGGCTCTCCATTTACTGTGGATGTTGCGGAGAAATGCGACACCACAGTGAATCATGTAATGGCTGCCGCTAAGGAGAACACTTACAAAATGGCGGCCACAACAACAACACAAAGTCAAGTCACAGTTGATCTTCATGAGCAAAGTGAAGTCACAGTTGATCTTCATGAGCAAAGTGAAGTCACAGTTGATCTTCATGAGCAAAGTCAAGTCACAGTTGATCTTCATGAGCAAAGTCAAGTCACAGATGATTTGCATGAGCAAAGTCAAGTCACAGATGATTTTCATGAGCCAGGTCAAGTCACAGTTGATCTTCATGAGCTCTGTCAAGTCATAGTTGATCTCCATGAGCAAAGTCAGGTCACAGATGATCTTCATGAGCAAAGTCAAATCACAGTTGATCTTCATGAGCCAAGTCAAGCCACCGTTGATCTTCGTGAGCCACGTCATGTCTCCGCTGATCGCCCAGAGTCACGCCACGTCTCTGCTGATCGCCCAGAGTCATGGCACGTCTCCGCTGATCGCCCAGAGTCACGTCACGTCTCGAGACCCGTCCGAGAGTGGAGGGGATTGTTGTCCAGTGTGAACGATCCTCCACTGATTTCAGCATGTGCAGCTGGCATTCCGAAACCTTCGCCGGCTTCGCCCTCAAGCCCGCCGGCTGCTTCGCCCTCAAGCCCGCCGGCCGCTTCGCACTCAAGCCCGCAGGCTGCTACGCACTCAAGTCCAAGTCCGCCGGTTGCTGCGCACTCAAGTCCAGGTCTGCCGGTTGCTGCGCACTCCAGTTCAGGTCCGCCGGTTGCTGCTCACTCCAGTTCAGGTCCGCCGGTTGCCATGCACTCAAGTTCAAGTCTGCCGGTTGCTACGCGCTCAAGTTCAAGTCCGCCGGTTGCTACGCACTCAAGTCCAGGTCCCCCGTTGCTACGCACTCCAATTCAGGTCCGCCAGTTGCCATGCACTCCAGTCCAAGTCCGCCGGTTGCTACGCACTCAAGTTCAAGTCCGCCGGTTGCTATGCACTCAAGTCCGCCAGTGTCTACGGACAGGATGGCAGCTCCTCCAGTTTCTACGGACAAGATGGCCGCTCCGCCAGTGTCTACGGACAAGATGGCTGCTCCGCCAGTGTCTACGGACAAGATGGCCGCTCTGCCAGTGTGCATGGACAAGATGGCCGCTCCGCCAGTCGCCCATGGCACCTGACCGGCCGTGGCTATCCTGACACTCCTGACCCGCCGTGGCTGCCTGAGGCTCCTGACCCGCCAGGATGCCTAGAGTCCTTGGATCTGCCCTGGAGACCCCCTTACCCGTCTGTACATACACCTTCACCTGCCAGTATGTCTCCAGGGCACCCACCCCCCCCTCCCTGGTTGTTCCATCCACGGCGCGAGGACACTGACATTCTGTCATGTTCCCAGTCATTTCCAGACAACATTTCCCACAATCCTCCCTGGCAATCACCTGCACTCACTCCACCAATCACCAATTGCCACATACTGCTACAGCACATTATCTGGACTATTTAAGCCACACACACCCTCACACACTTTGCGAGGTCTTGTTAACCACTGTTGCAATTCTGAGCATTTCTATCTTGTCTGTCTGTCTGCCTGCCTGTTACTGATCTCGTCTGTTCCCCGTTCTACGATTCCTGCTGCCTGCCCTTTGGACCTTTTGGATTGTTTATTGTTTCCTAGTTTTGTGAATGCTTTCCACCTGCCCTGATTCATTGCCTGTTCCTCAACTACAATTCTGCCTGCTCTGCCATACCTGTTTGCCACTGTTTGACCATTGCCTGTCTTACTACGAGCTCTGTTTAATAAAGCCTGCAGATGGATCTTACCCTGAGTCCCGCCTCGTTAAAATCTTCTATTTTGGAGATGCTCTGACCCAATTGTATAGCCATCACTAATTGGCCCTTGTCAAAGTCATTCATCTTTTCACCAACACATAAAATTCAAGAACTGACTGTTCACTTGTTACCTAATATATCCCACCCCTTGACAGGTACCATTGTAATGATACAATAAATGAAATTCACTTCACTTGTTAGTTGTTTTAATGTCGTGGCAGTGTAATATACAGTATTAACCTTGAATTTGTCTCTACTGTAACACATGGTCTTTACCTCTTTAAAGACATGTTGCAGAAATTACATTTTTGCTAATATTGCAGAGATAACTGGCAGCTAGCAATGTCTGACACATTAGTTTTGACTTAGCACCTTATATATATATATATATATATATGTCTTCAACAGTAATATAAATGTATTTTTTAAAATTGTAGTTCAAAATTCACAATTACTAAGCTGTTTATGGTAAGGATAAATACTTCAGAACAAAATGTTATCTTTATCTTGTTTTTCTGGATCTCGTGAGGGACCTAATGTGGGTGGCCCAATTTGTCAGCCATGTGCTTATGTGCTAATTTCTGTTTCTATAGAAACTAGATTTGCTTGGCTTTGAACAAATGTCATATTAAAAGTCTTTTTCAGTGGACTCAAAAGTGTGGGACAGGTCTAATTAGATTAAATAAAATTATATAAATGCTCAGTAAACAAAAAAGAACTTTAAGATGTTAGTATTAGTTGCTAAGTATCTTAGCATTGTGGGACTTGAACAAAAATGGTCTTTGGACCTATAAATGCTTCATAATTTTATTTCATTTTAATTTCATCCACATTAATCAGTTTTTTACATCAAGGTGTGTAATGACACTGTGTTTATATTTATCAAGCATCATATGACAAATTTTAACATAAATCTAAAAATTTCACTGCTGGGACTTAAACGTGCCCATAGTTGCAGAAACACCTGGATACAGTCGAGCCATTTGACATCATGTATCCGACTGCAGGTTTGCTATAACATTAACTGACTATTACAACAAATGGCCTGAGGTCTTCTTTACTCACACTCACTATGGATTCTGTGGTTTTGTTTCTGTCATTGTTCTTCAGCTGCCATGGAAATTCATTAAGTATTGTTACTGAGAATCGTGTTCAGTTTACGTCTGCTGCTTTTGCTGCTTTCCTGGAAGGAAGGAATATTCATCACCATTGTTTCTCTCTCTACTACCCCGCAGCTAATGGTGCTGTAGAGAGGTTCATCTGTGTGCTCAAACACACTGACCAAATGGCCATCCAGCAACATAAGCCATGGAAACCTGTGGTAACTGACTTCTTGCAGGTGTACTGTGACACTCCACATGCTGCAACAGGTAATTCACCCTTTCAGCTTCGGCTGTCTATTTTGCCATCTGCTCCTGTGCACCCGCTAACTGACAGGACTGTTCGCCAAAGGGTTACATGGCTGCAACACAAAATGAAAAAGTAGGCCACAATGATGATAAGTGGGGTGTTCGCACTCCTTGTTTCCAGGAGGGGGATAAAGTGAGGGTACGGAACCCCTTGCATGTTCCTAAGGGACACAGAAAGTTTACTGATCTGCTCATGGTTGCCAAGAGACTTAGGGTGGACACATTTCCATCATTAGTGATGGAAAGACATGAAACGCTTCCCATCTTACTGCATTTCCATGCATTTCAACAACTCCGGCTGAGAACACTGCTCACTACACACTAGGGATGTTCCCGAAGCTGAATACCTTATTCTTAAAGGCATGGATAACAGCTTCGAAACGAATAACAAATAATTCTGCTGAATAATAGAAAAAATTATTCAGCTGACACGGTCACTCCTTGTGTTTGGATAACAGGAATGCCAGGTGATAGCACAAAATTATAGGCCTCCTTTTTCTTGTTCTCTCTGTACATTTATTGTCTGCTTTGACAGACTTCTTGTAATTGAAATTGCCCTGCTGGACCTAAAGGATGTCTCCATGGCTGGGTGTTGCTTTCCCTATTATCGGTGATGAGGCTCAATACTCTTGTGTTTTAAAAACAGAAGATCGGCCAAAAGATTAAATGTACATAAATGTAGAAAAATATGCTTTAATTTGTATATTTCACTGTTTCTATCTATCTAGTCTGTCTGTTTCTCTCTCTGTCTATCACTGCACATATACACAAGTCAACATGGAATAAAAATTGACCCTATTTACATCCTTTTAAAAATCACCCATAGCACATTTTTTTAAGAAAATTTTAATTTTAATTTTCCATCACAACGTAAATACTTGATCTGCTTCTGACACAATTTTTCATCTTTGACTGATGTTACCAATTGGTCTCAATTTTTAACCCCTCCATTCTGTATTGGAACATCCACTTCATAATTCAATTGATTTTCCAATGCAAACAATCAACCACTGTACATGTTCCAATCTCAAATACACCACATTATGGAAATAAAATAGGTTGCAAATACTTGTTTCATATTGACCTGTGTATTGAAATTGTGAATTTAAAAGACAGAGTGATGCATCAATGATGTTAGTGCACTGTGTGCTCTATTTTATTAATCTTTTATTCTCTGAGTATAATAAATCTATAAGGTAGCACCAGGAAGCCATTCTGTGGTGGTGTGACTTCTGTCATCAGCCATACCTCCATAAACTGTGTCGTAACAGACCAACCTCAGGCACAAGCTGCCGCACTCCATCTTCCTGGTGTACGCTGGCATTTCTCATTACATTCCCCAATAACCAGTCTCTGTGGTGGACTCCCTGCTCAAGCTGGGTAAATTTGCCTTCAGTGTACAACACAACAGCGAAGGGTTATGGGGAACTCCAGACAGAAGGAAGAAGTGGCAAAAACTCGGATGAACATGGCCAATATCTCCTCACCTACAGTGTATTGTGAGAGGATCATGCGGAAACTTGATCAGGGGTGAAATGAGCTCTGGTGGCATCAGAGGAAAGAATGTTATGTGGCACAAGGGGTCCACAGCTGAACACACAAGAAAATAGAAAGGAGCAAGGTCTTGACAGACACAGAAAGGAGGAATTACTTTGATGTGTAAAAGACACTATTGACTGTTTAATGTTATATAAAGTGATGTTCTTTTGAGGAAAAAGACTGAATGATAAAAATAGCATGTGTGTGGGTATCGGATATGTTTTGAATTCACTGAGAAAGAAAAATAAAAACACAACATAAAAGCTCTCACAATTGATATCTCTTTAATATCCCCTATATTAGAAAATCTCTTATCCAGTAATGAGATTAAATGTAGACATTATCTTAAGTCTTCTGCTTCTCAGATGTTTCTCCTCAGAACAAGAACCCAGTAATCTTCAGTGTTGTTAACTAAAATGAACTAAAACTAACTTTTCGGTAACTGAATAAAGCTAAATAAAATAAAATATAAATATTAGATGAAAAACTTTAAAATTAATTTAAAATCTATATAAAATGTATAACTAAAATTATTAAGTAATATTTTTTTTTAAAATAATTAAATGAAACAAGTTTGTTGAACTAAAACTAAAATGAATTACAGCACTGTCAACCTGAATAAGTTGACAAAAGTCAAACAATTTTAGGTAATCAGTTACATACATTTTTTAACTTAAGAAATTCACTGTTTAAATGAGCAGAACTGGCCAATTTCAATTTTGTACTCATACATTTTAACCCTCTGGGGTCTGAGGTGTTTTGTGGGCCCTGAAGGTGTTTTGACCTGCCCTGACATTTGTGCTTATTTCTGTTACTTACAACATTTTCCAACCTGGTCTCATGGGAGAGACGTACCCGTGGGCACGTTTTCGCGAGACACAAAATTACGTACCGGCGCATACATCTGGCTGCAGTTTCTGACAGAAACGAACACTAGAGGCCGGTAAAACGTCAGTGAGTGCTTTGGCTCGTTTTCACACACGGTTTCGACGAAGGCCGGGGTCGGATTATGGATTTGTAAAGCCTCGTGCCCGATTTGTAAACGAACGTACTTTCCGGACTTTCCGGCTCTACGCGTTTCGCTTTTTTTGGCCGCAACCAAGCTTGCTCAGTAGCTCAGCCTGATACGGAGTTGGACTTACGACGAGGAGTCGATTCCTTCCCCCCCTGCCTGGGTATGAATCCCGCGAAAGGCAACTGACTGGGGCAAAAAAAAAAGAAGAGAGATCTAAACGAGCTTAAAAAACGGTACACGATCGCGGACGCTTCTTACGTCACTTTTGCTTTTGTTAACGCCATCGGGTAGGTTTAGGCGTAGCGTCGGTGGAAATGTCAAATTGAGAACCGCGGCCATTCGTCTAAAAAGCACGTCATAAAAACGTACCGCATTCACCCTATTATCTGCTCCGGCAAAAAAAAAAAAAAAAAAAAAGGAACACGCTTTTGGCGCCGCTCAGTGGACATTTCGCAGCGAAACTGCAGCGATATGTACTCACTGGTACGTATTTCGCGACTCACCAAAACGTGCCCACGGGTACGTTTTCGTCATGAGACCAGGTTGACATTTTCATGGCTAAAATCAAGATCATAAATAATGAAGTGTTTCACACCTGGGAAGACAAAGACCCTCCCTTAATAGGCCCTATCAGGTGGGACTGTGCAGGGAACTAGAACAAAGAATGTGAAGAGATTTAAAAGAATGGCTTTTTGATTGACTGTATTTTATTTACAACATCCAAATATACATAATGAAGGCCAAAAAGGCACATTATTGAGCACACTGATCTAAAGAAAGAGACTTGAACAGTCACACACCTTTGTGCCATTTCTGAAACAGTTTCTGTTCAACATACCTGTCATTTCCAAGGTGTTTGAAAAACAGTTTGAAGAGACTTGAGAAAGTTTGAGTCAGCAGGACTCATCAATGGCATCTGGTCCCTGTAAAAAATAGATTTTATATCTGATATAAGAATTATTAATTTCATAGCAATATCCTAGCTTTATAATTTTGCTGTATATCATCACATAGAGATTTGGACAAACCTTAAACTCTGGCAACCTATAAAATGAGTAACAAATGCACATATGCATACATTGAAGATATTTCCAGGGACTAGACTATAATAGAGACATAAATTTAGGCTCTTTTAATTTGGACCAATTACCAACCACCTAGAATTCTCTAGTTATAGCAACATGTTTAAAACCATTCAAAACACCTTAGCAACAAACTACCAATGCAGTGGCAACTAATCAGAGCATTTCTGCATCATCAAAGTTATATTTGCACAATCAGGCACCCCACAGATCTAATTTTTATGCTCAATTTGGTAACACTTTATAATAAGTATACAGTAGTAAAGTATTTAAAAATCATTTGCAAACTAGTTTATAGTTAATAGTTTTTAAAATGTAGTTAATACATTAATAGACCATACAAACAGTGTGTTCTTCATTCATTCTCAGTGTAATTAACAAAGTATTATTGTTTAATTAGCTTATATATAAAGAGTTAGATAATGTTTTGTTAATGACTTATTTACCGTGAATAGTTCTCACTTTAGATTAGGTCACAGAATATAGGAAAATATCATTAATTAAGTGATTTATACCAACCTTTATTGGACATTAATTAAGTATTAAGAGTACCTTAAAATGTTTACAAATACATTAAATACATTAAGCCTATCTCCAAAGCTAAACACAACCACTTATGTGGCTTATTGTCATGATCATTACTGGGAGTGCCCTTGTCTGCCACTAGAGGGCACTCCTACCTGGACTTTTGGTTTTTATCACTCGGACTACATTTCCCGGAATTCACTTCCCGGACTCATTATCCCCGTTTCATTGCACCCAGCTGTTTTGTGTTTGCTCATTAGTGTCTATTTATACTGAGTTTGTTTCTGTTCTTGTTATCGTGGTTTCACTTTATGTCACTGGCTTCTGTTTGTTTTCTTTGTTTTCTGTTTGGACTGCTCTGTGGATTTTGACCCTTGCCTGTCTGTGGATTACGTTTTGGATTACCCCATTAAAGCTGCATTTGGATCTTACCTTCTTTTCTCTGTGCCAATCCGTGACAGAAACCACGATCACACTTAGATCCAGCAGCATGAGCTTCAGGATTCTTCCGCCAGCCACTAGGAGGGAGCGTATGGCTCTACTTTGGGCAGTAATGGCCCTACGACAAGGGGAATGGGAGGTAGGGTGTTTTGCCCAGTATTCCTGGACCATGGCGGTGGGGCTAAGGTATAATGATGATGCTCTAAAGGAGATTTATAATGAGTGTCTCAAGGACCCTCTGCCACAATGGGAGATGGAGGGGCTGCAGGTCTTGGACTTTTGGGGCTTTGTCAGTTATCTCTCCCATAGAGTCCATTGGGCAACACCTGCTCAGCCAGAGCCCGCTCCAGCCCGTGAGTCTGCTCCAGAGCCCGCTCCAGCCCGTGAATCCGCTCCAGAGGCAACAGAGGAGGGTGGGCACTGCTTCACACACGTAAAAGGAGGAAGAGGAGGAGGAAGGCTTCCATCCCTCAAGCCCTGGAGGCCTCCCCAGAGCCCGCTCCAGCCAGTGAGTCCACTCCAGCCAGTGAGCCCGCTCCAGCCAGTGAGTCCGCTCCAGCCATTGAGTCCGCTCCAGCCAGTGAGTCTGCTCCTGAGCCCGCTCCAGAGCCCACTCCAGCCCGTTAGTCCGCTTCAGAGCTCGCTCCAGCCCATGAGCCCGCTCCAGCCCGTGAGTCCGCTCCAGCCAGTGAGTCCACTCCAGCCAGTGAGTCCACTCCGGCGCCTACAGAGGAGGTAGGCACAGAGCCACCGCCTCACCTACATAAGAGGAGGAAGAGGAGAAAGGCTTCTTCCATCCCTCAAGGCCCGGAGGCCTTCCCAGAGCCCGCTATAGGTCCGGAGGCCTTCCCGGAGACCACCCCAGAGGTCGTTCGTTGGTCACCTAAGCGCCTTGCCCTGCCGCCACCGCCGCCCAGGCCGTCTGCCCTGCCGCTACTGCCCAGACCCTCTGCCCTGCCGCTGCTGCCCAGGCCGTCTGACCTGCTGAAGCCTTCCTGCTCTGTTCCTCCAGCTCCGCCCTGGCACTCAGCCAGGACTCCAGACCCACTGAAGCCTGCCTGGTCAGTTCTTCCAGCACCGCCCTGGCACTCAGCCGGGACTCCAGAGCTGCTGGAACCCACCTGGTCAGTTCCTCCAGCACCGCCCTGGCACTCAGCCAGGACTCCAGACCCTCTGGAGGAGGTGTTTTGTTATTGTGGTTTCACTTTATGTCACCGGCTTCTGTTTGTTTTCTTTGTTTTCTGTTTGGACTGCACTGTGGATTTTGACCCTTGCCTGTCTGTGGATAACGTTTTGGATTACCCCATTAAAGCTGCATTTGGATCTTACCTTCTTGTCTCTGTGCCAATCTGTGACACTTATACAAAAACAAAAAACAATAAATAAATAAATAAAATAATAATGTTATCAATATGAAATACATACATGTACTCATTAGGTCACATTGTTAAAATTTAAAAGTTAAGATTTGGGGTAGGTTTAGGGGATAGAATATACAGTTTGTACAGTACAAAAATCATTATTTCTATGGAAAGTCCCAATAAAACATGGAAACCCAACGTGTGTGTGTGTGTGTGTGTGTGTGTGTGTGTGTGTGTGTGTGTGTGTGTGTCGAGCGTGCTCACGTTTTTTTGATTTATGAGGACACAAATTTGTATAATGACATGAGTGTTACACTGGTATTACAACATAAACTTGAAATATGAGGACATTTCATGAGTCATATTTAAAATAGCTTTAAAAACATACTTTTCATGTTTTAAAACATGTTTTCTGTGATGGGTAGGTTTAGGGGTAGGGGTAGTGTAAGGAGATAGAATGTACAGTTTGTACAGTATAAAAACCATTACGCCTATGGAATGCCCTCACTTTGATAGCAAAACAAACTTGTATGTGTGTGTGTGTTTGTGCTTAATGTATTGTAAATTTTAAGGGACTCTTAATACTAATGTAATTAATGTCCAACAAAGGCTGGATTAAAACACTTAATTAATGACATTTTCCAATTTTCTGTGACCTAATCTAAAGTGAGAACTATTTATGGTTAATAAGTTGTTAACAAAGTATTATCTAACTCTTTTTATATAAGCTAATTAAACAACAATAATTTGTTAATTACAGTGACAATGAATGAAGAACTCACTATTGTATACAGTCTGTTAATGTATTAACTACAGTTTTTAAACTACTAATTAATTATAATAGTTTGCAAATGATTTATAAGTGCTTTGAGTTACACTTTATTTTAAGGTGTCCGTGTTACAGTGTAATTATTCATTTAAAGGTGCCCTAGAATTAAATATTGAATTTATATTGGCATAGTTGAATAACAAGAGTTCAGTACATGGAAAAGACATACACTGAGTTTCAAACTCCATTGTTTCCTCCTTCTTATATAAATCTCATTTGTTTAAAAGACCTCTGAAGAACAGACGAATCTCAACATAACACCGACTGTTACGTAACAGTTGGGGTGTACGCCCCCAATATTTGCATATGCCAGCCCATGATCGAGGCATTACACAAGGGCAGAATGTCTGGATGTGCACAGCTGAATCATCAGACTAGGTAAGCAAGCAAGAACGATAGCAAAAAATGGCAGATGGAGCAATAATAACTGACATGATCCATGATAACATGGATAACATTTTTAGCGATATTTGTGAATTGTCTTTCTAAATGTTTTGTTAGCATGTTGCTAATGTACTGTTAAATGTGGTTAAAGTTACCATCGTTTATTACTGTATTCACAGAGACAAGAGAGCCGTCGCTATTTTCATTTTTAAACACTTGCAGTCTGTATAATGCATAAACACAACTTCATTCTTTATAAATCTCTCAAACAGTGTGTAATGTTAGCTTTAGCCATGCAGCATAGCCTCAAACTCATTCAGAATCAAATGTAATACATCCAAATAAATACTATACTCACATGATCCGATGTATGCATGCAGCATGCATGACGAACATCTTGTAAAGATCCATTTTGAGGGTTATATTAGCTGTGTGAACTGTTTTTATGCTGTTCAAGGCAAGCGCGAGCTCCGGGGCGGGGGAGCGGGAGATTTAAAGGGGCCGCAACCTATATATCGGTGCATAGTTAATGATGCCCCAAAATAGGCAGTTAAAAAAATGAATTAAAAAAAATCTATGGGGTATTTTGAGCTGAAACTTCACAGACACATTCAGGGGACACCTTAGACTTATATTACATCTTTTAAAAAGAAGTTCTAGGGCACCTTTAAGTACTGAGTAATAATAATGTATACTTATTATGAAGTGTTCACCTTATTGGTTTTCCTGTTTTAGATCGAAGACCAAGCTGATAAGTTCATCATAACTGAGAACTCCATTACATGTCCTGAGCTGTGAAAGAGCGACCTCTGAGCAATGGGTCCATGAGCCAGAAGTGCTCCACACCCCGCATACCCATTTGACACATGCTGTGGAGGTAATTCACTCTGGCAAAGCGGGTGAGCTGTATTCACCTTCCAGACACATTGAGCTTTCAGCCCCTCACATACACAGAGTTTGATACGCTGCCCACTTCTTATCTGCATCCACAACCACATAAACATGCAGCCCGGCATCCTACCCTTCACTCGATTGCTGTTCTCTCCCTGGATTCACACTCAAATTGATTTACTGCTGGAGCTAATAGGATCAGCACAAGCATGCCATTACCAATGACGAGAAAGACTCGCATGCTGTGGCCACATCACAGGGAGGTCACATGTCATTGGGATTCAAGGCGGTGATTCTGTTGAAAATAGAGATTCAGGAGATTCAGTGTTGTTGAGCTCTTTCATAACACTGTGTTTGCTTCTTGTTTATCTGAGACCCAAAAATGAAAATTTTGTCATCATTTACTCACCCTAAAGTTGTTCCAATTTTTCAAAGTTGTTGCTAAACACAAAAGAAAATATTTTGAAGAATGTTGGTAACAAAACATTTCAGGGTGAGTGAATGACAGATTTTTTAGGGGGTAAACTATCCCTTTAAAACTGTCATAGGCTCTCAAGACCACTGAAGTAGAAGTGAAAAAAAAAAAAAAAAGTAACAATGAATGTTTGAGTAATCTGTTTCATGTTAATGTCATCTGTTTGCTCACCTTTAGGTCCCTGGGATTGAGGGCAGGTTTCTATGACAAAGGACAACATGATGAACACATGTCCTCCAAACCCCAGAGAGAACGAGAACGAAGCCATTGAGTGTCGATGTAATGACAGTAAAAAATGGAGCCATGGAAACGACTCTCCCATGGTAACCTCCACAACTAAACTGAACAGATAAAAGCTTTGGTATTTGAAACGTGTGTGAGCTGAGGGTCCTGCTGGGCTTTTGTGGCTTTATTCTAGTCTCTTCTTCTTCTCTCTCTCTCTCCATCTCACTAGCTGCTAGTATGATGGATGCTGCAGTCTCTTTGTATTACCTTCTTACCCAAAGTCTCTCTCCTACACTTCTCTCTGACTGCACAACTCTGAAAAAGGACAATGTGTGTGTGTGTGTGTGTGTGTGTGTGTGTTTTAGTGTTTTTTTTTTCTTTTCCTCCAGATGGGTGAATCTCATGATATCTGTCAAAAATATGACCCCCCCACCCCCACCCTCAGATATGTCCAGATGCAAATTGACGGGGATCATAATGTGCTTTATTTTCTTTAAAATAAGGTCACAATCATCCTAAAACGAGCCATTTATTCTTTATGTTTGGGGTGAAGTATGACATGGACATGTTTTTGTGAGATTCTCCCAGACACATTATCTTCCAGCATGATTCAAGTGCTTCCTCCATAAGTTCATTTCTACTTTGTCATTATTCTTCCTCCATCCATCTCTCACCTCTTCCATCCTCTCAAACACAAAAAGGGCAAAGATGGTGAGAAATCCATTGTGCATCTGATGGATCTTTCACTTGGGCCAGAGAAGATATGCGGTTACATGTGTGCCCTTTCTGCCAGGCGTCTAAATTCAACCCAAGGCCATTAATACACACATGCCTGTGTGAGCACAGGAAAGGGCAGCGTTCACATGATCTATGTCTGCTGCTTCCTGCTGGGCTTAATCACACTTCCTGCCACCTTTTGATCTGAGCACTTAAAACTCTCTCCTGTTAACTGTGTTCAGTTCTTTGACGTGTGCTGTCGGGAAAAGGGCACGTCTCGTATGAAGTGTGCATGGTGAAGTGTTCTTAATCTAATTTAGAAAGACGAATCGTTTTCAGCCTTGATGAGGCTTCATCAAAGTGAGCCAAAAAAAGAAGGTGAGCAAATGAGGGAGAGAAAGAAAAAGAGAGCAAGGAGAAAAAATGAAGAAAGCACCTAATAGAGCATTAATGGTTTTATAAACTGGAAAAAATGCCATGTTCCTACTGGAAAACCAGTTTATACCAGCTTAAAGGAACAATTCACCCCAACATTAAAAATCTTTAATTTATTCACCCTTGTGTCATTCCAAAACGTGTAACAGAATGTCTTAACAGGTTTATCTGAGCTGCTAGTGTGGCTGTTGAATCCTCTAGACCACTTTGAACAAACTAATGGCTATAAATGATAATCAAAGCTATTTTAGCTATAGATCCAGTGCAGATGCTTTTATTCCGATGCAAATGCTTTTTTATTTCACAGCTGAATTTTATTAACTTTTCTTTCCAGCTAACATGCTAACTTTATCTGATTTCAATTACAGTGGTGGTACAACAGTGACATGATCGATGAATTAACCCATTACTGTGGTATGAAGCAAGTGTGACTGTGCTGCTAATCAAGCTTCCGTTTTTAATTACGAAATACTTTTCCTAAAGGAAACTGTGTTACACTCACAGAGAGTGAGTGAAAGACTGCTGATGACTGCAGAACGATTAAAACCTTGAGAATCTGTGGTCTTATAGCCTCAAATGAATGACAGTTCCCTTTCGAGGGAACTCGCACTGCATCACCTTGATGACACTTTGGGGAACGCCCTTAGCATAGCACGTCTGAAGCATGAATGAAACTATTCCAATCCTGATTGGTGTTGCGTTGTGATGTCCTCGATGACGTGCCATGTGATGGCATACACAGAAGCTAAAAAGAGATGCCGGCACACAGTAGCGTCAGTCAGCGTCAGCTTCTGCTCTTTAGCAAACACTTATTTGGTGGTGTTTGTCCCAGTATCAACAAGCACTATATATTAGGGCTGTCAACGTTAACGCATTAACGCATGCGATTAATTCAAAATCCTTAACGCGTTAAAATAATTTAACACATATTTAACACAAAAAAATTACTGAAATTGCGCCATAACGTAATTTATGTCACGCAGTTAGGTGATCATGGAATTGTCTTCCGAATGTGTCTGAGTGGGTCCTGCGTACTTTAGAAAAAGGGTACAGAGTCAGTTTGGGTCTTGCCCCCCGACATTCAACGGGGTGGTCTGGACTTCTGTAAACCCAGAGCAGGATCGGGTGCTGGAACAGGAAGTTCACTCACTCTTGGCAAAGAAGGCCATAGAATGCATTCCTCCTCCTAGAAGGGAGTCCAGATTCTACAGCCGGTACTTCATCGTTCCGAAGAAGGATGGGGGGTTGCGTCCCATCTTAGATCTGTGACATTTGAACCATTCTCTGAGGAGATTCAGGTTCAAAATTTTTACTATCCCTATTATCATGAGTCAAATCAGGTCAAAGGACTGGTTTGTCAAGATAGATCTAAAGGACGCATACTTCCACATTTCCATCCTTCCCTCACACAGGTAGTTCCTGAGGTTTGCTTACGGCGGCGAAGTGTTACAATATCGGGTTCTTTCATTTGGCCTAGCTCTCTCCCCTTGCACATTTACCAAATGCATGGATGCAGCTCTAGCTCCACTGAGACTCCAGGGCATCCATGTGTTAAATTACATCGACAACTGGCTCAGTCTCAAGAGATGCCAGTTCAGCATTAAGATGTCGTCTTTAGCCATATCAAACATCTGGGGTTTAGACTCAACACAAAGAAGAGCGTGTTGACACCCTCTCAAAGAACCATGTTCTTGGGGGTGGTTTGAGATTCAATTATGATGCTGGCACGACTGTCTCCTGCATGTATCGAAACCATCATGGTCACGATGTCCAGGATAAAGCTAGGCCAGAACATCACTGTAAAGCACTTTCAGAGGCTACTAGGGCTCATGGCAGCTGCATCCAACAAGATATCTTTTGGCCTCCAGCACATGAGACCACTGCAGTGGTGGTTGAGAACCAAGGGGTTTTCCAATGAGGGGAAATCAGGGTTGTGATCAGGGTTAAGCCTTGGTTTCTGTCCCAAGGCCCAGTGTTGGAAGCACCATGTTGCCGGAAAATCCCCTTGACAGACGCATCCATTACGGGCTGGGGCACGGTTATCTATGGCTAATTCGCAAGGGATCTATGGGGGGCCATCATCTTTCGTGGCACATAAATTGCCTGGAGATGTTGGCTGTATTCAGAGCTCTGAGGAGTTTCCTCCCAGACCTCAGGGGCCACCACGTTCTGGTTCGCTCATACCGCTCATCTGGTTCGCATTACAAATGTCTTGGAGGGAGACTCCTGAAGCTTTGGAAGCAGCCATACTTCTGGACCACCAAAGGAGAAAGCTGGCTGGTCAACTCAACTATCCACTTGCTCATAGTCTGCTTAGATGCAGGGTACCCTTTCGTAGGAGACCCGAAACACACAAACATCTGGTCAGTCTTACACCACAGGGTAGCTCTGTGGACTTATGCATCTAACGCCCTGACTGGGCAAAACAAGGCACGAAGAGGATGCACCATGGCATCCAACTCCAGGGGGCTGGATATGTGATGGAGTACCATAGTGGACAGTGAGTCACAAACCCCCTTGATGATTTATATAATTTCCTCACTACTAAATATTCCACGGTCAACTGTTAGTGGTAACATAACATAGTGGAAGCAATTGGGAACAACAGCAACTCAGCAGGCGTCAGGACTTCTTTGCTGAAGCCTTCTTAGAGATAAAAATGGTCCTCAGATCCATTTTATCCTCCAAAGACTTTGGCTGTGAGTGATCCCCAGTCTTTCTGAGGGTGAGTGCAGGTGGCGACGCTCAGCTTCTCAGCACCCTATGGGAGGAGCTTGTAGTTGGCGGAGACTGCTCCTGCCCAGCAGCCCCAGAGACAGCAGGGTGTCCATGAGAAAGCTTTTGCCTCAATCTATGATGTTAGATAGATTGAGCCATAGATGCCTCTCCGTGGCCAGCAGGTCTGCCACAGAGTGGCCGATTGACTTGGCCGTCTCCTTGGTGGCCCGGAGAGATAAATCTGTATCCTGATACAGCTCTCTAATTGCATTGTGGCTAATTTCCTCACCCTTGTCCAAGTCTCTTAGAAGGTCAGCCTGATATGGCAAATGTAGTTCTAACGGGCCTTGTGGGTAACCTCTGGGCTTTAAGGGAAGATGCTGACTCAGAGGAGAGATAGCAGGCCAGCATCTCTTCAACCCTAGGCATCGCCCCATAACTGTAATCTTTCAGTCCTGTGATGTTGGAATAAATAAGTTTGGGGACTGAAAACATGATACAAGACCTGCTTCTTCCATGACATTGACACCTCGGGATCTTCCCAAACCTTGGTGTGGAGGTCGGGAAAAAAATGTTATCCCCGGCAAAAAGGCTGTGATCTTGATGGCAGGAAGTGTTCGTTTAATTTACTTCGATGGTGAACCTCCTGTTTCTCGGCCGGCCAGGCAATGTTTAACATGGCTATGGCATGAGTCACAACCTCACAACGGCTCCTCATAGGTAGAAGTGTGAGGTGGTGAGTCGTCCACACAGAAGCTTGTGCTGTTTGGTTTGGGCGTGCTTTATAGTTTTCTGGTCATGATGTCACCCCCTATAAACAAAAACAAAAAAAATTCTCAAGCAATTTTTAAAGGGGACACAAATAATACAGCCAAAATTGTACTTGTAAAGATATGTGTAACACAAAATGATAATTATTGAAACATGAGTTTACCACACAGTCATATTATAATTATTAAATTACCTTGCGTCCTCCACATAGTATTTTAGGTTTCATCTGGGACAGAGGACGTTTCTTACTTATATATTCAATTGCAGCAAGCTCACTGATCGGCTACTTACCATCATATTGAGGATATTGGCGGACTGCTGCAGTTCTCTCAGGGCTGTATCTATGCTAATAGGGCAGATCGTCACCAGCCATGGGCGGGGCTTCCCTACTCTTACATAAGAGTAGAGGGAAATCTGGAACTGTGCATTTGGACTGACTGTTTATGATTTATGGGATTATAAAAACGGAGTGGGTGAATTTTTACCATTATAGGCTGGATGTTTACACACAGTGTGGACACACATCTGTGTTCAGACACCTTATAAAAGTAACTTTTGCATAATAGGTGCCCTTTAAAAAGAAAAGTCTTGTAGGACAGTTCATGACTATGAAAATGATTTTTATTTCAGTTTTTCAAGGACTATTTTCAGTTTGGGTTTAGTTAAAAATAAAAATAAATAAAATGTTTTTAAACTAAAAGTAGTTTTAGCATACAGTACTCACCCTGTTACTTGGGAACCTGAAGATGATGAGAAGGGGGGTGGACAGGAGAAGGTTACAGGGGCTTGATCCATTTTAATGAGTTTTGGGAGAATGTAGAGTCTACAGAGACAATCAGAGCCCTCTACAGGACTAACCGCTCACACAGTAATTGACAGCAACTCCTGGTTTATCTTTTACTTTCTATTACATGCTCTCACATCCCCTCTCTTATTAATTCACATTATTTCTGTCTGTTTTTCCTGTGTCATTTAATGTCATTTTTTCCCCACTCAACAATCTGAACCCTCATATTCTGCATGGTGTCTGAGAGACCCCAAGGCCCTTTTGCTAGCTCAGAAAACATATTTATAATTTAAGCATCAGGTTGATGCTTCATGACTGGTCAAATAACATCTTAGGTTACGTATGTAACCATAATTCCCTGAGAACCAGGGAACAAGACTCTGCGTTGATTAACGCTTTGGGGAACGTCACGTGACCCAGGTGTCTGAAAGCAACTATCCAGTAACTCCAATCCCTATTGGCTGGCGACAGCCTATGATGTAATATGGCGTGACCCGGAAGTATAAAAGGAGCGCCTGGAGAAACAGAAGACATCTATCGTCTTGAGGGACTGTTCTGCAGGCAGGCAGCCCGAAGCATGGCAAGGAAACACAGAGTCTCGTTCCCTGGTTCTCAGGGAACTATGGTTACATACGTAACCTGAGACGTATGTAACCATAGACGTCCTTTCAAAAGGGAACTCGGTCTGCGTTGATTAAAGCTTTGGGGAACGATATACCCACGCCGCCATGCTTGAGGAGAGTGCATGCCAAAAATATGGCTGACAACGTCGAGCAGTTTCGAAGGAAACGCTTAGCAACTCACCCTCGGGTCACACCAGGCTGTCAGTGACAGCATTCCCTATGGCCAACAGCCCAAGCTGAGCCCATAAAAGGCCTTCCAGAGAGAGAAAGCCTACTCAGGCCACTACAGGCATCGCGAACCAACATTTTTGAAGAGAATGTGGCCAGAGAACTGAAAGGAACCCCAGCCAGTCACTAGAGGGGAACGAAGTCACCCCCAATGCCACCAGGGCAGCTGACCTGGTCTGTCATAAGACAAACTAAGTCTTGGCCAGCCCTGTCTGAGTACATAATCTCCATAACACATTCTTCACAGAAGAGAACAGGTAAGTGTGACTGCAGAAAGGCAGGAGCAACTCAGACCCATGTGTAAAGATGGGCATCCTGGAGAGCGGAACTCAGCTGAGTGCTATAAACCCTCATATTGAGGGTAGTACAATCCACTCATCCTAGGATCTACTCAGTGCTTAATTATCGTGCTGAGGAGGCTGTGCGCTATTAAAAACCCTGACCAGGGGAGCACAAACCAGCCTAAGGCTGAAACTTAGGAGGAGGCCTGGTTAGGCCTACCACCATGATCAGCTTAGGGAGCTAAGCACTATTACAAACACAACCCTGAAAGGGAAGTACGAAGCTCACCTAATAGGTAGACCATGCAGTGGGCACATATTCATGGAGGCCGAGAAGGGGCCTACAACATAGTAGATAGTACTAGATAGTACTACAATAGATAGTAGTTATGTAAAAACAGAAGTCTATACAGAAAGTGGCCTGATTCTGAGGGCCACCCTGAACATCTGTCTTGATGGTGTAGACAGAAAACTTCAGTTGCAGCAAAAGAAGCTGAAAGTGCCCTCACAACAATCCACCTAACACAATCCAACGAGCAGTGTACTCAGTAAAAGCACCTTTTACTCTTTAAACAAGAGTACAACTTATGCCAACACGTATTAAGGAAGGCCTGGAAGGGCCTATAACCTTAACGTACACGTGGCATCAGCTCGTGGCAGTGTTTAAGCCCTAAGGATGATAAACAACCCGACAGAGGAGGTTGGATTTATCACTTGGGCCTGTGGCCAACGAAAGTGTATACAGATAATTCTCAAAGAGAAATACACCCAAACATACAAAATGAGGCCCGTAGGCCTAGCAACCTCTAGGACACACGGCGTAAGTCTCGTGGCCGTTTCTAGGAGCACAAAAGATCCACCCTAGGCTCTAGGTGGCTCTTAGCTCAACTAGAGTAGAAATAAGACTCAGGGAGGCAAATGTAGGTTAAACCGAACCTCAGTAAGGTTTCACTACCACACTCCACCTGAGAGGCTAGCCACTCAGAATACTCAGTAAAAGCACCTTATTACTCTCATAGTGAGAGGAGTACATGACTGAACTCCACATGTTGCACCGGAGGCCGAAGTAGGCCTACCTAGTAAACATATGGCATCAGCAAGTGGCTTCCATAACCAGACCACCAAAAAGCCATGTATTAAAAAACTTCCTCAGAAGAAATACATAGAACGCTGCCACCCAAAGTGAACAGGCCTGATTAGGGCCTATCCGTCGGGGTGGGGCGTGGCCCTTTTGAGGTGATTCACCTTACCTGACACAATCCAACGAGCAGTGTACTCAGTAAAAGCACCTTTTTACTCTTTAAAGCAAGAGGAGTACAACGCATGCCAACACGTATTAAGGAAGGCCTGGAAGGGCCTATAACCTCAGACACGTGGCATCAGCTTGTGGCAGTGTTGGCCGATGTTGATATTGGATTCACAAGCATCCTGTCAGTATGTCAGCTAAAAAGGAGGCCTATAGGGCCTACAATCTCAGCAACAAGTGACATTCAGCCCGTTTGTCCATATAACACATACTGTGCCAACAACTGTGCCTTATTAGGGCCTACCATAGTAAACACGTGGAATCAGCCAGTCCAAGACCATATCAACCATAAGGCCATGCATTCAGTGGAAAACCTTTCACACACTACTTAGAGAAGGAATGCACATTACGCCGCCAAACTCCACGAGAGGCCTGCTTAAGGCCTACACAACAGAGGTGGGGCGTGGCCGATGGTGGAATGGGTTCGTTCTCGGATTCCCAGGCATCCTGCCAACAAGTCAGCTAAAAAAGGAGGCCCCGCAGGGCCTACAATCTCAGCAACAAGTGGCATTCAGCCTGCTTGCAGAATAAAACACAAACTGTGCCAACATGTGAACTAGAAAGGAGGCCTGTTGGGGCCTACCATTCAAATGACACGTGGCTTCAGCTTGTGAAACACTGTAAACTATGTGAGCAAACTATGATCAGCTTAACAGCACTTGTTAGAAATAAATAACCTAATAACGAGCCTACAATCAAAGTTATATGCAATATAGCTGTTAACAAGATCACAAAAAGGGAGCTAATAGAAACCAGCTTTTCTCAAAAAGTGGTTCTATACTACCCTGAGTATGCAATCCAACAGGTGATGCACTCAGTAACACCAATAAACCTACTAATGGGGAATATTAGGTCACCAATGTCTCCAATAGCGGCTACATGAAAAAGCCTGCTATTATGAGAACAGGTGCTAACCTGTGGCAGCATAAGTAAGCTCACATATGATGTAGGGCAAAAGTCTAGAACTTCAAAGCAAACACAATGCTTTGATGTATATGCTATTTCCAAAGAGGAAAATAATTTTCTCCATACAGATTCTCAAAACTGTACTGAGCCATAGAGGACGGATGCTAAACACTAGCAACGTCAACTCAAACTTGTGGCTCAGAGGAAAAAACACATTTTCCATAGCATAAAAGTTCTAGAATGTGGGGCCTAGCACACACAGCATGACTTATCTACGCAAAGATAAGGGCCTACCACCTGAGATAACAGCATCAGGAAGTCTAAAAACAGTCTACAACCTAGCTGTTAAACTCAACAATTGCACCTACAAAACAAGGGGATAATGGGCATACGGCCTAACAACTCCCTCGGGAGGAGGCCAGAACTAGGAACTATACAACCTCACAAGGGATAGTATACATAGGATTATAAGTAAATAACACACCTAACCTAGCTCTAGCCTGGCCGCTAAGCTACGGGCCTTCTTACAGGGCCACAAGCCTAGTGAAGCCTGGGCTTCACCTCCAAATCTCATAGATAAGAGAAAGAAAGTGAAGCTCACAAGCAAACAATGTCAGGCGGCCGATTAAGGCCGACCTAAACATACATATTAACTGAAGTGACGAGTGCTAACTCAAACTACTCTAGAAAACAGCAGATGAGAAGCTACTCTAAACAACAGGTGGCTAAGAGGCGGCCATTTTGTGGCCTGCACAATATATACTAGCCAGCATATCAACTTTAGTTTGCCCAAAAAAAACATAATTTTTCTGACTACATGCTCAGAAAACTATACAGGAAAATAAGGTCTTATTTTACATGAAAGGATGGAATCTAAGGCTCTTTTAAGCCTAAAAGATCCTCTTACTATCAAACGGAAATAGCGGGCCAACAGAAATAATTACTATGGGCCCAGCCATCAGTCTGACCATAAGAAGCATCTGAGCATGATATATGTTTATATATACATGCATATAAATATATATATACACACATATACACACGCGTCCCAAACACACAGCAGCTCCACACGCACACACAACAGCCAGAGGAGTGCTCGCCGCCGGACGCGATGACGTCAAACACGAACGTCATCGTCATCCAGTTATCCTCGTCAGCCCTGGGGAAGCCGAGAGAGAGACAACTTTCTCAAACTTCCCAACGAGCTCACCTGCAAGCCCTATGATTGCAGCCACCGTTATGCCTCAGCACAAACGGGACCAGAATCATCAGGCACAGATGCAGACACCTCTTCCCTCGGGAAGAGTGCAAAACGAGAACGGAGCGTCCCGATAGGGAGACGCTCACAGTAAACAACAGACAAACACACAGACAGCGCCCTCAAGCACTGTCTATGCGCGCTCCTCTCCAGACAGAAAACGCCCGGAAAATGTGTATATCAAGTGTTAAACCCGGGGACACGGATAAACACACTCTCTTGAACGTTTGTAAGGCATATATATAAAAACCCTACCGGAGTTGGTATAGTCGCAATCACACAGAACAGGACCGAAAGACGATGAGATGTCTTCTGTTTCTCCAGGCGCTCCTTTTATACTTCCGGGTCGCGCCATATTACGTCATAGGCTGTCGCCGACCAATAGGGATTTCAGACACCAGGGTCACGTGACGTTCCCCAAAGCGTTAATCAATGCCGAGCGAGTTCCCTTTCGAAAGGGAACTAAAGTATTTGATAAGTTGTGTCAACCACCCTCCATTAAAAATGTCAGTTACTTATACTTACTTACAGTTACCCAGGATATATATATATAGTATATATGAATACATTTTTAAATGCTCATATTAGTGTACATGCTGTAGAAGTACTGAGTCCCTCATTTGTTTACTTTTTTTCTGTTTTTCTTTGGTCAAACTGACCTCAAACATATGCAACATTATTATACTAGATACTAGTTTTTTTTTTTTTTTTTGAAAAAGAGAAAATACTTTATTTTGATTAGGTCAGAGGAACATAGTATTAAAAAAAATAAATTTTCAAAAATACTAATACTATTTTGCACATACAGCATTGTGGTCTCACCCTATAGTAATTACATCAGTTTTCCACAGAACATAAGGGGTTAACAATAATGTCAGCTAATAAGTGACCATTTTACATTCTTCAAGCTATTGTGGACTAAACTCTCTGTTGGTAAGACTTTCCTTTGACATCATGCACACACATACAGTACACACCAACTTGTACAACACTCATCTCACCCAATGGATCTTAATAAAGTTATCAATTGATGAAACACACAATCACATCAGTCACATTTTATTTGACATTTGACACTGTGCTGTTCTCTTTCCTTGGGCACTCTATAAAATTAAGAAATCCAAACATAGAATTATGTGCGCAAAGCCAATTGAAAGAGCTACACCCTGTCGAGCCCAACTGCCTTTAATTTAAGAAGATAATAGATGGTTTTACTCCCATTTTTACAATTTCCCCCATTAAATCCTGTCATGTTGCAGGATATTTTGCCCCTCATTTGGGCCAAAGGGGCTTGTCCCAGTGGGAAAGTGATGTCAGTGCATACCCTTTATTACAGCATGGCTATGCCTACACATCCCTCTCTCTCTCTTTCTATTGAATATGTCTGTTCCAAAACCTAGTGAGCTACCTTGCTGTCTTCTGCCTATACAGTAAAGCTGCTAAGCATATTAGTTAGTAATATTTTCAGAAATTCATTTTTTTCCCCTTCACTTTGGAAGCCATCTTCCTGACTCATTGATACTCTTCCACATAATTCCCACATACATCTGTTCTGAATGTCAATATATGTCTTATACACCTCGACAGACAGTATATGCAAGCAAAGGTCAGAACCATTATATGTTAAACGATTATTTAACAAAGTGTGTTAATTTTCCATCCCCCCACACCCCTAAGGAATCTTTTAATTGCACTCTACCTTTTTCTTTGTGTAACAGATCAATCAAAACACTTGCCAAACCTGTTGCACTGCCTTGCAAAACACTGAACCGATATATGCAAAAAATGTTTATTGCTTAATTAAACAGGGTACCTGCTGTGTAAAGTCATGGCAGTATATGTGCTATAAACCTGCTTGATCTTTATGTGAATTATTTACAAGTTCAGTTTTTGGGCCATGCCAATTGTCCAGCACTGTACCGGTAAAAGCCCAATCTATATGCCTGTAACCTTGCAGTAGCAGATTGATGCCTTTCTATGAAAAACACAGCATAAATAACATGTTATACAGCCAACAGTAGGACCAAAATAACAGTGCGTATTACAATATTGCATTTGTCTTGTTACTGTTGAAGGGCAACGCTAGATTTGTAGAAATACTAGGATGAAAGAAATGTTAATTCCGAGCCTCCTTGACAGATTAATGTTTTTTATTTATTTATTTATTTTTTTTATTAATTTACAGGGTTTTATTTATTTATTTTTTATTAAATTAAATGAAAGATCAATCACAATTTCATAAATATTACTATGCTGCCATAGTTGGCAAAATTTTGATCAGCCAAAATTTTTAAATCAATCAATTTTCCAGATTTTTTTCCAGACTTTAGAAAGATAAAGTACTTTAACTTTGGAAAAATGGCATGCTTCACTTATAACTTGAGAAATTACTCTAAGCCTGATGCAGACAGATAGACTGACAAGAGGTCTTGAAGACACCTATGCGTGTCACCTCACCAGGGAGGGGCTATGAGATCTGTCACTCACAGAGGTAACCATGGCAACATTACCATGCCTCTAGTGGGAAGAGCAGTGATGCAGTGTGCAGTAAGATATAATCATGCCGCCAATCACATTTACATATATGCATATGCACAGTTAATGGTTGGCTTGCAGAGAGATCTTCCTGAGAAAATCAATTTCGTTTGTGCATGTAAGTGATTGTATGTATTTGTGTGCACGTGTGTGTTCACGGTCCCTCTTTCTTTTTGCTCTCTTTCAGTGTTGATTGGATTCTGCCAGCTCATCCTTGCTGTGCATATTAATTAGGAAGAGAGGCGACCCACTGTGCCCTGAATCACACTGTGCACTTGTCCTTTTGGGAGATAGAGATAGAGGAAGGGAGGGAGGGGGAATAAGGTTCTTTTTTGACGTAGTACCTCTCCTGCAGGTGTCAGTGCTGCACCATGGTCCAGGGGGATCGGATGCAATGCATCATGGGATAGTAGCCCATCACAGGTAGAGACCTCTGAAAAGAGAGAGCGAGAGTTGCAGTGTGAAAGGAACAAACAGCTGTAGGAACTTCTGTTGCTTGCATTTGTCCTTTTAAAGTGGTTTTTATTAATATTCCATAAACATTCTGGATTATTTACTTTATTCTAAACCATAGTTTTGTAGATAATTTGACATGTGCCATTTATTTTTGGTTTAATCTTTGTGTTATAAGAAAGTTACATTGATAGAATTCTCATCATTCCCAGTGTAAACAACAGTGATGATATCATTGTAATATTTGCATACTGAGTTGTGATTAGTCTTCTTTCTTCTATCTATTTGCATACTTGTCTCCCCTGCCTATATATTTAACCGTTAATAGTTGTAGTAGTTATAGTTCTTAATTGTAGCCGTATCAGAAGAGAAATATTTTATTTTCGCCTAATCTAGGATTAGCTTTAATTGTCCATGTAAATAAAATAAATCGGGGGGAAAAAGCAGAGAATTAGAGAGTCACTGAAGATTTTATCCCAGCTGCAGGTGCAAATAATAGTTAAGCTGTAAACGTATCGCCGCTCTGTGGGAGATTGTGAAAAAAACATGACACGTACATGCTCACAGATGCTTAATGACGTACATGCGGTCCTTCGTCATGGAACGGGGGTTTTGAATGTTACGTAAAAAGACGTCCTGAGAGCTGATAGATTGTGTTAAAGGAGAAACACTGTAAAAAAGGAAGATAAATGTGTGCAGAGAGGATGAGCTCCCCATTTGAAGGAGAGAAAAGAGGCAGGAGAGCTGGAGTGATAAATGAGAGGTGCATGATAAAGCCACTGCAACTACCGTGAAACGACCAGGTGCACAGAGGGAAGAAAAGGAGGAGAAAGGGAGAAATGAAAGAATAGATGGGAGATATTAGCCATTTAGCCCAATTTACTGAGTGACACAGCACAAAATGTTTGTGTATTTGGAAGCCAATGACCTCCAAAGACAGAAAGAGGAATTACACTGGAAGCAAACAATAGATACATATAATAAACATGACACGTTAAAGAAAAGAGGAATAGCGTGGAAAAGAGCATAAGGGACTAATGAACCAGAGGCATCTACATTATTAACACTACAGTATTAATCACACAAACATGAGCTTTTTTTTTTTTTTTTTAGCAATAGATGCTGTTTACACTAAGTGCAAATAGCAATAGATGCTATTTGCACTAAGTGAAAATAGCATATTTCCTTAGCAATAGATTGTATGAAAGTTTGACTTCTTCACTGTCTTTCATTCTTCTGTTTGTATTTGACTGAATCTCATGAAAACTGTCAAGAAATGTATTATTTCGCCTCCCAATAATTTATGCATAAAAAACATTTTCATTACTTGAAATAAAATAAATGTTCACTGAAATAAAATAAAATGTAAAAAGCTTAAACATATTATTTCAGCTAGTTGCTAAAGGCAACATTTCTCATTTTTAATTAGTTTAGTTGTACTAAGGTTATTAAAAATGAAATAAAAATGAATAAAAAGAATATAGACAAAAATAAATGTTAATAATATATTTTTTAATAATATTAAATATTTATAATTAAAAATAACAATACATTATAGATTACTGAATTATATTGTTTTAGTTACAATTTATATACCAAGTTCTGTCATGAAACTCTAGAAGGTGCAGGCTGATAGTAATGCAACCTTAATGCAAATGATATGATATTTTTATCGTTAACTACATGGCACAATGGATATTTTAATTGCTTTTACAATCAACATGTAAATAGCTGGTTAGCTTTCACTATAGTCACCTTCCTCAGCTCCACCTGTATAGAACTGCTACGGCTAATTTTTTATATGCTGTTTGTGCTAAAGCAGTATGTCTCACATGCTCACAACAGTTTATCAGTGTAAATATTGGCATCAGCAAGTCTCTGTATTGCTCTGTAGCAGCAGCAGCAGCAGTGTAAATATTGGCATCAGCAAGTTTCTGTATTGCTCTGTAGCAGCAGCAGCAGCATTAATCTACAACAACAGCAATAATCAACAGCAGCAATATCAGCAGTGTAGCAGACCTAATACATTAACATTGTCATAACCATTAAAAATTTGTGTTTTATATATATATATATATATATATATATATATATATATATATATATATATATATATATGCAGCCATTTGCTAAATAAGTTCATTTTTTTCCTCATTAATGTACACACAGCACCCCATATTGACAGAAGAACACAGAATTGTTGACATTTTTGCAGATTAAAAAAGAAAAACTGAAATATCACATGGTCCTAAGTATTCAGACCCTTTGCTGTGACACTCATATATTTAACTCAGGTGCTGTCCATTTCTTCTGATCATCCTTGAAATGGTTCTACACCTTCATTTGAGTCCAGCTGTGTTTGATTATACTGATTGGACTTGATTAGGAAAGCCACACACCTGTCTATATAAGACCTTACAGCTCACAGTGCATGTCAGAGCAAATGAGAATCATGAGGTCAAAGGAACTGCCTGAAGAGCTCAGAGACAGAATTGTGGCAAGGCACAGATCTGGCCAAGGTTACAAAAAAAATTCTGCTGCACTTAAGGTTCCTAAGAGCACAGTGGCCTCCATAATCCTTAATGGAAGACGTTTGGGATGACCAGAACCCTTCCTAGAGCTGGCCGTCCGGCCAAACTGAACTATCGTGGGAGAAGAGCCTTGGTGAGAGAGGTAAAGCAGAAACCAAAGATCACTGTGGCTGAGCTCCAGAGATGCAGTCGGGAGATGGGAGAAAGTTGTAGAAAGTCAACCATCACTGCAGCCCTCCACCAGTCGGGGCTTTATGGTAGAGTGGCCCGACGGAAGCCTCTCCTCAGTGCAAGACACATGAAAGCCCGCATGGAGTTTGCCAAGATGGTGAGAAATAAGATTCTCTGGTCTGATGAGCATGAGTGAAGCATGGTGGTGGCAGCATCATGCTGTGGGGGTGTTTTTCAGCTGCAGGGACAGGACGACTGGTTGCAATCGAGGGAAAGATGAATGCGGCCAAGTACAGGGATATCCTGGACGAAAACCTTCTCCAGAGTGCTCAGGACCTCAGACTGGGCCGAAGGTTTACCTTACAACAAGACAATAACCCTAAGCACACAGCTAAAATAACGAAGGAGTGGCTTCACAACAACTCTGTGACTGTTCTTGAATGGCCCAGCCAGAGCCCTGACTTAAACCCAATTAAGCATCTCTGGAGAGACCTAAAAATGGCTATTCACCAATGTTTACCATCCAACCTGACAGAACTGGAGAGGATCTGCAAGGAGGAATGGTAGAGAATCCCCAAATCCAGGTGTGAAAAACTTGTTGCATCTTTCCCAAAAAGACTCATGGCTGTATTAGATCAAAAGGGTGCTTCTACTAAATACTGAGCAAAGGGTCTGAATACTTAGGACCATGTGATATTTCAGTTTTTCTTTTTTAATAAATCAATGTCAACAATTCTGTGTTTTTCTGTCAATATATATATATATATATATATATATATATATATATATATATATATATATATATATATATATATTTCATTCATTAATACAGTTTATTTGCTATAGTTTTAAAAAATGGTAAAATATGACAAGATCTCAGAGTTAAACTGTGTCAGGTGTCAGAAAAAAAAATCTTAATTATGTCAGATAACACTTAAGCAAAACATGGTCAGGTCAAAGTTTCTGAATAATTTTTGGCTCCAAATTTTTATCAGTTTTACTGGTAGTCCACTGTATGAAGAATTGTTGGGTATAATATGTCACAGTTTACTTTATTTTGCTATCCTCACTTACATAAATGAACTATAGTGTCCTGCACCCACTAGTAAAAATATATCAAAAATATCAAAAATGTCTGAATAATTTTGGTTTGACTGTATATATATATATTTATTTATATTTATATATATTTATTTTTGATATATTTGTTAGTTTACAAGCTAGCCTTATGAAAAAGTTTTTAGCTACACTACAAGTTACTATAAAAAAGTAGCTAGCTACATTAACAAGAAGAAGATGCTGGGCTGCTTGCTGAAAAAAGTAGTTAGCTACTGGAAAAGCTACACTGTTTTAAAAGCAGCTGAGCTACTGTCAAACTACTGAAAATGTAGTTAAGTAAGTTAAGATAGTAGTGTTGCTTGTAGTTAGCTACTCCCCAACACTGATAATATCTATATTTTTTCCTACATTGATTAATTTCCTTTTTAAACAGAAATTTCATGTGGTACCTGTTGCTATCAGCTAACAGACATGGACTATTCCAATTCTTATTTTATGGGCATTTTAAGTCTCATCTTTAGGATGAAATATAATTGCTTATTTTGACCTGGGCATTTCTTCATGAGATTTTCCCATTTATATAGGATGTGAGTTAGAATGGCTTGAGTCTCTGATGGATATCTCTAATAATATATTCTGCTGGGAGCCACTGGCCGCAATGTAAGGTAGACATGACATAGTCCAGGAGAGTCCTAGAGCCTATTACTGTGAAGAAGTACACCCTTGAGTCCTGACATGTGAAACACACACTCCATACATCAAACCCTGCAGTAGTGATGTGTTCCTCTGCAGTGGATCCCAGTGGATCTCATTGCTATATATGTAGATGTGAGTAAATCTTGTTTGCATGGCAAGGATGTTCCCCATATAGATGCAGTGACATTGAATGGAAATCTGTTTATCCTCGTGAAATAAATATAGCCTAATAAAAATCTCAACAGCAACCTAGAAAAAGGTTATTCCAGATACTTATAGTTGTTGGAAATTGCTTCTGCCTGAGCAAGTACTGCTATTGTGTTTATACTTAGGGGTTGGGAGTTGAACAAACCCTTAACACTAAATATTATATTCATTTGTGAAACAGACATGATTGATATCTCAAATAATGCGGCTTGTTGATGAGAAGTGTAATATTATGTCTCTAAGCGACCAGAAGTATCATAGACTTGAGGCCCCATTTACACCTTGTATTAAGGTCCGTTTTGGTCGATCAGATCACAAGTAGACAAGGGAGACACATTCCCATCTACACCTGGAGTTTTAATCCATCTCCTTTGTCCACTTTCAACCATTTCTGTCCATGGGCGTAGCTTGTGGGGGGGTCTCAAAAGTAAATATGCATTTAATACATTTTTAATTATTTTGTAAATAAATAAGTCAAATCAATCTTCCTAATCCATCCCCCAATCTCATTTGCATAAGAAGTTGATGCGTGACAAATCTACATTTTGGCAGATAATAGTCTATGGTATACACTTGCCTGTAGTGTGGCATGAATGGATATTCAGCGGGGTTTTTTTTTTTAATTATTATTATTATTTTTTTTTTTACAACATATACAACAACTGCAGAGAACTCTGGACCTAACTAAAATAAAGCCAGAAGAAGATAAAGGTGATCCACAGGAAGTTCTGTTGTAGTGGCTCTTGCATTTATGTCAGGAAGAGGACCATTTACATCCTAATGTTATTTAATTTACACAGAGCAAAACTTAAGCATAGATTTTAGAATATAAACTGTTTAATCTGCCATTTTCAGTAATATTTACTAAATATGTGTTATAAGTACTATAAGTGTACTATAAGTGTTTGTGTGCCTGCTATTATTGAATCATGCCCAACAGATATGTGTTTTAAAGTAGTGGGTGAGTGATTTTGGTCGTGCCCCCCCAATACACACATACACACACATACCTGACTACCAAATAATTTAACTAAAAACTGAAGATTCTTTAAATGGAAAAAACGTGCAATTAAGGGTTACGCATATATCATGGTTCTCATGAGAACAGGGATCGAGACACAGTGTAGAACGCTATGTGGGAACGCCTCCACGTGAACTGGTGTCTATAAACCCTTAGCAAATCACGGCAATCGCATTGACCAGCGACAGCCCATGATGTCATTAAGGTGCGACCCGATCACTGTGACTGACCAATTTGACTGGCTTGGGCCGTGCAGTGTGCTTAAGTTCAAGAGTCTGCTCAAGAACCTGCTTCAGTCCATGAGTCCACTTCAGACTTTGCTCCTTTCCCAGAGTCCAGCAACATGACCTACATGTCTGCCCAGTCATCCCTGATTGTCCAGTCTGCCCGCAGAGGTCATACCTGAACTTCCTGTTTGCCTCAACATGACCGAAGAGGTTGTACATTAACTTCCTGTCTGCCTCAACACGACCGAAGAGGTCGCACATTAACTTCCTGTCTGCCTTGATGTGCCCACAGAGGTCGTACATTAACTTCTGGGGTGCTTCTCATTTCTTATTTGTGCATCCTTGTTTACTTTCCTTGCTTCCTTTTGAATCTTAGCTCCACCTCAATAGGATGTGAGGGGAGGACGCAAGGAAAGAAAATGAGGATGGAGGAATCAAAGGAAATGTTATTTATTTATAGGAATGTTCTTGATCCCTCAAGCGTCATCAGCTGCGCTCAAGGGATCTGCCCTCATGTTGTTAAAGTTTGGTTATTTAAAAAAAAAAATATATATATATTAATAACGTAAAATGCCCCATTGAGATATGTGAGATGTAAAGTCTATTTAAACTGCAAAAGTAAAGCATACATTTAAATGATTGTGACAGATGCGAAAGGGGAGGAGAATGTATATGTGCGTCAGGTTTCTTGACGAGAAAGACACCTGTGTATCCTCCCTCATAGCTCTTCGGGAAGCTTCCTCACTCCTCATTCCTCACCTCCTCGCGGTGCAATTAGAGAATTGAGATGTCCTTCAAGATGGCTGAGTTTGATCAGTTTCCGGGTGACAGGCTGGAGGATGTAGGAGCGAGCATAATTTGAGTATTGAGAAGCACCCCTGGTTAACCTGGGACATGTTGCCAGACCCGTCATGTTCTTAGAGGACACCACCAAGCTACCTGCCTGTTTGGCCAAAGCTAACTTCTCTGTGCTTTGTGTTTCAGTCTTTCCTGATCAGCTGCGTTGGTCTCTAGTTCTGCCAGATCTGCCCTGGGCGTCTATGACTCCGCCATGGTTGACATCAGCTCCACCTTGGTGGTCCTCAGCAACGCCTTGGTGGACTTCAGCCCTGTCTGCTCTGCCGTGGGGGTCTTCAAGCCCATCTGTGCTGCTGTGGTGGTTGTCTGCTCCGCCGTGGGTGTCTTTAAGCCCGTCTGCACTGCTGTGGTGGTCATCTGCTCCACTGTGGTGGTCTCCAGCATTGCTGAAGTGGTCTTCAGACCAACCTACTCAGCCTGCACTGCCCTGGCCACCTGCTCAGCCTGCGCCGCTCTGGCCACTAGTAATTGGGCTACACTACTCCATCTCCAGTCTTTCCTCCTCTCCATGGACCTGGTCCTCCACCCTGCCCCCTGGTCTGCCTCTGCTCCACCTCCCACCTGGACTTCTCTAACCATATTGGGAGCATCTGGAAGCCACTTCTTAGGAGAGGGGCTATGTCATGATCACCAGCTGAAGTGCCCTTGATAGCCACCAGAGGGCACTCCACCCCAGACTATTGCCACTCAATCAAAAACTACCCTTCCCATAACCCATTGCCTGGATTGATTATTGTTTGATCACTTCCACCTGTGTATCTTTACCCTTGATAACTTTGTCTACAGGTGCTGGTCATATAATTAGAAATATAAAAAGTTGATTTCACTAATTCCATTCAAAAAGTGAAACTTGTATATTATATTCATTCATTACACACAGACTGATATATTTCAAATGTTTATTTCTTTTAATTTTGATGATTATAACTGACAACTAAGGGAAATCCCAAATTCAGTATCTCCGAAAATTAGAATATTACTTAAGACCAATACAAAGAAACGATTTTTAGAAATCTTGGCCAGCTGAAATGTATGAATATGAAAAGTATGAGCATGTACAGCACTCAATACTTAGTTGGGGCTCCTTTTGCCTGAATTACTGCAGCATTGTGTGGCATGAAGTCGATCAGTCTGTGGCACTGCTCAGGTGTTATGAGAGCCCAGGTTGCTCTGATAGTGGCCTTCAGTTCTTCTGCATTGTTGGGTCTTCCTCTTCACAATACCCCATAGATTTTCTATGGGGTTAAGGTCAAGCGAGTTTGCTGGCCAATTAAGAACAGGGATACCATGGTCCTTAACACTCTGAGGTCTAAAAACGCGCCGGCGCGTTTTGCAGTTTTTTTTTCACATTGCAGCAAAACAGACTTAAAATACTCCGTCATTTTTTGTCATAGAGACATAAGTAATATATCAATTGAAACTATAGAATGTCTTCTTTTTTTTGTGTACACTCACAATCAAAATAAAACTTTGTGCTTTTTAAAAATAAATAAAATATACAGGGTGTGCTGTCCTGCCGTCTCCGTCTCTGCAAACATCGTTCTAAAACGTCACTAAAAGTAACTAAAATAGATGGCTTATACATGCTACATGGACATGAGAGATATGTCTTTGGAAAGCTTTAAGTGTCTACTTTTAAACAAAACAAATAAATTCTAAAACAAATATTCTCCCTTTATGTAATCAGTATAAAAGTAAAGAGAGGTACTGTTTCTCCTGTCTGACCTAATTATCTTTAATGTGTGCCCGCCCACGCGCAGAGCGCTCTATTCATAAGATAATGTGCTGAGGCGATTTATGCGAACTGTAAACGCCCCTAACAGCGTCTTAAAAAGCATCAAGTTTCATCAGATTCATTCGCTTTCCTTCGCGTTTGGAAGATGGCACACTACACAGGTGAGCAGGCTCTTCAGATGGTCCTGGACAGTGAGGAAGAGTTCACTCTTTCCTCGGAAGAAGAACACGACTCTGACGATGAACGTCTGCATTTTGAAGAGCGACTTGATCCAGCTGAAGATACAGTTTCTGATGAGTAAGTGATTTAGTTTTACTTAAATTATTTGACGTGTTTTTTTTCTATATAAGCGTACATATATATTTGCCTTATATTTACATCTATCTACACTGTAAAACTCAATAAGTTCAGAATACTCAAAGCATTTGAGGAAACTTATTACCTCAAAACATTTAAGTTAACTAACTTATTTTTTTAAAGTTAGTAGAACTTAATTTTTTTGTGACAAGTGGGGCGGGGCTGAGAGCCATGGAGGTGGAGCAAGGCCAGTGTGGTGCACAGGTGTCTCTCATTAACAATCACATCTCTGGCATTCCTTCGCTCCCACAGTTCTCAGCCTCGCCCCACTCAAGTACATATAGTTAATTTACATAAACATCACATTCAGATCTTGGTTAAATGTTAGTTAGCAAAAAACACATGCTATTATAACTATCAAAGAGACTGTCAATATATACTTGCATGTATGTAATCAAACAACATACAGTGTATGTGGTCTTAAAAATTTTGCAGCCCATCCTCAACCTAACCACACGGTCTACTCTTCACCAGAATGGTAACCCTACAAAACTAACATTTCAGAACCCCCTGTCAATCCCAACATAACACAACATTAAACACTAACTTATGTCTCCATATGTTAATCTTATGCAAAAACACACAAAATAACACTTAATTTCAACATTTATATATAGTCTGATGCAAAGCATGCTGGGAAATAGAAATCTGCTGCAACTAAAACAGTTTAGTTTACTTGAAATATGTCAGTGCTATGAACTCAAAAGTAAAAGAAAGTTTTAAATACTCATAACAGTTAATTTAACTGAACTAATTTGATTAATTTAAGTTTGTCCTACTCAAACGAATTAAGTATTTTGAGCGTTAGGGTTTACAGTGTATATAACTATATATATAACGTTATCTCATAAAAACGCTTATAAATAGAATGCTTTTCTGTTGATATAGGGCCTACTTAAATTATTTATATAAGCGTACATCTATATTTGCCTTATATTTACATCTATCTATCTATCTATCTATATATATATATATATATATATATATATATATAACTTTATCTCATAAAAATGCTTATAAATAGAATGCTTTTCTGTTGATATACTTAAATTATTTGACGTGTTTTTTTTTTTATATATAAGCGTACATCTATATTTGCCTTATATTTACATCTATCTATAAATATATATATAGCGTATCTAAGTACCGTATATGATAGGCGTGAATGTGCTAAAATATGCTTGGTTGTGAAATGCGCGAACATGTTGCTATTTGCTAAATGTGCTAACTGATATAGCAGACTGTAAACGTTTACACATTCGCACACTTTGTCCGGTAATGGCCAATTGACAGACATATACAGCATGCTTGTATACCTGTTACTTTCCTGTCAGTTATGCATAGCTAATGGTATGAGAGTATTATCTTATATGCTAATAATAACAGTTTTTTTTTTTTGACATTTTTTTTTAGGAATGTGGATCCATCACTCTCACATTCACCTGCAATTCCCACTAGGAGGGCACGCAGCAACACAGGCCGAAATGAGAAAGATCAGTACACGTTTACCCACTATATGTGCAAACTGATATAGCAGACTGTAAACGTTTACACATTTGCACACTTTGTCCAGTAATGGCCAATTGACAGACATATACAGCATGCTTGTATACCTGTTACTTTCCTGTCAGTTATGCATAGCTAATGGTATGAGAGTATTATCTTATATGCTAATAATAACAGTTTTTTTTTTGACATTTTTTTTTAGGAATGTGGATCCATCACTCTCACATTCACCTGCAATTCCCACTAGGAGGGCACGCAGCAACACAGGCGGAAATGAGAAAGAGTAAGTACACGTTTACCCACTATATGTGCAAACTGATATAGCAGACTGTAAAGGTTTACACATTTGCACACTTTGTCCAGTAATGGCCAATTGACAGACATATACAGCATGCTTGTATACCTGTTACTTTCCTGTCAGTTATGCATAGCTAATGGTATGAGAGTATTATCTTATATGCTAATAATAACATTTTTTTTTTTTTAGGAATGTGGATCCATCACTCTCACATTCACCTGCAATTCCCACTAGGAGGGCACGCAGCAACACAGGCGGAAATGAGAGAGTAAGTACACTTTTACCCACTATATGGTAGGCCTATATTGAAATCTGTAAGATTTTTCATGTTTTTAAAATAAGTTTCGTCTGCTCACCAAGGCTGCATTTATTCAATTAAAAATACAGTAAAAACAGTAATATTGTGAAATATTATTACAATTTAAAATAACTGTTTTCTATTTGAATATATTTCACAAAGTCGTTTATTCTTGTGATGTCCAGCATCATTACTCCAGTCTTCAGTGTCGCATGATCCTTCAGAAATCATTCTAATATGATGATTTGCAGCTCAAGAAACATTTATTGTTTACAATTGTTCAGAAATGTTTCATAAGTAGCAAATCATCATATTTGATGATAATATTTGATGATAATATTCATAAGATTCATATTTGATGATAATATATTTGCAGAGCTCTGTGGTGTGTCGTCACAGAAAGCAGCTCCAAAACAGACCAAAAGTGACCATGTACCGGTTCCAGGAGCAGAGCTGACATCAGATGCAAGGAATAATGCCACCGCTGGTCATCGGAACTGCATGCTTTGCAAAGTACAGCTTGGTAAAAGGCAAGACACACCTTGGAAATGCCAGGCATGTGATGGCACACAGATGTGTGACTGTTCAGATTCTCTGTTCACCACCTCTCACTGACCATTGGGCTGCAAAGATTATCTATATGTGATCAAGCAGGTTATGTATAGGGTGTAAAAGTGGGCTTTTTTTTATAAACCTTACCTTTATTTGCCTGTACACAAAAAATGTGCCTTTGACCCTAGTTTATATGTGGATTATATTGTTAACTTTATTTTAAATAAATAAGAAAAAAAAACAATATGTCTTGTCTTTGCATTTTCTTAGTTGACTCAGTCACATTCCTGACTGAATGGCTCATTATGCGGCTCATTAGGGGCAGGGTCTTAATCTCCCCAGGTGTAAATCACTTCATTATTCATGAAGAGTCACACCTCTTCGCATATGGCCTACCTAAACAAAAAGTGTCTTAGAAATTTAAAATCAATACAATGTTTTATGTGTCAGAGTAGGGAGGATCATTTCCACATCATTTTGAAGCAAAAACTCTACACTAAAATATACAATTCTCAAAAGTCTTGTGAAAAAACATTTAGTATGCATTTTGAGGTATTGTTTCAGTTACTTTTTTTTTTTGTTTTTTCAATAACCACGCATAAACATTATTCCTTTAAAAACACAAACATGTACATACATGTTCCTCACATATTATGGTAGCCTAGTTTGTGCTGAATACAGTGTAATGACACTTTTGTCATTAATATGTTTATAACCAACTGATAAAAGCACAAATGTCAGGGCATGTCAAAACTTCTCCAGGGCCCAAAATCAGCCTCAGACTCCAGAGGGTTAAACTAGGTACTGGTAGCTTTGGCACTGTGTGCAGGTGCCAAGTCCTGGAAAATGAAATCTGCATCTCCATAAAGTTGGTCAGCAGCAGGAAGCATGAAGTGCTCTAAAACTTCCTGGTATACAGCTGCGTTGACCTTGGACCTCAGAAAACACAGTGGACCAACACCAGCAGATGACATGGCACCCCAAACCATCACTGACTGTGGAAACTTTACATTGGACCTCAAGCAACGTGGATTGTGTGCCTCTCCTCTCTTCCTCCAGACTCTGGGACCCTGATTTCCAAAGGAAATGCAAAATTTACTTTCATCAGAGAACATAACATTGGACCACTCAGCAGCAGTCCAGTCCTTTTTGTTTTTAGCCCAGGCGAGACGCTTCTGACGCTGTCTGTTGTTCAAGAGTGGCTTGACACAAGGAATGCGACAGCTGAAACCCATGTCTTGCATACGTCTGTGCGTAGTGGTTCTTTGAAGCACTGACTCCAGCTGCAGTCCACTCTTTGTGAATATCCCCCACATTTTTGAATGGGTTTTGTTTCACAATCCTCTCCAGGGTGCGGTTATCCCTATTGCTTGTACACTTTTTTCTACCACATCTTTTCCTTCCCTTCGCCTCTCTATTAATGTTCTTGGACACAGAGCTCTGTGAACAGCCAGCCTCTTTTGCAATGACCTTTTGTGTCTTGCCCTCCTTGTGCAAGGTGTCAATGGTCGTCTTTTGGACAACTGTCAAGTCAGCAGTCTTCCCCATGATTGCCTACAGAACTAGACTGAGAGACCATTCAAAGGCCTTTGCAGGTGTTTTCAGTTAATTAGCTGATTAGAGTGTGGCACCAGGTGTCTTCAATATTGAACCTTTTCACAATATTCTAATTTTCTGAGATACTGAATTTGGGATTTTTCTTAGTTGTCAATTATAATCATCAAAATTAAAAGAAATAAACATTTGAAATATATCAGTCTGTGTGTAACGATTTCATATTGCAGTACAACTACTGCTACTACTGTTTTCTTAGATTCTGGATCCGTTGATCCATCTGTAAATAATTGTATCATATCACCACATTTCTGGTCAAAATACTGATTAACTTTAATTGGGTCACAGTTCTGACTTGCTCGCCGAACCATATACCATACTTCCATAATCTATCATTGATCTAATAGTAGCCCATTAAATAGCAGCCCATTAAATGTTAAAGAGAACTGTGACTTGCATTCCATTCACATCCTACTAAATATCTCATGACTTTTTTGCACTTGGTCAGCAGTTTTTCTGCATGTGTATTATAAGTCAATCTTGTATCCAACTATAAGAAATTCTGTACAACCTGTTCCAGAGGCTGTACATAAAGTGATACATATATATATATATATATATATATATATAATGTGAACATTCCTCTTTTTTGTAAAACAAATAACCTGTTTTAGCTACTAATATTAGAAAACTCAATTTCTAGGCCCACTCTTCAATTTTATTTATTGCTTCCTGAACTTTCTTAATTGTATATGGTACATTTCACCCTCTTTTCCAAAGCGCCCCGTCAATTGCATCTAATAATCTACCCATACCCTGTTTTAAATCATTGAATATATCATTAGCCCCTTTCACACAGCAATCCTGGTAAATTACCGTAAAATTACCAGAATGACTGTGGCGAGGGGGGTGTGGTAAAGTGGTAGAGCGGCACGTTGAGAGTGGCAGTCCACTTGAAGGACTGCAGAGTGGGTCTGGTGCCACCGGCCGACGTCGCTGAACATGGCCATCCAGCTAGCCAGTGATCATCTGGTGACATGCCCAGTCTCTCTATTAGGAATCCGCTGATTTTGGGGACAGATTGGAATGCTTTTACACAATTATTGGGGATTCTATGTGCAGATGCCTCTTGGGGGACAGGACTAGGGAGAAGAGAAGCCATTACTCAGGCTAGAGACACTGTTACCGTCCCAGTGTCTCACCGACTGTCCCAGAAAAAGCGAGAACGAGGGTGGAGCTAATGCTGCCTGAATTAGATGACATTCCTCTGGAGCAGTCTAGTGGCAAAATGCTCAAACATGCTTTTGAAAGGGTCCGCACCATCAATAGGCAGTTTCTTCAGTCTGATCAGCCGCTTTTCTGTCCTTATTTTTCTGTAATAAGAGACAGGTTGTATTGGGTTGGCCCAAGACACCCAAACCAAAGAAAATACAATTATTAGTTCCAAAAAGCCATCAGGAAACACCTTTCCAGGTGGCTCATTGTAATCCAATTGCAGGATACTTATCCAATGCCATTTTAAAAGTGCTGTTGCGGCCATTACCTCTTGTGGAGGTCCCCTTTGAAAGAATAGGCATGGACCCTTATCAAGCCATTAGAATGTTCAGCATGTGGACATTGTTTTGCCTTAGTTCTGATAGATTATGCAACATGATATCCGGAAGCGGAGCCATTATGTACCATCTCTGCAAAGAATGTGGTGGACGCGCTGTTTTGTATTATCTCCCAAGTGGGAATACCAAAAGAGATTCTCACTGATCAAGGCAAGGCGTTTATGTCAAGCACATTAAACAAAATATATGGACTTTTGTGCATTAAATCGATGCATTAAATACATTTGGGCATTAAATTGCACCAGCATCTGTTACCCACTAGCCAGACCTTCAGACTAACGGCAGAAGGTCTGGACTCTATCGCAGCTTTCATTGGCCAAGGAGTGCTGAAGAGGACGTTTGACTGACATGTAACGCAAACAATCAGAGTTTGTTTTGTTCCGCATCATGTTTAGGGGTGTGAAAATGTAAATGAATTCTGCATGATGTCTCCCGGACATCATGCAGAATTCATTTAACCAGATGACGACTTCGAAAATCCTGAAGTGTTTCCAGTTAAGTGTGCCATATGCATTCAGCCAACAGTCCGTGGGTATGACGTCTGAGGCTGAAACTAATCACCCACAAACAGATGGACTGGTGGAACATTTAATTGCACGTTAAAATCCATGGTTCATAAATTCATAAGGAAAGACACCAAAAATTGGGATAAATATCTAGAGCCCCTGTTTGCAGTGTAGGAGATCCCATTAGCCTCCACAGGGTTTTCCCCATTCTGGCTTCTCTATGGATGTCAGCCCTGTGGCGTTTTTGATGTCAATAGAAAGGCTTGGGAGGAAGGGCCTTCAGTGAAATTCAGTATGTCCTTGACCTCCAAGCAAAACTCTACATATTGGGGCAGCTCTCCATGGCATTTGGAAGCATGGAATTTGCTCCAGGCACATGACAAACAAAGTTGGCTGTACAACAGGGGTACACAGCAGCATTAATTTACACTGGGAGAGAAAGTGCTTGTATTGCTTCCAACTTCCAGAGTTCCGGAGATCACATCTCACCGGCACAGCTCACCAATGTAGCCAAGTTGCAGACAAATTTTGCAGATGTGTTCTTGCCCCTGCCCAGTCACACGAACCTTGTACAGTGCCATATCGAAACGGTCCCAGGGGTGGTAGTGCACAGCCGGCGTTATCGTTTACCTGAACACAAGAAAAAAGTGGTACAGGAAGAATTAAAGGCAATAATGGGGTTGGGTGTAATAGAGGAATCGTACAGCGATTGGGTGAGCCCGATAGTTTTGGTTCCTAAAATGGACGGCTTAGGCCATTTGTCGATTACAGAACGGTGAATGCTTTATCGAAATTTGATGCTTATCCAATGCCACAAGTTGACAGTTAGGTTTGGCTCGCTTTTATTCGACACTTGATTTGACAAAAGGTTATTGGCAGATTCCCTTATCGCCTTTATCCAAAGACAAAACAGCTTTCACCACACCGTTCAGATTACACCATTTATTTACTCTTCCGTTCAGGTTGTTTGGGGCTCCCGCTACCTTTAAGTGTTTCATGGACAAAATCCTCCGGCCACATACCACGTATGCCACTGCCCACCTGGACGATATAATTATCTATAGTAATGATTGGCAACAGAATCTGGAACATCTGCGCACTGTATTGAGATTGCTGAGGGTGGCTTGATTTAAAGCAAGCCCGAAGAAGTGTGTAATTGGGCATGTGGAGTTACGTATTTGGGCTTTGACATGGTCAGGTGCGTCTGTAAGGGTTAAGTCCCACCCCCACAAAATGTATTTAATTTCAAATATGATTTTATTTAATTTCAGTGTTTTTAAATATTAATTTACATTACACAGTTATTTAATGGTTCTGCATTATTTTAGGTCTTGTGATTTATATTTAACGTTACTGTTCTTTTCAACATGTACTCCAACCAATACGCCTATATAGGTCATTTGTCACTTCCCTGAAATACGACCCATAGGAGTGTTTACTAAAGTTGCGCCCCTATCGACAACAGGACACTTTCATTTTAATGCACTGTTCTCTTTTATCTGCGTCATATTTCAGGTTTCGCATGGCTCAATTGGCAGAGCATTGCAATATACAACAATATGCCATCATGTGATCATGCAATTGTGGGTTTGATCCCAGGGAACACATGTGCTCATAAAGTGTAATGCACTATAAATCACTAAGGGTAGGTTTAGGGGTGGGGTGGTTGTAGTTGTTAATAAAAAAAATTAGTTTTGCTAAATGGAAATAGGACAAATGGTGTAAAAAGTCCACATAGTGCATTTAAATGAACATGCATTTTAATTGGTAACGACAGTAATATGTAATTTCATGACGACAGACATAACACAACACTGTCATTATTTTTACGCCAGCTAGAGGGCGCATGACTTTAAAACGTAAATATAGGTTGTAATAAGGTGCTTGAAAAATGACCTATAGGGTTGTTGTTGTTGGTTTTTTTTTCTTCTGTAGGACAGTCTGGTTCTTTTCATGCTCCATCTGCACAAAATTATGTATGTATAATGTCCATCTGTGACTTTTGAGCTGAAGCTTGGCAGACGATATTTGAAGACAGATCTGTACACTAGCAAGATTGAAAAGGAAGAGAAAAAAAATTGCGAGACTGGTGGATGAACATGTATTGTTTATGTGGTTTCCCGGATTGTAATTCAGTGTTGCAAGTGTCCTTGAAATAAAACGGATCTTATATCTTCATAAAAACACAAGCGTGGACTTTGTGTGTAACACGTCCCCGAATTGATAAGACTGCCATGTTTGCAGCCTGCCGAAACCCTAAGACCAAACAGGAGGTGAGACAGTTCCTGAAGCTGACGATATATTATAGGAGGTTTGTGCCTAATTGTTCAGAGCTCACCAGCCCGCTGACTGATCTCACTAAAAAGAAAGCACCAGATGCAATCCAGTGGTCAGAGCTGTGCCAACAGGATACAACCAAAGTGAAGGCTGTTCTGTGTGGTGGGCCGCTCTTACAATATACTAATTTTGTAATCATGTCATCTCCATAAGAACTTTAAGATTGGCCTAAAGCAGACAGGCTGTTCTCAAAATCCCTCCCCTGGTCATGGTGGATCTTTGCTGGAAAACCAAAGTGCATAATGAAAGCATCAAAGATCTTCTGGGCTGCTGTCTTTCCAGACTGGTTTCTGGTGGCGCGTGCCTGGGCAAACTTTGAAAAATGGTCTATGACCATGTGGATATACTCTGCTTCCCTTCTACTTATTTTCCATGTGCAGGTAATTGATCGAGATCATCTCAAACGGATCTGTTGTCTTAATGCTCTGGATTGGGGCTCTGGTGATCCGGTTTGGTTTCTCCATGTCTTCAAGTACTTGTATATCAAACTTTTCAAGTTTTCTCGGACAACCAATTGAGTTTTTGTCATTTTTTTGACCTCATCAATCTGCAGGTCATGCCATTCTTGTAGGAGAATGGCAGCTTTCAGTTCCTTCCTTCTATTTGTCTTGTTTGAGGTAAAGTTGTTTCTGTTTCACATGAAGAACAAATGGCTTCTCGAAGTCTGGGTATGCCATAATGGGTGGGCTTGACAACTCCGCGATCAGCGTCTCCAACACTTCCTGATGTCTCCCTTTCCACTCTACTGGCTGTGATGGAGGTGCTTGCGAGGAAGTGTTTCCTCTCTTTTTTGATCCTGTCATCTCGCACATATCGGGTTTTTTTCAAAAGTTCATAAAGAGGCTTGGCTATTCGGGTGAAGTCAGCAATGTATGACCTGTAGTAACCAAGGAAACCCATGAGCTTCCTTGTGAATAGTGCTGGGTGTTTCCCACTTAGTGCTTGCACTGCCTCTATTTCTTTGGGGTTCATGCTGTACATTGGTATGTTCAGAGATGATGTGGCCCACATAGCAGACATTTCACTTGAAAAAGTCACATTTGCTCTGCTGTGAAACCACACTGCTGTAGCACTCTCCTCAAGTCCTCTAGGTGCTGGTGGAAGACCTTGCTGAAGACTAACATGTCAAGGTAGGGAACACAGATATCATCCCTCAACTCTACTAGACATTCTTCCATGTACCTCTGAAAGGCAACAGGTGCATTTGTGAGGCCAAAAGAGATCTGTACCCACTTGTAAAGCCCCCAGGATGTTATTAATGCCATAAATGTTTATCCTGTGTTTACCCTGGTCCTTCACCATGAACCAGAAGTTCCCCCCTACATTTTCTAGGATCTCTTGAATTTGTGGTATGGAATGCCGGTCAGTGTATGTCTTCTCATTGAGCAGCCGGTAGTCCACATATAGACCATTCTTGTTTACCACACACACAACCGCTGAGGAATAGGAGAATGACGACTTTTGCATCCACCCCTGACTCAGCAAGTTCTGTATACGGGTCTTCACCTTTTGATACAGGGTTTCGCGGGAATTCATTGTACGTCTTTTGGGCAGGGATGTTGTCTTTTAACCAAATGTCCATTCTATAGGTCCTGAACACATCCAGTGTCTCAGTCATCCTTAGCAAAACCCCCTTATTTTCTTTCAATAGCTGTCTAACATGTTCCTGTTGTTCACCAGGTAAGCGACTGAGGTCCACTGGAGGGTCCCATCCTTCGCTCTCTTGAACCCTGGGGGTAAGTTATTGTCACGTTATGATTGCTGAGGTTGGGATTCAGTTGGAGGCAGTGATTTCACTTCCACCTGATGAATGGCATTAACTGCATGCAGCCACCCAGGACTGTCCGTGCAGTAAGTCACCTCTTCTTCTGTGTTATTTTCTACAATCACTGTGATGTTGGCATTATCCTTTAGATGCACCTGAATGACCTGTTTGTTTACCTTTATCCCTGCAGGCCAGGGTACTTCTGGATTGGGCTCCAGCATCACATGTGTTCCCAGGGGAACAGTCTTATTCCCTTTGTCACAACTGACATTCACTCTTGCACACATTGGAAGAATGATAGATTTTTGTCCCAGTCTTGCAATATGACAGCCGCTGCTGTTTTTGCATTTCTTCAAGAGTGATGGAATGGCTTTTGCTTTCCTAGGGCTAACTTCCAGACATGAACTCAGTGTATTCACAAGAAAACTCTTATGAATCTGCTGGGCTGCATTAGCTTGGACCAATTCATCAATCACATTAAAGCCCACAATTGAAACCTCTGACCCTGTGTCCCAGAGCACCGATGTATTAACACCTCCTAGAAAACATTGCACCAAGCATCTGCATCCCACCAAACTGGCTGTTTTTTCTTGTTTGGTCGACCATGTCCCTTCAGGTAAGCAAGCTCTTGGTAAGCTTTCCATGATGTCTGAGGTAATCTCAATCTTCTTTGATGTTACATTGGTCACAGTTTGTTTCTGACAGCCTGCTACCCAGTGCTCACTGCTGTCATACTTGTAGCAGTGTTCAGTGATCTTCCCTCTGGGTTGGACTGCTCACATTGGGTACAACATCTGTTGTTTGCTCGAGCAGGTGGAAATTGATTATGAGTGAATCTCTGGTTACTGCTTCTGATTGTCTGAAGTTGTGATGTTTGAGCAAGGCTCGCCACTTGAGAAGTAAGTCTATGGATTGCTTCACAAATCACTTTGTCCTGCGTGTCCAGCTTTTCCATCAGGTTGTTAGGCTTTGGAGTTTTCTCTTTCTTCATACTGACACCTTTATCATGTCCAGCATGTGCCTGTTCCTCCTCACTGACTGTGACCACCTTGACGATCTTGGGTTGAATATTTGAGAACTTGGATTTTCTTTCACGCTCCAGATTATATGACATCTTCTCCAAAAGCACTTCATCTTCCACCAGCGGGTTTTCGAGGTAGGGTTTTAGATCTGTGCATATGCTGTCATCATAAGGGCCAGTCAGGACTGTCTTCAAAAACTTTTGAACTTTTTGATTTTGGATTAGTTCATGATACATTTTCAGATGCTGACAAAATCCTGTCTGAGATCCATGGCTCAGACTAAGAACTGAATAGTTGTTTCTTTGGGTCCTTGAACTGCACATGTGAGTAAGTTATACAAGTCTGTTGCATACTTTTCAATAAAATGTGCTCTGAGAATTTGTTTAAGGACATGTTAGGTCTATTCTACTCTCCAGGTAGCTTCACATTTTGAAACTATAGAATGTCTTCTTTTATTTGTGTACACTCAGAGTAAAAACAAAATGGTGTGCTTTTTGCAAAATAAAGAAAACTAACATGATGCATGATCTGTCGTCTCCCTCTGAACGAAGTCCAATCTGATAGTGCTCAGAAAATGAAATGCAATTTAGTGAATACTAATGACACAAAAATGAGACATATGTCTAACGTTGAAATGTCAGGTTTTAAATCATGTAAGTCAAATCGAAAACAAAAATTCTCTGTTTATGAAATCTGTATGAAAAGAGAGACAAGTCAGACGTCCATGAGTCAGCTCATTATTCACTAATTCGTCCACGCCCATGGAGCGAGTGCTGTTCAGATGAATATTCTGAGGTAATGTATGTATACATTGTCATGTATTTATTATCTTCAAAAGTGTCTATCTGTATGTTGCTATGGTAATAGCGATCTCTGGAAGCCTCTGTTAGTTCCTAGAATGTCACATGATATGCCTGTTCTTCATAACGAGACATTTGTGGACTAAATATGCACAGAGCGCCCTCCGGCTGCAAGTATGAATTGAAAACACAGTATCCAACGCTCATAGTGATGACAATAAATATTGAATAAATATTACTCCTCTGTATGGAAAATTGACATAAACATATGAGAATCCATCAATATTTCTCCAAATCAGTGGCGGCTACTGGTCTGTCAGAGAGGGGAAGCTCATTTTCGGCCTACATCATAAAATTGTCTATTTATTTAAAAGTAAATTCTGCCCTACGTTCCTTTTCAAGAAAATGGTCTGTGACCCTGTCGTACCAACTAGGAGTCTTTTCAAGTGACTTGACCAGTGTCCTCTCAATATTAAACTCTGTAAAACTGAAACAAGGAATGGAATGTGGTGTATAATTGTGTGAAATGTATGATGAAAATCAAGCAATTTCGCCAAGCAAATATCAAAGAAATAGGTTGCAGCAGTTTTTATTTCGACTGAACTTGAGAAATCCGCGATGGGACTGAGCGCGAATAGCTTCAGTGATTCCTTATAGTACAGAATCGCTGTCAGTCAAAAGGAGATGCAGTCTTTCGACAGACCCTCCAATCATCACGCAGAAGCTCGGAGTCCGGGCCAGCCCACTCCCCATTCACCCCCAGAGACGCTGAGCGTCCGTGGGCGGGACATAATCGCAGCGTTTATCCAATGACCGTCTAGTTTCGAAGCGCTGAAAAAAACCGTTCAAAGCAGCCCCATTGAAGTCAATGGACGCTGGGCTTCAATAGGGAAATGCACTGTGACGCTGCGGGAATGTATGAGAAGGAAATCGAGTCAGCCGACCTGCTATATGTAACTGATTCTGAACGAACTCGTCTTTGAGATGAACGTTTTCTAACGCATTTTTAGTCAATAAAATGTTAATACAATAGTACATATTTGACCATTCATTTTGTGACATTATAAGGGAAGCCGAGCTTCCCTTGCAGTCTTAAAGAAATCGCCACTGCTCCAAATGTGCATGCTTTTAAGCTAAAAGCCTATATGAAATGCCATAGAGGTAACATGAATGTTCAGACGCTTTGCATCACAGAAATACATTATATTTTAAAGTATATTAAAATAGAAAACCATTATTTTAAATTGTAATATTTCACAGTATTGCTGTTTTTTTTTCTGTATTTTTGATATACAGCATGATAAGCATGAGAATTCTTTTAAAAACATTATAATATTAATGCGTCCAATCTTTTGATTGGTACTGTAATTTAAACTATAATAGGCCTATACAACATTTTCTTCACATGATGTGCAATTATATGTGCATGCATGAGATCACAAAAATCATATTTTCTGTCAAGAGTGGACATTATATTAATGTTAATACAGATGATCCTGTTATCAGAGGGTTTTTTCACATAGCCTACCTGACTGAAAGGGCTCATTATGCAGGTCTTTGTCTTCTCAGGTGTGAATCACAGCATTATTCATACAGATCCACGCCTCCATGCATACTGTGTTTCTTGACAAAAAGTGTCTTACAAAATTTAAATCAATATATTTTTTTATATGAACTAGTAGTAACATCATTTTGAAGCAAAAATTCTAGACTACAACCTCCAATACCCAGAAGTCTTGTGAACATATATTTTGTATTTATTTTGTGGTCTTAGTTCAGTGACTTAAGTTTTTTGTTTTTTCAATAACCACACATAAATGTTATTCCTTCAAAAATACAAACATGTACATACATGTTGCTCACATATTATGGTAGCCTAGTTAATGCTGAATACAGTGTAATGACACTTTTTCCATTAATATGTTTATGAACAACTGAAAAAAAGCACAAATGTCAGGGCATGTCAAAACTTTTCCAGGGCCCCAAATCAGCCTCAGACTCCAGAGGGTTAACATTGGCTCAACATATTATATATGATTGAGCCAATGTTAACAGACTGTTGCCACAATTGATAAAATACAATTCAAACTAATTCAATTGGGCCAACTGAAAAATTTAGATGTGACCAGTAACTAGAAAAATTTAAGTTATTAAAGTCTTGGTTAAACTTTCCGCGTGGGTCCGCTAGGGTCCATGTGATGTAAAAATCGTCATTGGAGGGTGTGTATAAACACAATTAGTCCGAATTCGTGCTTTCCGCAGCTGTCCATGTACGCGTCCGAACTGGAGTATAACCGAGGTTTCACAGCTTGTGTCCACTGGTGTGGAACAGAGCTAGCACTTTTAATTCATTCCAATGGAAGTTGAGCTTAACGATCAAACGCGAACGTGAAGCTTAACTTTCATAAGAATGAACTGAAAATGCTCGCTTTGCTTCACGCCAGTGGACACGCATCATAAAAACTGCACATGACCTGGTTATTTTAACAACAGCAGAAACATGGTGAGCAGCAAAATGGATAGGTTACTTTCACTAAAACACTGCAAAAAACAACAATGCTGCAAATATAGGCCTACTTATTTTTCTATGTAGCCTATGACTGACCTTTCGAAGCAGGTTTGTGACAAGACATTTTTGACCTACATTTAACAGTATCTTTAAGTTTCAACAAATCTCATCCTCCCCAGAAGTTTCTATTACTTTAGTAATTACTCTTTTTAGTTTATATAGAGAAAAAATCTACATTTAGAAGGTTTCCACTTGTTTCACACTTCTTAAGAGTATCTGGGTATTCTTTCCTTACTCTCTCTCTCTCTCTCTCTCTGCATTTATCAGCCTCTACAGTCAGATTACTACTACTATTTGCTTTGGCAAATATTTTGGCCAGCATCTCTGCCTTCTCTCTCTTTTTTTTTTGTCTCCATTCTTTAAAACTGCCATGTTAAAGTTCTTGTGGATTCCTCCCAGCCTTCTAATCATGCTCCAAATATCTGAAATCTATGGTGTCCCAACCCACTATAGCTTGCCCTCTTATATAGTTGCTAAGATCTGAATATGAATAAGATGATTTAACTTTTCTAAATGCGTTTTCTTTCTTGTATTTCTTCTCCACAATATTCATTCCACCATAAAACAGACTTCCTTTTTCTTACTGTTGTTTTCTTTCATCTCTATTGCTGTTTTATGTATAAAATTATTTTTTTTAACTTCATCTTCTTTGTCTTATATTTCAGCTAGTCTGCTACTACATATATAGCTGAATCCTTCCCTGTCTACATCCTTTAATTTCCACCTCTCCAACTTTCCTTGTTTTGATTTTTGTACTTTTACTTATATTCTGCATCTTATAGACTAATGATTGCTCCCTGCTGTTGTTTCTTTCAGGACTTTCCATGAACTCATATTTCCAAACTTAGGTCTTCAGCCGAAAAATGCTTCCAATAATCTTTATGCATTAGGTCAGTAGGTGGAGAGTAAGTGGTCTTTTGTTGCTGTTCAAACACATTTGACCAAATGAATGTTTACACTATGAAAGCAATCCAGTTGAATGCATTTTTGACTACCTCTGGAAGTGGTCGAAAGTGGACAAGCTCAAAACGTTTTAGACCTGTATTTAGTGTTGTCCACTTGAGACCTGATCGACCAAAACGCATCTTAATACCAGGTATAAACATTGAAGAGACTCGTGCTACATCTAGAGCATTCTTATGTTACTATTGTTTTTTATATAGTAGCCAATTTTGTTAATATTTTGAATTATTTTTTATTTTTATAGGTTTCCTTTTAATTTTAGTTTTTTTATTATGTTACTGTACTTTTTTTATAGGTCTATACTGCTATAAGCTTTTGACATTTTTTATAGCTTTATTTTTTATTTTAGTTTTAGTTATTTTAGTAATTTTAGTACTTCAGCTTAAACAGATATTAGCTGAAACTAGCTGAAAAAATAAATATAAATACTATTTATTTATTTTTTAGCTTTGTTTCAATTACTAAAAAAAGATTTTTACAGTTTTAGTTTTAGTTAACGTTAACAATAACAACATAGAAGATTAAAATCAGTCTAGAAACTGCCTAGCAACCATATAGCAACATTCAACATTCATTTAGAAAGCCTTAGCAACTACATACCATGCTGAAAAAACAAAAGAAAAAAAAAAAAAAAAACAAACAAACAAAAATTCTAAGGTGGTGACCTTGTCCCCCAGACTAGTCAAGTTGATTAGACGGATCTGTTTGCTGGTTTTAGAGTGTTTTTGAACACTTGACAGGATGGGAGACCAGCTAAACACCAGCTAGGTAAGACTGGGAGACCAGCTAGACCAGCTTTAACCTGCTAAGACCAGCAAAGCACTTTAAAGGGATAGTTTTTTCAAACATTTTGTCAGCATTTACTCACCCTCAAGTTGTTTCAAACTTATGAGTTTCTTCTGTTGAACACATACACACAAAAAAAGTTAAAAAAGTTATTTTGAACAATGTTGGTAACCAGACAGTTAATGGCACCCATTGACTTCCATAGTAGGAAAAAAATACTTTGGAAGTAAATGGATGCTGTCAACTGTCTAGTTACCGACATTCTTTAAAATATCTTCTTTTGTGTTCAACAGAAGAAAGAAACTCATACAGGTTTGGAACAACATGATGTTCCAAAAGTAAATTATTTTTTTTCATTTTTGGGTGAACTATCCCTTTAAGGTGTTTTTTTTTTTTTTTTTTTTCCCCCAGCAGGGTAGCAGTGTCTTGGACATCACCCACAGCATGAAGCATCATTTTCTAAGTCTAGTTTTCTTTGTTCTCCATATGCTTGTATCTCCCGCTTCCTAACTGTTGTGTACTGTACTCGCTCTTTTTCTGTCTTTTATTTTCTCTGCACAGTATGGCACAATGTTTCACATGATGGCAAAACAGATAGTTGGAGCTTCATTAATCATAAAAGTAAAATTTTGTGCCAATTACCGTTGCTTTAGCTGCAGCACAAGTTGCCTGGAAGATTATGAAAGATAAATTCATAAAGAGTCTGGGGAAAGAGGAAGACATATTAATGTGATCAAAGAGTGACAGGAAAGTAGAGCTGCAGGTGGCTGTTGTATCACACGTCATATTTTCACACATGAGAGGCATACAAAACTGAAGTATCCTGATGATGTTTGAGTGACAGGGAACTAAATTGGTTGCCAGGTCTTACAAGGACTCTACTGATGTTTTGCAGGCAGCGTGTGAGGCAGGAGATGACTGTCAGCACACAATGAGCAACAAAACCAAACTCAGAAGAAGAAAAGAACACTGTAATGAGTCTCTCTGTTCCTGAACACATATATGGCAAATGATGATGGTGTAGGATGAAAAGGTAAGATGAAAAGGAGAAAGAAAATGCATGACTCTAAAACAAGCATGGATAATATTCTTTATGCACACTAACACAAATCTATATCTTAGAAAGGCAAGCAGATAAAACCACATCTTTCAGTGAATGTAGACTCTGGTGTGTCTTTATGAAAAGCAAAACATGTTTGAGATGTAACCCAAATAATCACAGTCTTCATGCTAATATTGCTCATTTCAACTAGTACTACACAGATGCACATGGCACAAAACATCCAGATTTTTTGGTTCAACTTGCAGCCTTATGATTTGATGTAAAACTAGGCATACAGTAAGTTTCTGTCAAATACTCCCAAAAGAGTCGTCCGATGTTCTGTAAATCCAACGAAATGCACAAGAAAAAAGCTGTTTCTATAGTAGATAGGAAAATATACATCAAGCCAAATTACACCTTCAGAAAGTTGAAAATGACAAAACGTTGCTCCTCTTTTGGACCACTTGATACAGCTATGAAAAGCTCAGAAAGAGGTGTTATGTTCTGTTTCTTGCACTAACCCTTTAAGAAATGGTACCAGTTTGCAGGTAAAAGAGAGCACGCTGTATGAGTTACTGACATGTGCAGAACAGTTCAGTAAAGTGGATTCTGTCTTACAAAATGTCTCTTCATTGACTTGCACAACCAATACAACAAACAAGGATGGCTCTTCTTCCACTACATCTGCCATAACCGTCCCTGGAATACCTGGGCGAGCCAAAGCTGACTTTTAGTGCTTGGAAGCGGCAATCTGACAATTATTTGCTGGCTATTGGTGGTGACAAGTTTCCAAATGAGCGGAAAAGAGTGTTGCTAATCCACTGCTTAGGCAGAGAAGGACAACGCCTATACAATTCACTGCCACTCAAACACGATGAATACAGCGGGACTGTGACTGCATTGACAACTTTCTTCCAACCCAAGGTTAATGTGGTAGCAGAAAGGTACGGTTCAGACAATGAGCTCAACATGTGCCCTGGACATTGCCAGGAAAATTGAAACTGCCAGCATTGAGGCAAAGGAGGAGAATCCAAAGCCGTGAGTGCTAGAGCCCGACCGATATATCGGCCGGCCGATATTATCGGCCGATATGAGCTAATTGCATTTAAATCGGCATCGGCGTTTATAACGGCCGATGAAACATGAGAAACAGAGTCTCATGCTTCACTCATGTTATGAGTGTTGCATAGTTTGCCCACCAGAGGGAGCTCTGCAACTCCCCAGTTGACAACAGCGCCAGAAATCCACTACAGAAGAAAGCTATCAGCCGAGCCACGGAGATGTACTCTTTTGACGGTGAGTCTGTTGTTCGTCATGTGAAATGATTGTAGATTTAGTTCATACACTGTATATAAAAACAGTGTGGTAGTTCTAGCTAACGGTCCTATCATTATCACTTCTAAATATTCTGTAACATCACTTACAGCCGCTAATGCATTGCTATATTAGATTAGCCACAAAGCTAATACCATGTTTATCAGTGGAAGAGCGCGAACGTTAATAAGAGGTCAAACTATAACGTTAGCGTTTAACTTATTCTAAATATATCTGCAGTGTTTCCCACATAATGACCGCGTAACTGTGGCAGGGGGGCGCGTGTAGTCAATGACTAGAAGTTATGTACAGCGTGCCTCGAAAAAACAACAACTGTTACGTTATTCTAACGCTAACATACTAAACCAGCTTCAACTGGAAGTAAGTAAAACTGTTAAATGTTTAAAACCAGACTGTTTTTTGATCATTAAAAAATATATACTTTTGATGTGCAATTGTTTAGTCATTGAGACTGTAATCTAAGGCTTTTTTTAACATAATCCCTTCTGGAAAATGGTTTATACAGCCCACATACATAGAACAGGCAGATATTTTGCTATTGAATGTTGTGTAAGTGTAGTTTATAGGAAATGTGTCTAATATCCAGTTTATTTTCAAAATCAAAATATCGGCTTATAAATCGGCTCTTTTCGAGTTAATATCGGCATCGGCATCGGCCCCCAAAAATCCATATCGGTCGGGCTCTAGTGAGTGCAGTACAATTCAAAACTACTCAAAAAAAAAGAAAGAAAAAAAAAAAGCAGCAGGGCAACGAAATAAGTTTCACCAGTGGAAAAAAAAAAAAAAAAAAAAAATTCAACCCCTACTTACTGCTATCATTTTGGCTCTGCCAGTCACATGGCAAATAATGCATTGTGTCCTGCCAAAAATGCTAAATGTAAATCCTGTGCAAAAACTGGCCATTTTGCTAAAAGTATGTAAATCCAAAGAAAAGACATTTAACGAACTTGCTGAGCCAGAAGTAACTGTGCTTAGTGTGCAACATAATTCAGCAAAACAGGCAAAGCTAATATGCACTGTTGAAATAACTGCACAACATAATCAGAGCTGTGTTCTTGACCTACTTATTGACACAGGCTCAGCAGTATCCATCCTTTCTGAATGTGTTTACAAGACAAAGTTCTTCAAATGCTCTCCCACTAAACACAGATTTCAGCTAGTAACAAATTCAAAAGAACAACTGCCAGTCATTGGATGTCTGAAGGTGGATGTTTCTAATCAGAGTGTAACTGCTTCATCAGAGATGTACATTGTTGAAACAGGAACGCCCATTCTAGGAATGGACCTAGTGACAACACTGAATCTGCAGATATCTGGTGGTCAGCGCTTGCCAGGAAATCAGCCTACTTGTGTGATGATCCAGTCTGCTGTGGAGGCAGCCATTGAACCCTTTATTGATTTTGGTTGTGTGAAAAGCTTCATCCATATGGTGAAGACCCGGCCAGAGGTAAGACCAGTCCAACAAAAACTCAGACGATTACCACTGTCTGTCCGTGATGCAGTGTCCGCATGGAACATGGAATTTTTGAGAAAACTGACTCCTCTGAATGGGTTGCAGTCACCCAAAAGAAAACAGGAGGTATACGTATGTATGTAGACCTGTTGGAGCCTAACCAGGCAGTAGTGGTAGACAGTTACCCACTTCCACTGATTGAAGATATTCTATCTGAACTGAGAGGTGCAGTGATGTTCTCCACCTTAGATTTGAAACATGCATATCATCAATTTGAACTGCACACAGATAGTTGAGATCTGACTGCTTTTGTAACACACGATGGGCTGTACAGATACAAAAGGGTACCATATGGCCTTAGTTCGCCACCGGCAGTTTTCCAGAAAATGATGTGCACTATTCTACAAGGCTTAAAAGGTGTACAGTGCTACCTTGATGATGTCATCATTTTTGGCTCCACACAACATGAGCATGATGAAAATCTGAAAGCTGTCTTGCAGAAAATACTGAAACTCTGGACTGAAACTGAACGCAGAGAAATGTTGTCTTCAGCAGACACACTATCCCCAGAAGGTGTTCTCCCTGACGATACTCACATCTCAGCGATTCTGAAGGCGCCAACACCAAATGATGCCGGCCTCACAGCATTGGTACAGTAAATTTGAGAAACTATGCGTCAGTAGTTGAGCCACTCCGAGCACTTTTGCGCAAAGACAATGCATTCTCATGGCCCACCACTGCTCAAGTCAGTTTTGATAAAGTGAAGCACATGATTGTAAACAGTTCTGCTTTAGCTCTGTTTGACCCCAGACTGCAGATTATTTTTTCTACAGATGCCTTACACTATGGCTTGAACAGACTGTTGCATTCACTTCACGAAACCTGTTGACAGCTATGAAGACATACTCTGTTGTAGAAAAGGAGGCCTTAGCCTCCATCTGGGCTGCAGAGAAGTGGAGAACCTGGCTGTGGGGAAGAAAGTTTGTACTCCAAACAGACCATCAAGCTCTCACAAAACTCCTGACGACAAAAGTTAATAACAGAGCTGGCCTCCTGGTAGTGAGATGGTCTGGCCATTTGTTTGAATTTGATTATGATGCTCAGTACAGAAAAGGAACTCTGAACCAGGTTGCTGATTGTCTATCAAGACTACCGCTTTCTGATGCAGGTGAGAACAGTGACAGTACGGTGGAGTTTGTGGCAGCAATTAGAGGTTTGCACGGCCTGTAAACTGAGGCCCGAACCCGGCCCATACCCGAGATCATTTGACCTGACCCGAACCCGACCTGAACCCAAAATCCGTCGCTGTAGAAATGTACCTGTATTCTTGCTAATAATCCAAGACAGCTTTGTAAGACCCACACTGCATGTAACCGCTGAGCTATTGCTTGAAATAGAAAAGACCCACAGAGACTATCTGCACTCAGTGATGTATTATATTGAACAATGTTTTAAACATTTAAATATACATATCAAATAATACAAAATGTGTATGATGTAGTGTTTTAGATGATAGTAGCCTACTCTTGACACTACTCTTGATTTCTGAGAGATGTGAGAGAAATGTGTTTGGCTCATTTCATTCATAGAGTTTACACTTATTCGTCCATCATATCATACAAGGTTTAAAACATTTAAATATACATATCAAATCATGTAGTATTTTAGTTGACAGTACTCTTAACAAAGCTCTGATTTCTGAGACAGAGATGGCAGCGTGGCTATTTGATTTGCGGCTGTGCTCAGTTTACAGTCGTTCACTTCACACACATTATTGCATAATAATTTTAGAGGCTTGTGTATAATTTTGTGCTATCCCCTGGCTCACGGGTTATTCGGTAGAATTCGTTGCACAGCTTTCCCTGCATTATTTAACATTGCAATATTTTTTTACCTCATTAATTGTTTGCCTCATCGCACTCATAGCTAAAGGTTCGAACGCTGTCTACTGTGTTGTGACCGAAAGACCGCGCGAGAGCGGGAGCACATGCTCAAAACAGTTAATATATAAAATATAAATTTGCTAACACAGAAGACGGCACACAAACCTTATATAACCTAGCCTATATATTTTTTCTTAGTTACAGACTCAAACCTGACCCGAACCCAAAGCTATTTATGAAACCTTAACCCAAACCTGCCCTGAAACCCACAAGTTCTTCGGGACCCGTCAGGCTTGGGTCGGGTAGCAGACCTCTAGCAGCAATACTGACTGACCTCAGTACAGTTTCAAAGGATGATTTCAAAGCCACATACCGATCCTGCCCAGTGCTCACAGAACTTCGTACCCAACTGCAGACACAATGGTCATCATGGAAGTCAGGTAACCAGAATCTCAATGACTTTGTTGTCAGAGGTACTCACCGCCTGATAGTTCCACAGGCAATGAGGAAAAGGATGAGAGAACTTGCCCATGAAAGCCACCAAGGGATTGTTTACACAAAACAGCACCTGAGAGAGATATACTGGTGGCCTAAAATTGACCTACAGGCAACATCTGCAGACAACATGATAAGACCACAGTTACTCATACTGCTTCACTCACCCCTGTTCCTCTTCAGTGGAGAAGGAAACCCATGTGAACTTGTGTCGGACAATGGGAGCCAGTTTGTTTCACGTGACTTCTCAAAGTTCCTACAGAAAAAGGGAATACGACACATCAAGTCCTCTGTGTACTCTCCTCGCTCTAATGGTGAAGTGGAAATATTCAACAGAGTGTTGAAACATTGCTTACAAACAGCTACGCTTCAGGGTCAGCCATGGAAGCCCTTCACTCTTCAGTTCCTCACAGATTACAAGTCCACTCCACATGTCATCACTGGAATTCCTACATATAAACTACTTCTTGGGAAAAAAAAGAGAAACAAGCTACACATAATAAAAGTGAAAATGAAACAAAGCAAGGTGAAGGAGTATACGGATAAACATAGGAGTGCTTTGCAGACTAACTTCCAACCAGGCGATAAAGTGAGAGTAAAAAACCTGGATGATCAAGAAAGGTGAGCAAAGATACACCAAACCACAGAAAGTGATGGAAAAGAAGGGACCAAATACTTACACCTCCTGGAGGAAAGTAGAAACTGGAATGCATCATGCCTTTCAGCAATTCCAAACTCTGTTGCTGTGGAAAAGTCAAATGAGGCACAGAAAGAGTCCCATCCATCCTCTGAGCATGTGATTGCTGACAATACAGTCACAAGAACCACTAGACAAAGGAACCCTCCTTCATGGATGAAAGACTTAAAGTTCATTTAATCGCATAAAAAGCAATAGAGTCTCTTCAGAAAATTTGGACTACACCACTTGATTCACATTTTCCGATCTCTTTATGAACGTTTTGAAGCCTTAAAAATCAAGTTGCAAAGGCAGTCTATGGACAAACAGACATCTCTCAGATTTAATCAAAATGATTGCCATCATCAAGTCCATCTGTGATTACATGAAACAGAAAAAAACTGAGACTAAATCCAGAAGAACTGCGGCCACATCTCCAAGATGCCTGAAGAAAGGGCAAAAAAGGACAAAAGCGGTTTTAAACGCAAAGGGCGGTCACACCAAATATTGATTTGATTTAGTTAACAGAAGTTAATTGATAAATAAATTCTATTTATGGCATTATTTTGTAAGCCTCCTTACTTTACAGCATTTGTACACAAGTGCCTAAAACTTTTCACAGTACTGTAGCTTTGCAGGTAGGTTTCTTCTAGTGTCTTGGAGACATTGCTGCAGTTCTTCTGGATTTAGTCTGTCTCAGTTGTTTTCTGTTTCTTCATGTAATCACAGATGGACTTGATGATAGTGATAGTGATAATAGTTGTCAGACTGCTTGTGCATACAAAAATCTCACTGAAGTAATACAATTAATGGCAAAAGGAATGTTTGGAAATGTAAACTGACATTTCCTACTGACACACTACAGCGAAATATATAAATAACTGGCTTAAAACAATAAAATACTAACATGTCTACACAGTACTAATATATATATATATATATATATAGAGAGAGAGAGAGAGAGAGAGATAGAAATAGATATAGATATAACTGTGTATTATATGAGGACTTTAAGTTGTGTGAGAGGGTTGGACAGAGGGGCAAATAAAGTTGAGATGTTCTATTGCTCCCTCAGCTTTTTTATTAGAGCCGACAGTTTAATGTGCCATTCACCTCTTTCATTTGCCCTCTGATCCTCTAAGGGAATTTGGCTCTTATGAATCGGCAAGCTTTCAGCGAGTGGTGGTCAGGGTCGTGGCAGTAACTGGCTTACACAGCACAATACTTCAATGGGACCGTCATTTCTAGCAGTTATAGCATCGGCAGCATCTCCCTAAGGTGAGTGACTGTCAGTTCCAGTAACTCACTGACACTGAGTTTTCATTTGTATCCAAGATGGAGGCGTCATTAGGTCATGACCGAGTGCAAAAAAAAAAAGAAAAAGAAAAAAAAGACAATTAGTGAGCTCTTTTGTCCCTAACAGCTGGTTTGTTCATGTCTTGGCAGGCTAGTGATGGAGTCTTGCCCCCGACTTTAGTGCCAGAGCAGTCAGGCTCAAAAGAGCAAAAACATGAAGATGCTTTCCAGAATTTGAAAAAATTCTCATGTAACTAATGATATAAGCCAACCTTTCCAGCTGCCATGTGATGTTAGCCATCTTGCAACTTCTGCCTGAAACCCACCCAATTTATATAATATATATATATATATATATATATATATATATATACACACATACATACATACCAAATCAATAATTGATTATTTATTAATTGATTAATTGGGTAATTGGGAATGAATGAGGGAAAGTTATGTGAGAGGAGGCAATGCCTCCATCGTGCTATGCTTGGATGTGATTGGCTATGCAATAAATCCCGCCTCTTGTTTTGTGCAGCATTCGTGAATCAGTCTGAATGAACAAAATGAGGCTGTTAATGAGAAGACTAATTAAAAAGTAAGTACACAGCTCAGCCACTTAAATATAACCACTAAAAAAAACAACATTATAAAATACATGAACATACTGTTACAATACAGAAGGGACAGAGACACAGGAATGCTGGTAACGGATGTTTATTGAACAACCAGAAGAGTGAACAGCAGTGCAGGTGAGTGAACGTGGAAATTGCAGGTAACTGATAAGGATAACTGAGTGATACTGTCCTTTTCCTTTGCAGATGTAGCGGACTGGAGTAGAAAAGACACAGGAGAACTCACACTAGACGAGGAACAATGAAGGAGACTTGGGAACACACTGGAGACAGGCAAGTAGCTTGAAGGAGTCCTTGAGGTGAGCATGAAGGTAAGTCTAGATGCTAACGAGACTGGACGATGACTGTGTGAGTGAGTGTGTCTTTTATTTTGCTGGTGATTGCTGTGCTGATGGGGTGCAGGTGTACGTGATCAGTATTCGGGTGAAGGAGTGCGCTGTGATTGGGTGATGGTGGAGCCTGGCGTGTCTGTGACACATATATTAACATAATAAAATAAAGCAATAAGCCCCAAGAAGCTGTGGTTTACAGTGAATTTATAACAGCTAAGGGGCGTTGTTAGGCACGACGCAGAGCAGTCAATGGCTGCTTGGGGCTTATTGCTTTTATAAAACGGTTACCACACAATACAAATATTAAAGCCAAAAAATATGTATCAATGCAACTTTCATTAAGTAAAATCATTAAAAGTATTCCTTCCGCTGGAAAAAAAACAGCAACAAAAGTTACATTTATTATGCCATTAGATGGCGGCAATTATTGTCTTTATGAGCGAGTCACTCAGTTGCAAAGACTTTTATATTGAAACTTGTGAACTCAGAACAAGACGCAAATGACAAATGCTTTGACTAGCGCTGTCAGTGTCAGCAAGGCACTGGAAAACCCATTAGATGTTAAAAGGACAAGACTGCAGTGGACAGATTTTTTTATTATGAACATAAGACTGACCTGAAGGAAAATGCTAAATCTGATTGCGGGCAATACACTCGGTCACTCGATATCTCTCTCACAATACTCTTCTACATAATGCAGTAAGCTTTTGCAATGAACAAAATCCATAGAGAACAAACATATGTTTACGTTATATATATATATATATATATATATGTTAGATTCAATACATTTTGAATGTACTAAGATAACCGTAAGGGGCAAGTTTTGCAGGGTCATATGAGGCAACATGTCCCATCATTGTAACTTAGTGTTGATCTTTATAAACACTTCTGTTAAGTCACTGAGTCTTCAAAAGTGTTTATGAGGGTTATCAGTGTCCAGTTTATATGGCTGTGGTGGCTGTTGGTCAGAGAGTTAGACATCTCCCTGACTTTAACAAGAGATGAAGACCACCAGAGCACATTTCAGTGCTCTCTGGCTGTAAAACACTGTATCTGTCTATGTGTGTAAGTTAAATCCCATTAACAGACTTATGATTTCACGGGACTACGACTTCATGATTTTTACTGCAGCTCTTTTATCACCCATCAAGAGAAGCAATGTGCCTTAAAATGTGTACTTTAAACTATCCTGATGTTAAAGTCAACATGAAATGCAATCACTATCCATTATCACTTTAGTAATGTGACATATTTTCCATGTCAAAAAAAAAAAAAAAAGATTGTGAAAAGTAAGAAAGGTACGGTGGTCGAGAGAGCTAAATGTGCTGCAACTGAAGAAAATGCAAGCAAATAGAAAAAACACCAGCAAATTAAGAAAGCATCTTCATCAGTTTGACAAGACATGTGCTGCAAATACAACACAACCAAATACAGAAACACTAATAACACAAAGCTTGCTCAACGAGCTGCAGCTGAAGGAAACAAATGCAAACAGAAAAAAAACACCAACAAATTATGAAGACATCTTCATCAGTTTGACAGCACAAGTGCTGCAAATGCAAATACAGATTAGTGCTTGCAAATAGCACAGAAATGTTTCAAGGGGACCCCAACAAGTGATGAACCTGGCTGGGACCACTTAATGTTTAATGTCTACTCATCAGTGGTGTTGTCGATGACCTCGAAAGGTAAGTTTTTTGTTTATTTTAACATACTGATCGTATGTGTGTTGTGAGTATTTGCAGCATGTTTCTGTATTTGGTTGCATTGAGAGTATGTGCAGCACGTGTTGCCAAACTGATGAAGATGTTTTGTTAATTTGCTGGTGTTTTTTTCTATTGGCATGTGTTTTCTTCAGTTGCAGCACTTTGAGATTTCAGCATTGTAAGTTTGCAGTGGCCTGGGGGAACCTCAAATACCACCAGTATACATGTTTCAGAAGGATTTTTGACTGGAACGTGGAGGCTGAATGTCAAGTTTTTTTCTGCAGAACATACCCACATATCCCAGTGGATACTTCTTTTTCAAATCTATCCTTATTTGATATTATTACTAGTATTTTTCACTGTTAAAAAAAAAAAAAAAATCTAGTTGAATTTATATTTAAAACAATTGCAGCTGTGGTTCCTAGAAATTAATTGTGAAAAAAATTGGTGGCAATCTTTCAAGTCTTACAGGATGGCATACTGTATTGATGCCTGTTTATTTTACTTATTTTATTTAACTTGTATCCCTAAATTTCATCAAGTGATATCATGTTAATACATTAAAATCATTAAAAGTCAAAAAGTGGATTTAGAGGGGAGAGGGGAGTTATGAAAACAAAAATAAAAATATAAAATGCCAACATGCAAAAAACCCAGGTCCTTGGGCTTTGTTTGGACATTTTTTTCATCACATTCACACTTAGGCTCACAAAAAAATGTATCATATAAATAATTTAATTGTCTAAAAACATTTAAATAAGTTAATAATTACAAATATTTTTATTATAAATTAATTGAATATCAATTTAACAGAGTATGTCAAAATTATGACATTGTTGTGTAATTAGAGGTCAGGACCTCTGAAGTGTGCAGGCCAAAATCATTATTTTTCAAACATTTTTAATAGTTCTCATAAAATAATAATAATATAATAATAATAGTAAGTGTGCCTCTATTGCTTGAAATAATGTTAAATGGAATGTGCCAGGAACATTTGATGCTCAATAGTTCTGGAAGAGGACAAAGCTCACATCGTCATTAAGCCTCTTCCATGGGCTTCTTATGTCCTAGTTTATTTCCTTGTGATGTAACCATTGTTTTTGTTAGCTGTTTTTAGTCGTCCATTCATTTATTTGACTGAATATATGGCTTCACATTAATAATGCTTAATGAGATGTGGAGACATGAAGGGTGTCTTTTCATGAAGTGTGTCTTTTTCCTAGTGTCAGTCATGCTTTGCATGACTTTGACATATACTTTCAATGTCAAACTCAGTCTGGCGGGTTTAAAACGTGTGTGTGTGTGTGTGTGTGTGTGTGTGTGTGGTAATGTGTGGAGTGTTGGGAATTATTGAAGGCCTCGCTCAATTAACTCAACGGACTCCTCGTGCCGTCAGGACCTGTATGAGTCAGAACTCGCAATGGACCACTATTTCTCACTTTATACATCATGCATTTTATAGGTTTCTGCTTGTGGATAATTCTTCCTACACTTTTATGTTTTCACTCTCTGTCTGCTCTCTCCCTCTCTCACGCACAATCTTTTTGCTGTTTTTTTGCAAACCACTTCAGTTTCTGTTTAAACTCTCTTTAATCGGCTTTTCCAGTAGGGACTATACTATGTTTCCCTTGTTCTCCTGTGCAGTATGGTGGATTAATCCAGGCAGAGAGGTTTTAATTCATATTACATGCTCATTCTCAAGCCACTGATTGCTCATTGTACATTTTGCTGGTGCATCAGTCAGTTTGTTTGTTTGTGTTATTTCAACCCTCTTCATCCTCTGTGACAATACTGTGACAATCCAGTTATGACGGCTGCCTGCCAGACTGTTGTAAAGGACAGTGTGCATGGCACTAGAAAAGTGACAAAATAAGTCTGAGAGTGAAACTGATTAAAACATGTTCAGGTCACTTTTCTTTTTTTTTTTTCTCCAATTTATTTACACCCCCCAATTTTCATTTCCATTTTCTTCCTGTAACAATGATCATTGATAAGGGAAGAGGGAGGCTTGAACCAGCAAATGTTAAATGTAACTTTAATTACAAAATAAAAAAAACAACAAAATGAAAGTAAAGTGGCAGCCCCTCCTGGGCAACTGCTGCATAAAAACACAAAACAACAACATAAATAGTCCAGACCTCCTCTCTCGTTCTTCACTGTCATTACTTCTCCTTTTATCCTCCCGGAGCTCCTCCATGAGACTCGAGGCTTGTGTGGCACACAGGTGACGCACATTAGCAATTGCGCCACCAGCCTTGCACCGTTCCCATGGCTCTTGGCCCCCACACTGCTTGTCATATACCTCCATCGCCTCCCGCAGGCCGGGGGTACCCTCGAGACTGCGCTCTACTCCCCTTTTCTGCCCTCTGGGGGGTCCCGTCACAGCAGCCGCAGCACCTGGGGGTAAAGACAGACGAGCCAAGAGAAAAGGACACAGAAAGATGAGGAGAGACACAAACAGAGGGGAGAGAGGAAAAGAAAAAAAAAAAAAATCTTGGTCCGGTTCCCAAAATGCACTGCCATCTGGTTCTCCACAAGCTGGGTGAACTCTGCGATGCCTGGTGGTGGCACTTGATATCCCTAGGTGGACAGCGCTCTAACTCGTCCAACGCCTGGTGGACGACGATGGCTCCTCCGTGTTTGGGCAGCCGGCAGCAAATCCCCCATTCCCTGCTCCTCCCCCACCAAAAAGTGTCGACTCCTCCATTCCCTCTCGGATGGCAGCCGCCCCTTCACAACCCAGGCAGCTGGCAGCAAGTTAGTCATTCCCCCCAGCAAATCACTCCAGCCCACCGCCTCAAGGGTCCATAGCGGTTAACTATGCTCAGTTGGATGGCACCGCGGATTTCCCACAGTGATGAGGGCTCTTTGACAGAGTGCTCCTTCTTCCTCCCTGGCTTTGGCACCAGTGTAACAATGTTTGTTGATGAGGGAAGGAGGCGGCAGGAACCTGGCGAACATTCAACATAACTTTAATGACAAAATAAACAACAAAATGAAAGTAAAGCAGCAGCCCCTCACGGACAACTACCACATAAAAACACATACACACAAAAAAAACAAATAGTCCAGGCCTGGTCCTCTCTCATTCTTCACTGCAGTCACTTCTCATTTTATCCTCCCGGAGCTCCTCTGTGAGATTCAAGGCCGGTGTGGCACGCAGGTGACACTCATTAGCAATCACGCCAACAGCCTCAATCGGTTCTCATGGCTCTCGGCCCCACCCTGCTTGCCACACTTTCCCTTGTAATTTCCATTACTGTCAGTGGTGATACTTATGGATATGGATATTTCATTTATTATAATTATTTCCCCTGCTTTATATTAATATAAATATGCATATTAATTGCAATATATGGTAACACTTTAGTTTAGGGCACAGTTCTCACTATATACTTTTAGTGTGAATTATTGAAAAAAAAAAATACATTTTTGTTGTTCAATGGAGCTGATATAGAGGAAATCATGAAGGGCTGCTGATGATATGATGATCAGTGTAAAAATAACCTTAAAATATCGCTGATGATCAGGATTTATTTTCTTTCCCTTCATTTTCAATCAAAAGTAGTTAAGGACATTCTGATTTAATAAATCTGCCCTGACAAGTATCTGATTGGTGGAGGCAACACGCAGGCCACTGTGTGAGAGCTGTCGTGTCTGATTACAATCTTCAGGTGCTGCATTCTTTAAAGAATGGCCCCTGCTGCCGTGTTGCTTGATCCCTCTGGTTTCTAATCAGCCACGTGTCTGCATGCCACATCACGCTAGAAAATCACTGAGATGAAGAATCAATCATCCAATCATTCAGCAGCCTGACAGGAAATGAGACAATAGCACTTGGCACAGACAAAACACCACATAGCTGCCTTTAATTTGCCACTACATCTACGTTTGAATGAAATGAATGTTTAAAATAGGCAAGTTTTCTTCAACAGTCTTTAAGAATAATATATCCAAGGTGCTGATTTTTAGCTCATACTCCATTTCACCAATGAATTTCCATGACCTTTCAATCAATTGTGATCTAAAAAAGGATTTTCCCAAAATGATTTTCCCCAAAAGGATTTCCCAAAGAGTAATTTCTAGTGCTAAAAAGAGCTGAATCACTAAAAAATGTCATTTATTCATTTTGTATTGATTATAGATTTTTTTGTTTTTTTTTAATTTATTATAGATTACTTTAATGCTACCTTCATGTCCTTTCTGGGCAGTTTTGACTTTCATTGTTTGTGTTCTGCAGAAGAAAAGAAGAAAAAAAGTTTTGATCGACAGATCAATAGAATATTCAGTTTTGGGTGAAATAAGGACTTTCCGCTTTAGAGAAGTTGTTGTATTTTAGATATATTTAAAACATCTTATTCTTCACTGTAACTTTTCAAGGTTACACATTCGTAGCTGGTGGCAAAATATATAAATATCCTGTAACCTGAATTTATTTCTCTGAGAAATGCATCTGCTGTATAAATATTTCACTAGATTGATGAAATGAATCCAAAGAGTGTCCTCCCAATTGTTTTGTTAAACTTTCAAAATGAAACACATTAGTCAAAGTGCAATCGAAGCTTCATTGAAGGAGATGGGCCTGTTAATGTCACCAATATGCTGTTAATGTCCATTTAAAAAAAAAAAAAATCTTTCTCCATCTAATTTGGAATCCATCAGTGCAAGCTTATCCGCCTGTCTCCATTACTTATAGCAATAATGACAGCGAGTGAGAGAGACACGGTGGCTGAACTTCCTCCGATTTGTGCCTCACTGTTATCATTGGGCTGTTTTATCTCTGCTCCTTCTGAGTGTTTATGCACATACTGTTCTCCCATCAAACTACTCATGCATCCTAACAGAGTTCCCAGAGAGATATTTCTTTCAAAAAATTCCATTGTCTGAAATGGGGAAAGCTAAAGTTACTGCATAATATACCAGCCATCAGAGGTAATCTAAAAACATGATGTTATACTAAAAGAAATTTGTCTTTCACAACATGATTTGGGCAGATGTGGTTTTCTGATTGCTTGGCTGGCGGAGTTATGTGAGGAGTCGAAATGAAAAGTCAAGTCTTTGCAAGTCATTTTCTGAGCTCTTCAAAGCTGATATTGGCTCTCTGGAAAACTCACAAAGACCGGTTAATAAATTATCAATCCACTAATGATATGTGCAGTGTAATGATACATTATATATATATATATATATATATATATATATATAGTTCAGGAAGTGAAGCAAGAACCCAGTTATAAAATCATACTGATCAAATGTAAGGTAATTCATAACTGATATAACTGATGCATTGAATAAATAATTATTTATGCAATCATGAATGTATGTAAATTAAACATTGTCCAAATTTTCAGTATCTAAATATTGTAGAAATATGTATTTTATTGTTTACACTTCAAGTTCACCTTGAAATACTGGACTTAAAGAGATAGTTCACCCAAAAATGTACTCACCCTCAAGCCATCCTATGTGTATATGACCATCTTCTTTCAGACGAACACAGTCAGTGATATATTTAAAAATATACTTAGTCCTCCAAGGTTTATTATGGTTGTGAATGGGGGGCCGTGTTTTGAAGTAAAAATGTATGGAGGACCAGGGGTGCCACTTAAAAATAAAAAGAAGAATCAATTAATTAATTTAATAATTCAAACATAAAAATGTATATAAATGATTCACTTTTTACATGGGCAAATTAATAGACATATTTAAAGTTGTTTATTTAATTCCTGTTTTTAAATGTAGTTTAATAAAACAATAAAACAATACATTTGAAAAATCTTTTTTGAATGTATAAATAAATAGACAAATTTGAAATGGGATATTTAATTCATTTTTTAAAATGTAGATCAATAAAACAATAAAAAGTTCATTAGTAAATCATTTTAAATGCGCATTTAAATCGCTTTTTTAAAAAGAATTTGGCAAATGCTTTTCTTTCTCTATTTACCAGTTGCTTTTCTTTGTCGGTTTGCCAAATGCTTTTCTTTATCCATTTGTCAATCGAGTGGTAAAATGCCATTGGACAGTACACACGTGGGAGCAACCAATCAACTTTCCCCTCAATTTGAAGAGCCAATCCTCTCTCACTTGTAACACTCGCTGTCATTGGACAGTTAGTACGGTGACCGGGAGGGGACATGTTCGGTTCATTTAGTTTTGTCGTGGCCACAACATAGTGGGAACGGCCACGAGATCGTTTTGTCGAGGTAACGACATGTCGTGGCCTCAAGATCATGGTGAGGGAACGATATATTTTTCTCATGGCCACGAGTTAAATGTGTAAACAACCTGCGCAACCATAGCAACCTGGAATTATCACAAATGGACAATACCATAATAATATTTTTAATTAAGAAAAAGAACGGAATTAAGAAATTATTATATTAACATAGTGCATTATATTGTATTGCGCGCGATGTTGCAGACAGCATTCGAATGAAGATTATAAATCAATGTTTATATGTTGTACATTTTAATCCCACCGAACAGTCTTTTAAATCCATTCACTTATCGTTTATTTTTTATTTAATATTTTTATATTATTAGTTACATCTGTATATTCAGGGTGCGATTTGTGAAAAAAAAACAGAGGGGGGGGGGGGGTGTTTTGAAAAGTTTTTTTTTTGTTAAAAAACACAGTGGAGCTATATAGGCTACTATTTTTGGCAGCTGTTACAGAAACATTTTTACAAAAAAATTCTGATTTAACTTTGAGATTTGAAGTATCAGATATAGCTTAGATATTTGCAGCACTAATAACACTAATAATTCTTAATTTCTGATAGAAATGCAAAATCAATCGGTAGTTAGGCTATTAATAGAATAACGAGACACAACCCTTTACATTCAGTCGCGTTTGGTCCCATTTATTTATACACGTTTACCTCAGATTTCATTAGATAGAATATAAGCTGTGCTGTACACAGGGTTTCATAATTACCAAGGTCAGAAAATGTAGTTTACTAGGTGGGTACGGGGGCATGCTCCCCCGAGAAAATGTAGATTTCCCTGGTGTACATATGTGCATTTTTAGGACGTTTTACGGCCAACAAATGGGATAACAATTGCTTTAAAACCATGTCAACAAATGCATGCACAGTTTTGAGGCAGCTTTAATCGCATGTTTGGTAATTTCATGACTTAAAAGAACACCGACGGCCATTACTCGTACAGTAGTTTCTTTTGAACTTTATTTAAGCTATAATAAAGTAATTATGCAGCGCGCGCCGGCGCATTTGCGCATGCAACTCTTGAGTGCGCGCCACGAGCACAGTATAACGGCTGATTGGACAGTCATGTTCATTTTTCTGAGTTTTACTAACATCATCTGACCGCAGTTCACTGTTGTTCAACTGAAGCTCACTCCTTGTCACCTGCACCTTTTCCGCGCTTGTTTGACTTGCGCCTGGCGCTGAGGCGAAGTCGGAATGCGCGTCTGAAAAGTGTCCCGTTTGTTGTGGTGGTAAAGAGACAGTTCTATATAAACGCAGCGTTTTATTTGGCGATATTTAAAAAAAAGATTTTTATTTTTGGTATTTTATATGCTCTGTTGGTGGTTTGTGGAGTAGCATCACCCAGGGGGATATTTTTTTTTTTTTTTTATCCCTACCGGGGATAATTCAGCAGAGGCAGGGATACATAGACCAGAAGGGGGGAAATCCCCCCGTCCCCCCCTACAAATCGCACCCTGTGTATATTTATTTGCTTTATTTTCCCCTTCATTTCCCATATTTCTTTATCTAATTAATATTCTTTACTTTATGACTGTATTTCTGTAACCTATTTCTGTAAATGAGCGTCTGTTTTCACTTGTAGCCCCTCGTGCCTGTGACAGCATTCGAATTAATTCAGAGTTTAAGTTTAAAAAATGTGTTACTATTTTAGAATATTTTGTTTATTATTTGTATATAACCTGTGAAAGCTTTATTTATGATTTTATTTTATTTCTGTAGGCGCACGGGAATTTTACAAGGAGTTCATTTACGGGAATATTATATATATATATATATATATATATATATATATATATATATATATATATATATATATACCACCCTTATTTTTCATTCTTAATTAAAAATATTATTATGGTATTGTCCATTTGTGATAATTCCAGGTTGCGCAGGTTGTTTACACATTTAACTCGTGGCCATGAGAAATTATGTCGTTCCCTCAACATATGATCTCGAGGCCACGACTTTACATCGCGTGGCCACGACATAAGGATGTCGTTACCTCGACAAAATGATCTTGTGGCCACGACATATTATCACGTTCCCACGAATTATATGTTGTGGCCACGACAAAACTAAACGAACCGAACATGTCCCCTCCCGGTCACCGTATTAACTGTCCAATGACAGTGAGTGTTACAAGTGAGAGAGGATTGGCTCTTCAAATTGAGGGGAAAGTTGATTAGTTGCTCCCACGTGTGTACTGTCCAATGGCATTTTACCACTCGATTGACAAATGGATAAAGAAAAGCATTTGGCAAACTGACAAAGAAAAGCAACTGGTAAATAGAGAAAGAAAAGCATTTGCCAAATTCTTTTTAAATGCGCATTTAAAATGATTTACTAATGAACTTTTTATTGTTTTATTGATCTACATTTTAAAAAATGAATTAAATATCCCATTTCAAATTTGTCTATTTATTTATACATTCAAAAAAGATTTTTCAAATGTATTGTTTTATTGTTTTATTAAACTACATTTAAAAACAGGAATTAAATAAACAACTTTAAATATGTCTATTAATTTGCCCATGTAAAAAGTGAATCATTTATATACATTTTTATGTTTGAATTATTAAATTAATTAATTGATTCTTCTTTTTATTTTTAAGTGGCACCCCTAGTCCTCCATAAAAATGCATCCATCCACCCATAAAAAAAAAAAAAAAAAAAAATGTCGATTTGCGGCAGAAAAGTATCCTTTGACCTGACGCACAACATAATACAGAGGCGCAGAGGATAGAGCAAAACAAATTTCCGGTCATGGATTATAAGTCTAAAACGATCATTTAGATACATTTTGGAGGATTTCGATATAGAAGAAGAGGAGCTTAAATTTGTTGCCCAGCCCTATTTGTTTGTGTAACCGGGTGTAAGAAAAGACACACTACACCGGAAGCAAAATTATGCTTTTCAATATTGGGGTTTGATTAATCTGACTGCTGTTCAAAAAATGACAGCGGTCGATGGGAGCAAAACTTGAATAAGCAAGCTTACAGAAGTAGATCTTGGATAGTTGAAGACTTCACTAATTACACGATACAAATAGAAAAAAAAAAAATACTCATCAGTTCAAGCAGTCAAAATCTGAGAAATGACAATCAATTGTTGCAAAGATAAGTTAAGACAATAATTAGTGTCACTTCCAATCGACTAGATGTAATTCAGAAGAGAACATGCAACCCCTGAAGTACAGTAAAATGCAAGGTAATAGACTAACAAAAAAAAAAAAAAAAAAAAAACGCACGGGAATCCACTGGAAATAACCGAATTACTTGGGGGGAAAAAACTTAAAGGTCCCGTTTTTCGTGGTTTTTTGAAGCTTTGATTGTGTTTATAGTGTGCAATATAACATGTGTTCATGTTTCGCGTGTAAAAAAACACAGTATTTTTCACATAATTTAACGGGCTGATGACTTCCTTGTTCTAAGTCCCTCCTTCAGAAATACGTATGGAGTTCTGATTGTGCCAGCGGTTCCTGTGTTGTGATTCGACAGCTCTGAGCGCACCCAGAGCCATAGAGAGAGCGCATCTTGCCCGGAAAGGTCACGCCTCTTAACGTGGAGATGCATGCGCTCAGTGTTATTGTAAACATGTCTTTAATTTTACCCTATCAATTTGAGCCGGAATCAGACTTGGTGATTGGACTGCGGGATGAAAATAACAGCGTTTCGACGACATGGTGACAAACACACTCTACAAACGCAACTCTTGTGTATTCCTGTGGGTGGAGGTTAGTCAAAAAACTGTTTTAGTGACGTCATTAAAGAAGGAAGTAGAGGGATGTAGTCCAAACTGGCCGTTCGATGTAGGCGACTTCTGTTAAATAAAATATCTCGCTTGGCATTGAACTTTGAGCTTTAAAATTTTACTGATTTTATTTATACTCTAACAACAACATTACACACTAACTAAAGTTTGAAACATGGGATCACGAAGAACGGGACCTTTAATACAAAATAGAAACTTTAGCTGTGTCCCAATTCAGGGGCCGCGCACTTCGAAGTGCATGAAAGGGGTGGGGCTTTGGAGTGGAGGATTGCCAGGTCTGCGCAACAAAACCATCCCAAAAGTAGTGTAATTACAGCACAAGTGTAAAAGTATCCCAATCCCAGACGTGGCAACAATGAGCCGAGCGTCGTTACATATAGTGGCTGTGTGACAGACAGAGACAGCTGACGTTTGTGTGTGCATTTTAAAGTTTTATGACTTTCTATTGGGTTTTTGTCAACCCAATCGAGTAAGGTGAAGCTGCTTACATTTATGTGGATTCACACAAAACTCCTGTCATCACCAGCGCGCAATGAACTGTGGGATAGTGTAGACCGCGAAGTGTCAGAGATTGTACATATTGGGGAGATAAGAGGGTCCGTATCTCTTACAATTGGAGAAAGCGTAACAATCACGTGTGGCACCTCTCAGCCTATCATGTAATGCAGTGACATCAGTCGCAACATTCCCTAGTCTGCCTTCTCTTAAAAAAATACATTTTTATCAAGCTAAAATCTACATATAGTTCCCAAAAAAAGTATTGTTTAGTGTAAAACATTCTGAAGATTGGTAAACAGGCTGTCCATTAATTAAATGATTAGCTATTTCCCCACAAAAGCTGTTTAATCAGCGTAGTGAAGCCTCTCATCCACTGACATCCATTCAAAAAACAGCATCTGGTCTCATTCCCTGCGTACCGCGGGGGGCGTAGCGTTAGCATTAGCAGTTACGCTTTTTTGGCTAAAGGTTGCAGGCTTGCCTTCCAGTGGCTTTGGAAGTGTATTGAGATGGGAGCTTCATTCCACTGGGAAACGGAGAGGGTGCACTTGAAGTCGCTCTCGAATTACGTCAGCCCTCCTGAATCGCACTTCAAAGGCCACTTCCCCTAGCCTGACTACGTCAGACTTCCTACTTCCGCTCAATTTCATTTCAGCTTCTGTACTCAGTCTGATACAGCGTCAGAGCTTTCTGTTTGCCACCGGTCTGGAAACAGCCGGGCCAATCAACGAACAGAGGGCGGGCTGAGAGCCGTGACGTAATGCTAAGTGCCGAGTTTTACATTGTAGGTTAGAGAAATCGAAAACCGAAACAACCGCAGAAATGGGAAACGAGACACGGGATGCAATTCGCTCTGTTATGGAGAACATTCAACTCTTTTTCAAACTGAAGCCAGAACAAGAAGAGTGTTTGATAAACATTTGTTTTATCATGTGTTTACAACAGGTTTACAGTGGAAGTTCAATCATAGATTTGAGTTCGATGCATGATGTCTGTGCTTCGATGCGGCTGTACAGGCGCATAACATACGTCATAACTAAACGTATCTGATTGGCTTACGGGTAACCAATGATTTTAAACTTCAGACAAGCGCCCCCTAGCGAGAGAGAAAACACTTCTCTATTATGCCATTCCAGACTCTGTCTACGAAGCAAAGTGAAGTAGCAGAGTCTGGTATTACCAGGCTACACTTCCCCCACTTTTCTCAAGAACAGAATACAGTGCATAAAATGTGTAGATATAAATATTTAAATGTCACTTTGTCAATGAAACAGCCTAATTTCTGTCCAGCTTATTTTTGTGATGCAAGTCAAAAATGAAATGCATAAGTTGTATACATTATTTGTAATGTAATTTATTTGTAAATGAGCCGGAATAATTTCTCTTATTATAATTTCTGTTCTATAATTTATTTATTTATTTATTTTTTTTACGCATATTCACGTGTGTAAATAAAAGAATTGTTCTGTTCATTGTTTATTTCTTTTATGCAACTCATTATGCAACATTATACACAACATATACAATCATTTTTTCATCATGTAAATTAAATGTTTTTACATTAAAATACATTGTTCTATAGCTACATTACTTAAAGTATCTTTTACAACTATTTACAACAGAACTTAGGTTTAACAGAAAAACAACATAACATTTTCAATTAACAGTACATAAAACAGAACAAAGCATATTTGTGTACACTTTCATTCAGCTGAGCAGGAGATTGGTGGAGCTGCTGGACCTGGATGGACTTCAGAGACTTGCAGGGCTGATTCAATCGACGGCTGCCATGTAATATAAAAATAAAAGAAATTAACTCACATACTCAAATCACACCATAATATTTGAACAAACAAAACAGAACTATGGTCCATTCAGATTTTGTCTTGATCATCATAGCTTATCATTAGCTAATTGGTAACGATGTAAAACTAACATTACATAGTTTAACCATACATATTTTGGTCCAGTGTCCCGTCGTCGCCGGCAGTGAAGCATGTCAAAACCCAATAGAAAGTCATAAAACTTTAAAATGCACACACAAACATCAGCTGTCTCTGTTTGTAACACAGCCACTAGCCACGTCTGGGATTGCGATACTTTTACACTTGTGCTCTAATTACACTACTTTTGGGATGGTTTTGTTGCGCAGACCTGGCAACCCTCCACTCCAAAGCCCCACCCCTTTCATGCACTTCGAAGTGCGCGGCCCCTGAAATGGGACACAGCTACTGTATACATGGGTTTCAAAGACGTCACTTCCGCTATGCCCGCCGCCATATTTGGGACCAGTCTGTTTAAGTCTATGGTGACAGCAGCTACAACTACCAGAGGAAGGCCAAACGCTCTCAGAAGGTTCATAACAAGTTTACAATATATATGGGATATGTGGTGCTGTTAGCTGTTTCAACAGTCGTCAGAACTACAAATTTATTTGATTTATTTGAAAATATTGTGAATTCTAGTTGCTGTGTTTCGGCGTGTTGTTACAGGATGAACAAATTCACGACACCAGCTGACTACATTACTTAGTTCAAGTACATGCGTGCATGATTTTGTGCAAATATAAGTTGTAATTTTATGTATATCTTGTATAAATATATATGAATTACCCTATATAGGATGTGTCCCGTTGAGTTAATTAACCTTCTAGCAAAGCGCTTCAGTTTACGGGTGTTCATTCAGCGCGCGCGCAGCTCAAATAATACTGTTATCAAAATGAGATGATTTGAGAAAAAAAATCTGTTATTGTTCATGATCCTTATTATTAATCAAACTATGTGTTGATGAAAATAATACTAGAACAATATAAGAGCTAGTTATTAAAAATAATGCATTCATTTTCTAAAAGAAATATTAAAGTTTTACTATTACTGTGTAGTAACGTTAAACATTTTAATGACTTAATCATTGCTGTTTGAGCTGCGCACGCTGAAGCTGAAGAGAATAAAAAACCCATAAACTGAAAGTTAATTAACTCAACGGAACACATCCTATATAAAATAATCCAGATATTAATACAAAATAAAAATAATATTACAACTAGTATTTGCACAAAATCACGCACAGATGAACTTGAAGTAACGTCATTGAAACTCCGAAACACAGCAAATAAGCCCAAATAATTCACAACGTTATTTTACAAGTATATACGATTATAATATCATGTATAAGAAGAAGACAGTCCCAATCATATTAATGTTTTGTCTTACTTTTTGAGTACTCGTGCTGAAGCTATGATCATCAGCTCTGTGGGTTATTTACCTCAACGAAACACATCCTTTATGAGAATAATCAGATATTTATACTTAATAAAATTAATACGTTTATATATATATATATATATATATATATATATATATATATATATATATATATATTTATACAACAGTTCTGTCTGGTTCTCGAATCTGATTGGTTGATAGCCATGCGATATTTCAGTGATAACAGCACTCCTACTGCCTTTTCACCGTTTGTATCACTCCGCTTGAAGTGACCGTGATGGCGGCCGATCAAATCAACCGTAATTTTTACAAATACTACTTCTTGTACCACGAACTGTAGTTTTAATAGTTTTTTAGGCGAGAATGTAGTTGTTTAGACCTGAAATATGTGACTCATATTTAATAACAGAGCCTATTTTACAATTTGTTTTGACGTTTTCGGAGATGCGATCTCGAGTGCGTCAGCGGCCGTTCAGTGCTTCTGTAACCGCCGAGAACAGCTTCATCTCGGCCAGTGCCTCGGGGATTTGCCGCTGGCTCTTATAGTGGTTAAACATGAGACATAATTCAATTTGAGTACATAGAACGGGCAATCTTTGGTCTTATTAATCTATTATTTGTTACAGTCGAATTGTGCTATATTAAATTTGATAATAATAAACGTTACGTTACATCCTTATATAGCACATTGGCTACAACTAGACGGGACATATCAGACTCTTCTCCGCTTCAAATACGTAAAACATTAAACTTTATAAACATATGGTTTTTTGAGTAAAGAAAACGCTTTACAATTTTTTTTACAAACATCGGATCTTTATTTACCTTTGCATTGCATAGAGGAGATGTCCAAACTGTGTGCGCACTTCATTCACGAGGGGAGGCAGATTAATGAGGCTTGATTGACAGTTTGAGGATCCAATGGAGTTATGAGGTTTTGTCACAAGCTCTTTAAAATCCTTTTCATTCGTTAAATATTTGTAAAACCCACATACAAGCGTAAATGGTGACCTTTTTTTTTTTTAATAACTAGTGCTTTATGTTTGACTGAACTGCACAATTGTGCTTATTTGTTGTTCTAAATATTATTGTTAATAAATATGATTTTATATAAATATGTCCATTAAGTAATATGGATTGAGTGAACATTACATTAATACGCCATTAGATGGCGGCAACACTTTACAGGAGAATGAGTCAGTGAAGCACAAGAGACTTTTAAATTGAAAGGAACTTTTGCAAAAGGAAGTTGTTTTAGCGCTGTGGTGTAATGGATTTTATGGAAAATTCCCAAACTGTAAAAAAGACAAAGATCGCTTTCCTCAGCGGACATTCAAACGGACTTGTATAAAGGATATTATATTATGGACATCGACTTGAAGAATGAATGTAATGCAATATAGGCCTACCAGACACAGGTAATAGCCTACTCTCTCTCTCTCTCTCGCGCGCTCTCTCTCTCTCTAATACTGTACAAAATTCAATGTGTTTCAATGAAGCGACTCAACGTTCCTTCGTTACTAGTTCTAAAGTGACGTTTTAGAGTTAGTAACGGAGGCTTGGTTCAACTGTCAAATTGAGATTTGAATCCGTGGCGGAAGGAAGTAGTGCTGCACAAAAGAGTGTTTTAAAGACACTCCGTTGTTGTTCTTATTTATTTACACACTCGTGACGTCGAACTGTTGTATAAACGCAATATCACACTCGTAGCCGTGCGATATGGCTGTATATCAGCACGCTGTGATTACCTACGGACGAATCACAGCGTGCTGATATACAGCCATATCGCACGGCTACTCGTGTGATATTGCTCATATATATAAACAGTTCTGTCTGGTTCTCGAATCTGATTGGCTGATAGCCATTCGATATTTCAGTGATAACAGCACTCCTACTGCCTTTTCACCGTTTGTATCACTCCACTTGAAGTGACCGTCATGGCGGCCGATCAAATAGTGTTCTCGTTATAATGTTATGTAAACGACAGTCCCAGCAGTTATTAATGTTGTGCATTGCTGTTTGGCTGCTGATCTAACTACTTCGGGATCAAATAAATTTGTAGTTCTGACGACTGTTGAAACGGCTAACAGCACCACATATCCAAGATATATTATAAACTTGTTGTGAACCTTCTGAGAGCGTTTCGTTGGTCTTCCTCTGGTAGTTGTAGCTGCTGTCACCATAGACTTTAACAGGGCGCGCAGCTGTGACCGGTCCCAAATATGGCGGCGATAGAATACAGTGACGTCACATGAAACCCATGTATATTTACACCACTTGGCCACATTTGAACCGTAAGAGACGTCATACATCACGTCAGAGGATTACTTATTTGGCGCAAGTCGACTTGCACATTCTGCATATGGTCATCCAATGAAAGCTAGTTATTTGAATTTATAAAGTTTTAAATATGGATATGTTTCTTACAAAAATGCATTGCTTCGCTTCAGAAGGCCTTTATATGGATTACTTTTTTTATGGATGGATGCATTATTTTTTACTTAAAAACGTGGCCCCCATTCAGTTTTTTTTTTTTTTTTTAATTTTTAATTTTTAATTTTTAATTTTATTAGCACAAATAGAATATATTTATAATAAAAACAAAAGTACAATCCATATACTGTGCAGGGACAGGCAAAAAACCCAAAGGGCTTGTTTAAAGCCTCCACCTAAACAACAACAACAACAACAACAAAAAAACTAATGTGAAATTAAAGAAAGAAAACTAAATTATAAATATATAAATGTATATAACTGCAACAAGTTACAGCATGAATATATAAAATAATAATAATAATAATAATAATATACTCCAAAAACAAACCATAGGGTGCATGAAACATCAATAAACAAAAAAGCACAATTACAAAGGAGCAATAAAATGATTATTTATACATTTTTTGTAACATATTAAAGAAGAAAATTTTTTCTGCTAGATGAGATAAACCATTGCATAATTGAATACCCCTAAATCGTATAGAGTATTAACCTCTACAAGTGAGAATTTTAGGAAGACGAAAATCTGAGCATTGACGAGTTAAGTGACAGTGAACCTGTGAATTTACTTTAAAATACATCTTAAATTGCTCTGGAATATTACCTTCACCTGAATATATCATATAAATAAAGACACAAATTTGAGAAATGTTAATATCATAAATGGTAAGAACTTGAAGTTTCTGAAATAGAGAAACAGATGAAGTATATACATTTGATCGGGTTGCAATCCTAACAAAACTTTTCTGAAGGATAAAGATTTTTTGAAGAGTAATACGAAAAGTGATCGCCCAAACTATATTACAATGTGAAAGATACGGATACCATTCACAGCCATTATAAACCTTGGAGGACTAAGGATATTTTTAAATATATCTCCGATTGTGTTCCTCTGAAAGAAGAAAGTCATATACACCTAGGATGTCTTGAGGGTAAGTCAATCATGGGATAATTTTCATTTTTGGGTAAACTATCCCTTTAACTACTAAATCTAAAGAGATTTCCACATCCATTCTTATGTGCTTCTGATTCGCAACAGGTATTTTACAAAAATATCCCATTTCAGACAACCTTGATAAATCCTGTGCATAAGAGTTCAGACCTGATGTCAGACCTCATAAGATTCAGAAGCATCACTGAAGGACAAACAGCGCACTAGGTCTCTGTGTGTGGTGCACTGTTAAATTGCATAATGGACACCTCGGCTGGTCTGGGCCTTTGGGATGCAGGTCATCTTACAGTGGCCAGATGCCGGTGGGTATTTATAGTACTTTTCTATTACACTTTCACCCGACGCTCCTTTAAAATTCATTCATTTCTTTTCTGCCAAGATGCTGCTGGCTGGGGCTGTCAGGCATGCATGGTGACACATTTCCAAATTAAGTCTTCTCAACCACTGTTTGCTTATTGTTAAGTGTAGTGTGTTAAAACTCTGTGTGCATGACTTTATTGATGGGCGAGCCAAAGTAAAATAATAATGCAAAATGCATTTTATTCCTGTGATGTCAAAGCTGAATATTCAGCATCATAACTCTAGTATTCATTGTCACATGATTCTTCAGAAATTATTTTATGCTGATTTTTTTTTTTTTTTTTTGGTGTGGAAATCTAGAGTTTAAAAGAATAGGACTTTTTTGGAAAAAATAAATGTTTTGTAACATTATAAATGTTTTTACTGTTACTTTTTTATCAATTTCATGCACTTATTTTTTCAAAAAAAAAACAAAAACAAAACAAAACAAAAAAAAAAACAATACTGACCCCTAACATTTGACCAGTGGAGTAGAACGTAAAACTAAGTCAAAGAAACCACTCAGAACAACTGCATAGCAACAGACTGGCAACCATCCATAACATCATGGTGGCAAATTTTGCACAGGTAAGTACCTCTCACATTTTTCTGTAGTTAGTTTTGTATAAATCCAATGTACATGATTTGTTGTAGTTTTTGTCTGTATCAGAGAGGCAACTGTTTTCCAGACTATTCAATTTAAAGTAATGACTATTAAAATGATGAGGTGGTGAAGGAATGCCTGGAAGAGTTGTATAACGGGCTTGAGGTTAGCAGTCACTCATATACCATTGAGATTTGATTGAACAATCTTTGAACTTTCGTTTAAAACGTAATTTAGTTTCTAATGAAGGGCCTGCACCATCCTCCTCTCGTTTTCATATTGTTTGAATAAAGCTTCATTTAAAAAAAAAAAGAAGTGCTTCCTCATTATTTTCTGACATAATCCCATTCAAACATCGTCACTGTAGTGAGTGTAAAAGGGAAGGAATGGTATTGTGAAAAATCTCTGTTCTGTTACTCTTTCAAAGATGTTCAAAGAGTGGTTTAACTGTGCCGTGCAGCGAGGATATGCAGTCCCAGAGTGCATTGTGCTGAAGCTGTCTCTTACTCTCTCAGCGTACCGTGGTAACCCGCTTTAGACGATTCTCTGATCCTGAGAGTCACTCTCCTCAATTTATTCACTCTGAATGAATGCCCCCATCCCACAGATTGACACATGGACACACGTGAAGAAAACCATTGTCATTGACTCGGGAAAGCATCTGATCTTTCTGGACACAATGGCACTCTCACTATTCAGCTGAATAATGCATTTGCTCACACTTGAGTGAAGTGGAACTTCATTGAGACAAGGTCAGATCTCTTGCCAGGGATTTAGGATCATTTATTGGCTCTGCACTCTCATTAAAGATCATTCCTTTTTTTTTTTTTTTATACCACTTAAATATAGACATAAAATGACACTACCGGTCAAAAGTTTGGAATATATACAATTTTTGAATGTTTTTGAAAGAAATCTCTTATGTCCACCAAGACTGCATTTATTTAATCAAAAGTGACAGTATAGACATTTATAATGTTACAAATTTAACATTTCTATTTCAAATAAATGCTGGTCAATAGGAATTGGCAAGGGAATTTGCATGCCTAGCCACTCCCCAGACATCTGGGTATAAAAGCGGGCTGGTGTGCATAACTCATTCAGCTTTGTTCTTCTGAGCTGGATGCAGTGTCTGTTGCTACAAGAAGCAATCATTCATCCATTCACCTTGCTGGAAATATGGCATGATCAGCAGTCTCTCTTCCACCTCTTCCAAATAAGTGCAGAGAGTTCCCCTGGGTGCCTCAGCAGCAATATGGATTAAAACTCATGTTTATGGTAAGGGTGTAAGGCCAACCATTTGCTGGCACTGACACTTATGCCATGTAATGACTCTCCCAGCCACTAGGTGGCCCCAGCTTCTGTAGAATTCACTGTGTTGCTGCTCATTAGGACTTGATTTCTCCCACCTGTGGGTCATTATCTTGTTTGTGTTTGACTATTGAGGGTATGCACGTGACGTCACTGTCGACCGTTATGACTGCGGTCACGCCCGCTAAGTGGCAAAAGACTGAGCGGTTTTCAGCGTGAAAGTCGTGAAAAAACACTCCAAACACATCCAAAACGGGAAAGAGCTTTGTGATTGACTGTACAAATAGCTTTGACACAAAACCTGAGGTATATATTTAAAGACTGCGGAAAGCTACAGAAAAAAGAATCAAATGGATCACTGCAATTCACAGAAACAGCTGGACTCCAGCAGAGAAACATGGATTTGCAGTTATCATTTTGTGTCAAATTGTTGGATTTTGAGGTAAAATCATACCATATATATTGTATTGTTATATATTGTGTTGTGTATATTGTAACTCATCAATTAAATATTTTCCATCTTATATTCTGCATAATTGGGTGTTCAATTCCAACCTTTAGTGTATTTCGTTAGTTTTACTCACGTTTTCGCAGTTTCCCCTATTAAATCCAGTCACGCAGCAGGTTCTTTTGCCACTAAATCCAGTTGAGGGAGCGCCTTTTCGGCGGGAAAGTGATGCCGATGCATACCCTCTATTTAAGCATGCCTCTTTCTTTCAATTGTGTTCAGTCTTGAGCCTACTATGCATGTGTTATCCTTGCCAAGAAAGCCAAGTTTGTTGTGTTTTTGGATTTGCCTTTTGCTCATCTTTTGTTTCTTGTATTTTTTCTGTGGAAGCATGGCTTCCTTTTTGTTGTATTTTTGAACTTAGACTCCTCAGTAAAGCACTTTTTGTTCAGTCATCTAAGCCTTGGACAACACATTGGTAGCCACCTACATAAATCATTCTCCTTGAGGGCAGTTTACATCCCAGGACACCTGAATATGGGAGCAGACATCCTGTCAAGGCAGGGGCTGAGGCCTGGGGATTGGTGACGACATCCTCAAATAGTGAAGTCCATATGGCAGAGGTTGTTTGCCTCCGAGTCAACTTACTGTCCCTTCAGGTTCTCTCTCAATTCTCCAGCTCCTTTGGGGCTGGATGCCATGGTACAGATATGGCCGAGGCTGTGTCTGTACACCTTTCCCCTGATCTGGCAAGGGTCCGCCAGGAAGGGTTACGCCTAATTAGTAGCCCCGTTCAGGCTCTCTGTGGCTCTCAGATTCCAGGATGGACTTTCTGTCCCAGGTTTGTGGGACAATCTTTTTGAGGCCTATCTACAAACCGTAGGTTCCTTCATTTGATCTTTTGATTATATTGGAAGGGTTGTCTGATGCTCCCTTCAAACCCTTAGATTCAGCCTCAGAGAAGCTTCTGACTCTCAAGGTAGCTTTGCTTGTAGCTATTACTTCTCTAAAAAAGGCAGGAGATTTGCAGACCCTGTCAGTCACCTCCTCCTGCTTTGGTTTTGGTCCTGGACTGATCAAGGTCATATTGCACCCTAGGCCAGATTACGTCCCAAAGTTACCCTCATCACCATTTCACCCTTTTGTTCTTCAAGGCTTCTACCCTCCACAGTTTAAAACTTAAGAGCAGAAGTGGCATAATAAGTTATGCCCAGGCAGGGCCTTCAGGATTTGTTTCATAATTTATGTAGGTAAATGTGATCAACTCTTTCTCTGCTTTGAGGGGCACAACTGAGGAGGTGCTAGCAAGAGGAGAGTCTTTGCGAGATGTTTGTGCTGCGGCAGGCTAGTCCTCCCCACACACATTCATCAGATTTTATAGTGTGGGTGTGGGCTCAACTCCAGGATCTCAGGTCCTTTCGGGTTGAGTTCTTTCTGTATTTACAGTTTTGTGCTTGTGCAGACTTTTTACAACTTGTGATCCTATCAGTATGGTGCCATGGGTATTGTCGTTCCCATAGCGTCAACACCACGGGAAAGTCTAAGGGTTATGCATATAACTGGGTTCCATGAGAAAGGAAACGAGACACCGTGTCGCGGTGCCATACTTTAGTACGCCTGCACAGCTTCTTCAGACAAGTGAATCTGGTGATGCTTTTACACAGGTGTTATTTATAGACTTGATCACTTGGTCACTGGCTTATGCTGAAGGCATTCCCATAGCTTCAACACCATGACATGGTGTCTTGTTCCCTTTCTCAAGAAACTGGGATATATACATAACCCTGAGATGATTTATTTTAAATCTACTGTATTATTGAAGTGATAAATCTTTAATCTTTTTTTTATTTTAATTTTTTTAATTTTATTTTTTTATTAATTAATTACTATTATACTTTAAATATTCCTTCCCCATCAATGCATCAATCTCAGTCAGATGTAATTTCATAGTTAACGAATTTTGCAACATCGATGAAATTGAACTGAATCAACACTAAACTGATTTGAGCTGAACAATGACACTGTTATCTTGTTTAGAGCTGCTTTAGAGCAGAATTGAATTCTGTTTGCATCATTAATCATTATTTTCATGTTTATCACTTGAAAGCTGATCTGAAACCATCTGTATTCTATAAAGCACTATATAAATAAAGGTGACTTGACTTGACACATTGAAACATGCATCATCCATTACTTGACACCCAATGGTGTTTGTCATCATTGACATCAATCCGGCGTTATGCATATTCATTCAAATGTCAATGTTCAAATGTCAAGCATATTCAGGCAAAGGAGATGATTTTTAGTGAACAGTGACTTAAAGTTGTCTTTTGTCTTTTTCATACAGTTTTTGTTTGTCTCCTCTTATGCTGGGTACACACCACAATATAATCAGGCCAATTTTGGGCCAATTTCTCCCCTTCTGACAATCCTAGGTAATTTTCCGATTATCTTGATGGTTCTACAGATTATTTTATCTGATTTTCCTTTGGTGTGAGGTGTGTTAAGAGTGACTGAATCTGCTCGGAAGAACGTCAGAGCTGCCCTGATCGTGAATCGTAAATATTCAACATGAAATAGAAATCCTAATGTATGGGGAAACCCTGAGGACAAACAGGTTCACACTCTGTAGATTATCACATGAAACGAAAGAATATCCAATCAGAAAGTGAGCTGACGGAAGCATAACAAACACAGTCATGGCACAGCAGTTAAATGGATTTGGACAGCAGAGATGGAGGATCAGATTGTCGATTTGTGGTGAAGTGTCCTGTAAAACATACCAAAATCATTCCCCAGATAGCATGTAGTAATCGGCCCGAGCTCGGCTGCCCTGCGGCTCAGACTCGGCATCGACGTGTATTAACCGGGCCGATTGTGGCCCACAGCTCACTCTGGCACATGTATATTTGTTATGGCTGTAAAGCACTGGGCCAATTCCTGTTCACAGTAACTGGCCCAACTTTGGCTGTAGAGATCTGGGCCACTTCTGGCAATGACTCGGCTTATGTTCACTCACAGATGGTTACATAATGTACCAATAATTATCATAAAATTGTCTTAAAATTGACTAAAATTTCTCGGTAGTTCCTGATATGTGTTAAATACATGTTTTAACTAGCGAATTTGTCAAAAACATATTTGTGGTAAAAAGTGCCGTATTATATATATATATATATATATATATATATATATATATATATATATATATATATATATATATATATATATATATATATATATATGTATAATATCAAATCTATTTATAATTCAGCAATTCATTCTTTTATATGCTTTCATGTATTTTAAATGTGCTCTCAGGTGATTCATTCATCTTCACTCGTGCAGCAGGTACCTGTGGTAGTGGGTGATATCCGCCATGTTTGTGCAGTTTGGAGTGGACGCAAGCAAAACAATGGATTATTTACCAAGAGATATTAATGTCTGGGGTCATTTCAACAAAACGGTTCTGGTAAGCATCGACACACATTTACATTTGTAGTAATTTTACTTAGTAGATGCTTATAAAGGAGCTTGCAAAAAGTTAACTTCACGTGACTGCAGCGAACACGGATTTCTTGCCTTGCCTGAAAACTTTGGGTATGCCACCTACAGCTAATAAACGGACGAAATCTTTTTCATCTTTGATCTAAGCATTATTATGTGGTTCTCAATTGTTTACCCTGCACTAAACTTTAACGAGCAACACTCCGATCTGCAAACAAAGAGCTGAGGAAGAGGATGATGACGGTCCTGCATAAATGAGGAGAAAGAGCAGGTTTGTTTGTTTTTAGTTTCCACGCTCATATATCTTTATGAATGCGATTTTAATAAGCAAAAGTTGTTTTTATTCCATATTTCTTCAATAAGGTGAGTGAAGAGAATTTGTTTATACTGTCACAGAAGATCGTTGTTTTCAAATAACCTCAATTAACTAACGTTAAATACATAAGCTAGTTAGTTACGTTAGTTTCACTGATATTTTTCAATGAGAATATACTGCAATCCAATATGCATTAGTATGTTTGAGATCATCTCAAATATCTCTGTCCTGTCAGATGCTAAATGTAAGCAGATTTTATATTTACAGATACTCATCACTGCTAAAACATGGAAACAACACAAACACAGCATCACACCTAATCACTTTTGTTGCTACTAGTTGCTTCTTCACTCAGCATGTTAAGACACACAAGAATAAGTGAATATTTCTCATAACATGCCATAAATTTATTTTAATATTACTGTTTTGTATTAATCAAGAGAAGTGTTATCATCGCTGAAGAAAAGGATTTTAATCCCCAGACACTGAGCAGTGCAAGCCCTGAAGAAATAAGACCATGGACAACATCTTTATTATACTTCTCTGACTGAACTAGCAAGGCAAGGAGCATCTGGAGCCAATGAGAAAGTTGATAAGTTCAAGTATAGTTTGGCACATTCAGTTAGACCATGTTATATTTATTAATAGATACTTGTATACTATTTACTCTTTACAGGTATAAAGCAAACCTGAGTAAACGCCGCTACTTTAATGATTATTTCTAAGTTTACTGAGTGGTGTAAACTGCTGTCATCCATGTCACATCCTTGCTCTAACCGATGTTACCAGAAGAATCCTTTCAGTGTGGCAGATATTTGCAAGCATCTGGAGTGAACTTATGGAACATGTAAGTAAAGCAAAACATTTATGATTTTTTTTTTTTTTTGCTTTTTGAACGCTGTAAAGACATCTTAATGAAGAAAATGAAGGGCAATAATGTTAACGTTAGCTGCCTTTTTTTTCTGTCATTGCAGTGCTACGTTTTATAAGTGTGTTGTTGCTGTTTGTTAAGCACACTGATCTGGGAAATGTGATTTCATTCCTGCATTAATGTGAATAAACTAGCAGTAGCTTTATCTACGATAATGTTATGGTTGATACACAGATGTGAAGTTAACAAGATGAAATCAACAAACTTGTAGTAAACCTTTATAAACTTTATTTGCAGGCTGAACTGGATGCTTACTGAAGAGTGAGCTTCAACACTTAAGGTAACTTCTATTGAGTTGAAATGCAAGTTAAGTGATGAGATAGACTTGACTTTTGCTTTTTCATCCATTGTTGGTTATACACTTGTGTGTTTTTGGTTTTCTAGGTTTGTGCAAAGTTACACCATATCACTGAAAACGGCATGCATCAACGAGATTTCAGAGACTCTGCGTGACATTTTAAATCTTTATGATCTTTAGGTGAGTTGAAATTTGTCAACACTAACTACCTCCATCACTGTCTTCATTGTGTATAAAATAAAGTTGGCTTGCTTGTTTAACATGTTAATTTTTGCTTGACTTTGAAGGGTGTGTATGATATCAACATTAAAAACCCACTGTAGCCCTCCGTGCTCCTCAGGAGCGATTCTACACAAGGTTATCCCCCTCCACAATAAAGGTGAATGTGGCAGCCTTAGCTGCTTACCACACTCTTTTGGGTGGTGTATCTTTGGGGAGACACCCTTTAGTTACCTGTTTCCTTTGTGGCACCTTCAGACTTAGACCTGCAGTTCGCATGAGGGTGCCGTACTGGGACCTGGCCATTATATTAGAAGGCCTTTCTTTGGCTCCCTTCAAGCCTATTGAGGAAGTTTCTGAGAAATTTCTCACACTGAAAACTGATCTCGTCTCTCAAAATAATTGGAGACATACTAGTCCTCTCGGTTTCTCCCTTGTGCTTGGAATTTGCACCTGGTATGGTAAAGGCTTTTCTTCACCCTAGACCGGGCTATGTTCCGAAGGTTACTACTAATATTGTAAGACCTATCGTACAGGCCTTTTGTCCTCCTCCTTTCAGGATGATGGACCAAGAGAAATTGAATCTGCTCTGCCCAGTTAGGGCTTTAGATGCTTACGCCCACAGAGCTGCCCTGTGGAGAAAGTCTTAACAACTGTTAATTTGCTTTGGTTTACCCATGAAGGGGTTCCCCGCATCTAAGCATCTAATTTCGGCTCCACTCCAGGGGCACAGGTGGTCTCGTCTTAGTGTACGCATATGATTTCACAGGGACAGGCACCTGTGATCGACTTGCTACAGCCTATCAGAAGCTAAATCTGTTTGGTCTGGGTATGCTTTATAGTTTCCTGGTCAATGATGTCACCTGCCTATGACGTTCCGTCACACCATCGGACTGATTCCACACATGCTTCACGACACAATCAAGCAGAGGCATCCCACAGCATTTCGACACAGTGTCTCGTTCCCTTTTCAGGGAACCATGGTTACATAACCAAGTTACGTAACCAAGATGTTTTCAATGTATGGAAAAGTGTCTGTGAACATCATGTCTAACTGCCTGTCTCCTTTTGTATTCCACAAAATAAATTAAAAACATACAGGTTAGAAATGACATGAGAGTATGTATATTGTTGGGGCCGAGCAGCCACCTGGGATTTCGAAGAAACAGAAAGTTTGTTTTTAAGGACTCATTGAAGCCATGGTTGAAGAGAAAACCAAAGTTTAATAATCGTCTTTGTAATATGCACCCATCAAAACAAGTTCACCAGCTCAAAAAACACTCAGCCAGGAGGGGGCACTAATGCTCTACTCAGTTTAACACATACATAACCGATTGTCATAATTACCATCTTCCTGAATGTCAAACTATGTCATATGGCATTTATATAAACTAAATAACATACTTTTGTATTTTTCTTAACATTAAATACACCACATAAATGATGACAATTTGCATGTTTGGTACACATATTGTAGTGTTGACAATAAGCTAAGCTAATGTATTTTTCAGTGATTGTCAACACTTAAAACTTTGAACAAACACTGAAAGGACAAAGTAAGAGACCTTCTCTTCTTTCTGGAGATAGAGAGCAGTGGAGTTTGAAATGACATCCAGACCTGTTTTTTCTCTTCTGCTGAGCAGGTAAAATCCGCCGGAGCTTTAGAGAGTTAATCAGTTTGAATGGGCAGTATCCACCGGTCTGTCACGATGCTGTGACACTTTGCTCTCTGACCACGTCACACACGAAAGTGTCTTTCAGATGCACGACATCTAAACCTGGTTCACTTTCCAGCACATCATCTTTTCTCTCTTGAAAGAAAGAAAGTAAAAAATACAAAAATGTATGTTTTTCTAATCATGTATTATTGCAATACCTGTACAATTTTTGACTTGCTACCATGGTAATACTTTGTGATTTTTGGACTTGTAACATGTTTATTTATTTATTTATTTTACTATAGTTCACAAGTCCGTGTGCCCATATAATCTTAGCAGAAGTGGTAAACAGATTTGGCTTGCTGTCTGCTATAGAGGGGCTCGGAGAGGATATTCTACTCGAGCTCTAATTGCCCCCCTATAACAGGAAAAATTGTACAAAAAGGAGGAGAAGGGGAGGAGGAGGGATCCCGAATGAACTAACAACAGGAAGAGGTAAGATGCTGGTTTTATACCTTGGTATTAATTGGAAGATTAGTTGGGCGTACTCCTCCGAAAATTACGTTTATTAACTTCACTAATACCATGGTTTTTGAGCATGTACCAAGTTTATTTTATTTATTTATTTATTTTTTTATATGGGTAATACTATGTAGGAACCATGGATGAACCAGACAAATGAATCATTCAGATGATTCTTTTGAAACATAATTCTAATTCAGAATCAAAGTTCCAGCTCCAGCCGTCTACAGGAAAATCCTTGCTTAATTACTTTTATAACCCCCATGCTTCCTGACAGCAGGAGAAGTGACAAACCAAATGGTCATCCAAGAAGATAAAGAGTCTTTGATCACCAGATCAAAAGAGACAGAGAGACAATGCAGACCTTTTGTTTCCTAACTTCACAGAAAAACCAACGGAGACTGTTCTACAACTAAAACTGCATCAAAATTGTTCCAAACAATTTTAAATGGACTTATCAAACATCTTTTAACTGCATACATTTTAGATCATGTGTCCACAAATACTACCTGTAATCAGTTTTGCTTTAGAACACCCACAATTCCTGTAAATGTGATAACTCTTGAATGACTGACTGAAAGTATGCCTTATTTTGGAATGGATTTAATTCTTTTCCTTTTTATTCTCTCTCTTAAAACTCTTTCTCTCTCATTTCCTTTCTTACTGCAAAGTGTATGAAAGTGTGTGTGTGTGTGTGTGTTTGTGTTAGATTTAGTTTGTGTTAGAATAAATTAAGTCTCTTGTAGTCTTGTATTATGTGCTTCTAAAATTTAATGTCTTAAACTGTCGATCTTAAAGTTACCGTGCTCTAATCAGTGTTTTCACGATTGTTGGATATTTATATCCGCTACAAGGGTTTATTACGGCTCGAGCAAATGAACGCTGGACGACTCAGTTGCTCAGGTCGTAAACTAAACTAAACTCTTTATAATTCCCTATAAATTAATTATTTCATTTGAGCTAATTTTACTTCCTAGGGTGTGCTCCCTATAACTGTTTTTTTTTTTTTTTTTTTTTTTTAGATCTTTCTTTCTTTGCACCATAGTAATACCATGGCTTTTGGACATATACCATGGTAATATTGGATGTAACTTTTTTTTTTTTTTTTGTATTATTCTTGTATTTATTTATTTGTACTTTTATAATACTATGGCTCTTAGAAATGGATACACAAAACAATACATTCGACTACCTTGCATTCGACTACCTTGAACTCCTTTAAATACTTGTTTTTAACTAATTAAATATTTGTTTTTAATTAAATACTTGTTTAAAAGTGACAAAGCTCTTCTCAAAGTCAAAATCATACTAGAACGAACACACACACACACACACACACACACACACACACACACACACACACACACACACACACACACACTTATTTATTCTGTATTTCATTATATCTATCCAATCAAATTGGACTTGACATTTATATTCAGTATTGTTTCAGTCCCTTTGTTTTTATGGATTTGTTTATCATAATTGCTTATCCAGAATCAATACTATACCGATTCACTCTCTTGTCTGCATTACAAGTGAGAGTCATCCATCTAATTCACTTTTTTCCATTCATGTCTAAAATTAGAATATATAGCCTCACTTGACATGTGTTGGAATGCTCATTTCCAGTTTTATCAGAGCAGGAGGTGAGAGCAGTGCCAATAATTTCTCAAAGCACCCTTTCAAAGCTTCTCACAGCAAAAATAAGAGGCTTCTTATGGTAAAGGTTGCATAGATCACCGCAGCACAATATGTTCAGCAGGTTTAGTGATGAACAAGTAAAAGACCCTCACCTTTGGTTCTCCGGCTGACAGGCTGACATTTGACCCCTGAAACTGTGAAACAGAGAGAGGGAGACGAATGCCATCTGTTTCCATACCAACCAGATCTGCATTTTTCAGTAACTCTATTCCAAAACCTAGCGAGTTGCCTGCACATTAAAGTGCACACCAGACATTTACTTGGCAAAGTGTCATATAGGCATATCATCTGAATAGCATTATCACAATGTTCCTTTTCACAATTGTATTGTATTCTCACAGTAGCCACCTTCCAAATTGTTAATTATTTTATTTTTATTTTTTTTATAAAAAGATGTCTGACATTACATCTAGATCCGGAGATGGAAACTGTGATGGTGAGAAGAGGAGAAAAAAAGTTGACGTGTCTTTGTGGTTTAGTGGTTGGATAGCAGTAATATGTTTCATCACTTATCCAATTACATGTGTTAGAGGAAACTAATCTGAGACTCCATTAAAACAAGAGACCTGGCGGCGTGAGGTTAAACAATAGCAAATTACATTACCCTCATACTGCTTAGCGAGAAGACCCTGCCATGTTCGTGCCCATTCATATCTACTGAGAAATTACCAGGTCACACCAATTTTTTGTTTTCATATTGAGGAAAGGGGGAAAAATTAAAACATTCTATTTATTTATCTAGGTTTATTATTATTATTATTATTATTATTAATTTATTGACTACACATTCAAAAACACTTTTAAGGTGATTCTTTTTTTTTATTAATTAAAAATATTAATTATAACAATATTTGGATATACTAAGTATTAATCTACTTTTATGACAAGTAAAATACAGTGTCTTGTTAATTAAAATATTAATGTCATTATATTCATACTTTTTACTAGGGCTGGGTAAAAAATATAAATTTCTCGATTTTAATCGATTCTGATTTTTATGGACCGATATAGACTCTTAAAACCCAGGAATTGATCTTTTAGTCTATGCTGTTTTTAGTTGATGTCTGCTCCAGCCGACGAACCCGCTCCAGACTTCGCCGAGCCCACTCCAGCTACAAGCTCTGAACTGCATATCTCCCCGCTGGTCCCGTCCAGCCCTGAGTCTGTGTCCCCTCCCTGCCTCCCTCTCCCACCTCCTCCCATCTGCCTCCATGCATCATCTCCGCTGCTTCCTGTCAGCCCATATGCTCACCCTCAGCCCTTCATCCATTATGTGGGTTCGCTATGGGTCTGCCAGTTCACAGCTACCACGTGGTCAGTGGTTCCCAGGTCTCCACCTCCAGCCTCCTCGACCAGGACGCTACCTCGGCCTACCTAGGCCCGTTGGTCCATTAGCTCCGCCTGCGCCTCTGTCGTCTGAGCCGTCGGCATCGCCATATCCCGCCGGACCCTCAGCACCGCCTGGGCTCGACAGCATTTCGGCTGCACCCTGGTCTCCTTTTCTACCTGGTCCACCTCAGTCAATCACCGCCCAGGTGTTGTCAGCCCTGCCTCCGCCATGGCCGTCCAAGACTCCTGACCCGCCATGGCCGTCCAAGGTGGGGGGGGGGTAATGTCACAGATCCCTTGTCTCCCGGACTCCATTCCCCATAATCCTCCTGTTTCCACACCTGTACTCACTTCCCTTGTCATCTCCCCTTCATCATGGATCACCTGCACCTGGACTTCCTCATCAGCACTGCCGTTATATTGGACTCACTCCCTTCACTCCCTGTCCGTTCTCTGTTAATGTTACCTGGTGTTAAGTGTGCTATATTGTATTATACTCTTGATTTATCATTAAAGCCTATTGTTTGTGGATCTCCGTACTTGCCTCATCTCTCCTGCAACAGCACCCGTAACAGTTGATGAATGAATGGTATATTGTAGTGTGTCTCCCATCCAATAAATCGCAATAAGCTTTGTGCTTTAATACTTTTGATATGAAACAAAGTCTCAGATTTTAAATTATGTCCAATTTATTACAGAATTCAAACAATAAATACAGTTTTGGTTCTCTTTAATGTTGCATGACAGATCGCATTTGCCACCTCAGATCAAGCAAAGCACATTGATCATGTCTTCTGCTTTACTACTAGTTACAGCACAAAATAAACATGGACATCGGAAGGTATGAGGTATGTTAAAAGATACAGTACAACTTACCAAAATCTGTATCTTGTCAATGCTCAGTGTTTCAACTGTGGAAAGACATCAATCAAACAGCTTGTAAACAATGTCACGTAATCAGAAAAGCCATTCAGTGACCATAAACTCGTTAGAAATCTAAAAAATGAACTCTAGAGAGTAGCATTTTGCTAAATATGCACCATATTACATATTCATTATATTTTTTCTTCAGTATGTGTGTATGTTTGAATTTGAATATATTTTAATAAATCTGTCAAGAATTTATGACAGCCACCAATTAAATGTTTAAATTTAAAAAAAGGAGAAACAGTTGAGTAGAAACATAAGTATGTTAAAAAGTTAGTATTATAACTTTATTATAAAAACTCCTTGTGTGTAATTTAAGCATATCGTCACTGCCCGATGAAACTCACGTATGTCCAAAACGGTTACTTTTCAGGAAGTGAAAAAAACACTATTTCAAAAGCAGTTGAATGTAGCGTTGTCATACTTGGTACGGCATCTTTACATGTAACCATATTCTTGCCAGTGTAATGATATAATCCACATTTGACCAAAATTGAGTTTAAATGGACATACGTGCATATTTTACAGTAACGGTGGTCGATACGCGTTCTTCCGATCATTAATTAGAATGGCCAAGTCGCATTTCATATTGACAGATGAATACGCTCAGTTTATTAAATAGCCTACGTCTTAGTTTATTAAATACGCTTAGTTTATTTAATATTAATTATAAATGTATTAAATGTCTCTTGCAAACTATGAAGGGACAATGAATCAATAAACTGACATGGTAATGCTAGACAGATACTTTGTTTGCACAGTCCTACTGTAATTTTGTCACTCCTAGACGTACGTCTGGCGTCAGGGGTGAAACGTTTACTTGAGAACAGTTGTCAAAAACAAACGTTTGCTGATACTTTACCTCACAGTGTTATTCGGCTATCCAGTGCTGAGATTCGATGAAACTTCACGAGACCGGCGAGATGCTTCCACAGGGCGGGAGATATGCGGCGTGATTGACAGCTTTGACACCAAATGGATATATACGTGAAAATCAGATGACATGATTTCACAACTTTTCATTGGCCATTTAGATATGTGAAGCATACTGTATACGGAAATGAACCTGGACATTCAATCCGTCGAAAAATCTCAAAATCGGCAAAATGGACATACGTGGTTTTCATCGGACAGCGACGATATACAAAGCAGTTTTTAACCTTCAGTATTATAGTAATGTAGTACCAAATAACTCCCTGTAGTGTTAATTTCGTCAGACGAGACGAGACGAAATATGTTTGTCAACGACCTTTTTTTTTCATGACTAAGACGAGACGATGACAAGACTGCACCACTGTCCAAAAACGCTGACTAAGACTAAATTAACATGCATTATTGTTGACGAAAAAAGACGAGACGAAAATGTTTTGTATAAAATAAAAACTAAGATAAAATTTCTCTTTATTTTCGTCTACAATCGTCTCTGCTTTTTCATCAGCTGTTACGCCTTTAAAATATTCAGAACGAGTTTGCGGCTTCGCGCTGTTGCTCAAGTTAAGCCTCGTTGAAGCCTTGTTTACACTGCATGCGTGTGCGGATCGTTACGGCTCCGGCAAGGTGTTGTTCCGTCCTCTGCGCGATGTCAACTCAAACAAAGAAATTTCAAGTTTTTCAACTTCGAATCTCTTGTCGTCAGTTTCTAGTGATGTAAAATATGAGCGGGAGTTTACACAGGGTGATTATTTTGACTTTGTTTTGTATTTGAGCTGCGCGTCTTGGAGGCGAGGCGCCTATCTTTAGCGAAGCGGCGCGTCGAGCCGCTTCTCAAACGCACTGCGGCGCGGCTGGTGTAAACACAAGCATTGACTAGAGTGGCCTTGTATCAGCTCCGGTAGCCGCGTCGCAGCCGTAAAGAGCCGCACACGCGTGCAGTGTAAACGAGGCTTTACAGGTCTCATACGCCTGTGGCTGCAACACCAAACTGCTGAACACACAAGCGAACACGGGTGACGAGCGACGACGACATGCTAGCTGAATTGTGTTGGTTAAAATAAAATACTCTTCAGAACAGGTTAATCATTTGTGAATGTGTCTCCTAAATCAGAAATTGAAAACCAGACACGTTTAACATTTGCATTCAACAAAAATCTTTCAACAAGTGTATTTTGTCAGGTAATGACATTTAACCAATGTTTGAGATATGTGAAACACTTTTTTTACTGAAATGTTTATCAGTAATAATCTCAGTAATAATGTGTTATTTTTAAAAAAAGACTACAATTTTTTGACTAAAACTAGACTAAAATTAAAAGACTTTTAGTCGACTAAAACGTGACTAAGATACCTTGAGTTTTGTTTGGACTAAAACTAGACTAAAATGACGAGACGCCAAAACTTGACTAACAAAAAAAGATATGTGAATGACTAAATATGACTAAAACTAACAAGGACATTTGGCACAAGACTAAGACTAAGACTAAATTAAAAATAGGTGACGAAATTAACACTAACTCCCTGTATAGTTTAGACCATAAATTGAGATTTTGTTCCTTGAGAAAATTTGCCATTTACTGTACCCAATACAATCAATATCGAGGTGGACAAAGTACACAACTCCATTACTTAAATGAAAGTATAGATAGGTCAAATATTACTCCATTACAAGTGAAAGTTGTAAAAAACAGAACAAGTACCTGCTTTTAAAAGTATTTAAATATCAAAAGTAAATTTCCTTTTTTTTATGTCAATGTATTTTTTTTATTATTGTTGTGCTCTGCCATCATGATAAGCTGACATGCTAGCATTCGACTACCTTAAACTCATTTAAATACTTGTTTAAAAGGGATAAAGCTCTTCTCAAAGTCAAAATCATACTAGAAAAGAAAAGTTTCTACATTGTTTATTTGACAGAGGCGTTCCCAAAGTGTCATTGATGCAGCACGAGTTCCCTCGAAAGGGAACAAGTTGTTTTGCAGTTTAGTTTCAATAAATGGTCTCTTTGGACTGGGAGCATTTGAGTTCTGAGGGTTACTGCATGTTTTTATAGTATAGCACATCTTTTATCTCAATAAAAAGAAAATAAAAAGATTTGTCATGATATGACCCCTTTAAATTACTTTAGATAACAGTGGACCAGCTAAATGTCTGTTATGTCATATAGAAACATCCATTTGAGGTTAAAAAGTACATAGTATGTTTCAGACAGAAGTTATTAATGACCCCTTTTCTCAACCCTCTACTGCTTTTTTACTTTTCCTTGTTGCTCACTGAGCTTTCTTTGGTTAAGAGCTTCAGCTCCAAACTTGTTCATTTTCGCTTCACAAGTTGTCACAAGTTGTCTCAAACACATTCTTCCCTATTTGACTTCTCTGAGATTCTAGACTTTCATATCATTGGTTTCACAGATATGCATATCTCCTTTTAGACACTTTCTCTGGTTGCTCCAGACATTTTATGGTTATCCGTTGTTATTTGCGTGGATTGAAGGGAGCAATCATTTTTGCCCTTTGCTGCATGGCTTAACATTGAAGTATGTTATTTTATGTCAACATATAAATCACTGATTCTTGAGATAAGGGACAAAATATGTCCTAAACACAAAAGCCCTATTTATGTTAAAAAGTAAGAATACCAACAAAATAAAAATACTTAAAAAGTTACATCTAAAGGAAATTTGTATACTCTGGGAATTTATTGCTTATATTTTTAAATAATTTCTTTAACATTATTGTAAAAGCACACTCTATACTTGGGAACACATGCAACTTAACCTGTCCTCAGCATGAGGTCACAATGTAAAACTGCCAAACAAAGTGATTGATGCTTCAATTGATGCTTCCTCGTTTCTTCGCTCGTCTGTCCTTCAGCCTGTGATCCGGAAACCGATCAAAGTTAGCCATCTTGAAGGACATCTTAATTCAAAGGTGTATCCTCCTTCATGACTCCTCAGGAAGCATCCTCACTCCTCGTTCCTCGCTTCCTCATGGTGAAATTAGTGAAATGAGATGTACTTCAACATGGCTGCGTTTGACCTGTTTCCGGGTCAATGTCTGGAGGATGTAGGAGCGAGGAAACAAGGAAGCATCAATTTGAGTACTGAGAAGCACATACTATTTCCTGCTCATTGTGGATCTCACAGTAGGGCAAATAGTCCTGGAAGTTATAAGCTATGTATATTTTTTATATTTTAAACAAACAATATTGAAGTTTCTGTGGTCACAGCTTTAACATGTCAACTCCATCATTGCAATGTAATAGTTTCTGTAAATAGTTGTAGGATAAATCTAGTCATTTTTGATGTGAATTAAGGCAGCTACAACTGAGGAACTGTACAACACGTGGTTAAGGTGAAAAAAAAAAATACATTTTGTCATTTTCGTCAGTATTTGTCAACTCCATCAGTATTTAAAACAGTCAGGTGAAGGCTTTTGTTAATTTTGAATGAAATGTCTTATACTTTAATTTAATTTTAATTTTTTTAAATATAATTTTAATTTTTGTACAAATTTTAAAATATCAACGTAACTACATGATATTATTTTTTATTTACCTAAGAACATTGGTGATATATTTTTAATATTAAAAGGAGGGAGGGGTATTAAGGAATTTAGGAACTGGATTGTTCATAATAGTGTGAAAACAAAACAAAGAAAAAAACAGAGGATGTATTTTATGACAGCTCCTTTACTGAATACCAATATTACATAACTGAAGATTTTACACTGTTTTTGGATGGATTAAAATAAATTAGCATGCTTTTAGTGCATCTGACGGAATTCACACAAATTAAGTTATGAAGTGAATAAATATTAATTTTTAAAAACTTGTTCCTTTGTTACCTTTTTCTACACACACACACACACACATATATATATATATATATATATATATAAACAAAATATCTCTTCGTCCGAGTACAAGAGTATTTTTGCTGTCACCAAGCATATATATATATATATATATATATATATATATATATTTAGACACATATTATGTCGACAAGCAAGCAGCAGTTTGTCAACTTTGTTCCTCCCTGCCTCGCTTCATCACGGGCGGGGATACACACGAGATGTGCGTTGCTTGCTTGGGAGTGGAGTATGCCCAGGCAGGTCTCGAGGGAGATGTCTGTGTGCATTGTGAACGATTGATGCTCCGTACACTCCGCTCACGCCGGGCGTTCTTCGACAAAGAGAAAGAAGGCGCCGCGGCTAGTGTTCCCCAGGGATCGGGTCCTGCTGCTGCCGAGGCAGAGCGGCAGCTTCATTCCTGGGGTTCACAGATGGATCTGGTGGAGGGGTTAGAGACAGGTCCTGCCCTATCTTGGCCCTCACCCGCCAGACCCAGTGTCTCTCCCCTGGTTGTGGAAGCACGCATTGCGGTTTCTTCCCCCGGGGTAGAGGCACCAGCGCTTCACTTATCCGGGTCTGAGGAGGCGGATATAGTGAGCGTCGGGGCTGGAGAGGAGGATTCGGCATCCTCATCTCCAGCATATGATGAGCTTTTAGAGGTTGTGACCAGGGCGGTGGCAAAACTAAAGATTGAATGGCCAGCTGAAAATCCAGAAGCGCGCACAAAGAGTAAACTAGATGAGCGCTTTCTCCTCGCCCGGTCACAGCCTCAGCCCCGGGGATTGCCGTTCTTCCCCGATCTCCACAGGTGTCGAGATCGTGGCAGAAGCCGGCTCAATTTCGTGTTTACAATCCACAGACCACTCTACATAGTAATATAGTAGGATGAAAAGAGCACAGTTATGGGACGATGCCTCAGGTTGAAGAGACGCTTGCGAGCTATCTCTCGCCTGAGTCAGCATTGTCCCTTAAATCCCTGACTTTGCCCACCAGACCCCTGCGTACAACATCAGCGCTGGTGGGCAGGGCTTATGCCTCAGCAGGTCAGGCGGCATGTCTCCACACCATGTCGATCCTCCAGGCATATCAAGCCGACCTGCTGGGTGAAATAGATGAGAGTGGCGAGGCAACTTTTGAATCGATTCAGGAATTGCGAAGGGCTACCAATTTACCTCTCTGGGCCACCAAGGAGACGGCAAAAGCAATCGGCCGCTCTATGGCAGCCCTGGTGGCCACGGAGAGACATCTTTGGCTTAACTTATCAGATATCAAAGAGAGAGATAAGTCAGTGCTTTTAGATGCACCTGTGTCTCCCCTGGGCCTCTTCAGCGACTCTGTCACTACAGTCATCGAGAGGTTCCAGGAAGCAAAGAGACAGTCTGCAGCCTTTCAGAGATTCCTTCCTCGCCGCTCTGCCAGGGCTGCTGAGCGGAAGCAGCCTCGGTCATCTACAAGTTCCTCGACCGCGCATAGAGTGCAACAAAAACATAGTGTTGCCACCCGTGCTCCCCCGCAAAGAGCTTGGGGACCGGGGAAGGTCACACAAACGAAGCCTTCCAGGGGTAAGACAGATCTGCGGACTGTCATTATCGCTAGGAAGGCTTCAAAGAAGTCCTGACATTCGTGGTCCAGGACTTCTGAGGGCAGCCCCCTCCGGAGAGGGTCCTGTAAAATCAAGAGCTATAAAATTAATCCCTCTTCTGTGCCCTCAGGGGGCCGTTCTGCCAACCCTGCTGCCTTGTGTGTTTCAGGGCGTAGTGGTCCCCACCAACCATCTGAGGAGGGCCGGTCAGCGTTTGATTCGACTGTTACCTGCTGGTGCGCCGCTCCAGGGCGTCGAGTCAAATGGCCAAAAAACACCAGAGGCCAGTCTCGAGAGGCTGGTTCCCTTAGTAGAATTTCTGGAAGAATGGAAACGTCTTCCCAATATTTCTCAATGGGTACTGCAAATAATAAAAAGGGTTACAAAATACAATTCGGGTTTCGCCCGCCCCAGTTCAACGGGGTCCTCCCTACAGTGGTGGGCCCCCAGTAGTCTCTGGTTATGGAACTGGAAGTTATGGCACTTTTGCAAAAAGGAGTTATAGAGAGGGTTCCTCCTCCAGCAAACAGTCAGGGTTTTACAGCCGTTACTTCATAGTTCCAAAGAAGGATGGAGGGTTGCGTCCTATTCTAGATTTACGCATGTTAAATCATTGCAAAAGCTCAAGTTCAAGATGCTTACACTCAAACAGATCATCACACAGATCACAGATCATCACACAGATCAGGACTGGTTTGTGACAAGAGATCTGAAAGATGCTTATTTTCATGTATCAATCCATCCTTCACATTGGAAGTTCCTCAGATTTGCTTTCGGGGGCGAAGCTTACCAATACAGGGTTCTTCCGTTCGGCCTATCTCTTTCACCCCGCACCTTCACGAAATGCGTGGATGCAGCTCTGGCTCCCCTGAGACTCCAGGGCATCCGCGTGCTAAATTATATCGACGATTGGTTGATTTTAGCTCACACATGAGAAGGTTAGGGTTGAGACTCAATGCCAAGAAGAGTGTGCTTCTACCAGCTCAAACTACCAGCTATCTAGGGGTAGTTTGGGATTCCACTACAATGCAGGCACATCTGTCTCCTGCTCGGGTGGATTCCATTCTCTCAACCATGAAAGGGGTTAAGTTAGGCCAGTCACTTACTGTAAAACAGTTTCAGAAACTGTTCAGATCCTCCTGTGGTCCCAGGGGAAGCTCCTCTCCCTGAGAGCAGCGTATATACCGGGCACCAAAATGTGGGGGCAGACATCCTGTCGAGGCAGGGGCCAAGGCCCGGGGAATGGAGACTCCACCCCGAGGTGGTGGAGCTCATATGGAAGAATTTCGGTCACGCAGAAGTCGAATTATTTGCCTCGAAAGATTTGTCTCATTGCTCGCTGTGGTATTCTCTGTCTCATCCAGCCCCTCTGGGGTTGGATGCCATGGTACAGACGCGGCCGAGGCTGCGTCTGTATGCATTTCCCCTGATTACTCTGCTCCCAGGAGTTCTGGAGAGGGTTCGGCGGGACGAGGTCCGTCTCATATTGGTATCCCCATTCTGGCCAACCCGGATATGGTTCACGGATCTAGTATCCCTCTTAGAAAGCTCCCCCATGGAGATTCCAATCAGGCAGGACCTTCTGTCTCAGGCGGGCGGCACAATAATTCACCTGCGCCCGGAGATATGGAAACTGTGGGCTTGGCCTCTGAGGGGGCCGAGCTCATAGAATCCGGTCTCTCAACCAAGGTTGTAGAGACCATTCTCCACTCCAGAGCTCTGTCCACGAGAAGACTATATGCATATAAGTGGAAGCTGTTTGCTACTTGGTGTAGCTTATCTCAAGTGGATCCAGTCCACTCTTCTATCAGTCATGTACTGCAATTTCTCCAAGAAAAATTCTCGGATGGTCTGTCTCCTTCTACATTGAAGGTTTACATCGCAGCGATTTCCGCATATAATGCTAAAATAGAGGGTGTTTCTGTGGGAAGAAACCCTCTGGTTATACGTTTTCTTTGTGTTACTCAGAGGCTGAGGCCTGCTGTACGTATAAAAACTCCATCCTGGGACTTAGCTATCGTGCTGGAAGGGTTGGCTGCGGCTCCCTTTGAACCTTTAGAGGAAGTTTCTGAGAAGTTCCTCACACTAAAAACCATATTTCTGCTGGCTATAACATCTCTCAAGAGAATTGGAGATCTACAAGCACTATCTGTTGCTCTTTCATGTTTAGACTTTGCACCTGGAATGGTCAAGGCTTTCCTACATCCTAGACCTGGGTATATTCCCAAGGTCCCTACAAATGTCCCAGGGCCAATTGTGCTGCAGGCCTTCTGTCCTCCACCTTTTGCTAATGCGGATCAGGAAAAACTGAATCTGCTCTGCCCAGTGAGGGCTTTAGACACTTACGTCCACAGAGCTGCCCTGTGGCGAAAAACAGAACAGTTGTTCATATGTTATGGGTCTCCTAACAAAGGAGGTCCGGCATCTAAGCAGAGAATGAGCAAGTGGGTGGTTGAGGCCATCTCTCTTGCTTACAAGTCATCCAGGCAGCCTTCTCCCTTGGCTGTCCGGGCATATTCCACTAGGGGTATGGCTGCCTCAAAGGCTTTGATCTCGGGGGTTCCCCTCAATGATATATGTGATGCTGCTGGGTGGTCATCTCAGCATACCTTTATTAAGTTTTATAACCTTGATTTGGGCTCCACTCCAGGGTCCTCAGTGCTGTCGTCCTGAAAAATAACAGACAGGCACTTGGTCTTCTAGCCTAGTTGGGATAGCGTTCCCAAAGCGACTACGCAGCGTCGATGTTCCCATGAAAGGGAACGTCTCGGGTTACGTCTGTGATAGGGAACGAGACTCTGCGTAGCTTAGCCATACTCCCTGCACGCCTATGAGCGTCCGCTTCATCCATATCAGAAGCTGGCGTTCTTTGTTCTCAGGAGTGCTTTATAGTTTCCTGGTCTGTGACATCACCCGTGACGAACTAATAATGACAGAGATAGATGAATTGCACCATTCTCATTGGTCAAGCCAAAACTTGAAGGTGTGACTGTAGAGGTTAAAAAGCCCTCACCCAGATAGTGCTGTTCTCTTCTGGTCTTCTGCCTTTGTTCTTGCTGATTCTACTGATTGCTGGTCAACTCACTCGGCAAGCTGGCCGGCACAACCATGCCAACAGGCCTCATTCACTTCAAGCCATGAGCAACTTCCTCGACAACAGGGTCAAATTAACAGTGCAAGTTCATTGTCATTTCTTCATTCAGGATAGAATATATTGATTACAACTTCAGCACCATCAGACGAACTATCAAGAATTTCTCCCGAAACTGCATATCCGGACACTCCTCAACAGCTAAGGCAAATGCAAGTATCATATATCTGAACACTAAACGGCAATTTAGTATTAAAGGTTCTCTACGCGATCCTGAGCGGAGTAACTTCCTGTTGACGTTCGAAGTGTTGTCAAACAAAACAGAGGCTAGCTAGACCCTCCCTCCGCCTCCTCCTCGCCTCCCATCTGTGCTTCCTGAAACAGTCATGAACGTGCATTTAAAATCATTCTTGTTGGTTATTGGCTGGAGCATGTTTATTATGATTCGTGGTCCAGGCTGCACCAGTTTGTTTTTGTTGACATTTTTGGAGCTTGTGGTGACTACAGAGACCGCGTTTTTTTGTTCAGGGGACAGGCAGCTAGCGGATAGTGAGGAGATGTTTGCTGTATGTGACAAAAAATGTTTTGGCCTAAAAACGCGTGACATCGTTTAGAGGACCTTTAAGTTGTTTGTTAACAAAGGTGCTTTATAGTGAAAAACAATGGCTCTTCCAGCTCATTAAATGACTTTTTTATAGCTCCATTCCCCTGTTATGCTATGGTTTACTTTCATTTCCACTCTCGCATTTCCTATGTATGTGTGATTTGTATGTCTGTGTGTGTTTAGTCTAGCTATGTGTTCATGATTTAGTTAAATAAAACTTTGTGCACATTCTTGCGAGATGATTCCGATTCTGACCGATGTGCGATATGGACTGTGATTACGATCACAGCTACATGCCAAGAAAGCGTAATTTTTCTGTGGCCATGGAAAATATCCGTTCTGAAGAGTTGATAGACGATCAATACTGATTCTCTGGCTGAACAGATTAATTGATTGTAATATTAATTCAGCTACATCAAGTTAATTCGATTAACTGATAAAAACATTTATAATTAATTATAACGAGTTATGATTAATTATTCATATTGCCCTTTTGAGATAATTCGCTACACAAGATAACATGACAGCGTTTATGATGTATAAAAAAAGAGCCACAGTGGTTTCCCCAATTGCAGAAACTTCCATTGTTTTTACAGATATTTTGCACCAATTTCCCAGGAAGTGAAGATTTTGTTCTCCTAAATACATGGGATGGAAACGGTGCTTTACATGCAAATGTTTTATGCAATATTCCAGATTTCAATGAAACATACATTCTTCTCATAAAACTTGTTTATATATATATATATATATATATATATATATATATATAATTTTTTATTTATTTATTTTTTTTTTTGCTAAGCACATTCAAAAGTGTCACAGATTCTGACAGAAATGAAATCCATGCTAGCAAAGCCTCTTATTCATTTTGAAACATGGACCTGTTGGTACCCCAGGGAGCCTTCAGTATGAGCTCTTATTTACATCCCTCAGAGACTGAAATGTTTTGAATAAATTCAAAGTTTTTCTAGGTCTAAGTAATGATTTCATGTCAAAACCTGTGGAGACATTGGAAGAAAGTCATTACAAGTGCCATTAGAGAACTTTACCAGGCTCACATCTATTGCAGTGCATGTATTTACTTGCTGTTGAGAGACCAGACCTCGGTGGACATACAAACTACTGCAACTCTTGTTTAACTTCAAGTCATTGAACTTCAATTTTAAGAGCATTTTGACACACTCATAAGTCTAAGTCATGTAGATTTAATGTATAAAACATTATGTGCATTTTATTGCATGTTTTTTGGTAGCACTTTACAATATGGTCTTATTTGTTAACAGTAGTTAATTCATTAACAAACATGAACTAACAATGAGCAATACATTTTTACAGCATTTATAAACCTATGTTAATGTTAGTTATTAAAAATATTCAGGACATGTTAGTTCACAGTGCATTAACTAACTGTGTGTCAAGGGAGCCTGGAAGACCCAGAGGCGAAAGGAGTTTGTGAATGATTTATTTGAGTTCCCAAAAACAAACAGAAACAGTTCTGCCAGACGTAGAGAAACAGGCACGTTGCAGCTGGCAATCAACAGAAACAACAGCGGTCTCCCGAGTCAAAGGTCCACGTCTGTAGTCCCACTGGAGAGAAGCGCGAGCAGTAGGTAAAGTGCCGTACTGGCGGATAGCAAGGTCCACGCCAGACGACCAGCTCACAGTTCAGCAGAGTGACAGCAGGAATCCAGTACGGGGTATGGACAGCGACTGGAACTGGAACTCAGACTCCGTAAACAGACTGCTAAGACACACATGAACAAAGATTTAGTGAGGTTACAAGGAGCAAGTGCTACTCACAATCATCAATTCCCGGACGCAGACAAGGACAAAAAACAGGGAGAAATAAGCAGCGCAATTAGCGCGAACACACAGAACAGGTGTGTGCACGAGAGCGCGCGCGTCAGAGGTAAGGGGAAACAGCTGAGACCAATGAAAGATGAAAGAGAGAAGGAAAAGAAACCCAAAACAAGAGTAATCAAACCTGACTCATGACAGTACCCCTCCCCCGAGGAGCGCCCCCCGGCGCTCCCAAGGAAGAGGACTGGTGAGAGCAAAGGAAATCATCGATGAGCGAGCAGTCCAGGACGTCCCAAACCGGAATCCAACTCCTCTCCTCAGGACCATAGCCCTCCCAATCGACGAGATACTGATAACCCCGACCCCGGCGGTGCATGTCCAGCAGCCTCCTGACCCTGTAAATAGGAGAACCCTCAACAAGTTCGGGACAGTGGGCAGGGCGGATGGGAGCGCGTACGACTGGTTTAATACATGAGACATGGAAGACCGGATGGATGCGCCTCAAGTTAGGAGGCAATTTGAGCTTGACGGCCACATGACTAACGATCTTGGTAATGGAGAAAGGCCCAATGAAGCGTGGCGCCAGTTTACGTGACTCGGTTCGAAGTGGTAAATCCTTGGTGGATAACCACACCTTCTGTCCACAAACATATCTAGGCGCTTTCACGAGTTCACACTTACAAATAAGTCAGGTAAATAAATTGGTAAACGTATTTGGCGTGCTGTCCGGGGAGAGGGCTCCGAGCTCGGTAATCGGCCCGAACACAGAGTACCCCCCCTTTTTGATAATATAAAGTAACCCAGAGAGTGTGAGGAGACGGGGTGGTGGAGGGATTCTGGAAACTGTCGAGGATCCTTGGGTGAGTTTTGACTGTGATTATATACAGGCCTGAACTCATGCTGATTGGGTAGATACGTTGATTACAGATTGTTGACAGCTGGTTGAGATGATGTAATCATTAAGATGACGTAATGATTGGGTAGCTTATTTGACTTGTTCCTCCTGAACAACGTTAATAAAACATAATTTAGTGTGACGACAATTGGCCGCGCGACGGGTACGTTCTCTACTTTGACATAAGGCGGATCTCACCATTCTCCATGTGCGAGAACAACGGCGGATAAACGCTTGGACCGAGGGAACTGATGTCTCAGTCTCCTGGGAGGGAAACAGGGGAGGCTGATACCCTAAAGAAGACTGAAACAATGATAGACCGGTAGCCAACGAAGGAAGAGAATTATGGGCGTACTCGACCCAGGGGAGTTGCTCGCACCACGATGTAGGGTTACGAAAAGCCAAAGTACGAATCATGCGTCCTAAAATCTGGTTAGTACGTTCTGCTTGACCATTTGTCTGAGGGTGAAAACCCGAGGATAAACTGGCAGTGGCTCCAATCAACTGACAAAACTCTTTCCAGAATTGTGAAGCAAATTGGGGACCTCTGTCCGAAACGATGTCAGTAGGGAGTCTGTGCAAACAAAAAACATTTTAAACAATAATCTGTGCGGTCTCCTTGGCGGATGGGAGCTTACAAAGCGGTACAAAATGGGCTGCTTTAGAAAAGCGATCGACAATTGTGAGGATAACAGTGTTGCCGTTAGAAGCAGGGAGACCAGTAAAAAAAGTCCATGGCCAGGTGAGACCAAGGGCGAGATGGGATAGGAAGGGGTCTAAGGAGGCCAGCGGGCAGAGAATTATTCGACTTAGTCTGAGCACATACGGGACACGAAGAAACAAAACGACGTACGTCATGTGTTCTAGAAGGCCACCAGAATTGTCGGCTTATGAACGCTAGGGTTCCTCTAACCTCTGGATGAATCACCAGTTTAGAGGAGTGCCCCCATCGGAGGACGGCGGGCCGTATGGTCGGAGGAACAAACAATCGGTTAGGAGGGCATCGTTTCGGAATAGAAACACCAGTAAGAGCGGACTTGACTTGTCTCTCGATTCCCCAGGAAACGCCTGCCACCACGCAACCCTCAGGTAAAATAGGTTCAGTGGAAGAGGCATCACCAGCGGAACCAAACTGCCGAGAAACAGCGTCAGGTTTAGTATTCTTCGATCCGGGCCTATAGGAAATAGTGAAATCAAAACGTCCAAAAAAAAAGCGCCCAACAAGCCTGACGAGCGTTCAACCGCTTAGCAGACCGGATATACTCGAGATTCCTATGATCCGTCCACACAATAAACGGAACAGAGGAGCCCTCCAACCAGTGACGCCACTCGCCCAGAGCCAAACGAATGGCGAGAAGCTCACGGTTTCCGATGTCGTAATTACATTCGGCCGGCGAGAGACGGTGCGAGAAGAACGCGCACGGATGAACCTTATTATCAGCAGAAGAGTGCTGGGATAGAACAGCGCCCACGGCAATATCGGAGGCATCGACCTTGACAATAAATTGTTCAGTAGGAACAGGCATGATAAGAACAGGTGCTGAAGTGAACAGCTCCTTGAGTTCGTCGAAAGCGCGCTGAGCTCCCTCGGTCCATTCAAATCGTTTCTTAGGCAAAGTGAGAGCCGTTAGGGGCGCTGCAATGTGACTGAAATTAGCAATAAAACGGCGATAAAAATTAGCAAACCCCAGAAAACGCTGGAGACTAGTACGAGAATCTGGAGTGGGCCATTCCTTAACCGCGCGTACCTTAGCAGGATCCATGCTGATGCCATCAGCAGAGATAATCGAACCCAGGAAAGACACAGACTGGGCATGGAAGACACATTTCTCAGCCTTAACAAAAAGCTTGTTCTCCAGTAGACGCTGTAAGACACGACAAACGTGCTGAACATGCACCGCCAGAGATGGGGAAAAGATGAGAATGTCATCTAAATAAACGAAAACAAATAAATTTAGCATGTCTCTCAGAATATCATTAATTAGGGCTTGGAACACAGCCGGTGCGTTGACTAGGCCGAACGGAAGAACCCGATATTCAAAGTGACCGAGAGGCGTGTTAAACGATGTCTTCCACTCATCTCCCTCTTTAATACGCACCAAGTGGTAAGCGTTATGGAGGTCCAATTTGGTGAAAATGCGGGCCCCCTGAAGCAACTCAAAGGTGGAAGACATAAGAGGCAAGGGGTATTGATTCTTGACCGTTATGACATTCAACCCTCTATAGTCAATACAGGGGCGCAATGAACCGTCTTTTTTCTTAACAAAAAAAAAAACCCTGCGCCCGCGGGAAAGGTGGAAGGCACAATAGTACCGGCAGCTAAACTCTCAGATAAGTATTTCTCGAGAGCATTGCGTTCAGGGGCAGAAAGCGAGTATAAACAACTGCGGGGAGGAGTGGTTCCAGGAAGAAGTTCAATGCTACAGTCATACGGATGGTGAGGAGGAAGGGAAGCAGCCCGGGAACGACTAAAGACCGCGATATTCCTCCGGCACTCGTGATAGTGATATTCCTCCGGCACTCCAGACAAATCAGCAGGCTCCTCCTGTAACACAGAGACAGAAGAGACGGGAGACACAGCAGACACAAGACATTGGACATGACAAGACAAATTCCAAGACTGAATGGTTCCGTGAGACCAGTCTATCTGTGGATTATGCTGAACGAGCCAAGGATGACCCAAGACAACAGGGGCGAAGGTAGAACGAAAAATAGAAAAATAAATTGTTTCTTGATGGTTGCCAGAAATGGTGAGACTCACCGGTGCAGTAACATAACGAATACCAGGCAGCTCACTGCCGTCTAACACAAACACAGATGTAGGGTCATTGAGTCTCAACAAAGGAATCTTCTGTTCAGGAGCACACTGCTCGTCCATGAAATTTCCCTCCGACCCAGAGTCAATGAAGGCTTTACACGTGGTGGTAGTCCCTGCCCACCGGAGCACTACGGGCAGAGTGGTCATGGATTTGGCGGGAGGAGAAATGGAAACTACGCTCGACAGTATCCCCCGGTCTACTGGCGAGCGTCCTCTTTTAGCAGGCAGACCGCTACCAGATGTCCTGAACGCCCACAGTACATACAAAGATGGAGAGTGATACGACGCTGACGTTCGGCCGGAGAAATTCGAATACCCGCCGTCTGCATGGGTTCAGAAGACTGGGCAGCTTCAAAGGAAACAGGCGTTGGTCCAGGTCAAGGAGGAGATGGGGTTTGCTGGGTACTGCGGGCATGGCATCGGAGGTCTGAGCGCTTCTCCAAATGAATAGCCAATTCCACCAACTGATCGAGGGTAGCGGGGACTTCTCATGCATAAATCTCATCCTTAATTTCAGGACACAATCCTTTCAGAAATCAGAAGTCGGAAACTGAACGCCTTCCCTGACGCAGGATAGCAAGCTGGCGGGATGCTTTGCGTCCGCTAATGGAACAGTCAAAAACCTTAACCATCTCCTCCCGGAACGCAGGGAATGACTGACAGCAAACAGCCTCCACCTCCCAGACAGCCATGGCCCAGTCCTGTGCTCTCCCTGTCAGCAGAGAAATAACAAATGCAACCTTCGCACGGTCGGTCGCATAAGTGGTGGGTTTGAGAGAAAAGACAACTTGACATTGAGTTAGAAAGGCTTTACACGCTGTGGGCTCACTGGCATATCTTGGCGGATTGTTCACTCTTGGTTCAGAGGCTTGACCAGGAGGCGGAGAATCAGAGAGCTCATGTCAGAGAAATTGGAACCGATGAGACAGATCCGTCACCTGTCCTGTGCCCCGGAGCCCTACCCCAACGGACAGCCTGACCAGGTGCATGAGCCATTGTCCATTCCTGTGGGGTTGCTTGTGGAGTTCGAGGGCATGGAGGGCAGTCCTGAAAACACCCCCACCACTGTGGATGAGTTGTGCCTGACCTCTGGAAATTATTTAGAGGAATTGGACATGGTAATTTCCATGAATCTCCCATCCCTGCTGGTCCCGTCTAGCTCTGTGCCCCCACAGGTTCCACCCAGCTCGAAGTCTCCCGTGTCTCCAGAGTTAAAACGGCTAGTTCCTGTCCTTGATTCTGATATATATATATATATATATATATATATATATATATATATATATATATATATATATATATATATATATATATTCAGTTAAAATTTTGACTTTTTAATATTTAATTTTTATATTTAAGCTTTAAATATAGGTGGTTGTTAGTAGACTTTTTTTGTATTTCTTTGATGTAATTTGTTTGCATTAAATAATAATAATAATTTAAAAAAAAAAAAAAAAAAGATTTGGACTATAATTTTTACCCTGTGACTAAAATATGCATTAAGTCCTAAATAATGATTTTTAACTCAAATTTGTTGTTTGCAGTATATCAGCAGGGTCCAAAAATTAACAGTTGGCAGTGCACAGAAAAACTGATTTTGCTGATTTCAGACCAAAATGAAGCAGCAGACACAGTATATCTCAAATTAAATTACTTCCTTAAACTTTTTCAATAAATTAAAAAACTGATGCAATAGATTTTGACTTGTTTGACTATCGTGAAGATGGGAAAATATGATTCTGTGTTTATGAGTGTCAGAATGTTGGCAGCGCTGTGTTCATGGTGCGTGACACTCAGATATAGCCCATTAATAACATTTAGTCAAAGTGTCTCTGTAATGAGGATGGCTAGCTACTGTTTGTCGCCCATCCTGGATTATTCCACCACTGGTTCCAGCTTGCAAAGCATTTCAGCCAGAAGTCTAGATTATGTTTTACTCACCTCATAACCCCTCACATCTGTTATAGCTCTCACCGGCTGCCATTCCCTGTGTTGATGAGCATCCCATCACGTTAACAACAGCACTTAACGTCTCATTGGACAAACCATCAGGATGAAGCTCTTTCCATCATGATGGTCACATAGATCTTAGAGCTGAAAGAAGAGGTTGATTTACTACCCATTGTTGGACCGTGGAAGACAGTCAAAGGTCAGGCTTACAGCAGTCAAACTATCACTCAGTGTGTGAATGCTGTTCTCTTTTCAGGATGGAGCTACTTGTGATTGCTGTGACTCCTCTGAAAATGGCAACATTTTTCCCAGGATAACCAGGCCTACACAAGTATGTTAAAATAATATGTCTTATAGTGGTTTTCCAGTGTGTTCTTAGACACAATGTGATAAAGACAATCAATCAATTAATAATTCAGTTTTAAAATAATGAATTTATTCTTTCGCCATGTAATAAAAGTAAAACTTAATTAGCCCTGGTGTTATTGTAGATATATAGACTTAAGCTGTTTTGCACCATTGAGAATTGAATTCAGAATCCCTTACTAATTCTAAATCAGTTCCTGATTGTGAATTGAGATGGCAAACAGGATGCAGAATTGCAATTCAATAGATAGATAGATAGATAGATAGACTCCAGAAACATTGTTTGTGTCTTACATTTTATAATGAACATAGACAAGATCAGTTCTTTTTTGTGAATTGGAATGTGTGCAAAGGATTGTGGGTGATTGAAGGACACGAAGGATACATTTGATGCATCCTTCAAAATGAGCTGAATGAAGGATGCAAAATGAAGGCTGCCTTTCAATGATCCTTCAAATTGAGACAGCCTTCATAGTCAGATGCAAATATGGCTTGACCCCAAAAAAAATTCTAACAAAAGGTTTCTCGGTGGTATACAGTAGTATCAGATGTACTTAAAAACATACTAAAAGTTTACCAAAGTTTGACTTCAAGAAGGGCCCCATTTTCAAAATGGCGGCCGTCAGGTGCTTAAAATGACCATTACTCCTTTGTATTCCTCCTAGACCAGGAATACCGGTGCCTGATACATGTTTTGGCCATGTAATATTCTAATTAGCATATTTGCATGATAGATAAGTGATTACAAGTACAATTATATATTAAAGCAATTGGTCACAAACATATTTATGTGAAAATAAGTAAAATTTCCCTCAAGTAATTGCATATTTCTCCTTTGTCATATCGTTTTGCCTAGTGTTGGTGGTTTCTGTGGTTCATAACCATTCTTTTGATTCCAGTAAAGAATAAATTCATTAGAACTGTGTGGTACTGTAAAATTAGTCAAAACAGGGCTGCCACGTGAAGGCTCAGTACCGCTAACCCCTTTTATTTTTTGGGTTTTATTTTTGTATATTTTTTTATATATATTTTATAATGCGTTTTGTATTTTTTTTTTTTTTTTTTTTTTTTTGCCTTTTTTTTTTTTTTTTTTTTTTATACTTTTCTTACTTATACATATCTTTTTCTATTTTCTTCAGTTGTTTCCTCTTATTATGGTTTATTTTTTAGACATTTTTGCACTGTGACCTTCACTAGATTTACCACTAGTCGTCACACTCTTCCTCCCATAGAGGTTGATTATAGTGATTCTCACAATTCCCAACTTGACATGGGCCACAAGCAGGCATACATGGTAGTCCATATGCCCTGCAACTGCACCGTTGTGTTCGGCAGGCAGTTGTGCAATTACAGTGGATCATCTGTAGGAGGCTTTCTGGGGCAGCAGTCTTACTGGTCATAACTGTCAGGAACCGGTTGTCCACCAGTTTCCATCCCCAATCATCTGTGTTCATGTCACCTTCCTTTCCAATCCACACCATGATCTGGAAGTAAACACTCTGGCAGTGGTATTTGGTTGAGGACTCAGTTGGAGGCAGACATTCTGGGGTAACAAATGATTTGGCGGTAACAAATTTCTTGCTAAAAAGGTTGTAGCGCAATGAGGCAAGTGAATCAGTACTCTTTCCGCCAAACAACACTGCCATTGCCTTGGTCCCATGGTCCTCTATGACATTCTTTGCTTGATGTGGGAGCAGAAACACATTTGCACAGGACTGGATGGTTGATTCACCATTCATAAGTTTCTGGAATGCTGTCTGTTTGCCAACACTAAAAATTTGTGAAGTTGTATCACATCCTGTGAAAGCGTGAATAAACAGCAACTGGGAACACAAGTCACAACCCAGGACTTGTTTCATCTCACTAATGTTGTACACTTTAGTAGCTTTGAACCTGTCTGAACGAAAATAGAGGCCTCTATTGTTCGTCCCAGCATAGTATAGGAGAAGAATGAGTAAGTCTGTATCCTCCCCTATCAAGGTTGTGGGCTAATGTTCTGAGGCCTTGACTGCAGCTTTGACAATTTCCACGTCTGCATCACCTGATACACTGATAACAGTACAGCCCTTCTTCTCCAGCTCCTCAGTCATAAGATTGATAAGTCCTTGTTTGTTGCAAGATCTGGAAAGGAAATCATCCTTTCTTCCCACAAACCCAGTCTCTGCATTGAAGTTAACAATGGGTTGAGTGTTTTCACCACGTCTCTGATGCGTATTGTCTTTGATGGAAGGACCTTTGTTATAACCATCAAAAACGACTGTTGCTTTACCATAATGGCGTATGGTAAAGTCTGCATATGACTGTGCAATGGCACCGTAACTGTCACCCTTTTTCCATGCCAAGTGGTGAACCAGGGAGCCACCGTCAAGGACATAATGCTCAGTTGGTGGGATGGAATCCAGGACAGTTTTGTTAGACATCTTGCTTGAGAACTCAGTGACTGCCTGCGCTAGTTGGGGCTTTATGGAAGATTTCTTTGCCTTCGAACAGGGCTGCAGGAAATAAGCAGAGCTCATAGCTCATTACATCTTCCAGTGAAAACTGTTCAGTTTTCGCCATGATCAGGAATCGTTGGAACAGCAAAGCAGGATCAATGGTTCGGCAACTTTGATGGTAGAGTCATCTGCAAGGGTTTTTGCCCGGTCTTTCCGTTTGAAGGATATTACAAAAACGGGTTTTCCAATAATCTTTTCAATGATCTCATTGCCAACAGTCTCAAACTCATGCACATTCACCTCCTCTTTGGCAACAACACCAGTTACAATGTTTCTCAGAGATGGGTCTGGAGAGAATGGTGTGCAAATGCTAAGCTTCCTTGATCTTTTCTAGATCAGAGTGATCTCTTTTCATCCTTGCTTCTGAGGATTCTCGGTGCTGCTCGCTGGTCATGTAGGTGAGGTCATTGAATTCCTGCATGGTGTTGTTGTATTCAGATATGATGGGTGTAGACATGGTCCACAATGCTCGCATTTCTTCAGTCATTCGACTTCCATGGGTCAAGCCTTCACTGCTTTTCAAGGATCGCATCAATGTCTGCTCGATGACAAAATCAGAGCTAAGGCCTGCCCAGTACTGGTTGCTGCGGCGGATCACATGGAAACCCCTGGAAAACTTGTCATGTACATCAGGGTGTCTGGTCTCGAGTTGGCACATTTCTTGGAGGTAGAAATATGCCGATTTTAGGTAGTTGTAGTGCCCAGCGGTGGCAAATATTGGCAGACAGTCCTACATTGCACGCAAATGCATCTTCCAAGATCCTGTACAATCTGCTTTGACCAGAGCTCGGGCTGTCTGCAGCATCTTCTGATAGTTTACCCACAGCCGGCTGGTTTTTGACCTTGTGCTAAGGTCTGCCCTCTTCGTGTCCACCTTTTCCTTGATTTGGTTCAGCATATCTGATGCTGCAGCACTCTCCAAAGTGGTTTCTTTCATTACCATGGATGAATACATCTCTCCAGCTTAGTTCACCAATGACTCAAAATGTGAGTCATCCTCCTGCAGCTCTGACACAACCATGTGATTGAGACATCTGTCAACCAGCAAATGTCCACGAAAGCTCTTTGCACTGACTTTCCAGTCATCATGTGCTGGACGGCATTTGATCCATAGACAACTTCCATAATGTTCCTGAGTCCTGTGCCTTCCATCAGTGTGCCTATAGCACCAAGTAGGTTCATAAAAGTATGAAAACCTCCAAGCATTAAGACTATGTTTTTCAGGGGACTACTCTGTGGTGCATCCATGATTATCTCTGCTGCTTTCCATTACAGTGGCTGATCAAACGTAATAATGGGTGGAGCATTGTGTTTGATAGCCAGGTCACAAACAAAATCCAAAGTGGACAAAATACATGTTTTGTCTCCAGAGTACAGGTCAATCAATGGCAGGAACACAACTGATGATTGGTCTGGATGTTCTAGTCCTTGCTGAATGATATTCATCATTCCCTGCCACCCCAGGGTTTGTTGTTTGAAGTTCAGTGAGAGCTCCCACAGGACATCAACTGTTCTGTCACAGCTGATCAGTGCTGGGAGGTTATTGAACACAATGGTTTGGCGCACATGTTTCGCAAAGCGATATTCGATGACTGGGATTTTACTTTGCACTGCAAAATCTAGGTTGGTAATGTGTCTCCTTGGAATGATACAGTCCTTTTTTCGCCCTGGAGTGATTGCTGCTATGATTTCCATTCCCTGGAAGGTCCCCTTACCATCAATAGTAAGGATGTTGTGGTCAACATTGTCCCTAGCAAAAAGAAGTGCCATGTCCAGCACATCTATGTCATCCGCTAACATATCTGGGGCAACTGTATCTGCTACATTCTTTTCAAAACGCAAAACTTCCTTGTATGATGAAGCAAATCCCAGTCCATGAAGGGTATCCACTAGAAATTGTGACCGATACATATGATGTGCCTGTACTGCAAGGCCAAGTTGTAATGGAGCTACCACAGCACATGGTCGTGCTGCCTGCACAATTGCCTGTCCAATTCCTGCAACCTTTCGGCTTGTCTCCTTACCCACAAAAAGACCATTCAAAAGTGTACGGAGAGTCTCAGGAACAAACAAAAGGGCAGAGTCAAGCTCAAGTGAGTTTGTGCTCGGATACTGATCCATAACAGACGTGACATTGGTCTTGATATCACTTTTGATCAATCGCACAGCTGTTTGAATGATCGCTTGTTTCTGGGATTCCTCATCCTTTTCTTGTTTGCTGAAATAAGAGCGTAGTATTTGTGATGTCTTCTCTCTCATTATCACTATGTCATGGAGGCCTTCCCCTTCAGTGAAATGTACATTGTCCTGGTACTGTTCTCTCAATTTTCTCTTGAGGTATTGATTTCCATATGGTTCAGAATCTGGGTTTGTCAGAGATTCCTTCATTTTGTCTCGAAGATGTGTAATTGTCAACTGTTCCTCGTCATTACTCTCGAGGTAAGAGCAAACTTTCATGAATGCCTGCTCCTGATCTTCATTTTTGGGCCGGCCAGACTTTCTGCGCTTTGCCTCTGGGTCTCTCTGGAAATGTATTGGTATGTTATATCTGTTACGAAAACTACTACTGCATAAGTGGTGGTAAACACAGTCTGCAGCATGTAGATCACGGCCATAATACTCGATCCTGCCTTTTACAGTGAAAGCCCATTGATCTGCATGATTGTCACAACACTCAAGAATGGACTCTGCGAGCGTATCAGTTTTAACAGTACTTGTGTCTTTACTTCCATGTGTTATCGTAGTCCCACAGAAAAGACAATCGGTTTGGTCAAGTAGTCAAGGATGAATTTTGTTATCGCAAAATGGTATACACTGTGCTGCCAACAACATTTAAATGAGGCAAGTAATATCAAATGTCAGTATTCTCTTCCACCATCTTCTGAATTGCTGAAAATTGTGAATTTAGTTTTGTTGGGTTTAGTATAATGCCACCTTTATACTCAGAACATCTATAGAGGATGCATTACATATGTATTACCTTATTCAAATTGAAATGAGTGACCATTTTAGAGGGTTTACACACAGGCCTCTGTTTGGGCTAATTCAGAGTTGTTTATGATCAAAGTTATACAACTCTAATTTAAGTTACTTTTGGGTGCAATAACTTTTACATTGAATGTCACGTCTGTGTTTTAGCAAAAAAAGGGTGTGTGTCCAAAAACATATACTGAGTAGGAGTTACATGACATAGGCTAAATCGTTTACATCGCTGGTTCACCCCAAACAAAGATAGAACCTTACAGTAATCTCACAAAATCATGTATTCCATAAGTATGTAATCATGTCAGTGCAATTTAGACAAGTCCAATGGATTCATAGACCCAGAAAACATGGGGTTGGACACCAAGATTACTTGGCTAGGTCAAATAATGAAGGAGTTAGGATATTTTAAGGGCATCTTGGACGCCATCTTGAAAATTATACCTTTCTAGTGGTCAAACTTTGGTAAACTTTTAGTATGTTATTAAGGACACCTAATACTACAAAAAACAGCTGAGAAACCTTTTGTTAGAATTTTTTTAGGGTTAGCTGTTTTTTTTTTTTTTTTTTTTCATATATGCAGCCGTCTATCAGCAGTGCTTGATGCAGTGGCAGCCAGGATATGCAGTCTTACTGGGATACTTCGCCTTACTAGCCTTCTTCGCTTGAGAAGCACCCTACTTCCCCTATTAGAGATCCAAATCTCATTTCCCTGAAATTTAGTATGGGTATCAATGTCCTTGAAACAACATGAGGGTAAGTAAATTATGACAATTTGTACAGAGATTACTGCATCTGTGCTGTACTACAGGCAGAATAAATAGCTAGAACCATAATATATAACCAAAGAATAGTGTAATATAATATATTACAAATAATATAGTAAAAATAATTACAATACAGAAACTTTTTATGTTTAGGGACTGAACTTTTTTTCTTTTTTCTTTTTTGTGGTCTCCATAGTAATCATATACAGAATGCAATAGTTCATCTGAACACAGTGTATGGGAGCTGAATGATTGTGTTGGGGTCTATAAATGAAGTAAGATTCCCTAGAAACATGGTTGATCTCAGCAGCGGTCACAAGGTCTGCTGTGTTGAAGAGTTTAGTGTTCTGTCATTACCTCGCCTTGTCTGTTTTTTTTTTTTTTTTGTTTGTTTTTTTTACAGAGAAACTAAAAGCTCCTGTGAGAAATAACACATTAGAAACAATTACTGTTAACAATTTATTTCCTCAAACATACAGAACATAAAATACAAAAATGACTCCTTCTGAGACTTTTTTCATATCTATAAAAACAGCACAGAACAAATATATAATTTATTTTAAAATGGTGTAAGCAGTGGGTTGTATTCTCCCAAAACACAATATAATCCATCAGTCATAATATGCTATATATGAAACTGAATTATAATGAATACATAAGGGAACTATGATCAGAACACTGTAGATATTACACTTATAGTATGAGCAAAAAGTTTGAAGGGCCAAGAAGAAATTTAAAATGCTCTAAACAGAATATACAGTATGTAAGCAATATTACACTCGTAACCGGATGATAACGCTCTATATCAGCAGGCCACAAGCCTTGTGCCGCATATTTGAGACCTAAATAACAACATCTCGCCTAAAAAAAACCCTTAAAACTATATTCCATGACACAACAACTGTAGTATTTACAAAATATTAGGTTTGCCCGTCAGCCATGACAAAAAGCTGCAAGCGGAGTGATGCAAATACTGGTAGAATATTAAGGGTTGGTGCTAGAAGGGATACAGCTATGGCCAGATTGTCTTACCTGGGCTTAACCCTCTGGAGTCTGAGGCTGATTTGGGGCCTGGAGAAGTTTTGACATGCCCTGACATTTGTGCTTTTTTCAGTTGTTCATAAACATATTAATGGAAAAAGTGTCATTACACTGTATTCAGCACAAACTAGGCTACAATAATATGTGAGGAACATGTATGTACATGTTTGTGTTTTTGAAGGAATAACATTTATGCGTGGTTATTGAAAAAACAAAAAACTTAAGACACTGAAATAAAGCCAAAAAAAGTATATTAAATCTGTGTTCACAAGACTTCTGGTTATTGGAGGTTGTAGACTAGAGTTTTTGCTTCAAAATTATGTAAAAATTATGCTGCCTACTCCTTCATATAAAACAATATATTGATTTAGTTTTTGTAAGACACTTTTTGCCAAGAAACACAGTATGCGAGGAGGCGTGAATCACCACTGAATAATGGGCCATTCTCACCTGAGAAGACAAAAGAATTGGATAGTAATGAGCTGAAATGACTTGCATATTAATGAGGCCTTTCAGTCAGGTAGGCTGTGAAAAAAACCTTCTGTGATGTCTCAAGCTCATCATGATATATGAAACATACAGAAAAATATTATTACAATATAAAGTAATGGTTTTATATTATACTTTAAAATATAATGTATTTCTGTGATGCAAAGAGTCTGAATATAGGCATTTAGTTTAAAAGCATGCACATTTGGAGAAATATTGGATTCTCATATGCTTATGTCAATTTTAGATATATTATATATATATTATATTTATTTAATATTCATTGTCATTACTATGAGCACTGGTGTATTCAATTCATCCTTGAAGTTGGAGGGCGCTCTCTGTGCATTTTTAGTCCACAAATTCATCTAAAAGAAGAAGAGGCTATTCCATGAATGGAGTTTCCAATTCATACTGCAGCCGGAGGGCGCTAAAGAAACAAAAACTCATCTAAAATTCATCTATAGAAGAAAAGAAAACAGGAACTAACTGCATGTCTTCTAGGGCTCGCTAACCATGACTTTTATATCCAGATAAACACTTTTCAAGACAATAAATACACGATTGAGACGATGAATGCATGTATTGCCTCTGAATTTGCGTCTGAATAGCGCTCCCTCCGTGGGCGTGGCCGCATTAGCGGATAATGAGCTGAATCACGGACTTCTGACATGGCTCTCTTTTCATACAGATTACAGAAGGTTTGTTTTCGATTTGACTTACATGATTTAAAACCTGACATCTTAACGTTTTTTTAGACATAAGTTTAATTTTTCTGTGATTAGTATTCACTAAGTTACAGTTCATTTTCTGAGAACTATCAGATTGGACTTCGTTCAGAGGGAGAGGAGAAATCACGCATCATGTTAGTTTTCTTTATTTTACAAAAAGCACAACAATGTGTTTTTACTCTGAGTGTATACAAATAAAAGAAGATATTCTATAGTTTCAATTGATATATTACTTATGTCTCTATGACAAAAAATGACGGAGTATTTTAAGTCTGTTTTGCTGCAATGTGAAAAAAAACCTGCAAAACGCGCCGGCGCGTTTTCAGACCTCAGAGTGTTAATGGGCATGTGCACATCAATATTGCGTAATTTTTGTCACGCTATTTTTCATTAGCTTATGTCTCTTTCACAAACCATTTTAAAGAGGTGTTCAGACAAACTGTTTCAGAACTTTCAGTGCATGATCAGCTGTATCGGCAAGGGAATACATCTGTCAATGCCTTTGCCCTCAAACTCCGCAGCCTCTAGCGGCTGGAATGAAACAGCATTGATCACTACCTTTCGCCAAGGTCTCAACACCGAAGTGCACCACCAAATGGTCATCTACAATGATATCATCGGTCTTGAAGGCGTCATTCAATGAGCAATTTGCATTTCTCAATGCCTGGCAGCCTGCTCTCTGGACAAACCTGTTCCGCATCCTCTGCCTGCCGTTCCATCTGTCGCTCTTCCAGTGCCTGAACCTATGATGATCGACTCATACCATCGTACCCATGTGGAGCATCAAAGAAAGATACTAAACCAACTCTGTCTGTATTGTGGGGGAGATGGCCATATAATTACCAACTGCCCAGTCCGACCACCACGCCCAGCAGTGAGTATGATACAACTTCCTCCTTTTGATTGCTCCTCTTACACGAATGCCTGTACAAATCATAACCCCTAAACCAGGGGTCATCAACTATATTTGTCCAAGGGCCAGAATTTTTCTCTGCAGACACTGTAAGGGCCAGATACTCGTAATATAAAATAAAATTCGAATTCTATCCTATTATGTTATTATTTGATATACTAATTCTAATTCCAAATTGATGTTATTTTTTACATATTACCTGTACTGCAGCAAGCCACCAGGGGGCGATAGCGATATTTTAGGCTTCATATTTGTGAGGCTGTCAAGCTGTCCATCACTGTCACGCAAATGTGCGCAAATCCCAGGCAAGGAAAATTTTGACATTTGTGAAAAAATGAGCACGTGAAACATTAAAAGATGTTTAAGGAGAGCAACACGTTTATCGTCATTCTTGACTAAAGGTAGGCTAATAAATATGGAACAGACCCGAATATTCGAATATTCGTTCGGTTGGTTGGTATTCGATTTGAAAATTTGACATTCGAATATTCTTTTTTGTTTTTGCACACCTGGGATCCCCAGCGAAACGGTTCTCATTCCCCCTTGAATAAGGCCGGCGACACACTGGCTGCATGAGCGTCTCAGCTGCGTGGCGTGTCCGTTTTTATTTCGGCTCCCATATTTAACAGGTTGGAGTTTGCACACTGAGACACGCATCTCAGGCGCGCTCGAGCCACGCGGAAAACGCATGCATGCTAGAAATAGAACCGACTCGTGTTCCAGCAACGGGAGTGCTCTCTGGCTAGAGCGCAGAACAGCGGAGTTTGTATGGACCGAAGAGCATGTCTGAGCTTGTGTTTTGTTGCTTTGACATTGTGGAAAATAGAATAATAGAAACAAAATGTATTAGCATTTTTACCTGTTATTATCAATCTAAATTAATCTCGTTTTTAATTTAACTTAATTTCGTTTTTCTTTATTTAAATTTCGTTTTTCTTTATTTTAATTTAGTTTTTTCTTTATTTAAATTTCGTTTTTCTTTATTTAAATCTACCCTTACTGTGCCAATTTGTTAGTCAGAAAAATATTAGACTACCTTAAAAGTATTGCTTAATTTAACAGACCTGTGTGTGTGCGTTTTATATCACTAGTGCAGTGTCCGTTCTTGGAGCATAAGCCCTGCCCGCGTGAGGTGCGCCGCTTCCCGCTCGCGCTGTTCTCACTGTAGTTTACTAAAAGTTTATTAATTCTGAATGTGTCGCGTCTCGCGTGTCCATCTATATTGCACCAAATGCGACACTGCACTCCCTTGTGAAGTCGATTGGATGAACGGTTCTCGAAATAATAAAAATGCAAACGGACATACAGACACAGATTCCTGCCTTTATTAGAGAGAAAAATATGTTCAGCCCCTCTCTCCGAAGCTTCGAATAGTCGATGTTCATTATTACCGAAGCTTCGAAGCTCAAAAAATGGTATTCGGACCAGTCCTAAACTTTTTCGTCTTACAAGGCTATTCCTGAATTCAGTATTATTCTGGGGGCCGGATGGAAATCTCTGGCGGGCCGGATTTGGCCCGCGGGCCGCCAGTTGACGTTGCATGCCCTAAACTCTCTGTTTCAACACAAGCCCTCATCGATTCTGGTTCTGCGGGGAACTTCATCTCCCACCAATTACTCTAGAAGCTCAACCTTAAGAGGATGGGCCACCTTACCCAAGGGTTGGATCTATTCACTGTCCATCCCGGAGCAGAAGGCCATGGAGGAGTATTTTGAGGAAGCTCTACAACAATAGTTCATCCAACCATCTATGTCCCCTGCTGCTTCCAGCTTTTTCTTTGTCAGCAAGCAGGAAGGAGGCTTGAGGCTGTGCATTGACGACCATATCCTCAGTGAAGTATCGCTATCCCCTTCCTCTGGTACCTGCCACCTTAGAACCACTGCATGGAGCTTGCATCTTTTCCAAGACCACCTTCGTAACACTCTCAGGCCACTACGAATATCTTATGATGCCATATGGACTGTCCAATTCACCCTCCATATTCCAGGGGTACATTAATAAGTTGTTCTGCACCAGTTCGACATCGTCTACATCGACGAAATTCTCATCTACTCCTGGAACCAGGCCTAACATCGCCAACATGTCACGCAGGTCCTGCAGAGGCTGAGAGAACACCATCTTTACCTCAAGCTTGAAAAATGTGAGCTCCACAAAACCTCCATCCACTTCCTGGAGTATATCATTGACCAGAATGGTATACAGATGGACCAGAGGAAGGTGGAGACCATCCGTGACTGGCCCTTACCTTCTTCAGTTAAGTTAAGTTAAGTTACGCTTCCTCGGATTTGCTAACTTCTACAGATGCTTCATCAACAATTACAGCATCATCATTGCTCCACTCACCTCTGTGATCAAAGATCGGCCCAAGTCTCTGTCCTGGAACCTGTCAGCCACACAAGCCATCCATTGTCTCAAAGAAGCCTTCCTCACAGCTCCTATCCTGGTCCATCTCAACCCTGATCTTCGTTGAAGTGGACGCCTCCACTACTGGGGTAGCAGCTGTACTGTCTCAGTGGCAGGGTGACCCTCCATGACTCCTGCATTCTTTTCCAAAAAGCTGTCTCTGGTGGAGCACTATGATATTGGCAACCGAGAGCTTTTGGCAATCAAGTTAGCTCTTGAAGAGTGGAGACACTGGCTGAAGGAAGCCAATTATAAACAAGAGACATCTATCTGAACCTGCTCCTCCATCAGATTGAAGCCAGGCTAAAACCTCTGTGGCATCTTTTTCTTGCTGCAATTTTAAAGGTAAAGCCAAGTTTTAGCTTAGCAATAGCATATAAAAACAACTAGAAAAAGTTACTAGGCAACAGTGACGGGCATCTTCAAATGCGGGAAAAAGTAGCAAATGCTGAAAAGATATGCTGTCTGTATTAATCTGATATGGAAAAATAAAACAAAACAAAACAAAACAAAAAAAGTGTTGTCTAATTATAATGGAAAGTATTGTTATTGCCACTTCTATAGACATCAATGTGTATTTTACAAACTCTAAATGTACTGTTTTGTTAGTACTTATGTGTATTTAAATGTCTGAAACCTAAAATAAACATTATGTGGTTGAAAACATTGCATATTTGTGATATATGAAAAGCAATGAGCGCCCGGCTCTGGCTCGGCGCCAGCCAAAGCGCGCAAGCACATTTGAATTTGGCAGTTGATCACGTGATGCGCTGAATGTTCTAATCACACCGGTGTGATCGTACCCTCGAGGGACCAGCAAAGACTGATCACACTTGTGATCAGACGCATCAAAGGGTTAATAAAATAACAATATTAGCATAAAATATGCACACATTTTAAAAAAGTCAGGGTACTATAGCTATATGGGTTTTATTTCAACAAAGTTATTACATTGCAAATTTTAAAAGTGGTCAAAATTACTGCCTTGGTAGTTCTAGTGTTAAATGAGAAGTGTTATGTTTGGAGAAAGAAAAAACACTGGATTCCAGCATTAGAACCTTAAGGCCCCGGTATACTTCAAACGAAATCGAAGAACGAACTGATGTGACATCATTTCGAACAAAATCAGGCCAAAACGAAGTTTGTTTTGTGTTCTTTTTGGAAGTTCGAAACAGCTTGCCAAAGCAAACTTTCAGGAAAAGTTTGCTCCAGCTGCAAAACACCTTCAGTGATAATAACGTAACAGGAGGTGTGCGCCGAGGCTCCGCCTTCACTCGCGTAGGATGTGTCTCTGATTTATTTTGTGTGTTTGAGTTTGTTGAGGTAAGATCTCCAAGGGTGAAAACATGAACACACTGGATAACCGCTTTATAAATGAAGTTGTGCTTGTAAAAAAAAAAAAAAAAAAAGGGAACTAACACTGTTTTTCATGTTTAATACTGTAAAGCTGCTTGATTTTAAGCAATCTATTAAATAAAGTGCTATATGAAGATGTGACGTGACTGGAGTGCTACTTTGCAGAGCTCATGCTAACATTCCCATGCTGTTATGATCAGATGCTTTTCTTATGCTTTCTATAATAAATGCTTTCTGTTTTCTGATTTTTTGTTGTGTTTATTTTGGTACTGAGAAGAAAGTGCACGGCACATATTTACATATTCATCTAAACGGCGCTCTCAGCAGTGTGGGCGGCGTCAGATGTTCGTTTACAGTATATCGCTGGTCACGCATTTCGAACTTCGTTTTACCCCTAAACGAAGAACGAAGAAGAACTTCGTTTGAAGTATACCGGGGCCTTTATCCCCTCTGTGAAACATGGTGGTGGTAGTATCATGGCTTGGGCCTGTTTTGCTGCTTCTGGGCCAGGACAAATTGCCATCATTGATGGAAAAATGAATTCTGAATTATACCAGTGAATTCTGAAGAAAAATGTCAGGGCATCTGTGAAAGTGGGTCATGCAGCAAGATAATGAGCCCAAGCACACAAGTTGTTCTACCAAAGAATGGTTAAAGAAGAACAAAGTTAATGTTTTGCAATGGCCAAGTCAACATCTAGACTATAGACCTTAATCCAACTGAAATATTGTGGAAGGACTTGAAGCAAGCAGTTCATGAAAGGAAAGGCACAAACATCTCAGAGCTGAAGCTTTTCTGTACTGAGGAATGGATTAAAATTCCTTCAAGACATTGTGCAGGTCTCATCAGCAATTACCAATAATGTTTAGTTGCCATTATTGCTGCACAAGGGGGTCACACCAGATACTGAAAGCAAGAGTTCACATACTTTTGCCACTTACGGACATGTAATACTGGCTAATTTTTCTCAATATATAATTGACAAAGTATATATTTTTGTCTCATTTGTTTGATTGTGTTCTCTCTGTCTACTTAGGACTTTTGTGAACATCTGATGATGTTTTAGGTCATATTTTTGCAGAAATATAGAAAATTTGAAAGGGTTAACAAACATTCAAGTGCCACTATATATATTTGCCTGTATTTGAGTCACTGCATAATTTTGTAATAGCTTGTTTTAAACTGAATCAAGCAATCATTTCAATTTCAACGCCAATTTATTCAACAACAAGTGTGTGTGAAGAGTGTCTCTTACTCATTACTATGTGATTGAAGACAGAGCGGTAGAGCTAATGGTGTATATAACCTTCAGCTTTATGCACAGGGCTTTCCTCTCTGTGATTTTATTGATATAAGCCAAACACCTCTGTGTTTCACTCCAGATACATATGCCAATGCTGATTTGTTGAGGGGAAACCGTGGCCTTGATTTCTGCCAGTGGTGCATTGGAAGCCTGTCAGTACATGAGTGGGTGGACAAACCAAAGGTCCAATAAACCATTAACGTGCTGGTCAGACAAATCACAGAGTGGGAAAATATATGGAAATAAATGCAACACAACAGCCATCAATCACTGCAGCCCTACAAACACTGCTCATGCTGATGGTGTTTACCCCACCATCTCCAGTGTGCATCTCCATCTCCAGTTGTTTGTGTTGGTTGGGATTTGCTGTGTTGTCAGACTTTTTGTAATTCATGTTTTCCAAGCTCCCAGGTAGGCTGACATGGAGAAATTTCGAACTCTATAGTTTGGGAAGTTTGGCAAAACTTTGAGATCCAGATAAAATACAAACTAAGCATGTAGTGACACTACTGTAAACTCACACAAACATATTTTACCAAGAAGTAGTGTTATGTACATGGCTGTTTTAAAAGTTTGGGATTGGTAAGATTGATCAAAAAGTCTCTAATACTAACCAAGGCTGTTGTAATTATAGTGTTTAAGAAATGAGGAAGAGGAGAATCCAAGTGCAGTATAACAGTTTATTAAACAAAGCAACCAAAGTAAATCCAGGCAACGGGAGACACAGGCAAATACACAAGGGGTAAATGGTAAACACGACACACCTGGGAACAGTCAAAGAACTAATCAATAAGAAAAACTACAAAGGACTACAAAACATGGACCAGAACAGGAAATAACATAAATGTCCACATGAGACCAGGGGAACACAAGGCAGGAATAATCACAGCTGCGTTTATTTGAACACAAATACAGTAAAAACATTACATTTAAAATAACTGTTTTCAATTTTAATATTTAAACTGCAATTTATTCCTGTGATGGCAAAGCTGAATTTTCAGCATCATTACTCCAGTCTTCAGTGTCACATGATCCTTCAGGAATCATTCTAATATATAAGAAACATTTATTATTATGATCAGTGTTGAAAACTGCCTCATATTTTTTGTTGCAACTGATACATTTTTTTTTTTCTAAATGATGAATACACAGATCAAAAGAACAGCATTTATTTGAAATATAAATCTTTTGTAACATTATAAATATCTTTACTGTCACTTTTGATCAGTTTAAGGCATCCTTGTTAAATATATGTATTAATTTCTTATCAAAAAATACCAACCATATTTTGTAATGACTAAAAATAAAAGTAATGTGTATGGCAACTATGAAACTATAATTGATAAGTGCATTGTGCATTGCCAAATATGAGTATTACTATTGCATATGGACATTGACAAAGATGTTTTTTTTTTTTTTTTTTTTTTTAAGTGAGGATGAGTTTAGCTGTGTTATTTCATGCAGTAGAAGCTGCTGGTCTTTGTCTGGTCACTTCGGTAGCATATGCTAAAAGAGAACACAGATGCTGATTGGAATGGTGCCTTTTAAATGGATCTGGCTGTCCTATGACATCAATCTGAATAGATGTCTTTGATGCTACATAGCTCATGGCCTTTGATGGACTGTGCTTCTGTGTCTTCACCAGCCTCTGCAGTTGTGTTACAGAGCAGATTCTGTATCAGGAGACCAGGCAGCCGGTCAGAATACTCTGAATGGAACATCTGTAGTTTGTCAGAATCAGTGGTGACATGCCAGAATTCCTGAGCTCATGGGGAAAAATAGCCTCTGGCATGCTTTCTTGGCAGTGATCATATATGATGAGACTGTAACGTTGAACTTAAAACATAAAAGCAGATTTGAGATGAAACTGTATTGTTTTTCATAATCAATAATACTGATTATTTTTGTTTTTAGTGTCAGTTGTGACAATTATTAATTATTACTTTATTTTTTTAGTTTTACTGATACAATAACTACAAAAATCATCATCTTATTATTGTTATTGTTATTATTATTATTATTATTATTATTATTATTTATGCTATCATATTTTGCATTTGTTTTGCAGTTTTTTGAAAAACTGATTTTTACAGAAAAATCTATTATTATTATCATTATGTCTGCTTTGGGGCACTGTTCTGTTTAATCAATCAATCAATCAAACTTCATTTATAAAGCACTTTAAAACAACCGAAGTTGACCAAAAAATAATATATAAGCATAAAACACAGAAGAATATATAAACATAAAATACTCAACTCATACAAGACATATGTATGAGAATGTATGTGAATAAAATGCTTTAAGTTGCTCACTTCAGAATTAATGGCTCTAAAAATTAAATAAATATTAGATTATATTGTTGTTGTGCTGTACTTTAGAGACCATTAAAAACAAGTAGAAAGTCATTATGGATATCGATTAAAAAATGTTGGTCAGTTCTATACACATTGTTTTATAGTACTTTTATTTAGCAAGGATGCATTAAATTGATCCAAAGTGATTTTTTTTTTAAACTTCAAATAAATGCTGTTCTTTTGAATTTTCTATTCATTAAAAAATCCTGAAAAAATATTTCCATCACAGCTTCCATGAAAATATTAAGCAGCACAAATATTTTCAACATTGATAATAGTGATTTATTCTTATATTAGTTAAAGGATTAGTTCACTTTTAAATAAACTTTTGCTGATAATTTACTCACCCCCATGTCATCCAAGATGTCCATGTCCTTCTTTCTTCAGTCGAAGAGAAATTAAGGTTTTTGATGAAAACATTCCAGGATTTTTCTCCTTATAATGGGCTTCAATGGGCACCAGACGGTTCAAGGTCCAAATGACAGTTTCAATGCAGCTTCAAAGGGCTTTAAACGATACCAGACGATGAATAAGGGTCTTATCTAGCGAAACGATCTGTCATTTAAAAAAAAAAATAAAATAAAATTTAAGTTTTATAAGCACAAATGCTCGCCTTGCTCTGTTCTCGGATGCGCATTCGTGACGTCACGTAATACGCAATTACGTTGAAAAGGTCACGCTTGACATAGGCGGAAGTACCAAGTCAGTGTTTACAACTTGAACGTGCAAATACTAAGTCAAACGCCGTTTACAAAAAAAGGCAAAACAACAATGTCGGACGAGGAGAAGATGAGTTTTTCACCCTGCCCTACCTTTGTGAAACGGAATACACAGAGGAAGAAATTAAGCAGATGGAAGAGACTGCTGCGGCGACACACACCTCTCCAGCATCGGGCAGACGTGGTGGTGCACATGTGGCAAATGCCAACCATTGCCAACAGAGGAAGAATCTCAATGCTGCCACGACTGGACCATTTCAATCCCGCCATTAGAATCAGTCGGTGAGTGCCTGTTTCCATCTCGCTGCATTACCGGACAAAATGGATTTCCACTGTTACTAAGCAACAGCGTCGCACATTGGACGCGAAGCTCAGCACCGCGCCACGTCTTTAAAATTCGAACGCATTGTTTTCTATGAGTGTACACACCGGAGGCGACATTCGGCGCCTGTCCGCGGTGCCCAGCTACGACTCAAAATCCTGCCGCGCCACAGAGCGCCATGAACTTTGTTTTACAATTAATGTATATTATACTTCTCTCAAATCGTCGTTAATGTACATACTGACTTCACCCTGTGCTGCAAGATACATTAGTTTTACACTTTAACAGCTTGAATAAAGTCTAAAAATGTATAATAAACGTAGCCTGTTCTTTCATTTTGCTCTGTTGTGCCATTTTCCATGTACACTAACCTCAGTGCGAAATATTAAAGCATATGTAACGTTTCCCTGTTGATGTAAAACACTCCCATTGTGCAGCTCTTCTATCAGGAGTCGAGTCAAAATTGAGCTTGCGCATATATAATGTGCGCGTCCGGTGTGCTACCCCCTTTAGAGGTGTTTTTGTTCTGATGGAGAAGGGTATGACAGTCTGATGGCACTGACAACACAGGATGGAAGAACCATTTGTTGTTTTACCTTTTTTTGTAAACGCCGTTTGACTTACCGTGTGTCTCAATCAGCTCCCTAGTTCAGTAGTCACGGCACTGATCAGGGAATCAGCCACATTCACTTTCATGATATACTGATTCACGACCTAGGGAACTAGGGAGCTGATTGAGACGCAGGGTTAGTATTTGCACGTTCAAGTTGTAAACACCGACTCTGTACTTCCGCCTATGTCAAGTGTGACCTTTTTAACGTAATTGCGTATTACGTGACGTCACGAACGCGCATCCCAGAACAGAGCAAGGCGAGCATTTGTGCTTATAAAACGTAAACTTTTTTTATTTTTTTTTAAATGACCGATCGTTTCGCTAGATAAGACCCTTATTCATCGTTTGGTATCGTTTAAAGCCATTTGAAGCTGCATTGAAACTGTCATTTGGACCTTGAACCGTCTGGTGCCCATTGAAGCCCATTATAAGGAGAAAAATCCTGGAATGTTTTCATCAAAAACCTTAATTTCTTTTCGACTGAAGAAAGAAGGACATGGACATCTTGGATGACATGGGGGTGAGTAAATTATCAGCAAAAGTTTATTTAAAAGTGAACTAATCCTTTAAGTTATTTTTTACATAAATTTGTACATATTTTACTAGTTGGACTTTTCTTAAATTATATCGCCAGACTGAAATGTGTGAAGTTGAGTGAAACATTGCATCTAATGTCCTATAATGTGAAGAAGTGTAGCATCTGCACAGTGTCGAAAATGAGCAGATCCCCCCCATAAACTGTGTTTAAGCCTCAATTCAAGAAACTTTGGTCCATAAATTTCACATTGGCTCCGGCCTGGCGCACACCAACGGATCACGTGACTCCGTTTATGACTGCTTCGATAGATTCCTGAGCATCTCCTTCGTGACTTCAAAGGGGATGCGGACACCACGGATCGGGTTACTACGAGACAGGCCCGCATTCCAAACAGCAATAAAAGAGAAAATACACACATGCACCCACAGACACACACTCAAAGACCTGCATAAAGACTGTATGCACAAATATGATTGTACCTGCAAATATGAATGTATCTGCCATTGTAGTGCTTGTTGCATTTATGTGTCACTAGTGTAGAAGCGTAGAAACGACTGTAGTAGGTTAGTTTTCATGTTAAACGATAGTATTAGAATATAAAGTGTATCTTCTGGAAATGTTGTGAGACACCTGTCGAGTTTGATCTCGGACTCGAGCTATTCACTAATGTATGTTTCATGACTGTCAAATGCATTGTTCAATTCTTAATAGTACTATGAAGAAAGTACACCCGATTTGATATACCATAAATTATGCAAATCAAGCCGTGAGACAGGACAAAGGAAAGTGGAAAACCGCCAAAATTGCAACGCTGTTATTGGCGGACGTTATCAAGAAGGCGTTCTGGTCTGTTATCTTTAAAACACCCTGACACGCGTCTCTTCGATGCACAAGTTTTCCTGTCGCCAAGCTTTCGACGCTCCATCACCCGGAGACCAACTCTCTTCTTTATTTTCTGGCTATATCACACCTCAGTTTAAAACCTCGTTTGAAAAACCTGCCGAAGAAACAACCTCCTGACGAAGGACCATTACCAAACCGAGAGCTCTGAAACTCTAAAACCACAACGCCGAACCAAATGCAAGTATTAACTTCCTTAAGATTTTATAGATACTGAGTTTCCTTGCTGGCTCTCACAGGTTTTAACTGTTGGTTGTAATCTGCCATTCTTTGATCATCTCTCTTTTCCTGCCTTTACTTTCACTTTTTATATATTCGTATCTACTTGTGTACCTCTAGCCGTATAACCATTGTATTACCCGTTTCATATATTAAACACATTATATTCACGCTTGTTTGTTCTTTGCTCATTCAACAAAACCAGGTCACTTTAAAGTTTTTCGATTGCTTTATACTTTGATGCTACAGTATAATAGGAATTTGTTCTCATGGCCAGAGAACAGCTCCTTTATAATATTCTATAAGGAGCAATGGTTTGCTGGACGAACTGGTAGTTTCTCTAAATAATTATTAAACCAGAACTGATCATATATGTAATTAATTATAACTCGTTGTAATTAATTCACTATATATGTTTAATTCCCCCTTGGGTCGGTATATGCATCATAATTGACCATAAAGCTTTATGGTTTATTATATTCATATATCTAACCCCTAAATTGATTAATAACTGTACAAACTGCTACAGAAGTTTTTTTTTACTCTAAAATATAAAATATAATAGTAAAAAGAGTGTTTACACTGTAATACCATGAATATTACAGTCTAAGAATATTTAGACTAATGTTTCACTACTGTGAAATAATGTTTGCAAATATCAGCTCAAATTTAGATGTTTATAATGTTACAGTTCACGCCTGTCCCGGGCTCCGTTTCCCATGTTCCTCCCTGTTCCACACCCGAACTCACTTCCCTCATCATCTCTCCCGCTCTCCCTGGATTCCCTGCACCTGGTCTTCTTCGGTAGCACTCCCGTTATATTGGACTCACTCCCTGCACTCCTTGTCCATTCTTGTTGTTAGTATTGTTGGTATTGCTTTGTAAAGTGTGTTTGGTAACTGTTCTGATTCCTTTGTTTGAATAAATCCCCATGTTTGTAGAAGACGATTTTGCTTCATCCTTGATACAACCACACTTGTAACAGAAGAACGGACCCTTGGGTAAGGACTTCTACAAAGATGGGAATTTTCCTGGTCCCTATCTCTCCTGTGCCTCCCAGAGAAGTTGTTTCAGCGGTGAATCGTCTGTGGGGGCTTCGGCAGGATGGTCGCCTGCTGGAGAGGTACATGGAGGAATTTTCTGAGCTTATTTGTTGAACTGGCCAGATGCCCCGCTTAACGTGTGTTTTCTGATGGGCCTGGACGAGGACACAATTTGTTATAGTGAACCTGCCTGTTTCTTTTCCCTAGTCAAGTCTATTAATCTGATTCTCTTTTTAAATGGTTCTGATTTCAAAATTAAAGAGGTTCAAGAGAAAACGTGTCTTCCTCGTCCGGTCCCCTCAGAAAAACATGCGGCCTGGTCAGTTCACCCACAGCCAGTTTCCTCCACGTATCCCTCCAGTGGGTCTGCCCATTTTGTCCTGCCTGTCCCAAAGCCCAAACCACCAAAGAAGATGGCCGCTCCTCCGTCCTCCATCCTATGACCCGGATATTAATCGAGCTCAGCCATCTTGAAGGACATCTCAATTCTCTAATTGCACAGCGAGGAGGCGAGGATCAAGGAGTGAGGAGGCTTCCTGAGGAGTTATGAGCGAGGATACATAGGTGTATCCTTTGCGGAAGTCTTTCTCGCCGAGAAACCTGACGCATGCATACATTCTCCTCCCCCTTCATATCTGTCACAATAATTTAAATGTGTGCTTTAATGTATGCAGTTTAAATAAACTTTACATCTTACATATTTCAACGGGGCATCTTGCTTTATTAATATTTATTATATATTTTTTAAATAACCAAACTTTAACAACATATGGGTCGATCCCTCGAGCGCAGCTGATGACGCTTTCAAGTGACGCTAAAGGGAGCAAGGTTATATCATTTCACTTGATTCAATTCCTCCATCCTCATGTCTTTTCCTTGCGTCCTTCCCTTGCATCCTGAATGGGTGGAGCTAAGTTGCGAGGAAAGGAAGCAAGGAGAGGAAATGAGGATGCACAAATAAGAATTGAGAAGCACCCCAGTTCTCCGGGAGCCTGCTCTAGTTCCCCACGTACCCGCTCCAGTTCCCCACGTACCCGCTCCAGTTCCCCACGTACCCGCTCCAGTTCCCCACTTACCCGCTCCAGTTCCCCACGTACCCGCTCCAGTTCCCCACGTACCCACTCCAGTTCCCCATGAGCCCGCTCCTGCCCAGGAGCCCATTCCAGCCCACGAGCCTATTCCAGCCCACGAACCCTTTCCCACTCACGAACCTGCCATGGCATCCCACGGCTCCTGACTCGCTATGGCCGCCTACGGCTCCTGACCAACCATGGCCGCCCACGCCTCCTGACCTGTCATGGCATCCCACGGCTCCTGACCCTCCATGGCCGCCCACGGCTCCTGATCCGCCATGGCCGCCCATGGCTCCTGACCCGCCATGGCATCCCACGGCTCCTGACCCTCCATGGCATCCTCCGGCCCCTGACCCGTCATGGCCGCCCGAGGCCCCTGAACCGCCATGGCCACCTGAGGCTCCTGACCTGCCATGACTGCCCGAGCTCCAAGGCTCACCCTGGAGTCCTCCATACCTGTCTGCACCTCCCCCGTCACCTGCGTGTAGGTCTCCAGGGCGCCCACCCCCCTTCCCCCATTGTTACATCTTAGGTGCAAGGACGCGCCTACCAGGAGGGGGAGGTAATGTTAAAGTTCACGCCTGTCCCGGACTCCGTTTCCCATGTTCCTCCCTGTTCCACACCTAAACTCACTTCCCTTATCATCTCTCCTGCTCTCCCTGGATTCCCTGCACCTGGTCTTCTTCGTTAGCACTCCCGTTGTTTTGGACTCCTTGTCCATTCTTGTTGTTAGTATTGTTGATATTGCTTTGTAAAGTTTGTAAACTTTTCTGATTCCTTTGTTTGAATAAATCCCCGTGTTTGTAGAAGACTGATTTTGCTTCATCCTTGATACAACCACACTTTTAACATATAAAGTGATAATAATAATTTATTTTCTAAAATATGCAGGTTGTGTAATTGATTTAGGAATATTGTATTGATCTCTCTCTCTCTCTCTCTCTCTCTCTGTGTGTGTGTGTGTGTGTGAGATTGTTTATATTACATTGTGCGTGCATTGGTGTCTTTATTTTGGTATGTGAGTGTGTCATGTAGATTAGGAGCCCCTTTACTATTGAATTCTTCCCTGCAATTTAGGCCGCAGCTCCATGATTGAATGATTTATAATTATATTAATTAAGTCTTTTTGAGAGTTGATGTTTCTATTTCATAAAGGATTTGTATGGTTTGTATTGTATACCTTTATAAAACCTATATAATTGTATACCTGTGTGTTTTGCTTGCCACTGGATAGGGGACCTGTGCAAAGTTTTCTGGGTTAGATTCTTTGGGTAAAATTCCCAAGGTGGCGTAATCAGGCATTTCTGGTTTCTGGTTAAAGTCATTTTGTGAACTTCAGCTGGGCCATCCCTGGGCCCCGGCCATATGTGAAAGGCATGGGACCATGAAATGTTCATCCAAACATATCCCTCAGTCATAGGGATAAAATAGGGTTTTCTACCTGCCTGTCAACGTATGGTTTTTAACATACCCTCACGCATTCTATTCGTGCAGACATCATAAGTCATCAGCAGTCATGAGCACCGCAACCAAAACAGCAGCCATGTTTTACAGTTCCTCCCGAACCAAGACAACAAGCTTATGCTGTGTTCATGCCATTACTTACCATAATTTGGAAGAGATGGAAACCCGTGATGTTGTACTTGGAGCTGTTCATGACTTGAATTTATGCATTTCAATGGCAACACTATCAACACCAACACTATCAATGCTGAAATTAATCTGCTGCAGTAAGTGCTCTTTAAGTTGTTTACGTTCATTATTATTGTAATGCTATGTGCTTTGAGACATGAGGCAGTTTAACGCTGTCTGTCATGATGCTTTTGTTTGCTCCCTGCTATATGCGTTCATGTGTTTTGGAGGAGGCGTGGCTCTGGAGATGCTCTGAAGAGAGGGTGGGACCTTATTCTTTCAAAGCTAGCCTGCTATTGCTAGCCTCTCTGAAAATGACCCACCTACCTTTAAGGAGCTCATATCTGGCAGATGATATAATTTAATCATAGTCATAGAATTAGGATAACAGCATTTAACAGATACATTTTCACTAAAGAAAAAAATAAAACATACTGGTCAACAATTTGGGGTCAGTGAGATTTTCTAAGATGTTTTGACATATCCTAACATTTGTGTTTATTTCAGTTACTGAAAATAATTTTATTGCCAAAGTATGACTACACTGTATTCAGCTGCTGTATTTGAAAGTTTGTAGTTTTGAGAAAATGCCATTTATGCATGGTTAGTGAAAAAAAAGTCACTGAAATAAGGCTTTAAAACACATACTAAACATTTGTTGCAAGACTTTGATAGACATTTTAATTGTATCTGTTTGTCATTTAATGCCAAAAGCAACCATTCTCTTGCTTTTATTTAAATATATATATATATATATATATATATATATATATATATATATATATATATATATATATTATTTTTTTTTTTTTGTTGTACTATGTCAAATTATTAAATAAGCCATCCTTTGTTGTTGCTTAGCGATTTTTGCATTCTTTAGCTACGGTAGTTGACAATTTACTTCTAGTTGCCGTTCCATCAGCTGTTGCTTAACGTTCCTATTAACTGAAATAAAATACAAATAGCAATTCGCACCACTTCCACGGCTGATAAGCGTATAATAAAATCAAATGCAAAACGTCGAACACAGAATATCTTACCTGTTATGCCACACACTGATGATATAAATAGATAAATACATTCAGACCACTCAAATTAGTGATTGCTATCGGGATGTGAAGAGACTATCAACCAGCATAACATTTTTTTTTTTTTTTAAGCAAATCACCTACTCTGCCTTTAAGTAGCATCAATATAGTTTATACTTTTGCAAAGGAGTTGATTGTACTTGTGGTACTTTAAATTATGAGAAGCTTGTAGCACAGAAATGGTTTCTTCCCCAGTACCAGATCTATATTTTCCTTTTACGTTTAAGCATCAGAGGAAGAATTCAAATAAGTTAACCTGGTACTAGATTAATTATGAAATGGATAAAGTGTCATGCATAAAGAAGCTTGTTGTGTTTCTATGTCACTAAGGGAGCCCCGTAGCTTCTGTCTGTGTGTTTTTAAGTCATCTAACATGGGCTTGAACTCATTCATCTCTTTTCCAAAGCAGCATGGACTCTCTTTCTCCTGCATGTGTGCTCTCAAACGCATACACTCACAGTCAGATTAGTGCTTTTCCTCCGTCTGTAGTTCCCTTCTCACCCTGAACTCTTATTAGCTTGACAGTGGTTCATTATCTCTCTCAACAGGAGATGTGGTTGCATGCCGTTCAGCCATCTTGATGTGTCTGCACATACCTCCTTTACTGAAGAGAGTCTCCTGTCCACAGGAAGTCATATAGGTAAATGACAGACATTTCATGTGCACCTCCAGCAAACCTAAAGTATGTAACTTTTGCTGTGTTGAAATTATTTTTCTTGTTTCACTTTATGTGTAAAGGCAACTACTTAGAAGCCATTTGTAGGATGATTTCTATCTATCTATCTATCTATGTTATATAATGTTTTTTGCACAAGATTAGTGTTAGGGAGATTTAGTAGTGATTTATGTTTTGTTATGCTAATTTAGAAGAGTTTCTGTTAATGTGGGTTTATGGAGAGTTACTATTATGGTGACAAGTAGCGCATGCGGCTCGGTATGAGAGCAGGTAAGTTACATGTACAGTGTGGTTAATGATGCCATGCAGGTGGTTAAGTACAAACTTATTTTGACAATTGTATCTAATCAAAATAAAAGATAGGCCTATAGATTGTACTGAATGTCAGCTTACTTACTTTGCTAAAGATAAGAATTTATTAAGGGGCCTGTTCTTCATATGTGGACTACTCATTTATCTGGATTTTACTGTTAACGATTTGACGGTTCAGAATTGCTAAGTTGTTCAAAGCTCATCCCAGAGTTGCAGTCATAGCAACAGGTCCATACGTTCAAACCTGCTCAGGAGCCGGTTTATTTAATGTAAACAGGATTAGACTGCATCTTTTTAAACAGAAGTGATACTTAAAGTTTGTCCCAGCCACTGCTACTTATTACAAGAGTACCCTATCGAACAGGGACAGGGACAATTATAATAAGGGTCTATCATAATAAGCTTGTTTTCGCCATGGAATAAAACAATTTAAAAGATAATTGTGACTTTTGATCTCACAATTCTGATTTTTTTTTCTCAGAATTGCGAGATATAAACTCGCAATTGTGAAACGTAAAGCCAGAATTGTGAGATATAAACTCGCAATTCCAACATTTTTCTTGCGATTGCGAGTTTATATTACACAATTCTGAGAAAAATTGCGAGTGAAAATGGGCCTAAAATTGTGCAGTGTGAACTCAGCATATGTTAACTTATCCGAAACATTGTACATGGCTTCTTTTAAATAGCTAATATACAGGTATGACATTTATGTATGACATGACTTGTTTTGGTCTTAGAGGTTTTATAACTAGTTCTTTATTTTTATACAGATGCACATCATGCTATTGAATCTGACATTACATCTCTAACAACTCATCTGGAAATTCTAATATGGAGCATCTCAGAATGTTTCATTTTGAGAAAACATGAGATAACAGTGGTTTTTATTTAATCAGGATTTGGATGTATCCTACCAGACTACAGAAATCATTCAACTGGACAATTACATTTCCTGAACAGCTATGAAGTAGCTCTGTCTATACAGAACATACTCAAAATAAGCCATTGATACAATCTGATAAAATTTGATTTTGGTAAAATTAGTGTAGTAACTAGCATATCTGCCATCAGTCCTACTATCCAGTTTCTTATTCTTATTCTTATTTTAAATTCTAGGTTTTACATCTCGAGTTTTACATCTTGTAATTTCCCATGATTTTAGAAGAAAGTATTTTGCCATACATTTTAAATTACAGTAATTTGCAAAACTGTCCAATAAACTATTATGATTATAATGGAAGAAGAGATGATATTATCATGGTCAAATAATACCTTATAATAGCAGTGATGAGGAATGTTCCATAAACCAATTATAGTGTGGTCATGTGCAGAACAAACGGTGGTTAATTTGAAACGCACACTATTCAATTTAAAATGATCACATTGAAAGGCTGTGATTGACTAACTGAATAACCCCAATCAGATTTACAGATATCATCACACCGAACCAATAGAAACTTAATCTCTAAAGTGGCCTATAAATCAAACACATCATTTATTAAGGGCATTAAAAGTTTAACTGTGGAGACATATCATTATGCAGTTTCTCTAATAAAAGATCTTTTAGTGAAACAAGTTGCTTTTGAAGACACTTCTCCCCAAGAAATAAATCAGAGCAGTGTATTTGTTTCATCTTTCTTTATGTTTCAGTGTAAATCTGTCAAAGTCAATGTTTTTCAATTATATTCATCAAACATGTGACTTAAGCATTCTATCACAGTTTCCAGCATTTCAGTAGAATAAAACAAAACACTTTTCATGTAAAACCTTTTTTTTTTTTTTTCATTTTATTTTTAAAAAAATAATAATTTAAATAATTTAAAGGATGGATATACTTGTGACTTTTGTTTGTATACTTGTGTTTTGGATAGTTCGGTTTTGTTCCTGTTTGTCTGTGATCCAGATCCTTGTTTGTTTATATGGTTACTGATTACGTTACGCACCCATCTCTAGTTCTTAGATTAGCATCCTTTTGTATTTAAGTCTTGAGTTTTCCTTAGTCCCTTGTCTAGTGTTAACGTTTTGTTATAGCTTGTAGTTCTTTGTTTTCCATGGTGTTCATTAAAAGTCAGTTTGATCGTCTTCTTGCATTCTCCCTTGGATTACTAGAGCTAACTTGCAACATTAGGTTTAGGTTTGCAAAATTGCCTCTGAACAAACCACAAGACTTCTGGAACATTGGACAGACAAGACCAACGTGGAGATATTTGGCCATAATGCACAGCACCACGTTTGGCAAAAACAAAACACAGTATATCAGCACAAACACCTCATACAAACTGTCAAGCACAGTGGTGGAAGGGTGATGATTTGGGCTTGTTTGGCAGCCCAAGAACCTGAGCACTTTGCAGTCATTGAGTCAAGCATGAACTCCTCTGCTTACCAAAGTATTCTAGAGTAAAATGTGAGGCCATCTGTCTGACAGTTAAAGCTTGGCCAAAATTGAGTCATGCAACAAGACAATGATCCCAAGCACACTAGCAAATCTACAACAAAACAGCTGGAAAAAAAAATAAAATAAAAAATACAATCAAGGGGTTGCAATCACCCAGTTAAAGTCCAGGCCTCAACCTGATTGAAATGTCCACAAACCTCAATGAATTAAAGCAACATTGTAAAGAATAATGGGACAAAATTCCTTCACAACGATGTGAGAGACTGATAGTCATATAGAAAATGATTACTTCAAGTTATTGCTGCTAAAGGTGGTTCTACAAGCAATTAAATCATAGGGTGTACTTGGTTTGTCACACATGGCTTCTCCATTTTTCAAAAGGGTATAATTGATTTTTCACATGACTATATATATATATATATATATATATATATATATATATATACACATAGCCTTTAATTCATATCGGACCTGTGAGCAAAACATTTCAACATTTCAATGATGAGAAACAAGAATACAAATACATCCAATCAATTTCATTTTTAGACCCATTTGGTGGAAGGATATGCATATATTTATATTTTCCCATTCATTCCCATCTCACCTTGAGGGTGCCCGAACAATCCAATATTTGATCTCGGCTTAGCTGGGAGATTTAATCCCACAGAGTGATGAAAAAGGGGTTTTCACCAACTTGCATTTATGCAATTTTGCCTGCTAGTGCAATTCTATGGAAATGTGTTTCCTCCATTCCCACAGTCTGGATTAGACTGTGAATATGTGAAAGAAGCCATTAATACCTCAAAGCAAACGTCACACCCAAGTGTGAAGGGTTTCATCTAAAACCGTTTGGTGTTTTTTATTTATTTATTTGTCTGTTTTTCACCCCAGAATCTGTAGCTGTTTTCTGAGCTTTTCCTCTTTCAACATGAAATCAAAATGTACTTTATTGCATGTTCCTGGTCTTATTGTGCACAATTTATCTATGTAATCTTTAATCAAAATGTAATAACTTGCTCTTCCTTTTCTGCTGACCTCACATAGGCCACATTGACTATGGATAATGAAAACTCATCTTTTGTGGTAAAAGTTAGTCCTCTTCAGTCTTTATATGTTAAAATGTGTAACAAATAAAAATAAAAAAATGTAATCCTAAGAAATCTTACAAGGGGCCTCATTTATAAAACGTGCATATAAACACAGATTTGATCTTATAGTGTGCATAAGCTAAAATCCAAGAAAACATTCATATTTATTTAAAAAAAAAAAAAAAAAAAAAAAAAAATGGCAGAATGGCAGCATTGGCGCTCCTCAAAGACATTGCAAATCACGGGATGAGAAAACAACATGATTTTAGAGATTGGGCAGATTTCTTTGCTTATGATGATGAATGGCTGATGAGCAGGTACCGTTTGCTGAGAGCTACACTCTTGCAGCTTTGTGCCCAGATAAGCCCTAATTTACAGAAACACACCAACTGCAACCGGGCCATACCCGTAGAGGTACAGGTGCTCTCCTTGCTTGGGTTCCTAGCAAAAATAGAAGCATTTCAAAGAGAAATTGGTGACCAATTAAGAATATTCCAGCCATCGGTGAGTAGAGTAATGCCCGCTGTATTCAAGGCATCATCCGGTTGTCCCCTCAGTACACAAAGTTCCCATACACTGCCGAGGAGCAGCAGAATGTGAAGGAGGATTTTTGTGCGCCAAACAGGATTTCCCAACATCCTAGGTGCAATAGACTGCACTCATGTTGCTATACGAGCACCTCTTGAAAATGAGCATGTGTATGTTAACAGAAAGAATTTCCATTTAATGTACAGTTAATTTGCAAGATGGCCTGGGTCGACGCACGACTCCTTCATTGTGTGCAACAGCTGTGTGGGGAATTGTCTAGACTCTAGAGGCCAGAGCAGGTAGAGACAGTTGGCTTCTAGGTAAATAACTTTTTCTTTGTGCTTTGCCGCTATTCTACTTTAACTTTCACAAAATAATTATCTCTATACAGTCAGGTGACAGAGGTTATCCTCTGAAACCATGGTTTCTCATGCCCATAGCGCACCCACAGACAGTTGAAGAAGCCCACTATAACACGGTCCTTGCATGTGTCCAGTCAGTAGTGGAGTGCACTATTGGAATACTAAAGGGAAGGTGGCGGTGTTTGGATGCATCAGGCCAGAGACTAATATACGAGCCAGGCAAGGTGTGCAAGATTATCTTGGCCTGTTGTGTTCTGCACAATATCTGCTTGAGCCATGGGCTTGAGATGGCAGAAGGGGAAATGCACTTGGATGTACCTGTAAATCCCCCTTCACTACCACAAACGCACATGTCACTGTGCTCTTGAGAAAACAGCAATTAATTCACATGTTATTCCAACAGGTAAGACTAAAAAAAAGTTGTACAAAGATGTCGTGATGAGAGTTCCCACAGAACTGAATGACCCCATTCAGAATGCAGGTGATAGAGTGTTAGAGTGTATACTGAGCACTCTATCCAACTTTGGCAATCAGAGTAGCTGTTTGTCAGCTTCGGAGGCCACACTAAAGGGCTGCCAGTTTCAAAGCAAAGACTTTCCAGATGGATTGTGGATGCGATAGCCCTGGCTTACAAGTCCGTGGAGTGAGGGGCCACTCCACTAGAGGTATGGCCTCCTCTTGGGCGTGGTCAAGCAGAGTCTCTATTGCAGATATCTGTGTGGCAGCCAGCTGGTCCTCACCGTTCAATTGCATAAGATTTTACAACCTGAACATCCCTGCTCTTCAAGCACGGGTGTTGTCAGTCTGATACGCTTGTGTACTATGTAGCAGATTCCTGCGGCAGTCTGAGCCTCTCCTTATGCGGCTGATTGAGGGGCCCTGAATCGAGCACCCCCAAGCTGTTGGCTCACAGAGTGGCTTCCATTCTGTGCTTGTAGCATGGCGCTATTGGATTAAGTTCCCCATAAGCATCAGCAAAACCAGCACAATACAAGTGAACTGTATCGAAAGGGAACATTTGTTGGGAACTCATGTAACTCTGGTTCCCTGACATAACAGGAACAAGGACTGCGTAGCTTGCTGTGCTACTACGGTGCACAGTGAGTCATGCTAGCCGCTCCTCAGTCAAAAGATTCTGACTATATGGCATTTCTGCATGACTTATATAGGCAGTTAACCCTGCCCTTTTTGGCGGGCTGAAATGCCATTTGTCTGTGCAGTTGCTGATCCCCACAGTGGAGCAGAGAGACCAACACAGCTTATCAGCCAAGACTGAAACACAAAGCACAGAGAGATTAGCGTTGGCCACAGGGGCAGTGTCAAAACAGGCAGGTAGTTTGGCTGTGTTCTCCATTAACATAATGGGTCTGGCAAGGTATCCCAGGTTGACCAGAAGTTCATGTTCCACATTTGCGGTCACATCAAGGCAGACAGGAAGTTCATATACAACCTCTGTGGTCTCGTCGAGGCAGACAGGAAACTCAGGGAATGACCTCCGTTGTCACATCAGGGCATACAGGGAACTCAGGGGTGACCTCCTTGGTCATATCAAGACAGACAGGAAATTCATAGGTCACAAGGCTGGGCTCTGGGACAGGAGTGAACTCTGGAGTGGACTCATGGGCTGGAGCAGGCTCTGGAGCAGACTCTTGAACTCAAGCACAGTGCCAAGGTGGTTAAAGAGAGTTAGAGAATGCTGGGCGGTTAGAGAAATTGGCAACATTCAAGAAGTCCTGGATATGGTCCTTGAGTGGTCAATTACCTTGACGTAGGCAGATGGTTCTTACTGCTGGTCTTCTGGTTCAGTGAGGTCTTCTGTCATGTACTGCTCCGAGACTCAAAGGTTGAGGATCCAAACGCAGTATTTATTAGAAGGGTAATCCACAATCATAATCCACAAAACAGGCAAAAGGTCATAAATATGGGCAAACAGTCCAAACAGATACCAGGACAGGAACTCAGGCAGACAGGGTAAACCAAGATACAGGGAAACAGGGCAAATCCAAAGAGCAGGCAAAGGGTCAAAACCAGGGAAACACATAAACAATAGCGTGCTCAGAAATGCAGTGATGACACATACAAGACTTTACAGAGAATAACAGAATGTATAAGGGCTTATATAGGTGAGCTAAACAGGCTAATGAGACACAGCTGAAAACAATGAGTGCTGATGAGTCTGGGCAAAGGATTATGGGTAATGTAGTCCTTGATGGAGTGACAATAATCTGGGGTGGAGTGCCTTCTGATGGTAATCACATGCACTGAAGTACTACTGAAATAGAAATACACTTTTTATTAGTGTGTTTATAGTGTATAACTTTTAGAATTTTATTTAGCATTAAAATACTAATAAATACTAATAAAAATTCTGTGGATTACTACAAGTCTGTCTACTACTTGTACTACAAATGTACTAGCTTGTATTTAAGTTTTTTTTTTCAGTGCATTCAAGTATACTTTATTTTTACCTGGGACATTACAGAAGTGCATCGACGTTTATATATATCATCGCCAAAACATGGCATGGGCTACTTTGTAGCTGCATTTCTTCCACTTCTTAATATATTTTTTTATACATTTAACATAGATATAGTAAGTTATTGACAACATTATTGTTGTTATACTTAATTTTCTTAAATATATATGTACACAGGTTATAACACAAATATTATTCAATGGTGTAGATGGGGTGTCCCCCAAATGAAATGAAATATTGTATGTGAAAAAAAAAAAAAAGATTTTTTGCATGTTGTATATTTTGCATGTTACATATACAGTGCCTATAGAAAATTGTCATACCCCTCTGATGCACAGCCTGAAGTCAAAACCCATTAAAACAAAAAAATAAGTAAACAAATAATAATAATAATAATAATAATAATTGTTATACAACAAAAACAAGAAAATAAAGACAAAAGCTCTGAAATTTAATAATAATAATAATAATAATAATAATAATAATAATAAAAAAATACTGAAAAACTAACAAGGTTGGAAAAGTCATCAGTCCCCTGAATTAATACTTCGTAGCACCACCTTATGCCTTAATTACAGCCATTAATCTTTTTGGATATGTCTGTACTAGCTTTTCACACCTAGATTGGGGAATATTTGCCCATTCGTCCTTGCAGAATTGCTCAAGTTCAGTCAAATTCCATGGTGAGTGGCAATGGACTGCTCTCTTCAAGTCCATCCACAAATTTTCTATCGGATTTACTGTAAGTCGGGGTTCTGACTTGGCTACTTAAGGACATTCACCTTCCTATCCTTAAGCCATTGCATTGTTCTTTTGGTGGTGGAGTTAGAAGGTGAATGACCTGCCCATCTTCAGCTGTATAGGCACTCAGGTTTTCCTCAAGAATTTAGATGTATTTGGCAGCATCCATTTTCTCTTCAATCATGACTAATCGCCCAGTCCCCGCTGAAGATAAACACCCTCCACAACATAATGCTGCCACCACCATGCTTCACAGTAGGTATGGTATGTTTTGGGTGGTGTGCTGTGTTTGCTTTTCGCCAAACATAGTGCTTGGAGGTCAGTCCCAAAAGGTTGATTTTGGTCTCATCAGACCATAGCACCTTTTGCCAGATAGCATCAGAGTCTTCCAGGTGTTTTTTTGCATAGCACAAATGAGTGTGGCACTTTTTCAGGAAAGGCTTCTTTCTTGCCACCCTGCCATACAGGCTAGCTTTGTGAGTTGTCACATGCACAGACAGACCAGTCTCAGCCATAAAGCCTTGTAAATCCTTCAAAGTTGCTTTTGGTCTCTTGGTAGCTTCTGATCAATGTCCTCCTGGCTTGGTCATCCAGTTTGGACAGACAGCCTGATTTAGGCAATTTGTTGGTGGTGCCATTGCTTTCCCTTAATGATGCTCTGAACAGTACTCAGAGGGATAGCTAAAGCCTTCAAATGTTGTAGCCTTCTCTTAATTTGTGCCTTTCTACACCCTTTTCCCTGAGGCCTTTTAAAAGAATTTTCCCAACCATGGTGAATTCTTTGTAGTACAGTGCTCTACTAAAAGTAGAATCTTCAAGAAACAGCTGGTTTTATTCTTAAGTAATCAAAACCACTACAATAGATGTCAGGTGGGGTAGTTAGCCTAGTGTTTGATCTGGAAGTTTATTGGTTACACCTGAGCTGGTATGCTATATGCTATGATTATGCTATAATCACTTTACCAAATCAGGTATTTCACTAATTATTTGTCAGTAATCCTCCAGAATATTTTAGAATGTTATTTTCACATTGATGATGAGGACTATAGTGTGTACATACAGCTCAAAAAGTTAGACTTTATTTTATTTTTTAGGGTGTAATGTGACAAAAGGTAAAGATTTTCACAGGGTATGATGAATTTCTACAGGCACCGTAGCCTATATATTTTGCATGTTGTATTGAGACAAACATTCCCATATAACGACAATATAATGGCATCTGTGAGAGAATGGGGTCCTGCAGTGAATGAATATGAATATTCATATGTTTGTTTGGTAATTGTCTGTTTTACATGTTTTACAGATTGACTGGCCACTTAAAGTCATCATGAAACAGGATTTACAACCAATTTTACATCTTTACTGTGACATTTCTGAGTGAAACAAGATATTCAACAAAAACACAGGATGGAATGTATACACAGTTCTCCCACCTTCAAGGTCAATCATTCCACAGATTCATATTTCTTAAATTGTATAATGGAAAATAAAATCCAGGATGTGACCACAGATGTAATTTAATGGTGTGAAATGGTCAAAGAACTCTCCTCAGTTCTGCTATCTCATATTAAGGAGCTTTCTTTCAGTTGAGTATTTGAATAAATCTTTGCACATTTTGGTATAAGAGGATTTGGCCTCCCCCTTATTCTGTTAATGAGCTGAGATACACACTTACGGATCGACATCACATTAAACAAACTCTGGATATCATTTCCACATTTGTCTTCATAAAGTCAAGCATTAACCAATATACTCAGAGTGCTCGCTATGATCCTGCCTCTGCATTTAAATCCATGTGTTAAATCTGTCTTTTAAAGAGCACTGTTCCCTAAAGTACACTGCTGTGCAGCAGTGCAGATGACATTTGACAGATAATTGAGATCTTTGTTTCACTCTCCTGGGAGTCATGTGTTTGCATCTCATCTGTAATAGGCAAAGAGATGTCTGTTGTGCAATGATGCTCTATATACTGCTGAACCCTACTACTGAGGACTTTTAATAGCTTAAGAATAATAATAAAATAAAACAAAAATGATAAACTTCATCTTAAGAGATGTTAAGTAAACATCTTAAGTAAACCATACTGAAAGGGTTAGTTCACCCAAAAATGAAAATAATGTCATTTATTACTCACCCTCATGACACCCGTAAGGCCTTTGTTCATCTTCGGAACACAAATGGCCTATTTCAAAACACTGCTTTGAATCTTTTGTTTCAAATCATTGATTCGGATCGCGTGTCAAACTGACAAAATGCTGAAATCATGTGACTTTGGCGCTCTGAATCACTGATTCGAAACAAAAGATTCGAAGCAGTGTTTTGAAATCGGCCATCACTAGATATTGTTGAAAAGTAGTCATTTCGGGTTTTTTTTTTTTTTTTGGTGCACAAAAAGTATTCTCGTTGCTTTATAATATTAAAGTAGAACCACTGTACTCACATGAACTGTTTTAAATATGTTTTTAGTACCTTTCTGGCTACTGAAAGTGTAAATTAACTTGCTGGCAATAGAGGCCTCATTGAGTCATCGGATTTCATCAAAAATGACTTCATTACAAGTCATAAGTCACTAATTCCAATATCACTTGAATAACAGTCTAAGGGTGTGTTCACTACATATGATGGTATTTTGACCAGCTTGTGAGGAGCTTATAAATTCTGTAAAGGAGTCAGAACAGTGGCAGGAATCCCCCCATCACACACACAAATGAAGATCTTCTGCGAGGAGATGCGGTTGTGATGCCTGTATCGAACTGTGATGGGCAACATGACGACTATGACAAATAAAAAACGGGTATGCTTGTGCATTCTTTCCCTTTTAGGGTCGCATCTTGTGACATCATGTCCTGTTTTTGGTTTGTTTACATGTCTTTGCGTGTTGTGTTCATATTTCAGTTGAACCACACCAGATTTCGTTTGGAAGCGGAAGCAGTTCATTTGATTAAGTTTGAACACTGCCATCCGATCCCTGGTGCGCACCAAACAAGTGGACTGAGACCCATGAAAAGAGAGGTATCAGGCCGCTTTCAAAAAAACTCGAAGATCTTCATTTGTGTTTGTGACAAAGGGATTCCTGCCTCTGTTTTTACTCCTTTACACATTTTCACATTTATATATGAACTACAGGTGTGAACACACCCTTAACACACTTAAAATATCTGATTTTATCAGTACTTAAGTATTTTACTCATACTGAATGTAGGCTCAAAGATGTACTATTCCTCAACATCTAAGAGACATGCCAGTTAAAAACATTTGTGAGGAGAGCCATCACATGTTTATTTTCTAAAGTCAAAGTCAAAGTCAAAGTCAAAAAAAAAAAAAAAAAAAAAAACGCTGAATACTTCAATATTGCAATAGACACATGCAACAGCCTCTTAAACTCTTAAACCTGCTTGAAAGGGCAGAAGTAAATCAATGTCCTTCAAAAAGGTCTCTTCAATATAATGTATAAATAAAATAATGTTAAATATAACTACTTGCACTGGATGTATTGCTTTCGGCTGCAACCATGTCCTCATCACATATATGAAACACCTGCAATTTAGCAACTACCTGCTAATGCAATCACATTGGCGTGAAGTAGATTCGTTGACAAGTTTTGGTGAGTAAGGGCAAAATGCACAAAATACGGTAACTTCAATGCACTGTAGATGCTGATATCGCTTCTTTTGTAACAGAAATAAACTTCTGCAGAAAAAGTTAGGTGCCATGCAAAATATTGAAGTAAAGAGTACATATAATTATATTCAAAAATGTAGTAAAGTAGAGAGTAAAATTTGCTAATATATTTGATACTCAGTACCACTACAAAGTACCCAAAAAGAAACTTCAGTAACTAATTACATTTACTCAAATACTTTAAATAATGATAGAATTTTCTTTTCTTTTTTATTTAACTATTCTTTTACAGCTCTTTTACAGATATATCCAATGTTGACAGAATATGATGTTTAAAAGCATGGAGTTTTCCCTCAATAAACTAAGTAAGTAAGATAGTTATTGCAGTGATTATTTTTAGGTATGGGGTATGGTTAAGGCAGGGGCGTCCAAACTCAGGGCGTCCAAACTCAGAGGCAGGATTGCACACCCCTGGGTTAAGGGATCTAGAATATAGTCATGCAGAATAAGACATTAATATGGGCTTTGTAACTAATAAACCGCCAAGCAACAAGTAGTAAGCAACAAGTTAAAAGTGAATATGTGTACCTAATCTAAAGTGTTACATGAAATAGTAATCTTCTTTTAACATTATATACTGTATGTTGTTACTGTCACTTTTGTTCAATTTAATGCATCCTTGCTGATTAATTTCTTTAAAAAAGCCGCAACTAACCACCATCTATTGAACAGTAGTGTAGGTCTAATATTGTAAGAATGTCCAGTGTGATTCATTATTTATATAAGTGGCTATATACCGGCTTTCTTTAAGGTGAATGATGAACTGGGCAAAGTAAAGTTTATGGTGGACATTTGGAGAGTGAGAGAGTCTCTCAACACCTGCCGTTAAACCTTTATAGGTTGGTTTCTTGAAGTTATGCATTATTGAAGTCATACATTCCAGGTTCATACATGAAAAGAAACTGAGAGAATTTCTGGAATGCTGATCAAAGCTGTTCCACATGATATGAGTGCTCCAGCCTTATCTTGTCATTATTGCTCATACTTTGACCATCATCAACAACTCTGAAGGGGGAAAACTGCCCTTGACCATGGAATTCTATTTATGTGTATGTGGAAATGGCCAAGTGATGAATCTAAGGAGAAATAGTGCAAAGAACGAATACTCTTTAATAGGATTCTATTAAATATAAGACACTGAGGTTGATCGACAGTGATTTTCATTGCATGAGGTGAGCTCGCTGTTTTGAAAATTAGAATTTCGAATTATTTTATAAGGTGCCACCAGCCTGACAGTCTTCTGTTTGACAGCTCTCAGAAAATTTAAACAGATTCTGAAATAGTGGCTATAATGTAATTAAAACCTGGAACGGATCTGGATATGGGAAGATTCTTTAGTCTTAATGTGCTTCTTTATCTCGCTCCTTCCACAGTCAATTAATCTTTGAGTTTGAGACAAGCAGTCTTTAGACGCTTAACCCTGACCACTTCCTGTGTGAGGCAGATAGGACGTATCTGAGAGAGGTGTCTTCACCAGTGACACAGGTACCGCCAGTGCCCACCACATAATTATGCAATCCTATACCACGATGGAAGACTTGCATGCCCCGGTGACGGCGAAGGGGCGGGAAATGCAAAAATTGACCTTTCCAAAACGAATTCCAGTGCTCACAAGCAGGTCTAATATTATTGCCCAAGGAGCGATCATTAGATAAGGTTAATCCCTTAGAATAAGCGGTGGCAAGGAGGGAGAAGGTAAGACATTCCTAGGAGTCCCAAACCAGTATCATGTTCGCAAGAGAGGGCAGGATAATATATGTAAATGAATATGTGTATGTGCAAAAGGGTGTTTGTAAAACATTAGGACATGTAAAATATTCAGACAATAATGGAGATTCTAGGCTTGTGCGCTCTTCTGAAATATTTCAGCTCTTCAAAATCAACCTTAAAGTTGGCATGAAATGGAAATTGCGATAGTCTTTTCTTCTGTATTGTGATGTATATACGAGTGAAGTGGCATCTTGAAAAATTGTAGAACTTGATTTTGTCCATCTGGAATTGATTATATGATTGTGGTTTAGTATTGGTTGATCTCATGTGAGTGACAGGTTGTCCTGCCCATTGATCTTCCATAAAAAAATCAGTATAGTCCATTTCAATTTCATGGTTACTTTAAAGGGGGGTATCGCACACAGTTTCTGCCAATCTCGAGTACCTATAGAGAAATATTGCATCCTTCATATCTCTGAAAAGTCTTTAGTTTTATCATATTTATAAAAGATAGATATGCTGTACCGAGTCTTTCCGAAAAAAGCCGAGCTTCTGGAGGTGTGCCGTGGGCAGAGCTAAAGAGTCACGAGCATGCGCAGCTTTTGCGTAGAGATCGTCTGCAAGCTGTGACATCATTATAAATATATATCTTATACACTTGCACGCCAATTGCCAACAAAACACAAACATTTGATGCAGTTTTACTCACCGCCTGCGATCTGCAAATCCAACAGCGAACTGGGACTTGTTTACAAAGCATTCATCACGGAAATTCCAGGAACAAACAAACATACGTGCGCAACTCTGTTGCTGCCCCGGAAAAAACAAACTTCATCCACTGTTCCATTAACTCTGGGTTCTTTGGGAAGCTGAAAAAGGTAATCTTTCCCTCACAACCAAAATCACACTACTTTGGTGACAGGAGCTGCGTCTCATTTCGGAGGCTGTGTCCTCCGGAGGTCGCATTTGAAGGCTGCATATGTCATCAAGGATGTCATATTTTAGAAAAGTAACCGTAATAAAATTCGAAGGGTGCAGCTCCTGAATTGGGACACAGCCATTGTTGAAAAATCTCTTGGCTTCCATATCCAAAACGAAGCGCGTTGATGGGCGTGCTCTTGCTCTAGGTGGTGTGTTTGTGTACACGCTTATCAGGGAGAAGTGCCTATACAAAGAATTCTGCCCTTTATTACGTGATAAAGGCCATACTCATGTCCACAACTGGAAGTAGTATATTTGGCACAGAAATACTCCGTCATACGTCCAATTCATGTTTTGAAACTTTGGCCATGTTTAGCATGAGAATACAACTCTTTAACCCTTAAATGCATGACTGTTTCGCCAATCATTCTTACATATTCGGGTCTTTATTGACCCGGATCTATATCTAACACGGAAGGATCTCTACCTGTCGTGACAATATAAAACTCCTCTGATATTAGAGTAACAATTACAGAAGAATAAAATAAATCATATTTTGTTACCTTTTGGAGCTTGAAAGGGCTCTGTTTGAGCAGATGTTTTATGCCATCATCACTGTCCTCGTCAGAGCTCATTTCCCAGTAAATTCAGCAAATAATGGGCAGGTTTTATGTTTGAGGTCATGAATATGAGCCCATTCGCAATCTCAAACATATTCTCAGAACTATATAATTTTCAACATCTTCAAAATCAATATTTCGATCGCTAACAGCTTCACCAGATCCATCCAGTGACAGTTACAGTCATATTTGATTGTGTTCATACTTGCTCTGCAGTAAATTGCTGAGCCATTTCGTGTTTCTCTTATTTCGTTTTCTGTCTAAATGAGTCGTCATTCAGCATTGTGTATCAGACATTGCCACCTTGTGGAATAAAGGTGAATTGCACTTATTCTGTCATCTAAGATTCAATTATTGTTGTGCAGAAAAAATATATGTACACTCATACACACTTCGGGTCGTTTGCGACCCTATACAATTTTTACAAAAAATGATTACAAAAATAGGCATTCTTTTATAATTTTATGATTTTTTTCTTGTTATATTCTTTATAATGAATTGATTGAGGAATACCAAGAAGGTTGATGTCTAACTTTAAAAAATTAACGAGGAGGAGGGTAGTGAATGGTATGCATTTAAGGGTTGTAAATAAGTAAGAATGCATTAAATAGCATTAAAATGCCGTAAAAAAAAAAAAAATAGAAAAAAAGGGAACGTCTCGGTTACAAAGGTAACCCTCGTTCCCTGAAGGAGGGAACGGAGACGTACGTCGGAAAGACCGACGAATAGGAATCTCGCTAGAGAGGCCAATCTACTTCGAGTGTAACTAAAACGAGCCAATGCACATTGGCATGCAATCATATGCATCAGCTGCTCGCCTCGCCTCGCGGGTATATAATGAGCAGCAGGTGTGTTGCATCTTCAGGTTTTTGCTGAGGAGCCGAACCGGATAGGCGGCAGCATCAGCAGGGTACAGCGACTGTGGTGACGGGACGTACGTCTCCGTTCCCTCCTTCAGGGAACGAGGGTTACCTTTGTAACCGAGACATTCCCATTCAGTCGGTCACGTTCGACGTACGTCGGACAGACCGACGAATAGGAATCCCTACCAAAGCGCCACAGGAGCTGCCCCCTTCCAGCGCTCTGTTGTAAGCCACCTGAACCCCCTTGCCTGAGGATGGTGGGACAGGGCTAACACAGAGAGAGTCGATCACTGCTGTTCCCCAAAACCCATTCAGTGAGACTATTGGATAATGCTGGGAAAGCGTACCCTTTTGCTGGGAAAGGAACGCTGCGGAAGCCACATCCTTCCCCGAAGGAGTTATGTGGAGAAGTACATATGGACTAACCCTGTAGGGCTGTGCTACATATGGAAGAGCTGGGGTGAATCCAACCCGATAAAGGGTAGGTTCTCCCAGAGGGAAAGACACAAGCTTCGTTTAGGAGCAACCATGGAACCAACCATATGGGATCCCCGTAGGGTCACACATATGGAACCCAGCCTAAACCCGGTTCTCAAGGATACAACGGAGTATAGGCCTGGCGCCAGACGCTCCGCCACGTCGGCTGCCGAAGGGATATCGGAGGACTCGACAGGGTCTGCCTTGTAGGCACTCTTGGAGAAAAAAAGCGCATGTAGCGCAGCAAGCCGACACTAAGCCGGGGCCTCTCCGTGCCTCTGACATGTGGCAAGAACACGGGAGGAGACCGGCTCGACACGAAGGCTATAGCATCTAGCGAACGTGTTAGGTGTCGCCCAGCCCGCAGCTCTACAAATGTCTGTCAGCGAGGCGCCACGAGCCAGCCCCCAGGAGGATGCGACACCTCTCGTGGAGTGAGCATGCAACCTGAGCGGGCAGGGCACGCCCTGAGCTTGGTAAGCCAGGGCGATGGCATCCACTATCCAGTGGGCCATCCTCTGCTTGGAGACAGCCTTTCCCTTCTGCTGGCCTCCATAACAGACAAAGAGCTGGTCTGAGGTCCTGAGGCTTTGGGTTCTGTCTATGTACAGTCGCAAAGCGCGAACTGGACAGAGCAAAGCCAGGGCTGGGTCTGCCTCCTCCGAGGTCAGCGCTTGCAGGCTCACCACCTGGTCCCTGAAGGGAGTGGTAGGAACCTTGGGCACATAGCCAGGCCGGGGTCTTAGTACCACGTGGCTATCACCCGGCCCGAACTCCAGGCACGATTCGTCGACCGAAAATGACCGCAGGTCCCCTACCCTCTTGATGGAGGCCAATGCAACCAGCAGCAAAGTCTTCATAGACAGAATCTTTAAGTCTGCTGATTACAAATGCTCAAAGGGAACAATCTGAAGTGCTCTTAGCACCAGAGCGAGGTCCCAAGAGGGTATGGAGGGGGGACGAGGAGGATTTAACCGTCTCGCCCCCCCTAAGGAACCTGATGACCAGGTCGTGCTGACCAACAGATTTGCCATCTATGTGATCGTGGTAAGCGGAGATAGCAGCAGTATGGACTTTGAGGGTGGAGGGGGACAGCCTACGCTCCAACCCTTGCTGCAAGAAAGAAAGCACGACTCCGATCGAGCATCTTCGGGGGTCTTCTCATCGAGAAGAGCACCACTCCACGAACAGGTTCCACTTCGAGGTGTAAGCACGTCTCGTAGACAGTGCACGTGCCGAAGTGATGGTGTTAAGTACCTCAGGGGGTAAGTCACCTAGAACCTCCGCGTCCCGTCCAGGGACCAGACATGGAGTTTCCAGAGGTCTGGACGCGGGTGCCAAAGAGTGCCCAGTCTCTGAGAAAGAAGGTCCTTCCTCAGAGGAATGGGCCAGGGAGGGCTGTCGCAAGGAGTGAAAGTTCTGGGAACCAGGTCTGGTTGGGCCAATAGGGCGCAACTAAGAGGACCTGCTCCTCGTCCTCCCTGACTTTGCACAGGGTCTGTGCAAGTAGGCTCACTGGGGGAAACGCATATTTGCGAAGGCCCCGGGGCCAGCTGAGTGCCAGTGCGTCTGTCCCGAGTGTTCCCTCGGACAGGGGGTAAAACAACTGGCAGTGGGAGGTTTCCGGTGAGGCAAACAGGTCTACCTGAGCCTCTCCGAACTCTCTCCAGATCAGCTGGACCACCTGGGGGTGGAGTCGCCACTCTCCTGGCAGCTCAGCTCATGATAGCTCGTCGGCCACATGGTTGAGCACACCAGGGACAAGAATGGCACGAAGCGACCTCAGACGCTACTGACTCTAGAGGACGAGATGGCGGGCGAGTTGCGACATGCGACGGGAGCGTAGACCATCTTGACGGTTGATGTACGCAACGGTCGCAGTGTTGTCCGTACGGACCAGTACATGCTTGCCCCGTACCGGCCCTTTGAGGCGGCTCAGAGCAAGACGTACTGCTAGCAACTCGAGGCAATTGATGTGCCAATGCAGATGGGGTCCCGTCCAAACCCCTGACACTGCATGCCCATTGTACGTGGCACCCCAGCCGGTGGCAGAAGCATCTGTGAATACCACAGCATGCCGGGACACTTGTTCTAGGGGCACTCCTGCCCGGAGAAACAAAGGGTCCGACCACGGACTGAAGGCTTGGCGGCACTCCTGAGTGATTGCCACCTGGAACGTGCCGCATTGCCACGCCAAGCCAGTGTTGAAGCAGCCTCATATGAAACAGACCGAGTGGGGTTACTGCCGCCGCGGCCGCCATATGCCCCAGGAGCCTCTGAAAGAATTTCAGTGGGACCGCTGTCCTGCCATTGAACGTATTCAGGCAGTTCAACACCGACTGAGCACGTTCCTCTGTGAGGTGTGCTATCTGTTTGACCGAATCCAGCTCCATACCGAGAAAAGAGATCCTCTGCACAGGGGAGAGTTTGCTCTTTTCCCAGTTGACCTGAAGACCCAACTGGCTGAGGTGTCTGAGCACCAAATCCTTGTGTTTACACAACTGACCCCGGGACTGTGCTAGAATGAGCCAGTCGTCGAGGTAGTTGAGAATGCGAACACCCTGTTCTCTCATGGGAACAAGGGCTCCCTCTACGACTTTCGTAAAGACACGGGGAGACAGGACACATTTTGAACGGTAGCTTGTACAGGCTCCGATTCAAAACTCGCAGGTCCAAGATCGGTCGTAACCCACCGCTCTTCTTGGGTACAATGAAGTAGGGACTGTAGAACCCTGACCTCATATCGGCTGGAGGGGCCGGCTCTATCGCGTCCTTCGCCAGTAGGACTGCGATCTCCGCACGCAAGACAGGGGCAACAACATCTTTCACTGTAGTGAAGAGGACGTCCCTGAACTTGGGGGGATGCCAGGCGAACTGAATCGCATAGCCGAGCCTGATGGTCCGAATGAGCCAGTGAGACGGACTGGGGAGCGCTAACCAGGCTCACAGAGACCATACAAGCGGGACCAAAGGGACCACCTGCGTACCCGCAGCGGGGCAGCGAGGTGGAACACAGGGACGCGGCTCGGGGGGCTCTCTTTGTGAGGCGGCCCGAAGCGGCGTCACAGTGTGCTAGGCAACACTTACCTGGTTCCACGGATGGACAGAGGGAGCAGTCGAGGCTTTGGCTGCCCGCTGCTCACTGCTGTCCGCTGGCGACAGAAGAGGGGGATGAGAGTGGTGAGGTTTTTCTCCTCCCACTGCTCTCCAAACCCTCTTCAGACCTGGAAATGGAGGAACTGCTCTTTTAAATTTGGGTACCGCTGCCTCTTGGGTCAGTGGCAAAACAGAAACAAACCCAATAAAAGGATTTACCACCCGGCCCTCCTCCAGGGGTGGAAGAGCAGCCCCACCCATCTCTGGGTCACCCGTCTCAGGGGTGATTCTCACCAACCACTTAAACAGCTGCAGAGACGGGAGGCGTCATCTCCCCGCAATGGACACAGCAGAGCCTGCTGGGCCGGAGTTTCTTGCAGGGGACGACACCCTTGGCGATGAGCAGACTGAGGGGCGGCCCAAGAGGAACTCAATGGTTTGTCATGGGAAGCTCCCCGATCCGCTACTAACTGAGGAGAACCGCTGGGCTCAGTCCTCGACAGTGTCACCGAAAAGGCCACCTCGTAAGATGGGAGCATTGAGAAAGCACTTAGCTTGACAACCTCTCGCACCTCACAAGGTAAGCCAGGGGGCACTTCTGGACCACTGAGGTGGACATCGTCTGGCTGAGGGCCTGCGCCGTGACTTTGATCACGGTTAGTCAACAAGCGCAGCTCAACCCCAGCACAGAACTACCCTCATGCAAAAAGAGTGCCTTGGCCTCACATGCAGGGTGGGTGTGGTCTGTGTACAGCCACCCTATCCAAGAGGGTAGTGAGAGAGGAAAAACTTATGCAGATTTTGGCATTCCATATTTATGGCACCAATATACCCCCATAATGCCAAGTTTTCCATGCACATTTGGGAGACCAAGGAAAGCATGGCTGTATACTCCAAATCTGAGTCAGCATAAGCACACACCATTACAGTGGGCAGCGTCACCCTCATTTCCAGAGCATAACAGCACTCTCTCCGATGCTGCAATCGACATCTGTCCCTCAGCTGGAGCTCTGAATGAAATGCTAGGTTCCCCTATAAGAAGGACCAGCAATCCAATCCAGAAACTGCACAGCTTGCAATGCGCTAGAGAGGGAGGGGCCCTAGGGGGTTGGTTCCCCGAAGGAACCCCTCAACCTCATGTCACCCAAGCCATATCAGCAAAGTAGACCTCTTCTGGTGCACTAGAGAGGGCGCTACAATGGAGATTATGCAAGGGAAGCGCGCATCTAGAGTGCAGAGCGAGCGCTGGGTTGCCGTGACAACCCGCGCTGCAGCCCGGCAGCTCGAAGGCACACGACACGCAGAGGAGCGAGAGGTTTGCTCTCGCTGATCTCCACGGTCTCCCAGAGTGTCGGGCAGACCCGCAGCTGTGCTTTTACACACAAGCGGCAGCTGGCCAACAACAGAGGGGACTCAAGATTCCCGGAGAAAGAAGAGTCACGACCGGCGTGTCGACGTGATCATGTTCTCATATGAAAACATGAAACACCCACGAACATCGTTTCAGCACGCGCCCAGACATGTGAAACAGTGATCGTGGCCGTCAGTGAGAACAGGAACGACCGCATCCAGAAACACAAGTAGGATGTCATCTTTAAAAAGACGCGAATCTACTTGTGTAAGCTCTTTCAGGGACTTTACTCTTTTAAAAGTGCTGAAGCACGCAGGGGAACGGCCGCCGCAACACAGACAGGGATTGTGTGCAGCCTGTCGTGTGCTCTCTCTCTCTCTCTCTCTCTTTGAAGGCGCTCACTCTTACCAGCCGTAAAAACGGCTTTTCAGCGCTCAAAAGCGCACCGTACCGGCCGTGAGAACAGACTTCTGACGCTGTCAAAACAGCCATTTGCTCAAAAACGGCAAACGAAACAAAAACAGAAAAAGAGAGGACTTCGACCCCGCTGCTGTGCTGTTCGCCCGCACTCGGAAAAAAAAGAAAAGTTCAACCAAAAAGCTTGACTCGTCTTCTAGCAGACACTCACTTGCAGAGAACAGGAACAAACACCGTTCGGCTCCGATGCGAAAAGCTGAAGATGCAACGCACCTGCTGCTCATTATATACCCGCGCTGCGAAGCGAGCAGCTGATGCATATGATTGCATGCCAATGTGCATTGGCTCGTTTTAGTTACACTCGAAGTAGATTGGCCTCTCTAGTGAGATTCCTATTAGTTGGTCTGTCCGACGTACGTCGAACGTGACCGACTGAATGGGAACTGATTTTTGCATAGATATGTTCAATTGCTTTTTCTGTGAGAGGGGAATACATTTTTAACAATGGTTATACAATAAATTATTTGGTATGATACCAAAATAAATGATAAATGAAGATAAAAAAAAAAAAAAAATCTTTGTAGAATTTTGAGAATTAATATTAGTCTTGGGTGTCCCCAGAATGTATTTGTGAAGTTTCAGCACAAAATACCCCCCAGTTAATTTATTATAACCATTTGAAAATGTTATTTTGGGGGCCTGTTTTAAAAAGAGCTGTTTTGGTGTGTACCACCTTAAATATAAATGAGCTGCATATCCCCGCCCTGCCTTTGGATGAGGGCGTAACTTGCATACTTATGGCAATAAACAGTCGGTAGAAGCAGAATGGCTGAGAGTGAGAGACCCGCTCTTTTGTATGGCATTCAGCCGTACATGTTTGATCCGGAATCAGACCCAGATGATGAAGAGACTCCGGCAGAAGAAACACAATTGAGAATGGAGCAGGACGTCTCTGAATGGTTATTTGATACATGTATGTACTTATAGAGTTTTAATCGCGTCCCCTTTGCAATTATGGATGTGCAACACACACACACACACACTGTGATAACGTTCGCGCAATTTTTTGAAACTACAAACACAAATACTGTGATAACGTTTGCTAAGTACGTTAGATACACACTATACAAACAAGGTTTAAATTATATACACAGACATTCTACGACGACGACAGCAACTTTAGACACATTTGTTATTGAATTGGCTGACATGGACTGAAATGACTATTTGCTCAAAAAACATTAAATACACTTACTTCTTCTGGAGGTGACATTGGATCGCGAACAGTAGGCAACGATCCACACTTGAGGATTAACTTTGAAGCAAGACCTGCTTTGAATTGACCCTCGTTCTCAAAACAGTCAGTCAAAAAATGATTCGCGCAAACATAAACGTATTTTGGAATTTTGAGTGGCACCTTTCCTTCGTAAATAAAATCCATCCACTGCGTTTTCAGTGGCTCTGATGTCGGAAGTAAGTGAAAACTACTATGTTCATTATTACATCCCACAACAGAACACTTATGTTTCTTAGGAGACATTACCGGCTGTCGTTGAAACAATGGAGGATGGTTGATAGGGTGACCAGACGTCCCAAAAAATTCGGGACAGTCCCGAAATCTAAACTTTTGTCCCGAATCCCGAATCTGGCCCTAATTGTCCCGAAAATTATACTAAAGCAAAATCTTGAGAAGTTATTGTCTGATAAACATTAAAAACTGTCTGCGGAGGTTGAGTCGTCCTGCAACCAGCCCCCGCCGGCTGCTCATTGGCTGCAGCATCTTTTTTCTAAGTTTTAAAAAATACCGTAGGCGGCTAGGCGCGAATTTAGATATGCATGCCCTTTTTTAGTTTTAAGCCTTGATGAAGAGAGCGCAAGCTGCTGCAGCCGCGAGGAGGACAGTGATGCACGCGTAAAGGAGTGATTGATTGTTCGCAGCACTGTGTACAAAAAAATACTTCACTACACAATTATTTCGTTATTTTCGTTTAAGCTTATTAGCGTTAGGCTATACAGAAAGGTCTGATTTATGCACTGTTACGTTACTTACAACAGTCATTTTTTTTTTTCTTTTCACAATGACATTTGAGTTCATGATTTTAATGTTGTTTTTTTGTGGCAGACTAAAGACAAATGACAGACTGTTGATCTTTGAATAAAAATATGTTTAGTTCAGGTTTGAAATTCATTATTTCAAACACACCCCCATTTTATGGCAAGGAGGAATGTATGATGTGCAAAAGAGGTAGAGGTATATACATGTATTTGAATTAATACATTGCACATTAGATTAGATGCTGCAGTCGAGTATTGGCAAGATGTAGTACAAATTAATCTAAGCAATTTGATTTGTTAATAAAAAATGATGTGTGGAAAGTCAGAAGTCATCAGTATTCCAAGTAAGCCTGATTTATCTATATTATTTAGAGAGTCTTGAAAAATGCATCAAATCAAACCTGCCTGTTAAATCAGAAGTATTACAACAGATCGATCATATAAGCCAAATGCATATTTTCCATTTTTATTGGCTTAAGAGGGCAGCAAACCAATAAATGAGCTAAACTGGTTTCCAGCAGGTTTCCAGCAGGTTAAGTTAAGCCATTTCACTTACACTTATTTTTTTTTATTTATTTAAAAGGGAACCAAGGGTAAGACTTTTTAATGTGATGGTCCACTTTAGACATTCTACTAACTATAAGTAATTTTGCAACTACTAGTAGACTCTCTGCTTAATATCTGATAAGACTTTGTTTTGATGGTCCCCCAACAGACATTTTATTGACTATAAGTAACTTTGCAACTACAATTATTTACTCTGCTAACCCAAATCCTAACACCTAACCCTAACTTAACAGTCTACTAATGAGAGTTAGCTGACATGTATTTGCAAATTTACTTATACTGTAGAATGTCTAAAGTTTTACCATGAAAATAAAGTGTTACCGAAAAAAAGTTTTGAAACTGCACTGAATGTGACATGAACTGATTGTATTCTGTTTGTCTCTGCAGAGATGTATGATGGAAATCCACATCAGATATTGTTGGTATTCCGAGTGAGTTTGATTCATGCATTGAAAAACTGTGATCTTGTTCATGACATGATGCATTATGCACTTGCTGCAATTTATAAGCAGTTTCCCTTCCAAAATGTTACCTTACCTGCAAGAAAACTTCCTTGTGAAACGGAATAAAATCTTAATCTTACAGACAATATATCCCATTTGTGATCACATTTTAAAAATTTTGGTCAGCTAAGCACAGCAAAAATGTTTATATGTACAGTCAAACCAAAGTTTATTCAGACACCTTGAACATTTCATTCATTATTACAGTTTATTCACTATAGTTTAAAAAAAAAAAAAAAAAAAGGTAATAAAATATGACAAGATCTCAGAGTTAAACTGTGTCAGAAAAAAATATTAAATCTTAATTATGTCAGATAAAACTTAAGCAAAACATGGTCAGGTCCAAGTGTCTGAATAATTTTTGGTCCCAAATGTTTTATCAATTTTACTGATAGTCTACTGTATGAAGAATTTTTGGGTATAATATGTCACAGTTTAATTTATTTTGCTATCCTCACATACATAATAAATAAATATATAAATATATATAATCTAGTGTCTGAATAATTTTTGTTTTGACTGTATTTTATATAGCCTATTATCCCGATTCTTCTGGTAACACAAGAATTCTAATAAAGTTAGTGCTTAATTTGTCAGTTGCAAACTGACATTAAATGAGATTTATGCCTATAAAGTCTTTCAGCTTAAGCAGTGTGTCAAAAATAGCAGGAAGTGATGTAATTCAGAGACATATGGCTGCCCACCAACTCTGGGGAGATTAAATGTTCTCTTAGATTTTCTCTCAAATGCATTTTTAAATTTCTTGTCCTCTCCTTCTGTCTCTCTCTCTCTCTATTACAGCTGCATGGAGTGTTTTAGGAGAACGGCTCCCGATGAAACTATAACACATCCTTCGCTGCTTCCATGAGCATGAGGTGAGGGAATAAAGCACATGTTCCCATTCCTTAGAGGTTCAACAAGATGTTCCTCGATCCCAATTAGTGCACTCAGAGCACCCAATGTCCCGCTTTCATTTTTTACTCTGGCTTTCACAGATATGATGTGACAGATGCCTGGTCACTGCTGGAATTTGTGCTTGGCCAGACGAATATGAGTCAAGCAATTACTGTCACTTTGGAGGATGAATTAAACACAGAACCATATGCACATTGAAGGTATACAGCTGAGAAAACTCAAGTATTTGAGTTATTCTCAAGGACAGATGCTTAAGGACAAGGGAGCTTTCATATAAATCATCTAAAAAGGTGCCGTAAACAAAATGTCCCATCTGACCTCTATAGGGTACATGTCATTTATGTGTTAAAATCGATATGTGTGCACTTTTTTTGAGAACGATAAACACCAAAGCAGTACAGAAATGGACAGTATAAACCATTTGCATAAAAACATACCAGTCATATTTCAAACCCCATTAAAAAAAAAAAAAATACATTGACATATATCATGGAAATTAAACACAATTTTCCTCAAAACAATTTCATTCATTCATTCATTCATATTTTTATTCTCAGTGATTCACAATAGATTCAACCTGTAAATGTTTGTTGTTGAAATACATTTAATGAGTGAAACAGGCCTAATCCATTTCTAAATATGAATTAAATGTGTTAATAGATGTGTTGATAGATAGATAGATAGATAGATAGATAGATGTGTTGATAGATAGATAGATGTGTTGATAGATAGATAGATAGATAGATAGCATTGTAGTAATAACATTTGGCGGGTAAATATACAAAAAAAAAATAGGAATGACTTTAAAAATAGCTTTAATTTTCATTATGCAAAATATGATTTCTTATTTCTGTATTCTAATTCGGGGAAGAAATATGACTGGGTATGTTCTCGAGAGGTTTAATCTAAGTTTCAACTAAACAGTAATCTTTTCTAATCAGCCGGTCTAATTAAACATTCCCATTTTTATTAAAAAAGACAAATTAATCTTACTTGTCAAATGAGAAAATGAGAAGAAAAAGTGACCAGTCCACAACTACATTTTGCAGGTTTCCCAGTTGGCCGTTTTAAAATATCAACCCACAGAGCCGGAAATTAAGCTGTTCCTCTTATATTCAATAAAGTTCAGCAAATGAGACACTTAGCAAATGAAAATGCTCTACTAGTTGGGAGAAAATAGACTTATTTAACAGGAATGAATGTAATGAAAAGATTAACTGAATCCAATACGACGTGAACTGATTTTAATGCATTTGTCAAAATGGGCCACTCGATAACCCGCAGAGAATAAATGCTCCACAATATCTCTAAAACTGAATAAATCCATCCCAAGAACAATAGCTTGAACTGTGTTTGAAAGGCAATGGCTTTAAACAGGGCGTCTTTTAAAAGCAATGATTCCAAATGGAACATTTTCACAATATACAGCCGCTTTTCTAAAGTACTGACCTCTGCGGCGACCTCTCTCAGGATCTCTCCAAGTTGAAAGTCAAACTTTCTGTAAGCACAGCCATCATATGGGAAATGCCTATGGGGTTAAAACCTAATTTAAAGAAATTGCAAAAGGATTTTTGGAGATTATTATTTGAAAGTCATCATAAAGCAGTGCACTGCCTCTAAATCCATAAGATGAACACAGAGAATATGTCATCATATCCAAAAATATTAATCAAAAAATACTGACTGTAGTCCAAACATTTCAGGTTTATATAGTACATATTTAAATATGCATAACATGATTTTAATTGTTTGCTGTTGTAAAATATTACTAGAAATGCGAGACTGTGCAAAACTTACTGTAGGTTGTGATTCTTTACGGTTGCCAGGGTATTCTAATTTATTCCAATTTAAAGGAACCAAGTAACCCCTTGTACTTATTGTCATATTTAGATTTATTTTATGCAAATGTAACCCCTCTACCCAGGTCCTACTCACCCCGCTCTGCATGGGCCTCTAACCTGGGTCTCCGGCATGGGAGTCGGATACTCTAACAAGGAAGCTAAAGGCTGCAACAGAGACTACTAGCTGGCCTCCGTTACACTCACCCCCTAAACCACACTCCCATCCGGGTCACGGCACCAATGTAACCCCTCTACCCAGATCCTACTCGCCCCGCTCTGCGCGGGCCTCGAACCTGGGTCTCCAGCAGGACAATGGCCCTCCAGGAGCAGGATTGGACACCTATCAGTCCTGCATTTATCAATCACGAATCAATGGGATGAACTGATATGTTTCAGGTGTGCTGATCAGGCCTTAACACTAGTGGAATGTGCATGAGACTGTGCATGAAAACAACACAAAATATTTCTAGTGGATGCTTCACAAAATAGTGTCCCTGCTTTGCGTAATAGTTTCCATAGATAGCATTTGCATTTATTTCCGTCTTGTCCTTTTTGATTTAAGCTTGGATTTACGATCAAAGAGATAAATGACAAGCAAACATGAAGTGTAAAATTCAGAGCCTTTGCAGACTCTTGGACATGATTTTTTGGAAAGAGATGACAGGGAAAGCGCATTGCCTCCTCTATGTGTACGTGGCAGACAGTCCCAGAACAGTGTCCGTAATCTTCGGTGAATGTTCAGCTGTGTGTGCATTTCTGCTTTGTCTTTGGAAATGATGTTTGTTAGGATAACAATGCAGTTTTCCTCTGATACCTCCGAAGTACACAGCACCAATCCAATGGATATTTGTATATAATAAGCTTTTTGTGTTCTCAATCTGTCACAAAGCTATTTCCTCTTGTGATCCATTTAGGACAGGAGTGTCTGCTAAATGTAAATGTAGATTATACCATTATTATCATCAACAAAATACTAACCAAGTGTACAGGTCCATCTATTAAAGGAATGTCAAACTGTTGACAACATACTATGCACAAAATTCTCAGTTTTAAAGCAGAAATGAGCAGCGTGTATCTTTGTTATGCTAATATTATTACTTATATTTCATTTTAAATTTTAATATTAAATTTCTTATACACATATTTTTATTCCTTCAGTAGAAAAATCAAAGTTGTAAATAAAACAAAGATTTTTTGGTGTATGTTTACAAGAAAATAATATTTTAGGCCTTCTACTTTAAAGTTTCATGTTTAATTCAGTGTGTTACTTGTGGTTTCTTTGTAATTATTTGCGAAATTTAAAATGAAATTAAATGAGTTAAAATTGTTTCAAAATTGTTGCATAAATTTCTGGTTATACATTACAGTACTGTGGGTGAAATTTTGTATGCTTTTTATTATGTGCATCATTCAGAAGTTACTGTGTTTACCAGTTTTACATTGTGATTTAAAAATTGGACATAACTTTGAACAATTTTTATCACAATAGACTATAGTGCATGTAAGCGCATACATTATTTAATACTTGTCCTATTTACTTCCATTGTAAGTGGAAATATTATGTTAACATACTTTTTTTTTTTTTTTTTTTTAATATAAACTGAAGGATGAGACAAAACTAAAGCTGAATATTTAAGGTTCCAGAAGTGACTCTTATAATTCTAGAAATGCCAAGGTAGCAACACAAAGGAACACAAAGAAATATGTTGGATGTATCTAAAGTAGAAAAAAATGGTTTAATGCAAAGTATGGCTCTTATATAACATTCTTTGGTTGTATTATCCACCAGTGCAGGGTGATTGATTTCCATCTTAATCAAACCAGGCAAACAAGGATTTGGATGCACAGCACGTGGACTGAGGAAAGGGACACATGCATGAAGGAAGGAATAAAATGAGGTGAGGAAGTGAAATGAAAGTAAATGTGATAGAGATTGCAGTAATGTATGGGCTGTACTGATGTAATTCAATGTCACTTGTCATTCATCTGTGAAGTTATGAGCTCCTGACAAGAAATACATATGGAAAACTTGAAGCTCAAACACATGCCAAATGATTTTGACTGTCACAGCAGTCAGAATATTGAATGTTTGGAAAATGGTTTGGTCATGTATTTGACATGACATGGTTTTAGTTTTATTTTAATGTATAGTAAAAATAAAGTTATGCCTGATTGGTGTGTGTGTGTGTGTAAATATATATATATATATATATATATATATATACAGCTCTGGAAAAAATTAAGAGACCACTCCAAGTTCAGAAATCAATGTTAAGTGGTCTCTTAATTTTTTCCAGAGCTGTATATATATATATATATATATATATATATATATATATATATTTACACATATATACGCAATTTGATTTAAAGCCTCTGTCACAATATTTTATAGACTAAATTTAAAGAGAGACTGTAGGGTGTCCCATTTGTCATTTTAGGTTTCCTAGGGGTTTTTGCAATCTCAAGGTCTTGCAATATCTGGAGACTTATCAATAGTTATTAGACATCAAACATACGCTATTACTAAAACACAAATACATTTTGTGAGTTCAGTTTTTTTTTTTTTTTTTTTTGCTGATATTTACGATTTCAAAAAAGACTTCTTCCCCCGCAGTTCAAAACGAGCAATGATTGAAATGTCCAACAAAATGAGAAAAAAAAAAAGGGGGGGGGGGTGTACTTTTTTTTTTTTTTTTCCAATGCAACATAATAGTTCTTTGATACAACTCATCATTGTGGTGGTTTGTTCCTTTCAGTGTATCATTCCAGTTCTGTATTGTTCACGCATCGTTGTAACAACAGCTGTTTCCAAAAGATTCGTAATTACAAGTGCTTTTTGCCTTTCATCAATAGCTGTAATTATAGGGAAGAGCAGCACCGGGCATCTTTGCATGCTTATTTTTTTTCCTCCTTCGTTTTGCTGCCTCTTGTGATGTTTGATGAAACCCTGGAATGAATTGCCACTGAATTAAGTCAAATTACAGCAACTCACTGTTTATAGAACATCATCCGTTTTGAAGCCAGAAACCTGCTAGTGATCACGGCTGTTTAAAAACTCTCAGATCAGAAGATGTGAAGGGTTCCTCAAATGTGAAGAGTTATGGAAGCTGAAGGCAGGCATGTTTTAATGCAAATATGCACACCTGCTGAGAACAGATGTTTTGATTGACTCACTGTCCATTTCATTCGCCTAAATGTTGGCCTTCATTTGCTCTCTTCATTTTACTGTATGTCTACTAACTGCTCAGATATCTATGTTGACTTGCAATGGTTGAGAGCACACTTCACCACATTTACTCCTGGTCTTTCAGTAATGCGCAGCATAAAAGCATGTGTAAACAGGGTCCAGTGTGTCTTGCCGAGTGTGCAGGGACGCACACAGCCACATTGCATTTGTAGTGTGAACGCTAATGTGTCCAGACAACATCTTCTCATATAACAGATCATCATTGCATCCAAACAAGACTTTTAGATTTACCACTTAAGCTCAAATGAATGGAGGAATGGGTATCTATCAGTATTTCTCTAAATGTGCATCCTTTCCCTTGTTAAAAAGAAGTGTGTATAATTGTATTGAATTTGCACTTGTAGTGTACTTCAAATGTTAAAAATATATTTAAATTACAAAACTGTACTCGCAGATAAGACTAAATAGACTTAAATTGCATCATCATTACAAATGTGTTATTCCAAAATACATTTAAATACATGACATACAAGTTTCGATAGAAATGACAATAAAGTATATTCCAGACATGGACCCAGAGCCCGCCACAATACCAGCGCCAATGAGGAAAGAGACTGAGCCAAGGATTGTCCCAGAGCCCGAGCCCTGAAGAAGCTTCTGACCAGGTGCATGAGTTGGCCACAATTTCAGTCCCTGAGGGAATTTTGGTGGAGTTTGAGGGGATGAATTGGAGCCCTACCCCCTCTACTGCAGCAGTGGGCGTTATGCACCTTCAGAGTGAATGTACCCTGCCTGTCTTGCATCACCGTGCATCGAGCTGTTGATGTCTGTGTCCCCGCCCTGACTTTCACACCCACCTCATCTGAATATTTTGAGTCTGCCTAATGAGAAATGTATACCTGTTCCATATCAGCCAAAAGTGTCATTCCTGTGTGATTTGTCTGCCCTGGTTCATCCTAGAGTTATTTTTGAAATTCTTGTCTGCACTACCCAGTCTTCCAGCCCTGCCTCCTCTCAGCCCTTCAGCTCCTCCCATGCTGGCTCCGCCTCTCCATCTGGATTTACCTTGGGCTTCATGTTCACCAGTTCAGCCCTAAAGTGTCTACCCACTAGCTTCGGCCAGAACACCCGTGCTCCACATCGGCTTGCTGACCAGTTGGCTCCACATTGGCTCCTCACCCCCTTGGCTCCATCCGGATCATCATCCCTATGACTCCACCAGACTTCCTCATCCCTCTGGCTCCATCTTGGTCAGTTGTTGCTCTACCTGCGCCATGGACTTCCGGGTGTTACGTCCAGAGCCCATAAGGTTCTGTTGTTGGGCCAAGCTATGCTTTGCTTGTCTCTCTCCCTGTCTCTCTCTCAGAATCAGAACCAGTATAACCACCTGATGTTACTAATTAGAACTCTGCTGTGATTGGATGATGGGAGAGAAAAGAGAGTTTTTAATCACAGCTACCTACAGAGCAGTGGTTGGTGGTGGCTTGATGGTGTGCAGCAGCTGAGGTCTCATTTTCATCTCCAGACTGGCTGTGGTTGTGAAGCTTTAGTTTGGTGATTTGGTGTATCTTTACCTCAATTGTGTTGAGACTACTGAAGTAGAGCTTCAGTTCTTTGTCTCATTATTTACATCTATGATTGAGATGTTAAAGAGAGAAGTGAATGTTAACTTGAGTTGTCTAATGTAAATATTGATCTAGCTTTATTATTTAATGTCTTTATTTTTCTTTGTTGGGGTTAGTGGGAAGGTGGGTGCCATTTTGTTTTGTATTACCTTTTTTCTCCTGGTTATGTTAGATAGGGAGTTAGCCTAGCCTGCTGTATTTAGTTTTCTTTTCTTTGTAACATAGTTAGTTGGTTACATGGGAGTTAGCTTTGTTATGTTTGTTATTTTGGCCTTGCCCCTTCTGAAGCTGATACCCTTTTCGTAATTCTCTTTTGTTGAACTATGTAAATAAAAACTACTTTTTTTTTTTTTTTTTTGCTGCAATATACTGTGGTTGTTGGGGTTATTGTAGCCATTCTGGGCCTGGAGACAGAGTTTTCTCTGCTGTTGCACATTCATTCACCACCAACTATATATTTCTGTTGCAATCCTCCCCTAGACCAATTGGGCCTGTAACATGGGACTTAATAAATCTGCATTGTTTATCCTTTTGATCTTTAATTGATAAAATTTGCAAAAATCTAACCTTTCATTGAAGAAAAAGAATTGAAAGTGGGGGGAAAGTAACATTATGAAATAAATGTTTATATCCAAAACATGTTGGCCACAATTATTGGCACCCTTTTATTCAATTAGTTTTTGCAACCTCCTTTTGCCAAGAAAACAGCTCTGAATCTTCTTTATAATGCCTGATGAGTTTGGAGAGCACCTGACAAGAGATCAGAGATCATTCCTTCATGCAGAATCTCTCCAGATCCTTCAGATTCCCAGCTCCATATTGGTGCTTCTTCTCTTCAGTTCACTCCACTCATTTTCTTTAGGGTTCAGGTCAGGGGACTGGGAAGACCATGGCAGAAGCTTCATTTTGAAAAATAGAAATATAATTTCTACAAAAATACAAAAAAATAGAAAAATAGGCTCACAACATTAAAGATCCAGCACTATATTTAACCGTGGGCATGGGGTACTTTTTATCCATGTGTGCACCAAACCCATCTGGTGGGTTTGCTGCCAAAAGGCTCTTTTTTTTAGTTTCATCTGACCATAGAAGTCAGTCCCACTCGAAGTTCCAGTCTTGTCTGACAACTGAATATGCTGGAGATTGTTTCTGGATGAGAGCAGAGGATTTTTCTTTAAAACCTCCTGAACAACTTGTGGGGATGTAGGTGCTGTTTGATTTTTTTTTTTTTTTTTTTTTTTACGCTTTCTGAGACTCAAGACTCAACTAATCTCTGCAATTCTCCAACTGTGATCCTTGGAGAGTCTTTGGCCACTCAAACTCTCCTCCTCACCACACATTAGGACGATTTAGACACATGTCCTCTTCCAGGCAGATTTGTAACATTTTTAGTTAATTGGAACTTCTTAATTATTGCCCTGATAGTGGAAATGGGGATTTTTAATGTTTTAGCTATTTTCTTACAGCCACTTTCTATTTTGTGAAGCTCAACAATCTTTTGCTGCACATCAGAACTATATTCTTTGGTTTTACTCATTGTGATGAATGATTAAGGGAATTTGGCCTTTGTGTTTCCTCATGTTTATACTCCTGTGGAACAGGAAGTCATGGCTGGACAATTTCATGTTCATGATCACCCTGGTGTGCTAAAAAAAAATGTAAATATGAATGGGAATATACTTCAGAGATATTTAACTCGTAAAAAATTCTAGGGGTGCCAATAATTGTGGCCAACATGTTTTGGAAAAAAACATTTCATAATGTGATTTTCCCCCCACTTTCAATTCTTTTCCTTCAATGAAAGGTTAGATTTTTCCTCATTTTATGAATTAAAGATCAAAAGGATAAACAATGCAGATTTATTTTTACAGTCATCTTTGATCATATTTACCAAGGGTGCCAATAATTCTGACCACCACTGTATATAAACATATACAGATGATCAGGAACAGGTGCAGGTAATCCGTGATGATGGGGAGATGACGAGGGAAGTAAGTGCAGGTGTGGAGACAGGAGGATCTTGGGAAATGGAGTCCGGGAAACAAGGGAACTGTGACAACAATACACTTGCATCTAATTGCAGTTAGGTGCCAAGAACATTAAAAGGATGAACTTAAGTGCTAATTGAATTCGGTAATAAGTACTTATTTCTGTAATAAGTAATCTATTCAAAATTATCCTTAATTCTACTTTTTCACAAGGGTTTGGGCTACAGATTCCTGTTTAGATTTGTACTCTTTACTCAACATGTTACTGCGACAGTAATTTCTTATCATTTAATCATAAAGCAACAATCAAATATGCCAACTTGAGTCTTAGACCTTTATCCAACACATGCATGGATATCAATGACCCTCCCCTTAAAATATTGACAAAATCTAATCGCAAGTGGTCACTGGAGACACGTTAATACCAGGTAGTCTGTCTTGGCTGACTACTTGTGATCGGATCATCTGAGATGGATATTTAAACAGGGTCATAAAGACTAACCTCATGAGACAGGAAACAGTGAGATGGAGCTTTTTCACAAATCATTGTGCAGCCCACTCTGGGGAAACACTGGTTAAAATTATCTAAAAATGATGTCTGTATACATACACACACACTCACACAAGTACATCAATACAGATGCATTATCTAATCAGGCTTCATTTCACACGTTGTGTTCTCAGTGTCACCACAAGAGGTGCACATTGCATGCAAGGACAAACCACTGCAGAGGAAAGTTATCTTTTGAAGAAAAGAAGTCATAATAGCATTTTTTTGTTTTTTCATTATTTTTGTAATAATTTATTTTTATGTTCTCTCATATCTGTATTCATTATTCAACATAGGCAGAATGAGCAGCGGCACAGCCACCCCATCTGTCTGACATGCTCAGAGTCATCGGCTGTCCCTGGGCAGGGTCTTTGTCATCCAGCAGGAAGGGGAGAGTCACTCGGTCAGGCTGTCACTGACGGTCCAGGAGGGCATGGGGGCTGTAAGTGTGGAAAGAAGAGGCTGATCTTACATGATTAAGATGGAAAGAGGCTACATTTGATTTAAGATCTTCCAGTGTTATGCTAAGCTCTGACTGGATGAATGTCACAGAAACAAGAAATGTCTGGGTCATGTATCAACTCAAAAAATCAAAAGAAGAAATTATAACATGCATTAATATACATGTTGTTTTTATTTTATATATTATATAAATTATATATAAATATATAAAATAAATAGTATTTAGTGTAAAGAAAATATACAATACCATTAAAAAGTTTGGAGTTGGTACAAAAACAAAAAAAACAAACAAAAAAAAAATATCTTTTCTAATCAAGGCTGCATTTATTTAATCATTCAGTCATTCAGTCCTGTGATAAAAAAAGCTGCATTTTCAGCATAATTACTCCAGTCTGTCACATGATCCTTCAGGAATCATTCGTATATGCTGATTTGCTGCTCAAGAAACATTTCTTGTTATTATCAATATTGAAAACAACTGTGCTGCTTAATATTTTTTGTGTAAACCATGATATACTTTTTTTTTTTTAGGATTCTTTGATAATAGAAAGTTCAAACGAACAGCATTTATTTGAAATAGTAAAAAACATTTATAATGTTACAAAAGATTTCTGTCACTTTTGATCAATATAATGCATCTTGCTGCATTAAAAATGTATTAAAGGTGGACTCAGTATTATTTCAAATACACTGTTTGGAGGTTAGTCGGGCCGATACCAACAACAAACGTGTAACCAATCAGCATTAGGGGGCATATGACGTTCGAGGAGAGAGAACGAGCAAGAGAACGAGCATTTGAAATTAATAAGAAAAAAAAACTGCAGAACGAGAGATGGGACACAATACAAAAGAACTCAAATAATATCACTGGAATGAAGATTTATGACTGGGCAAGCACTTTAGGACCCACGTTTATATTAGAAAAGCTTTCCAGTGCTGGAGAGAGCTAAGCGGGAAGGCCTTAAAACAGATGCAGAGGCTGCTTTGATTCCTTCTCATGTGAGTGACACTGGGTTTGGGATTATTGTCTGGAGCTGCTGTGCTGTGTACATTCATGTTTTGTGCTTCCTTGTCTTTTGTTCATCATCTGCACTTTATTTTTCGTGAAGCATTTTGTTGATAAACAGACATCCACGTGCATTACGTGTGTAACGCCGGCTAGAGAATGAGGTGTTTAGCGTCATTGGTAGTGCATTTGCCTCGCATGCCAGCAGCGATCGGGCCGGGGTTCGAGAACGACTTTGTGATTAGGATTGGAGTGTGAGTTTTGAAGGCGGAGCAATGAAGAGAGGGGTGAGTTTGTTTGGGTTGATTTCAAATATTAACAGTGTTCAACAACGAATTTGAGAAATTGCGTACAGCACCTTTAAAGAAGCACTTTAAATAATCCTGTTACAGAAGTTTAGGTGGTACAGTATGCCATAAACGAGTGCCAGTAAGAACATACGCGTGTGTATGATTCAGTGCTGTCAATACGTCAATATTGTACATTTCAGTGTGTATGAAAACAAGTAAATGTACATGAGGTAGAACTACAACTATTTACTTCGCGTAAATATATATATTCTTGTTAGATCATGTTGCTAGGTCAGCCCTCAAGGTGCCATGTAGTCCAGGCCTGTGGCACCACAATCTGCGGCCCAGAATGCATCAGTATTGATTGTCACAGTTTTAAGCCATACAGTATGTGCAATCATTTATTTTTCAGCCAGCTCAATAAACATGATGTAAAAATAAAACTAATGTGCAATATATGTTGACACGATAATGGGCAGCTGGCAGCAATGTTCTTTAGCGGCTGTGTTTCCCTTCAGTGGTGATCACATATTCCATCATGCCCTGTGAAGTATTAATTACAATTATTTTTCAAGCAGACACGCAGCATTTGCATTGCTACATTACTGTTGATGACATCTTAAGCCAAAGATGATAACATCTGATATTAAATACACCATGACTGAGATCCCTCCATTCCTGCAGAGCATGTCATGCCTCTTAATTAATAACAACCAAAAAAGAAGATCATTTCTTGCTACTGATACGAGGAGGGCATGCATAGAGGTGAAGGTCAATCCTCCATAAACAATCATTCCCTACGGCATCTTTACATCTCATAACCCATCCTCCCCCTCGCTACGACCTGATCCGCCACCACCTCCTCTATCTGGGGGTGGGTTGTGCTCTAATAGCCTGTCAACATGAATCTTATGACCATTGAAGGATGGCAAGGAGTGGGCAGCCAAAATGCCACCTTAAAGGGTTTCCATTAGCGACCGCCTTCTGCCAGCATTGTGAAGGCATGTTAATGCAAATGCGTCATCTTCAGATGACAGACCGCTACTGTTCTGAGCTCTCCTTCCTTTCTGTCAGTTTCTTTTTTACTGTCTGTCTGTATGCGATTCTTCAACTTTTAAGGATTAAACTTATTCCTTAGGATGATAATAAAGAAAAATAATTGTAGTTTTAAAGGACAAATACTTTTTTTCATTTTCATTCACTATTTTTTCATGTTGAAAGGTTACATAAGACTTGACCTTTCCCTCTGTATATTGTTTTTTTTTTTTTTTTTTTTTCAGATAAATTGTACTTTGCAAGTTATAATTATCATTTTAATAATATATTAATTCATAATTGTTATACTGTATATAGTTTCGATACATTTATGACGTAACGAAGCTTCGTTTACTGAAATCACGTGACTTTGGCAGTTTGATACACGCTCTGAACCACTGATTCAAAACAAAAGATTTGTAAAGCTTCGAAGCTTCATGAAGCAGTGTTTTGAATAAAGTCGTAAATTTGTTTTTTTGGTACACAAAAAGTATTCTCGTCGCTTCATAACATTAAGGTTGAACCACTGTAGTCACATGAACGGTTTTAAATATGTCTTTAGTAACTCTCTGGGCGTTTGAAAGTGTTAATTATCTTGCTGTCATGCAGGCCTCACTGAGCCATCGGATTTTATCAAAAATATCTTAATTTGTATTCCGAAGATTACCTAAAACAGTTACTAGAACACTATTTCTGAAGGTCTCATCATCCCCTCACTGAACTTTCAAATGTACCTCACAGACACCATCAGCCCATTTACCCAGAACTGAATAGATCACTGCTGCGAACAGAATGCTGTAAATGCAAGTCATTAATTGGAAATTACATTTAATCTAAGCACAAAAGTAGCACTTTGACACCCACTAATTGCTGCAGACATGTTCTGCTATTCACTGCAGGACTTTCCGTGAGGGAAGACAGAAAGGACAGATAATTTCAGGGATGGTAGAGTGGAACAATATAGTGCTGAAGAGAAATTGGCCTCTGTGGGAATGGTCCTACATAGTTCACTGGAGGTAATGGTGATCTCTATGTAGTAGGTTTGTGCCTTAAACTCCCCCTGTAGTCAATTATTTTATCCCATAAAACTCATCTTTGATCACCAAAATGACATATTTAAAAAAAAAAAAAAAAATTCAAGTGAAAAAAAATTCTTCATGCCTGAAAATAGCTTGAATGTAACTCTACAACCTTGCCTCATTTAATATACACGGATCAATGAATATGCAAATTAGCCCCGCCTCCACTCACTCATGCCAGCTCGGAGAGTCTACTGTTGCTGCAGTGACGACGAGGCAATTTGTTGTTTGTGTTGTGGCTACATGAAATAAAAGCACATCCTTGAATGCATGCGGATTTCCAGTGTATTTATTTGAAGTTATCAGGTAGGCTATCTGTGGTTTGATCCATTCCAGAGGTGGCCAAAATCAAAATTTATAATGGACTGAATAGCTCTCTCAGAACTTGATGTGCGATTCCACACTGACTGACATATGCACATGAATCACAGTCACACGCACACACTACGCTTTATAGTATTAAAATATTTCGAAGGACAAACACATGAACTTTATTGGATTTTCTTCAAGTTAGCTGTCACTTTACTTTGACGCGAACCCCTATGCACTCGCACACTTGGCACAGCCCTTGCAAAGGTTCTGTCATTAATTAATTAATTAATTAATATGATTACCCTTGCTTGACTACGTTATCAAACAGCTAATAATGTGTTGCTAATGTTACACACACCGTTCCTGTTCTTTATCTCAGAGCTGCCTTCTAACAATCAGTATCCTTACCGCGGGTTTTAGACGGTCTTTGGTTTACTGCAGTTTCAAACATAAAATACTCAGCAATGGTGCTGACTTATGAATTTGCACATGGTTTGTCTTAAAGCATATTAAAAACACTACATAGACATATAAACAACATTAAAAACTTGACTTTCACCACAGGGGGTCTTTAAAAGTAGAAGTACTTGCTGTTAAACTACATATTAACTGTCAAAGGAGTTTTATCATGCGGTTGTCATATACTGAGCACAGCTGTGCAAATGGAAAGATCCAAAAAGAAAATACATCAAGCACCAAATGTGTGTAAAATAGACTTTGATGAGTAAACAGATTTAAGAAATTAATACTTTTATTCATCAAGGATGCTTTCAATTGATCAAAAGTGACAATAAAGATAAACAATAAATGCTGAAAATCTGTCTAGTTATACTCTATAATTTATGACTATAATTTTTAATAATATTGGTTCATATTTCACACACACACACACACACACACACACACATGTTTGTTTTTGTGAATTGTGGGGACTTTCCATAGACTTCAATGCATTTTACACTGAACAAACTGTACATTCTATCCCCCTACCCTGCCCCTACCCCTAAACCTAACCCTCACAGGAAACTGTGCAAACTTTTACTTTTTCACAAAAACTCATTCTATATGATTTATAAACCCATTTACATTGTGGGGACCGCTGGCTGGTCCCCACGATGTAGGTGAACTCAGGTTTATATTACATCATGGGGACATTTGGTCCCCACAATGTAATATAAACAAAAGCACACACACACACACACACACACACACACACACACACACACACACACACACACACACGCGCACATGCACACGCACAAAAACACTTAAAGCCTTTATACATTATCAAATTATTTTAATCCATTATGCATTGTGATGCACCTTATCATGCACTGTTTGATCTCATAAATAAGTGTAACCACAGTTATAATACATTATAATATAACATGCATCTATTCATTGTTACTCCTTTAGAAAGTACCATGCATTAAAAACATTACAAACAACCAATTACAGATGTAACAAGGAATTTGCAAAGATTGTAATGCATTTTAACTTTGGTTACAATTATTCAAGAAAAGATAAGGCATATAAAGATAATATTATTTTCACTTCCTTTTGACGTCATTCTGAAGTCACAGCCCTGCATGCTCGTGATGATCTACCTTGATTAGGTGAGGAGAAAGCTGAGGAAACTCTGTAGAAATAAAGCCCAGGGCCTTGATGGAAGCCACAGGAAGCCCCCAGGACATGTGCCAGCTGTGCTATGGGGCTCTTCATTATTTGTTTTCTCTTTCTCTGAGGATGGCGAAGGTACCTTGCCTCTGGAAGACTCCATGGATGGACCTGGTGTCAATGATGGAGGGCCTTGCTTCCCAGAGACTACAGGCTGTTTGCTCTCTAGACTCAGATCATGAAGTAGCAGACAAGTTTGGTTCCACAGTGTTGTGTTCTTTGACTCCTCCAGTGCCTTCAACACCAATCTATCCAACTTCAAGTTCATGACCTTCCTTCCTCACAGCTGGAAATTTGTGAGGCTACAAGACTATGTGTAAAATATGGCAAAACTTGGACATCAATGAACTGTCCTCACCCTTTACACTACCCTTGTTACATTTGCAAAAGTTAAGTCACAACTTACTCGCAGCTTAACATCTGTAAGATTAAGATAAGGAATTATCACTTGTTGTTTTTTGTTGTTTTTGTTTTAACCTATGCATATATCGTGGCTGTCTGGCATCTCCATGTTTCGTCAATTTATTTATTTATTTATTTATTTTCATAAATCATTAGGGTAGGTTGGGGTAATATGCCCGCTGGGGCAAGATGACTGAAGATGGGCAAGTCAACTTAGGTAAATATAGTAGTCCAAATCCACACTAGTGATGTTCAATTCTTGAACAAATCGTTCTTTTGAGCCTGTTCTCAGGATGTAACCGGTCGAGCCGGGTGACTAATCAAACTGAATTGAACTTTAGTTCCAGGTTGATAACGCAAGGCGCTGTAATGAATTAGCTCACATTATTTATTTAGTTATGATCAATTATAATATAAAGCGGGAAAGACATTCTTTGTGTGTTTTTATGACTTAATTTGCATAATTTATGAAGGTGTCCGAATTGGTAAGTTTTCTTCCAAAAGACCCTAAAAATGGACGAAAGCATTTTACAGTAACATAACATACATAGTTGGTTCAGACAGTTGGAGAGGAACATTTTGAATCCACAAAGTATATGTGTGGAAGACATTAAAAGGGACCTATTATACAAAATTCACTTTTGCATAGTGTTTGGCTATAAATGTGTGTTGGCAGTGTGTGTACACAACCACCCTATAATGATAAAAATCCAACCACTTTTTTTAAATCCCCATAAATCATAAGCAGTGTCTCAGAACAAGCTGTTTCCAGATCCCTGGCAGTGTGACGTAATTAAAAAGTGCTTGTGACTAAACCTCGTAACTCAGTTGGATCCTCAAACTCTCTGTAAAACCTCATAACTTCACCCAGCCTTTATCCTGAATGAAGTACTGCACCCAGTTTGGACTGAAGGCGGCAGATCCTTTTCCTATTTAGCACCTAAACTCTGGAACAATCTTCCTAGCATTGTTCGGGAAGCAGACACACTCTGTCAGTTTAAATCTAGACTAAAAACACATCTCTTTGCTCTTGCATACACATAACACATTATCAATACATTAACATTTTTCAAATCCGTTAAAGGATTGTTACGCTGCAATAATTAGGTCGGCCGGAACCGAGAACATTTCCTATAACACTAGATATACCTGTACATCAGAATAAGAATGGCATCTACGCTAATATCTGTCTCTCTGCTTATCCTGAGGTTTGCCGGGTGCTGGATCCAGGCCGTATCCAGATCAGATGGAGAACCTGTGTCTGGACCTGCCTACAATGTAGCCCAGGAGACAATGGGCCTAAAGATCCAGTTCTGGCTGCATCTATAATTCAGATTTTTAATCCCCGTATCCGCTTGCATATATTTATATATAATCTATTTTAAATCTCTATAATAAAATGTATAATTCAGATTTTGATCTCCATATCCATTTACATATATTATATATATCTTCCAAGGGGTTTTTTCCCTCCTAGGACTTTTTTCCCAGTGTTAGCACACTGGGTTTTTCTCCTAGGGGTTTTTTTCCACCCCTGGGAGTCAGCCGACTTTGGCTTAATGTAGCACCATCTTGTATATGTTACATATTACCACGCTTGTTTGTACAGCTTATTTTTAACCACTTCCCTTTTTTCTGTGCTTCTAATATGTAAAGCTGCTTTGAAACAATTACCAATTGTAAAAGCGCTATATAAATAAATCTGACTGTCTCTGCTTGTTTGCAATGCAATGGTAAATAAATTTGTTTGAATAAGAATAGCATGTGTAGCACTTAATTTTTTATAACATGAGATTTTGGCCAAATGACAGAAGAAGCGACCACATATCTACAATAAACTTGTTGATGAAAGTTGATAAAAATGTAATGTGATGCACTTACTGCCTCAGTCCAAAAGCTTGTAACTTCATATGAGCTATTGATTTTGGCAAAATTTTAATAATATATAAAGCCACAATATCAACAGTGTTTATTTTTCCATTTCCTGAAAAGTAGTGGTTTTGGACACAAGAGGTTTTCGCCCGACAGTCACGATATTGCATACTGTCAATTAGCATGGACAATGAATTTGATTATGCAAAAATATATTTTGAAAGTATAACAATAACATGGTGTGATATTCAAGTGCTATATTCAATTTTTGGACTTGTCATGATCAGCTTTAATAAATAATAATAAACCTGGTTACTTTCATTTAGAACCCACATAAGGATCTAGGAAAGAACGTTGAACAGATGATATGTATGACACGACTTTGTTTGCATGCACTTTCCTGTATTTCAAACAATACAACATGCTGCTTGCAACACCAAGGTTTTGGGTTTGATTCACAAGGAATGCATTTAGTAATAAATAAATGTATGCCTTCAATGTGTTGTACAGTATGATGCATTGGATAAGTTTCTGCTAAATTCATAAACGTAAATGTTAATGTTCTGAGAGGAATTACTTCAATAACACATATCTAGAAGTTCATCGACCTGCAAAATTAGACCCAGTTCAAGGTGATTTAGAAAAATTAGTCTCATTTGTTTCACACTGTAACAGCATGCCATGGATGCAGTATAATAATTAGTTAAAAACCCTGGACATTTCTTTGAACAGTGGATTTTTGATGCAGGCATAACCACTAAAGGAGGTTTTGCTTGTGGTGCAGTCCATCTACTTGTAGTCTATCTGGGGTGCATTTCCCGAAAGCATCGTTAGCCAACTATGGTCGTAAGTCCCATTGAACTCTATTGGTAACGACAGAACTTGCGACCATAGTTCGCTTTGGGAAACACACCCCTGAACAGTAGGAAGGACCAACACCATCTCAGGTGATTCCAAGGCTCTGCACATGTGATCGGAAAGATCAGAGCCATTAGATTCACTCTGGACTCATTGAGATAGTAGTGAATAGTGGACAGATCATTTCATAATAGGCAATTCCTTTCTGTAATATTGGAGCTCCTTTAAACCCTCATTTATTCTACTATAGTGTTCAAAGAAGCCCAGTTAGACATTTACCTTTCCCTGCTGCCAGTAGAAAATAAAACTTTGTATCCTGCTTTCCCGCTGTTTCCAACCACATTATTCTTTGCTGTTACATCAGTAAGGAGTGATGAGTTTTCTTTCTTTCGTGGACCCAGCTAATGCATTCAAGCAATGCCGTTGTTCTCGCTGTGTTTTGTCTGGCGCTGTCTGGTTGGTTGCACTATGTGCATTTATAACAGTGTTTCTGAGCACTGCTTCTTCCCCTCATTGATAAAGTATCAGTCTTTGGTCAAATATAGACATATTTAATGTCTTGTAACAAGTCCACTGGAGGTGACTTGACAGTGAGAACCCAGTATATTGATTGACATAAAATATAATCCAAAACAGACTTGACTTGACTATGGCTTGACTTGACAACCTAAACTTGACCATGAGCATGAAACACAAAACTCACCAACAGAGGTTACGAGGAACAAAGCAAGAAAAGAGATAATGGTAAAATGAGGGCTATATATACACATGGACAAATGAAAAACTAACCTCTAAAAATAGCCCAAACCCTGACAAGGAGCTTTCACAACCTTTTGTCACGGCCATTACTCCAATCTGTAGATACCAACACTTGGATTATGTAATTATTTGTTTCTATAGTTACTGATTATCCCCAGCTGTGTCTCGTCTAGTTCTCAGTGTATTTATAAATTATACTTATTTTGGTTTTGTCCTTTTCCAGTGATTGTCGTAATTTAGTGTGTGTATGTATATATATATATATATATATATATATATATATATATATATATATATATATATATATATATATATTAAGGTGAAATATGACCTAAATATCTTATGTATTTATGTAGTGAGTTGATGATAAGATGATAAGAGTGTGGATGATAAGCACACTGATAATTAGTTTGGAAGTTTGAATTGATGAAATGATTTCCATGTAAATAAAATCGTCTGGGCTTTCAAATCCATGATTTGCACTTCACTGGAAGTGCCCTTTGCGAGAAAGGTCACCCTCGGCAGGATATCACTCTAAAAAGGGTCCTCCTATTCCTTCTGGGACCTCTAGACATCTAAAGCAGGTCTTTGGGCAAGAGCAATCCCAGTGAAGTAATTGATTTTTGGACAGTTTGATTGTATCTGTTTACCTGGTGTATTTTAGGCAGCCAGCAGAAAATGCCATATGACTGTTGTTAAATTGCATCATCTGACCACCAGGCACCTCTTCTTTCATCTGCTCTCTCCTCCCCCAAGTCATTTCTTTCACTTTTCTTTCTTTTTTCCCCACCCTATACGCAACTCTCTCCCCATCATCAAAGTTTTGCTCTCTCTTTTCTCTTCACCACCCCTGCTCTCTTTCTAGTTCCCCCTCTCATTATCTCGTAAGGTATGAAGGAAAATGGCAACTGACTCCTGAACAATTTTAGGATCGAATGCACACCTACACTCCCTCTTCCACTTTAACATGCACCGTATCATCAAATTCCAAAATAGGACCTCTCTCTTTCCACGCACAGGTACATGAAAGAAGTTCATACAGGCTTGACAGGATATGACAAAAGCGAGCGAGTGACTCAGGCTTCAGCTCTGATCAGAGATCAAGTCTCCTCCGCAGCTCCAGGGTGCTCTGGGACTGGAAAACTTCACAGTGTGCCACCTCCAGAGGAGCTTGACAAAACACTGAACCCAGAAGTGACAGAAAGAGAAGGCTAACACTGGGTGTGACTAGCAGGTGTCGAGTAACATTGTGCTGTCCGGTTTGCCCTTCTCATACCATCACAGTAGTATGTTGTCAAGACTGTACAGTGTCTAGCTAGGGAAATCCAATGTCTTCACCATATTGGCTAAAAAAATAGCAAATTTTGTTTACCGCCTGGTCTACTTTGCAACTTATTCTGACCAGGAAGACTTAATATTAGGAGTAGGAGGACCCTTTTTGATGATTTGAATGCACTGACACTGGATGAGAACTAAACTGAGCTGCTGGATGATGACATCATTGTCTTCTCCAGAGCTGATTTATAGCTGAATTAAACTCATTTCATAATTTATTAACTTTACACAGTCATTGTACTGAACTGAATCAACTTTAGCTGAACAATGACACTGTTGTCTTTTAAGAATTGAATTCTCTTTGCATCATTCATCATTACCACAGTTACCAAAGTCTTGATAGAATTCCAGGTAGACTGAGAAAAACAGTTGTGTTGAGCCAGCCAATCAGATAAGTATGGAAGCCCATTTCCACAACATTAAAAAAGTAATTTTTTGATCTCTCTCTCTCTCTCTCTCTCTAATAAAATTGAGCTGGGGGCTTCCATAGAATAGCAGAGAAAAAAAAATGATTAGAAGTCTTCGTTGTTGTATCCATTTTTGAAGTCGTCTTCATTTGTAGGAACACCCAAACAAGCTTCAAAATCTCTAAATGTTTGAACTGGCTTACATTAAAGTAAATTCATATTCATCACATCCAATCACAGAAAGCACATTTGTTTTGTTCTAAAACATACAGTTTTTCTTTGTCTAACTTAAGTGTATCAGGCTTATGGCCAGGAGTGTCATGCCTTTTTAAAGTCAGGGTGCACCAAGAGGTTTCTAAAAATGCCTTTTCTATGTTATCTCTCTCTTAATTATATGCATGTCATGAAATGCTGTGACTTCTGAAGATAAAAAAGAGAAATCTGACAGTTTTAGCATTTAATTTAAATGGACAATTTTATGGGTCACTGCTATTTTAATATAAGAGATTTAATTAAGATCTGAAAGATTGTTGACTATAAGTTCGACATGGTCTGATTTGATACATCTGTTCAAGAAGATAGTTAACATAAAAATATAAATGCATACTTTGAATCTATCTCTCTTCCACATCTTCACACTTCATCTAAAATGGGCAGGCCTACTTATAAAAACAATTATCTCGGTTTTTAGCCTTTTCAAGACGATTTCATGATTTACCTATACAAATACTCTAAAAAGTATAAAGACTTACAAAGTTAAAGGGGTGCAAAAAAAGTTTGAATAAATTCATTATAAAGCAGCGACATTTGTTAAAGTTAAAAGCAGCAATTACAGCTGAAATTTCTTAAGTTTGTGTTCACATTTTTAAACTGGATTTTTTCCCATTCTTCTTGGCAAAATTGCTCTTGCTTCATCAGTTTGGACAGAGACCATTTGTGAACAGCAATTTTAAGTCATTATACAGATGTTCGATTGAACGCTCCACTCCAGAACATAAGCCTATTAGTCCAGTGTGATTTTTGCTGGGTCACTGTCCTGCTTAAAATGAATTATTATTTTTTTAAACATTTATAATAATAAGAAATGTTTCTTGAGCAGCAAATCAGCATCATGTGACACTGAAGACTAGTGTAATGATGCTGAAAATTCAACTTTGCCAACACAGGAATAAGTTATATTTTAAAATACATTAAAATAGAAATGCATAAGAGACTCCTTTCAAAAAAAAAACAAACAAACAAAAAAAAAACACCATCTTACCATTCCATTTGGGGTTGGATGCAGGAGAAATAGGCAGGAATAAAGATCTGAGCTACTTTGACAAGGGCCAAATTGTTATGGCAAGGCAACTGGGTCATCTCTGAAATAGCAAGGCTTGTGAGTTGCTCCTGGGTCAGCAGGGATGAGAATTTAACAACATTGGTCCAAGGAGGGAAAACCCACAAACTGATGACAGGGTGTTGGGATCCAAAGGCTCATCGATGGACAAGGGAGTGGATATTCAGTGTTTAGCTTTTTTGGTGTGATTCTTGTTTCCTCTCTTGAATGGATTAAATGAAATGTATAGCTTAAAATCGCATTCTATATACAGTTGCAAGAAAAAGTATGTGAACCACTTGCAGAATCTGTGAAAATGTGAATTATTTTAACAAAATAAAAGAGATAATACAAAATGCATGTTATTTTTTTTTATTTATTACTGTCCTGAGTAAGCTATTTTACATAAAAGATGTTTATATTTAGTTCATAAGACAAAAAAAAAAAAAAAAAAAGCTGAATTTATTAAAATGTCACCATTCAAAAGTATGTGAACCATTGGTTCTTAATAATGTGTGTGGTTACCTGGATGATCTACGAGTGTTTTTTTTTTTTGTTTTTTTTGTGATGGTTTTTCATGAGTCTTTTGTTCTGAGCAGTTAAACTGAGCTCTGTTCTTCAGAAAAATCCTCCAGGTCCAGCAAAATTTTATTTATTTATTTATTTTTTTTTTGCATTTTTTGTTGCTTTGGAAGCAACAGAACATACTTTTGCATGTTTCCCAGAAGAAAAAATTACAGTTTACAGTTTACCTTGATATTCGAATTCAAAAGTTTTCAACCCCCGTCTCTTAATGCATTGTGTTTCTTTTTTGGAGCATCAGTGAATGTTTGATACTTTTTTAATAGTTGTGTTTGAGTCCATCAGTTGTCCTCAGTGTGATAAAATGGATCTTAAAATCATACAGTCACTGTTGGAGAGGGTTCAATTATGCCAGCGGTTCCCAAACTTTTTTTCCTGCGCACCCCCTTCTATGTCCCAACCGGATTGGCGCACCCCCAATCCCCACTTCAAAAAAAAAAAAAAAAATGCAGCAAAGCTTTGTTTTATCGCCATATAAAGACTCATGTTTAATCATGCGCAAATGACCAGAACACGCATGACAATAACAACATCAACAAAGTTTCAATATAATGCAACAAAGCTATGCACAAGCTTCCATTTTTAAGAGGACGAGTGACAGACACAGGCTCAGTAACAGAAAGCACGGTTATTTTCAGCCGTGTAAAAGAAACATTGCAGCAATAGGCTAGCCTACAGTGCATAAAAGAAGAGCAGTGCGTAGAACAGTGGTTCTCAACCTTTTTCCCAGTGGGCCACACAATGGTCCAATTGCAAGTCTCACGGGCCGCATATAATTTACATATGACGTCACCAATGCAAACCAATCAGATTTAATGTTATGGTATTAGCAGATAATACTATTATTATACCTAGATGTTGCACACAATAAATAACAAATAAAAACTAACTTACTGACATTAGCTTTACAATAATAATCAGATAGTATTGCTCAATGAACACACAAACTGTATATACAATCACTTTAAGTTGCTATTTAATTCTGTATGACTGTATGACTCTCTTCAACAGCATCGCAATAGCCACCAAACAATCACACAAACGCCTTAGGCAAATGTTCTCTTTTTACAAACAACACTGAGCGCCTTGTAATTACAATCTCTGATGATATCAAGCATTCTGTCACGTCGCAATCCCTCGCGCAGCATTGGATCCGCGAGCACGCGGCCGAGTTGGGCTCATTCCAGCCGCGGTGCGCTGATGCGGTTATTTTTACTGATTTAAAATACATCAAACAAACACATCGAATTCACAGTTCAGTCTTTTGAAATTGTAGGTTTTGCTTGTCAAGTTAGTACTTTACTACAGAGCAAACAGGAAGGCTGCCCATCTCGCTCATTAACAGCAAACTGATTCTTCCATTCTTCTTACCTTTACTGCTGATGCTGCGACTCTTCTTGTTTGCATGTGTTCCTTCTTTGTATGTTCCACATTTAGTTTTTCTCCTCTAATAACAAATTTGACCATTTTGAGGCTTAAATTTACAAAAATAATGGCAACTGTTTGAATTCTTCCAAAGCGCACACTTGTAACTTAAGTGTTTGTTTCGTTAACTGAGTGATTTCGTCATTGCCTGCTGTCTGAAAATAATAAATGCTCATCAAAATGATTTTATATGACAAATAAAGCATTATAGCTCATTTATATTTATTTAATTCACTTCAATTTAAATTTAAAAACAAAAATAAATTGTAATGCTATAATTTAATTTTTTAAATTGTGGTCGGCATATCGCGGGCCGCATTTACATTCGTGATGGGCCGCAGGTTGAGAACCACTGGCGTAGAATAGACAGCAGCTGTCTTCTTCTACGTTTCTATCAAAAACTAATAAATTATAGTTTTTTATTTAAAATAAAAGCGATTACAAAGGAAATGTTTACTCTTCATGTTTTTTTATTGTATGGAAAAATTCCACTTAAAAAAACAGACCGCCATTACATTTTTCCTCAGGGGGTGCGCGTACCACACTTTGGGAATTCCTGAATTATGCAAAAGATGCTTGAAAACGTCTCAGGTTACGTATGTAATCATGGTTCCCTGAGAACCAGGGAACGAGACTCTGCGTTGAAACGCTTTGGGGAATGTCACACGTGACCTGGTGTCTGAAAGCAAACTATCCAACAACTCCAATCCCTATCAGCTGGCGACAGCCTATGACGTAATATGGCGCAACCCGGAAGTATAAAAGGAGCGCCTGGAGTCTCGTTCCCTGGTTCTCAGGGAACCATGGTTACATACGTAACCTGAGACGTTCCCTTTCGAAAGGGAACTCGCTCTGCGTTGAAACGCTTTGGGGAACGATATACCCACACCGCCATGCTTAAGGAGAGTGCATGCCAAATAATATGGCTGACAAATGTCAAGCAGTTTCGAAGGAAACGCTTAGCAACTCACCCTCGGGTCACACCAGGCTGTCAGTGACAGCATTCCCTACGGCCAGCAGTCCAGGCTGAGCCTAAAAGAGGCCTTCCGTAGAAAGCCTACTAAGGCCGCTCAAGGCATCTGGGACCAACGTTTCCGAGAAAAAGTGGTCCCTTAAAGGCCACAGAACCAAAAGGAGCCCCAGCCAATCACTAGAGGGGAACAAAGTCACCCCCAATGCCACCAGGGAGGCCGACCTGGTCTGATGTAGGACAAACCTAGTCTTGGCCAACCCTGTCTGAATACAGAATCTGCAAAACACATTATTAAGAAGAGAGCAGGTAAGAGCGACTGCAAGAAGGGCAGTAAGCAACTCAAACCCACATGTAGAGACAGGCATCCTGGAGAGCAGAACTCAGCTGAGTGCTATAAATCCTCATATTGAAGGGAATATAATCCGCTCATCCTAGGATCTACTCAGTGCTTGATTATTTGCACTGAGGAGGCTGTGCGCTAGAAACCCTAAAGAAAGAAAGAAAGAAAGAAAGAAAGAAAGAAAGAAAGAAACCCTGATACAGGGGAGCACAAATCAGCCTAGGGTTGAACCTAAGGAGGAGGCCTCATGGAGGCCTACAACCCTCATGATAGTAGTACTATGTGGAGTAAGACTCACATAAGCTAGAGTACTTAGTCATGACAGTAGGACATTCAATGGTGGCCTGCGAAAGCCACCTTGAACACCCATCTTGCTGAAAGCAAGAAACATGACTTCAGTATAGAGAAAAATGAGACTGTAAAGTGCCCACATAACAGTCCACCTAACACAATCCAACAAGCAGTGCACTCTGTAAAACCCTTTTTACTTTTTACAGTTTTTTTCGATTGCTAAACGACAGTGGGCACAACTGGAGCTACATGTGCAAAACTCTAACTAGAGTCTGCACTACCAACAGTCACCTGAGCTAAACAGTTAACACATGGCTCAAAACAGGCTCAGTGCAGCCAAACACTATGCACAACAGATAACACACACTGTCACTCAGAACACACTGAGAGTAAAAACACTAGCATCAAACACCAACACAGAAAATACAAACTTTTCATCTTTACAGTTTGAACAATTTCAGTGACTTCATACAAAGTAATATTTTCTTCAAAGAAAAGAGTGACATTCTTTCACATGATTTATTTAAATTTTTAGAACATAACAATTCTTTAAGGTAAATGAAAATGAGCAGTTTGCTTCAATAGTCTGTAGTAATTTACGGAATTACAGTCATGAGAAAAAAAAAGGTAGAAACTAAAAGTACATACTGCAATTCGAACAAATAATTGAGGGGCTAATCCTGCAAAATTGAAATCAGCAGTGTTTGAAAGGCACAAGGCTGAAATTTATTCTGTTTTGAATGTGTGGTTCACAGTTTTGACAGCAGTGTGTTAGCATTTGAACAAAGTGCTGTAAATCCACAGTGTTGTGCAGGTTGTGGTTAAAGTCATGGGATAAGTGTGTAGAGTTTTGAAAACTGTGTTCAAGCAATGAAAAACGAACTAGAGTTTGGTCCACATGAACTGCTGCTGTGCAGACTGTAGTTAGAGTTTTGCACATGTGACTCCAGTTGTGCCCACTGTCGTTTAGCAATCGAAAAAAACTGTAAAGCAAGAGGAGTACAACATACGCCATCACGCACTAAGGAAGGCCCCAAAGACGGGCCTATGACCTCAGCAGACACGTGTTTCAAGCACCAGGAACTAACTAACCACAACTAACCGTACCATAAGGAGGTTAAATTATCACCTGGGGCACTGGCCAACCAAAAATGTTCTCAGTAAATACTTGTAACTCTCACAGCAAGAGGAGTACACTATTACATACTCCAGTATGTTCAAAAGTTGGCCCAGAGGGCCTAATACCTGTAAAACATACAGCGTTAGTCTAGTGGCCACGTAGAGACTAGCATCCTGGAGAGCAGAACTCAGCTGAGTGCTATCAATCCTCGTATTGAGAGGAGTATAATCCGCTCATCCTAGGATCTACTCAGCGCTTGATTATTTGCATTGAGGAGTCTGTGCGCTAGAAACCCTGATACAGGGGAGCACAAACCAGCCTAGGGCTGAACCTCAGGAGGAAGCCTCATGGAGGCCTACAACCCTTGATCAGCTTAGGGAGCTAAGCACTATTAGTGGTCATCTGACGTACTCATAACCACACCTTATTAGACGTGTGATCCAAAAATCACAATGTCAGCGGTGACTATTTTACTTCACGTCCTTGGATGGACAAAGTAAAATCACTACAATATGGAGCATGATTCACATACGAAAAGCATTTCGCCATATTAGAAGGACATTCAATGGTGGCCTGTGATTCAGACCCTTTGCTGTGACACTCATATATTTAACTCAGGTGCTGTCCATTTCTTCTGATCATCCTTGAGATGGTTCTACACCTTCATTTGAGTCCAGCTGTGTTTGATTATACTGATTCGGACTTGATTAGGAAAGCCACACACCTGTCTATATAAAACCTTACAGCTCACAGTGCATGTCAGAGCAAATGAGAATCACGAGGTCAAAGGAACTGCCTGAAGAGCTCAGAGACAGAATTGTGGCAAGGCACAGATCTGGCCAAGGTTACAAAAAAAATTCTGCTGCACTTAAAGGGGCTCTATGTAATAATGACACCCAGTGTTCAAAATAGGTACTGCAGTCCAAATTCAAAATATTGTTTGCCCCGCCCCCTCGTTCAAAGATGCGGGTTGCCAGCAACAATAGGGAGCGCAATTGACAATGAAAGCTGAGGAGAGTTAGGCCACGTTCACACAGTCATTTTTTGGGATTGATAACCACATTTACTTTCAGGTGTGAGTCTCGAAATGTCTCGCTCACACAGCAACTTTCCGTAGCGTTTGGAACACTGTCTGTATCAACGTGCAGCGAGTGTCAAGCCCGTATTCTCTTACTAGTAACCATGACGACAGTAATCAACGTAATATTAAAGATGGCGACGTCCATAACACTGAAAAGTATTATAATTTTTCACGACAAGAGACTAACTGAACCGCGAGTTCATCCATCAAAACTTCATTAACCAACAGCAGCATGTAAACACATGCTAGCCAGAGTCTTTAACCGACGCACGAGCATGTCATGTCCGTTGCAACATCTCGCGCATACAAGGCATTTGAAAAGAAACACAAAACTGACATGAGCCACTCCGGTGACTGGATCTAACACCTAAGATGATGCACAGCTCACAACTCTGTCGCAGGAAGTTACCAAAAGCGAAACCACACACAAAAAACCGGCACTCTTGCACTGTATGACGTGACAGACAACTAGTTGTCTAGTCCGGTTCCATTCACACAGCACAAATATTCTGAGAATGCGGTTGTGAGTCCTGAAAATGTACAGGTGTGAGTTCGGTTATAGAATGCGGTTGTCATTCCCGTAAATAACCGTACTGTGTGTGAACGCAACCATATTAAGGACTCAAATACAGGACTGACAACCGTATTCTGCTGCTGTGTGAACGTGGCCTTACACACTGTAAGCTGATGAGTTGATTTATCCGTTTTAATATGCTGTTGTTCATAGAGATATTTAGATGGATTCAGAGGCTTTTTAGGTCAGGTAGAATCTGCGATTCTCTGACCCAGTTTGTTTGCTGGTTTCCATGGTTGCAATATGCACTGTTTTCCGCCAACTGGCAACCTGTGATGTTGAAATACTATTGGATAAACTGGCAGCACATGGTTTCGCACAGACCAAAACAAAGACAGACATTCCGACACGGAACACACATTTCAAAGCAGAATATCTGGCTGTAGCATTGTTTTTCAGAGAAACAAGTAGGTGAACTTAGCTTGTTTCCTAAATATCTGCAAACATATCGGGGTATTTTTATGCTTTATTAAAGTAAAAATCTTACATAGAGCCCCTTTAAGGTTCCTAAATGCACAGTGGCCTCCATAATCCTTAAATGGAAGACGTTTGGGACTGACCAGAACCCTTCCTAGAGCTATCAGTTTGGCCAGACGCATTTGTATACATACATATATAGGAGGTGAAAGAAGAAGAGGAGAGGGTAGATATAAAATCACCCTATATAGCTGGGGAATCGATTACAAACACAACGGTGTTTACAATCGATCACCCATCTCACTCTCGCTTCTTCCTATATGGGCTCAGACACAAATCTGAATGGCTAGGGGTTTTTCCATGCCCTCCAAATCTCAAACGCGGAGATCAGGAATGAATGGAAAGTTTATGGGATCTGCAGCGTTCAGGGACAGAAAGGAACCGCTTGTCGAGCCATCCGTGCGCGGCCCCTTTCTTAACGTGCTTTCACGGCAGCTGCAGCCCGCCGAAAAGTGCGTCCCACGAACACAGCAGCTCCACATACACAGCAGCCAGATGAGCGCACACTGCCGGACGTGATGACGTCAAAAAACGGACGTCATCGTCATCCAACAACTCATGCTCGTCAACCCCGGGGAAGCCGAGAGAGAATACAACTCTCTCAAACTTCCCAACGAGCTCATCTGCGAGCCCTATGATTGCAGCCACCGTTTTGCCTCAGCACAAACAGGGCCAGAATCACCAGGCACAGATGCGGACACCACTTCCCTCGGGAAGAGTGCCAAACAAGAACAGAGTGTCCCGATAGGGAGACACTCACAGTAAACAACAGACAAACACACAGACAGCGCTCTCAAGCACCATCTATGCGCGCTTCTCTCCAGACAGAAAAATGCCCAGAAATGTGTATATCAAGTGTCAAAAGCTGGGACATGGATGAACACACTCTCTTGAACGTTTGTAAGGCATATTAAAGAATCCCTTACCGGAATAGACATAGTCGTGATCAGACAGAACAGACCCGAAAGATGAAGAGATGCTGTCTGTTTCTCCAGGCGCTCCTTTTATACTTCCGGGTCGTGCCATATTACATCATAGGCTGTCGCCGGCCAATAGGGATTGGAGTTGTTGGATAGTTTGCTTTCAGACACCGGGTCACGTGTGACGTTCCCCAAAGCATTTCAAAGCAGAGTGAGTTCCCTTTCGAAAGGGAACTAAAAAATCTGCAGGACCTGAAGGATTTTTATGAAGAATATTGAGCAGTTTAACTGCTCAGAACAAACAAGGGACTCATGAGCAACCATCACAAAACAAAACAAAACAAAACAAAACAAAACAAAACAAAACAAAACAAAACAAAACAAAACAAAACAAAACAAAACAAAACAAAGATCATCCAGGTAACCACACACAGTATTAGAATAAATGGTTCACAAACTTTTGAATGGGCCATTTTTATTAAATTCAGCTATTTTTTTTATTTTTTATTTTGTCTTGTGGACTAAATGTAAACAACTTTTATGTAAAATATCTTACTCAGGACACTACTAAATAAAAAAAAAACATGCATTTTGTATGATCTTTCTTATTTCTACATTTTCACAGATTCTGCAAGTGGTTTACATATGTTTTCTGGCAACTGTACATTCCTTGACATTAAACAGAAGGGATGTAAAACTCTGTGCCTTCATTTGAAGGTATCTTTTCCAAAGATCAAAAACATACTGGCCCCATCTCTGTAGTCCGAGAGAAACAGCTGTACTGTTTATGAGAGCCAATATAACACACCACAAATTACAAGTTTATCATGTTATGACCAACAACAGGAATTTACAGTGTGTGTTTTACAAGCAGCAGTAAAACAGATCATACTGTAAAATCCATCAGGTGTCTACTCTAGACTCCACCAGACGTGTCATCTTTAAATGTGTAGTTAATGTTCTTTGACAAATTTGGAAATGCATAACATTAAAACATTCAAGCAAACGAATGCTGTTTTTAGCAAAAGAGCTCTGTGCTGTCAAAACAATTTCACAAAATTGGACCAAAGGCAAACTTTCTTTGACCCCTTGATGACCTGAGGATGCGTCAGTGCCCAGAAACCAGAAGCATCTATTTAACATTGCAACTGCTTAGAGAAAGATTTGGAGAACACAAAAATCCTTTACAACATTGCAACTGCACTCTTAGAAGGAAAGGTTCTATATAGAACTTTAAATGGTTTTGTCAGGGTCTTCATATTATACAGTTTAGAATCTTTCAGGAATTCCCATCAATTTAGTTTTAAATTAATTAAACAGCTTTATACAATACAGAATGTTTCAAATCAGCTTTACAGTATTAAGAGGAAACTTATTCAATGATGCAAACAGAGTTCGTTTTGGCTGTACAGCAGCTCTAAAAAATAGTGTAATTGTTCAGCTGAAGTAAGTTCAGTGTCGATTTAGTTCAGTTGTAAAGACCATCAATTATTAAATTAGTTTATTTCATCTATAAAGCAGTTCTGCAGAAAACAGTGATGTCATCGTCCAGCTCAGTTCAGTTTTCACCCAATAGTGTCAGTGCAGTCAAATCAATAATATTGTTGAATATCCCTCTAGCAATCAGACAAAAAGTATCAATTACATACAGAGAGAAGAAAAAAGAAAGAAAGAAAGAAAGAAAGAAAGAAAGAAAGAAAGAAAGAAAGAAAGAAAGAAAGAAAGAAAGAGAAAGAAAGAACATAAATTATACATATTTGGGACTGTATTCCCTACAGTCCCAAATATGTATACCATTTTTCAAATAACAGAATGGGTTGCCAGTGTCACGATCACCGTCAGTTCCTGGACTCCAATTCCCATAATCCTCCCTGCCAGTCACATGCTCACACTCCTCACCAATCACCCTCTGCCACATACAGCCTAGCTCATTCTCTGGACTATTTAAGACTCACACACACATCACCTCATTGCGAAGTCTTGTTTCACCGTGTGTACAATTCTGAGCGTTTCCCTGTGTTGATTACCTGCCTATTTCTGATCCTGTTTGCCTTTTGTTTATGACCCTGCTGCCTGCCTTTGGACTGTGTATTGTTTCCTGACCTGTGAGTGATATCTGCCTGTCCCGACTTCTGCCTGTACTGTGATCACGATTCTGCTTATCCCTTGCTGTTCCCGTTTGCCCCTGCTTTTACCCTGCCTGTAAGACCATGCTCTTATTTAATAAAGCTTGCAAATGGATCTCTGCATGAGTCCCGCCTCGTTACAGCCAGATTGTATAAAATCTCTGGTTAGACCTTGAAGTGAGTGTCTTATTTTTTCTAGTTTAAGATATTGCATGACGTCCTCAATCCAGTGAGAAAAGGTGGGGGGAAGATTTAAAGATTTAAATTTAAACAATATTAATCTTCTGGCAAGTAATGTGGAAAAGGCCAACATTTTACAATTATAGCTACTTAGGCGCATGTTCTCTGCTGTGACACCAAATAAAGCAATAAAAGGAAATGGGTCTATTGGCAATTCTATTATTTCTGAAAATGCATCAACAATCGATTTCCAAAAGTTATACAAAACTGTGCAAGTCCAGAACATATGTAAAAGGCTCACAGGAGCCTGCCTACACCTATCACAAATAGGATCTACCTCTGGTCTGAAAAACCTTTGACCAATGTAGTCAGTGTACCACCTTGAATTGTACAACCACATGACGTTGACATATAGATGATAAGTAGACATGCTTAATAATTTTGGTAACACTTTACAATAAGGTTGTATTAGTTAATGCATTAGTTAAAGGTGCCCTCGAATGAAAAATTGAATTTATCTTGGCATAGTCAAATAACAAGAGTTCAGTACATGGAAACGACATACAGTGAGTCTCAAACTCCATTGTTTCCTCCTTCTTATATAAATCTCATTTGTTTAAAAGACCTCCAAAGAACAGACGAATCTCAACATAACACCGACTGTTACGTTACAGTCGGGGTGTACGCCCCCATTATTTGCATATGCCAGCCCATGTTCCCAACATTATGAAAAGCATTAGACAAGGGCAGCCAGTAACGCCTGGATCTGCACAGGTGAATCAACAGACTAGGTAAGCAAGCAAGAACAATAGCGAAAAATGGCAGATGGAGCAATAATAACTGACATGATTCATGATAACATGATATTTTTAGTGATATTTGTAAATTGTCTTTCTAAATGTTTTGTTAGCATGTTGCTAATGTACTGTTAAATGTGGTTAAAGTTACCATTGTTTCTTACTGTATTCACGGAGACAAGAGCCGTCGCTATTTTCATTATTAAACACTTGCAGTCTGTATAATTCATAAACACAACTTCATTCTTTATAAATCTCTCCAACAGTGTAGCATTAGCCGTTAGCCACGGAGCACAGCCTCAAATTCATTCAGAATCAAATGTAAACAATATAACAGTATACAATACTCACGTAATCCGACGCATGCATGCCGCATGCATGACAAACACTTTGTAAAGATCAATTTGAGGGTTAGCTGTGTAAACTTTGTTTATGCACTGTTCAAGGCAAGCGCAAGCTCCGTGGGCGTGGAGCACGAGAATTAAAGGGCCAGTAGCCCTGAATCGGCTCATTTATAATGATGCCCCAAAATAGGCAGTTAAAAAAATTAATTAAAAAAAAAATCTATGGGGTATTTTGAGCTGAAACTTCACAGACACATTCAGGGGACACCTTAGACTTATATTACATCTTTTAAAAAAAAGTTCTAGGGCACCTTTAACATTAACTAACCATGAACAACACCTCTGTTCAGCATTAGTTAATGTTTGTTAATGTTAACTCACGCATATATTAATGCATCTATTCACGTTAACAGCGCAATTAGTTAACATTAGTTAATGCATTAGTTAACATTAACTAACCATGAACAACACCTCTGTTCAGCATTAGTTAAACTTTGTTAACGTTAACTCATACAAATTGTGAATAAAAACAGAATGCAATGATGTGGAAGTTTCAAATTTCAATATTTTATTCAGAACACAACATAGATGACATATCAAATGTTTAAACTGAGAAAATGTATCATTTTAAGGGGAAAATAAGTTGATTTTGAATTCCATGGCATCAACATATCTCAAAAAAGTTGGGACAAGGCCAAACATGTTTACCACATGTTTACTACCCTCTTCTTTTTATAACAGTCTGCAAACGTCTGGGGACTGAGGAGACAAGTTGCTCAAGTTTAGGAATAGGAATGTTGTCCCATTCTGGTCTAATACAGGCTTCTAGTTGCTCAACCGTCTTAGGTCTTCTTTGTCGCATCTTTCTCTTTATGATGCGCCAAATGTTTTCTATGGGTGAAAGATCTGGACTGCAAGCTGGCCATTTCAGTACCCGGATCCTTCTTCTATGCAGCCATGATGTTGTAATTGATGCAGTTTGTGGTCATTGTCATGTTGGAAAATGCAAGGTCTTCCCTGAAAGAGACGACGTCTGGATGGGAGCATATGTTGTTCTAGAACTTGGATATACCTTTCAGCATTGATGGTGACTTTCCAGATGTGTAAGCTGCCCATGCCACACGCACTCATGCAACCCCATACCATCAGAGATGCAGGCTTCTGAACTGAGCGCTGATAACAACTTGGGTTGTCCTTGTTCTCTTTAGTCCGGATGACATGGCATCCCAGTTTTCCAAAAAGAAGTTCAAATTTTGATTCGTCTGACCACAGAACAGTTTTCCACTTTGCCACAGTCCATTTTAAATGAGCCTTGGCCCAGAGAAAATGCCTGTGCTTCTGGATCATGTTTAGATATGGCTTCTTTTTTGACCTATAGAGTTTTAGCCAGCAACGGCGAATGGCACAGTGGATTGTGTTCACCGACAATGTTTTCTGGAAGTTTCCTGAGTCCATGTTGTGATTTCCATTACAGTAGCATTCCTGTATTTGATGCAGTGCCGTCTAAGGGCCAGAAGATCATGGGCATCCAGTATGGTTTTCCGGCCTTGACCCTTACACACAGAGATTGTTCCAGGTTCTCTGAATCTTTGGATAATATTATGCACTGTAGATGATGATAACTTCAAACTCTTTGCAATTTTTCTCTGAGAAACTCCTTTCTGATATTGCTCCACTATTTTTGCCACAGCATTGGGGGAATTGTTGATTCCTCTGCCCATCTTGACTTCTGAGAGACACTGCCACTCTGAGAGGCTCTTTTTATACCCAATCATGTTGCCAATTGACCTAATAAGTTGCAAATTGGTCCTCCAGCTGTTCCTTATATGTACATTTAACTTTTCCGGCCTCTTATTGCTACCTGTCCCAACTTTTCTGGAATGTGTAGCTCTCATGAAATCCAAAATGAGCCAATATTTGGCATGACATTTCAAAATGTCTCCCTTTCAACATTTGATATGTTATCTATATTCTATTGTGAATAAAATATAAGTTTATGAGATTTGTAAATTATTGCATTCCTTTTTTATTCAAAATTTATACAGTGTCCCAACTTTGTTTGGAATTGTGTTTGTATATTTACAGCCCAAATCAATGCCTTGTTAATAAATAATGCTGATAAGGTACACAATGGTGTTTTTTTTGTTGTTTTTTTTCCTTAATTTAGTGTAAGTGAGTGAAGAGTTAGAAATGTGTCAACTGCTACATAAACTAATGTAAGTACAGTAAGTTAACCTTAAAACATTAAGGCTAAACAAGAGGCATTGTTCATGATTAGTTCATGTTATCTATGCATTAACTAATGTTAACTACTTGCGCTGTTAATATGAATAGATTCATTAATATATGTGATTTAACGTTAAGAATGATTAATGTGTTAACTAATGTTAACTAATTGCGCTGTTCACAGAAACAGATATGCATGTTAACGTTAACAAACATTGACTAATGCTGAACAGAGGTGTTGTTCATGGTTAGTTAATGTTAACTAATGCATTAACAAATGTTAACTACTTGCACTGTTAACGTGAATAGATGCATTAATACATGCATTAGCTAATGTTAATAAACATTAACTAATGCTGAACAGAGGTGTTGTTCATGGTTAGTTAACGTTAACTAATACATTAACTAATGTTAACTAATACAAACTTATTGTAAAGTGTTACCATAATTTTCGATTCAATTCACATTTAATTGTATAGCACTTCATTTTTGTATAGTACCGATTCTTTATGAAACCAGATATATGTTTTTGACCTTGTTCAATACTAATCTACAAGATATACTGATTAACAGTCTTCTGACACAACTGATGTGCTAAAATTTTTCCAGCCCTCTCCCCATATCCATATGAAATGTGTCTAGATTTTAGTATAAGGTTTTCTGCTTGACGTGTCAAGAGGAGATCAAACTCCAACTTAAGCATCAGACGCTGTTTAAGTATCTCATCGGATAGTGAGTGGCTGTATCTAATATCTAATTTCAAAATACCATCCGTCAGCTGCCTAAGACATTTGGTAGTGGCTCTGCTTTGCATTGAACCATATGAAATGATCTGCCCCCTCAAATATGCTTTCAGTGTTTCCCAAATTTTTAGAAAAGACATCCCTGGAGTCTTATTGTGGGATAGAAAGTGTCACGTTCACATGGACTTTTAGTTTGTTTGTTTTCATTTTGTCACATGTTCCTTTGTTCCAGTTTCCCGCCACAATCAGTTACCATGGACATTAATCACATTCATCACAGCTGTTTGTTACTTGAGTTAATCAGTCAGTGTATTTAAGTTCCTGTTTGTCTTCAGTTGTTTGTCGGGTCTCGTTTGTGAAAGGTATGTGTTGGTGTATGTTCTGCTCTGGATTCTGTGTTTCTCCCTGTGGATTATCAAGTAAAGACTTATTTACCTTTCCTCTTCCTCTTTCTGTTACCATTATGTAACAGAAAGAGATCGATCTGTAATTTAATAAAATTCACAAATGTTTCATCTGAAAGAAGGAGGGGGTTGAACCTCCATGGGCAGTATCCAGGATCTACGCCTGGAATGAATAGCTTCATTTTAAAGGGGGCATGGTCTGAAATGACTATAGCTTGCTATTCACAGTCAGAAACCATATCAAAAAGATTATCATATATATAAATAATAATCGATTTGTGAAAATGAGTTATGAACTGGAGAAAAGAAGGAATAACCACTAGAGGTAGGGTTTCTGAACTGCCAAATATCAGTCAAACATATGTCTGAAGAAAAAGATGAACTGTTTCGGATGATTTGGATTCAGGGCACACTTTAGATGAACTGCGATCAAGTTTGGGAGAAAGGACACAGTTTAAATTCCCCCCCATCCCCCTATGAGATCTGAGTCTATATTAGACATTACAAATGGTATATTCTTACACATTATGATTGCTGTCCCCTTGTCTTAGAATTAAAACTAGAATGAAATGTTTGCCCTATCCATTCGCCTGTTAGTCTAGTGTGGTCCGCCACCCGGAGATGAGTCTCCTGAAGAAATGCTATGTCAGCCTTCAGATAATCAAGGTGTAAGAGTACCTTTTTCCATTTCACAGGATGATTTAAAGATTTAACGTTCCAACTAACAAAATTAATCATGCGTCCTGCATTTCCCATTGGACTGGTGTTAGCCATCAGGAGACTTAATGGGTGAAACATTGAGAACACAACCCCATAATTCAAGACAATGAAATTTTAAATAATCAAAACAAAACAAAACAAAACAAAACAAAAAAAGCCTTCAAACAAATTGAGTCTGGTAGGACCCCAACCCCAGCCACCTAAATGAACCTGGTGGCTATAATGTCCATTGCAAGATGTGTCATACATTATAATATGGCAAGGGAGAACCACTTTAGTGTCCTATAAACCAGCTTCTGTCCAGCCAAGTTGAAAAAAACAAAAACAAAAAAAAAACACTATTGACCATTTGACCATAATTAAACACTGCCGTTTAGTTAAACACAAAAGTCCCAATGTCTATTATAGCTAGATGAATGACATCTATGTGCTCTCAGCTTCCAAAGAGGAAGATGGCTAAAATGTATGCTGATAGCCTTTTTAACATATGTATCAGGACAATAAATTGGAAAGAGTCTTGTGTTGAAGTCCGGGGGAAAAAGGGAAAGTCCCGAAAAAAAATTGTAAAATGGAGTGTTAAGATTCACTTTGCCATTTCCTCACCTTGAATCGTTGACTTCACATAGGTCATTGCTTTCTCTGGGTCCAGAAATTCCTTGTTGACTTCCTTGTAAGAGATTCGGACTCGAGCTGGGAACATTATCCTGTATCAAACATCACATCGGCCTCGGAGCAGATTCCAAACATCGTTGAAAGCGGCCCGTGCTCTGGCCACATTCGCAGTGTAATCTGGAAAGATGGCTATCGGCTCGCCTCTTTAACAAAGTGGACCTTGTTCTCGGGCGAAGAACTTCAGCGCAGTCCTGGTAGCAATTACCCAGGGCTTTCCGTTTTGCTTTTTAGGTGTTTGGCCTTAGTGTGAACGGTCGATCAGGATGTCTTTCTCTAAGTTTAAAACTTCCTTCAGCAGTTTAGAGACTGCAATGGTAGAGCTTGAACCGGTCTCCTCTGGAACCCCTGCAATGCGTACGTTACATCTCTGCATCCTTCCTTCCAAATTGTCGTTCTTTTCCTTCAAGTTAGCCAGCTCTGTTTTAAGTTCTGCAACTGTAGACTGTAATAAAGTGATCTCATCTGACCATGTTGATAATCCTCCCTCCACATCGCTGATAGCGGCCTTCATGTTGTCCATTTCGGAACGGATTGCCACTGTGTTGTTTGCAATTTCCTTTTTTGAGTTCCACCCTGATGACAACCGAGATGTCCTCTCTCAGAGAGGCTAGAATATCTGCTGTCCATCACCGATTCTAGCTGCGAAATAGGAGGCAAATCGCCGGAGGCGACAGAGGCTTGAGTCGAGGACGTCTCTGACCTAGTTTTCGCAGGGCCGCTGTATTTATATTTACACCATTTAAATGATCAACACAAGTACTCGTTATTCAGAGGGGTCTCACGGGTATTAGAAAACAATGTCCACAGTAAATTTGAAGGAAATTTGTCAATCATTCCCTCTCATCTTACTGAAGAGACTATGTATTTCATCACATGAATAAAACAGATCACACAAGGTTCCCCTGCAGCTCTCACCTCCTAAGAAAAGCTGAAACCCCTCCACACAGCCATTGAGCATTGGATTATTCACAATTAAAATGTTGAATGGCTGAGAGCGATGTTTTCTTCACAGTGGATTCGTTTTATTTAGCTTATGTATCTGCCCTCTGAGACAGCCATTGTACATAGAGAAAAAAATGTCCCACACACACTCAGAGAGGAACTCTCCATGAGTTCATTTTTGCAGAACTGAACAGCCAGAATCCCCTACAGCAGCATGACAGATCCAAAACCACAAAATCACCAGTGGGCCTGTGAGCATAACTTAATGCATCTATATCTGACAGTCATGATGGAGACAGCTTTAACCATTGACTGTCTGATGCATACTGAATATATACATATACATAGTCTAGCATATATGTAAGGGATAACAGCTAGAATTTACAACAATTTAATGCACAATGTGGAGAAAAAGAACCACCTGACATGAAGTGGTTAGAACTGTTTAATGCACAGGGTTAGTTCACCCCAAAATGAAAATTCTGTCATTTATTACATATCCTCATGCCGTTCCACACCCGTAAGAGCTTTGTTAATCTTCGGAACACAAATTAAGATATTTTAGTTGAAATCCGATGGCTCCGTGAGGCCTTCATAGGGAGCAATGACATTTCCTCTCTCAAGGTCCATAAAGGTACTAAAAACATATTTAAATCTGTTCATGTGAGTACAGTGGTTCAATATAATATTATAATAATTTTATGTTGTTACTTTTTTTTTTTTTTGACTTTATACATGGCTTGGATTTGACTTTAATCAGTAAAAAAAGTCCAAAATGTCAGAATCCGTGTCAAGTTCAAGTACAAGTCCACCCGAGTGCGTCTGAGCACAAGTTCATTCATAATTGAGTTAATTCAAGTTCAAGTACCCCAACTCTAATTTGATGTTTCTTCCTTCAAAGAGATAAGAGCTGTACTTGCATGACTGAAATCTAGCTGCCCAAGATGCATTTCAAAGATGGCCGCCAAATGAAATTTCTTTGCTTTAAAGGGACTTTGGTAGAGTATTATGTGAGCAAAAGAGAAAGAAAGAGTGTGTTATTACCTGTGTTTGGTATAGCTTTCTTGCTGTAGGTCAAGTCATAAATTTATAAAAATAATAAATCATATATATATATTTAAATATATATATATATATATATATATATATATATACTCTTTTGACGAATAGAAAGACAGCATTTATTTGAAATAGAAATGTTTTAATAATATTGATAATAACAATAATAATAATAATAATAATAATTATAATAAATGTCTTTACTGTCAATAATGATCAATTTTATGTGTTCTTGCTAAAGAAAAGTATTAAGAAACAATTTACTGACCACAAACATTTGAACAGTAGTGTATTGTATATATCATCTTCATCTCAGATGTTTCTCTTTGAATGGCTCAAAAAACAAAAACAAAAAAAAAACAACAACACCTGTGTGCAACAGTTTACTCCAGTGATTAGGGTGGTGGAAAGAAAAAGTGACAGGCGTCAGGGGGACAGGTGGCAGAGAGGGGGATTAAAGCAGTGTATCTGTCACTGAGAAATTGTGGGATGCGGTTAATTCCATTCAGAGCTAGTTAGCATGCTCAGTGCTTTGTATCTATGGCTGACAAGGTCTTACGGCAAGATCACGGGAGAGCAGCAATTGATGGATTGTTTCAGGTGCTCAGACAGTCACTGAGCTGCGGCTGACATGTCAAGAGCAACAAAGAACATGCTAATGAGCATGTGTTTGGGTGTTTTTGTGTGTGGCACACCTCTCACATGCAGACCCAAGTCCTTAGCTGAAACAAGTTATTTAGTGTGAAATGGTTTCACTAAACAGCTATCCCACTTTAGCATTCAATATTTTTAAATCATTCAATTAGTTCACCCAAAAATTCAAATATTTTATTTATTACACCATACCCACACCCGTAAGACCTTCTTTAATCTTCGGAATGCTAATTAAGATGTTTTTGTTGAAATCCGATGGCTCAGTGAGGCCTGCATATCCAGCAATGACAGATCCATTAATGTTCTAAAAACGTTTTTAAATCAGTTCATGTGAGTACAGTGGTTCAATATTAATACTATAAAGTGACAAGAACATTTTTGGTGCATCAAAAAAGCAAAATAACGACTTATATAGTGATGGCCGATTTCAAAACACTGCTTCATGAAGCTTCAGAGCGTTATGAATCTTTTGTGTTGAATCAGCAGTTCGGAGCACCAAAGTCACATGATTTCAGCAGTTTGGCAGCTTGACAGGCAATCCAAATCATGAATCGACACAAAACATTCGTAACGCTCCGAAGCTTAAAATATAGCAAGTATTTCACACACACACAAAAGTATATAGCAAGAATTTTATGTATGTATCACAAACTGCTCTGACAGGTTGAATATCCAAATGCAGCTTAATTAGGACAATCCAGAATCATAATCCATAAAACAGGTGATGGGTCAAACACATGGGCAAACAGTCCAAACATAAAACAAGGTTCATGAGACAGGCAAACAGGGAAATACAGGAAACCAGGCAGAAAGTCAAAACATGGGTAACCAGAGGGAGAGTGCTCAGAAATGTAGTGTGACACTTTGCACTGAATGACAGAAAACACAAGGATTATATTGATTATAAGGATTATTTCTCCTGGGTTAATTTGTATGGCCCAAAACTCATTATATGAATAATCACATAAATATATTATTTCCAGGTTGTCCAGTTGCCAGATCTCGAATGGAACACATTCTACTCACACAATCGTCATACAAATACAAATTTCAACCCATTTGTGACCTCAACCTGGCAACCTAAAACTTGGTTGCGCTGATGATATCTGTGCAGGTAGTAGACGCGGGAAGTTGAATCAAGCATCACTGGTAGAAATGGGAGGAGAAGACTCATTGGTGCTCTGGTGAAAAAAGCTAAATATACATGTAAATTTAACAACTGCTGGAGGGAAGAATTAATTTCTCTCAAAGCCATATCAACAATGCCCACACCTTTTGCAAAGTGTCTCACACTTATTTTAATATCGGACACAGTGGGGAAAATGATGTTACTCAGCACATTAAATCACAATTGCACAACTGAGCAGCGGAGGCACAGAAGGGTACACCGGCCATTTCAACCTTCAATGTAATGTTAATGTACAATGTTAAATACATGAAATACATGTGTTTTTGTTACATGTTCTACAGTTCCACATGTTCCACAGTGTTTAATAAAAAAATAAATATAAAGAAACATAAATAAGTCATGTTTCTTTTGTCTGTCTGTCTTCTTTTGTCTGTCATGCTTATTCATGTTTCTTTTGTTCTTTTGAAGAGTACCAATATCAAGTTCTTCCTTTCAGCCTAGCTTTGTCAGCTCACATTTTCACAAAGTGTGTTGATACAGCTCTGGCTCAACTGCGACTCCAGGGCATCAGCATACTAAACTATATCTACGATTGTTTGATTCTAGCTCAGTCGGAGCATCTGGCATTTTGACATCGAGATTTCATTCTCGCCTACATAAGAAAATGACAAGAAGAGTGTTAACTGCCCAGAGGGTGTAGTGCTAGAGTTCCTACAGGAGCGATTCTTTGCAGGTGTATGTGGGGGCCATAGCTGCTTATCATACTCCTTTGGGTGTGTCTTTTGGGAAACACCCTCTAGTTACCTGTTTCTTTCGTGGCACCTTGAGACTTAGACCTGCAGTCCACACGAGGATGTCGGCCTTTGACCTGGCCATTGTATTAGACGGCCTTTTCTTTGGCTACCCTTCAAGTTTCAAGTTTTTTGAGGAAGTTTCTGAGAAGTTTCTCATTCTGAAAACTATTTTTTCTCCTTGCTATCTCGTCTCTCAAAAGAACTGGAGACATACAAGCACTCTCGGTTTCTCCCTTGTGCTTGGTATGGTTAAAGCTTTTCTTCACCCTAGACCTTGCTATGTTCCGAAGGTTCCTACTATAAGACCTATCGTACTGCAGGCCTTTTGTCCTCCTCCCTTCAGGATATCAGACCAAGAGAAGCTAAATCTGCTCTGCTCAGTGAGAGCCTTAGATGTTTACGTCCACAGAGCTGCCCTGTGGAGAAAGTCTGAAACTCTTTGTTTGCTTTGGGTCACCCAGGAAGGGGTGCCCAGCATCTAAGCAGAGGATGAGCAAGTGGGTGGTCAAGGCCATCTCTTCTTACGAGTCGTCCGGTCAGCCTTCACTTTTGGCTGTACAGGCCCACTCTATGCTGCTTCTAAAGCATTACTGTCAGGAGTTTCCCTCCAAGATGTGTTTGATGTGGCAGGCTGGTCCTCGCCACACATTTGTGAGGTTTTAGGAGCTTGACCTCGGCTCTACTCCAGGGGTGCAAGTTGGTCCTCACTGCACACTTTCGTGAGGCTTTATGACCTTGACTTTGGCTCTACTCCAGGGGCGCAGGTGCTTTCATCTTAGTGTGCACATACAATTTCACACAGACAGGTAATTGCTTGTACAGTGGCGTGGGTATAGCACTCCCACAGCTTTTCGACTCAGCGCAAGTTCCCTTAAAATGGAACATCTCGGTTACGTATGTAACCATGGTTCCCTGAAAAGGGAACGAGACGCTGTATCACCCTGCCATACTCCCGGCATGCCTGTGTCAGAAAGTCTTGCTTCAGCTTATCAGAAGCTAACACTGTTTGGTCTGGGTATGCTTTACATTTTCTTGGTCAATGACGTCACCCCCCATGACGTTCCTTTATGCCATTGGACTGATTCCATATGTGGTTCATGATGCAATCACGATGCAGTCACGCAATCACGTTTCGATGCAGCGTCTCGTTCTCTTTTCAGGGAACCATGGTTACATATATGTACAAATGAAAAATGTACAAACAACTGTGTCAGATATTGTCAGGTCAGATATTGTCAGGTATTGTCCTTGACAGAGGTTCAAATTCTTAGTCAATCTTTGTCCCCCCTTCTCCTTTTTTTTTAACAATTTCCATATTCATTTGTCCTCAGAAGCCTGAAGAACTCATGTGTTTCATGTCTAACACAAAGTAAAGAGGAACATAGAAAGGGCTAATGAGGTCTCGAGTGGATTTGTCCAGGTCCAACCTTCACTGCAACACAAATGACACTTTAGTTAATCCAATTACTCTTAGATCATGATCAAAAATGCATAAGCCTATGAAATGATCCCATCTCAGAAAGGCCATGATGGCCTTGTTATGGTCCTCTCCACCTAGACCTTCTCTTGTTCAGGATGTTAAAACCTTAAATCACTGTATTTTACATTATATTATCTCAGGTAATTTTGAGTGTTACATGCAAAGAAATTTTTCCCATTGCTAGCACTATGCTCTACAAGTTGAGCTACAGGAACAAAATGATACATCGATGGGATTGTTCCTGAGGTGCATGAGCAACAATTTAAAGTTTCTTCAGATAGAGTTTTAATCTATTTAGCTTCTTAATATTCTGACTGTCGTATAGAGTTAATCAAACTTTACTAAATATTGAACTTCAGGCAGCTGACACACTGAGTCGGCGAGTTTTCTTTTGTTACGGTCAGCGCATTTCAATAAGCCTCCGCAACAGAGTTGGAATGAGATAAAGTTTATTAATAATTTACAGGCCATCCTCATGGCCTGAGCTATGCTAGATCATTTAGGCTCAAGTGCAAGCCTTAGTCTGCTGTCAGCTTTCTGTCAAATACAGCTTTTATGTCACCATTTCCAAGGTCAAAATACTGGTAGCATAAGATATACAGTGAGAGGTCAAATCACAAAACTTGACCGCTAAAAAGACTCTCAGAGCAGTTTGGATCTCCCAGACTCCTTCAAAAAGGTTCAGAACAATCTATAGAGCAATCCATCACACCACTAGTCATATGACAGCTAACTTCCTGTCTCACACAGTGTGACCTAGAGAGGCTTTATGAGCCACAAGCCATTCATAACCATAATGCTCTACCATTCACATACCAGATGCAATGTGTGTTAAGAAGGGTGAGATTCATTTAAAGTCAGTAGTCTAGCACAGAGGTTATTAAACTGGGAACATGAAATTCTTTATTTAAATTATGCAGCATATTAGCCAATGCCATTTCCATCTTTATTCAAGATCGAGGCATTTTAATCATTTTAATTTTGAATCACTTCACTGAAAACTTGTCGGCTAAGCAATAAATAATTATTTCCTTATGAATCATCTGTTTTCAAATCCACATCATTTAAGTATCACAACATCGATGTTTCTCAAAAAATAATGTGCACAACACAGTACATGCATTTCCTGGAAAACCCACACTAGATGTTTTCAATGCATAATCGCTTTCCGAGAAGAGGGAGAAAATGGTGTAGCATGTGTAGTGGTTTCACTTTAAGTCACGGCCTCATGTGAATGACGTCATTAGGCATGGCTGAAGATAGAGGTGCGTGAAATAAAAGAGAACACAGTGGTTTTGGATCAAGACTGATACAATGTGGTTCTTTTTACAACAAAATCATACAGCCTGAGCATCTTCAACATGCCTGTCAGAGATGATAATGTGCAAAATACACAACATACATGAGATATATTGGTTCTTCACTTGCTGAAATTGAATCATAATGATCAGGGAACTGAGTGAAATACTTCACACTGCATGCTAAAGAGAATAAACACCAATCCAACTGAAAACTTTGCAGAGTTAGTGAACATCGAGTGATTTTGAGATGAGTCCCTGTAGTTGTACAATTTGACTCTCATATGGTGATGTAATATATATTATAAACTTGACAGGTGATTTTTATAAAATGTAGTTTGATTACTATCTTCTAAGTTGTTTAAAAGATTAAGGCAATTATCAAAGTTTGATAAAAATGTTAATTTTCCACTGAAAAAGATTTTTACATGATTTTTGTTACATTTTATTACCCCTTAGCTTGGCTCATATAAAGGACATGTTCAATCTGTGTAAAAAAAAAAAAAGAAAGAAAAAAAGTAATCTATAAAAATAAAAGTAATTTGAAAAGTAGAAGAAGCATGCAGAATTCATGGTAAAAAGTTTTAAAGAGTTTTCAATGTGATTTTTACACACAACAAAAACCCTGAAAAATGTTAGTTTTAGTGGATCTTTTATATTTTACAAAATATACCATATATAAATGTTCAGCTTGAGCTGAAGTCCTTTTCACAAAACAGTTGTTGGAGAAACTACGAGCAGATGATGTGCAGCTAGTCAGGGTTCCTCAGCAGTAAGTCAGCATTCTCTTTAAACTGAGGCGTTCATCAGCCGGGTGTGAGATCTGTGGTTCATAGTGGGAGTCTGATGTATAGGTTCTGTGTAGGAGGGCAGTACCCTGACAAGAACACAATGAAAAACAACCCCTTCTACATACGGTCCTGCCAAACTGTCAGAGAGATGACTCCATCTGCCATTCCTCACAGCTGCATGCTACAAAGAGCCCACCAGCAGCTCTGAGCCCAGAAGACTAGAAAAAAATCACCAACTTGTAAGAAATGATTAAATAAATGTAAATTACAGTGCTTTTGTGGATTAACAGCTGTGCTGGACCATCAAATCATTCACTACAAAGTGAGTACAGATATTTGGAATTGCTTCTGTGGTGTCACATCATCAGTGTTGCTAACTTCTGTCAGGGTTATTATAGTTAACAAAAACTAGAGTTGACTAACAATAATAATAATAATAATAAAAACCTTACAATAAGGTCCCATTTGTTAACGTTAGTTAATGCATTACCTAACATGAACAATAGGGAATACATTTGTTACAGTATTTATTAATCTTTGTTAAAGATAATAAATAAAGCTAAAAATGTGACTGTTCAATGTTAGTTCATGTTAGCTCAGGTCATGAAATAATATTACTAGATACAACGTTTGATTTTAATAATGTAGTAAATGTTCAAATTAACATTAACTTACATTAACACATGTTTTAGAAGCATTTTTCATTATTAGGTCATGTTAACTAGTTAACTAATGTTAACAAATGGAACCTTGTTGTAAAGTGTTAACACAAGTTTTGTAACGTGTGCAATTAATTCTATGTGGAATAATTGAAAGCAAACAAATTACTGAAGCATGTGAAATTGCGACATTAACGGAAGTTATGTCACGCAGTTAGATGATCTTGGGAGTCAGGAGTTTATCACACCAAGCATCTACAATTGTGCAAACACCTATAACCCTGGTAGGCTGAAATTTCTATTCTAACCCTTTAATAAGCCGATTTTGCTTCTCTGTTTGCGATCAGATTATTATAAACCACTATACTCCAGGAAAGTTTTCAGTTCAATGATCCAGAAAGCAAATTCATTCAGTCGGTCCAAAACAATGCTAATGTAAAGAAAACATTTCGGTTACATATGTAACCCTCGTACCCTGAAAGGGGGAATGGAGACGTCTGCCGACGAATTGGGAATCTTGCTAGAGAGACCAATCTACTTTGAGTGTAACTAAACAAGCCAATACACACTGGCATGAGATGTTTTGCATCTGACTGCCACTCCCTGCAGCGTGGGTATAAATAGGCAGCAGGTGCAATGTATATTCAGGTTTTCGCTAAGGGGCCGAGCCCCTCAGCGGTGGTACAGCAACTATGGCGATGGGACATGACGTCTCTGTTTCCTCCTTCAGAGGGATGACATCTCACACCTCTGCAAGGTTTAGCCAGGGGGCACTTCTGGACCACTAAGGTGGACATCATCTGGCCGAGGGCCAGCACTGTGACTTTAATCATGGTCAGTCTTTGTGCGCTGCTCAACCTCGGCTTAGAACTACCCTCATCCATTAAGAGTGCCTTGGCCGTGTATGCAGGGCATACTTTTGGCGTTCCATATTTTGGCACCAATTTGCCTCCATACGGCCAAGTTTTCCATGCACATCTGGGAAAAAAGGCGCAGGGCAGCCACGAAAGCTCAGAATGAGACTGAGTGCACAGCAACACAGGAAAGCATGGCTGTCAACTCTGAATCTGATTTAGCATGAGCACACACCATTACAGTGGGAAGCTCAGCATCATCTTCATTTCCAGAGAATAATGACTTTTCACATACTCCGTTTGCAGTGCGTATGTGGTGTGTGTTGAATTATGCGATGCAGGAGCAGCACATGCTATTGTGCTTTCACATATGCCGTGTTTGCAGTGTGCAACTGATCCGTGGCTGTATATCACAGACATTGCATTTACTTATTTTTATTTCAAATCCAAAAGTTGTTACTGAACAAGGCTTGTCAGCTTTGCGATTCTCTTATACACTGTAAAAAACTGAAATTACCATTTGTCCAACATACTGTGCTTTTTGAGTCACATATATTAGGAATTGTGAATAACTGAATCTACATAAAAATACATGTTAGTCCAACAAAATTCAACAAAATGTCATAGCTACATATTAAACAAAGTTTTCTGGACAAACATTTTTATGTTGAACAGCAATGCTAAGCATTCGTGCTGAGCCAGAAAATTGTGCCGAATGCACAGGGTTTCCTTCTCTGTTTTATGCTTTAACTCCTCCTCATTATCTCGATGCCATGGTAGATTTCGCAAATCTTGATTCTTCAAGGATCTAAGAAATCATACGACTGTAGGTAAGTATTAATATTACTTTAAATTTTATGCATGCAATAAATTGCATATTTCCCAACAGGTGTAGGCTATTATTAGATATAAAATCATTGTGTTAAACAGGTTAAAAATGCAAATTGTTAAACAGTGGATAATCTTTGTATAGTTTTAACTCATATGTTGGTGTAATTTTAATTATACATTAAAGGTGCATGTGTCTGAACGTGTCTGTGAAGTTTCAGCTCAAAATACCCCATAGATTTTTTTTTATTAATTTTTTTAACTGCCTATTTTGAGGCATAATTAGAAATGTGCCGATTCATGCTGTGGCCCCTTTAAATCGTGCGTTCTCCGCCCCCTCCCGAGCTCTCGACTCTATCACTGCATAAACAAAGTTCACACAGCTAATATAACCCTCAAAATGGATCTTTACAAAGTGTTCGTCATGCAGTATGTCTAATCGCGTAAGTACAGTGTTTATTTGGATGTTTACATTTGATTCTGAACGAGTTTGATGGTGCTCCGTGGCTAACGGCTAATGCTACACTGTTGAAGAGATTTATAAAGAATGAAGTTGTGTTTATGCATTATACAGACTGCAAGTGTTTAAAAATGAAAATACCGACGGCTCTTGTCTCCGTGAATACAGTAAGAAATGATGGTAACTTTAACCACATTTAACAGTACATTAGCAACATGCTAACGAAACATTTAGAAAGACAATTTACAAATATCACTAAAAATATCATGTTATCATGGATCATGTCAGTTATTATCGCTCCATCTGCCATTTTTCGCTGTTGTCCTTGCTTGCTTACCTAGTCTGATGATTTAGCTGTGCACATCCAGACGTTAATACTGGCTGCCCTTGTCTAATGCCTCAATCATGGGCTGGCATATGCAAATATTGTGGGCGTACACCCCGACTGTTACATAACAGTCAGTGTTATGTTGAGATTCGCCTGTTTTTCAGAGGTCTTTTAAACAAATGAGATTTATATAAGTAGGAGGAAACAATGGAGTTTCCATGTACTGAACTCTTGTTATTCAACTATGCCGAGGTAAATTCAATTTTCAATTCGATGGCACCTTTAAAAAAACATATTATGGAAGTGCAGTGGTCATCAACAAAAATGTTTTATGTAGGCTAAATACAAAAAAAAAAAAAAAAAAAAAAGGCTTGCGGCCTAACTTGTTTTATGTTTGTGTCACTGGTTAGAGAAAGATTAGCTCATTAACGTTCTCTAAACACAGATTATCGTAAATTAGATCATTTATTTTAAGAATTTCAAGTATGTGATCAGGATCCCAGCCCGAATTCAGTATATTATCCCGCTTATATTGCGCGATAATACTTGTAAATAATAAAATAATAATTGTACACATAATAAAGTTTCAATACAATAGTAAGAAAAACGAAATTGAAATTAGTGAGTAATATGTCTATTTATATGATTTTATATCCTTTATTGTTAGTTAAGTCCTTTATTGTTTTTTTTTTTGTTTTGTTTTTTTTTGTCTCAAGGTGGCACTGATTAGCTGATTGTGTATCTGTTCTGCGCGTATGTGAGAGAAGAAGAGGACGGAGAGTTACAGGAAACGTTTAACCGGAGAGGTATGTTTAATGTGCAAATGTGTAAGCCTCACATACATAATGTATGGATAGATAAACTATTATGTAAATGTTCACTACCAGTCAAAAGTTTGGACACGGTAAGATTTAAGGTTTTTATGTTTTTTTTTTTTTTTTTAAAGTTTCGTCTGCTCATCAAGGCTGCATTTATTTAATTAAAAATACAGTAAAACCAGTAATATTGTGAAATATTATTACAATTTAAAATAACTATTTTCTGTTTGAATATATTTTATAAAGTAATTTATTCCTGTGATCAAAGCTGAATTTTCAGCATCATTACTCTAGTCTTCAGTGTCACATGATCCTTCAGAAATCATTCTAATATCATGATTATAATATATGTCTGTCAACATTCGTGGGCGGGGTCTGTGGCTTTTGTGACGTCACACTGCCAGGGATCTGGAAACGGCTTGTTCTGAGACACTGCTTATGATTTATGGGGATTAAAAAAAAAAGAGTGGGTGGATTTTGATCACTATAGGGTGGTTGTGCACACACACTGCCAACACACATGTCCAAACATCATGCAAAAGTGAATTTTGCATAATAGGTCCCCTTTAATGCACTACATTTAAACATTTTGTTCAAGTCATTATTTTATATTTATATAATACTTTAGATTTAACGTTATATATTACTTTGCTCACGCAAGTGAACAAACATTTAAAAATAGGCTGTATGTTAAAATCACAAACATTTTAAATTCAAACTTACAACAGACAAAAACAGCCAAATGTCATCTTCCGCTTTTAAAATCTTCATTCATGAAATATTTGTACATTGTTCTGGCTGTGTAAATAGGAGAAAAAAAAAAAAAGAAAGTGGATTGGACTGATCCACAGAGCACCAAAACACTCTTGTAGCCAATCAGCAATAAGAGGTGTAAGCATTCATGATAGGGGAAGAGAGAGAGTGAGCAAACAGGATATTTTTAGAAAGATTGTAAAAAAAGAGATATTACCAATGAGGAAAAGGTCAAAGGAATATAATTGAAAGAAGAAGGGTTACAATCAGACAAGTGCCAAGACCCGCATTAATATTAGATAAGCTTACCAGCACTCGAGAGACATTAGAAAGCGAGATGCCGAGGTTACTGTGTTTCTGCTCAATATATGAGTAACATTGTTTTTTTGTTGTTGTTGTTGTTTTAATTATTATTATACTTTTGCCATTTTACACAACCAAGATATCGTATGCTGTTGTTGTTATTGAGTCACAGCTTATTTTTCCACATTTGAGCGAGGTGTATAATCTGATGCACCAGCTTTATGTGGTTGCTTGTGTTGCATAGCCTGTTTGTTATTTTAGGAGCACAGCAATGAAGGGATGACAGCCCTTACTGCACCTTTAACATTAACTAAGATAAATAAATGTTTTTGAAGTATTTTTCATTGTAAGTTCATGTTAAATAATGTAGTTAACTAATGTTTACAAATGGCTTCTTTCATGGACGGCACCCATGCATGCCATTCCTCTGCAGTGTACGCCGTATTGTGTCACGGGAAATAGTTTGGCTTTCTACTTCTTTAGATAGCTGCAGTGAACTTACATGCCGATTTTCTTCAACTCTTCTCATCAGAAGACGCTCCTGTCGAGGTGTTAACTTCCGTGGATGACCTGGACATCTCTGTGAGATGGTTGCATTTCCGTCTTTTTTAAAATTTTTGTACCACTTTTGCTACAGTATTCTGACTGATAAATAAAGCTTTGCTGATCTTCTTGTAGCCTTCACCATTCTGGTGTAAAAAAAAAAAAAAAAAAAAATTCTCAGGTCTTGTGACATTTCTTTTCCATGTGGTGCCATTGCTGACAGCATTAAATGTGAAGGGGTTTTAACACCTTTTTCATGAGTTCACACTTACAAATAAGTCAGATAAATTAATTGGTAAATGTATTTGCCGTGCTGTCCAGGGAGAGGGCTCCGAGTGCGTAACAAATAATTGTGTAATGAATAATTTGACTCACCTGTGGTGGAATTCTTACAATTATAAAATTTAGCTTTGCTAAATGAGACTTTCAATAGGGTGTACTCATTTTTGCATCACTCTAATTTGAGTAAAACTGAAAATTAAATTAAGTTATATTATTAAGTTAAGTTATACTAAGTTATATTATTACCTTACTTTCGTGTTATAAGTTAAACAGATGTTATATAAAACATTTTGGAAATTGTTTTGTTTTCATTGAGATATTGTTTAAAATGTTACTTTTCAAAGGAGGTGTACTCATTTACGCTGAGCACAGTATTTGCATATATTTCATTTGAAGAAGACATGATGAAATATGTGTGCACATTGTTGGTTAATGTTTAGAGCAATAGATTATATGAAATATGTCTATAGAAACTGCTCTCGTCGCTTTTACATACTAAATATCTTTACAGTGATATTTCCCATGTGTTTGTAGACAAACTGCAGCTCTAAATGCAGGGAAAATGCAAACAGTACTTTTGTGTTACTGAGGAAACATACACTTATACAGTGGTGGTCAAAATTATTGGCACCCTTGGTAAATATGATCAAAGATGACTATAAAAATAAATCTGCATTGTTTATCCTTTTGATCTTTAATTCATAAAATTAGCAAAAATATAACCTTTCATTGAAGGAAAAGAATTGAAAGTGGGGGGAAATAAACGTTTTTCTCCAAAACACACTGACCACAATTATTGGCACCCTTTTATTCAAAACTTTTTGCAACCTCCTTTTGCCAAGATAACAGCTCTAAGTCTTCACCTATAATGCCTGATGAGTTTGGAGAACACCTGACAAGAGATCAGAGACCATTCCTTCATGCAGAATCTCTCCAGATCCTTCAGATTCCCAGCTCCATGTTGGTGCTTCTTCTCTTCAGTTCACTCATTTTCTTTAGGGATCAGGTCAGGGGACTGGGATGGCCATGGCAGAAGCTTCATTTTGTGCTCAGTGACACATTTTTGTGCTGGTTTTGATGTTTGTTTTGGATCATTGTCCTGATGGAAGATCCAACCATGGCCCATTATTGGATTTCTAGCAGAAGCGTTCAGGTTTTGATTTTTTTATCTGTTAGTATTTGATAGAATCCATGATACCATGTATTTGATCAAGATGTTCAGGAACTCCATCAGAAAAATAGGCCCACAACATTAAAGATCCAGCAATATATTTAACCGTGGACATGGGGTTCTTTTTATCCATGTGTGCACCAAACCCATCTGGTGGGTTTGCTGCCAAAAAGCTCTTTTTTTAGTTTCATCTGACCATAGAAGCCGGTCCTGTTTGAAGTTCCATTCATGTCTGACTGAATATGCTGGAGATTGTTTCTGGATGAGAGCAGAGGATTTTTCTTGAAACCCTCCCGAACAACTTGTGGGGACGTAGGTGCTGTTTGATCATTTTTTAGGCTTTCTGAGACTCAAGACTCAACTAATCTCTGCAATTCTCCAGCTGTGATCCTTGGAGAGTCTTTGTCCACTCAAACTTTCCTCCTCACCGCGTATTAGGACGATTTAGACACACGTCTTCCAGACAGATTTGTAACATCTTTAGTGAATTCGAACTTCTTAATTATTGCCCTGATAGTGGAAATGGGGATTTTAATGCTTTAGCTATTTTCTATTTTGTGAAGCTCAAGAATCTTTTGCTGCACATCAGAACTGTATTCTTTCCCAGCCAGCAATGACATGTGGGGCCCAGATGAGGGCTTCATGGGCGGCAAATGTGGGCCCCATTATGGGCTTGCACCCGGGATCCACATTGGGGCAAGCCGTGGAAGCCCAGACGTACTAAAAGTGGGACCTGTAAGGGTACTGCGTGGGTCTTAATTGGGCAATTCATGTCAGACCCATTTGGGCCCCACCTGCCCAAAGGGGTCCAAAGTGGGCTTTGCAACATGGCTACACAGATGGGCTTTAAATGGGATCTGTAAGAGTCTTATGTGGGTCCTAACTGGGCAATTCATGCCAAACCCATTTGGGCCCCACCTGCCCAAAGGGGTTTAAAGTGGGTTTGCAACCGGGATCCACATGGGGGCCAGCCGTGGATGCCCAGATGGGTTTTAAGTGGGATCTGTAAGGGTCTTATGTGGGTCCTAACTGGGCAATTCATGCCAAACCCATTTGGGGCCCACCAGTCTGAAGGGGTTTAAAGTGGGCTTGCACCCGGGATCCACATGGGGGCCAGCCGTGGATGCCCAGATGGGTTTTAAGTGGGATCTGTAAGGGTCTTATGTGGGTCCTAACTGGGCAATTCATGCCAAACCCATTTGGGGCCCACCAGTCTGAAGGGGTTTAAAGTGGGCTTGCACCCGGGATCCACATGGGGGCCAGCCGTGGATGCCCAGGTGGGTTTTAAGTGGGATCTGTAAGGGTCTTCTGTGGGTCTTAACCGGGCAATTCATGACAGACCCATTTGGGCCCCACCTGCCCAAAGGGGTTTAAAGTGGGTTTGCAACCGGGATCCACATGGGGGCCAGCCGTGGATGCCCAGGTGGGTTTTAAATGGGATCTGTAAGGGTCTTATGTGGGTCTTAACCGGGCAATTTGTGTCAGACCCATTTGGGCCCCACCTGCCTAAAGGGGTTTAAAGTGGGCTTGCACCAGGATTCAACCGTGAATGCCCATATGGGCTTAAAGTGGGCTCTGTAAGGATCTTATGTTGGTCCTAACTGGGCAATTCATGCAAGGTAAGCCCAACCATTCATTTAAGGAAACAATCTAAGAAAAATTAAAAATGAAGAATGAATGTAAGTACAAGATAAATACAAGACACTTGATGCTTTGAACTGCAAGAAATATATTAAATTGAACAACAAAAATTATCTTTAAAAAACAATGTCACAACATACAGTAAACTAAAAAATATATTTTAAAAAAATCTCTGAAAAAAAAAACTCCAAAAATACAATACAAAATACACTCATTATATAATACATTGAACAACAAACATAATCTTTAACAATTAAAATTTTACAACGTACCGGTAAATAAATAAAAAATATATATTTTTTAAAAATGTCTGAAAAAAAGAAAACAAAACATATCTCCAAAAAATACATCCAAAACAGTCATGGCGTTTGTGTTGTCGATGTTCTTTTTTACCCATAGATATATGAGCAATATCACACGAGTAGCCGTGCGATATGGCTGTATATCAGCACGCTGTGATTCGTCCGTAGGCACGAGGCCGCAGGCCGAGTGCCGTAGGTAATCACTGCGTGCTGATATACAGCCATATCGCACGGCTACTCGTTTATACAACAGTTCGACGGCACGAGTGTGTAAATAAATAAGAACAACAACGGAGTGTCTTTAAAACCCTCTTTTGTGCAGCACTACTTCCTTCCGCCACGGATTCATATCTCAAGTTGTCAGTTGGACCAAGCCTCCGTTACTAACTCTAAAACGTCACTTTAGAACTAGTAACGAAGGAACATCGAGTCGCTTCATTGAAACACATTGAATTTTATACAGTATTAGAGAGAGAGAGAGAGAGAGTAGGCTATTACCTGTCTGATATATTGCATTACATTCATTCTTCAAGTCGATGTCCATAATATTATATCCATTATAAAAGTCAGTTTGAATGTCCTCTGAGAAAAGCGATCTTTCTATAACACCACAGCGCTAAAAACAACTTCCTTTGCAAAAGTTCCTTTCAATTTAAAAGTCTCTTGTGCTTCACTGACTCATTCCTCCTGTAAAGTGTTGCCGCCATCTAATGGCGTATTAATGTAACTTTCACTCAATCCATATTACTTACTAATGGACATATTTATATAAAATAATATTTATTGAACAACAAATAAGCACAATTGTACAGTTCAGTCAAACAAAGCACTAGTTATTTACAAAAAACAAAAACAAAACAAAAAATATTTACGCTTGTATGTGGGTTTTACAAATATTTAACGAATGAAAAGGATTTTAAAGAGTGTGTGACAAAACCTCTTAACTCCATTGGATCCTCAAACTGTCAATCAAACCTCATTACATTAATCCGCCTCCCCTTGTGAATGAAGTGCGCACGCAGTTTGGACATCTCCTCTATGCAATGCCAAGGTAAATAAAGATCTGATGTTTGAAAAAAAAATTGTAAAGCGTTTTCTTTACTCAAAAAACCCTATGTTTATAAAGTTTAATGTTTTACGTATTTGAAGAGCGGAGAAGAGTCTTCGTCTGATATGTCCCGTCTAGTTGAAGCCAATATGCTATATATAATGATGTAACATAATGTCGTTTATTATTATCAAATTTAACATAGCACAATTCGACTTGCTCTGGAACAAATAATAGATTAATAAAGACCAAAGATTGCCTGTTCTATGTACTCATATTGAATAATGTCTCGTGTTTAACCACTATAAGAGCCAGCGGCAAATCCCAGAGGCACTGGCCGAGATTAAGCTGTTCTCGGCAGTTACAGAAGCACTGAACGGCCGCTGACGCCCTGGAGCTCACATCTCCGAAAACGTCAAAACAAGTTGTAAAATAGGCGCTGTTATTAAATATGAGTCACATATTTCAGGTCTAAACAACTACATTCTCGCCTAAAAACTATTAAACAGTTTGTGGTACAACAAGTAGTATTTGTAAAAATTGCGGTTGATTTGGTCGGCCGCCATGACGGTCACTTCAAGCGGAGTGATACAAACGGTGAAAAGGTAGGAGGAGTGCTGTTATCGCTGAAATATCGCATGGCTATCAGCCAATCAGATTCGAGAACCAGACAGAACTGTTGTATAAATATATATAAGACCCATATATGTGTTCCCAGTTCAAACCCATGCCAACTTGGCCCATAAATATATCATGCAAGACCCATATATGTTTTCCCAGTTCAAACCCATGCCCACTTGACCCATAAAAATTCTATGCAGGACCCATATGTGCATTCCCAGTTCAAACCCATGCCCACTTGACCCATAAATATGCCATTCAAGACCCATATATGTATTCCCAGTTCAAACCCATGCCCACTTGGCCCATAAAAATTCTATGCAGGACCCATATGTGCATTCCCAGTTCAAACCCATGCCCACTTGGCCCATAAATATGCCATTCAAGACCCATATATGTGTTCCCAGATCAAATCCATGCCCACTTGGCCCATAAATATGTCATGCAAGACCCATATATGTGTTCCCAGTTCAAACCCATGCCCACTTGGCCCATAAAAATTCTATGCAGGACCCATATGTGCATTCCCAGTTCAAACCCATGCCCACTTGGCCCATAAATATGCCATGCAAGACCCATATATGTGTTCCCAGATCAAACCCATGCCCACTTGGCCCATGTCTGTCCCTTATGGGGCCCATGTAATCAGCTCATATGGGCTTCCTATGTGGGACTCGTACTACAAAACCTACATGGGACCCGCTGATTTCACCCAGCCAAAGCCCATGCCCACACAGTACCCATGGAACCCGTAGTTAACCCATCTGGGCCCCACGTGTCATTGCTGGCTGGGTTGGTTTTACTCATTGTGATTATTTTACTCATTGCTGGAGATTGTTTCTGGATGAGAGCAGAGGACTTTTCTTGAAACCCTCCCGAACAACTTGTGGGGATGTAGGTGCTGTTTGATATATATATTTTTTTTTTTTGGCTTTCTGAGACTCAAGACTCAACTAATCTCTGCAATTCTCCAGCTGTGATCCTTGGAGAGTCTTTGTCCACTCAAACTTTCCTCCTATATTATATTTTATGATGAAGGCTATATTCAAAATAAATTGTTAAAATAATTTTTTCTTCAAAACTATCTAAAAATAATGTGTGTAGGAATTACATTTTATGATTTTAAAGCCTTTTATTATCTCAATTTTCAAATAATTCACTTTTTATGCTTTTCAATACCAGTGCGGAAAACCTGGTATACACATTAAAAGTGCCAATGCTAATTTCACTGACTGTCTTGATCTCCCCTGACTTGAGCAAAAGGGGTTTGATATCCATTTTTGATATCTTTCAGCTCAACCCAAATAAAGAAATCTCTTGAGTTGCTCTCGCCCGTACATGAACACAGTTATGCCAACTTGCATTTTCTCAAGCATGCATAGACATTACATCTGGGCCAGTTCTGCATTGCTGTCCCAGTTCTTCACATCAAAAGAAAAAATACCCAGTCCACACACTCAGTGGGATCGGCCTCTTTACCCTTACATTTTTTGCGTTTGTGAGAAAGTTTAAGTTGCAGAAGCTCTATAGCAGGGATGGGCAACTGGCGGCCCGCGGGCTGCATACAGCCCACCATGTCTTTAAATACTGCCCGCTGAACCACTCGGATGATCAATTTTAAAACATTTGAAAAGTAATGGAAAGATTGCGTTCAGCTTATGATGTTAAAACTAAATCAAACTAGGAGAGTTTATAAATAAATATACAAAGAGTATTTATTTATAATATAATTATTTATAATTATGATAAATAAATGAATTAAATAAATAAATATACAAAGAAAAGCAAAAAAAAAAAAAATATTCTACTTTATCATTTATCTACTTTTTCTTTTATTTATACATTTATTAATTTCGACTTTTATTTCCACATTTATTCATTTATGTATTTATTTTCATATCTGTTCATTTACACATTTATTAATTTATTAATTTCTACATTTCTTTATTTTCACATTTATGTGTTTCTACATTTCTTTGTCTGTAGAGTAATGAGGAGGGTGTGGTTTACCTCAGACATAGCAAGAGAGCTTGGAGTAGGTGAGGGTGAAGCGTGTGTGTGTGACCTTGAAGTAATCCAAAAGTACTCCGATTACATTACTTTCATATTGTGGTACTGGGATTACGTTACTGAATGCTTTTTTTATGCAGTAATTTGTAACTGTAACAGAATACATTTTTAAAGTAACCCTCCCTAGCCTGGCAACCATGAACTGCGCTCTCCATGATGACGAGGAAGTATTGGCAAAGGATTAATTGATTTCTTGCCCTTGCATTAGCTTTACTACTAGATATATTTATGGAGATGAGAAATAAAAACCCGCCCTGTACAGCTATGATCAACTGTTTGGCTGAACTTTCGATGTTACGGAAAGGACGAAACTGATCGGTTGGTTCTTGTCACATGACCTGCGGTGCGCAGCACAGGTGCGTCTGGAAAAAAACGAGCGTGTCGCGAGTCCGTTGCTTCTATTGGCTGTTTCTCAATTCCAAGAACGCAGAGAACGGACTTGCATTCTCGTGGAGTCCGGTCTTGCCAGACGACCTTGAAAGAACGATCTCGGAAGGACGCGAGGACAGAGAACGCATCATTTGAGAACTGAGATGTGCTGCGATCTTGTTGCTCAACTGACCGTCCCAGCATATTATAAGTGGCTAATGCACAATAAATACAACATAACATCACAAACAATTGTCATAACCTGTTAAAAAATTCGTTCATATTATTATAGACATTGTTTTCAAATAATTTTATATCTTTTTATTTCACTGCGTGTATTTATGAAAATGAGTAGCCTTTGGCTGTTATGCTTTGTCAATGTTAATATTATTTTTTATATGCCAATACAAATACTGCAGGCTTTCTTCAGGTTATCATTGTATTAAAATTAAGCAAAACAAACGGTTTACTTTCACGAGCCGTCACGTATTTGCGAGCTTATAGACCTTATGTAGCCCCGCCCCTTTTCAGCGTTGCGCTCGTTGTCTTTTGACTTCCGGTTTGTATTTCCACAGCGATATTACATTTATGAATGAACTGCTCGTTTTAAAATTTTCCCGACCCACTGACATTTGTTAAGACATCTGCTTTAAACATAACAATGCTCATGATAACTTTCATTAACTCTACAGCAAGCAAATCCACTTAACCAACTAATTATTCTTTGACAGCGATGCCATAGAAATGTACAGAGCTACCGCAAAACGGAAGTTCAAAGACAATTTTATAAAGATGGCGGCGCGCTTGTTTCTCTGGTAAATAAGGTCTATAGCTGGAATCTCAGGAGAACTTTAAAGCTTACAGGTTTCCGTACGTCGACCGCCGCAGCGTCTTCTGGGATTTTTAACGGTTCGATTCCCTCAAGTTTGCATTTGATGCATCCTCGATATCAAGAACACATCCGGGTACTTTCATGCGTCCTCCGTTCTTGTGTTCTTGAGTATAGAGGGTATGCACGTGACGTCACCGTCGACCGTTACGACTGCGGTCACGGCCACTGAGTGGCAAAAGACTGAAGGGGCTCGCACACCGGACGCGAAGCTCAGCGCCTCGCCACGTCTTTAAAATTCGAGCCCCTTGAGCGGCAGCATTGGTTTTCAGCGTGAATGTCGCGGAAAACACACAAAACACATCCAAAACGGGAAAGAGCTTTCTGATTGACTGTACAAATAGCTTTGATACAAACCCTGAGGTATATATTTAAAAACCGCAGAAAGCAACAGGGAAAAAAAGCAAATGGATCACTGCAATTCTCAGAAACAGCTCGACTCCAGGCAGAGAAACATGGATTTGCAGTTATCATTTTGTGTCAAATTGTTGGATTTTGAGGTAAAATCATACCGTATATTGTATTGTTATATATTAGTTTGACAACTCATCAATTAAATATGTTCCATCTTATATTCTGCATAATTGGGTGTTTTTCAATAAACAACACTGACAAAAACTATACTATAAAACTATATATGTTTTAGGGCTGGACAATATGACGATATAACATTGATTTAAGTGATTACGCGGATTTAAACCTACCTATATTGTAGTTATATAAAATATTCACAGGCAGATTTGCTTTATGTTTCTTCCCGCCGTCGAAATCAGGCACATATAAATGTCAGGAAACACGACTGCAGGCTGCATGTCAATATCCATGGATTAGGTTTATTTGACAAGTTGTAAGGAACATATTCAATTCCAACCTTTAGTGTAATTCGTTTGTCTCGCGTTTTCGCAGTTTCCCCTATTAAATCCAGTCACGCAGCAGGTTCTTTTGCCACTCAGTCCAGCTGAGGGAGCGCGCTTTCGGCGGGAAAGTGACGTCGATGCATACATGGCCGTATCTACCATTGAGGACACCGAGGTCATGTCCTCGGTATTTTTTCCATAAATTTCAAATTAGTCAAAGCTGAAATCCAGCAGTGATGATCAATGCCAAACACAGAACCCGGTCCGTGTCCGAATCCATATGTCGTCTGTATTTTCTCCCAATTAAATTCACATTCTCCGTCTAATCTCAAGTGAAATCTCCGCCTCTATCTGTCTTTGCAGGCAGTGGCACGTGACACGTTACCTAGGCTACAGATTCAGAGAGTCGGGAAAGCCGGCAGGCTGATTGTATGTTTTTTCACGTAAGCTAATACATCGTAGTGTGGTCTTGAGCGAAATGCAGACATGAAGAAGAACTTGCATCAAACTAAATTAAGTTTTAAAAAGCCAACAACAGAAGGGCAGGGAAAGAGTAGGAGAGAAGGTGAGCCTGTGTGTGTCAGTGGCAGACTGTTCAGCGCTGTGAAGCGCTAAGTTTCATTTGTCATTAGAATCTCGAGAAACACACAAAACTACGTTGTCACAGGACTAAACAGGACTGACTAAACAGGCTTGTTCGAGTTTGCTGGCTAAGTAGATTGATAGTACTTTATCCGTTAGACGGTCAGCTAAGCAACATCAGCAATAGTGACTTTTGCTCAACGAAAAAAGTCCCACTCACAGTCACAGCCAGCCATTCGACGAGCCCGTTTAGTCAGATATGCGCAGCCTGCTCATCTGACTCTGATATTTTACTGTGAACTAGCAGTAGGCTAGGCTATGCCATGGTTTGTTATTGTTCTTTGAATAAAAAATAAAAAAAAACAGTGAACTGTAGTCAGATGAGATGTTGTCAGGCTATGTCAGTAAAACTCCAATCAGCTGTTAGGCTATAGCCTACTGTGCTGGAAGCGTGAACTCAAGAATTGCTCGCGCAAATGCGCGGCGCCTGCTGCATATTACTGCATTATAGTTTAACTAAAGCGCTAAAGAAACTACGGGCATGCACCATCATTATGCTGAGGTAAATTAAGTCATGGAATTATCAAACATGCGATTAAGCTGCCTCAAAACTGCATGCATGTATGTATTTGTTGACATGGTTTTAAAGCTATTGTTATCCAATTTGTTGGCCTTAAAACGTCTTAAAATGCATATATGTACATCAAGGAAATCAAAATTTTCTCGGGGGAGCATGCTCCCGAACCCCCCTAGTAAAACACATTTTGTGACCTCGGTAAATATAAAACCCTGCGTACGGCCCTGGATGCATACCCTCTATAGGAACGAACTTCGACGGTTGATGATGACGTAGAGCAAGAACACAAGGACGCAAGATCGCTGAAGAACGCATATTGAGAAACAGCCAGTATGAGCACGCTTGCTGCGCGCCTACATTTGAAACTAATTTGCGCGTGCAAAAGACGTGATACTTATTTAATGGTGACGGTAAATTTCTGCATTCTACCTCTTGATCCATTTACTGGTCAGTTTATTATGTACAATAGGTAATATTGCATTAAGTTACTATGGCGTTATTTTACTGAAAATTGTCGAGAGCACATTATTGTGATGCGAGAGCACATCAATGCAATGCGCGAGCGCAAATCTCTCCGCATGTGCGTGGATTTCCTTTGCTCTCGCACAAAACTGGACGTGCCCTCTCAAATACAGTGCTCTCATATGAACGGCCTCCTCTCATTCAGATGATGCGTGTGCAAGCTCAAACTGCACCTGTTTGAGCGTGCAGGACACAGTTTGAGCTGCCACCTACTGTCTGTTTTAGTTTCATAATAAACGTATCATTTCATTGATTCCATCATGTCATATTTCTTTCTTAAAAATTTAAAATATTTATCTCATAACATTTTTATGCACATGTAGGCTAATTGCTGTGTAATTGCACTCATGTGTCTTCTGTATTGATGGCTCTGATGAATAGGCCCGGATTGGCTAATCGGGAGCACTGGGAGAATTCCCCTTTTTCCTAAAAACCATTCAGTGACGGATTTAGGCCTGGACGGCCCAGGGCGGCACGGGGCACCCGCGCAAGAAAAAAACAAACAAACAATCAAACAAACGAATGCGCGATCGGGTTTTTACCGCTCATTTGCACGTAATGTCAATGATATCATGTCACACGGTGGGTAAATTAACCTGGTCGGGAGGGACTCGGAGTGTGCGCTCGGAGAAGACAACTCACGAGAAGAAGGGATGAGGTGATCGTCTGTAGGGACAGCGGGACCAGTTCTAAATCAACGCTAAATTATGGTAAGGCAAAAGGTCTAAGCCACCGGAGGCCGATTTAAGTAACGTAAATAAATAAAAAGGAAGAGGGGAAAACATGCAAAAGATAAAGACATGTATGCAGCTTACTCATATCGTAATAATAGTAGGCAAATAATAAAATATCACTTAAGTCATGTTGCTTGCTATTACACATTGGCCAACAATATTCATTTTTCTGTCCAACTAGCTTAACCAGACAGTAAAATGTGATTTTGTAACATGTAACTTTTTTTTTAAAAACAAACAAACGTAATAGCCTACTTTACTATTTTACTGTAAAGTTGTGCAATTTTGTAGGATTTATGGTATTTTGTGTTATTTATTTGCCTCAATTTGTAATAATTTAAGTATATACATTTATATAAAATAGCAAAAAATTATGTTAAATCCACTTTAATAAAGATCTACATTTCTAAATTTCATTCATAGTGATAGACATGAAAAAGGTGCCTGGGTTTAGTGGACGATTACTGCCATCTACTGGAAAGCAAACACTTAATTACATTAAAATTAAAATAACATGAATTTTTAACTACAGCCACTAGATGGCTAGAGAATTAATCAATGGTTCACATTATAAAATCATTATTATAACTATAAAAATAACTATATATCAAATTTTAGCATTTTTTGTACTATCATTTGTAGAGGAAAGTGCACTATTGCAGACTTATATGCTGAGGTTTTAATTACATTATTTTAATATAGTCAGTTGTGAATTAAAGTGGGCCGGTCTAAGGCATGAAACTCCAGGGCTGAAAATGAGTCCCAATCCGGCCCTGCTGATGAAGCTCTGATTGTTGACACTGATTGGATTTTACTGGTAATTGTCCTACAGATGTTTTAAAAATCCAGACCAGATGATGTTCTACAGTCATGTCCAGAATAAAGAGTAGCCTATCCATGTTACACAGTACAGTTAAGGTGATATTATGTGACTTAACCTGTGATGTAAGATTTTGGCCATATTGCCATCCAAGTCATTCATCCCACTATTAACAGGCTCATCAGTAGGCTACACGTCTTGTATTTCGGGCACACAACAAGGTGTCACTGTGGCCTCAACAATTCGCCCTCACCTACTCTGAGCTCGATTGCTATGTCTGAGGTAAACCACGCCCTCCTCATTACCCTATGGACAAAGAAATGTAGAAATACATAAATTTAAAAATAAAAAAATGTAGAAATGAATAAATGTGGAAATGAACAAATATGAAATAAATAAATAAATAAATGAATGAAAAAATACAATTAAAAAAATAAAAATATACATAAGAAAATAAATGTATAAAAATGTATTTATTTATTTAGCTCTTCTTTGTATATTTATTTATTTTTGCATTTTTACATTTCTTTGTATATTTATTTATGTATTTATTTATTTATTTATTTTTTTAATTTTGGCAGGTTTGGCATTCCATATGCCATGTTTTTTTTTTTTTTTTTGGAAACCTGGAAATCTGTAACGAAAGATTAAGATTTTAATGCACAAAATCCGCTTTCCAATGTCAGACCGAGCGGTTGAAAGAGAAAAAAAGAGACAAAGTGAAAGATAAATACTGAAACATCCTGTTCTTCTATCAAATCATCAAATAAGATAGACAAAAGCCTATAAAAGTCAAAAGAGCCTATTTAAAGAGTTCACCCAAAAATGAAAATTACCCCATAATTTACTCACCTCCAAGCCATCCTAGGTGTAAATGACTTTCTTCTTTTAGCCAAACACAGTTGGAGATATATTACAAAATATCCTGGTTCTTCCAAGCTTTATAATGGGAGTGAATGGTACCCTATATTTCAAAGCCCTAAAAAGTGCATCCAGCCATCATAAAAGTAACCCATGCAGCTCCAGGGGTTAATGAAGGCTTTCTGAAGTGAAGTGATGTGTTTTTGTAAGAAAAATATCCATATTTAGAACTTTATAAAATATAATAACTGGCTTCCAGTAACGCAGAAGAGTAACCTCTGACCCGACGCATGACGTATTGATGAATGTGGAAGCCCAGAGGATAGAGCAAAACAAAACACCGGTCACAAAGAAGAATTATTGTTTTATAAGTCTAAAATGAGAATTTTTAAAGAGAAATGTCAAGTTTGTTTCCCAGCCCTATTTGTTTGAACCTCGAAAGGTGTCTACTCTCACCTGAGCTTACGCTACTCCTACATCCTATGTCATATGTTGGGTCAGAGGTCACTCTTCTGCCAGAACTCGCCTGCGGCTGTTACTAGAAGCCCGTCATTATAGTTTATAAAGTTATAAATAAGGATTTTTTTTTTATTTTTTATAAATACGCATCGCTTCGCTTCAGAAGGCCTTTATTAACCCCCTGGAGCCATATGGATTACTTTTATAATGGCTGGATGTTTTTAGACTTCAAAATATAGGGTACCATTCACTTCCATTATAAAGCTTGGAAGAGCCGGGTAATTGTATAATATAACTCCAATTGTGTTTGGCTGAAAGAAAAGACATATACACCTAGAATGGCTTAAAAGTGAGTAAATGATGGGATAATTTTCATTTTTGGGTGAACTAACCCTTTAAAGGTGCCCCAGAACTTCTTTTTAAAAGATGTAATATTAGTCTAAGGTGTCCCCTGAATGTATTTCAGCTCAAAATACCCCATAGATTTTTTTTTAATTCATTTTTTTAACTGCCTATTTTGGGGCATCATTAACTATGCACCGATATATAGGTTGCGGCCCCTTTAATTCTCGTGCTCCCCCGCCCCCGGAGCTCGCGATTGCCTTGAACACCATAAACACAGTTCACACAGCTAATATAACCCTCAAAATGGATCTTTACAAGATGTTTGTCATGCATGCTGCATGCATACATCGGATCATGTGAGTATTGTATTTACTTGGATGTTTACATTTGGTTCTGAATGAGTTTGATAGTATGCTCCGTGGCTAAAGCTAACATTACACACTGTTGGAGAGATTTATAAAGAATGAAGTTGTGTTTATGAATTATACAGACTGTAAGTGTTTAATAATGAAAATAGTGACGGCTCTTGTCTCCGTGAATACAGTAATAAACAATGGTAACTTTAACCACATTTAACAGTACATCAGCAACATGCTAACGAAACATTTAGAAAGACAATTCACAAATATTACTAAAAATATCATGATATCATGGATCATGTCAGTTATTTTGCTCCATCTGCCATTTTTCGCTATTATCCTTGCTTGCTTACCTAGTCTGATGATTCAGCAGTGCACATCCAGACGTTCTGCCCTTGTCTAATGGCTTGATCATGGGCTGGCATATGCAAATATTGGGGGCGTACACCCCGACTGTTACGTAACAGTCGGTGTTATGTTGAGATTCGCCTGTTCTTGAGGTCTTATAAACAAATGAGATTTATATAAGAAGGAGGAAACAATGGAGTTTGAGGTAGGGCTGGGCGATAAAATGATAACGATATGTATCGCGATAGACACGTGATCGATATCAATAAAAAATGTGTTCGATAAAACGTTCGATATTTTTTATTCTTCGTCGGAAGAAAACAGAGGTTGCGAAGCGAGTTTGGTTGCATTAACAAAGGCACTCGCTCTCTGGTAACCTAGCAACGTAGGGAGTGACACGCTAACAGTCAATCATGTAACAGTATCAATTTTGGTTGCGCCATATCGTTGTCTCCTGCTGGATTCCTCTTCAGTAACCGGCGACTGATAAGCAGAAAATGAGTGCCGCAGCGAGCGAGAAAATTGTAAATAAAAGAGGAATTGTAAATAAAAGAGAAACCTGACTATTGATCTGTTGCAGGACAGTAGATGTGATTTTGCGGGACACATGAGACAGATACATTTACAACTATTACACTATGTGAATATTGATTTACATTTGTTGCCAAACTTGGCATATGCGCCGATTAATGTTTCTGCCGTGGGTGCCCACACTATAATGTTGCGCTTATGGCAACATTAAATCCTGGAGAGAAGACAATTCTAGATTCACGGCTGCACATGCAGGAGGACAAAAGTTTGAGCGCGCAGATGTGATATCTGAGCGAGAGCGCGCGCGCGTCCAGTTTTGTGCAAGGGAATCCGCCTGTGAGTGGAGAGATTGCATTTTTCAATATAATAACGCCATAGAACCCACATTAAATGAAATATTAACGTGAGAAGAAAGTCGTGTCTGAATTTCGCAATTTTGTATTGGTTAAAACAAATGGAGAATATCTCGTTTTTCTGTAGGTGCTCGACCATTTCCGTGTGTGGCGCTTGATCGCCGCCGTTCGTTGGAAATATTTAACATCAGGATGGATGATTATATGCTTTAAATCATCGATTTGGGCAGCTTTGAGCAGCTCTTGAGGTTCTTATCCAGTATGGAAGATGAAATCCTTGCTGGTGTAGTTGTGTTTACTGACTTTGATGAGGCCTGCTCTTTGCGCTGTCCATCAGTTGTCATCAGAGGGAAAATCTCTCTCTACGATTGCGCTGGTTGGTTATTTTCACAGCTAGAATATGACGGCTGCACAAATAGATTTTTAAATGCTCACAGTTTTTATTATATTTCTTACAGTGGTATTGTAATTTCAGGGATGAAAAAAATTAGAGACATAAATGAAATGCGGGACTCTACTTAAGTCTTGCGGGACAAAACTCCTAATTTCGGAACTGTCCCGCAAAATGCGGGACGGGTGGTCACCCTACTTTAGACTTATGTTTACATTTTAATTATTTGAGTTTTCCATGGTTGTTGACATTTCTGTCTTAATAACTGAGGGGATTATGATCAGAGGAAGGTTAAGTTTAAAATAAAAATGTTTAAATGTAATATATTTTTCTCCTGGTCCTTATTTTAAATGGGTCATAAAAGATATATCAATAATTATCGATATCGACCGATATGAAACACTGATATCGTGACACAGTTTTCAGCCATATCGCCCAGCCCTAGTTTGAGACTCACTGTATGTAATTTCCATGTACTGAACTCTTGTTATTCAACTATGCCTAGATAAATTCAAATTTTAATTCTAGGGCACCTTTAAGGCCCTGTGATATTCTGGTTGCTAATCTGATTTCTTCAAAGAAAGTGAACGCACCTCTCCTCTGTCTGTAAACACAAACAACGTGATGAGTTGCCCATGCAATTGTAATAATGATGCTTGACTTAGCAAGCACCACTAACAAATATGTGATAAGTATTGAATATATAACAACATGTAACTTTACAGTGAGAGAACTACATTCACAAATGGTTTCATATTTCAACCCCAAGAGCACTGTATTCTGAACAACCTGTTCTGTTTCTCCTCACAAGTGGGTGTAATTGCTTTTTGGATGAAGTAGCCGATGTGCCATATCGCCTTCCAACTATTTGCATGGCAGTGACAGAAAGCCTTTTATCCTGTGTATGTTATCGCTACTATCTGTATTACGGATGCCAGGTTGGTCGTCGATTTCGGAGTCAGCGATGATCAGAGGCAACACAAATAATCAGCCCCCTCCTTTTGCTAAAGTATTACGGAGATTGCATCTGAGGGAGTGACTGATTGTCCCCAGTTTATCTGATATTAGGGGAAATGGACTATTCAGACGCTTCAACAATTGTCTGTGGAAGCTAGTAGCAAGAAAACTCATTCGCCTGATCCTGAAAGATACAGGCCCAATTTGGCTGGACGGTTTTCCTTATAGATACCAGATGGGAATTTAGAGAGGACATTTCCTACATCTGAGGATGAAAAAAATGTATGGCAGATAGATTTTTTTTTTTTTTTTTTTTTTTGCCATACATCCAATTGTTTGTCATAGAGAGAGAGAGTGAGATGGCTAGAGGATACAGTGCCAACAGAGACTGCTGTTTGTTTGTAGTCTATTTTCCTTTAGATATTAGAATCCTGTTTGGAGTCCTGGATGCACAAGAAGAACAGATGGGACTGGGCGACACCGATGGTTCTGGAGACCCAAAGAGGAGCCACAGTAACTAGTGTCCAAGGTGGAGCCAAGGTGCCTGAGGACTAAGGCGCAGCTGGTGGAACTGAGGACTGAGGTGGAGCCAGAAGGAAGGCAGAGCCAAAGGGGTGGAGAGATGGAGTGCAGCGGATGACTTGGGGCTAAAGAGAACCAGCGGAGGCAGGGCTGAGGAACTGGCTGATTGTTTCACATTTAATGTGAAACTTGAACTTAAGTCAGGTATGAGCACAATAAGGTCATATATCAGGTAGATATATGATGTTGTTGGTGATGATGATGATAAAACAACAAATTTGCATAATTTTCGCTGTCAGGCGGAAACCTCATATTTTTTTAAATAATTAAAACTGTGTCATCAAAATCTAATTATATATTAGATGTAGTGGGATATTTAAAACAGTAAACTTGCTTTAACTATGGGATATACCAGACTAAGACACTTCTGCTATTCAAATACAAAAAACAAACAAACAACAACAAAAACATTAGCCATATAGACATAATGTTTCTTGAGTAAATAAAACACTGTACTTATTCAGACATCATTCTTTATTTACCTTTGCATTGCAAACATGCAGAGATCTCCAAACTGCGTGCAGCACTTTATTCACAATAGATGCGGGGCGGAGTTATGAGGTTTGACAGACAGGTTGAGGATCCAAAGGAGTTATGACGTTAAGTCACAAGCACTTTTAAATCCCTTTCATTGGTTAAATATTTGTAAAACCCACATACATTGGGGCTGGTACAGATTTTAGTAAACTCTTATGCTGCTTTGATGGATTTGGTTACTGCTATAAATCTGCAGTTCTTCACATCAGAGAAATATGCTTTCTAGGATACAAAATTAAGACGTTTAGATGCCAACAGAGTGAATTTGGATAGCACTTAAGACAATGTATGTCAAATAGAAAGGGGCAACAGATTTTGGTAACCTGTAATACTGACTTGTCAGATTTGGTGACCCTGCTGTGTGTGTGCAGCTGTTCATTTCAGAGCAAAATGCTTTTTAAAATAAAGAAGAGAAGATGTTTGTTTTGGTAAGCCTTTCTCTGCAAGCATGTGAAAAAAAAAAACAAAAAAACAAGGCACTCAGATTTCACTGCCCTAGTGACATAGGAAGGGGACCTTATTATAATATTGCAGCCCCTTATTCTGCACGCTTCCACCCATGGCGCCGCCATTTTGTTTTTGCAAGTGACAACGGTGTACCAGTTCTAACGCCATGGAAAAGCATGCTAACTGTTCTGTTGTTGGCTGCAGAACTCTATTTAGAGTCCCAGCCTCAGAGGAGACAAGAGAGGAGTGGATTTATTTTATTTTCAATGGAAATCCCACAAAACTAGGGGTGTAATGATATATCGCAGTACGATATTTCACGATGCAAAAATGTTACAATATGTATCGCAGAGTGATGTCAATACTTTTACGATATGACAGCAGTCTAATCTTATTGGTTGAGCTGCTGACGTGACCTACTCTGCAACATGGAGGTGGCAGTGAGAGAAGATGGGTTGTCACCGCATATTTAGGGTGTGTCTCAATCAGGGGCATATTCTTTGTTCGTTGCTTAAAGGTGCCCTAGATTCAAAAATTGAATTTACCTCGGCATAGTTAAATAACAAGAGTTCAGTACATGGAAATGACATACAGTGAGTCTCAAACTCCATTGTTTCCTCCTTCTTATATAAATCTCATTTGTTTAAAAGACCTCCGAAGAACAGGCGAATCTCAACATAACACCGACTGTTACGTAACAGTCGGGGTGTACGCCCCCAATATTTGCATATGCCAGCCCATGTTCCCAACATTATGAAAGGCATTAGACAAGGGCAGAATGTCTGGATCTGTGCAGAGCTGAATCAACAGACTAGGTAAGCAAGCAAGGACAATAGCAAAAAATGGCAGATGGAGCAATAATAACTGACATGATTCATGATAACATGATATTTTTAGTGATATTTGTAAATTGTCTTTCTAAATGTTTCGTTAGCATGTTGCTAATGTACTGTTAAATGTGGTTAAAGTTACCATCGTTTCTTACTGTATTCACGGAGACAAGAGCCATCGCTATTTTCATTTTTAAACACTTGCAGTCTGTATAATTCATAAACACAACTTCATTCTTTATAAATCTCTCCAACAGTGTAGCATTAGCCGATAGCCATGGAGCATAGGCTCAAACTCATTCAGAATCAATGAAAACATAAAAATAAACACTGTACTTACGCAATTAGACATGCTGCATGACGAACACTTTGTAAAGATCCATTTTGAGGGTTAGCTGCTTGAACATTTGTTATGTTGTTTAAGGCAAGCGCGAGCTCTTGGGGCGTGGAGCACCAGATTTAAAGGGCCACACACCCTAGGATTCTTTTGAGCTGAAACTTCACAGACACATTCAGGGGACACCTTAGACTTATATTACATCTTTTAAAAAAAAGTTCTAGGGCACCTTTAAAACATCCGAGATCAAACGAGACATCCAAGATAACATCGTGCTCATCATGATCCGGCTAATTAGGTTCCTCGAACACACCTGCAGCTTATGATTAGTGTAGCTGGATTGAGTTATCTGATTTAATTGCGTGTTCATGCACTGGCTTAAAAGGGGATATGTATCGATAGTAGAAACACTGATCAGCAACGCTGTGATTGGCTGCTCACCATGGCCAAAGAGCGCGCTCAGTTTTTCACCGCAGCAGAGCAAGAGTTATTGCTAGAAGGATATGCTGAATTTGAAACCTTAATTAAAACGCCAGGGAACACCTCAAAGTGTGCAAAAGCCAGGAAAGAGGGCTGGCAAAAAGTAGCAGAAAAAATTAAATGTGTAAGTGCTTCATGTTATGGTTCTATCACTTATAACAGTATATATTGTTGTATTTTTAATAATTTCATAATTGCTTAATGTCAGAGCGACCTCAGGACCCACAAGAACATGGGAACAAGTAAAAGTCAAGTACAAGAATATTCTCCAAAATGGTATCTCTTCCACTTCTACTGTTTAGTGTGTTTTACCAAAAAATGTTCAATTATGTGTTTGTCTGTTTATAACAGCAACCAAGAAAAAGGCAGAGCAGAAAAAAACAGGTGGTGGTCCTGCACCCCCACATTATACCCCGGCAGAAGAGTTGGCCCTTGGGTTAAACGTGAACCGACCCATTGTGGAGGGCATCCCTGGGGGCACCTCTTCCTTAGACCAAAATCCAGGGACCAGTAACAGCAACACCTTCATTACTGGTAAAAGAGTTTTAAATGTATCTTGCTACACTGTAAATACTTTGTTGCTGCATTAAATTAAGTGTGCCTATAATCCAAATGGCTGGTACTGTCATTTCAACTGATTAAATATTGAGCAGTGATGAATTGCTTTGACTTGTGAAGTTGAAAACTGCATAACTAATTCAAAAAATTGTTGCTATGTTACTGATCAGATTTTTTCCTAGTGTAGTTCATTGTAATGCCATTGTGTTCTCCTCTTTTGTGCAGTTTTACATAATACACCAACACTTTTACCTGTTCCCAACAAAGTGGTGGCTGAAATATGTGCAGTAAGTGGACTTTTTCTAACTTTCCATCAAAAGTAAAGAAAGTGCAACACTTTGGAAAACCCATTTGTTTCTTTTGCACAGGACAGTGAAGAAACCCTCTCAGATGACTGTCCTTTGGAGGAAGTACTTGTAAGTGCATAAAGAACTTAATTTATAGTTGTGTACATATTATTTCTGACTACAATCTGACTTGCAGGAGGAAAGGCCAGACAGGCCTACTGCACAAAGTGATAAAAAGGTGGGCAGTGTAGTACTTTTCCTTTTTATTTCTGTTGCATGAGGCTTGTGTTGATTTGTTTTTGGTTTGGTTTTGATTATTTTTATCCAAAAATGGAACAGGGTGATATCCGTAATCTATATAAACGGCATCTAAAACAGAAAATACAGTATTTTGACCTGAAACGCTAAAAAATAAGGGGAGAAATAGAACTTGACACTTTAAAGAAGATAAAACTGGAACTAGAAACTGAGTTGCTTCAAAAGGAACTTCAGAGTAAGTGCTAATACACTATTTCACACAGAGGACTATTGCTGACCATGGATAACAATATATCTTATTGCAGGCAAAAGATGACCATCAATGGCTTCTATTGACATAATCATTGAAATAAAACTCAAGGAAGTAAGCATGTTGTCTTGTCTTTTATTAATTTAATGAAGGCTTTTGTGTGTAAAGAAAAAATCAAATCAAAAATCAATGAAACGGGTTTGTGGTCCGGGGTTTGGGTCAGGGAATAGCATCATAAAATACAAGATATTTTTAATCAGTTAACTGCATACTTTTTGATTACATTACTTTTGTTATTTTTTCATATATTAGTAGTGTGGAATAAGAATCGTAATAGTAATTTACCTGCACATTTACACTGTGAAATCCCTTTCGGTTCACAAAATCCCCTTCATTGGGGCCTGGTGGGGCCTTGATGGGGACATGTGTGCAGTCTATGGCACCAATCACGTTAGGGAAGCCTGATGAAGAAATACTGTAATAAAGTCCTACTTTTTGTCATGATCATGGTTGCATGATCTTCATTAACAATTATAATGTACCTGCAATGGCAAAAAAATTCTGCTTCACAACCTGTGGTCTTAAGTGGCTTGGAAATACCACAAAACCCCCTAAAAACTGCTTGAGTGCCAGATAAACTTAGTGAATGGCACGACAGACAGCACTTTTCACCAAGTTTTCCGCATCATCAATAGTGTAAAGGAAAGTGCCACTCGCAAAGAATCTCAAAGAAATACAAACAGTTGTTAAAGCCCGACTCGGACGAGTCGAACATTTCACGTGTGGTTCCAACAAATTAATGATGTATATGACACCCTCACAAGAAAAACGATATCTCTCAATAAGTACATTGTCGTGATGCGCTATCCTGTCAAAACGCGATTAGGTCTAATTCGAAAAGCTCTTCGAATTACTCTGGCACCTTCAGCAACAGGTTCCTCTCGTAAAAACGGACAAGCCATGGCTGCAAAAGACTTCCCTTATCACCTCCGCTTATAAAGCCGGGATCTAATCCTGTTAACATGAAATAAGCCTGCTCGCAAGCAGGTTCAAGCTTGCGCACCTGTTGCTATGACAGCAAGTCCAGGATGAGCTTCGAAGAACCAAATAATCCAAGATCATGCCAAATCGCCAACAATCAAATCCAGCTAAGTGAGTTAGCGACGTACAAAGAATATGCCCCAGCTCTGTAGTTCAGTAAGTGTTTTGCGCTCACATCGAATCTTGCAAGCAGGATTAAACGTTTCTCGCATCAGTCTCTTGCTTGGTCGCGTGAGAAAAGTCGTGGCTTTCTTTCACCGCAGTGCCACAGCAACAGCTGTGCTCACAGAAAAGCAAAAGATGCTTACGATGCTTTGCTTTAAGAAGTTCTGTGGTGCCGTTCACATCTTGCGTGCCAGTCAGTTATTTTTTTAAATGTAGCCATAATGCGCTCATAATGGAAGCAATGCGGTCGCGACTCGCATGCGGTGTGTTTTCCAGGTGCATCGAAATGAAAAATTCTCAACTTTTCAGAATGCCACAAGCGCACCGCAGGCCATGTGACAAGAACCAACCGATCAGCTATGGCCTTTCCACAACAAAACATCAAAATCTCAGCTGAACAGCTGATCATAGCTGTACAGGTGTCACGATCACCGTCAGTTCCTGTTACTTCCCGGACTCCAATTCCCATCATCCCCCTCAGCCAGTCACATGCTCATACTCCACACCAATCACCTATCGCCACATACAGCTTTGCACATCACTTGGACTATAAAAGACTCACACACTCATCACCTGATCGCGAAGTCTTGTTTTCCCTGTGATACAATTCCAAGCGTTACCCTGTGTTTATCCTGTCTGTTCCTGTTCCTGCTTTTGACCCTCGCTTTGTTATTCTGTATTCTGACCACGATTCTGCCTGTTCCTTGTGATTCCTGTTTGCTCCTGTCTGACCCTGCCTGTACGACCACTCTAACTTCAATAAAGCTGCAAATGGATCTTACCATGAGTCCCGCATCATTACAACAGGGTGGTTTTTATATCTTATCTCCATAAATATATCTAGTAGTAAAGGTAATGCAAGGGCTAGAAATCAATTTATCCTTTGCTGAAACTTCCTCTTGGAAAGCGCAATTCATGGTTGCATAGCAACGACCAACGCCACGGTAGCACAAGCGCTTTGGAAAGAAGGAGAAGCGGTGCGGCCGCGCCTTCCACGTGTTTTTAGATGCAATATGTGAAATGTGATCTTGTATGTACAACAAGGAAAAATACTGAAATTTGTTAATGTTAAATCTTATTTGAATTTCAGTTTCACTTTGTTCAAAATATCGTGATACGTATCGTATCATGAACTCAGTATCGAGATACATACCGTATCGTGACCTGAGCGTATCGTTACACCCCTACCCAAAACAGTAAGCAAAAACTTGCCTGTGTTTGTTAATCACTACAAGCCATAGTGCTTTCTCAACCTTGGACAGTACAAAGCAAGATTTGCTTCAAAGTTGTTCCTGAATGAGGAAGCGATACCAAATTTTTAAGTAATGCAATGTGTTACTAAGATTCAGGCATCTCCACTTTGTGTGCATTCCCTTAGCCTCCATACACTCTTTTTCTTTATGCTAGCACAAACAGAAGTTGTGTTTGACAGAAATATGCCAGACTGCTTCACATACGAGGGTCAATTCAATGCTGGATTTGCACAAAAGATTAATATGACGGCACATGCTAGTCGATGAGCTGAATCAACTTCACAGCAACTACATACATTTACATAAATTCCACTAACCATTCAGAAACGTCCAGTTGCATTCTAAAAGTTGTAACTTCATCCTGAGTCTCTCCATCAGTGACTCCAGTTTGAAGAATGTAAGACTGAACACCGTTACTGACAATCATCATTTTGGCTGCGTGAGATTCTCCAGCTTTGTTGTTGCTGAGCAATATTACATCTTGTGAAACTGGGCATAATAGGTCCCTTTTAAGATATAAACTCACAATTGCGAGTTTTAAAATTAGAATTGTGAGATATAAATTCAGAATTGCAATTGAATCAACTTCACAGCAACTAAACTTAGAATTGCATTTCTGACATTATCAGATTTGTGATTTTATTTATCAGAATTGTCATTTCATATCTCACAATTCTGACTTTATAACTGGCAAATGAGATATAAAAGAAAATATATAAAATAAAAAAGATATAAAGAGAAAAAACAGACCTTATCAGAATTGTGAGATATAAACTTGCAATTGCCATTTTTATTTAGATTTTGTGGCAGAAACAAGCTTCACAATTACATCTGTGTCACGGACAAGGTTGATTTTGGGTGTTCTTTGTTTTCATGTCTTTTATTTTGTCTTTTTCATAGTCGTGGTTCCTGTCATGTGATTTCCTGTTCCCTCATGTGATCTTGCCATGTGCTCCCCCAAAAAAGCATAACAGCTAATGCTAACGCTTCAGCATGTTTTACACTAAACAATACTTTCGTTGGGAACTATATGTAGATTTTAACTTGATAACATTTTTTTTTTTTTTAAGAGAAGGCAGACTAGGGAATGTTGTGACAGGTTGGACTCATTTAGGGCATTACCAACAGCAAATGTGCCACATTACTGTTTAACCCTCTACCGCATGCATTATGATAAATCTATAAAAAAAAAAATATTTGACTCTTTTTCTTTTCTTAGAATGGCTTAACTTAAAGTGCTGTAAAAAAAAAAAAATGTGGAAAAAAATATTATTTTAAGGTACTTTATGATATGTTGCCATATGGCAACAACGTACAATAGTGGAAATAACTTAGAATAAGTGTAAGTGTATATAGTTAATATTTTTCCTCAGAAATGTTGTTTGTATTGAATCAATTGGTGCTATTATAAGCTTTAGCAGTAATTATAAACAATACCTTATACTTATTTTCCAACATCTTGTGCTTTTCCATTCTCTTTTGCTGAATAATGCTTTATATTCTTTAAATTTCATTACATTTTTCATGAATATTATTTAAATTGCAAATGTAGACAGTTAAAAACAAATCTAATACTGTTCATCATGTATCATAAAACATTGACATAAAACCAAAAACATTGCAGTTCATGAAAATTCAACATTACGCAATCTTATGAGAGGAAGGTTATGAACATGAACCCCCATAATCCTTGAAACTTCACCTTTTTTCTGTACGAAACTTCAAAAAGCATTTTTTTTCAGAGGTGAGACACATGTACACATCACATTTGGTGCTCTTCACCCTAACAATACACTTACAGCCACTTGCACCTGCCTTTTTGAGACACCATGGTAGGACAGTGGTAGGTCTGGGCCAGTATACTGGCTGTGATGGCAGATCTCTGATGTTGATTTAATCCATAATACAAATGCCATGGCAGTCCTTAACATACGACTAATCAACATTATATCACTAGCATTAATGTTTTTATTGTTATAGCTTAACAGACTGCAGCTGGCCTTTGCTAGCTATCTAACCTATTATAATAATGTCATTCCATTATTGCGCAAGACATTTTCTCAATTTACCAAAAACTAATTTCAGAAAAACTTTTTTGAGTGGTGAATATGTCATCATACCTTACCTGAGATGATGTTAACATTTTTTTTTGTGAATGTGACATGGGCGGGTCCTTGTTTGTTACTGACGTTTTAGTTTGCTTTCAGCAACGACCGACAAGAGACGGCAGTCTGTCAGATATCGCGTCACAGAAAAAAAATTGCATGTCATGTGACTTAACCAAAGCACATCATTGGCTAAACTAAGGTCTTCTCTTACCAACAAAAAAAACTAGAATATTCTCTTAACCCTTATGCGGTCTTCGTTTGGGAAGTACACTCAGGGTCTTCGGGGTCTCCACAGACCCCAGGCAACAAAATGCAATTTTGTAACAAAATACTTGTTTTTTTAAAAAACATTTAATTTTACTCTGTTTATTAATGTTTTTACTCCATGTTTGTACAGTTTTTGGAGGATTTATCATATTTTTTAAATTTATATAAATAAATTAAAAAATATTTTTTTAAAATAGGTTTTTATACAAAAACAGCTTTTTATGTAAAATTCACTTTATAAAAGACCCACATTTCTAAATTTCATTCATGGGGATAACATGGATAATTTGACATGGTTTAGTGTAAGATTTTTGCCCATCTTTTGGAAAATGCAGTTTTAAAAGTAAAAAAACTATCATTTTTACCAGTAGATGGCTGCAGAGCTCCACTATATGCTATGTGCTATCTGACTGACTGAAAGACATCTTTTCATAAGTTTTTTTTCAGTTGGATTCATATCTAAATATTATGAAATCACAATTATAACAATAAAGGGTACTTTTTGTCAAAGTTTAGCATTTTTTGTAATGAAAAAAAAATAGTTTTTCAATATTGTTACATTATGATGAGACTCCACTGAAAATGGACAAAATTCATCCTCAAAATCAACATTTTGGAAAAATTAATTTTTTTCAGTACAAAAAATGCTAAACTTTGACAAAAAGTATTTTTTATTGTTATAATTGTGATTTCATAACATTTAGATATGAATCCAACAAAAAAAAAAACTTATGAAAAGATGTCTTTCAGTCAGTCAGATAGCACATAACAAATAGTGGAGCTCTGCAGCCATCTACTGGTAAAAGTGATTTTTTTTTACTTTTAAAACTGCATTTTTCAAAAGATGGGCAAAAATCTTACACTAAACCATGTCAAATTATCCATGTTATCCCCATGAATGAAAGTTAGAAATGTGGGTCTTTTATAAAGGGAATTTTACATAAAAAGCTGTTTTTGTAAAAATATTAATTAATTTATTTATTTATATAAATTTAAAAGATACGAGAAATCCTCGAAAAACTGCACAAATATGAAGTAAAAACATTAATAAACAGAGTAAAATTACATTTGTTTTTTAAAAAGCAGTTATTTTATAACAAAATTAAATTTTATTGCCTGGGGTCTGTGGAGACCCCGAAGACCCTGAGTGTGACCCTTTTTTTTACACTAACATAAAAACAAGATATCACTCCGATTTTTTTTTTCTTTGTAGATCTAGAAAGTGTTAACAACGGTACAAAGTTTCATGTCATTTGGACAAAGAGAATTTTTTTTTTTATTTGAGCAAACGTCGTTTGGGGTCTGTGCAGACCCCAAAGACCCTATAAGAGACGGTGGCAAGGAAATGAACACAAAGAGTATGTTGCCATATGGCAACACTACAGACAGAACAATAGATGTTGTTCTGCAAGCCTGCAACCTTTAGCCAAAAAAGCATAACGGCTAATGTTAAGGTTCTGGCTGTGACGGTACGTAGGGAAGGAGTTTTGAATGGCGGGCACTAATGTCACTGCCATTACAAAATAGGCTGAGAGGTGCCGCACATGATTAAGTTAGCCGTTATGCTTTCTCCAATGGTAAGAGATACAGACCCTCTCACCTCCCTATAAAAAACAATCTTTGACTCCCCTTGTGAATAGGCTTGTTCAACTTGTTTCGTGTTTATTCAGAAATCTTCAGTTCCACTAACGCTCACAAATCTGTATTTTTATAACAGTAAAAGCTCTTTTCATGTAGTCGCGATGTTATATTGTGTCATGTTTATCTAAATAGAACTAATAAAAACGTAGACCCCACTTATTTATTATATTGTTGGGGATAACAGTTTTAGGACCCTCGACCAGCTATGATGAATGAAGACTCGGAGTCAGAGTTTAAAAATAATAAAAAAAATAATAAATTGAAGAAAATTTTACTGAAGAATAGTTTGCAGTTTCATCAGCAGAACCCAGCTTCAAGTCTCACAAGGAGTTTGTAGGCCGCTCTGCATACATTCACATTTCCACAACAATTATACTCATACAGAGTCTACTAACTATGTCATTACTTAGATTAAACGATTCTGATAGGCTCTGGATGTCCTTTTGGGTCATGACATGGCATCTTCAGGTCTCCAGCCAAATGCCAGTTGTCAGGACCTGCACAGAACACTGGCGCACATACAAAGATACACAGGATTCACAGCTTCTTCAAGGCTGAAGTTGGCCCAGGCTTTAACAGGAAAGATTCCTAAAACATACTGATAAGTTGTACTTTTCTCTCAGTGAGCGGTACACACAATATTCATCGTTATTCTCTAGTGATGATGAAAAGGAAAATAAATGCTTTAATATTAAGTTGAAGAAGTCATTCAAATAATTTAATATTTTGAAAGATACATGTTAATTAATAATTTCAAAGATATATTGAAACGGCAGTGGAATCCAGAATCCACCCCCTTCAGTATGCTTATGTTGAACTTTATTCTTGTACAAACAGACACTGTAAGCAATACATAAAGTATTAAATGAAAATGCCTGAAACATCTGGGTATTTGAAAAATATTCCATTTATTCCACTTAAGCTGTGATACAGAATGCACTACGAGAAGCAGACAGTGTCCGACTTTATGTCTCTGTTTTCTGCTCCTCCTCGACTGCACACGGCAACTCTAGCCGATCGGTTGAACGCACCTAATAGGTGATGCATCTGCGCTGTGCATACCGATCGGTTTATGACATCAAAGTACCGTGAGAGCGATCAGAGAGGAGACAGCTCCATATGCTTTTAGACTCGCGCAGCACTTCTTCAAGTCAAACAAGCCTGTTGTGTCATGTTGTCATTGGCTGATTTAGTCATGTGGTTTCTCAGGTCTGTCATTGGTTCCTTGTCTCATTGTTCTTAGGTGTGTCTTGTTAGCTCATTAGTCTGTTAGTATATATAGTCCTCATATTTTCATTGTCCTTTGTCTAGCTTTGTTCAGTGTAACCTACTGTTGGTGAGTTTCTGTCTACTGTATGTTTCGTGTTCAAGTCAGGTCTTTGCTTATTTGGTATTTGGTTCATGTTTGGATTAAATAAACTGCACTGTTCTCACATCCAGTGGACACCTGATACAGAAAGCTAGATCGATAACCATGAACTAGGGATGGAGAAATGAAGCCTCTTGAATCTTTGAAGCTTTTCTCTTGTTGTTTCAGGAAAAGATTCAAAGCATCAGGAGTGTCAAACACAGTGCCATCTTGTGGCAGGTCAAATTTTCAGCAGCCATAAACTTGAGAGCGCAGCTCTGTTGTTTTATCCATTAAGCACAAATAAAAGCCTGACAACGCTAAATGTTCAGTTTTCTGATAATATAATTCACATATTAAAATGTGGCAATAAATTAAATGCAACAATTATAATAATACTAATTATAATAATACCATTAGTTATTTGATGCAAGTAAATCATGCTCTAATTATTTTATGGTTTTATACTGTTTATATGGCAGAATATATGATCATTTAATATAGGCTACAGTATAGGCTTCTATATAAAAAATGTTAGTAAATGGACTTGAACTTCTATAAACCCGTAGTGTAGTGGTCTGGGTACAAACATTCCGACATGCAAAGTAAAGCATTCACGTGACTGAAAAAAAAAGTGAGGCTTCGTTTTTCATTAATTACGTTTTCCTCTGACAACAACACATGCTCCGGCACAGAGCTTCATGAGAAATCGTGCTGCATGCTTGATACACGCTTTGAAGCTTTAGTGTCATATGTAACATCACTACCATGAACCCAGTAGTTCGCCTTTTGCATCTTTGTCAGGGCATTCGCCCCATTAAGGAGTATGTATCATCTTGTGGACTTTAATGACGTGGCACTAATGGACATTTTTCGCTATGGATTAAATGAACCCATTTGTCCTGGGGGAAAGATACACTGGTCCCTGGCAGGATACATAGACTATGCCTTGTTGTTATGTGGCTCATCATTTACTGTGGGTTTTGCGGATGAGGAGCCTCGCAACCCAACAGTAACTACGACGCCAGAGCCCTCAGCCATCATGTCTGCCATGCCAAAGTCTCATCACGTCATGGCTGCCACACCAGAGTGTTTCCATACCCCTACTTTACATGTCAGGAGTTATTCACATTATGTCAGCCAAGCCAGAGCCTGTTTACGTCATGCCTGCCAAGCCAGAGCCTGTTCACGCCGTGCCTGCCAAGCCAGAGCCTGTTCACGTCATGTCTGCTAAGCCAGAGCCTGTTCACGTCATGTCTGTTAAGCCAGAGCCTGTTCACGTCATGTCTGCTAAGCCAGAGCCTATTCACATCATGTCTGCCAAGCCAGAGGCTGTTCACATCATGCCTGCCACGCCTGAGTCATCAGCCAAGATGGCTGCAACACCAGAGCTTCCAGCTGTCATGGCTGATATGTCATTGTTGGTTTTGGGTGTTCTTTGTTTTCATGTCTTTTATTTTGTCTTTTTCATAGTCATGTTTTCGGTCACATGATTCCCTGTTCCCTCATGTGATCTTGCCATGTGCTCCCCTTGTAAATGTGTCATGTTGTCATTGATTGATTTAGTCATGTGGTTTCTTAGTTCAGTTATGTAATTAGTATATATAGACCTCATATTTTCATTGACCTTGGTCTAGCTTTGTTTAGTGTAACCTACTGTTGGTGAATTTCTGTCTATGTTTCATGGTCAAGTTCAAGTCAAGTCTTTGTTTATTTGGTATTTGGTTCATGTTTGGATTAAATAAATTGCACTTGGGTTCTTTAAGCTCACCTCCAGTGGATGCTTGTTACAGTTTGTCTGGCCTTGCCTATCCCTTTTCAAATATAAGCAGCAGGGAGATGGTTGGAAATTATCAAAATAAACCGTTTTTGGTGGGGAAAAAAAAACTTTATAAGTGGACATCAGGAAAACAATAATAACGCAGAAATGTATGCTAGGTCCCCTTTAAGCATGGAACATTCCATTATGCTACACTTGCAAATCATATGCTAATTTAGCAAGAAATTTTATCAAATTAAAATCGACTGATTAGCACACTTCAGCTTCTGACATGTTGTATTTCAGATTTACATACCATGTGACATCCGTTCCTACAGTAGTGATGTGCAAATGATGAGAGAATTTACTGCTTCACATGAAAAACAACCTCTCATTACCCCATTTAGGACACTGTCCTGTAGTCTATGGCAGTGGTCGGCAACCCAAAATGTTCAAAGAGCCATACTGGACCAAAAAAACAAAAAACAAATCTGTCTGGAGCCGCAAAAAATGAAAAGCCTTATATAAGCCTTATAAGAAGGCAACACAGGATGTAAGTGTATATTAGCTATATTAGCCTACTATCAAAATGACTAAGTAGGCTACAAATACATAATGAGGTATTCCAGAGGTATATATTTAAAAACTGCTGAAAGCTAACGTTACAGAAAAAAGAAGCAAATGGATCGGTGCAATTCACAGAAACAGCTGGACTCCAGGCAGAGAAACATGTATTTGCAGTTATCATTTTGTCAAATTGTTGGATTTTGAGGTAAAATCATTCCATATATATTGTATTGTTATATATTATGTTGACAAATCATCAATTAAATATTTTCCATCTTATTCCATCTGCATAATTGTGTGTTTTAAGTTAAACACTGACAAAAACTATACTATAAAACTATATGTTTTAGGGCTGGACAATATGACAATATATAACATTGATATAAGTGATTACGCGGATTTAAACCTACCTATATTGTATTTATATAAAATATTCACAGGCAGATTTGCTTTATGTATTTCCCCGGCGTCAAATCAGGCACATATAAATGTCAGGAAACACGACTCCTGGCTACATGTCAATATCCATGGATTAGGTTTATTTGACAAGTTGTAAGAAACACTTTCGAGTCCAACCTTTAGTGTAATTCGTTTGTTTTTACGCGCGTTTTCGCAGTTTCCCCCATTAAATCCAGTCACGCAACAGGTTCTTTTGCCACTCAGTCCAGCTGAGGGAGCGCGCTTTCGGCGGGAAAGTGGCGTCGATGTATACTGGTGCGTGACTGGATTTAATGCGCCATGCTGAAACGTGTGTCGCAGGCTATGACGCAAATCTTCGTTGACAGAAATGTTGAAATTTAATATTTATTATACACATTTTTACAGCATTGGAAAACGTTAAGAATGTTTGTGTCATGTTTGTCCTCCTACAGAAACCAAATGAAAACAAAAAATATATCCCCCCCTCCATCTTTTTCCATTTTTATACATTTTTGAAAAAGCTCCAGGGAGCCACTAGGGGGGCGCTAAAGAGCCGCATGTGGCTCTAGAGCCGTGGGTTGCCGACCTCCGGTCTATGGGAACAGCGGTGTACAGTTGTTCATACAGGGTGCAAGGTGTGTGTGTGTGTGTGTGTGTGTGTGTGTGTGTGTGTGTAGGTGTGTGTGTGTGTGTGTGTGTGTGAGTATGTGTGTGTCGGGGTGACGGCACAGCTACCAGCCACTTTAATTAATAAGAGAATACCTCTGGACGACAGCCCAGAACCCAGCTATCATACAGCCATTCTGTCAACACACACTGCCAAAATTTTGGGGTCAGTCCGTGTGAGGTGAAATGTGGAAGGACATGACTAGTTACAAAGGAAGATGTCGGAAGGGACGAGAAAGCATTTGCATGTTTTTAAAATTAGATTCCCTATCAACTGTATAGCTTCAACCAGGCTAAAAGTGCCAACACCACATTTCTCCAGTTCAGAATTTAAATTCAAAATTTCTGCTTTTTTGTGCATTTTGTGCGCTGACTCAGGATGGAAATGTGCATTACTCAGCAGAATGGATTTAAACATGATAAGTGTTAAAACTTTTTACTGGTAGCTGATAACACTATAATTTCATTAGCTAAATTGTTTGATAAGCTAATTATAGGAGCAGGGAATTCATGTGGGTTGGTTAACTAATTTAACTTAATGCAGTTTGTAACAAATTAGAAAGTTTTACACTTTTGTAGCCATTTATTTTCCACATATAACAAAGTTAAAGTCTCAGGAAGAAGGAGGCGGAAACAGCGAACAATCAACATAAACTTTAATCACAAAATAAACAAACAATAAAATGAAAGTAAAGCGGCAGCCCCTCACGGACGACAGCCACAAATAAACATAAAAAATCAACAACAAAGTCCAGGCCTCGTCCTCTTTCCTCCTTCACTGCCGTCACTCATCCTTTTATCCTTCCAGAGCTCCTCCATAGAACTCAAGACTGGTGTGGCTCACCAGATACTCGGCCACTGGCCTTGCTCCATTCCCATGGCTCTCAGCCCTGCACTGCTTGCCACACTACCGTTCAAAAGTTTGGGGTCAAACAAATGCAGCATAAGAGACTACTTTAAAAAAAAAAAAAAACTCAAACTTTTGAACAGTAGTGTATAATTTGCAATTCTTCATAACCACCTTCCCAGTTTCATAAAGGTAAGTTTTATATTACTGCACCTTTAATAAGTAGGTATGGTGGTTCCCTTTCGAAGTGGAACTTCGACACTGCGTCTTGGTGTTGATGCTATGGGGAATGCCCTCAGAGTGACCGGTGTCTGAGCATGTGTATACACACGCCCATCTTTTGGCAAACGGCAGTCCGTGACGTCACATGCAGAGCTCCCGTGCATTTAAAAGGGTGCCAAAGTTACACGTCATCAGGTTTTTTTGTCTTCAGGAGCCATTTGTTGTAGTGTTCAGAGAAATAGATAACATGAGTTTTTATGAAGTATGTTCTTCTGTGTCCTTGCTTTATGATACCAGAGGACACACACAAGCTCTGTGTTATCTGCCTTGGAGTGGAGTATGCATGTTCAGTTCTTGAGGGTTCAGCAGTTCAGCTGAATGTGCTCACTGTGAAAAGTTTTCAGTGAAGAAGCTCTGTTCACGCTTGTCCTTTTTCTCAAGGGAAGAGAAACAAACGTCTGCACCCAGCGGTTTTGACCCTGCTGCTGCCGAGGCAGCATGGCAGCTCTGTTCGTGGGAGTTGCTTGTTGAGCTGACAGAGGAGAGAGAGGGTTCTAAACGGTTGTAAGGTGGTTTCTTACTGCTACATGTCAAATGAGTCCATCCTGATATTCTTGTTTCTAGTTAGATCTTTAATAGCAAATTCTCAACATGCCACACATTTGTAGTAATTAGTGAGTTAGATGAGTCATTAAACAGAGTTAGAGATTTAAATAGGGTTAGCAACAATCATAGTGGTGCTTGGCATTCTGGGCTACCAAGCAGACTGCCAGTTCCACTGGTCCTTTGATGGCAGAGATGGTGGTCATGTAGAGGCACCTGTGGCTTAATCTTTTGGGAATCAAGGAGAAATAAAAAACTTCACATTCTGGACTCTTTGGCAGGGACTCATTGGGGAGATCAGGGGAGGCAAGTGCTCAGTAAGCTGCCTTTAGGAAGTACATCCTGCGAAGGTTTGAGTTACCTCCTGAGCCCTCCACTTCTTCTTCTAAACCTTCTGACTCATCCCCCCAAAAAAACCTGGAGACAGGGTCAAAAAGCCCCCTACCCTCACCTCCTCACCTATGAGTAGGGTGGCAGTAGTGGTGGGCTGCAAAGAAGAGGAAGCAGGACCTTAGATAGATGATCACTCAGAGGCATTTAGAGAAAGAGAACCAGGATGACTTAGTGATTATTTTACTAATAAGTTGCTAAGGTGTTTTAAATGTTTTAGTGTGTTTTTATCCAGATGCTAAAGAGTTCTGAGCAGCTGCAAGGTGGTTTCATACTGCTACATGTCAAATGAGTCCATCCTGATATTCTGGTTTCTAGATAGATATTTAATAGCAAATTCTCAACATGCCACACAATTTGAGTTATTAGTGAGTTAGATGAGTCATTAAACAGAGTTAGAGATTTGAATAGGGTTAGCAACAATCATAGTGGTGCTTGCCTTACAGTCAGTACAAAACAGTAAAATGAATGGTTGTGGGAATTTGTATTGGTTATATCTGTTCATGGCGCTGTACACACAGCAATTAATAAATAAAACTAAACCCATAGTCCCCGCCAACGAATCTCAAGTGTAAATGCAAGACTTGGCACCACACACTCTCAGAAAAAAAGGTACAAAAACTGTCACTGAGGCAATACCCTTTCAAAAGGTAAACCTTTGTACCTACTGTATAATATAAGTAACTTACAGGTACATATTGGTACCAAAAGTGTAAATATTAGTACCTAAATGGTACAAATTAGAACTTTTGTAAAGGGTACCACCCTTTTTTGGAGTGTCGAGACACACATATCGAGTGGCTTCAACACTGATTAAAAGAATAACCAATCTGAGTTAAATGAGATTGGTCCTCTGATGCAGTAAAATGTCTCAAGGTACAGGTCTTAAGTAAAGTAGAGTTCATTAACTCTGTATGTCATTAGCATTTGCAGATAACGTCTTCTGATTAGACTCATCTATCCAAAGCATCTCACTTATTTATTTGACAGAGTCTTTTTGTAATGTACACATGCACACCAACAGCCTCCACTAAAAAAAAGAGAGAGAGAAACAAAATAATTGAGGGGCAAATTACACTGAAGCATTTGAGATTACATCAAACAGGTTAAGACAGGAAGTGTGTGAGAGAGAGACAGAATAAATGTGAGATAGGAAAATCAGAGCGATATTAAAGCGAGATGCTTTATGATGTTAAATGGAGCTCTGGCAAATGTCACTCAACCCCTGAAACACTTTGATGAATCAGACACATCACCACAGAATGAAGGTTTTATTGAGCTGTTAAATATTCATTTTGGTCTTCTAAATCATTTGTCAAAACTTTGGTGAATATTTTTTTAAAAGTCATTTCAGAAAATCCTCTCTATTCTGTGGCTCAAGGTTTGCTGTTCAAAAGCACCTAAACATACACTCACTGTCCTTCATGATCAACATCTGCTGGAATATACTTGGTATAAGGTGAAAGGTGAACATTTAAATAAAGTCTGTAGTCATGATTTCAAACATCAGCATCTTCAGATAATTGCAGCAAGGATTGAGCACTGTTGGGATATGTTTGATAAGCATTTACATTTATGCATATAGCAGGCACTTTTATTCAAAACAACTTACAGTAAAATGCATTCAGGTTACGCATTTGAAAAATTCATGCTTTGTCTGGGAATTGAATCAATAACCTTGACATTGCTTGCACAATGGTCTTGGCAGATACGATTATGGTAATATTTAATCCAATGGGTACTTACATGCTGTTTTAGAATGCAGATATTTGAGCTATTGATTTCATGCATATTCTGTTTTTTAATTTCATACGTCTTGCATTTGTCCACTATTAATACAAACCCAATTCCAAAAAAGTTGGGACACTGTACAAATTGTGAATAAAAACAGAATGCAATGATGTGGAAGTTTCAAATTTCAATATTTTATTCAGAATACAACATAGATGACATATCAAATGTTTAAACTGAGAAAATGTATCATTTTAAGGGAAAAATAAGTTGATTTTAAATTCCATGGCATCAACACATCTCAAAAACATGGCCTTGGGACAAGGCAATGTTTACCACTGTGTGGCATCCCCTCTTCTTTTTATACCAGTCTGCAAACGTCTGGGGACTGAGGAGACAAGTTGCTCAAGATTAGGAATAGGAATGTTGTCCCATTCTGGTCTAATACAGGCTTCTAGTTGCTCAACTGTCTTAGGTCTTCTTTGTCGCATCTTCCTCTTTATGATGCGCCAAATGTTTTCTATGGGTGAAAGATCTGGACTGCAGGCTGGCCATTTCAGTACCCTGATCCTTCTTCTACGCAGCCATGATGTTGTAATTGATGCAGTATGTGGTCTGGCATTGTCATGTTGGAAAATGCAAGGTCTTCCCTGAAAGAGACGACGTCTGGATGGGAGCATATGTTGTTCTAGAACTTGGATATACCTTTCAGCATTGATGGTGCCTTTCCAGATGTGTAAGCTGCCCATGCCACATGCACTCATGCAACCCCATACCATCAGAGATGCAGGCTTCTGAACTGAGCGCTGATAACAACTTGGGTTGTCCTTGTCCTCTTTAGTCCGGATGACATGGCGTCCCAGTTTTCCAAAAAGAACTTCAAATTTTGATTCGTCTGACCACAGAACAGTTTTCCACTTTGCCACAGTCCATTTTAAATGAGCCTTGGCCCAGAGAAAACGCCTGCGCTTCTGGATCATGTTTAGATATGGCTTCTTTTTTGACCTATAGAGTTTTAGCCGGCAACGGCAAATGGCACGGTGGATTGTGTTCCCCGACAATGTTTTCTGGAAGTATTCCTGAGCCCATGTTGTGATTTCCATTACAGTAGCATTCCTGTATGTGATGCAGTGCCGTCTAAGAGCCCTAAGATCATGGGCATGCAGTATGGTTTTCCGGCCTTGACCCTTACGCACAGAGATTGTTCCAGATTCTCTGAATCTTTGGATGATATTATGCACTGTAGATGATGATAACTTCAAACTCTTTGCAATTTTTCTCTGAGAAACTCCTTTCTGATATTACTCCACTATTTTTCAACGCAGCATTGGGGGAATTGGTGATCCTCTGCCCATCTTGACTTCTGAGAGACACTGCCACTCTGAGAGGCTCTTTTTATACCCAATCATGTTGCCAATTGACCTAATAAGTTGCACATTGGTCCTCCAGCTGTTCCTTATATGTACATTTAACTTTTTTGGCCTCTTATTGCTACCTGTCCCAACTTTTTTGGAATGTGTAGCTCTCATGAAATCCAAAATGAGCCAATATTTGGCATGACAATTCAAAATGTCTCACTTTCAACATTTGATATGTTATCTATATTCTATTGTGAATAAAATATACATTTATGAGATTTGTAAATTATTGCATTCCTTTTATATTCACAATTTGTAAAGTGTCCCAACTTTTTTGGAATCGGCTTTGTACTTTGAACAACCATTAAAAAGTTCAACATCTCCTACATGACTTGAGTTTTCGGTAGGTCAATGCTTCATTTATGGGTATCTCATACTAAATTATTTTCAAAGTTGATTTAAATGAAAACGATGCATGAAATTTATGCCTATATGGAAGCAACACTACCTGATGTCATTATTGTACCTTGGCTCTCACATCTGCATGGTGTCTAAAATGGAAATGCTGTGATTTTCTGTGCTTAATCTGCATATAATTGGGGCTGGTATGCATTGCTAGACAATGAGTGGAATAGCTAAGTTCATGTGAATATTTTTATTATACAGTAATTGATTCATATGAGTATTTGTCTATTCCTTTACACCCCAAAAATCTTCATTTTTCTGAGAAAATCTATTGGAGGGTTTTCCATATTTATATTGCAAGTTGCAGTGTGTTCTTGATGTTTTTTATTAGCCATTTTAACAATATGCTCCGATGTGTATTAGTGAGGGAAAATGAGTTGCTTGCTTTGACCTTGTTGATGTGAGCAGGATGGAAAATATAGAACCACTGGAAAGGATCCATTTTGGATCTTAAGGAGACCATCTGTTGGTAAAGAGAGCTAAATGCGATGAGAGGATGACCTACAGAGAGAAAAACAAGGCTGAATCTCACAAAAACATGTCCAGGTCACATTTAACTCCAAAATCAAAATGAAAAATAGGCAATTAAGCAATTAATGAATGAAAATAAGCAATTGTACTGTGGTTAGAGACAATGAAGCCTAATTTAGCCTAATTTAGTTTTTTTTTTTTTTTTAACTGACATTATGATAATTAATCACATTTTCCCTCTTAATATATCTTGACTCTAGAGTTTTTGTATTTCCCATTATTTATTTATTTATTTTTTTTTTAAATAGCATAAATTATAAGCAGTACATCAAACACTATTATGTATTAGTACTTTACAATTTAAATACAGCTCCTTTTTTACATTACGATCATGTGATTAGAATTTCTTAGCATTTGCTGCATCTGTGAAATTAGAATGAGCATAAAACATACTTAATTGTCTTGAAAAAATGTTTGATTTTGGGACGATTAACTTAAAGGTGCACTAAAGTGATTTCTACTTTTATTGCACCTATGGCAGGCCGACCTTTTTATGGTATAGGCTGCATTATTCAGGTTTCTACAGCATGGGAAGAGCAGTCTCAGCTCAGAAAAGACATCACACTGGATTTATGGGTGACGAAGGACAGGAAGAATCAGGTGTGTAATCATGATCTGTCAGCAGTCGTCTCATGAGTCTGGACCTGAGCTGCTGATAGCACAGTGGTGGGGGCAACAATGATTTGAGGCGAGACATATCCTCACAAAACCTTAGATCCTAGATGTAGTTTAGTTGATACAGTACATAAATGCATGAACAGACACCTCAAACAAGCATGTTTACACTGGACATGCTCTTGCATTCTAAAACAGTAAAACATAAAAGAATAAAACAGGATGCTGGGGTCTTGATTTGTATAAAATTTGAACAGTAGCTGGATCAAGATGCTGAAAGATGTATGAAACCTACTCAGTAATACCCAATATGTCAAAGAGTGCTGTTGTCTTCAGTATGGTCTATGATTGCTTGCAATATAAAGTAATTTATGGAAGATCAATTTAACACATTTTCAGTAACCCAGCCAACTAAAAAACTAATGCTAAAAATATTTAAAATATTTTCCGTTAATTGAAATAAAGCTAAGATAAAATATTAGATGTAAAAATTGAAATTATGAAATCTGAAAACACAAAAATGAAAGCTAAAATATTAATGCATATTACTGTATATAAGTAATACTGAAATAGCTCTGGGATGACCCAGCCACAGCTAAACCACTATAAAAGCATGCAAACTGCATTTGAAATCTGAATTAAAAATATGTTTTATTTTCTTTCTTTCTTTTTTTTTTTGGAACACATTTGCATTGAGTTCCTTGCTTGTCCTGCTCTGTTGTCAATCCCACAATGTCCCGAGTGAGCCTGAATTAAACATGGATGGTTTGGTTTGCATTTAATCCCAATATCTAAGGGTGTTCACACTAGTTCGGTTCTCTTGGTTCTTTTGGGCTGGACCAAAAAAAAAAAGGAAATAAAAAGTATTTTGCTAGGGAACTTACCGAACATTCAAAACAATGTTGTGTCCTGTGCTAAATGCGCTGTTTATATGTATATACATATGATGGTATTTTCACCAGCAGAGAACTCACAGTTTATAAATGTGTAAAGGACTAAGAACAGCGTAGGAATTCCTCTGTTGCACACAAATGAAGATTTGCTGCAAGGAGACGGCATTTCTGATACCTGTACATAGGCAACATAGCTCCTATGTCTTTGGTCCATGTTGCGTTCATATTTCTGACAATGTGACAATGTGTAGTTAATATCAGGTATATATACTGTGGTTTCCGTAGTAATGACTTACAGTATGCATCAAAAGGGGTGTTGTCGTCTACTATGTCCATCTCATGTGATGCTAAACTCACAAGGTTTCTTTTTTTCTTTTTTTCTTTTTGCTGTTTAGACTATGAACAACTGAAAAGTTTTTAATGAAGTCAACATTATATTTTATTGATTTTCATTTTTATTTTGGTTGAATTGTTCATTACAAAAAAAAAACAAAAACAAAAAAAAAACAGTGTAAAGGCACAACTAAATCTGGCATTTATGGATTTATGTGAAGAATGTTTTAATTTAACTTTAATTAAAAATTATGTTTTTTAAAGCCTATTAAATGTTAAAAATTATAGCTTTCAATTATACAGTAACATTGAATGGCTATAATTAATAGCTAAAATTTAGGGGGTCAGTATCAGTATTGGTATTAGTGATACTGGCCTTCATTCATAGTGCTTAGTAAAAAGATAATTAAAATATGTGAAAGTATTACAATATAAAAATATATTAAACACTTTGATAGGTGGTTAATTAATCATGATTAATTACAAAAAAAATGTGGCTGTATTAAACGCACACAACGGAACAAATGAATATCCAAAATAAACAGCCTTTATTTAACCCACAAAAGAAAATGCAGGAGATAGCAGGAGAAATACACACAACCACATTAAACTAAAATGATACCAGACCATGAAACACAGGAAACTGCAGGCTTAAATACACTGAGGATAAAAAAGGTAAACAAAATTATGTTTAAAAGAGATGTTTTGTGCACATTTTCTATTGATCATGGCAGCAGTAATTCTGCTGATGATCAAATGATGGAGAATAGCATTATATCCGGGCACATGTCCAGATGTTCAGTGTAGAGAGTGTGCTTTTGGCATTTTAAAGAGGCGATTCAAGTGTCTGGATCGCAGACTGAGTAATGCATTATGGTCCCAGAATAGTCGCCAGATAGTGGCAGTTTGCCGCATCCTCCACAACCACGCGTTTAGAACCGACCTGCAAGATGCAAAATTGCACAGTGTAATTTTTTTCAGCTCTGAATTTGTGAACTTATTTGTGCATTGTTCTGTTAGTGAATTCGACACTAAAGCAATGCAGACATGATGTGGAAATAAATCATGTAATTAATTTTTAGTGAATAGTGAATTTCAGAATCAATAACCCATTGTCACAGTTCCCGTGTCTCCTGGACTCCATTACCCATGATCCTCCTGTTCTCCACACCTGCACTCACTTCCCTCGTCTTCTCCCCATCACTGATCATCTTCACCTGGACTGATTCATCATCACTGCCTTTATAATGGACTCACTCCCTTCACTCCCTGTCCGTTCTCTGTTGTGTTTACATGTATGTTTGGTGTTCCCTGCCTTTGATGATTAAAGTACTCTACATTATTGTGGAAATCCGTATCTGCCTCATCTCTACACCAGCTACCGTAACACCCATATGAAATACATACTATATATTCCCGAGATTGTTTTTAGACAGGATATGAGATTGTAATTACTCACTAAAGGCACAGTATTGCTGAAGACCCCATGGGTCAGATAATAATATGAAGCACAATATCCTGAAAGTGGTTTCACATTAGTGACACGGTTTCACGTTATAGTGACACACAATGGAGCTAGTGGTTAAGTTCATAAAATGCAATCAAAATGCAACTTACCAAAGGTGAATGAGAGAAAGACGATTTGATTTTAATAAAATTCCCAGTTATTAATTTCATTTCATGTCTCAGAATGTGTATTTCTTGTTTGTAATTTCACCACTGTAAGGGGGCATTCACACAGAACACATTTTTGCTTTGAAAAACGCAAGACACGGGCAGTGGAACGGGGGGAAAAAAACGCAAGGTCACAAGATGATTTTTGTTGAACAACTTTTTACTTGAGCGCCGCGTTTTTAGTATGCCGTGTCATGGGCATGATGCTGCAAAACACGTGAGATGCCAGTGTAACGGTCAAACACGTCTGTCCAGCTCATGTTTCCGTTAAAAAAAAAACAAAAAAAACAATGGAAAAGTAGAGCAGTGGAATGGGAAAATGCGTTCTTCTGTGTGAAGTGGCCCTAACACCACAAAATATTGCTGAATCTGCTGATGTATGTGCTGAATCTGCCGATGTAATTACAATTGTTCGGAAAACTGTGCTAAGGCAAGACTGAGGGGAAGGGGAGGCAAAATCCATAGCTGGAGACAATTTTGCCTCCATTGATATATAAAAAAATGCCAATCAATACTCAATGTATTTCACTTTCAGCAGTTAGAGTGCTGAGAAAAAATACATCACAGTGGAGGCTAACCTCCCTCCGTAAATCAACTAAATAGATGTAAATTATGTGATAGTTTGAACTGGTACTACTAATAATGTACCAACTACCTTAATTATGGAGAGTAGAGATACTGAATATTTGATTGTCAACAAATTTACCAAGCCAACATTCGAACAGCAACTACAAATTAAAAATGAAGGCCTAAGTTGGACATTGTTACAACCCTATGGTTGCGTTTTGTTCTATTTCTGTGAGTGTCTCTGTGTGTGTGTGTGTGTCTGTCAAGGAACATCATCCTGGGGTATGTTTCCCGAAAGCATCGTTAGTCAACTATGGTCGTAAGTCCCATTGAACTCTATTGGTAATGACGGAACTTGCGACCATAGTTCGCTTTGGGAAACGCACCACAGATTGGTTCCTGCAGGCTGATTGATGCAATGTCCTGATTGGTGCACAGTACTTTAAAAAGCATGTCATCACTTCCTCTATACAGAGGTCTTTTGTTTTGAGCAAGTGTTTGGTTGGATAGTACAGAATCTGTGTGTGTTAAGAGAGTTTGAATGTTTTGAGTATTGTTTGTCAAAAAAGATGGAACTGATAGGCTAGGCGAGTGAAATTATATTTATACTGTCTTGCTGTATATATCATTCCTGTTTACATCATTGATTCTGTAGTTTCCCTGTTTACCACAGTAACGCCGCTTTGAAACAATCTGTTTCGTATATAAAGCACTATATAAATAAAGGTGACTTGACTTGACATCCGAGCCTGTCATTTGCCAAAAATGACAAAGACAGACGTACTAACGGAACTGACCTCCTAGATGCTTCGGAAGGGATTAAGGTTTAAATGAAATAATCCTTACTCAATCTAAACCGTACTCTGTTTTTGATTTGAGAAATCATGTGGGTGTTTTGGCTCTCTCTTTGGGTACCAGCCGAGTCGATGTCACGACGCGCAGCCAATTACTGTGCCATACTGGTTGTCCTACGCATCACCAAGGTGCCAACCTGCCAAAAACAAAAGGTGTGAGAATCGTGAGCCTTTGCCAATCCTGTGTGAGATCTTTTCTGAGCATTCTGTATTATTTATGTTTCTGTAAAGTTCTTAACATAGTACTCACTGAAGCATAACACATACTAAAATTACTAACCATCTAACTGGGTGCAGATTTAAAAAGAAAACATGTTTTGAAACAGGTGGCTTTCCCAGCTGGTGCCTTGGAGAGGTGTTCAGTATCTCTCTGTTGTTAACAAGAAATCAACACTGACCCTATTTACTTTTATCGATATAAGTTGCTGGTCTCATTTGCCCTGTTTACATTTGTCTCAGGTTAAGATCAGAAGTGATCAGACTGCTTTTTACACCTGAAATAAACATACATCTCAAATGTGTCAAATGCATACGTGGATAATGTACAAAATTTTCTTTTGTCATGAAAGTTATAGTAAAAGGTCAGAGAAATGGTTTGTGAATTTTAATCTAGCTATAAATGTAATGTCATTCATATAAATATAAATAATATTTTCAAAAATGAAATACATAATTTATTCATATTTAAATATACATAATATTTTAAAAGCATTTAAAAATAATATTTGCCTTATCTTTCCCCCCTCTGTCAGTCCGACTTCACTTAAAATATATTTATGTTAAATTATTACTTTTTTCATTGGAGTAATAATAAAGAAGCTGTCCTACATTCATTAGTCTCACTGTGATGTGCCTGGAAAACTGCAACATCACAAAAAAAAAAAGAAATTAATAAATGTATAGGCATCAGTATCAGTATCGGCGAGTACCAGAAAAAAAAGTATCGTACTCATACTCTATCCTTAAAAAATGGTATTGTGCATCCCTAATGTTTATTAAGGACATAAATGTTTTTTGTTTTTTTTGTTTTTTTAAGATAAGACATTGACAGGGTTTTGACCCCCCGCTCAGATGTGTCATTTTTGCAGATGGGTAGCAACTCCATCTCTTCTTATTTAGACAGCTTGCGGGAAGGAAGTGAAAAATTGCTTTGTCATCTCATTTAAATCCTGTCCATCCAGCAACCACTGATTGTTTCACCTGCCGACATCCACCTCGCTGAGACGAAAATGCCTCCAGGAAAATGAACTCGGGGGAACCGAGCTCTTAGATTGTTCTGGCAGGGGTGAACCGGGTTGGCAGGGAGGTGTGTGTAACACACTTCATTTTCCTACCACATGCTGAACTTAGCAAGTCAATCGACAAATCAGCGTGAGGGCTATTTGCAGGCTGTTGCCATGGTTTTGTTAAACAGTGGACTAATCTACTTCTTCACACATTACAATAACTCACAGTAACAGCTGCTGCAGGATATGATGTTTTGCTTGTGTGTTCTAAACCGCAGAGATTTGGGTGGGCAATATAGAAATCTGTCAAACAGTATACATTTTTGAGTAGTCTATATTGTGTTTTGTGTCTAGTGCCACAGCAAAAGAAAGCATAATTAAGCTGTGAATGTATAGTCAAAAAAGAGGTTTCTCTATTAAAGTGATGAAATTATAAATTAAATAAAAACAAAATAAAAAAGTGAAATATGTATGAATAAATAAAAATTATATAAGGCCTCGACGGCAATA